>OZ012737.1:107381680-108783782 GCA_963859935.3 Lathyrus sativus | reverse complement strand
CCACCTGCTTGGTCACATTAGCGTATGAGGCGGCCTCCACCCACTTGGTGAAGTAGTCGATAGCTACTAGAATGAAGCGATGACCGTTAGATGCAGTGGGCTCGATCTTGCCTATCATGTCGATGCCCCACATGGAGAACGGCCACGGGGAAGACATGACATTTAACGGGCATGGCGGCACATGAATCTTATCAGCATAAATCTGGCATTTATGACATTTCTTCGCGAACTTAAAGCAATCTGATTCCATCGTCAGCCAATAATATCCTGCTCTCAGGATCTTTCTCGTCATAGCATGCCCGCCGGCGTGCGTACCAAACGTGCCTTCATGGACTTCTTCCATGAGGATACTCGCTTCTTTCTCATCTACACATCTGAGTAGCACGAGATCGTGGTTTCTTTTATACAAAACTCCATCAGGATTGAGATAAAAATTTCCAGACAGTCTCCTCAGAGTCTTCTTATCCTGGGTCGACGCTCCCGCAGGATACTCCTTAGTCATAAGGAATGTCTGGATATCATGGAACCATGGCTTGCCGTCGGAGGCTTCCTCGATCGCAAAGACGAATGCAGGTCTATCAAGACGAGAAAGGACAATTCTTGGAGCTTCATTCCAAAAATTGACTTTATACATCGAAGCCAACGTGGCTAGGGCATCAGCCATCTGATTCTCGGCCCTTGGCACATGATGGAGTTCCACTCGATCAAAGAACGGAAGTAGCCTTCTGGCATAATTCATGTACGTCACCAAATTCGATTGACGAGTCTCCCACTCCCCTTTAATCTGGTTAATCACAAGCGTCGAGTCACCATATACATCTAGGTTCTTGATTCTCAAATCAATCGCTTCTTCTAGACCCATGATGCATGCTTCGTACTCCACTTCGTTATTGGTGACTGGAAACGTCAGTCTCGCAGTGAACGGGATATGGGATCCGTGGGGAGTCGTGATGATCGCTCCAATGCCACTTCCATAAGAATTAACCGCCCTGTCAAATATCAATTTCCACTGGGATTTCCTATCTGGCCCCTCGTCGGGCAACGGTTCATTGCAATCATTTGCTTTAAGAAACTTGATATCCTCATTAGGGAATTCAAATCTCATCGGCTGATAATCCTCGATCGGCTATTCGGCCAGGTATTCAGACAATACACTTCCCTTGATGGCCTTCTGGGAAACGTACTGAATGTCATATTCCGTCAACACCATTTGCCATCTGGCAATCCTGCCCGAAAGCGCTTGTTTCTCGAAGATGTACTTGATCGGATCCATCTTCGAAATTAGCATGGTTGTGTGATTGAGCATGTACTGTCGTAAACGTTTGGCAGCCCAGGCTAATGCACAACACGTTTTCTCCAGCATCGAGTAACGAGATTCACAGTCTGTGAACTTTTTACTCAAGTAGTAGATGGCATGCTCCTTCCTGCCCGTCTCGTCATGCTGACCGAGAACACACCCCATACTATTCTCAAGAACTGTCAAGTACATGATTAGGGGTCTTCCGGCCACTGGGGGTATCAAGATTGGAGGTTCCTGAAGATACTATTTTAACTTATCAAATGCCTTCTGGAAATCCTTGTTCTAGATAATCGCCTGATCTTTCTTTAACAGTTTGAACATCGGTTCACATGTGGCCGTGAGCTGAGAGATAAACCTTGCAATGTAGTTTATTCTGCCCAGGAAACCACGAACTTCTTTTTCTGTTTTTGGCGCTGGCATTTCTTGTATTGCTTTTATCTTCGCAGGATCAACCTCAATGCCTCTTTCGCTCACGATAAACCCCAGTAGTTTTCCAGATCGTACTCCGAAAGTACACTTGTTAGGATTCAGCCTCAACCTGAACTTCCTAAGCCTCTCAAAAAGCTTCAGCAAATTGACCAGATGTCCTTCCTCCGTTTGGGACTTCGCAATCATGTCATCTACATAGACTTCAATCTCATGATGAATCATATCATGAAACAAAGTAACCATAGCTCGTCGGTAAGTGGCCCCTGCGTTCTTCAGACCGAAAGGCATTACCTTATAGCAAAATGTTCCCTAAGGTGTAATAAACATAGTTTTCTCCATGTCCTCCGGCGCCATCTTGATCTGATTGTAGTCGGAGAAGCCATCCATGAACGAAAATACGGAGAACTGAGCTGTATTGTCGACCAACATATCAATATGAGGCAGCGGGAAATCATCTTTAGGGCTCGCTCTATTCAAATCCCGATAATTGACGCGCATTCGTACCTTACCGTCCTTCTTCGGCACAGGCACTATGTTGGCGACCCACGGAGGGTAAGTAGTGACCGCTAAAAAGCCAACATCAAGCTGCTTTTGCACTTCTTCTTTGATCTTAACAGCCATATATGGTCGCGTCCTCCTAAGGTTCTGCTTAACGGGAGGACAATCTTCTTGCAGCGGCAGGTGGTGGACCACGATGTCGGTATCCAGTTCGGGCATATCCTCGTATGACCAAGCAAAGACGTCACTATACTCTCTTAGCATCTCGACCAATCTCTGCTTGACATCATTCTGCAATGCAGCCCCTATCCTGACGTTCCTGACTAGTTCTTCAGAACCCAGATTCACAATCTCGATCTCTTCCTCATGAGGCAAAATAACTTTCTCTTCTTGTTTCAACAAGCGGGCCAACTCTTCGGGAAGGTCTTCGTCTTCATCAATCTCTTCTTCGGCTTGATAGATCGGGCAATCGAAGTCGAAGTGAGTCGTAGAAGGTCCAGAGTCGATGTCATCTGCTATGTGGATCCTGCAATAACAAGGGTTAAGCTTAAGAAAAGGATATGAAGGTTAGCACAAACCCTATTGCCATTTTATTGTTTTTCAAAACAAATATAAAACAGGAATAACAGAGATCACAACATTTGAATACGAAGAAAAACGCCTTTTGATTTATTGATAAAATGCATGTACATAACCAAACAAGGCCCTGACAATAAAACCACTATGCCCTAGGTAGGACCTAGGGTTGTACAATGATTGGAAAAAGTAAATCATTACTCTTCGCTTGTTATCCAGATGATATCCTTGACGGACCAGTTGTTGAGGCTCTTGCCTGGCTTGCCTGGCTGGATCCAAGAGTCCAGGTCACAGTCGCTGTCTCCGCCGTCTTCAGACATTGCGTTGACACTTTCAAATATTACTCCGCCACTTGTAAACTGGATCGGGCCTTTACCTTGCGACGCACTGCTAGAAGAGGAGGCTTCAGCTGCAGGAGAATATCCTAACCCAAACTTGTCTTGCTTGTTAGGTATCTCTAAAATTCGCCCCCAACCTGGGGTAGACCCGGCTTGAACAACGGCCCGGGCTTCCTTGAAGGAAGAGAGAGTCATCTCTGGCTTCTCAGCGACTACAGGAGCTACGTTCTTGATCTTAACGGCTTCGAACGCTTGGCATAGGGTTTCGTGGATTTCCCCATCCATCTCAACATACTTGAAGGATGACAAATGGCTCACCATTATGTCTTCCTCGCCACACACAGTCACGATGCTACCTCCGACAACGTACTTGAGCTTCTGGTGCAACGTGGAGGTCACGACACCTGCAGAATGGATCCATGGCGGCCCAAGAGACAGCTGTAGGCAGGCATGATGTCCATAATGTAAAAGACCGCATCAAATGTTTCCGGCCCGACTTGGATTGGCAACGTTACCTCCCCGAAAACATGGCATTTGGTTCCATCGAACGCTTTCACAACCAGATCACTGGGTGTGCAAATCACTCAGCGAGTATCTAACTTCATCAATGCCTTCTTCGGAAGAACATTGAGCGACGACCCCGTGTCCACCAACATGTGAGGCATAACCGTTCCCCTACACTCTATCGAGATGTGCAGGGCACTGTTGTGGTTCCTGTCGCACCTCGAAAAATCACATTCGAAAATACGACCCTCGCGCGAAAGGCGCGGAAATGCGGTCCGACAGAGTCGCCACCGAACTTTATTTTTCCCGAATAAACGGGAGAGGAAAATATCGAGAAAACCTCTTAAAACGAAAGGATAGGAACAGGGCTGTCGCAACCAAGTTCTGGGTTCGGGAGTCGGTTACGTGAGGGGAAGGTATTAGCACCCCTCACGTCCGTCGTACTCGACGGGAACCTCTTAAGGTAATTGTGGGGAGTGTTGTTTTAGGTTTACTTGTTTTCTTCTCGCTGGTAAAGGTAGAATTGGTAGGGTTAAAGGGTTAAAGACGCGAAGGAGAGATGGGTGGTTAGAAGATAGGGTGCTCGCCAAGGATTGGGGCCCTTGTGCCTACGTATGCTCATTCGGACGAGAATGAGAAATCAGAGCGTCGTAGTTCGACTACGGGAAAGGATGGGGGAAAACGGAAGATGGATAGAAGTGTGCTCGCCAAGATCATCGCAATCTTGTGCCTACGTATCTTATATTCAAGAATGAATAAAGAATCAGAGCGTCCGTAGTTCGTGGTAACAACCACGAAAATATGAGGTTTGACATGGGTTGAAGTTGAGTTGGAGGACGAAAGAGTGACTAACAAACAACCTAAGGGCGTGCCTCAAGAGCTTGTCACTCAAGAATTCAAGGAATGCGAGATCCCAAGAACTCAGTTCTTTCGGAAATTGGGTTGAATGAGTTGAAGATAAGGAGTTTGGGTATTTTGAAAACGAAAGAATGAACTAATAACAACTCGGGGGCGCGCCCAAGAGTTACTCGTTCGAATATTCAAAGAATGCTAGATCCTAAGAATATCCCTCTTTCGTAAGTTTAAAAATGTGTTTGTGAAAGGATGGAATCGAAGAATGGCATGCGAGGCCAAAAGGGAAATGTTTTGAATTGGTTCGACGACGTGTCGAAGATTTGATTGAAGATGGAACCGGCTTGACGACGTGTCAAGGGTTAAGGTTGTGAGAAACGATATTAGTCCCTGAGGGTGCTCCTAATATCGAGACCACGAGGAATTGTGAATGTGTGTGAAGTGTCGATGGTTGCGAATGCGTACGAGCACTCGACTTAGAAGAATATTGAGAACGGTTGAGTTTGAAAAAGTTGAAAGGTTGAGTGAATAACAACCCAAAGGGCGTGCCTCGAGAGCTATTCACTCGAACATTCAAGGAATGCTAGACTCCAAGAACCTCCTTCTTTCGAAGTGTGAATCGAAACAAGATATTTAAAAAGGTCAAAAGATTGAATGAATAATAACTCAAAGGGCGTGCCTCGAGAATTATTCACTCGAAAATTCAAGGAATGCTAGACTCCAAGAACCTCCTTCTTTTGAAGTTTGATCGGAAAAATGTTTGAAAAAGATTTGAGGTGAAATGAGGTACGAAAATAGTTTAAGGTACGAGATGTGAGGACGTGAGATTGGATTTGAAAATGAGAGAAATGACAATTATTTGATAAATGAGACGCGGGCCTCACAACCAATTAATTGGGGTATTATCGAAATGCTAGATCTCAACGACACCTTTTTCATTTGGAGAATGCTTGAATGAGCAAAGGAAATATCACAAAGAATGCCAAATTCTCATGACATTTCTTTGTTAGAAAAACGTAATTTTTGAAAATGAGAGGTCGAATAATACACTACTTAAGGTGTACACCTTAGTAATGACTATCCAAAAATTCAAGAAGTGCTAGACTTCAAGAACTTAGTTTCTCACGATTTGAAAATAATTTAGATGAGGATCAGGAAAACTATTAATTTTGAGGATGGTTTTGATTTAATTTAAGAAATAATGTTTGAATAAACAATGAATATATTACACAGAGTGCTAGACTCCTATAATATATTTTTGCTCGAAATAGTGCATTAAAACGAAAAGTTGAATAATACATTGTTTAAGGTGTACACCTCGCTAATGATCATCCAAAAATCCAAGAAATGCTAGATTTCAAAGATTTAATTCGTTTTGAAAAAGTATTCGGACCGAGTCAATAGTTTGAAATTGAATTTTAAGCGTGTGCACTAGCAAAGTGGGCTAGTCTTCTAAGTGACCAATTAGAAGTAACTGATCAAATAGGTATCACTGTAAGGAAGCCCAGGATTAAGCTTTAAATTGTTGTGTATGGTGATCAAAGGTCGATGGCGAGGCCTTGAAAGCACTCGACTTACATGGGTGAAAATGACTCGATTAATCGAGAATTTTATTTCTTAAAAATGTTTTTGAAGCATTAAGGCATGAACAAGATAAAAGTGCTAAATTTATTACATTTTGAGGGGGTTGGGATACATTATAAAATGGGGATGAAATTCAACAAAAAAGCGAACATATAAGACGAATCGAGTCGAATTTGTCATAATATGCTATAAAACCGATTTGTACCCAACGACCACGTATATGAGCCTCATGACTAACAATTAGCTCATTCAAATGTGATAACAATATTAACATAATAAAGTAAATCTTTCATATCTAGCAAATTCATCACCAACTCATTCACTAACCAAAATTAATTTTCTTATTAATTCACAACAGTAGTAAATTTACTAATTTATAAACCAAAAACTAATTTACTAATTTATAACAGTAGGAAACTCACTAACTATTACTAACTTATATAACAAAATGAAACTTACTAACTATTACTAATTTATATAACAGTAAGAAACTCACTAACTATTACTAACTTATATAACAAAATGAAACTTACTAACTATTACTAATTTATAACAGTAAGAAACTCACTAACTATTACTAACTTATATAACAAAATGAAACTTACTAACTATTACTAATTTATATAACAGTATGTACATGAAAATGGAATGTATTCAGAAACTTACTGAAGCCAGTTCATTGATGCAGAGAATTATGTGCTAACAACAACAACATAACTCTTGTATTTAAATATGAAAACAAACGAAACAACTTCATGTGAAGCGACTGTTACGGCAACCATAGAATACGTGCGATGCTAAACCACAAGAAACCACAAGAAACAACCATATCTCAATGAAACCAAACCTAAATTAAGCTCAGAAACAAACAACAACTTGCGTAATCGCCAAAAAAAATGACTCTAAAAATAAATAAATTACCGTAATCGTCGATTTGCTGACATGAAGAAAAATCAGCCACAATTAATCAGTCGCAAAACTAAAGCTAACAACAGAGGCAGCAAAATAAATAAAAATTACGGCATACAGCGGTAGCAAGGAATATCTGCAACGATGAAAATTGGACGCCGTAATTGAAAATGATAACTCGGAGAGCAGCAACATGAAGTTTATATCTTGTTCACGCATAAAACTATAACCGCAAACACGACGTAATGCGACATAACAAATTATGAATCTCCAGATGTTATGAAACGATAACTATTACAATTAACATTTATCAAACTACAAGCTAATATTAAAACTGATGCAGGAGGGTTAAAACTCAAATTTCATGTTTGTTAATTATGAATCCAAAAGCTGAATGGTAAAATACATGAACATGGCAAGACTCAACATATATGTAGCAAACTCAGTTTGAAAGATTTACCCCTATTACGATTTGTTGTTGCAGAGCTAAACTATGATGAATGTTGGAAGTTATTATTGCTGCACTTGCGGCTTGAGTTTGTTAGAGGCAAAGCTCGAGAATAGAGTCAAGTTGTTGTTGCTGGAGAAGTGAGTTGTTATGGTCGCTGAAGAAGCTGCTCATGAATGCAACGCAACTTCAATCCTAATTGTGTAATTGAAGGCACAATCTTGCAGTGTCGCCTCAAACCCGTAATGGGATCCGTTTCTTGAGTTAATACACCAGTTCGTCTGCTGCGGCCGAATCTTGTAAACAGAACACGAGCTGTTGTTGAAACAATAATAGTTGAAATCAGAATCTCACAGCAGCATCGTACGGTCCAAGGTCAAGGGTGAACAACTGAGTTCCTTGCATGTCGCCGGTGAACTACGACAGTGTTGTTGTTCATCGGACTTGCTGTGTTTTCGCGGCGAGGAAACTATGAAGGTGGGTTTTGTGGTGAGCGGTTTCGTGATGAAGTTCGAAGGAGAAAAACGATGTCGATTGAGGCGAAGAGGAAAAGGGTTTTGGTGTCACGAGTTTGAGGGTGGAGGCTTTGTCGTGAGGTTGTAAGGAAGAAGATGGGTTATTTGTTGTGAGCTTTTAAGGTATGAGTTGAGAGATTGAGGGAAAAGCAAACCAAAATAGTGGATTTGGTTGAGTTTGGAGGAAGGAGAAGATAAAGGTTCAGAAGATGATGACAGTGAATCGAAAAAGAGAGAGGAAAATGGAGGGGGTTTTTGCGGTTGACGAAGGGAAGAAAATGGAAGGATTTTGGACGAAGGGAAAATAGAGGTGAGGGCGGCGGATTGAAAGTGAAGAAGGAAGGTAGGGTTTTTCGGCGGCTGATTTAGGAAGGAAGGAGGAGCTAGGTTTTTGAATTGGGGGCGGCTGAATTTGACTAGGGTTTCTGGGGTAACGATGAACAGTGAATCCCCTAGGTCTTCCTTCTGCCTCTTTTAAAGCCAAACCGAAAGGGCCTCCAAATTGGGCCTCTCGTTCTGCCCTTCTTTTCCTTTTCTCTTTTTTTATTTTTTTCTCAAATTAATTAATTATTAAAACAATATAAATTAACATGGATGTAATTAAATAATATATAACTATTAACAATAATTACTAAATAGATATTAACAAATATAATAACAACAAATAAATGTTAAAAAAAGTTAATTAAATAGAAATTGACAGATATACAAAATATTTATTATAATATTTTTTCAAAAGGAAAATCTTAAGAAATTAAAAAGAATAAAATATTCACCAAAAAGGTTTTTTTTCAGGCCACGTGTCACGCTTTAATGGGTCAGAAAGAAATTTTTTGAAAAACGCCCAATTTCGGGTGGACACGTGTCCAAACGGCATGAAACAATAAATGTGAAAATATATACAAAAAGGGTAGGACAAATTTAGGGTATGACAGATGCCCCTATCTAATCGGCTTAAACATAGGAAAATGAACTGCATTAGCGTTCATATTCCTGAGGTAGAAGTCAATTAGATATGAAGAAGACCCTGAATTTGTCCGAAACGAAAAGAGATGCTTGAGAATTGAAAATGCTGGATGATGTAAACCTCTTAGTAAGCTGGCACAAGTCGTCATCACCAAAAAGATGATGGGATGAAACACACACGGCTATTACCACCAAAAGGACGGTAGAGCAAACACAAACACACATCGCACAACCTATCATTAATGACCATGATAGACCCACCACCAAAAGGATGAGGGAGAGAAACACAAATAAACGATCGCACAATCTGATACCGACGAAGTACCAGACCTATCACCAAAAGGATGGTAGAGTGAAAACACAAAAGAAAACATTGCGCAACCTGATACCGACGAAGTACCAGACCTACCACCAAAAGGATGGTAGAGCGGAAACACAAATAAAACGCGCAATTCTGATACCGACGAAGTACCAGACCTACCACCAAAAGGATGGCAGAGCGAAAACACAAATAAAACATGCAATCTGATACCGACGAAGTACCAGACCTACCACCAAAAGGATGGTAGAGCGGAAACACAAATAAAACACGCACAATCTGATACCGACGAAGTACCAGACCTACCACCAAAAGGATGGTAGAGCGGAAACACAAATAAAACACGCAATCTGATACCGACGAAGTACCAGACCTATCACCAAAAGGATGATAGAGCAAAAAACACCAACAAAACATTGCGCAATCTGATACCGACGAAGTATCAGATCTATCACCAAAAGGATGATAGAGCAAAAACATAAAAGAAAACATCGCACAATCTGATACCGACGAAGTACCAGACCTACCACCAAAAGGATGGTAGAGCGAAAACACAAATAAAACATCGCACAATCTGATACTGACGAAGTATCAGACCTATCACCAAAAGGATGATAGAGCAAAAAACACCAACAAAACATTGCGCAATCTGATACCGACGAAGTATCAGATCTATCACCAAAAGGATGATAGAGCAAAAACATAAAAGAAAACATTGCACAATCTGATACCGACGAAGTACCAGACCTACCACCAAAAGGATGGTAGAGCGAAAACACAAATAAAACATCGCACAATCTGATACTGACGAAGTATCAGACCTATCACCAAAAGGATGATAGAGCAAAAAAACACCAACAAAACATTGCGCAATCTGATACCGACGAAGTATCAGATCTATCACCAAAAGGATGATAGAGCGAAAACACAAATAGAACGCGCAATCTGATACCGACGAAGTACCAGACCTACCACCAGAAGGATGGTAGAGCGGAAACACAGATAAAACATCGCGCAATCTGATACCGACGAAGTACCAGACCCACCACCAAAAGGATGGTAGAGCAAAAACAAAAACAAAGGTTGCTATCACCAAAAGGATAATAGGACAACACAGATTTGAAGTTTACCAACACCAAAAGGATGCAGGCTAAGGTGAACTGACGAAGTTCGACTATCACCAAAAGGATGATAGTAGAGCAATTGACAGCGGTCACGCTTGCTGAGTACAACTCATTGGGGAATCCCTGAGAGGAAGATTGAATTTGAAATGAGTTGACGGGGTACGCCCACCGTCTTTGCTTGGAAATCATAATTTGCTGAAATGATTTCATGATTACGCCCATGAGTTCTGAAGAGGATGCCCCCGACTGGGCTGAATTCGTCTTGATGCCTTGTCTTGCTTAACAAAGGCTGAACAACTTTGTGAGGGACGCTCACGGTCTTGCTGAAGATGCCCCTGTTCAGGTTGGATCTTGCACTGAACTTCTTGGATTTGCCCAACAAAAGGTTGAACAACTTCATGAGGAACGCTCACGGTTTTGCTGAAGACGTCCCTGCTCGGGTGAATGTTGATTTGCATATCTGATCAACCACAAGGTTGATATTCGTCATGGGAGACGCCCATGGTCTTGAAAAAAATGCCCCTGATTGGGCTGAATCTTGCCTTGAATAACTTCAAATTTTGTGGGAGAAACCCACAATTGCAGAAGATTGCCCCTGACTGGGCTGATGACTGCTTTGAAGCCCTTTGAAAATCGTGGGACAAACCCACCATCTTGCGGAAGATGCCCCTGACTGGGCGGTTGACGATCTTGGAAATCTTCGGGGTTAATCCTGGACCTTGACTTGCATATATGAATGCTGGATGATATTCCATATGAGTGGAAGTGCAAATGCACATGCTGATGAGCGGAGACGCAAGAGCTGGGGAAGCATGGCATGATTGGGGTATGCATATGATGCAAGATATTTATGAGATCGAATGCGATGCGTATGATGCATATGATGCCGACGGGTCATTGGAAATGTAGGTGGAAATGCCAGCGTGGTGGACTTTAGGTAGTTGCCAATGCAGATTGGACTTCGGGTGGTGGGAGGGATTGACTTCCTCGACACGCAGTTTGTTCGAAGACGTCACGATTGAAGCAGAAGATGTCCTTGATGCCTCAAGTCTGGGATATTTGGATGACTGTGAATTTGCTTCAGAGAAGGTTGCAACTCTGTTTGATGGTCAGGACAACCTGGTCTTGTCCCAGTCTGAACATGGTAATGGTCTGCCCCAGATTAACCAGTTCTGACGTAAGGAAGTTGAGCTCGGATGACCTGCCCCTGCTCGAACTGCTGAATGCTTTGCCCCAGCCTGTGGGTTCTGAAATTATCTTGCTACGTGTACGCCACTGAAAGTCAAGTTTCTCCTCAATTGCCCCTTGCTGGAGTGTCTTTGAATACCTAGCACTGACTTGCAGATATAATTGTACATTCACAAATGGTAACATTAATGCAAAGTCCAATGTAAGTTTTGAAAAAATGTGTCATTTATTGAGGTGTCGTGATAGTGAGACGAATAGACTGCTAGCCCAAACGTTGTGCTGTTTGATTGGCGAGAGAAATGTTGCAAGCATAGTGACACCAATATTGATGATTAGAAATCATGTGAGGAGTCAGGTTACGCAACCTCGCAATAGTATGCTTTCAGAATAAACCTCGCCTCAATTAGGTCTTTCGAGGGTTGTAACGTGGTATGGTTCACAGTTATGAAACAAAGGATGCTAGGCTCAAAGTAAGATTTGTACCCACCCGTTCTTCTTAACGATCTCCATTCCTACGTTCAGTTAATTCTACACTTGTCTTGACGGTGTAAGCTTGAAGGTTCAAGGTTTGCTCGACGTAGCAGTCACTTTATTTTGATGGATGTCAGTGCCCCTTTGATCTGGGTGGCCACTGAGTCCCCCTTTTTTGTTGAGGGTTTCGGGGTCCTCTTTTGCTTTGTTTTTGATCCCTAACTTTTGCATGGATTGACTTCGTTTGTCAGATCCATCGGGATTGCCTTGATTTTGCCTAAGTCCCCTCTAAGGTGTCTGACTTAGCTGGCTTTTGATTTTTTGATTTTGTTGTGAATGCCATAGTATGGGTCTTTGATGGACAACCGTCTTTTAGATATTGATTCGGATACGGGATTGGATTAACTGAACGCTACCCTGCCCCAGGTTGAGTGTAAGGGTTTGAATATCCGAAGGAAACTGCTACTTCTAGGCTCGAAGTGGTTTACTAGGGATTAACTCCTTATAACTCCGGTGTTTGGGGAATTGAAACAATGCCTGTACATCATTGACGAGATTCCGTCTGAAAGCATACAGTTTGCAATTATGGGTATCTTGTATTCATCATCCTCCCTCAAATCATGCTAAACAACAGTGAATAGAGTGGAGTAAATAAGTGTATCGGCGATAAGCGAAAAATGAGTGAATACGACATAACTAATTCAAAACATGCATAAACGATACATTAATGAAAACCAAATACGAATGGCAATTGTTCAGAGCATATAATACTTAAATAAGCAAAGACAAAACATAAGAAACTGCGAATAATGAAATGGCAACACGACTGCCTTCTTCGGGGAATGAACTTGACTGGAAGTGATTGTTGGCACTAGTTGACTGGTGGCATCGGATTGTTGATGATGTTTGGAGACTTCCCATTGAAGTTGATAGCATCCCTATCGATCATGTCTTGAATTATATGCTTGAAAGCCCTACAATCCTCAATGGTGTGACCTGGAGCGCCCTTATGAAACTCACAATGAGCATTTGCATCGTAATCGGCAGGAATGATAGTTGGAGGAGCTAAATCTCTTGGAACAACAGCTTTCTTCTCCATCAACTGAGCAAAGATTTTGGCATATGGCATTGGTAGACGATCAAAGACTCTATCTGGCCTCCATGTTCTCTGCGGACGTTGTGGGCGAGCACCTTGTCGTTGCTGAGTTGCTTGCATCTACTGTTGCTGAGGAGGATACTGATATCCTTGCTGGTTGTAGGCTTGTTGCTGAGGAGCCTGTTGCCGTGGCATCTGAGCTTGCACTGCTTGAACAGCTGGCTGATAAGGCATTGGAGCATATTGCGCAGCAGCAACATATGGATACTGATAGTAAGGAGCTTGATAAGGCATAGGAGGAGCTTGTTGGGAAGCTTGCCCTTTCTGCACAAAGATGGCATTTGTTTCGCCTTCCTTCTTCTTGTATCCATTGAAAGGCCTCTTGGCATTAGCCTGGCTGTTAGAACCTCCCGGGATCTTCCCACTTTTCAGCCCTTCTTCAATTCTTTCACCGACGATCACCAAGTCAGAAAATCCAGCGGAGACACTACCGATCAGCTTTTCGTAGTACTGGCCTTGTAAAGTACCCATGAATATGTCAATCAACTCACGGTCAACAAGAGGTGGATGCATCCTTGCGGCTAGCTCTCTCCATCGTTGCGCGTACTCCTTGAAGGATTCGTTGTCCTTCTGAGTCATACTCTGAAGCTGAGTACGGTTTGGAGCAAGATCGGTGTTGTATTTGTACTGCTTGACAAATGCATCGGCTAGCTCGGCCCAGGTACGCACACTATTACGCTCCAGCTGCATATACCATTCAAGTGATGCCCCAGACAGGCTGTCCTGGAAGCAATGGATCATGAGCTTCTCGTCTCTAGCATAGGCAGCCATCTTGCGACAGTACATCTTCAGATGAATGTTTGGGCAACTGAGACCTTTGTACTTTGAAAATTCGGGCACCTTGAACTTTGGAGGAATGACAACATCAGGCACCAAGCATAATTCCAAAGCACTGAAAGAATTTGAATTGTGTCCTTCCATGGCTCGGAGTTTCTCGGCTAAATCTCGACACATCTTCATGGCTTCTGAATCCTGAGCGGCAACAGGACTGGCGATGGGGATAGCAGCATGATAATTCTGAACGTCGTCATACTGATCCATCAGAGTATCTTCAACATGAGGAACCGGGATCTGCACAGCAGCAGGCTGGGCGTGCGGGATAACTCCAACGGTAACTCCAGGCGCTGGGATTGGCTGAGAAGTGTTTCCCTCGACTGCGTTGTTGAAGTTCAACGGCATTCCCTGAGAATTCGGAATTGGGACCAAAGGGATGGCAGTAGACCCTTGTCCATTGACAACAGCGGCGGCTTCACGTTGTTCCTCTTCTCTCCTGGCTGTGAGGATGGCTTCGAGGATCTGGTCGATCTTTCCTTTCATGGAATCCAACTCTTCCCTGAAGGAGACTTGCTCCTGTTGAATCTGCTCCATCATTCGTTTGGTATTGGCTCTAGTTGCGTACTGGTGTCGAGGAATCAGCTTGATTTACTGGGGAAGAAAGAGCGGAGACATAAGATTCTGTTGGAGGACTGGAAATGCAAAATGCACAACATATGAAATGCAATGCAAATGATATGCAAGATGCAATGCAAGATACAAGATCCAGGATCACAGGATCACAACTCCAACAACTCCTGAAACTGGTAACCGTAATAGGTAAATAACCATAATTCCTGCTCAAAGAAAATTGACAGGTACAACCTATACGGGAAGGTCTAGACATTCTACCCATAAACCCTCTCACGGGATGGTTTCTATGTTTGGTTCCCAGGATCACGGACACTAGTCGTATCAGCGTCACGCAACAGGCTGGCTGCATTACGACGATAATGACGATAAGGTCTCTCCTGAGCGGGGTCCTCGTGTTAGGCACACAAGGAGCGAGTCCTTGGAGACTAACACTACACGACCACCATTTATTGGAACTGGTGCTAACAAAAGGTTCCCAGAATCACGGACCCTTCATTAATCAAGTCGTGCAACAGGCTAGCTGTGTTACAACAAGATCCACGAATAGGTCTCCTCTGGAGGAGCTTTCATGCTAGGCCCACAAGGAGCGAGTCCTCGGAGACTAACACTACTCGACTACCAATTCTAAACTATGTGTTCTCTCTGCTTTTACCAAAGCTCGGGTGTAGAGCTTTACTCATGATGTCATCCCGGTAACCAACAGGCGACAAAGCACAAATAAAATCTATAAGAGAACAAAAACAAAAAGAAAACAAATAAAAAACAAACACTCCTCACAAACCAAAAGATAGGCTCGACTCTCTCTTTGCATGGAGCAATGCGTCCCCAGCAGAGTCGCCACCTGTCGCACCTCGAAAAATCACATTCGAAAATACGACCCTCGCGCGAAAGGCGCGGAAATGCGGTCCGACAGAGTCGCCACCGAACTTTATTTTTCCCGAATAAACGGGAGAGGAAAATATCGAGAAAACCTCTTAAAACGAAAGGATAGGAACAGGGCTGTCTCAACCAAGTTCTGGGTTCGGGAGTCGGTTACGTGAGGGGAAGGTATTAGCACCCCTCACATCCGTCGTACTCGACGGGAACCTCTTAAGGTAATTGTGGGGAGTGTTGTTTTAGGTTTACTTGTTTTCTTCTCGCTGGTAAAGGTAGAATTGGTAGGGTTAAAGGGTTAAAGACGCGAAGGAGAGATGGGTGGTTAGAAGATAGGGTGCTCGCCAAGGATTGGGGCCCTTGTGCCTACGTATGCTCATTCGGACGAGAATGAGAAATCAGAGCGTCGTAGTTCGACTACGGGAAAGGATGGGGGAAAACGGAAGATGGATAGAAGTGTGCTCGCCAAGATCATCGCAATCTTGTGCCTACGTATCTTATATTCAAGAATGAATAAAGAATCAGAGCGTCCGTAGTTCGTGGTAACAACCACGAAAATATGAGGTTTGACATGGGTTGAAGTTGAGTTGGAGGACGAAAGAGTGACTAACAAACAACCTAAGGGCGTGCCTCAAGAGCTTGTCACTCAAGAATTCAAGGAATGCGAGATCCCAAGAACTCAGTTCTTTCGGAAATTGGGTTGAATGAGTTGAAGATAAGGAGTTTGGGTATTTTGAAAACGAAAGAATGAACTAATAACAACTCGGGGGCGCGCCCAAGAGTTACTCGTTCGAATATTCAAAGAATGCTAGATCCTAAGAATATCCCTCTTTCGTAAGTTTAAAAATGTGTTTGTGAAAGGATGGAATCGAAGAATGGCATGCGAGGCCAAAAGGGAAATGTTTTGAATTGGTTCGACGACGTGTCGAAGATTTGATTGAAGATGGAACCGGCTTGACGACGTGTCAAGGGTTAAGGTTGTGAGAAACGATATTAGTCCCTGAGGGTGCTCCTAATATCGAGACCACGAGGAATTGTGAATGTGTGTGAAGTGTCGATGGTTGCGAATGCGTACGAGCACTCGACTTAGGAGAATATTGAGAACGGTTGAGTTTGAAAAAGTCGAAAGGTTGAGTGAATAACAACCCAAAGGGCGTGCCTCGAGAGCTATTCACTCGAACATTCAAGGAATGCTAGACTCCAAGAACCTCCTTCTTTCGAAGTGTGAATCGAAACAAGATATTTAAAAAGGTCAAAAGATTGAATGAATAATAACTCAAAGGGCGTGCCTCGAGAATTATTCACTCGAAAATTCAAGGAATGCTAGACTCCAAGAACCTCCTTCTTTTGAAGTTTGATCGGAAAAATGTTTGAAAAAGATTTGAGGTGAAATGAGGTACGAAAATAGTTTAAGGTACGAGATGTGAGGACGTGAGATTGGATTTGAAAATGAGAGAAATGACAATTATTTGATAAATGAGACGCGGGCCTCACAACCAATTAATTGGGGTATTATCGAAATGCTAGATCTCAACGACACCTTTTTCATTTGGAGAATGCTTGAATGAGCAAAGGAAATATCACAAAGAATGCCAAATTCTCATGACATTTCTTTGTTAGAAAAACGTAATTTTTGAAAATGAGAGGTCGAATAATACACTACTTAAGGTGTACACCTTAGTAATGACTATCCAAAAATTCAAGAAGTGCTAGACTTCAAGAACTTAGTTTCTCACGATTTGAAAATAATTTAGATGAGGATCAGGAAAACTATTAATTTTGAGGATGGTTTTGATTTAATTTAAGAAATAATGTTTGAATAAACAATGAATATATTACACAGAGTGCTAGACTCCTATAATATATTTTTGCTCGAAATAGTGCATTAAAACGAAAAGTTGAATAATACATTGTTTAAGGTGTACACCTCGCTAATGATCATCCAAAAATCCAAGAAATGCTAGATTTCAAAGATTTAATTCGTTTTGAAAAAGTATTCGGACCGAGTCAATAGTTTGAAATTGAATTTTAAGCGTGTGCACTAGCAAAGTGGGCTAGTCTTCTAAGTGACCAATTAGAAGTAACTGATCAAATAGGTATCACTGTAAGGAAGCCCAGGATTAAGCTTTAAATTGTTGTGTATGGTGATCAAAGGTCGATGGCGAGGCCTTGAAAGCACTCGACTTACATGGGTGAAAATGACTCGATTAATCGAGAATTTTATTTCTTAAAAATGTTTTTGAAGCATTAAGGCATGAACAAGATAAAAGTGCTAAATTTATTACATTTTGAGGGGGTTGGGATACATTATAAAATGGGGATGAAATTCAACAAAAAAGCGAACATATAAGACGAATCGAGTCGAATTTGTCATAATATGCTATAAAACCGATTTGTACCCAACGACCACGTATATGAGCCTCATGACTAACAATTAGCTCATTCAAATGTGATAACAATATTAACATAATAAAGTAAATCTTTCATATCTAGCAAATTCATCACCAACTCATTCACTAACCAAAATTAATTTTCTTATTAATTCACAACAGTAGTAAATTTACTAATTTATAAACCAAAAACTAATTTACTAATTTATAACAGTAGGAAACTCACTAACTATTACTAACTTATATAACAAAATGAAACTTACTAACTATTACTAATTTATATAACAGTAAGAAACTCACTAACTATTACTAACTTATATAACAAAATGAAACTTACTAACTATTACTAATTTATAACAGTAAGAAACTCACTAACTATTACTAACTTATATAACAAAATGAAACTTACTAACTATTACTAATTTATATAACAGTATGTACATGAAAATGGAATGTATTCAGAAACTTACTGAAGCCAGTTCATTGATGCAGAGAATTATGTGCTAACAACAACAACATAACTCTTGTATTTAAATATGAAAACAAACGAAACAACTTCATGTGAAGCGACTGTTACGGCAACCATAGAATACGTGCGATGCTAAACCACAAGAAACCACAAGAAACAACCATATCTCAATGAAACCAAACCTAAATTAAGCTCAGAAACAAACAGCAACTTGCGTAATCGCCAAAAAAAATGACTCTAAAAATAAATAAATTACCGTAATCGTCGATTTGCTGACATGAAGAAAAATCAGCCACAATTAATCAGTCGCAAAACTAAAGCTAACAACAGAGGCAGCAAAATAAATAAAAATTACGGCATACAGCGGTAGCAAGGAATATCTGCAACGATGAAAATTGGACGCCGTAATTGAAAATGATAACTCGGAGAGCAGCAACATGAAGTTTATATCCTGTTCACGCATAAAACTATAACCGCAAACACGACGTAATGCGACATAACAAATTATGAATCTCCAGATGTTATGAAACGATAACTATTACAATTAACATTTATCAAACTACAAGCTAATATTAAAACTGATGCAGGAGGGTTAAAACTCAAATTTCATGTTTGTTAATTATGAATCCAAAAGCTGAATGGTAAAATACATGAACATGGCAAGACTCAACATATCAGTAGCAAACTCAGTTTGAAAGATTTACCCCTATTACGATTTGTTGTTGCAGAGCTAAACTATGATGAATGTTGGAAGTTATTATTGCTGCACTTGCGGCTTGAGTTTGTTAGAGGCAAAGCTCGAGAATAGAGTCAAGTTGTTGTTGCTGGAGAAGTGAGTTGTTATGGTCGCTGAAGAAGCTGCTCATGAATGCAACGCAACTTCAATCCTAATTGTGTAATTGAAGGCACAATCTTGCAGTGTCGCCTCAAACCCGTAATGGGATCCGTTTCTTGAGTTAATACACCAGTTCGTCTGCTGCGGCCGAATCTTGTAAACAGAACACGAGCTGTTGTTGAAACAATAATAGTTGAAATCAGAATCTCACAGCAGCATCGTACGGTCCAAGGTCAAGGGTGAACAACTGAGTTCCTTGCATGTCGCCGGTGAACTACGACAGTGTTGTTGTTCATCGGACTTGCTGTGTTTTCGCGGCGAGGAAACTATGAAGGTGGGTTTTGTGGTGAGCGGTTTCGTGATGAAGTTCGAAGGAGAAAAACGATGTCGATTGAGGCGAAGAGGAAAAGGGTTTTGGTGTCACGAGTTTGAGGGTGGAGGCTTTGTCGTGAGGTTGTAAGGAAGAAGATGGGTTATTTGTTGTGAGCTTTTAAGGTATGAGTTGAGAGATTGAGGGAAAAGCAAACCAAAATAGTGGATTTGGTTGAGTTTGGAGGAAGGAGAAGATAAAGGTTCAGAAGATGATGACAGTGAATCGAAAAAGAGAGAGGAAAATGGAGGGGGTTTTTGCGGTTGACGAAGGGAAGAAAATGGAAGGATTTTGGACGAAGGGAAAATAGAGGTGAGGGCGGCGGATTGAAAGTGAAGAAGGAAGGTAGGGTTTTTCGGCGGCTGATTTAGGAAGGAAGGAGGAGCTAGGTTTTTGAATTGGGGGCGGCTGAATTTGACTAGGGTTTCTGGGGTAACGATGAACAGTGAATCCCCTAGGTCTTCCTTCTGCCTCTTTTAAAGCCAAACCGAAAGGGCCTCCAAATTGGGCCTCTCGTTCTGCCCTTCTTTTCCTTTTCTCTTTTTTATTTTTTTCTCAAATTAATTAATTATTAAAACAATATAAATTAACATGGATGTAATTAAATAATATATAACTATTAACAATAATTACTAAATAGATATTAACAAATATAATAACAACAAATAAATGTTAAAAAAAGTTAATTAAATAGAAATTGACGGATATACAAAATATTTATTATAATATTTTTTCAAAAGGAAAATCTTAAGAAATTAAAAAGAATAAAATATTCACCAAAAAGGTTTTTTTTCAGGCCACGTGTCACGCTTTAATGGGTCAGAAAGAAATTTTTTGAAAAACGCCCAATTTCGGGTGGACACGTGTCCAAACGGCATGAAACAATAAATGTGAAAATATATACAAAAAGGGTAGGACAAATTTAGGGTATGACAGTTCCTCCCCTTCGGTGTTAGCTCTAGGTCAGTGAACCCTAACCCATTTCCAGCATTCACGTGGGCTACGATCTCTTCCAACTGGTTTACCGATATTTCCTGCGGTACGTATGCGGCGTTCAACACCTTCAGCAGTGCGTTACGGTGTGCTTCAGAACACAGCAACAAATTCAGGATGGAAATCTTCGAGGGTGTCTGATGGAGATGATTCTCGATCTTGTAGTCACTCTTTTTAATCAACCGCATAAACTCTTCAGCGTCTTTAACAAGTAAGTCTCTGTCTACCCCACGCGGGACCTCTTCAACGACTTTACTTTTACCTTTATCAGTGGCGTCAGCTCTATCCGTTTTATCCGTCACGACCTCAGGTGGTGCAAACACTCTTCCGCTGCGAGTGATTCCTCTAACGCCCACTAGGTTCTCCACAGACGACCCAAATGGTTCCAATTCCAACTTCTGTCCGTTGCAGTAGACTTCAGCCCCATAATGCCATGGGATAGCATTGGTGCTTTCGAAGGGTATCAGCCCAGCTTTGGTGATAGTAATCGCGGGCGGTCTAGGTGCAGAAATAGTTATCGTCCGGCGAGGGATGGTGATGGTGGCAACCTCCTCATCTTGCTTCAGCATTATCTCTCCCGGTCCGCTTTCGGCCCTTCGGCTGAACTGCAGGATTCCTTCGGTCATCAGACTTTGGATCCCCTCTATCAACTGTCCACATCCATCAGGACTTGTCGCACAACCCATACACAACTCTCCACAACCTGGAAAGAAACCCCTTTTCATCAGCTTAGCTTTGACGAAGCTAAGCGGTGTCTTCAGATCTCTGACGTCAGTCAACAAATCTAAGCTCTCGTCTTCAATAATGGCGTTTACTCCACCTCCCCTATGATTCGGCATAGGGTTCTTCGTGACGTTTGGCACATTATCTGAGAAGTTGATGATCTTAGCGTCCACCATATCCTGCACCTTGTGCTTGAAGGCTTTGCAATTCTCTATTGTGTGGCCTGGTGCCCCTGAGTGAAACTCACAAGTTGCATTTGCGTCATAACCTGGCGGGGGTGCCCCTGTCAAGGGAGCCAAGGTTCTCTTCTGGATCAGCTGTAATTGGAGCAGAGTCTTTAATAGCTGAGCGTAGGACATGGGCGGCATCTCGAGGTGACGGCTCGACAGAGGTGCCCTGTTCTGATACTTTCTGTACCCTTGTTGATTCGGTTGCTGCTGCTGCGGCGGCTGCTGCTGCTGTGGCTGTTGAACTGCCAGGATAGTTATGCTGGCCACCTGTTGGTGAGGGCCTTTACCCTTCCTTCGAGCGCTAGACACGGTGCTCATCTCTCCTTCCCGTCTTTTGCCACCATAAGGTTTCTTTCCTCTTCCAGCTGAGGATGAATCACCCTGAATTTTCCCCATTTTGATCCCATTTTCGATGTGCTCACCCGTGATAATGAGATCTGAGAAGGTTCCAAACATACCGCTGACCAACTTCTCATAATAAACCCCTTGGAGGGTGGCTACGAACATTTGCACAAGCTCACGTTCAACCATCGGCGGCTGAACCCTGGCTGCCAATTCACGCCACCGCTGGGCGTATTCCTTGAACCCTTCATTGTTCCTTTGCGACAGATTCTGCAGTTGGACTCGGTTCGGAGCTAAGTCGCTATTATATTGGTAGTGGTGCACAAATGCTTCAGCAAGGTCCTTCCACGTGCGCACACTGGTAGGTTCCAAACTCATGTACCATTCGAGGGAGGGTCCGGACAGACTATCCTGAAAGAAGTGCATCAGCAACTTCTCGTCCTCAGAATGAGCTGACATTTTCCGGTAGTATGATCTCAGGTGGACGCGAGGGCAAGTGGTGCCCTTGTACTTTTCAAAGTCAGGTACCTTGAACTTGGGAGGCACCTTGAAATCAGCGATCATTCCCAACTTGGACATATCAACACCCAGGGTGTTCTGGTTCTCGATACTCCTCATCTTGTCCTCGAGTGCCTTGAACCTCAGACGTGCTTCAGCAGTCAGCTCCCCTTCAGCACCTTTCTGAGAGAACACATCATCTTGACGGTCTTCTAACCACGGCTGAGGCCCAAGCAGATTTCCAATACCCGCAGTGCCGTTGCCCAGCCTAACATTGACGTTAGCTTCAAAGTTCCCATTACCGACGCCCATCGTATTACCATTGAGTCCCATGTTAGCTATCACATTGTCGTTGGCACTGCCATTCCCCCCAGTCACGGGGACGCCATTCTGAGGAGTTTCAACTGGTGGAGGGGTAGGCACGGTCCCACCATGGAGTATGCCATTGCTATCGACCCTTGAAATCAGAGGCTGAACCAAGGTTCTGAGCTGATCCTGGCCATTGGCGACCGCTTGCATGAGCTCCATGAAGCGGTCCATTCTTTCGCGGAGTTCCTGAACATCAGTTTGGACTTGCTCCATGATTCTGGTTTGATTTGCTCTGGTCGGATAGCGGTGGATAGGTCTCTGATCAATCCTGGAACAACCTGAAACAACCTGAAAAATACAAAAGAGTTAGGGAAAAAAAACGACAAAGTGCTCGTTATGCAAATGCTTCATGCAAATGCAAACGTGTGTCTATGTGTTAGGGAGATCCCCCCCCCCCCAATCCTAGTGCCTGAGTGCCAGTGCTGATAGTAAGAAGTCCGAGTCCAATCATGGAAATAACATCTCATATATAAAGAAAGCCCATCAAGGCAGTACACAACGTCACTGAATACAAGGTGAATCAATAGCATGACCTCGACCAACAAGCCTGGTGATGGTCAGCATACAACAATGATCAAACAAAAGGAATACAAATAGTCAAGCACGGCCACGGGCGCGAAACTCTTCTAACAACCCCCTCGTTTCTGGATGACCAGGCCGAGTGAGTAACTCTTCGACGAGTAACTCCCTCTGCATAATAGTGTATTGAAGACCTTCGACCGAATCTTCCCATGCTCCTTCGCCGAAACAATCTTCTAGCTTCCGCTTCTTGGACTCAAACGTCAGTTTGTGCTCCTTCAGGTTAGCAAGAGCCCTGTTGAGCTGGCCTTCAGCGGCATATCTGCGAGCGGTTTCTTCATCAAACCTCTTCTCACTAGCCTTCACCTGGGCTTTCAGCTTGGAGATCTGTTGCATCAGCTTATCCTCCCGCTCTTTCCTGTTGGCTAGGGTGGCCTTCCAATGCTGGTTAAACTTGGATATCCTTCGATACGCTTCGTCCAAGTGCTGCTTCTTCGTGGCCAGCACATCGTTGACAGCTTTGAAGTCTCGACCCATACGCTCGCGCTCAGCTATCTGCTTAGTCAAATCTGTCCCCAACTGGTTCACCAGCTCGGCCTGCCTCTTGAAGGAATGAACAGCTTCGCTTCTCTCGCTTCTGAGTTGAGCCAATTCTTTCTCCAGTTCTTCATTTGCCCTCTTCAATTCATCTTTCTCAGCTAACACCTGATTATGCTGCTGAATAGGCACGGTGGTAGGCTCCTCAATCACTGGAGGGCTTTCTGGCTTGGCAGGAGGAAACGACATCCCTATAGCATCTGCTCTGGCTCTGATCCACGTCACATATGGAGCATAGGCTTGACTATTACTTTTCCCCAGCAATGGTTTTCCCCTCTTACTGATACCATTCCAAGCGCGCTGAAGCTTAGATAACATATCCCCCTCTAGAAGACCAGTGAGGTACAGAGATTCCTACACCTCTTTATCCTTCGGCGGAGCTCTCAAAGCATAAGCAAACTGTCGGACCAGCAGAGATGGATTATAGTTTATATAGCCCTTCCTGCCTATCAAAGGCACGTTCAGAAACCCGCTGCAGCTGAAGATAATCTCAGTGCCCAACCTATCTCTGTCAAACCAATCAATATCCTCCGCTAATAGACTCATCAAATGCTCGGACCACTCAGCTGTGGCTGCAGACGAAGCAAAGGGACCCCTCTTGGGTAGGTGACTATCAAGCCATTTATAGAGCAGGGGTACACAGCATGAGACATTCTTACCCCTTCTGTTCTCGTTTTTGTAGTGGATGGAATGGTAGACATCTCCTATCAAGGTAGGGACTGGATTCCCTGATGCAAAGATGTGAAATGCGTCGAAGTCTACGAAGTCGGGCATATTGGGGAACAGAATGATGCCATATATGCACAGAGCGAGAATGGCGTTGAACACGACCCAACATCTGTCTTTGGCGCACTGCTGAGCTTTTCCCACTAAGAACTGCAAGGAGAAACCGGGAACCTTGTTCCAACTAGACAAAACCAACTCGGAGGCATCCAGATGAAGTGAAGGAGCTAGACTGGCCAGATTAGGCTCAGCATCCATATGGACAAAGGGCATCTGACTCTTGATAGGCACACCTAACAAATCAACATACTCCTCTAGTGTGGGTGCGAGAACAAAATCCTGGAAACTAAAGCATCTCAAAGGAGGATCGTAGAACTGCAGCAGGGCGTGCAACCCATTCAACTCAAACACAGAGGGTTTACGAACCAAACTGAGCAATTTTCCGTAAGACTTTCTGAACTCATCTCTCACAGAATCATCTGCTAAGGCAATCAAACCGGTCAGCTGAACAACATCAGGAGTAGGGAGCTTGTAAGCCACGGTCTTCCTCAGAGAACCCATAATAACACAATAGAAGGCAAGAAATCCTGAATCGGGGGAAATGGTACCTACAACACAGACACACGTTAATGAAATGCAAATGAGTATGCAAAGCAATGTAAAAATGCAATCATGCAGCAGGAGATCAAGATGACTGTGCTGGTGAAGAGATGAAGATTCTGTATCAACAAAACCACAATACTGCTCCGTCAAGAACAACCGCTATCTCTGATAAGAAGAAAACCATGGTATCAGACCATAAATCTGCTCTGTCAAGAACACACATATCTGAAGACAAGGACCTCTGCCACAAGACCATAACTCTGCTCTGTCAAGAACAAACATATATCTGATAATAAGGACCTCTGATATAGGACCAAAACTCTGCTCTATCAAGAACAAACATACATAGGACCATAAATCTGCTCTGTCAAGAACAAACATCTGATAATAAGGACCTCTGGTGCATGACCATAAATCTGCTCTGTCAAGAACAAACATCTGATAATAAGGACCTCTGGTGCAGGACCATAAATCTGCTCTGTCAAGAACACACATATCTGATGATGAGATCCTCTGATCCCAACCATAATCCTGCTCTATCAAGAACAACATATATCTGATGATGAGAACCTCCGGTACCAACAAAACTGATTCACTATCAAGAAAACCGGGTAGTCTGAAGGTTAAGGTCTCCTACAACACCCAACCCTGCTCACAGGTATGGACCTAAACTGACACAAGTTCGACATCCTATGCGGTCATCAGCGTCACAGACATTCAAGAGGGGTGATACGATACCCAGAAGGTGTGGCATCACCAGCTCATGAAGCGGCCTCACTCGGCTGAATCCCAAATGATCGGTCCCTAGAGTCGACAATCCTCCAAACCAACAACCCCCTCAACCCAAAGGGTTGAAAAAGAAGTCAACCGGGAGAACCTCGTCCGAGCGTGGATTTCATGAGACACTAGTGCCTACAAAGCAAGCACGCGCCCACTAATTTCCACAACTAATGCTAAGTACACTCAAGCCTGGGTCTGGCTTCTCACTCATCAGAATGCCCCTCTCACAACAACACAGATAATCATATCATACTGAAAATAAAATGCGGGAAATAAAGTGCGATAAATAAACACAACCCAATAAGTAATCATACAAGCGCTAGGATTGACTCTCGCAGGGGACGTTGGATCCCCCAAACTGACTCGCATACGGGACGTTGGATCCCAGGAAACTATCAAAACCCCAGCAGAGTCGCCAGTTGTCGCTACCGCGAAAATAAGGTGCCGACAAAACAGAAGAGTCGCCACCTTTCGTTATTTATCCCTCAGAGCGGGAACGGAAACGATCGGAAAAACCTGACATAAAAGGGTATAAGACAAGGTCGTCGCAACCATTGTCTGGGTTCGGGAGTCGGTTACGCAATGGGAAAGTATTAGCACCCCTCACGTCCATCGTACTCGATGGGATCCACGCTTGTTGTGTTTACTGGACGAGTTTTTTTTTATCTATCTACCTATCAAGGATGGCTTAAAAAGAAAACAAAATGACTCGGCAAAGCGTCGCACTTTATGCCTACGTATTCCCATCAGAGAATGAGAAATCAGAGTCAACGTAGTTCGACCTAACTACGGGTTATGGGGGAAGGTGGCTCGCCAATACGTCAGTATTGTGCCTACGTACTCTCAACAGGTATGAGAGATCAGAGCTTACGTAGTTCGGGATAATACGGATTACGGGGATTCAGATTCATCTGTTTTATTGAGTAGGGTTAAACAGTAGTTCTAGCAGTTAGGGACAAAGCCTGTTTGCGGTGGCGCTGAAGTTTAACGACACTCTTTTCTTTAGAAAAGCTTCCTTTGAATTATGGGCCCACGGGGCAAAAAGTTTGAAGTTTGTTTTCTGTCTTTTACGGAAGAACTGTTTTTTATGGTTGTTTGTAACTAGTATCACACTAGAGACTATGACCTGAGAGTGAATGTGTCGCATGTCACCCAAAGGGTACCATACTAAACATCCAGACTGTTGAAAAGAACTCTCCAACAATCCCTTCTCAGATAGCTTAAGGCTCGTAACGTACGACGTCAGTTAACCTTTATTACTGTATTTTACTGTTGTTTTAAGATGAGAAGAGAGAACAGGCTCAACTAAAGGGAGACTATCAAGTCCTAATGTTGTCATGCCAAGGATTCATCCTATGGTTGAAGTTTGAAACAGGGAACTCCTAGAAGTTATCATGCATAGGTTTCAACCTAAAGTTCTAATCATCACTTCCTTATCAAAGGAAATGAGATTCCTAGGGGATCATGTCACTGATAAACAGAAACAGGTAAAGCATCAGCTTAAATAGTAAACAGTGAACATCTGTAAATAAAATGCATGCAATGCAAGTGAGGGAGGAAATGTGTGTGGGGGCATCAGCCTCCACAAGCTCATCTCAACCTCAAGCCAGATATGAATAACTGCAATCAAACATGAAGAATAAAACATGCTATCAAGCAAAAGATGATAAACTGTAATCATATAGAAGAAATAACATGCTATCAAGCACACACAAACCACATAGGCAAGCGAGCTGGGCTCTACCGAATACCCGCAAGCAAAGCCACACAGTAAAAATACAAGCAGAGGGAGCAACTCAACCTCTAGTGCAATCATGCTCCTAGCTTACATCAGTCTAGATATGAACTTATTCTAATGCATCAAGCAAGTCAAACAAGGCACCTCAGTACAGAAAAAAGAACAGATCAACAGCTCCCACAGCTTCACAGCAAAGCAATCTTCTGAAAGCATCTCAGTCATCAGAATTCAACCACCCTTCAAGGTTATCATCCTCAAGAACAAGCATCCCCTTGCTCCTCCAAGGTTTCAACCCATCAACCATAAGTATCACCTTATTCTCTCTTCTTCAAGCCTCAGCTTTACAGTAAATCCCACCTTCAGGCTTTACTCCTAACTACAAGTATCAACTTGATTCCTTCAGGCTCTCAATGCATCCATGTAAGTGTAAAATTTATCCTTCATTCCTCAAGCCTCAGCTCTTCACTCAATCTCAATTGGATCTTCATTACAAGTATCAACTTGGTCTTCTTGCTTTAGCTCTCTTTGCTTTACCAGCATCAGCTAGTTCCTCTTCATCTACAAGCTTCAGCTCCTCAGAGTAGTCTTCAATCACATGGAAGTATCAACTCCATCCTTCCATCCTCTAACAAGGGATAAAGATTCATCTATCCAGAGCAAAGTTGGGATGACTGGTAGTAGAGTGAAGACCAAAGGTCACCACTGAGCATCCTGTCATCAGAGAAAGGGACCCTCAAAGGTTCTACCAATTTGAAAAGAGCCACACATCCTACCAAAGGAGGGATGAGGCCTTTACAAAGGGACCTTACATCATAGGGAAGAATGGAATTGATCAACATTTTCCATGTTTATGAAGGAAGAGAACTATCTAGAAGCTCTGCCCACAAAACCCTAATCTTAACCTAATCAAAACTACACCACAAGAAGGGAAGATCTTCAAATCCAAGCCTCTTCAAGCAATCCAATGCATCTTCAACTTGCCTCCATCATCCAAGAACAAGCAAAGCAAAACCCTAATCTAAGGGAACTAAAGAAGTTAATCTAGTTGAGTTAGTGCCTTAGAATCATCTAAAACTAGCACCTAAACTAAAATCAATCAAAAATAGCAAACTATCTTATAAATTTCTACAAAAATTCCTAAGGGATCCTAATTCAATTAAGAATGCCTCATACAAAAACCAGGGACTAAATCACCTATTAAGTCCTAAAATTAAGTCCTAAATCCAAAGGTATCAACCATAAACCCTAAAAATGGAGCTTCTCAAGGTTTCAACCTAAACTACCACTTATGTTCATCACAAAAATGTGAGAAAATTCTATGGGGAGCATGCATATCTATGCTAACTACTCACAAAAATCAGGATCAAAATCATCATCACATGATCACACAAAATTCCACAAAATCAAGTATCAAACATAACTATTTTAATATCAATTAAAATGTGAAAATTCCCATAAAATCAGAAAATGCGTGAAATACAAATATTTTTTATCTAAAAAATACTAGATTCAACCATGGATCTAATGCAAAAAGAATGGGATTAATTGAATCATATTTCTAGTTTTTTATGATTTAATCAAAAACCATGAATAAAGTGAAAAATAATATGAAAATCCAAGAAAAATAATAAATGCACGGTGCAGATAGAAACCAAAATCAATGCAATTCATGGATTGGGCCATCAGGGGTGTGTGGTTATCAGTTATTTCACTAAGCCCAGAAACACAACTTAATGAAACGTTGCGTTTCATTTCTCAGAACTCTTCACAAACTGAAATTAATACGTGGCCGTTGGATCACTTCTCCAGTCAAAGGTCTCAGCCCCATCCAATGGCTCTAAAGTCATCTTCTTCGTTTTGAACCTCTGAAACACGCGCACAGCCATGTCCGTCGTCGGTGGTGCTCCGGTCATCGTCCCCAACCCTAACTCTCCTTAGGATCCTCCATTGCAAGTGGTTTATACATGAAACTTGTCCCAAATTTCGTCGCGAATTCATTCATGCCCTTTATTCTCTCTGAAACCTCAAGATTCGCCATAACCAATTCTCAACCGAAAATGGCAACATCCTACTTGGTCACTAATTCTCAAATTAACTATCCAGAAATCTTCCTACATCATCCTACTATGCATCTACCATAACAATTCATCTTAATTCTACCTAATTTAAGTCATAGCACAAGAGTTGCATACCTGGTAAATTTGAACGAACAGAAGGGTAGAATCTTCAACTCAGCCTTCAAGAACTTGCAGAATCCTTCACTGAATCACAATCAGTCTTCTGTATGCAAAGAAAAGAGTTGAATCTTCTTGAATCATCAAACCCGATTCTGAGTTGCAAGCTTCACTCTCCAATGGCTACTTCACGATCCTTCCACCACAGTGCCCTGAATTTGATCTAGAATTGATCACCAACCTCTGAGCAAGCTATTGAGATCAATTTCTTGGACTGAAATGGCCTCTAACCCTGTAACCGATTTTGATTTGCAATGTGAAATCTCAAAGTGCAATCTCAGTTTTCTCTCTCAATCATCACCAACCTCTCATCTGAACCTCTTCTACTCAATATATAGAACATGTGTGGATGATCTAGAACCCTCTAGATCCTTCTAATGAGAAATCCAATCTCTCATGACATGAGAAGTTCACTTATATGCCATGGTGTGCATATTTCTATTTGCAGCTTGAAATCAATCCCATTCTCTTCCAATTTCTCCCCTAGTGACATTTTGAAAGTGTTTGGCTTGCAAGGGGCCTTGGTTATGCCTTGATTCTAGGTTTTGCAAATGTTACTTATAATGTAAGTAACTACTTTTCAAAGCAAGTCCACCAATTGAATTTCAATTCAAAAATGTGGCTAAACCAATGTTCTTAAAATGTTTTCTAGAGTCAAAATGATATATTACATGCCTTGGTTTGGATGTGTAGATCAAAAGTATCAATTTCCAACTTTGGTTCATTTAACTTATATCCTCATTTTAGGTCATTTTTGCAACTTTGAGCTACAAGCACTTCTAACATCTCATGACCTATTGACTAGACTTAAAACATCATTTTGAACAAGTTTGATGTTGAACATTTTCCCATTTGACGCTTGGAAATAGGAGTTATGGCCTTATGGTTGAAATGACCTATAATCTCCAAATGACCAAAATACCCTTGACTTGTCAAAGCCATAACTTGAGTTCTACAAATCCTATCAAGGACTTCTAGTACTCTCTAGAAATCTAAGAGGATAAGGAACAACATTAATGTTGACCAAAAGTTCATAGGAATCATCCTTCTAGGGCAAAAGTTCCATGCAAGTTGGACAACTTTCAAGCTCCAAATTCACATACCTCAGATGACCTGTAACTTGCCAAAGTCATAACTTGAGTTCTACAAATCCTATCAAGGACTTCTAGCACTAAAATTAAAGCTAAGATCATGATCTAAAACATTCATGTTGGGGGAAAGATGATATGACAATCACATCTTGAGCTAAATTGCCTTGAAGATAGGGGTCAAACTAGGGGATTTTACACTGTCAAGCTTTAGAAACCCTAGCTAGAAACTTCTCAAACTCTTCAATCATGATGAGTTGACCTTGGAATCATCCTTAGAACATATAAATGCATCAATACATGATCACATGGCTCTTGGATTAGGTCTCAACCTTCTTCACATCATCAGTTGACTTAGGGTTAACCCAGTCAAACCCTAACTGCACCACTCATGGCTGAGGCTTCTTAACCTTACACAATGACCTGTCTAGGCCTCAAAGTGATCTTCAACACTTATCATGAGCTCTCTCAAGACCTCAAGTCTAAATTCATGGCTTCAGAATCATCTGATGACTTCCCACAACTCTCAAGCTAGGAGACACACACACTTGGTTTCAACCATTCTATCTGAGGATCTTTTAACTTCTCTGACAAGGATATCAACCCTTGAGCACTTGAATAACCTTCTTAGCTAGCTTCAAAGTCCTTTGTATCCCTTGATTGGTAATCATACCTCTTGATCTCCTGCACACATGTCAATGAAATGCAAATGCTAATGTGATTGAAGTGAAACATAAGCTAGGTAAAGAAAAGTTGAGCAAATTTTGGGGTGCAACACCATGGCTTCAGAATCATCTGATGGCTTTCCACAACTTTCAAGCTAGGAGACACACCCTTTTGGCTTCAGTCACTCTCTCTGAGGATCTTTTAATTTCTCTGACAAGGATATCAACCCTTGAACATCTGAATAACCTTCTTAGCTAGCCTCACAGTCTTGTATAGCTCTTGATTGGTAATCATACCTCTTGATCTCCTGCATACATGTCAATGAAATACAAATGATAATACTAATGTGAATGAAATGAAACACAAGCTAGGTAGAGAAAATGTTGGGCAAATTTTGGGGTGCAACACTAACATCACCCCGAGCATGAATCCATGGATCATTTGCCATGAAGGTGGATAAAATGACCAAATCAAGTAAATATATGCTGCTCCATTTTGTTAATCTCTTTCTCATTATTTTTTTATTCTATACACACTATTGTGTTTGTGAGATCGAATAGATAAATTTTCATTATTTATTTACTTAATTCTGTGAAAATTTGAGAAAGTTATGATGTTTATACATTTTCGTTGGAACCTTTTTCTTCCATATTTGTTACTATGGCAATGGTAACCAAAGGTGGGGTTGGGGAAGATGAAGTCTCCCTACACCCCCTAATTGCTCAACGTATCCTTGTGGGATCCCCCTCCTTTTGACCTAGAGCATTTTTCTAGGTGCACCCCTAATTTTCAGCATGTTTTTATCTTTTGAATTTTTTTGTTGTTTTTTATTATTACTTTATTTATTTATTTTTCTATATTTTTTATTTTCTTTAGTTTTTTTAAATTATTTTACCTCTTTTATTGATAGCGTGTCCCCTCCCTTTTTTTCTCTTTTTTTTTCTTTTATTATTTTTGCTTTATTTTATTTTAATTTATTTTATTTATTTTAATTGATGCATGATTGTTATTCAAAAAGATAAAATGGTCTTTAAAATTAACCTTTCAAAAACATAAAATCAAACGTACTTGATCAACGTCAACTACATTTTTTAAAATCACACCAAAACCTTTCGAAACCAAAATCTATCTTTTAACATCCATTAACCTTCATAAGTAAAATAAAATCAACTAATGCCATAATTATTTTCAAAATCAACTTGGTCAACGCCAAACCCTTTTCTTTAATAGATCATTTTCAAATAAAGATCATTCAAGCTCATTCCTATTCTGAATCATTTCTAAACCATTATGATAATCACTTTCAAATACTTGATCCAACGTCAAGTTGTCCGTTAAAATCTTTTCTCAATAAAAATCCATTGAAAAGGGGTGGAAGTAATTTTCTTCTCCTTTCCCGAATGTTCATGTGATGGCCGCACTTAGCCAGCCGTTTGAACATTCGTCGGTCTTTTCAAAACACTCTTAAATAAACGAATTAAGTTGATTCTTTCGTGAACGGAAAAGATTGAGGTGGAAGCTATTTCTTCTTCTTTCCCAAGTATTCGTGTGATGGTCGCACTTAGCATAATATTTGAATACTTGTCGTCCTTTAAAGAAAACACGATTTGATTCACCACACAAATTCCATAATTAATAAATTGAACAAAATTAGGGTGGAAGTAATTTTCTTCTCCATTCCCGAATATTCATGTGATGGCCGCACTTAGCTTACCGTTTGAATATTCGTCAATCACTTAAAATATTAAAATACATCAAACCTATATTTTCTCGCTCTGTGTGATTAAAAATCCTTTTCACAAACAAAAGATGCTCTATCCATTCTGTGACGATGTAAATAGCGCTTCCTAGTGAGAATATCAAATGTTTTATCTCCAATGTAATTATGGCATAAATTTGTGTTAATCCAAATTAAGTCATCCATTCTTGAGGTGATGCAAATGTTCAAGTATCCTTGTTTAGAGTAGTAAGCAATGTTTTTCGTTCAAATGCGAATTGAGAATCTTTTGCTAAAATTTATTAACCCACAAACAATTTCTAACCAGAACTACTTAGCCTTTAATTCTCTATTGCACATGGAGATACTTAGGAGCAAAACCAACAATCTTTTAAAGCACATTAATAAAAAAACTTTTTTTATGATTTCCTTTCTTTTTCTCTTTTCTCTTTGATCTTTTACCGATCGAAGAAAACAATTGACATGAGCTAGCATTCAAATCATAAGTCTAACTAAAAGGTTCACATTGAGTACAATAGACTTGAGGGGTGCTAATACTTGCCCCTTGTGTAATCAACTTCTAAACCCGAATTTTGCTGCGACAACCATTTTTTTTTGTAAGTGTTTTATTGATACTTTCCCTTTCCTTTATTAGAATAAATAAAGTTCAGCGGCGACTCTGTTCGATTAATTTTCCATGAGCGTGCGATGTGCTCCATGAAGGATCATACTTTTTGAGTTACGATAACTGGCGACTTTGCTGGAGACATATGCTCCATGAAAGAGAGAGTCAATCCTAATTTAGTTTGATTGTGATGAACATTAGCTTTATTGACTCGTTTTATTTTATCTTCTTTTCTTTATCTCATTATTATAATTTATCTGCTATTAGTTCTTGTATACTGTGTTTGATATTCTAATTTTTTGGTACACTCTGTGAGATAGACTTTCCACCCGAGTCATAAGAAGAACTTAAGATAGGACGTAGTTGCATTTTTTTAGCGTCTCAGACTCACTTGTCTTGTTGGGATAACACGAGAACCACACTTAGAGTAGATTATTTTAAGGGTATTGTCAACTAGCAAGTAATTTTGCTAAGGGGGAAATATTTTCTTGTTGGATTCGTGACTCTTAGGAACTTTTAGAACCTGCAACATCATGGTTGTGTAGTGTTGGCCTTCCAGACTCACTTTTCTTATTGGGGTAACACGAGTGTCGTACCTCGAAAAATACAATCCTCACGATGGACGCGGAAAAATGTTCGAACAGAGACGCCACCGAACTATTTATTCCAACAAGGAATAGGAAAATATTGATAAAACCTTTAAAGAGATAAGAACATGGTCATCACAACCAATATTTTAGGTTTGAGAGTCGATTACACAAAGGGAAGGTATTAACACCCTCTACGTCCGTTGTACTCAACGGGAACCTCTTGATGCGATTCGAGAGTAAAGTTAGATACGTTTGTTTATCTTCTAACGAGTTTGCTTCTAAGGGGAAAATGGGTGGTTTTTATACTAGGGTTCTCGCCCAGGATTAGGACCCTTGTGCCTACATACTCCCTCGTGCATTGGGAAATTCAGAGCATCGTAGTTCGTGGGACTACAGGAAAAGAAAGAATTGTAGGATTATGGGAATTGTGCTCACCATGATCATCGCAATCTTGTGCCTACATATCTTGCATTCAAAAGAGAATGAAGAATCAGAGCGTCCGTAGTTCGGACTACGGTTGGTTGGTTCGTGAACGAACGAGTGTTTAGATCACATTCTAACTGGTAAACATTGTCTTTTTTGCTCGCAAGGGGAGGCTGAAGCACTAGTTCATATGCGCGAAAGAAATGACTAAACAAAGTTCTTTGGTAAGGGAGTTTGAGTTGTGGATCGCACGGGGGAGAGGAATTAGTATTTAGAGAAGTTTCAATCCCACGGGGCGAGAAAAGAGAGTTTGACGTATTGGATATTTAGCTAGAGGTGACGATTACCTGAAGCTTAAAAAAGGCTCATCGGGCCCAAGTAACCGAGAAAGTGAGTCAAAGACTTGACTTTCTTTCTTTTTCAACCTTAATTGCGAAAGGATTGGATGTGGTTCGAGTATGTTAATTGGATGACCATTAATTGAAGCTTAAGAAAGACTTCTTGGGCCTAAGTAATTGGGAAAGTAAGTTGAAGATTCAACTTTCTCTCTTTTTCAACCTTAAGTGTGAAAAAATTGGATACGGTTCGAGTAAGTTAACCGGATGACGATTACTCGAAGCTTAAGAAAGGCTCCTCGAGCCCAAGTAATCGGGAGAGTGAGTCAAAGACTTGATTCTCTCTCTTTTTCATCTCGAAAGGAGGTTGTGTTTGAAAAGCGTCTTGAATGATGGAAGATGGTTAAAGTATTTTAAACGGATGAGGATTACTTAAAGCTTAAGAAAGAAAGTGAGTCAAAGGCTTGACTCTCTCTCTCTCTCTCTCTCTCTCTCTCTCTCTCTCTCTCTCTCTCTCTCTCTCTCTCTCTCTCTCTCTCTTTTCATCTTATATTATGAAATATCTTTGATATAATTATAGTAGTTTATGAATGATGATTAATCGAAGCTTAAGAAAGGCTTCTCGGGCCCATGTAATCGGGAGAAAGAGCCAAATCTCAACTCTCTCTTTTTATCGGATTAGAATCTTTTGCAGAAGACAATTGTTCGAACTTAAGAAAGGGTCATCGGGCCCAAACAATTGAGAAGAGGAATCGAATCAATTCCAACCCCCTTTTCATCTTTTATAGAAATTGTATTTGAATATGGTTAGGTATATTAAGTTTGCTTTAATAAAACACTCGGCGAGAATCGAGGTTTGAACTTTAGAGTTTCAATAAATGAACAAGCAACTGAATTGAGTTTTAACCGTGTGCACTAGCAAATAGGCTAGTCTTCTAAATGACCAACTAGAAATAATTGATCAAATATGTCTCACTGTAAAGAAGCCTAGGAGTAAGCTTGAATGTTGTGTATGGTGACCATGAGGTTGATGGTGATGCTTAAAAACCAATCGACTTACAAGGTGAAAAATGGCTCGATTTTGGATCGAAATTTTATTTTAAAAATAGTTTGATTGGTGCTAAAGAAAAAGTAATAAAATTATTACATTTTATGGGAATCGAGGTACATTTTTTCGAATGGGGATGTAATAAACAGGAGAGCGAGCATATAAAATAAATCAAATCGAGTTTGTCACAATGTGCTCAAAAGCCGGTTTGTGTGTAATGACAACATGAAGAATGTCATACACATGGGTCATAATGCGGCTAAATGTTCAATTAATGTAAAAGCTGTTTGTGGAATAGTCGACATAGAATTGTCGAAGCCATAGACGAAAATTTTATTAAAAGTGCAACGAAATTAAAAGGTCACAAACCAAAATATTGACTAAATTCATGAAATCGTAAAAACCATAGAAGGTGCAAATGGAAAGTGGTTAATGACCCAAAACCCAAACCAAAATTATTAATAACCTATTTAAGGCAAAGAACTATTACATATTATTAATAAAATATAGTAGGAAATTAAAACCTAAGAGAGAACAAGATCTCTCATGAAGTCAATAAACAGAAGGATACATTTTTTCTCCACGCGGCACAATCAAGCGAGTAACAAAAAATGGCCATGCTCTCTTTTAAGTATAAACAATAAGACCAAACTCTCATTTTCAAAATAAGGAATACAATGAATCTCTACATGAAATGATATAAACCATGATAATAAAGCAAAGAGCAATATTTATTTCCTAACATTTTAAATGTCTCTTCCATCATGAAATTCAAACAAGGAATAATACTTTCACATGTTACTTCATCTTTCAATTTTTCTACCGAAAATACATGCATCACAATGTCATGTTCAAAACAAAATTAACCATAAAATCAGCAAGTAATAACAATATCACAACTAAATTGAACCATAAAGGTAAATAAATAAGCTATACAATAAAAACACAGAGATTTTGACCCGAATAGTTACCGCGGAGTCGAATTGCTTGTGGTTTTGGAAGCGGATAGAAAGAGACTGAATTTGTCACTGTAAACCTTGTACGGTGGCCGGCAGAACGAGTGAGATGTCGTGAAGGCTAAAAGAAGGTGATGATAATGAAAGTCAGCGTTAAGTATTGAATTAGAGTTATGTACTTTGTTATTTTTGTAAACACGGGTGAAACTCAAATGGAATCGAGTTGTGTTCGTGATGGCTTTGAAATTGCTTTGTGGCGGTTTATGATAGCATCGGCTTGAGAAGAGAGTTTTATGGTTTTCGATGCAAACCTGCATTCAAACCGTCCCATGCCATCTTGTCAGACGCTTGCTTTTTCTGTTTTTGATGTCAGCATCGTCTCAGAATTGTTGAGTTGTTGTGTTGTATTGTTTGTTGTGGTTATCTTCATCAGCTAGGGTTAGAACCTTGTCCCCTATCAATTTAACCGATTCCGATAGATTCGAGGATCTAAGCTTCAACAATGTGACCAATACAGGCTTTATCCATGACAGGGATAATGACGGCTTGTTTGATTTCTTTGATGAGCTGAGGGTTGCTAATATAACCTCAGGCGCGGATGTCGACGGGGACACGCTTTAGGAGTCATGACGGAACTTGCGCCAACTTTTTCAATGATGCAGACTTGTTCGGCATTGACGACATCCATAATGACTCCCCCATGTAGCATTTCGCGAGGCCGAATTTGACGATAAAACGGGAGGATTTCGTGGCAGTTTCGGTGAATTCTCAGAGGGGAAAAGAGGGTTTACGGTGGAGGGTTTGAAGTTGGGAAGAAGAATAGAGGGTCAAAAGTGATATGAGGAAGACGAAAGGTTTTCGTCTTTTTTGTGAAGGGGAAGAGGAAGAAGAAGGTGATTGAGGCCGACTTTAGGGTTTGGCGGTGGAAGTTGTCGCACCCCAAAATTTGACCAACCTCTTTTCTTAATCTTTGGCTTATGTTTCATTGCATTTTAGCATATTGCAATTGCATAGCATAAGTCTTACAGGGGATCAAGTGTTTGTATGTGTCCTATCCAAGAAGAGAGCCTTATTTACCACAAGCTCAATCAGAGGCATTGGTAGAGGTTGTTATGTGTGTGTCATCACCATGAAGATATCTGAGCTCCTAGAAAGGAGAGGTGTGCCACAGCAGTATCAACGAACCATCAAAGGGTTGTCAAGGGGTCCATGAAGATTTATCATTGGTAGAGGCTTGTTTAGTACCTCAGAGGTTATTGTGGAGTGGGAATGGTCACTCAATTCATCTGCACATTGCCTAGGCAAAAAGGGTGAATTAGGGTTTCGTACAGTAAAAATTGAGGTTTCGACGGTTTAATCAGTCAATGTGTTGGATTGATTCTCCAAGAAACAAATCTACACATCATCAAAGATACTCCGTTGGGTTAAGTATGAAACCAATTTGAGGTTGTCACCCAAAGATTAAAGACAGTGCAGTTCAGGATTCCCGATTAGGGTTTCTAATCAGGAAAAGTCAAATGTAGTATGAATTTTGATTTAAAAGGTGTTCCAATGATGGAATTATGATCCATGAAGCTCATATGGCTTAGTGAAGTCCACTCAAGAAGTTTCAAGGCCTTAGAAGACCTAGAACATCAACAATCGACTCGGTAGTCATCGATCGATCGTTTCGTTGACCAAAAAGTCAACTCCTTAACCATAAGGAATTTGACCTAAAAGTATGAATAAAAAATGCTCCTAATGGCATATTGAACTTATCCATGAAGTTTCATGACCATTGGATCAAGGGTTGAGGAGTAATCGGAAAAGTCGGGAATTAGGGTTTTGAAAGGGGAAAGACCATAATCTCCTAACCACACATCCAATTGAGGCGGTTCAAAGCTTGTTGGAAAGGTCTTGGCAATTCCTACAAAATTCTCACAGGGGTCCATGTGCAAAAAATGAGTAGATTGGGAGTTATGATCAAAATCATTACAAGAGGCGAAAACGCTTAGAAAAATTCTATGTTTTTTGGCCTTGCAAATCATGTTTTCATCCAACTTTGAGGGGATTTTTGACCTAGTTCCACTTGGAATATGAAGATCATGTAAGCATGAAAGTTGTAGAGCTACATGAGGGCTTTCCAAAAAGTACTAGAACTCCTCCATAGCCCTTGTGAGTTTAGAGTTATGAATCCAGAATGTTGGGGTCTCCACACTTGAGTGCACCATTTCCACTTTTTCATAAATTCACTTTTCAGCCACTTGGACCATTCTCAACCATTTGATCATGTCTTGATATGATATTTAGAGAGCTTGATGGTTTAAAATGCAGAAGGAATATGGATTTGGTAGACAATGCAAGTTGCAAGACATGTGGCATTATTTTATTCAAAAATAGAGGAAAGAGAAACCTTTTTTGGTGAAGACTTGCAGCTGCAGTCCCCTACACACTAGCCTCACTTTAGTCACCTCATGCCCTTCATTTCACCTGATTTTTTCCATGCATTGAGCCAAGGAGCTGATATGCACAACTGCCATATAATCTTGGATATATTTTCTTCCAAAATCTCCCTCCAAAGGCAAAAAACAAAATCTGCCCCAACCCTTCCCTTAGCCTATAAATAGAGGTTTCATCCCATTCCATTCTTCACACTAGAGCTATCCAAGAGAACCAGAAACTCATAGCTCTCCTCCTTCCCTATTTTCTTGAAAGTGAAGAAACCTCACAAAATCAACATTTTCACTACTTTGCGTTTTTCACACCAGTTATTGTCCCTAATCTAAAAACACTTCAAAGACCACATATACGCCCTAAAAATGATCATTTGAAGATGTTCCAATCATTGGTTTCCTCAAAAACCACTTAGAACAAAAAGTCAACTTTCACACCACCATAGTTTGACTTTTATGCACATTTCATACCAAATCACTACATAGATCAGTTTCTATCATCAATACACTTGGAACACATCATATCCATGTTGTGTTAGCTATCTAAAAACTCAAAAAAGCAGCTAGAAGTTCATCTACTCAAACTTTCCTCAATATTTGCTTTGTTTCTTCAAAAGGAAGCAACAATTTCAAGCTTGCATATAAGGAAGGAGTTCTTGCTTTTATTTAGAGGTATGTAATCATAAACCTTTTCATCTTTATGCATCATGTGTGTTTGATTGCTGTTGAATATATTTACACATTTGTCATGTTTTGTTAAACATGTTGTAGGCCAATATCATGTGTTAATGGCTATTAAAATGACATTAGGGTGGTGAGTGTTTGCATTGCCTTTGTGAAGGCATGTTGTTGATCACTTGATGAGTTTATTGCTTTTGACATTGTTATGTTGAAAAACCATAATAACTGTTTTAAGAATTTGTTAAACATTGTCATGCTTGGTGTTCCTCATTGGTGAGGCTTAGCTTTGCTCAGTTCTAGATCTATTTAGCTCATTAGGGTTGCATTGAGACTGTCATTTAAGTCCTTTGTTTAAGGGCTGCTATTGGGATTTGTGTGAAGTTTGGACCTGTCAATTCATTTTGATGCGCTTAGAGTTGCTAACTCTTTAGGCTAGTTTACATCATCCTTGAGTTATGATTTGTGATGACAGATTTGTAGAACTGTCTAAATCTAGTTTAGGGTCCTTGTTGTTTTGCTGAGTTAGTAACTTCATGTTGAGATTTAGTTTGAGAATTAGCAATGTTAGATTATGTTCATGACTGTTTCTAGGTTGGGTTTGTCAACTCATATCTAGCTTTTGCCAGGTCAGTTTTTATGGTGAGCAGTTGGTTTACACTGTTTTTTTATTTGAGGTGAGGTTGTAACCAAGTTTGATGTAGTGGGGGAAGGACTATCATGAACCTGTTTTGAATCCTTGGAGTTTTAGACTTTGTTGACACATGGAGATGATGCTGTGCTTGGTTGTCCAGTCTTGTCGATAGGGTCATTGATTTGTTGTCTTGGTAGGCTTACATTTTAGTCTTTAGGACTTGCTCAGAATTGCCCCATGTCTGGATAAAGGTGGGTGGATTGCAAGGCTTTTGTTTTCACTTTGTGCAGATGTAGAGCAGGTTGTGTGCTTTAGGTTGTCATCATTTCTTTTTTATCCATGACTGTTCTTGTAGACATGGGCTTGTTAACTCATGTTTAGCTGTTGCTAAAGGTAATTCCACATGGTAGGAGTTTGGTTATTATTGTGGTTTCCATCTGAGGAGTAGGGGCTTGATCCAGAGTTGGATGAACAAGTGAAAGTTGTCTTGAGGGCTAAGACTGTTGTGGCCTCAACTCTAAGTGGATCCTTAAAGGCAGATCTGTTTTAAGGAACTGTTAGCATGAGGGGGCTTAGTTTAGTGCTTCAATTTCAATTTTATGAGAAATATGTTTCCCTTTGGCAAAGACTGGTCCTTGTTCTAGTTCTGGATCAGCTTAGCATCAGATGGAGTTTGTATCATTAGACTGTCATTTGTTTTTCCTTTGTTCAGAGGAGGTGCTGCTAGTTTGTGAACTAATACCGTGGACTCTTTAGTTGGGGAGCTTCATCCTTGAATTGGCTTCTTCTTAGTGTTAGGCAGGTTCCCTTAGGCATTGAAGATTAGGCTTTTAAGCTTTAATTTAATTTAGAGTTGAGGTTCAGTATTCTTGGATTTTCTAGGTTTGAGTTTGGCCAGCTCATGCATAGTTGTTGCCTTATTAAGTTTCTTCTAGGCAGTTGGTGAATTGCTACTGATGATCATTTGAGGCAAGTTTTTAACTAGACTTTTTGCTGAGTGTTTAGGTTTTTAAACTCAGTTTGTATTAAACTTTTGGTTCTGTTTAACCATTAGCAGCCTGTTGGTACTTTAGGAAGGTTTGGTCAAGTTAGGGGTGATAAGATTCATAGATTGATGGAAATAGGACTGGTTGAGGTATGCTCTGGTGAGGGAGGGTAATTGCCTCAGTTCATGATAGTTTGAAGTTTAGATTCCATTAACATGGTACTTTGTTACTCAGCTTACTATCCAGGTTTATGGAAGAATTTGACCAACATTGATTCCCATCAAAACCATGTTTAGACCTTTTGTTTTGGCTGATGCTTTGAGGTAGAATTCAATATTAGGATCTGTTCAGTTTTTATGCCACTAGCTGTGAATCTGTCCATTATTTTGATGCCATTGCCAACTGTTTTAAGCATATGTATGCCCCTGCTTTGCATCAAACTATTGAGCATTTAGTTTCCTTGATTTTGCATTCTGTTTTGTTCAAAGTCTGTTGCTCTTGGTTGTTGACTGGCCACTTGTGTTTGTTGTCTAGAGTTGGTTGAGATGTTTGGTTTATCAATTTTGGTCAGAATCCTAGTTGGTCTGTTAGAGATCATATAGGCTCATGGCATGTTTGTCTAAGCCATTTGTTTGTTTTGGTAACTGTCATGTAGGGGGTTTAGATTGATGATTAAGTTATTGTTGTCATGAGAGTTTTGGACTGGCTGTTTGTAATCAGCCTGATGCATATGTTAGGACTGTTGTGTGACTCAAGTTGCTAGGTATCAGTAGAGGTGCTTTAGGAGGGCTAGGTAAGGCTAGGATAATGGGACTCTTTAGTATTCCTTGCTTATGTGAATTTGTAACAGAGGGGGGGCTGCCACTGTTTGGTTGATCAAACTCAGGCCAGATTTTGATTTGGATGACCAAGTGTTGTTGAATCTAAATTGGTTTGGTGCTATCAAGAATCTTTGCCATGAATGTATATTAAAGTTTGAGAATTCCAATTCTATACCATTGCTTTCCACCCAAAACTATTTTGAACCTGAGTTTATCAACTCATGCCTGTAGCTGTCATTTTGTTCCATGATAGAAAATGAGTTGTTCCATTGAAACTCAACTTGAATCTTGCACTTCAAGCATGAGCAGGCATGTGTTGGTCTTGGGCTCATCCTCTTTTGTGTGCTTTGTCTTGGCTTATGTCCAACTCATGCGCATTGATACAACTCACGTGCCAATTCCTCATCTTAAATGTTTTTGATCCAACCTTCTGTTGAGATTCATCCCATATCATGTTTGGAAGTTGCTCAGAACATCACTTTTCTTCAAATGCATCAGTTTGTAAACTTTGATTTCCAAATGCACTTCAAAACCTTTTCGTGCATAAGCCCTCGTGTTTTCAGTTGGAAGCATCATTTTAAAATTTGGTTTATACCATCACCTTCCTCTTGAAAAATCAAGTGATTTTGACTAAAATTTCATGCAAATTGGTTGAGATTTGGATAAGTTAGAGCAAAATCGTTTCTTGACATTTTGCCTTGAACTTGCCCAGCCATGCGCCTCTTTTGATACTTATACGCATGGGGTGGCTTGATACAACAAATGTATCGCCACCCCAGTGGTTAAACTCCTTGCCTTAAGAACCTGCCTTGCCATGTGAACCCCTGTTCGACCCCCAGCAAGGGCATTTTTGTTTTTGTTTTCATTTTCTTTTTACGTTTTAATATTTTTTTTCTTTCTTATTCCATATTTGGCACACACGTGAAGTTGGCAGGTTTGGTCATGTTTTAAGCCTATGACCCCAAGGTCTTGGGTTCAAGCCTTGGGTGAGGCATTTCCTTTTTAAGCAACTTGTTTATTTTATTTTTTCTATTTATTTTAGTTATTTCTTGTTTTCTTTTATTTATTTTAAAATAGTCCTAAATGTCCTAAAATCCCCAAAAATCATATTTTATCATTTTAATGTGTTAAATTATTTTTCATCTTTTCTTTATTTTATTTTCCATTTATTTTCATTTTATTTTGTCATTTTTTGAATTAACAATTAATGTGCTTTGTGGTTTATCATTGATTCCAATCAATTTCATTTCTTTCTCATTTCACTTGTGAGTGGATTATTTAGTGTTTACTTGGCCTTTGGCCATGATCCCCCTAGGATTCCTAGTCCTTTCCGTTTAGGATGGGAGCAGGAGAGACATTAGGTGTTCAATCCTATGCATGACAACATTAGGTTAATTCTTTCCTTTCACCCCAACTTTAGGAGCATTGTGTATGACACCATTAGGGTTCAATTTCCCCTTTAGTCTGTATCTTTCTTTTCTCATCTCCTAAACCATTCAAAACACTTAATAAAGGATAATTTGTGTCGTACGCTACGAGCCTTAAGTACTTGAGAAATGATGGTTGTGGGGGCCTCCTCTCAACTGTCTATAGTGTTTAGCGTATTCCCTTTGGGCGATATGCGACGCATTCGCTCTCGAGTCATAGTCTTTAGTGCGACATGAGTTCAAACCATAACTCAATCCACTTCTTGTCTTAAAAAAACACAAAACAAAAACATGAAATCTTTTTATCCTTCGGGATCTTAATATGAAAATCATTTTCAGAAAGAGTGTGTTAAGCTTTGGTTCTACCGTAAACAGGCATCGTCCCTAACTGCTGGAACCACTGTTTAACCCTACTCAGTTAAAACACTTGAACAACTTGTGGTCGTGTTATCCCGAACTACGTTTACTCTGATTTCTCGTACCACACGAGGATACGTAGGAACAAGACGGCGATGTCTTGGCGAGCAACCTTCCCCCACCTTCACCCGTAGTTTTCCGAACTACGTTGACTCTGACTTTCCCATTGCACGAGGGAATACGTAGGCATAAAGTGGCGATGCTCTATCGAGTCTCTTTTCTTTTCTTTTGTCCCCGTAAGCCTGTAGCTTAGATAGTTTTACACCCTTTTAGATAGACAACAAGCGTGGATCCCGTCGAGTACGACGGACGTGAGGGGTGCTAATACCTTCCTCTTGTGTAATCGACTCTCGAACCCAAGATTTGGTTGTGATGACCTGTCTTATTTCCTTTTCGTAGGTCTTCTCTTATCGTTTCTTTTCCCTCTCTTTGGTATAAATAACAAACGGTGGCAACTCTTCTGTCTTTGATGGTCCCTCCTTCACAGTGATGCGATAGAAGTGAGTGAAGAAGAAGATTGGGTCTTGAATTTGTTGGTGGTGAGAGAGAGAATGAGGGTTGGTGGCTGGGTTTTGGTGAAGGAGAAGGATTTCGGCGAAGGAGAAGGGGTTATGTGGGTTTTCGTCGCTAGGTTTGATGAAGGGAAATGGAAAGGTTTTTCAGAAGATGGTGAAGAGAAAGAAGAAGGGGTGTCGGCGACCTTGGGAAGAAGGAGAGTTTTTTAGGGTTTGACGGTGGAGGGTTATAGAAGGGGAAGAAGAGAGGGACTAGGGGCGGCTGGGGATTTTTGGGAAAGAAGATGAACAGTTTTTTAATTCACAAACCCTAGAATCCCCTTATTAACATTTATGCTATTAACAAATTATTATTAATATTTATATTAAAACAAAAAATGTTATAAAATAGAGTTAAACCAAGAAAATACGAAAAGAAGAAAAGCCTAAATGCCACGTGTCATGCTCTTATTGGGCTAAGATGAAAAACTTTGAAAAGTCACCATTTATCAAATAAATATGCTAAAAAATAAAATGCAAGCCTAAAAAATTCACCTAATTATTCTGGACATTTTGATGAAAATATAAAGATGATTCAGGTGAAAATAAACAGAAATTGGGCGGTAGAGACGCCCGAAGAATAAAATTGAATGTGCATAAAAAATAACGCGAAACAAAATAACTTGAAAAGATACAGTAAGCAGTTAATTTTGAGAATCGACCGGGACCGATAAAAAGGCTCATACTGGTCAAAAGTGATTAAAAGTTCGTTGAGAGATAAGATGAGCGCGTTAAGTCAGGTTTTAAAGGGAAAGTAAGTTAAAAAAACGAGCGTCTACAAGCTTAAACTCGAGACTTTTCAATCATTAATTTTTCTAGCATATTTGAGACACAATTTAGCCAGTCCGTCTGTATATCCAAGAAATTTGTTCTGGCTAATCATTTTGCGAATTACCTACAGTAATATGCACGGTAAAATGTGTCATATTACATGAGCGATGCAAATTGAAAATAATGTTGGACGAGTGAAAATTTAAAATAGGTAGGACAAATTTGGGGTATAACAACGAGAACCACCCTCAAATGAGGTCCTCTTAAGTATATGGTTAACTAGAAAATAATTTTGCTAGTGGAGAAATTTTCAAGAGTGACCTATGGCTCTAGGAACCTTTCAAACCTAAAGTTACCCTAGTTGTTGCATAGAAAGCAATGAGAATCACTCTGAATATATATATCTATACTTGATTTGGGACATGGATCCATGTATCTGGAATGCTTTGCAGTTTTTGCGAAACATACCATAATCTAAAAAATGCATGAAATGAAAAAATATTTCACATACATCTATGCATTCATATTTTATGAAATATCATTGCATACAATTGCATTCCTTCATGCATACATTCAAGTTGTCAAAAAATTCATTTCTTTTGTTCTCATTTTTTGATTTGTTGAGTTATGGTCAAGCTGATTCCTCAACACAAGTACGGAACTAAGGCCAACGTCAAAAGGAGAATGGATGATCAAGAGAAACATCACAAAAGAGTTAGGGAAGACATTGGTTACTTGAAAGGCAGTGTGAGCAAGATCATGGAAATACTACAAGCCTTGACCACTAGGGAAAATCAACCTCAGACTTCTGTCATCTCTGAAGTTAATAGTTTTATTGTTGACCCAATGCGTCCCCCGATGCTAGTTACTTCATGGCCAGAATTTGGATTACCGCCAAATTACTCTCCACCCTTTGAAAATACTATAAGGGATGGCCCATTTGTAGTTCATGTATTTCAAGCTCTGATAATCACTGAACCTCAACCTATCATGCATATTGTTGCTCAAGCTTGTTACTAAAATCTTCCCTTTGTGTACCATGATGTTGGTCCCTAATTTGAAAGTCAAGGAGAAACTGGAGATATTGATGAAAACAGAGAGAAATTCCAGACTCTAGAGAAGAGGTTAAGAGTTGTAGAGGGTAATGATGTCTTTGGTACTGCCACAATGGACTTGTGATTAATTTTAGACTTGGTAATGCTTGCCAAATGATAATGTGAAAACATATCATGTTTTTAGAATCATAATGCATGTTAGTCGATGTTATTTTAGTTTGTTTTATCGCTTTTAGGTTCTATTTTGTTTGCTTTGTAGGTTTTAATAAGTGTTGGAGCGATTTCGTGAAGAACTCGGAAAAAGAGCAAAAGAGCAGAAGAAAGTGCAAAAAAATGAATTTTCTGGTGCATGGCATTCGCCATTGCCCTAATGGCGTTCGCTATGTACCTCGTCCACGTCATTTAATGAATTACCAAATGGAGTTCACCATTGGCCTAATGGAGTTCATCATTTTGATGCAGTTGCAGAAAACATGGAGTTAGTTTTGGACTCCCTCTTCCCACTTTCCTGTTTCTTCTCAGCTTACCTTGCATGACGGAAGTAGTTACCAAGCACATATTGCCTATGTATATGTCAGTTTTCACCAGAGTTCAGGGCACCCAAGTCGTGTAGAAGCTCTGTCGAATTTGTTTTCTAGATTTAGGCAAAAAATTACTTGTAAAAGTGACAATCATTCACATCGAGAGATTGTCACAAATTTTGTTCTTGTTTATTTTTTGTACTCTTGGATCAAAACCAAGCTTATCAGCATTAATCAAAAGTTTCATTGTTATTTCAAGTTCTGGTTTTACTTATACTTTACGGGTTTTTATTCGCTTTAAGTTCATTATTGTTATATTACATTCTTCTACTTTATGATATGCTGCCCCTAAATTTAAATACTATGTATATGTTGTTTTTATTCAAAATAATGCATGGCTAAACGTGTCTGAGACTGACATATGTGGGCCTTCGTTACTGATGGGACTCGGTAGAAAATAATAGGCACGAAACGATAGTAAAATTCTGTTTTGGCTTTAGTTTACAATTTTAAGTCTTACTGTTTTGTCATGAGAGTGAAAAGCAATTTAAGGTTCAAGTCGATAGTGCAAGAGTGTGAGGATTGAACCAGATAGTGGAAACTAGGTTTCGATCCCAAAAATAGTGAGAGCGCTTTAGGTGTCGGTTAGGATCTAATCGATTTTCAAAGCGCTTTTTAATTAAAATGGGCGAGCGAGAGCGAAATCTCATGGATAGGGAGTGTGGGTTTAGTCAATAGCGTGAGAGTGTGAGATATAGTCTTTAAATTACTATTTTCTACGGAACATAGTTTAATTATATTTAGTGCCTATAATTTACAGAGTCCCTGAGGAACACGAGATCCATATTCCGGCCTCTCTTTAATACTATTTCCAAACCTTTAGCAATTTATGTTTTTGTTTCCATCCTAATCCTTTTCATCACTAGCCTTAGCTTTACACAACATCAATCGATAGCGGTAGATTGATTATTAGTCCCTGTGGGTTCGATATTTTTTAAAACTATGCGATATACTGTATACTTGCAGTAAGATCATTTGATGGACTCATAAGGTCACGATCACCAAATTCAAAACTCCAGAATTTGAAAAATACAAGTGGAAAACCTGTCCAAAAAGCCACTTGGTGATGTACTACCATAAGATGGCTGCATATACCAACAATGACAAAGTGTTCATTCACTACTTCAAGGATAGCTTGAGTGAAGCTTCAATGAAATGGTATATGCGACTTGAAAAGAGCTGTATCTAAAGCTGGAAAGACTTGGCCGAGGCCTTCTTAAAATAATATAAGTACAATTTGGACATGGCACCAGATCATCGTCAATTGCAGAATATGTATCAAAAGGAGAAAGAGTCCTTCAAAGAGTATGCTCAGCACTGGAGAGAGATGGTTGCCCGTGTAGAGCCACCATTGGCAGAGAAGGAATTGACAAGATTGTTCATGGACACTCTACAACCTTTCTTTTGGGAAAAGATGATTACTGTAACACCCTAATTTTTAGTAATTATTAATTTAATTTAATTAATTGATTAATTAAATGATTTTATGCCTAATTAAATTAACTAAATTATTTGATTTATAAGAATTAATTGATTTATTAGATTTATATAAATTATTTGATTTATTTGAGTTGTTTGGATCAATTGATTTATTGGACATATTTAAAATAATTTATTCAATTTTATTATTTAATTTATTTGATATATTCTATTTGGTATAATAATATAGAATTGTTAGGTTAATTAAGTGGGCCTATTTGGGGGTGTGAGTAGATATGAATTATTATGCCCATTAGATATTATTAGGTTAATGAATTGTGAGAGTTTAACAAGAAGGGAGAAAGAGTTAGAATAGAGATAGAAAGATAGAAAGGAGGCAAGAAGAATAGAGTGGGGAAGAAGAAGAAGAATCAAGGGAGAGTTTAATAATACCAAGAAGTTCAAGGTAAGGGTGAATTTTTTTCATATTTATTGGAATTGTTTGATAATAATTAGTGGGTAATAATATGTTTAGGTTAAAATCCTCAAATTATCCATGAAATTGGAAATGTTAGATTTTGATGATAATCCTTGAAAATGTGATAAATATTTGTGTTTAGAATTGATATGTTGGTAAATTATAGAGACCCATTTAATATTTAGAGTACCCATTGGAATTGGAAATTTTGGAATATTTATATTTGCTCATTACTGTAGCGAGATAGAAATTGATTGAGAGAAACAAGTGGTTTTTGTATACCACATTCGCCTGTAGCACATAATTTTTAAGATAAGCCAATGCAATATTTCTTTTTACAATGGTGTTTCATTAAATGACAGGAAGTGAATTATCCTGTAGTGAAAATTATAGATCCTCCCTGCCACTGTAGCACAAGATTAGGGAATGAACATGTAAATTTTTTAATTCTTATTCATGCTGTAGCAAAAACAAGTAGGAGATAAAATGAGACCTTTCCTTCTATTTCAATAATAAATAAATATTGTATCTTGTTAAGTATTGAGTGTCTATATTAATTAATGAATTATTTATTAAATAATGACTATTTAAGTAATTGATATTTGGTATACTATGGAGACTCATCTATATTGGAATAACCCATATAGATTTGGAAAATAATTTTTTTTTCGGAATAGTAACGTATGATTCCTTAAGACAAGACCATGAATGCACTCTTTTCTTTCTATTGTAAAGGAAGCACAACATTTAAATAGGAATAAAAAGTACCAATACTTTTAATTATAAGCTATAGAAAAAAAAACTAGTAAGAATGAAAGTGATATTTATACTGCAATTATACTGTAGCGATAGGAAATCCACCTGTAGCATAGGAAGACTTAATAGATAAACAATGTGACTTTCATTTTATCTCCGACCAATTATATATTACTACTAGTAGTGTAGCAAATAGAGAAAGGAGATGGGCAATGTAACGTAGATCAGTTCCCTTCCATTCACTGTAGCGTAGCACCCTTGTGATATAACAACATGATTTTAATAACCCTTAATGCAATATATATGAATTTGAATTTTATTGAAATAATGATTATTTATTAAATAATGATTACTTATTAAATATTAAATTATTTATTGAATATTGAATTATTTATTGAAAATTGAATTATTTATTGAATATTGAATTATTTAAAAATATTGAATTTAATTATCGATGATGGATTAATCATTCTACATTTAATTAGGATGTGTGTTTTGTGAATTGAGGCTGGATTGTGTTAATGCGTGTGTATGTGAAAATGTGTGGTAATTCAAGTGTGATGAATTATTAAAGATATGCGTTGAAATTAAGATTTGTGTATGGTCTTAATTGCATATGAATGTTGAATTTTGCATACGCATCATTTGTGTCAAGAGGCAATACTTGCTAGTTTCGTGGGAGCTAGTGACTTGTCCCAAACCTATAGTGGGATTTGAAAGCTTAGGGAATGAGTTTTTTGTGTGTTATTGGTCTAGGGAACGGACCCGGTTTAATGTAAAAACCGAAAAATAATAACAAGTGTTAGTACCACATGGCATGAGTTGCATTGAGTCTTGCATTGAGTTTTGCATTGAGTCTCATTGTGTATATGTATGTGCTATGAGAATATGTGTGATATGTGAAATTGATAAATTGGTGAATTATGGAGTTGTGTGTATATACTTGCGAATAGTATGGTTACTTGAATGATATTGTGTTGATGGAACTTTTCAAGTGTTCGAATAATTGTGATTATGTTTGTATGCCACAAATTATATATTATCTTATAATTTTAATAATTATGTGAATTTTAACCCTTCTGTTGGAATGATGTTTTATACGATATCGCTCAAGTACCAAGGAGTAGAGTTGCTTCTAACACAAGGTAGCTGTTGGTGTAGCTTGAGTTGTGTCTTTATTTATTTTGGGTCGAGTCATGCTCTGATTATGTAACACTGGGGAATATTTTGATTTCATATTTTGAGAGATACTTTATATACTCTACTGTATTCTGTTGTTGTTATTTTGAATTATATGAAGTATTGGCTTTTAAGCCTAAGTATTAAAAATGAGGTGAGCATGAGACTTTTATTATGCCTATCATGATTAAAGCAAATCCGCTGCTACATGCTAATGTGAAAGTGTATGAAAAGCAGGAAGTTATATAAATATTATTGAGCATGACAAGTGTTTGTGTGATGTTTTGAAAATTTATGTGACACCCTTTTGTGAAATGCATGATAATTACTCTGATTTATTTCTATTTATTTTGCAGGGTTTAGAAGGGTGTTACAATTAGCAGTGTATCATCAAGTTTTATTGACCTAGTCACTATTGGAGAAATATTAGATGAGGGTATCAAGAATGGAAAATTTTCTAATGTTGTTGATTACTCTAGTAGTGCAAAAAAGTGGTCTAGGAACTTTCGGAAGAAGAAAGAGGGCGATATGAATGTTGTTTTAAGTGAAACGAGATCTCACCGCAGGCAACAATACTATGGTCAGCCATATGTAGCTGCAGTTGCTCCTTTGGTTAAAGTTCTACCAGCTCGGGCTTCTTAACAATAGAATGTTGGCCAAAATCAAAATCATAATGTTAGGAATAGGACTTAATTTGACCCTATACCCACGACATATACTCAACTATATCCTTACATGGTCCGAGAAGCCAATGGTTATTCTCATCAAAGGAAATCACTATCTTCCAAAATCAAAAAAAGAGAAAGCCTGCTAAGTCATAACTTAAAAAGGTGATTAGGAAAAAAAAAAAGTCAAGGCATCCCAATAGACTGAAAGATTCAAAGAGTTGACCATCATATCAAAATCAAAAGGGTCACCAAAATTCTTGACAAAAAATAAGGATGTGACTATCATAAAGGGAGAAATGAGTGCCATCTCAAAAAATCCCCTTTGATTTTGAACCATCCTCATCAGTGCAATTCCAAATCACTTGGAACCTGAATGCATTCGTTGAATTATTTGAACGTAGGACTGTAGATCATCATGGAGAATGGGTTGGGTTAGAATTAAATTTTGAGCCTTATATCCTTTGTTTTAAAAACTGTGAACCCGACCACATTCAATCCTCAAAAGACCTAATTGAATCTAGATTTAGTTTGAAAGCATACTACATCAAGGTTGCTTAACTGATTCTAATGAGATTTGTTAATTATTTGTTTTGATATCATTCTTTGTTTTATCCTTCACACTAAATGTCTAAAGCAATGTTACATTTTGACCAGTGAGCCATTTGTTGTGCATAAACAATATCATTCCAATAATGATTTTGATTTCAAAATTGCATGAGTATTGCATTAAAATTACCTTTTTTGGATGAACAATTTTATTTTCAATTAAGCACTCATCATCAGGGAAGTCCAAACAATTGAGAAACTTGTTCAATGACCCTATCAGAGGTATATCATAGTCTAGATCTTGTTGATAAGAGAAAATCTCTTCAAAGACGCATGTTAAGGCAAACATTTCAAGCGCCAGTAAAGCAGTCATTTCAAGAATCAGTCAATATGGGGCAGTCTACTTTAATAAAGCCCCGCGCAAAGCCCATCAGTCTTTCTTAAAGGGGTCATTAGCCTAATACAATTGACAAGTATGATAGTAGCATTTTCAAAGTGTCCTTCAAAGGCAGAGTTAGAAGAGTTCCCTGTTGTAATACCCCAAATTTTGCCCTAAGATTTGTCGTCGCATTTCATTGCATTTTTATTGCATTTAATCAATTACTAACAAATTTGTGTAGTCGTTTGACTTTTTGCAGGTAAATATCATATGGCATGCATTTTTTTTCTAAAAAGTAAAAATGACATAATTGGCAAGAGGACATGTGTAAGGAGTTGTGAGTGTGAGAGGTTGAGAGTTCGAATCTCACCTTTGTCACTTTTTGTTTTTTATTATTTTTACTCTAAATTTTTCTATCTTTCATTAAAAAATAACAAAAATAGTTTTTTATTATTATTTAATTATTATTTTCGTATTTTAATTAAATCATTTTTTAAAATATTATTTTTTTTCACCTTTTTCTAAATTATTCATAAAAATATCCAAAAAATCATAAAATAAAAAATATTGGAAAAAATTTTGTTCTTTTTATAATATTTTTGATTTTAGGAATCAATAGGATTATTAGTTTTTATTTTAAGTTTATTTTAAATTATTTAAATTTTATTTTCTTAACTAATTATTTAGTTTGGGCTTTAAAATGGGCTTTAGGGACATTATTGACAATTTGGTGTTAACCCTAATTTGTTCCCTATATATACATGTGTTGCCTTGTTGAAAAAAAGGGGGAGAATGAAAAAAACCTAAGAGGAGTGAGTGCCGTTTACCGTTATTTCTTTTTCTTCATCTATTACTGTTGTTTCTTTTTCTTCATCTTTTACCGTTATTTCTTTTTCTTCATCTATTACTGTTGTTTCTTTTTCTTCATCTTTTACCGTTATTTCTTTTTCTTCATCTATTACCGTTATTTCTTTTTCTTCATCTATTACTGTTACGTTTATATATTTATAATTTTTAAATTGTTAGAGTTTATATATATATATATATAAGATTAATTTTTGATCGAATTATATCGATACGATGTTTGCACATTTGTGTGCATGACGCGTGACATTTGTGTTAGTTCGATCTTGTTGCGATGATCGCATTTTTGTGTGAGCAATAATACTGTTTTTTTGCTTAATTTCTTTTTCTTTGCGATAAATTTTGTTTCGTCCGATTTAGATCTGGTTGCGCTGAGCGCATTTCTGCGTTAGCAACATTGTTGGGTTATTTGGCACATTTAAAATTCATTATTGCTTTATTATTATTATTATTATTATTATTAGTATTATTATTATCATTATTTATTATTATTATTATTATTATTATTAGTATTATTATTATTATCATTATTTATTATTATTATCATTATTATTATTATTACTATTATTATTATTATTATCATTAATTTATTAAAACTTGTTATAATATAAAAATCTGTTTTTTAAAATAAATAACATTAACATCTTTTCCAAATTAATATGAAAACCTATTATTTTTAAGAAAAACTTTTTTTTTAGATAAATTTAAAATAATAACTAAAATCTTTTTTTAAAATAATAACTAGAACCGTTTTTAAAAAAAATATATAATAATAACATTAAACCTTTTTTTTTAAAAAATAAAACCTTTTTGTTAGATAATTAAATTAAGACTATTTTTGAAAAGTTTTTTTTAATAATATTAGAACCTCTTTTTTAACTTAAATCAAAAGCTTTTTTATATATCACAAATAAACAACAAAGAATATCTATAACTTTCGCACTTCCGTTTCATAACTCGTCTGATTGCTGTCTGACTCTGTCTACTAACCTTGTGTATTCAATGTGCAGCTTGTTACGTTGCTATTAGCTATTTTAATGTGTTTTTCAATTCAAGTTGTATTATAATTGTATCTGTTTCTCATTTGTAACTTCGCGAACAAATTATCGCGTTTACCTTTCCGCACTTTAATTTCTGCTGTTTGTATGGTTTAAATTCGCGCATTTGCATCGTTAATTTGTCCCATTGCATTCCTCCGAAGGATTAGGTCTAGCCGTTTGGCCGCCACGCCAATAGTCCTCAAAACTTCAAACCCTTACAAACCCTAACTTTTCACAAATGTCTCGCCGTGGACAAAATTACAAAACTACCCCTATCTTTAGGTCAAAGAGTCGCCGCACTCATTTTAGGGTTTCCCGCCGCGGAATCCCTAACCTAACCCTAATGCACTTAACAATTTATAACATAGAGATCGGAGTTTAAGACTCCATGTAAGCGTGTCCTTAAGATGCGTTTATTCCCCTTGATACCTTGACCACAGTCAAGAAGTCTCTAACCTCCCTTTTGAGGGGAACTACAATTACTCTGATTCCATTCCCGTAAGGATATGTAGGCACAAGATGCGACGTCTTGCCGAGTAAACTTAGAATTAACCCCTAGGTCTTTTTTTTAATTTTCAATCCTTTGTATATACCCTAAAGCAAAATAATTAATGAAATAAATAAAAAAAAATAAACAAAAGGTTCCCGTAGAGTACTACGAAAGTTTAGGGTGCTAATACCTTCCCTAAATTTAACCAACCCCCGAACCTTAGATCTCTCCCTTTTAGGTTTTTCCTTTCTTTAACCTTTCCTTCGGATAAATCAAAGACCGGTTGTAAATGAATTAAGATTCAAGTTAATCAATAGCTTGACATCCAAATTTCACCGCAACACCTGTGTTGTGGAATCGGAGTTCTAACCTTACCTCCTAAAAAGAGTCTAACTCAGTTGTCATAAGCATTTTCATGTCACACATTGACCATTCATATATCATGCCTAGCTAAAAGTGTATTTATTGCTCATATGCATTTCTTGAGGTTATGTTGTCATCAACATATTACCCTGAGGTTAAAGTCCAACCTCATTTACACCTACCAAAACAAATATGTATCCTTCCATGTTTAATTTGTCTCTCCTATCCGATGTTTTTTTAGATATGTCTTGTTTGTTCTGATGTATTTCCATAACTCATCCGATGTTTTTTAGATTTGTTTCTTGTTCTGATGTCTTACCAGAACCTTTACGAACTTATCTGATGTTCTTCCAGATATGTTGGACTTTTGTTCTAATGTTCTTCCAAAATCCATCTGATGCTTTTCTGGATGCGCCTTTGTTATGATGTTTTTCCATAACCCTTTTTGCACATATTTTATGCTCTTCCAGTATGTTTTTCATTTTGATGTTCTTTTAGAACCTGTTCCCATAGATTCAATGATTTTCTTAATATTTCGGATGTATCTTTAAAGTCATTTTGATTCACATCTATTGCTTTTCTGGATTTCCTCAATATATCTTTGAGTTTGGCCAACAACTCGATCCAATTCTTTTCTATTTGCCTTCGAGTTTGTTTCCCTCTCATCCAATGCTTTTCTGGGTGTCTACTCAAGAATCTCTGAATTGGTTTCCCTTTCATCCAATGCTTTTTTGGATGACTCTGGCGTATTTTCTGGGTTTAGGTCTCATTTTTCATTCAAGGCTTTTCTGAATGTCTCTGAAATCTTGTTAGAATAGGTTTCCTTTCCATTCAATGCTTTTCTGAATGTCTCTAATGTTCTCCAAAATTTGGACTCCTTTTCCATCCAATGCTTTTCTGGATGTTTCTAATTTATTTCTAGAGTGTAGGATTCAATTCTTTTCTAAATGGCACTGATGTTCCTTTAGTTTTTTTCCTCTTCCATAGTTCGCCTAATGCTTTCTTGGATGTTTCTGATGTATTTTTCAGAGTGCCACATTCAATGCTTTTCTGAATGACTCGGAGGTATCTTCAAGTTGTTTCCTATTCCTAGTGCGATCCAATTCTTTTCTGGATGTCTTTGATGTGTTTTTCAGAGTTTCATTTAATGCTATTTTGAATGTCTCTGATGATTATTTATGTTATGATCCATAGTTTTATTCAATTCTCCTCTGAATGCCGCTAATGATTGGTTCTATATTTTCTAGACTTCATTCAAGGCTTTCATGTATGACTTTGATGTTTGGTTCTGATATTTTCTAGGGTTACATTCAATGCTTCTCTGAATGTCTCTGATGTTTGGTTTTGATGTTTTTTAGAGCTACATTCAAGCTTTCCTGAATGTCTCTGGTGATGGTTTTCTTCTCCCCAGTAAAGTTGCCATTTCTTTTCTGGATGTATTCGATGTGTTTCCTAGAGTTCATTCAATGCTTTTCTAAATTTCTCTGATATATCTATGTGTGGTTCCCTTTTGCATCCAATTCTTTTTTGGATGTCCCTATTATCCTTTCAGTGTTTGTCCCTTCTATTTAAAGTGTTGTTGGATATTCTTCGATTATTCTAACTGATATCTCGAGTATATATTGTCTTTCTCCAACAAGTCTTTTCACTTTCATTTAATCCACAATAATTTCCTTTACAATTCAATTCCAAAACTCTCACATAGTTTGTCTCTCATATCATATTCCCGATAAAAACAAAAAAGTTCTTCATGCATTCATGACATTTCGTATCATTTCACCAAGGGACAAAATTTGGGTCATTTGGTATTTGACTATCTCCCACCACGCTTATATGAAGAGTTCATCCTCTTCGTATCCTATTGTCAAAGATATATAAATAGGGACAGCTGGCATACCTCAAATTAATGTAGGCATTTTAAATTTATCAGATACAAGTCAATTTGTAAAGTTTTGCATTTTTAGCCATATACAGTTTTATCATCAAATAAAGTCACCATAATCATGCATATATGCATTATAGTAAAAAAGTCAACATAAGGTCAACATTTTACTTGTTGAAGAAATTGACTAAATTTGCATTTTTTTTAATATTCATTAAAAAAAGAAGATAATAAATTCACGATCATTTGATTTATCATCTAAATATCCAATTAAATTTTATTAATCATTTTTGTACATTATAAAACAAAAAATATTGTTTTTAGAAGGTCAAAAATATCTCTCATATACTACATCATTATTCCATGCATATATTACATTATTATTTCATGCATATATTACATCATTATTCACTATTTAATTAAATAAATTTCTAGAAGGCACTCACCACTCTACCTTTTTTTCATAATTCCTAAACTACCCTTTTTAGAGTCAATAAATAAAACCATTCTCATTCATAAATCTCACTACCAATCATTCACTAAACCAAGCCAAAACTCTCTTCATTTTGTTTCGAGTCATTACTTTTTTATTTATTGAATAGGTAGGCTCTTATCCTTGTTCTTTATTTGACTATATATTATTCTACTCTAGCTTTATTTATTTAGTACCTTTATCATGACTATTTTGCATGAAAACTCAATTGATTTTAAATCAAGAGTTGAAAAGTGTTCTTGAACCTCCATAAGCAAAAGTGATTTGGTGTTGTTTAATGACTTTTATGCTTGTTATATTATTTAATTCTCTTGCATTTTTACTTTTTCCTTTATTTATTTAGTACCTTAATCATCACGATTTTTCATAGAAACTCCATTGATTCAAATTCAAAAGTTTAAGTGTGTTTGAACCTCCATGAACAAAAAGGGTAAAACATAAATTGATGTTTATTTATATAAATAATATATTCAATAACCTCCTAACATCACTTCGAGCATGAGTCCATGTTTTGTTTTCCATTAGGGTGGATAAAATGATTGAATCAAGCAAATATATGCTGCTACATTTTGTTTAGTTTTGAATTTTTGGTTGTTTATTTGTTGATTTTAAACATACCATTGTGTTGGGAGATCGAGTATATAAATTTTCATTATTTATTTGCTTAATTCTGTGAAAATTTGAGAAAGTTACGATGTTTTTACGTTTTTGTTGGAATCTTTTTTCTTTCACTTTTGTTGCTACGAGAATGGTAACCAAAGGTGGGGTGGGGGAAAATGAAGTCTCCCCACACCCCTAATTGCTCAGCGCACCCCTGTGGGTTCCCCATCCTTTAAGCTAGAACATTTTTCTAATTACACCCCCAATATTTACCATGTTTTTGTCTTTTATATATTTTTTATTGTTTTTTATTATTACTTTTCCTATTAATTTTTGTATCTTTTTTATTTCCTTTAGTTTTTTAAATTTTTTTACCTTTTGTATTGATAGTGTGTCCCCTTTCTTTTTTTTTTCTTGTATTATTATTGTTTTATTTTAGTTTATTTTATTTCTTTTAATCGATGATGATTAATATTCAAAAACATAAAATGATCTTTACAATTAACCTTTCAAAAACATTAAAACCAAATGTGCTTGATCAACATCAAGTACATTTTTCAAAATTACACCAAAAAATTTCCAAACCAAAATCAATCTCTTGGCATCCATTAACCTTCATAAACAAAACCAAATCAACTCATTTGACAATCATTTTCTAAATCAACTTGGTTAACACCAAGTCCTTTTCTTTAATAAGTACCTCATATCATTTCAATGATCATTTTCAAACAAAGACCATTTAATCTCATTCCCATTTCGAATCATTTCCAAACCATTTTCATAATCATTTTATCAAAATAGTTGTCAAATGTTACCTCAGTAATGATTGTCTCTTTTCAAAAGACAAGAAAAAGGTTTAAGTAGGTGCTAGAGATAAAGCCCAAAACTATGAGGTGAAATACAATATAAGTCAAGTTAAATAATGAGGTTGTGATTTGAATCAAAGAAATATTATTTTGAATCAAAGATAGTAAAGTAGATACTTTGTTACATTTGATTTTAATCATGTTTTTTGTCTATGAATCGAGTCATAGAAAGCAAGATTCGAGTCACAATTCATTTTGAAGAATATTTTCATTTCCATGAATCAAATCAAATAACCCATGATTCGAGTCTAGAAGTGTTGTGATTCGAATCACAAACTTTCCTAACTCGAATCAAGCAAGAAGGGACAAATTCTAAACTTCCAAGTAACAGTTTGATTTGAACCACAACATGTGTGATTTGAATCAAGCTATACAAAAACCTTGATTTTAGTCTTCTAACTTGTGATCCAAACTACACTCGACATTTTAACTTATGTGAAATTGAATAGACTAAAATATACATTATCATGAGTTCATATCTAATATATTAAATGTAGGGGTGTTTCAAAGTACATGTCTAAACAAATAAATGAAACTACCAGCTTACAAATAAATTACGAACGAATAACAAATAAGCGACAAATTAAATTACACGCATATATCAAATTTAGGCATAACATCAAAATAAAATATTTTCAAAGTACAAAATTTTAAGAAAATCCACATGATTTTTTATGAAAATAAAATGAATAAAATTTTGTTATATTTTATTTAAATTTGATAAGAGATAAGGTATTGATAACCATTAAATACAGACAATATTTAATTTAAGTTATATATACATACATACACATATATATATATATATATATATATATATATATATATATATATATATATATATATATATATATATATATATATATATATATATATATATATATATATATATATATATATATATATATATATATATATATATATATATATATATATATATATATATATATATATATATATATATATATATATATATATATATATATTGTTGCGGTGAGAATTGGATATCAAGCTATTGATTGACTTGAATCACACATCTTTAAATATTCACCATCGAGTTTTAATTTATCCGAAGGAATGGGTAAAGAACAAAAAAAACCTAATTGCACTGTAAAAACAATGAGGGAGATCTAAGGTTTGGGGGTTGGTTATACCTAGGGAAGGTGTCAGCATCCTAAGTATCGGTAGTACTCTATAGGAACCTCTTGTTTTAATTGTGTTATTTATTATCTGTTATCTATATGCGAAAGGGTTGAAAGGAGACCTAAGAGGTTATTTCTAAGTGTGCTCTCCATGACATTACATCTCATGTCTATGTATCCTGACGGGAATGAAATCAGAGCATTCGTAGTTCCTCTTAACAAGGGTGAGGAAACTCTGGATTATGGTCAATGTTCCAGGGGGAAGTAAGTATCTATGGTAAGATACTTACATGGAGTGCGACGACTCCCAATCTATGTTCAAGTTGAAAAGAAGGTAAGTATCCATGGCAGGAAACTTACATGGAGTACGTCGGCTCCTGATCCTAAGGCTAGGATGAAAGGAAGGAAATGAATAAGTTTCCATGGCAGGAACTTATAGGGAGTACGACGACTCCAATCCTAAGGCTAGAATGAGGGTAAGGATCTAAATTTAATATTGACATGACAGTCAACGGGAGGAGATATCATTTCCTTTGGAATAGTGTGAACCAGTTTTGTAAATAAAAAAGGTTAGAAATATTGCTTAAGTGATTTTGCATTTTTTTATGAGGAAAGACTTAATATTAATAGAGGAAACCTAACCAAATCTAAATACTTAAAGTTAAGATGTAACCAATTGGTCAATGTTTATACACCTATCCTAATCCAATTCAAACAAATCAAGACCTAAAGAGGATATGATGAATTGATATAGTCAAGGATTCATTTGAAAACCTAGTTCAAAATTTAAATTTAAAGGATGTAAAAATGAGAGAGCCAACAATATTCATCCTCTCTCGGCTTTTTTTTTCACTCTCTTGTGCATTAATTGAAAAAATTATGAATCCCTTTCAAATCTAAAATCAACAGTAAAATCAAAACAGCATTGGAAGAGGGAGGACGAAGTTACCGATGATGATTTCGCGTTTGGTGGTGTGCGCTTAAGGATGACGGTAGCGATTGCGTGACGTCTCCGGTGTATGGTTTTCGTTCGCCGATTTGATTTCGTGATAGTGTCGTGTCATCAAGGTTGGTTCTCTTCATTTCAATCCCACTTCATCTCAATTTATTTGTTCTTTCACTTTGTGTGTACCGTGTGGTGAGGTGGTGATTATAGTACTAATATTGCCTCTTTGTGAATCTCTCCTCCTCCTTTTCTTGTACAAGTTTTTTTCATTTTATAGGTTTGTTTTTAATTTCAAAATGAATGCCGAAATAAATATGATAATATGTTGTTGATTCTCTGTGCTTTTCGCGTGATAAAATGTTTCCATTTCCAGTCAAAAGTATTGAGTCATGTTTGGGATTGGTTTCGGAAACCTTTTGATTCTATTAGAAAATGCTTAGACATCAATTATTTTGTTTCTATTTCGAACCAAACATGCTTGAGCATGACTCAACTTCTGCCCTTGTTCGATTTTAGTCGCTTGCCATTTCAATTATGTTTAGAGCAAGTCTATGAGATGCTGCTGTTTGTAAATTTTCCTTTTTAATATAAACATGTTGGATATGTGTTTGGAAACTAATAAATTTTTGTATTGACTTGGTCTGGTTGTAGTTCGTCCGGGAACAAATCCTTGATGTCTTGCATGAACTTCCGAAGTTGAATGCTTGATACGACAAACCTTTGATTAATGCTAGATTCAGGAAATGTCTTGGACTTGCTTGTGGTACAACTGCTTCAAGGTGATCCAAGCTTTTCTAGAGTGCAGGGAATTGAGCAGGAAGAGAAACTAGGGTGAAGAATGAAGTAGATCGGTTCAGTTTTCCATATCTTCGTTTTCTATCGTCTAACTCCTAGATGATAAGAGTTTTAATTTGAGATATACTCACTGGTATTGTAACCAATTTCTGAATGTTCCCTCAGGATCAAAGAAGTTACAGAATCTATCTCCAAACACCTTAAATCATCAAGTATTCCAACAGACTTTGGCATATCGTGTAATTTTGATGGATTTAGTTTGTAAGAAATCTTCAAATTTATATCCTGTCGATGGAATTTGAACTTTTTGTAAATGAAATAAATTTGAGCTTGTCTTGTAAAGGATCATTGAATCTTGTATCATTTTGTACACCTTGGAATTAACTTGAGCTTAAAATGTGAACTTTCAACTTGCTTCTTGATAAGCATGCTTCCTTTTTTATAGCTTCGAGTCGTAATGACATGCAATGCTATGGATAATCGAAAATTTGAAGAAGTATTTAAATATAGATAACTGAAATTTTTTCCCTTAGATGCAACGACATGCAATGTTATGGACAAAAGAGACTAATATACAAATGCTGACATGCAAAGAACTCTAACATGATGAAAATGGTGGAATGATAAATGCAAAATGCAGCTGAAAATGAAAGCAAGCAGGGATAAACTAAACACAATGAGTAACCACTCAGTGGGGATGATAGTGCACTGGAGAACCAAAATAAACTAGGAAATCTAAAGTGATGGACCAACAGGTTTAGACATGACCGGCTGATAGTTTAGAAAGAAAGACAGCAAAAGATCCTCAATAGAGATGGAACCCGAAAGACGGTCTCCACTAGGGATTATCCAGAGTAGTTGACCAACAGTTTCAAGCATGACCGGATGACACTCTAGGAGAAAAGGTAAAGTAGGATCCACATAAAAGTAAGATCATGCAAAAGAGCGTTTGATTTTTCAAACAAGAAAGAACATCCAAGACTTTGGAAATTCCTTAAATGAAGAGATGAAATGGGATCTTCAGGAAACATCAGGAAAGATACAGGGTAATTAAACTCTTATGTACGTCAAATAATTGGACTTCACGGAGGAATTCCCTGATAAGCTTCTCGAAAAAGATTGCCACTTATCATCGAAAGGGACTAAAACACCACCTAGAAAGGATAAGTTTCTCGAAGAAACTGCCACTTATCGGAAAAGGGGTCAAGAATGATAAGCTTCTTAGGAGAGACTGCTACCTATCATCATAAGGATAAAATTGATAAGCTTCTCATGAGAGATTTCCACTTATCTGGAAAAGGAAAAAGGAAACAAGCTTCTCATGAGAGACTGCCACTTGTTGTTGGGAATAACAAAATGATAAGCTTCTCAGGGGTGGCTTCCGCTTATCGGTAATAAGGATAAAAATGATAAGCTTCTCAGAGGAGACTGCCACTTACCCAACAATAAAGATTTGTAAAAGATTCCTCTTTGAGAGACATAGTGCAAAATAAATGCACGTTCAAGCTAGGTTCGGCGACCTAATTGGGTTTAAACATAATCTTCAGGGACCAAAGTTTAGTCTAGGAAACAAACTAGAAAGAAATGGTCAAACAAGACTCTAACCATCAAGGAATGAACTCAAATGGGGATTCATCTTATCCAAGCATGGAAAAGATAACTTAAATAACCATCATCCACAAGGATCACGCTTTGTAGGGAACTTAGAAAGAGTATGCATTTTATGCTTAAGGTTGACGACTTTACTTGGAGAGAAGTAACAAATCCAATTATTTGGTGATAAACACAACCAAAGTATACGACAAAGGACAATAAGGTAGAAAACATGCTCATGTACTAATGTATGTCTATATGAATGAATGCATGGCATGCGTATGCTTATGCTGACAAAATAGACAATGAGAAGGAATAAACTGGAGATAAAATAAACATCTCGATGAGGTTACTTGGCCAAACTCTGCAAAAGGATACATCTATCAAAAGATGGATAGAAAGCCATAGGCGGGACCATTGTCCTACTTCAAGTTTTTTTTAAAACTTCTTTGGGGGAAAAGTATTCCATTCGGGGATATAACATCACGACTTCACCTAGGGGTTTATCATCATGATTTTGATTTCCTTGTCAAAAAAGAAAACTTCCACTGGGAAGAGTCACCTATGATTTGAGACTTTTTAAGGGATAAAATAAATATCCTTTTCAACAGGGAAGTATGGAGCTATGGGAGCTTATAGAGTAACTTCAGTGAGAAACGAAGATGACTCCAATGGAGAGCGAATCTTCAACATCAACAACCATGTATCACATGGTGGATACTGGGAAGATTCACTGTAGTCTTGAAAAAAACCACTTGCGATTACAGGATAGGTCTAAGACTGTTGTCAGTTTATGATTCAATGGGAATTTTTGCTGAAAATGGTCTAAAAGTGCTTCTGCAACATTAAGACTTTATGGGGAACAATGATTTCCTTTATATCTTTCCACAGGTCAAAGCAACGTTATATTCTTTTCATGTGTTTTCAAAAACGGTCTTAAATTCAAAACTTTTTACTTTCAAAATTATTATTAATGAATAACATTTTGCATAACAAGAAAAAGTAGAGAAAGTGTAAAAAATAGCACAAAGTGAAAAGGCAAAAGTCTGATTTTATTCGAGAATGGAAGCTTGCGAATGTCAAAGCTCCATGGAGTATTACAATGGAAATTGGAAATTGGGAAAGGTTACATTGAATCCAACGACACCAACTAACCCTAATAACTAAGACTACCCAAAAATCCTATTTCTGACAAGAGCGGCTGGGTTGGATTTGATCTTTTGTAAAGATGAACATTATCTGATGCAGTGAAATTCCTTTTTTCCTTAATTTTTGCTTGGATAGCCCTTTCGGATTTTCAATCCACCGGGATGCTCATTTTTTCATAAGCCGCCCTTTCGGGTTTTCAGCTCAGTGATCTCTTATTTTTTTTTCATCCCTAACTTCTGCCTGGATCTCCTTCATAGGTTATGATCCACTGGGATACCCATTGTTGCCTAAATCGCCTTTTCAGGTTTTCGACTTAGCAGGTTTTTTTAGGCTTAACATTTCCGGACTGAATCAGATTTTATAAGATGCGCAAGCTTTTCACCAATCATTGTTATGAGAATTAATGATCCTTCTAAGAAGATTGTCTTTACAATAAATGGACCTTCATAGTTAGGCATCCATTTCCCACGCATGTCTTTATGAATTGGCAAGATCTTCTTGAGTACAAGCTCTCCTTCCCAGAATTCTCGAATTCAGACCTATAATGCATGCTTCGTACTCGACAACATTGTTTGTACATTCAAAGTCTAACCTTGTTGTGAAAAGGGTATAACCGCCATCGGGATTCATTAAAACGGCACCTATGCCATGCCCATTGTAATTAGAGAAACCGTCAAACATCATCTTCCAACGGGAACTGGCTCGGGACCTTCACCTGGACCAGGCTTTTCACAGTCTCTCTTTACCAGCATAATGTCTTCATCAGGAAAGTCAAACTTTAAAGGCTCATAATCTTCAACCGGTTGGTCTACAAGGTAATTTGACAAGATACTTCCTTTAATAGCCTTTTGAGTCACATATTGGATGTCGTATTCCGATAACAACATATGCCACCAGGCAAGTCTCCCAGTCTAAGTAGGTTTTTCAAAAATATACCTTATTGGATCCATTTTCGAGATTAACAAAGTAGTGTGACAGATCATATATTGCCTGATCATCATTTGAAGGATCTAGAATTGTCTCAATTTTCACCATTTCCCTCCAAATTTTAAACACTCCATTCCTAATTCCACTCCTAATTTCCATTCCAAATGATAATCCACACTTCAAATCCCATTTTGGTTCCTAACCTAGAGCTTATTTAACTTGAATTTGATCTAAACCTCACACAATTAACCTTCATTTTCAAATTTCACACTCATTCTTGAGAATTTGCTCTCAACTTTTTTCACTCCCAAAACCTCCATTGAAGCTCTTCCCATTTGAATTATTTGATTCTTCATTAGAATCCTTGAATTCTAGAGCTAAGCCTCCTTCATTCATATCCATTATCTTCAATTCACCATTCAATTTTTGTTTGGTTTTGGATCTGAATTTGGAAGCTAGATTGGAAGTGCTTTTTTGAGTCGACTTTGCTTGATCTTGCATGTTCCTCGTTTCTACCATAAGGAAGCTCTTGGATCTTGAAGATTCTCTAGGTTTCTAGCTTGGATCTGTTAATTTCAAGTGAATCAACACTCCCCAAAGCAAATCTCAACTTTGAAGATTGGTAATTCTAGATCCAATTTTGTTTTGAGCTTATTTGAATAATCACAATGTAGATCCATGGTTTTTACTGCTTTTTGATCAATTTTGATGATTTGGATCTTGGTGATTGGTGATTTCAGTGTTTGATTGTGTTTACATGATGTTTGGTCACTGATATTTGATGTTAATTTCGTGCTTATTTGGTAACATATTCATATGAATGATTGTATAAGTTGTTGGATGCTGAAAACTGATTTTTAAAGCTGATTTCTATTTCTAGTTTAGTGGTAACTAGTTACCTAATATAGGGTAACCGATTACTTTGTACAAATTTCACGTCCAAGCTATTTTTTCAATAGGGTAACTGGTTACCTAATATTGAGTAACTAGTTACCAATGAGCAGAATGTTGTGTTTTTGCATTTTTCTTGCTTGTTTGGGCTCCTTTTCACATGTAAACCTCGTGGATTGATATGATGCATTTATGTGATGTGTTCTTGACATATTTCGTCATTCTTGAATGTTTGATCTCAATTATTCGACGCGTAACTTTTGGTTTTCGTCTTGAGTGTTTAACATGTTATTGTTGCTTGATTGATGAATGATCACATTGCCTTGTTTGCTTATAGCATGATTAATTGATTATCATTGATGATTATGTTACTGGATATTGTGATGCACGTTTGCATTTATTTCTGATTCTTCTTTGTTGTTCGCTTGTTTGATCGGTGGATCGTTCAATTTAAATTGAAAGCATGTTGATCTTGTTGATTCTTGTTGTTGCATTATTGTTGATCAATTATGTTTGACTGTCGAAGCATGTCCATGATTGCATGATTTCTATCCATGATTGGTGTTTGTTTATGATTAGTTGCATTCAAGATTGCTCGCTGCCTGCTTTTCACAACTGTTTTTTTTTTCTGACCTTGCATACTATCTTTGCCTTGCTTGCTTGCTGACTGCTTTTTACACCTGCTTTTGTGCTAAATCGTGCGCCGTTATAGATTGTCTTGCTTGTATGCTGGATTTTACTGTTGTCTTGTGTAGGAGGCGCTGTTGTAGCTTATATTTTAGCCTTGTTTCCTTGCTCTTTTCCTTGCCATTTCATGTTCCCTTAGGATTCTTATTCCAATTTTTTTCCCATTAAATTTGGAGTAAGATAGACATTAGAAGTTTAATCCATGCATGATAATAAGTAGGCTAATCCAATTTAACCCCAACCTTAGGTTCATCTATTGCATGCTAACATCAGGATAGAATCTCCTTTCGCATCCTAACTTTAGGACAACTTTGCATGACAACGTTAGGGCCAAGTGTCCCTTAGACCTTTCGTGCGTTTCTCTTCTCATCTCAAAAGACTTTCTAACTCACCTAATAAATACGATGAACATTGTACGCCACGAGCCTTAAGCACATGGGAAATGATGAGTGAGGTGTTTCTCCTTACTTGTCTAGGGTGTTTAGTGTATGCCCTTTGGGCGATATGCAACGCATTCGCTCCTATGTCATAGTCTTTAGTGCAATGTGAATCACAAAGAAAACTAATTCACTTCATAAAAACTCAAAAACCAAATTCAAACCTTTTATCCTTCGGGATTTGTGTTTTAAAATCATTTTCAGAAAATAGTGCGTTACTTTTCCGTTCTACCACAAACATGCATCGTACCTAACTGTTGGAATGGAAACTTAACGTCGCTCATAAAAAAACTCCTAACCAACCTGTGGTTTAGTTACCCGAACTACGTTTACTTTGATTTCCCATACCATATGAGAATACATAGGCACAAGATGACAAAGAAAACTATGATATGCAACGCATTCGCTCCTATGTCATAGTCTTTAGTGCAATGTGAATCACAAAGAAAACTAATTCACTTCATAAAAACTCAAAAACCAAATTCAAACCTTTTATCCTTCGGGATTTGTGTTCTAAAATCATTTTCAGAAAATAGTGCGTTACTTTTCCGTTCTACCACAAACATGCATCGTACCTAACTGTTGGAATGGAAACTTAACGTCGCTCATAAAAAAACTCCTAACCAACCTGTGGTTTAGTTACCCGAACTACGTTTACTTTGATTTCCCATACCATATGAGAATACATAGGCACAAGATGACGATGTCTTGGTGAGCAACCTTTCCCCCATCACCCGTAGTTTTCCAAACTATGTTGACTCTGACTTTTCCATTGCATGAGGGAATATGTAGGCATAGGGCGGCGATATCTTATCGAGTATCTTTCTTTTTTTCTTCTGTTCTCGTTTCCGTTTAGCAGTAGCTTATAGATAAACACACCCTTTAATTAGACAACAAGCATGGATCCCGTTGAGTACAACAGACGTGAGGGGTGCTAATACCTTCCTGTTGCGGTGAGAATCGGATGTCAAGCTATTGAATGAACTTGAATCTCAAATCTTTGAATTCACAACCGGTCTTTGATTTATTCGAAGGAAAGGTTAAAGAAAGAAAAACCTAATTTGCATCGTAAACAAAATGCAGGGAGATCTAGGGTTCGGAGGTTGGTCATACCTAGGGAAGGTGTTAGCATCCTAAGCATCTGTAGTACTCTACAGGAACTTCTTGTTTAATATTGCGTTATTTGTTAATCTATTTGTTATATAATATGCTAAAGGGTTGAAGGGATACCTAAAGGGTTAGTCCTAAGTATACTCGCCAAGAAATCGCATCTTGTGCATACGTATCCTGACGGGAATGGAATCAGAGAATTCGTAGTTCCCCTCAATGAGGGTGAAGAACTCTTGATTGTGGTCGAGGTTCCAGGGAGGAGTAAGTATTCATAGGAAAAAACTTATGTGGAGTGCGGCGAATCCAAGTCTAAGTTGAAATTGAAAGGTAGGAAAGTGAGTAAGTATCCACGACGGGGACTTACGTGGAGTACGGCGACTCCTGATCCTAAGGCTAGGATGAAACGGGAAGATAAGTGGGTGTCCATGGCAGGACAATTTTTTATTGAAACCAGAATCAAGGGGGAGATCTCCCTGTAAATACATATATATGTTTGCATTTTTTATCCTGCATTTTCATTTGCATTGTAGGTGCTCTCAGTGGCCTTGTGTACTTATCTCTGCTTGGTTTTCTTTAGTAACCGGATTGTGGAGTTCAGTTTCCACAGATATCCAAAACGAGGGAATCAACAAAAAGTAATGGATCAGGTTCAAGCTAAATTGCAGGAAGTCAGAGCTTGTATGACCTAATTCAAGGAGATGATGCAAAATGTTGCCAGTGGGCATGAACAATTAAGAACTATTGTACAACCGTTGATAGCACGGGTCAATGAAGAGGGCATTTTGCATGAAAGATATGGTGTTATTCCTCCATTGGTTGGTGGGTCTGTTCCACAGGGTATTGCTATTATTGTCATACCTCTAGGCGGAGGTGCTGTGAATGAAAATGGTAATGTTGCTAGTGGGAATGTGTGTGTTGTGCATGGGGCTTCTGGCCCTCATTAGAAAGATCACCAGGATGACGTATTTTCCATGAATGATATGGAAGGTGGTTTGCCAACCTGAAGCTGACAGAAGGTTTAAACTGATTGAGGAGAAGATGAAGTCTTTCGAGAATCAAAACTCTCTGGGTTTCGATATGTCAGATCTTGGTCCTGTGCCCGGGGTCAGGATTCCCTCCAAGTTTAAGGTACCAGATTTTGACAAGTACAAAGGGACAACCTGTCCTAGAGTATACATCCAAGCATATTTCAGAAAAATGTCTACATACTCCGATGATAAAAAGTTGTTAATGCATTTTTTCCAAGACAGTCTAGAAGGAGCGTCTTTGGAATGGTATATGGGGCTTGAGAGAACTCATATTCGCAGCTGGAAAGAATTGGACGAGGCCTTCGTTTGTTACTATCAGTATAATAGTGATCTAGCACCGAACAGGGTACAGTTGCAGAGTTTGTTGCAGAAGAATACTAAGAGTTTCAAAGAGTACACCCAAAGATGGTGAGATTTAGCTGCAAGGATGCAACCTCCTATGGTGGAAAGAGAACTGATCGATATGTTCGTGGCTTCACTTGCTAGTGTGTATTTTGAGAATTTAATAGACTGCATGTCTGCGGGATTTTCTGATCTGGTAATGGTTAGTGAAAGAGTCGAGAGTGGGATTAAGTCTGGGAAGATTCCAAATGGTGGTGGATCCTCTTCGGGAGGAGCAAAGAAATCATATCCAGCAAACCCTAAAAGGAGGGAAGGAGATGTGAATGCTATTTCTCACAAGGGTAAAGGTAGAACGTAGTCTCGTTATCATCAACAAGTTGCTACTGTAGCTAAATCATCATGCATTCACAAAAGGGTGTCACACATAATACTCAAAACATCAAAAACACCTGTCATGCTCATTAACACTTTAATAAATAATCATGCTTTTCAAAATTTCACTTCGCATGTAGCAGCGGATTCATTTTATATCATAATTCTCTTAACAAAAATATTCATGTTCATCACATAATTCAACATTACTTAGGCACTAAGGCCAACATCATGCTATTCCAATTAATATAAAAACATAACATAGAGTACATAATGTATCTCTAAGACATAAACCAAGCAATCCCAGTGTTACATGACCAGAGCATGACTCGACCCGACATAACTAAAATACTAAATAGCTACACCAACAGCGACCACGCAACTACGAGCAGCTCTACTCTTGATACCTGCACGATGTCAGATAGGACATCATTCCAGCAGAAGGGTGAGAATTCACATCAATATTGAAATCATAAGATAATGAATAATGTAAAGCATGTCAGGACAAACACCAATATTCTCACACTTCAATTTTCATCAGCCAATATCATTCAACAACCATACATTCATAAATTTCAATTCAATAATTCATACACATATACATACTTTCATATAACAATCATATATTCACAACTCCCAATTCAACAAGTCATACACATATGCATACCTTCATATAACAATCATATATTCACAACTCCCAATTCAACAAGTCATACATATATGCATACTTTCATACAACAATTACACATTCACAGCTCTCAATTCAACAAGTCATACACATACACATATTTTCATACAACAATGATATATGCCATGTGACTCAATGCAACTCATGCCATGTGGTACCAACACTTGTTATTATTTTTCAGTTTTTACATTTAAATTGGGTCCGTTCCGTAGACTAATAACAAACAAAATCTGATTCCCTAAGCTTTCAAACTCCGCTCTAGGTTGAGGACAAGTCACTAGTCTCCACGAAACTAGCAAGCATTGCCTCTTGACAACAAATGATGCGTATGCAATCAACAATCATATGCACTTAAAACCGTTCTCGCATCTTAATCCCATGCATACTCAAATAATTCATCACATAAGAATTATAACATGATTGCACACACAACACATTTCATCAAAGTATTCATACTTTCAACATCATCACTACATTTATCAAGTAGTACACAAGAATCAAATAGATTCAATCACACATCACAATACAACTCAACAGTCACACATAGGACAATCAATCCATCACAAATAATTGAATTTAATATTAAATACACAATCAACTTGTTAAACAACAATTGATATCTCAATAACCAACCGAAGGTTTACAATCAATCAATAAATCATCTCAATTAAACCATGTTTTAGTTAAGATTTAATTAAACCATGTTTTAGTTAAGATTTAATTAAACAATGACTCCCCAAACATATTGGATATAAAAATATTTGGCAACTAACTATATTATCTATACTATGTTATAGATCTATTCATTAGCTTTCCAACACCTCGAACTGGAACTAAAACTGACTTACGGATTAAAAGTTATGGCCAAAATCGTCGGAACAGGAATTTCCAGTTTTCAGCTTTTATACAACATGCAATCGATTGCTGTATTAGTGCAATCGATTGGTTGACCCAATTTTTCACATTTTAGCCTCTGTTTTGCTGTGTAATCGATTGCTATACTAGTGTAATCAATTGCTTACTGTGTGTTTTCGAAACATTATGCAGAAAATGGTATTTTTCACCAACCCTTCCCTCTTTGCTACCACAATCAATCCCCACATGTTAGGGTATTCACCAAACTCGAAAATCCACTAAATCATGAGAATTTTATGGGTTTCTTCCTACATAAACTTCTACTCATTCACCATTAATCCACAATTTCAAATCTAGAGTTTCCCTACATAACTTCTACCCATTAATCATTATCCCAAAATCCCAATAATGAGAGAATTCTCACCCTTACCTTAGGTTTTTCTTTGGGGAAGAATCCTTGATTCCTTTGAATGCTTGAATTCTGATTTTCTCTCTTCCATTTTCTTTCCTCTTGCCTCTTTCTCTTCTTCTCTTCTTCTCTTCTTCTCTTCTTCTCTTCTATTCTCCTCTTTCTCATTTTTCCCTTTCATTCTCTTACCAACATCTCTAAAACCCTAACAATTGTCTTTAAACAATTGGGCTTAACTCAACTCATTCCCACTTACTATTCATACTCCCATTAAGCCCAACTAAATAATCTAGCAATTACCCATTATTCTACCAAATAGAATAAATCAATTAATTTAATTCAATAAATCACATATTTAAATTAAATCAATTAAATGAATTAACTCATTTAAATAAATTAAATAAATAAAGTAATTCATTTAAATCAAATAAATCACATATTTCAATTAATTAGTACAAATAATTAATTATTAAAAATTGGGCTGTTACAACCCTCCCCCACTTAAAAAAATTTCGCCCTCGAAAATTACCTTAAACAAATAACTCAGGATAAGACTCCCTCATCTGACTCTCAAGCTCACAAGTCACACTCTACCAGCTGGTCCTCCCCAAGTGACCTTCACCAAGCAAATCTCTTTACCACTAAGTTTCTTCAATTCTCGATCTTCTATCTACATAGGTGATATCTCCACAGTCAGGTTATCTCTTACCTGCACATCATCTACTTGGACTACATGAGACGGATCCGCAATGTATTTCCTCAACTGAAATACATGGAACGCGTCATGAATGTTAGCAAGCGACGACGGCAATGCGACTCGATAGGCTACCTCTCCTGTCCTCTACAAAATTTGATAAGGACGAATGAAACGCGGTGTCAACTTACGCGACTTCAATGCCCTACCAACACCAGTCATAGGAGTAACTCGAAGAAACACATGATCTCCCTCTTAAAATTCAAGTGTTTTCCTCCTATTGTCATGATAACTCTTTTCACGACTCCAATAAATCTCCATCTTCTCTTGAATCATCTTAACCTTATCAGTAGTCTGTTGGGCTATCTCGGGTCCAATCACAGCACTGTCCCCTGACTCGTACTAACACAATGGCGTCCTACACCGCCTACCATACAATGCCTCAAACGGTTCCATACCAATACTCGAATCAAAACTATTGTTGTAAGTAAACTCAATCAAAGGTAAGTAGTTATCCCAAGCTCCTCCCTTCTCCAACACACAAGCTCTCAAACGATCCTCAAGTGACTGAATTGTCCTCTCAGTCTGACCATCAGTCTGTGGATGATAAGCAAACTCAAACGTAACTTCATACCCAAAGCACTTTGCAAACTCTCCCAAAATCTCAAAGTAAACCTCGGATCTCTATCTGACACAATACTAGACGGAATACCATGCAAACTGACAATCCTTTCAATGTACAGCTTTGCCAACTCTCTAACGGGTAATCCATTCGCATAGGAATAAAGTGAGCAGATTTAGTCAATTTATCCACGATAACCCAAATAGCTTCAAAGTTACTCGTAGTTCTAGGTAGACCAGATACAAAATCCATCGATATATTATCCCATTTCCACTCAAGAATAGATAACGGTTGCATCAAATCTGACCATTTCCGATGCTCAATCTTCGACTTCTGATAAGTCAAATAGGAATACACAAACTCGACAATGTCTTTCTTTATACGAGGCCACCAAAATACTTTCCTGAAATCTTGATACATCTTAGTAGCACCCGGATGAATACTCAATCCACTACGATGCCCTTCTTCAAGAATACTCTTCTTCAGCTCAACAATATCTGGAACACAAACTCTATCACCACATCTCATAATACCATTCTCATCAATCCGAAAATCACCACCTTGACCTTGGTTGATCAAAGTCAACCGATCCACTAAACCCAAATCAGATTTCTGACCTTCTCTTATCTCGTCAAGAATACCACTAGTAAGCTCCAACATACCCAACTTAACTCCATAAGATGTATCTCACACACCAAACTCAAATCACGAAATTGCTCAATCATTTCCAACCCTTTTACCATCATCATCGACATATGCAAAGATTTCCTACCCAATGCATCAGCTACCACATTTGCTTTACCCGGATGGTAATTCAAACCAAAATCATAATCTTTCAAAATTTATAACCATCTCTTTTGCCTCACATTTAGTTCTTTCTGATCAAAGAGATACTTCAAACTCTTATGATCACTATACACTTCAAATCTCGTACCAAAAAATTAATGCCTCCAAAGCTTCAACACAAATACAACATTGACCAACTCTAAGTCATGTGTCGGATAATTCCTCTCATACACTTTGAGTTGCCTTGAAGTATAAGCTACAACTTGTTTATTTTGCATCAACACACCTCCTAAACCCATCAAAGAAGCATCACAATACACAACAAACAATTATGTCGGGTTCAGCAAAATCAAAACAGGAGTTGTCGTCAATCTTCCCTTAAGCTCTTGAAAACTTTCTTCACACTTTGCATCCCAAACAAAAGCTTGACCCTTCCTAGTCAGCTGTGTCAACGGTAACGATAACTTGGAAAATCCTTCAATAAATTTCCGATAATAACCTGCCAAACCAAGAAAACTTCTAATCTCAAAAACTGATTTCATAGTCTCCCATTGTGATACCGCTTCAACCTTCGACGGATCAACTACAATACCTCTACTCAAAATCACATGACCAAGGAAACTCACTTGCTTCAACCAAAACTCACACTTAGAAGTTTAGCATACAATTGTTTCTCTTTCAACACAGATAACACAATCCTCGGGTGCTCAGCATGTTCTTCTTCACTCTTCGAATAGATTAAAATATCATCAATAAATACAACCACAAACTTGTCCAAATAAGAATGGAAAATCCTATTCATGTACTCCATAAATACACCCGGTACATTAGTCACACCAAATGGCATCACAGAATACTCATAATGTCCATACCTCGTTCTAAAAGCAGTCTTCTGAATATCTTCAGCCTTCACACGAATCTGATGATACCCAAATCTCATATCTATCTTACTAAACACACTGGCACCAACCAACTGATCCATCAAATCATCAATCCTTGGAAGTGGATACTTATTCTTGATAGTCATCTTGTTCAATTGTCTATATTCCACACAAAGTCTCATAGAACCTTCTCTCTTCTTAACAAATAAAACCGGTGCACCCCATGGTGATACACTCAGACGATTAAACCTCTTGTCAAGTAAATCTTCAAGTTGACTCTTCAACTCTTTTAATTCTGATGCGGACATGCGATATGGAGCCATCGATATCAGACTAGTTCCAGGAACTAAGTCGATCATAAACTTCACTTCACGCTCCAACGGTAAATCACTTATCTCATTAGGAAAACTTCCGGAAAATCACAAATAATTGGTAAAGCATCAATTGCTCCACTTTCACCAATGCTCAAAGTTGCCATCAATATAAACACCTTCGCGCCATCTTACACCAACTCATCAAAACAATCTGTAAGAACTTGGTTGAACTCCAAACAGTTCACTACACACACCATCTAAGCTCACAAGACTCGTCTATTCCATCCAATATGATCCCGTCTACTATCAACAAGAGATTAAGGGTGATCATTTCCTCAATTTGTTAATAGACAACCGACATTCATGATGGAGCATAAACCATCTTTATCAAACTATAATAGCATTCTACGTCATTCTGAGCCACCACTCCACACTCGAAGAATCCTAGAGAAGCACAAGCTTCTCCCGCACTTATTTCAATCCCACTCCTGCAGACAAGGTTTAGAAAAACAAACGAGTACCGACACTGTTTTCACACACATGTCGCATACTAGGGAACAAATAACATTAGACAACTTGGTCGGATGGACCGGCCTACTCTGATACCACTAATGTAACACCCGTCTAAACCCCACGAAATATATATAAATAATCAGAGTAAATCATCATGTATTCACAAAAGGGTGGCACGCATAATTGATCGCGACTTTCTATGTCTAATACAACTTAACTGCAAGTGCACAGTCTATCGCGTAGTAATAAAAGATATCGATCCCACAGGGACTCGTAATCAAACTAGTGTTCTCGGGAGTTACTATGTTTAGCTAGGTAGATAATGTTTAAGGGAATAATTTTTTGTCACTAAAGGAAACTAAAAAGGTTACTTGAATTATAATTACGTGAATCGATATGCAGTAATTATGTTCTTCGGGGATTTGACAAGTTACCGGTGTATGAAATATTTTTCAGAATTTATTTAAGCAGAAAATAGTGATCTGAAGACTTTCGTCTCACGATGGTTGTTGACTCTAGTCATAATTCTAAGGGCCAAATGTACGCTTTCGTGTCCCATTCGGGGTTAAAACTATTTTTTGGAAATCTCTAAGTTCTAATTCATTTTAAAGTGCTTTCGCTGTTATTAAAACAAATGACTAGTGTTTACTATTTGGTCTTACCGCAGCTTTCGCTTGTTGGTTCGTACCTTAATTAATTTCCCACTTTCGTGGCAAAACTACTTTTAAATAAGTTCTCGCTTTCGCGACGAAGTTTATTCAGTAAATAAATTTAAACACTCAGACCATAAACAACTTTTGAAAAGGAAAGTTTTCAACCGGTTATTATCAAATCCCGTCTGAATTATTATTACATATCAATTACTCTGATTTAGCTAGACATGGATTTGGGAAAGGTAAAACATAAATAAAAACAGTAATTAATAACATGCATCATAATGAAAACTGAAATTACGATTAAAATTTAGAACCTGTAAATATTCCAATTGGCCTTTGGGCAGATCCTCCACAAATGTTGGCAGGATTTTGGTCTTTGTGCCAATTGATCGTACAAGGGAAATAGGAATTAAAAAATATCAAAGAAATGTAGAGAAAGAAAAGAGAAACAAATAAGAATAGAAAAACTGGAAAGGTTGCTCTGAAGATAAATTGGCAGCACTTCGTTGTCTGAATGCGGCTCCCTTTCTCAGCTCCCCTCCTTCCCCTTTTATAGATATAGAATTCTAACGGTTATAACTTGAAGAAGGTGGACTTAGAGGCAGAAATATCAGGGAGTAGTGGTCCACTATTTGGGACTTGGAACTGTATTTTGCACGTTCATTTGAAGTTGGGCGTTTTTGCCTGCATGACGGTCGTCACGGTGTGTGACGGTCGTCACCCGTGTGATGGTCGTCATGGAGCTGTGACGGTCGTCACAGCAGCAAAATATGCATTCTACGTTTTTCATGTTGTTTTCATCCGGTTTTCGTCCATATTTCATCTGTAATTGCTTCTTTTCTTCATATTGCCTTGTTTAGACATGATCATCAAATACCTGCAAAATATCAGACAAATAACATGGAAAGAACCCGAAATCGGATCGAAAACAGTCAAACATCAGTCGAATTATGCATCAATATATATATATATATATATATATATATATATATATATATATATATATATATATATATATATATATATATATATATATATATATATATATATATATATATATATATATATATATATATATATATATATATATATATATATATATATATATATATATATATATATATATATATATATATATATATATATATATATATATATATATATATATATATATATATATATATATATATATATATATATATATATATATATATATATATATATATATATATATATATATATATATATATATATATATATATATATATATATATATATATATATATATATACGATTTCGTGTTATCAAACTCCCCTAAGCTTGAATCTTTGCTTGTCCTCAAGTAAAACAGGGAAAAGTCGGCAAGCACGAGGCAGCTTCCTCATTCACAAAGTTGGGGAAAACCGGGATTCTTAGTAAGAACAAAACGAGTACAGTGACGACACTGGACTACAAGTCTTCGGAGGTCTCCTTCTTATGCAAATCGGTCCCAGTCATGCTACTGTAGCTTGGTATCAAGGTTCTCGCGTCAAGTTCACCCTGTTTGTTCTGGCGCAATCACATTAAGCCCGTTGTCCATACACTTTCATGGCAAGTCGACCTGTTAGTGAATATGATCTCCTTTCTGTTTTGATCTTTTTCATTGCTCATAAGCTTATACCATTGATTTTTCAATGAGTTTTCGTACCGTTGGGCTAAATGCTCGGGTGAAGAGCACCTAACTTAGAGGGAACGCGTCTTTATATTTTGGCTAAATGGCTTTCTTTTCATGATTTTTCATCTTTTTGGAGATCATACACTTATTTGCATTGGTCGCTCGCTTAGAAGTGTTTTAGGATGGTGCTGACTGCTAGTATAAACTACTTGGGGCTGAGTTTGCGTAGACACTTGAAACTTTGGTACACATAGGTAGTGAAACCGACTCGCATAAACCGGAGATCTAAGGTGTCAGGACGGTACCGGTTTTGTTAGAATTGTCGTTCGGAGTTTCAAAACATGGTTTGAACTTGGGCGCATTCTCGTGATGCTTTTGCTTTTGAGGAACGAACGAAATTTTTTTTGTTTATGTCGAATAAAGCGGGGATGTTTACGTAACGGAAAAAGATATATCAAAGAGCTTTTATTTGCTAATACGTGAAAATGTTCGAATTGAAATTACGGAATTAAAAGTACAAGGGAATGGGAAATAAATGCTCCGCTCCCACACTATCTCAATCAGTGTCCCCACTGATTTGAAAGAATGCGAGAGGGAAATATAAGGGAAATGAAAATACAAAGAAACTGAAAATATAGTAAACAAATAAGGAAAGAAATAACTAATCACGGCCTCTGCCTCGGTCACGTCCTCTCTCGTGTCCTCTGGCTCTAACTTGGTCGCGACGGGCCTCAAAGTCCATTGCTCCGGTATGATATACATAGTCACGGAGTCCTTCGAACTGCAAGGTCAGATTCGCCAAGTTCTCAGTAATGGTTTCTTGGCCGGTTTGGAGTTGCTGCATTTGGGTCCGATGCCAAGCTTAGAACTGCTTTGCTCGCTGATTCTGCTGCTGCATCATAGTGAGTATCTGGGCCTGCTGGTCGAGAGATCGGCGAAGGTCTTCTTCGGAGTAGTCGGGCTCTGGACGATGGCGGCGGCGGCGGTAGGATGTACCTTCGGAAGGAAGTGGTTGCGATGCCTCCGGTTGCTCAGGTCTGTCCAACTCATCTTGGATTTCGTCACCAGAATCTTGGGTGTGAGTCTGAGTTGGAGCAGCGGCAGCAGCAGGGGCATTGAGGTCAAATAGCCAGTTGGCACGATCCTCTGGGTGCATCCGGGTGCGTGATGGTAGGATGATACTTCTGACGGTTTTGCCACGCACGACCGGGTGGTATTTGCCATCGGCTCTGGAACGGATGAGGTGAGAGGCTCTGCAGTGGTCGGTGTCGAGGAACACCGAGGGAATGGCATGGAGATTCTGGAGGCGGTCACCGAGGTTCAGCCCAAGTGCAATGGCAGTAACAATCCCGCCAAAGTAAAATGGCTTAGAGCCACGGTTACAGTTGGCCTGAATGTGGGCCAGGAGGAACGGAGCGGCGTTGATGGGCTCGTTGTTGAAGACACATCGGAGAAAGAAGAGCTCTTTCGAGTTCACCTTATGGTTGCTATCCCGGGCGAAGATGGTGTTGCTCAGTGCGCGGTGGAAATACCGGATGGTCGGGTTATGGATATACGTTGCGTGCAGAGAATCCCAGCCATCGGCATTGATTCCAATTAACTGGTACCAGAGCGCGAAGGCTTCATGCTGAAACTGTTCGGTGAGGAGCATTGTCGCCGCGAGGGAACTGTAAGATGGCGGCAATCTGGTTCTGGTTCAGTTGATAGTTCGTGCCGAACATCCGGAAGCATGCGGCACCGGAGTGTTGGCTGAGGTCGCCACTAGAAGTGAAATAGGTGAACGAACTAAGGAACTCGAGAGTGAGTTGTTCGTATGTCGGCTGCGGATTTGTGCAGAGGTTCCAGATGCCGACTCTTTGGAGCACCCAAGTGACGCTGTCGAGGAGTCCGAGCTCCGTGAGCGATGGGATATGCGGGTAGTGGGTCGGCTGTAGCGACCGTTGATGGAAGGCGATATAGTTGGCTCGCTGTTTGTCTCCGGATTCGCCGTCGCTGAACACGATACTGCTGGGGTTTCGTTGTTTCTCGCCATTGTTGGAGGATGCTGAGGAAATGTGGATGGAGTTGGTTCTGTGGAGTGAAAAAATGGTACAGAAGTGTATTAGGAAGTTGAGATGGGAGTTGGAAAATATGGAGCAAGGTGGGGAAAACGAAAATTGGGAGTGGGGTGTGAGTTTTTGATGATTGGGAGTTGAAAGGATGTGAGTGGGAGAGAAAATGCAACCCCTGTTATAGCAGATAACAGTTTTGGGCTCGTGACGGTCGTCACGTATCTGTGACGGTCGTCACCCGTGTGACGAGCGTCAGGCTTCTGTGACGGTCGTCACACCAGCAAAATCTACAGAACATAGAATTTTGCTATGGGGGTGTTCTTGCAATGATTTTTAGGCTTAGTATTGATATGGCAATCTATTATATCGGCCAATAAACAAAGGATAACGTAAAAACAACACAGAATCGATGATTAAAGAATAAAATGGAAATATCATGTAATTGGAATGATTGTTTGTAATGTAATACATAAGGGAAATTAACAATGCAAAAATCAAAAGAATTCAAAACGGACGGAAAACAGAAAACTAAACTAAAATAAACTAAAACTAATATCTAGTCTTTTCGTGCCTTCAATTCATCAAACTTCCGGGCTTAGTAGTCGAGCTGGTCACAGACTAAGTCCATGAAGACTACGAGTTCGCTGTGTATGCTTGTGACGTCTTCTTTTACGCTGGTCAGAGCTGCGTCAACGTTGTCCAATCGGTGCAGAACAGTATCCATTTTGTCGGTGGTCTCCTCAGGAATGGGCTCAGGATAGGTGTTGTAATACGGAGGGTTCGTAGGGTCTACTTCAGCTTCTGATACAACATCCTCATAGTACATATAATCATGTGCTTCAGAGATGTGATCACTGTCGTACATGTAGTTCTGTGGTGTTGATTGAGGTGAAGGAGGTCCCATAGGCTCATCCAATTCATAAAGCCAGTTGTCCTTGTTGTGGATACTTGTCATCTGATGATTTGGCAATGTGAATAGCTGGACAGGTTTGTCATTGATGAGGTACTCGTAAGGTCTAGGTCCCATAGTTCTTAAAATGCGCCTGTTAAAGCAGAACTGGATATTCATGGGTCGAATGGTGCCAAAACTAGTGCTTGCATTTAGGTGGAATCTAAGGCCAAGCTCGTGGGCAATCATTGTCACGATGCCTCCTATTAGAATAGGTGATTGTGGATCCTGAGTGAGGCGTCGGAAGGATCTCATCATGAAAGGTACTGCATTCACTGTACGTCCCTGAGAAGCACGGAACATGATAAATAACTCTTCTTTAGATATTGTAGTAATATTTTCCTCTTTTCCGAAAAGGGTGTGAGCTAGTATCTTATGAAAGTATCTGAAAGCTGGGTTATGAATCTCATCATTATACATTCTGTCTGGTTCAGGGTGATAGTCGCCTGTGATTCTACCCCAAAATTGGTTGAGTTCAAAATCTAGATCGTCATCTTCTGCACTGATGAACATATGTGGTCCGCTAGGAAATCCTAGGAGGTTAGCTAATGACATCCGGCTATGGGTTTGGTCCATTCCAAACATCCTAAAGGTGATCAGCTCGGTGTTGGATCCAAAACCATAGTTGGGTAGGTACCTGAAGGAACTAAGGAATTCGTAGGTGAGGTCCTTATAGGTAGCAAAACGGGTTTTCAAAGCAGTGTTCTCCCAGCCTAATTGATTGAATAGGTATTGGATGCTATCAGTAATTCCTAGTTTCTCCATGGTAGACTTATCATAATACAGTGTTAAGGCTATTTCTCTTTCAGTTAATGCTTCAAATCTTGCCTTTTGAGCTAATCCTCGAAAATGAACCTTTGTGAAGTCGTACGCGGCCATACTCGCAGGTAAGACGGAGAAAAACAGGAGGAAGGTTTTGAAGAATTTTAAAATTCTGAAAAGTTTAAAACAGAAATTTGAAGTCAGGATTTTTAAAAACGAAAGGCGGTAAAAACAAAAGATAAAAGAGAAAAATAAAATAAAAATATGAAAATAAAAGAAAGTAAAAAATAGTAGCAATTTTTAGTTTAGAATTTTTGTTAAAGTTTCAAAGTAGAATAAATAAAAATGAGAATGAAATACAGTAACAAGGAAAATACGGGAAAATTGGGTTGCCTCCCAGTAAGCGTTGTTTTTAACGTCTAAAGCCTGACGATAGCTTGGTGACAAACTATTCGGGTGTTTGAGCTGGAGGCTCAAGCAATGCTATACTGCAGACTTGAAGGCTGTTTTCGTTCTTATTATAATGTTTTAGACGTTTCCCGTTTACGATAAACGGTGCATTCGTCTTATCGGTAATTTCAACAGCTCCACTCTGAAGTACTTTAGTCACTTCATAAGGTCCAGACCACCTAGATTTTAGTTTACCTGAGAAGAGTTTCAATCTTGAATTAAATAGCAGTACGATGTCTCCCACACTGAATTGTTTCTTGACTGAACGTTTATCATGCCACATTTTAGTTCGTTCTTTGTAGATACGGGCATTTTCGTAAGCGTCTAATCGAAGTTCTTCTAATTCGTGTAAGTTCAAGATTCATTTCTCTCCTGCCTCAGTGTAGTTGAAATTGAGTGTCTTAATGGCCCAGAAGGCCTTATGCTCTAATTCTACAGGGAGATGACAGGATTTACCGTAAACTAATTTGTAGGGTGTAGTACCTATTGGTGTCTTAAAAGCGGTCCTATAAGCCCATAAAGCTTCATTTAGATTTGATGACCAATCTTTCCTTGAGGTAGCGACAGTCTTTTCCAATATCTGTTTTATTTCCCTGTTCGAGACCTCTACTTGTCCGCTGGTTTGCGGATGATAGGGTGTAGCTACTCGGTGTCGGACTCCATATTTAGAAAGAAGTTTATCAAAGATTCACGATATGAAGTGTGATCCGCCGTCACTAATGACGAGTCTGGGTACACAAAGATTGTATTTTTGAAGAGTTTGATTACTACTCGTACGTCATTTGTTGGAGCGGCAATGGCTTCTATCCATTTAGACACATAGTCTACAGCGACGAGTATGTAGTTATTACCAAAAGAAGGCGGGAATGGTCCCATGAAGTCTATTCCTCATACGTCAAAGATTTCTACCTCTAAGATTCCTTTCTGAGGCATTTCATCGCGTCGTGAGATGTTGCCAGTTCGTTGGCATTGATCACATTTTAGCACAGCGATGTGAACGTCTTTCCAGAGGTTAGCCCAGAATAAGCCGGCTTGGAGAATCTTAGCGCACGTCTTGGATGTACTAGCATGACCACCATATGGTGCTGAATGGCATTGGGAAATGATATTTTCTATTTCTTCCTCTGGGACACAGCGACGGTATATGTTGTCGGCCCCTCTCTTGAAGAGTAGAGGTTCGTCCCAATAATAGTGTTTCAGATCGTGGAAGAATTTCTTCTTTTGTTGATAAGTGAGATCCGGTGGAAGCACGCCTGCAGCTAGGTAATTAACGATGTCAGCATACCAAGGTAATGTGACTTAGGCATAGACGGCTTCTACGGCTTTTTCGAGTTCTGGATCTTCCGAGATTAAGTTAGGCATGTCACTTTCTAATTTGGCTATCAGATGTTCGTACGGGAAATCGTCATTTATCGGTACTGGTTCATGTTTGATGCCTTCTATTCGGGATAAGTGATCTGCAACAACGTTCTCGGTTCCTTTCTTATCTTTGATTTCTAAGTCAAACTCTTGTAATAACAGGATCCATCTCAATAATCTTGGTTTGGCATCCTTTTTGCTTATTAGGTACCTAATGGCAGCATGGTTTGTGTATATGATAATTTTTGCTCCTACTAAGTAAGAACGGAATTTGTCAAGCGCAAATATAACTGCTAGAAGTTCCTTTTCTGTTGTAGCGTAGTTCATTTGGGAAGGATCTAAGGTTCTACTGGCATAGTAGATGGCATGGAGTTTCTTGTCCTTCCTTTGTCCTAGAACTGCGCCTACGACATAATCACTCGCATCGCACATGATTTCGAACAGTAGTCGCCAATCGGGTGGTTGCATAACTGGTGCGGTGATAAGGGCTGATTTTAATGTTTCGAATGCTTTTAGACAGTCTTCGTCAAAGACGAACTCAACATCTTTCATCAACAGGCCGGTCAAAGGTTTTGTGATTTTTGAAAAATATTTTATAAATCTTCGGTAGAAACCGACATGTCCTAGAAAACTCCGTATTTCTCGTACGAATTTTGGAGGTTGGAGATCTTTTATAATCTCTATTTTAGCTTTGTCGACCTCAATTCCTTTATTTGATATGACATGTCCTAGAACTATTCCTTGTCGGACCATAAAATGGCATTTTTCCCAATTTAGGACGAGGTTCACTTTTACACAACGTTCTAATACCATTTCTAAGTTTTGTAGGCATCCTTCGAAACTTTGTCCACATACCGAGAAATCGTCCATAAATACTTCCATGATGTCGTCTATGAAATCTGCGAAGATTGCCATCATGCATCTTTGGAAGTTTGCTGGAGCATTACAAAGTCCGAACAGCATTCGGCGGTAAGCAAAAGTACCATAAGGATATGTGAATGTAGTCTTTTCTTGGTCATCAGGATGAATGGGAATTTGGAAAAATCCTGAATAGCCATCTAGATAGCAGAAATATGAATGTTTGGCTAATCTTTCTAATATGAATGTTTGGCTAATCTTTCTAACATTTGGTCTATGAAGGGTAATGGGAAGTGATCTTTTCGTGTGGCTTTGTTAAGCTTCCTATAATCAATACACATCCTGCTTCCAGTCACGACTCTTTTTGTTATTGATTCGCCTTTTTCGTTCTTAACTACTGTTACTCCTCCTTTCTTTGGTATGACATGAACTGGGCTATCCCATTTGTTGCACCCTAAAATTTGACCAACCGGTTCCTGCTCCTGATTTACGTTTCGGCTCATGTTTGCATTCGCATTTGCATACCACATGCACTACTTTTTTTAACAGGCAGATGATGTCAGAATTACAGCCTGGTTTTCACCTATAGGACGTCTCAGACCGGTTCAGGTAATCGGAGGTTATTTTGGGAAGTCACGCGCTTCCTGGGTGTTTTCGGCTTACGCAGTGATTTTTGAGATTCTTGGTGCTCGGGTTTACTGTTTACTTCGATTTGGTCTCGCGTTTTTTTATGTTGGTTATTTGCCTTTATTTGTTTTCTTTTAGAAATTAATAGGCTTTTAATAGATAATAGATGTTTTCCTTATAGAAGTTAATAGAAACTAATAAATAGTTTTAAATGAGGATTAATATAGATGTTAGTGGCTTTTGATTAGTTAGTTTTAGCTATAGAAATTAATGGTTTCTTTTAATATCCTAATTTGTAGAATTTTTAATAGATATTAACATGGTTTTTAATCATAATATAGAAATTAATAGATTTTAATTGGGTTTTTTAGAATAATAATTTGTTAGAGTTAATTGTTAGATATATTAGTTTTTCGTTTAAATAGGTTTTAATATAGGTCTAACTAGTTCTTTAATTAGTCCTAATTGAGTCCATTAACGTGGCACCATTTTGATTGATGTTTCTATTATTCAGTTTTTTTAGTTAATCATCATTAATCATTTTCGTTTTACTGAGTCCATTAGTAGTTAATCCATTTCCATTAATCAACTTAGTCCTTAGTCTTTAATTCCAATTAGCCCATTCAGTTTAGTGTTAATCCATTAATCATGTCCAAGTATCCATTTTCGCTGGGCCGGTCAATGTTTTTTTTGGAGGCCCATTTCAGAAGTCAGTTTGCCACATGTCTATAAAAAAGACTTGCCACGTGTATGAACTCGAAAGAGGCCACATCATAATTCCACTCACACTCCACTCACCAGAAACCTTCCACGCGTCCCACTACCACCAGCAACCCCACCACGTGTTGCACATGCACGCTCCCTCACTGCCACTTGTCACCCCCTCCACCTCTCCGGAGAGTCCACCGCCGGCCATGCAACTGCCATGACTAACAGTCTCCGGCCACCCTAACGACCTCCGGCCGCCGCTCATCTCGCCGGAATCTGCAAAATTTGCATATTCTCAAGAACTTCATCTTTCTCCTCCAATATCTCCACCGTGTTCTTCGCGTTTTCCAGAAACCGGCAAAGACCTTCATCTTCTTGCAACGACTTTCAACAGTTCGCTCTTCGTTTTTTCCAGAACTTCAAGCTCTGAGGTCTTCAATTTCTCCAGCGAGCTTCAAGATCTACGCTCGTTCTTGCTTCATCTCCAGATCTTCAAGACCTTCAACGTTTCCTTCAGAATCTTCTAGGTTCTCAGAAAAAAGCTTCCTAGATCTCCTCCCGCCTTCAACGAATCTCCAATCTCCTTCAGTCTTTCCAGAAGGCTCCTAGCTCGTTGCGTCAGGAATTCAAAGGGCATTCTCGCTCATCAGTAGATCTAGGATCTTCAAGAGTCTCCTCAGACGATGTCGTCTTTACAGCACCACCCAGGTTTTTCTCTCTAACTCCTTCGCCCTATCTTTGTTGTTTAGCTGGATCGAATGTCAGGGTAGCAAGATGATTTTGAACCGAGAGTGTGAGATGAGGATTTTTCGTGTTTGGTAGTTGATTAGGGTGTAGGTTTCGTTCAAGATTCGTGAGAGTTTGAGAAGGATTCAGAGGGAGTTTGAGAGAGAGCTTGAGAGGAACGACGCATTAGGGTTAGGGAGTGAACAGTGAACGAATTTTTGGGGTGAGGGATGGTTTTGTTAGTTGTTTGATTGGGTTAGGGTTTGAGTTTGGGTTGGGCCCAAACAATATGAATTGCTATCGCTACCCCCTCCTTACTCGTTGCCCCCCCTGGGCTGTGAAACTGAATGAATTACCTGGGCCTTTGCAACAAGTGCTGATCGCACCCCCCTCTTGGCCCAATGCTGAGAAGCAACTAAGGCATTTTGCTGAGTGCACCCCCCTTGTTTTATTGTTTTTTTAATTTCTTTTGTTTCATTCATGTTAGAAAATAATTCATAAGAAATAGTAGGATTATCCAATTAATTCCCTTGTCTTTTCTATAGGTTCATAGTTCAATTTAGGATTTTATGGTGCAAAAATATTAATTTGGTCATGCATTTTCATTTTTATTGCATTTTTTGAATTTTAATTGGTTTTGAATATTGATTTGTGATGTGGCTGCCTTGCTGATTTTATTTCTCTCACTTGGTATTGAATATTGCTTTTCTTTTTTAGTATGTTGTACTAGACTGATGCATGCTCCCCATAGGATTTTTGTGGATTTTTTAGAAATTGATTGATGTTGTTTTAGGGTTAGAGAGTAGAGACCTCATAACTTGCTGGTTAACCCTTGACCATTCACTTGTTAGGGATTGTTTAGTAGCCTTAGAAGTTGACTTAGGCTTTGAGATTTGATCTTGGGATCATAGAGACATGTAGGTTCCTCCTAGATTTTTGGTAGATTTTTATAGAGTGTTCTGTTATTTTTGCTTGAGCTTGAGAATAGGAGAAGTCTTGAGGGCTTCTGACTTTGAAGTTCAACTGTGGTTGAACTTCAGAGATAGTTTCTTTTGGTTTGAGGGTCTGTGGTTTCTTCTGGAAGATGGAGGTTGGATTGAAGACCTAGTCTAGAAGCTTGCTCCCTCTCTGTGAGGTTTGAGATCCTGAAGTTTGAGGGGAATTCATGGTACTTTCCTGAGGAAGGCACTATGAGTGTCTTTCATTCTTTATTCTCACCTTTCTCTTAAGTATCCAATGATGTTGGAGCCTTCATGTGAGTTTAGTTTCTCCTGAGGAGGAATGTAAACCGTTCACAGTTGTTGAGCCACATGGGATATGATTCCTAAGTGGAAGCCTCCTAGTACTTTCCTGAGGAAGGCACTATAGGTCTGTTCACTTAGCTCCCTTTCTTTGGTAAGCTTGTCTTGAAGCTTGAAGAATGGGATTGAGTTATCCCTTTAGGGTCTTGCTTAGGGTTTTGTATAAGGTTTTGCTTAGGACTTTGCTCAGAGGTAGATTAGGGTTTTTGTTTTAGGGTTGTTTAGGGTCTTGCTCAGGGCAGTTTCATGCTTTTGGATAGGAGTTTGCCAGGCTGGTTAGCCTTCTCTTTGTGTTGATTGACTTGTGTGGTGTTGTGCTGCATTAGACTTAGGGGTTCATATAGATATTTCTGAGATAGGTGCATCTTAGAAATAAGCCTGCTTGTGTGCATGAGAAGTTGAGGTGGTCCTCCTTCTGCTTGATTGTTATTGAGTGGCTTTGCTTGTTGGTATTTGGTAGAGCTGAGCTCCTTTGCCTATGTGGTGTGTGGCCTTTGTGCCTTGCTTGTTTGGTTGTTGCATTCATGCATATTTCCAGTATTTCTTTACTTTGCAGTGATTCCTGTTTGCTGTTTAGTTCTGTTGCCATGATCCCTTAGGAGCTCTAACTTCTCTGCTGTGGAGGAGTTATGATAGACATTAGGTTGGTTAACCAGGCATGATAACATTAGGTAGATTCCCTTTTTTCTTAACCATAGTTTTAGGGTGTCTCTTTCCTTTCTCAAAACAACAGAAAAACACTTAATAAGGGATAAAACAAAAGTGAATTCATTTCTTCCGTCAAAAGATTTGAACAAACATCAAAACCTTTTGTCCTCCTGGACTGTGAAAACCCTTGGTTAAGGTGCATTTTCCCATAAAAAACACTTGAATAGCTTCTGTCGTGCGTAGCCCGAACTACGTTTTCTCTGATCTTCCATGTCGTGTGGAAGTACGTAGGCACCGAACGCGATGTCCTGGCGAGCAACCTTTCCCCCCGTCTAGACGTAGGTAGTCGAACTATGTTGACTCTGACTTTCCCATTGCACGAGGGAGTACGTAGGCCCAGAACAACGTATGTTCTGTCGAGTCCTGTCCTTTTCTTTTCTTTCCAGACTGACCACTAGCGTAGATAAATAAACACACCCTTTTCCTTATAAACACCAAGCATGGATCCCGTTGAGTACGATGGACGTGAGGGGTGCTAATACCTTCCCCTTGCGTAACCGACTCCCGAACCCAGGTTTTGGTTGTGATGACCATACCTTTCCCGTCTTTGCGGTAGGTTTACTTCGAGCGTTTCCTTTCCCTCCTTTGGGATAAATAACGCACGGTGGCGACTCTTCTGTCATGCCAGCGCCGATTTTCGCAGTAGCGACAGCTGGCGACTCTGCTGGGGACATGTAGCATCTAGGGACTTTTCCCATCCCTTATGTTGGGACCGTTTCCCATCCCCTACGCGAGTCAGTCCTAGCGCTTAGGTGTTTATCTGTTGGGTGTTGTACATATGTGCTTTACTTTTCTGCACCTTTACCTTTCCGCATTTACTTTCAACACTATATTATTGTGATTATTGCTGTGGGAGAGGGAGGTTACTGTGAGCGAGAAGCCGGACCTGGGCTTGAGTATGCACCTAGACATAGTTGTGGAGAGTAGTAGACGAACCTGTTTGCTGAGCAGACACAGTTCCCTACAAAATCTGCGCTCAGACGAGGTTCTCTCCGAGGTGCTCCTTTCCGATCCTGAGGATCTGAGGGGAGTCCAGACGTGAGGATTGTCGACTCTGGGGACCGATCAATTGGAAGTCGGCTAAGTGAGGCCTCTTTATGACTTGATGATGCCACTCCTTCTGGGAATTGTATCGTCACTCATGAAAGTCTGTGACGCTGATGACCGCATAGGATGTCGTACCTTTGTCCGTGGATTAGGTCCATACCTGTGAGGGGGATTGGGTTATAGCAGGAAAACTGGCCTTCAGAAACCTTGATCAGATGGTTTTCTTGGCTCGTTAACAGGTGTGTTGTTTGGGTCAGATGGATTTCTTGTCTGAGGTTGATACTATTATCAGATGGTTTTCTCGTCAGAAACAGAGGTTCAGATGGATTTCTTACCAGGGTATGGGTATTTTGGGTGTCGGATGATAGTCAGTGTCATGAGGTTCTAGTGACTGTGGTGGTTTTCTGTTCTTGACATCACAGAGATGTTCCTCTTCAGGCTACACCATGGCATCTGTGTTCATTGATTGCATCATTTATCATATTGCATTATTGCATTACCATTTGCATCCAACTAACGTGTGTGTATTCCAGGTACATATTTTCCCTCCCAGTTCCGGTGGTTGTTTCCTAGCAGACATGGAAGCCATGAAGAAAGTGTTACCCTACAGATTCCCGTCTCCAGATATCAGTCTGTTGTCAGAGTTAATTACTATTGCTGGGAAGAAAGTGATGGGAGATTTCAGGAAGACATATGGGAGGATCCTGACTTATGTTTACCAGCCCTCGACTTATGAGATCAACGGTGTTTACACCCTGTTGCAGTTTTATGATGCTGAGCTCAGGTGTTTTGTATTTCCTGACTTTGTCTTGGCTCCTACCCTGGAGGATTATTCTGCACTCTTGGATATACCGATTCGCGAGCAGATGCCTTTCTATCACACGGACGCTAAGCCTAATCTGGCTAAGCTTTCTGCTATTCTGTACTTAGGAGAGTTTGAGCTGACAGGGAAGATGATCAGAAAAGGAGATGTATGGGGAGTTCCATTGGGTGCTTTGGTAGAGAAGGCTCGGGAGTATGCTAAGAAGGGTGGCTGGGTTGTTTTTGATGCCATCCTTGCTGTGTGTGTTTATGGCATTGTATTGTTTCCAAACCAACCTGATTTTGTTGATGCAGATGCTTTCTATATTCTGGCTGCAAAGAACCCAGTTCCTACCTTGCTGGGAGATATCCACCATTCTACTCACTACAAAAATGAAAAACGGCGAGGAAAGAATGTCTCTTGCTGTGTACCTCTACTGTGCAGGTGGTTTACTAGTCATATGCCGAAGTCAGGGCCTTTCATCACTTCTATTGATTCTTTAGGATGGCCTGAGCGCTTGATGGGGTTGACTTCTGAGAATGTGGTGTGGGTTAATGAGGAGGTGTTAGGAGTTGAGGTCATATACAGATGCGAAGGATTCCCTAATGTTCCTTTGATAGGAAGAAGAGGGTGTGTCAATTACAACCCTTCCTTATTAATCAGGCAGTTTGGATATGCACCTCAGGAAGCGCCGAAGCCCGAGGAGATACAGGAATCTCTGTATCTTACTGGGGCAATAGAGGAAAAGATGTTGATCAAGCTTGAGAAAGCATGGAAGAACCTGCATAAGAGAGGAAAGTCTTCATTTAGCAAAGGGGGTACTCGAGTTCTTTGTCCGTATGTGGAATGGATTCGGGAACGAGCTACGAAATTCCTTATGCCTTATCCTGCAGTTCAGCCATTGTATCCTTCTCCGGTGGAGGAGCCCACCATTATAGACATACAGGTATACAAGCAGCTGATGGCGGAGAAAGAAGAGTTAGCAAAGGCTAAAGAAGCTTTAGAGAAAGAGAACGCCCAGCTTCGTCATGAAAAGATTGAAACAGGATATTCTTCCAAGCAACAGGATGAAACATTGAAACATCTGAAGACTACTCTATTGGAGTTGACTGAAACCAAGAAGCGTCTGGAGTTAGATGTAGATTCAGTTAGCAGTGTATTGGCTACTAAGAAACAAGAGCTGGAAAGGGCCTACACGAAGTTAGCTAAATTCAGAGAGCATTGGGACCTTACTATGGCCAAACGCAAGGAATGGGAAGAAGAGCTAAAGATACAGGTTGCTCAGTTGGGAGAACAGGTTAAAGTGAAGACTGAAGAGCTTGAAGAAGAAGCATGTCGTCGATACAAGGCCGAACGCAAACTGATTGATGCCATGAAGAATCTGGAAGATTGTCAGCGCAGAGCAGACACCAAGAGGCCCAAACCTGAGGATGGTGCCCAGGATAAGGCTTGGGAAGATTTTGTCAGAGATATCCAAGGAACGGTCAAGAAAAGGGATCAGTTGATAAAAGGCTTGATTTATCGACCGGATCACCCAGAGACGAAGAAGCTGTTCGAGAATTTCTGCGATTGTACCCGCACGTGACTTCTTTCTTGTATTCTATGTGTTGAGATCACCGCCAGACATGTTGGTTGGGATCCTCCTTTATCATATCAGTTGTATGGAACATAGTTGTGTAACGCCTTGACGAGACTGTTATTCCAATAAATATATGAGGCTTTTTCTAAATATTGTCTTTATGGTTTCTCTTGTCTTGCTACCTTGACACTGGAATTGGAGGGGAAATATCCCCAACGCACACATGCACGTTAGCATTTTTGCATTGTTGTTTGCATAAATCACATTGCATTACAGGTTTGTGATCCATGTTCCTTATCATTCTTCATCCATATACCCAGGTATTTTCAGGATTGCAGAAAAGCGGGTCCACCGTTACTCTACCAAAACTAATCACAAGAAGATCATGGACAACGTGCAGGGTGAAATGCAAGAAATGCGTGACAGGATGGCCATGCTCATGCAAACCATGGAGACCATCACCAAAGGACAAGAGCAGCTGCAGACTCTGGTTCAACCGTTGGTCGCACGGGCTGAAAACAACGGGACACCGCATGGTGAAAATATTGTTGCTTCTCCCTGAATTGAGAATCGTCAAAGTGCTGATGCTATTCCCGTAACCGGTTTGAATGCTGGAGAAACTGGTCCTGCAGGCGGAGGTGGGAACGCCGGTAATATGAATGCCAATGCAGATACTGCTGGAGTATTTGTGGGTAATGTCAACCAAGGTTTCAATGGGGGTGCTGAGAATGTCGGAATGAATGGTAATAACGGTAACCAGGGCTTCAATGGTGTGAACATGGGGTATGGCAACATTGCTGGCACCAAGGCTGGGTTTGGTGACTATGGTTATGGTAATCTTGGATATGGAACTGGTGCGTACAACGCTCAAGAAATGGGCAATCTGAGGTGCGACCCCAGGTACTTCCAAACGGGTTCGGGCCGTGATGCAGATTATGTTGGATACGATGCAGTACCTAGCTGGGAGGATCGTCAGGAGGATGTATTCTCTGGTCAGAATGAGGGTTATGAAAGAGCTAGGGATGACAACCATCAGATGAGATTGCTAGAAGAGAAAGTGAACGGATTAGCCAGCCAGAATGCTCTTGGGTTGGATATGTCAAATATGGGGCTGGTCCCAGGGCTGAGGGTCCCGCTGAAATTCAAAGCGCCGTCATTTGATAAGTACAAAGGGGATACATGCCCTAGGGTGCATGTGCGCGCGTTTTACAGGCGTATGTCCGCGTATTCTGAGGATGAAAAAATGCTGATGCACTTCTTCCAGGATAGCCTGTCAGGGTCATCGCTGGAGTGGTACATGAGCTTGGAACCTACTCAGATCAGGAGTTGGAAAGAGCTGGCAGAGGCTTTTGTTCGACATTATCAATATAATAGTGATCTCGCCCCTAACCGAGTCCAGCTGCAGAGCATGTCTCAAAAGTCTAGCGAGAGCTTTAAGGAATACGCCCAGAGATGGCGAGATCTGGCTGCTAGGGTACACCCTCCGATGGTGGAGCGCAAAATGATGGATATGTTCATAGGAACTTTCTCTGGAATGTACTATGACCGGTTGCTCAATTTTTTGATGAGTACCTTCTCTGAGTTGATCTTGATGGGGGAGCGCATTGAAAACGGGCTGAAGATTGGTAAAATTCAAGCGGGTGAGTCCAGTTCCGCAGGAGGTAATAAGAAGACATTCGGGCAAAAGTTAGGGATAAAATGGAAAAAATGTACACCCGCGAAGTCGAAAACCTACACTGGGCGGCTTCGGCAAAAAGGGGTATCCTAGTGAATTGAAAACCCGCAAAGGGCGATTCACGCAAAAGTTAGGGATTTGAGAAGCAAATGACTGTGGTCCAAGTTAGATTATCTAGTGGTTTGGGAGAACCTGGGGGGGGGGGGGGGTCGACTATCCAAAGCAATCTCTTCCGAAGACAGAGATCAGGAAAGCGTCAGAGTCCGGCGAGTCATAGGAGGATCGGTTCATGGTGTTCGTTTGTAACACGTTGCCGACATGTGTACAAATTTTATTCGGTATCTTTGTACATTTCTGCATTTTGTTTATGTGTGACTACCTCTTTTCAGGAGTTGCATCTGATGTACAAATCTTGCCTATTTTCAGGCCGTTATCAATAAAGTGTGTTATTCAGTGTAGTGTGTGACTTTGGTTTTAACTTTTACAGTTTTGTTTGTAGAAAACGCCGATGTTTTTGATAAACTTACATATGTGTAAACAGGCGGGCCTCGGCCGATGATTGTTAAAACCGGAAATTACCTGAATGGTTGTCATGGGTGATTACCAAGATGTTTCTTTTTGCATAGATTGTCTTGTGTTTGCTTGTTGACTTTTGCAGGTATTCAAAAGCTCGCAAAGTTCCCCGCCAGAGTCCATGGCAGGCTAGTACCCTCTCCAGAGGATGAATGTTGTGTCTTTCCCCAGTGAAGTCGCCCCAGGCAAAATTGAATGTTGTCTCCCCAGGAGAGTGGAGATTGCGTCAAAGGAAAAGTTCAATGTATCTTCAGTAGTTCAGAATTGGCTTATCAAGCAGAGCAGAGTCCTCCCCAGCAAGGGTCGAGACGGATATGATTAACTCCCCCAAAGAGTTTCTTGTGTAGAGCGAATCAGAGCACATCGGTCAATCCCCAGCTCAGTGATAGCAGGATGAATTATCCCCACAGGGCGTAATCAGAGTGTTGATACCTTTTGAAAGCAGTTTCCAGGATTGCTTTTCTCTTTCCCCAACAGGTTGATCCTTCCTCGTCAGGACGATCATTTTCAGCAGAGTTTGAGGTTATGAGTTTGTGAGCTACTTTCCCAGCAGGACGGTTATCCCCAACGGAGTTAGTTCATCTTTCCAGCATTTATTTTGTTGGAAACGTATCGGTAGTATTCCGGTCATCCCCAGCGGATCCAGTTTGTCTTCAGCATTTATTTTGCTGAAGTAACTCTTTGCATAAGCATGCATCATAAGCACTTGCATTTTACACGAATACGTAGCATTTCCATGTAGTATGGAAGCATTACGGCATTATCAAACATGTGCATTTGGAAACGTAAGCAGGATTGAGTACCCGTCCAGCTTCAGGTGTATTTTCTCTGTCGATAAGTGAGATCGTGGTTCACAGAGATGTGCATATGTTTGGTTTGTGACACAAGACGCGCAGTGATCGTGTTTCCTCCTGTCAAAAGGGTTGTGGCGCATGGCACGCAGTGATCGTGGTCATCGTTATGTTGTGGGGATTTGTGGTAGAGTACGCAGTGATCGTATTCATCCTGTATGTTTGTTTGTGACACAAGACGCGCAGTGATCGTGTTTCCTCCTGTCAAGAGGGTTGTGGCGCAGGGCACGCAGTGATCGTGGTCATCGTTATGTTGTGGGGATTTGTGGTAGACTACGCAGTGATCGTATTCATCCTGTATGTTTGTTTGTGACACAAGACGCGCAGTGATCGTGTTTCCTCTTGTCAAGAGGGTTGTGGCGCAGGGCACGCAGTGATCGTGGTCATCGTTATGTTGTGGGGATTTGTGGTAGAGTACGCAGTGACCGTATTCATCCTGTATGTTTTGTTTGTGGCACAAGACGCGCAGTAATTGTGTTTCCTCCTGTCAAGAGGGTGGTTGCGCAAGGCACGCAGTGATCGTGTTCATCTTGTTATGGGGATTATGTGGGGGGCCAGACACGCAGTGGTCGTGTTCGTCATGTCATATTCCCCTAGCAGAGTTTGCTTGGTCAAGCACCTTTTTCCCCCCAGCTGAGTCTTTCTCAGGATGCTGTGGTGTCAGCATTGGAAGATGGTAAAGCACATTTTTTAGGTGGTTACCCGTAGTTTCCCCAGCGGAGTGTTTTCAGGATACCTATTGCCAGAATAGGTATTTGACGGCCATCGTCAGAATTGTCCTCTCAGAGCTGCTTGGTTAAGTTTCTCGTGTCCCCGCAGGGCTGCTCGTTCAAGTACGAACGGAAGGTTGATAAGTGAAATCAACATTCTCTCGCTGCTTAGCATTTGCTCGTTCAGGTACGAACGGAAGGTTGATAAGTGAAATCAACATTTTCTCGCTGTTTAGCGTCTGCTCGTTCAGGTACGAACGGAAGGTTGATAAGTGAAATCAACATTTTTTCGCTGTTTAGCGTCTGCTCGTTCAGGTACGAACGGAAGGTTGATAAGTGAAATCAACATTTTCTCGCTGTTTAGCGTCTGCTCGTTCAGGTACGAACGGAAGGTTGATAAGTGAAATCAACAATTTTGCTCGCTGTTTAGCGTTTGCTCGTTCAAGTACGAACGGAAGGTTGGTAAGTGAAATCAACAATTTTGCTCGCTGTTTAGCGTTTGCTCGTTCAAGTACGAACGGAAGGTTGGTAAGTGAAATCAACAATTTTGCTCGCTATTTAGCGTTTGCTCGTTCAAGTACGAACGAAAGGTTGGTAAGTGAAATCAACAATTTTGCTCGCTGTTTAGCGTTTACTCATTTCTTCAGGATATGAAAGGTTGATAAGTGAAATCGACACTGCCTCGCTTGGTTAAGCGTTTGCTCATTTCTTCGGATGTGAAAGGTTGATAAGAGAGATCAACAATTTCTCACAGTTTAATGTATGCTCACTTCTTCGGAATGGGATGGTCTATGGACAATATCAGATTATTTCATAAGCAGGTTGATGGATAGGTGTTTAGTTGTCGTTGTGGCAACAGAAATCAGTTCCCTGGTTATTTCTCCCCAAGCGATGGTGTGTGCAATTTATTTTTGCGGTTGGCAAATTTCAGGGTTTATTGTTATTCAACCGTCTCATACCTCGATTATCTGAAGGTCGTTCGCTCTTCATCCAGTCAAGTCCAAGCCGTTTGAATAGGGGCAGCTGTTGCACCCTAAAATTTGACCAACCAGTTCCTGCTCCTGATTTACGTTTCGGCTCATGTTTGCATTCGCATTTGCATACCACATGCACTACTTTTTTTAACAGGCAGATGATGTCAGAATTACAGCCTGGTTTTCACCTATAGGACGTCTCAGACCGGTTCGGGTAATCAGAGGTTATTTTGGGAAGTCACGCGCTTCCTGGGTATTTTCGGCTTACGCAGTGATTTTTGAGATTCTTGGTGCTCGGGGTTTACTGTTTACTTCGATTTGGTCTCGCGTTTTTTTATGTTGGTTATTTGCCTTTATTTGTTTTCTTTTAGAAATTAATAGGCTTTTAATAGATAATAGATGTTTTCCTTATAGAAGTTAATAGAAACTAATAAATAGTTTTAAATAAGGATTAATATAGATGTTAGTGGCTTTTGATTAGTTAGTTTTAGCTATAGAAATTAATGGTTTCTTTTAATATCCTAATTTGTAGAATTTTTAATAGATATTAACATAGTTTTTAATCATAATATAGAAATTAATAGATTTTAATTGGGTTTTTTAGAATAATAATTTGTTAGAGTTAATTGTTAGATATATTAGTTTTTCGTTTAAATAGGTTTTAATATAGGTCTAACTAGTTCTTTAATTAGTCCTAATTGAGTCCATTAACGTGGCACCATTTTGATTGATGTTTCTATTATTCAGTTTTTTTAGTTAATCATCATTAATCATTTTCGTTTTACTGAGTCCATTAGTAGTTAATCCATTTCCATTAATCAACTTAGTCCTTAGTCTTTAATTCCAATTAGCCCATTCAGTTTAGTGTTAATCCATTAATCATGTCCAAGTATCCATTTTCGCTGGGCCGGTCAATGTTTTTTTTGGAGGCCCATTTCAGAAGTCAGTTTGCCACATGTCTATAAAAAAGGCTTGCCACGCGTATGAACTCGGAAGAGGCCACATCATAATTCCACTCACACTCCACTCACCAGAAACCTTCCACGCGTCCCACTACCACCAGCAACCCCACCACGTGTTGCACATGCACGCTCCCTCACTGCCACTTGTCACCCCCTCCACCTCTCCGGAGAGTCCGCCGCCGGCCATGCTACTGCCTTGACTAACAGTCTCCGGCCACCCTAACGACCTCCGGCAGCCGCTCATCTCGCCGGAATCTGCAAAATTTGCAGAATCTCAAGAACTTCATCTTTCTCCTCCAAGATCTCCACCGTGTTCTTCGCGTTTTCCAGAAACCGGCAAAGACCTTCATCTTCTTGCAACGACTTTCAACAGTTCGCTCTTCGTTTTTTCCAGAACTTCAAGCTCTGAGGTCTTCAATTTCTCCAGCGAGCTTCAAGATCTACGCTCGTTCTTGCTTCATCTCCAGATCTTCAAGACCTTCAACGTTTCCTTCAGAATCTTCTAGGTTCTCAGAAAAAAGCTTCCTAGATCTCCTCTCGCCTTCAACGAATCTCCAATCTCCTTCAGTCTTTCCAGAAGGCTCCTAGCTCGTTGCGTCAGGAATTTAAAGGGCATTCTCGCTCATCAGTAGATCTAGGATCTTCAAGAGTCTCCTCAGACGATGTCGTCTTCACAGCACCACCCAGGTTTTTCTCTCTAACTCCTTCGCCGTATCTTTGTTGTTTAGCTGGATCGAATGTCAGGGTAGCAAGATGATTTTGAACCGAGAGTGTGAGATGAGGATTTTTCGTGTTTGGTAGTTGATTAGGGTGTAGGTTTCGTTCAAGATTCGTGAGAGTTTGAGAAGGATTCAGAGGGAGTTTGAGAGAGAGCTTGAGAGGAACGGCGCATTAGGGTTAGGGAGTGAACAGTGAACTAATTTTTGGAGTGAGGGATGGTTTTGTTAGTTGTTTGATTGGGTTAGGGTTTGAGTTTGGGCTGGGCCCAAACAATATGAATTGCTATCGCTACCCCCTCCTTACTCGTTGCCCCCCCTGGGCTGTGAAACTGAATGAATTACCTGGGCCTTTGCAACAAGTGCTGATCGCACCCCCCTCTTGGCCCAATGCTGAGAAGCAACTAAGGCATTTTGCTGAGTGCACCCCCCTAGTTTTATTGTTTTTTTAATTTCTTTTGTTTCATTCATGTTAGAAAATAATTCATAAAAAATAGTAGGATTATCCAATTAATTCCCTTCTCTTTTCTATAGGTTCATAGTTCAATTTAGGATTTTATGGTGCAAAAATAGTAATTTGGTCATGCATTTTCATTTTTATTGCATTTTTTGCATTTTAATTGGTTTTGAATATTGATTTGTGATGTGTCTGCCTTGCTGATATTATTTCTCTCACTTGGTATTGAATCTTGCTTTTCTTTTTTAGTATGTTGTACTAGACTGACGCATGCTCCCCATAGGATTTTCGTGGATTTTTTAGAAATTTATTGATGTTGTTTTAGGGTTAGAGAGTAGAGACCTCATAACTTGCGGGTTAACCCTTGACCATTCACTTGTTAGGGATTGTTTAGTAGCCTTAGAAGTTGACTTAGGCTTTGAGATTTGATCTTGGGATCATAGAGACATGTAGGTTCCCCCTAGATTTTTGGTAGATTTTTATAGAGTGTTCTGTTATTTTTGCTTGAACTTGAGAATAGGAGAATTCTTGAGGGCTTCTGACTTTGAAGTTCAACTGTGGTTGAACTTCAGAGATAGTTTCTTTTTGTTTGAGGGTCTGTGGTTTCTTCTGGAAGATGGAGGCTGGATTGAAGACCTAGTCTAGAAGCTTGCTCCCTCTCTGTGAGGTTTGAGATCCTGAAGTTTGAGGGGAATTCATGGTACTTTCCTGAGGAAGGCACTATGAGTGTCTTCCATTCTTTATTCTCACCTTTCTCTTAAGTATCCAATGATGTTGGAGCCTTCATGTGAGTTTAGTTTCTCCTGAGGAGGAATGTAAACCGTTCACAGTTGTTGAGCCACATGGGATATGATTCCTAAGTGGAAGCCCCCTAGTATTTTCCAGAGGAAGGCACTATGGGTCTGTTCACTTAGTTCCTGTAGTTCATCTAGGCTTTCTTAAGTATCCAATGATGTTGAGGCCTTCATGTGAGTTTAGTTTCTCCTGAGGAGGAATGTAAACCGTTCACAGTTGTTGAGCCACATGGGATATGATTCCTAAGTGGAAGCCCCCTAGTATTTTCCAGAGGAAGGCACTATGGGTCTGTTCACTTAGTTCCCTTAGTTCATGTAGGATTTCTTAAGTATCCAATGATGTTGGAGCCTTCATGTGAGTTTAGTTTCTCCTGAGGATAAATGTAAACCGTTCACAGTTGTTGAGCCACATGGGATATGATTCCTAAGTGGAAGCCTCCTAGTACTTTCCTGAGGAAGGCACTATAGGTCTGTTCACTTAGCTCCCTTTCTTTGGTAAGCTTGTCTTGAAGCTTGAAGAATGGGATTGAGTTATCCCTTTAGGGTCTTGCTTAGGGTTTTGTATAAGGTTTTGCTTAGGACTTTGCTCAGAGGTAGATTAGGGTTTTTGTTTTAGGGTTGTTTAGGGTCTTGCTCAGGGCAGTTTCATGCTTTTGGATAGGAGTTTGCCAGGCTGGTTAGCCTTCTCTTTGTGTTGATTGACTTGTGTGGTGCTGTGCTGCATTAGACTTAGGGGTTCATATAGATATTTCTGAGATAGGTGCATCTTAGAAATAAGCCTTCATGTGTGCATGAGAAGTTGAGGTGGTCCTCCTTCTGCTTGATTGTTATTGAGTGGCTTTGCTTGTTGGTATTTGGTAGAGCTAAGCTCCTTTGCCTCTGTGGTGTGTGGCCTTTGTGCCTTGCTTGTTTGGTTGTTGCATTCATGCATATTTCCAGTATTTCTTTACTTTGCAGTGATTCCTGTTTGCTGTTTAGTTCTATTGCCATGATCCCTTAGGAGCTCTAACTTCTCTGCTATGGAGGAGTTATGATAGACATTAGGTTGGTTAACCAGGCATGATAACATTAGGTAGATTCCCTTTTTTTTAACCATAGTTTTAGGGTGTCTCTTTCCTTTCTCAAAACAACAGAAAAACACTTAATAAGGGATAAAACAAAAGTGAATTCATTTCTTCCGTCAAAAGATTTGAACAAACATCAAAACCTTTTGTCCTCCTGGACTGTGAAAACCCTTGGTTAAGGTGCATTTTCCCATAAAAAACACTTGAACAGCTTGTGTCGTGCGTAGCCCGAACTACGTTTGCTCTGATCTTCCATGTCGTGTGGAAGTACGTAGGCCCCGGACGCGATGTCCTGGCGAGCAACCTTTCCCCCCGTCTAGACGTAGGTAGTCGAACTACGTTGACTCTGACTTTCCCATTGCACGAGGGAGTACGTAGGCCCAGAACAGCGTATGTTCTATCGAGTCCTGTCCTTTTCTTTTCTTTTCAGACTGACCACTAGCATAGATAGATAAACACACCCTTTTCCTTATAAACACCAAGCGTGGATCCCGTCGAGTACGACGGACGTGAGGGGTGCTAATACCTTCCCCTTGCGTAACCGACTCCCGAACCCAGGTTTTGGTTGCGATGACCATACCTTTCCCGTCTTTGCGGTAGGTTTACTTCGAGCGTTTCCTTTCCCTCCTTTGGGATAAATAACGCACGGTGGCGACTCTTCTGTCATGCCGGCGCCGATTTTCGCAGTAGCGACACCATTCACTATCGGAGATTGGATAGATGATTCCTGCATCTAGCAATTTCTTTACTTCATCTCTGACTACAGTGCTTAGGATGGGGTTCAGTCTCCTCTGATGCTCTCTAGAGGTTTTACAGTCTTCCTCTATTGTAATTCGATGCGTACAGATTGAAGGGCTTATACCTTTTAGATCGCTTATGTTATAGCCTAACGCGGTGGGGTACTTCTTTAGGACTTCTAATAGTTTTTCGATTTCTAGTTGTCCTAAGTCGGCGTTGACTATCACTGGTCTTTTTAGTTCATCGTCTAGGAATTCATATCTGAGGTTTTTGGGTAGTGTTTTAAGTTCTAAAGATGGGTTCTTCGGACCTGGCATATGGTTTGGGGTCAGTGCTAAGCTTTCGCTTAGGCTGTCGTCTTTATACGGTTTATGTCAATCATCGTCTTCAGAAATATCGGGTATTTGAATCTTTATTATTTCTAAATACGTGGTCTCTTCATTTTCAAGTTCTCTTATGCATTCGTCAATTTCATCTACTAAATAGCAGGTATCGTCTATGGCTGGTGCTTGTAAGAACTTGGTGAGAATGAACTCTATCTTTTCTTCTCCTACTTCGAATGTTAGCCTTCCTTTCTTCACGTCTATAATAGCTCCAGCTGTAGCTAGGAACGGTCTTCCTAGGATAATTGGGGTAACAGAGTCCTCTTTGATGTCCATGATTATGAAGTCGGTTGGGATGTAGAATTGTCCTATGCGTACTGGAACGTTTTCCAATATTCCGACGGGGTATTTTACTGATCGGTCAGCTAATTGTACGGACATTTTGGTTGGTCTTAGGTCTCCCATATTCAGCTTTTTGCATATAGATAAAGGCATAACACTGATACTGGCTCCTAAATCGCATAGAGTTTTGTCTATTACGAACTTTCCTATGACGCAAGGTATGGAGAAACTACCTGGGTCTTTTAATTTAGGAGGCATGCGGTTTTGAATAATAGCGCTACACTCTGCAGTAAGTGTAACTGTTTCGTTATCCTCGATCTTTCTCTTATTTGACAGGATTTCTTTGAGAAATTTAGCGTATGACGGCATTTGAGTTGTCGCTTCTGTAAAAGGAATAGTGATATTCAACTGTTTAAGGAGCTCTACAAATTTCTTAAACTGTCCTGAAGTTTTGGAGTTTATTAGTCTTTGAGGATAAGGGATAGGTGGTTTATATGGCGCTGGAGGTGCTTGAGTTTTTTCACTTGCGGTATCCTCCTTCTCGTTGTCTTCCTTCTTCTCTAACTCGGATTCCTTTTCTGCTTGTTCAGTTGGTTTTTGTTGCATGGTTGAGTTTTCGGTCCTCGGATCGATCGGTTCGTCCAATTCTTTTCCGCTTCTTAATATGACAGCATTCGCTTGACCTTTTGGATTCTGTTCGGGTTGTCCAGGAAACGTACCAGCGGGTGCGGCAGCAGAGGCTTGTTGTTGAGCCACTTGTGATATCTGTGTTTCTAACATTTTGTTGTGGGTGGCTAAAGCGTCTACTTTTCCGGTAAGCTGTTTAATTTGCTCGCTAGTGTGTACGTTTTGATTCAAGAATTCTTTGTTTGTTTGAGCTTGAGTAGCTATGAATTTTTCCATCATCAACTCGAGGTTTGATTTCCTAGGTGCAGTCTGAGCAGCAGCTGGTTTCTGATATCCTGGTGGAGCAGTGGGCATTTGCAATGCATTATCGCTTTTGTAAGAAAAGTTTGGATGATTTCGCCAACCTGGGTTATAGGTATTTGCGTAAGGATTTCCTTGAGCATAATTTACTTGGTCTGGTGGGATTCCGGCTAGCAATGGGCATTCGGGCGCATTATGAGTGGTGCTTCCGCATAACTCGCAGTTTGGAGTTACGGCAGCGACGATTGCAGTGGGGTTAACGGTCAGACTGTCAATCTTCTGTGCTAGAGCATCAACTTTATCGTTGAAATTTTCAAGGCTGCTGATCTCGTACATCCCACCTTTCGCTATGGTTTTCTCTGTTGGAGTGCGTTTACCTCCCCATTGGCAGTGGTTCTGAGACATGTTTTCGATTAGTTGATAGGCTTCGTCGTATGGCTTATCCATAAGTGCACCGCCCGCGGCGGCGTCTATCGTCAATCTGGTGTTGTACAAAAGCCCATTATAGAAAGTATGGATTGTCACCCAGTCTTCTAGACCGTGGTGAGGACATGTTCTCATCATATCTTTGAATCGTTCCCATGCTTCATAAAGAGATTCAGTATATTTTTGTCGAAATCCGTTGATTTGAGCTCTAAGCATAGCAGTTTTGCTTGGCGGAAAATATCTCGCTAAGAAGACGTTCTTCAACTGTTCCCACGTTGTAACGGAGTTGGATGGTAAGGATTGTAACCATGTCCACGCTCTGTCTCTAAGAGAGTAAGGGAAAAGACGAAGTCTTATTGCGTCTGGAGTTACTCCATGTGCTTTCACTGTGTCTGCGTATTGTACAAACTTCGTTAAATGTTCGTTTGGGTCCTCGGTTGCATTTCCTGAGAATTGGTTTTGTTGTACAGCTGACAGCAATGAGGGTTTCAGCTCAAAATCGTTTCACGTAATAGCTGGGGCAGCAATGCTACTTCTAGGCTACACCTGAGAGGGTGTAGCGTATGCCTTCAGCGGTTTTTTTTTAGGTGCTTCAGCCATCTTGGATTCTTCTTCGGATTTGGGAATGGGAGTGAGAGGATCGGGAATGTTATGTTTGAGTTGGTACTCAATGATTCGACTTCTTAAGTGTAAGAAGCGCTCTAGTTCTGCGACTGAAGGTTTTAAGATATCGCCTTGTGGGCGATTACTTGGCATACAATCGACAGAACTAGTAAAGGAAAAATGAAATTATTAACCTAGTCTATACGGCGTAACAGAAGGTTACACTATTGAATAAACGGGTCCCCGACAACGACGCCAAAAACATGATCGCGACTTTCTATGTCTAATACAACTTAACTGCAAGTGCACAGTCTATCGTGTAGTAATAAAAGATATCGATCCCACAGGGACTCGTAATCAAACTAGTGTTCTTGGGAGTTACTATGTTTAGCTAGGTAGATAATGTTTAAGGGAATAATTTTTTGTCACTAAAGGAAACTAAAAAGGTTACTTGAATTATAATTACGTGAATCGATATGCAGTAATTATGTTCTTCGGGGATTTGACAAGTTACCAGTGTATGAAATATTTTTCAGAATTTATTTAAGCAGAAAATAGTGATCTGAAGACTTTCGTCTCACGATGGTTGTTGACTCTAGTCATAATTCTAAGGGCCAAATGTACGCTTTCGTGTCCCATTCGGGGTTAAAACTATTTTTTGGAAATCTCTAAGTTCTAATTCATTTTAAAGTGCTTTCGCTGTTATTAAAACAAATGACTAGTGTTTACTATCTGGTCTTACCGCAGCTTTCGCTTGTTGGTTCGTACCTTAATTAATTTCCCACTTTCGTGGCAAAACTACTTTTAAATAAGTTCTCGCTTTCGCGACGAAGTTTATTCAGTAAATAAATTTAAACACTCAGACCATAAACAACTTTGGAAAAGGAAAGTTTTCAACCGGTTATTATCAAATCCCGTCTGAATTATTATTACATATCGATTACTCTGATTTAGCTAGACATAGATTTGGGAAAGGTAAAACATAAATAAAAACAGTAATTAATAACATGCATCATAATGAAAACTGAAATTACGATTAAAATTTAGAACCTGTAAATATTCCAATTGGCCTTTGGGCAGATCCTCCACAAATGTTGGCAGGATTCTGGTCTTTGTGCCAATTGATCGTACAAGGGAAATAGGAATTACAAAATATCAAAGAAATGCAGAGAAAGAAAAGAGAAACAAATAAGAATAGAAAAACTGGAAAGGTTGCTCTGAAGATAAATTGGCAGCACTTCGTTGTCTGAATGCGGCTCCCTTTCTCAGCTGCCCTCCTTCCCCTTTTATAGAAATAGAATTCTAACGGTTATAACTTGAAAAAGGTGGACTTAGAGGCAGAAATATCAAGGAGTAGTGGTCCACTATTTGGGACTTGGAACTGTATTTTGCACGTTCATTTGAAGTTGGGCGTTTTTGCCTGCATGACGGTCGTCACGGTGTGTGACGGTCGTCACCCGTGTGACGGTCGTCACAGCAGCAAAATATGCATTCTGCGTTTTTCATGTTGTTTTCATCCGGTTTTCGTCCATATTTCATCTGTAATTGCTTCTTTTCTTCATATTGCCTTGTTTAGACATGATCATCAAATACCTGCAAAATATCAGACAAATAACATGGAAAGAACCCGAAATCGGATCGAAAACAGTCAAACATCAGTCGAATTATGCATCAATATATATATATATATATATATATATATATATATATATATATATATATATATATATATATATATATACGATTTCGTGTTATCAATAATACTCAAAATATCAAAAACACTTGTCATGCTCAATAACACTTTAATAAATAATCATGCTTTTCAAAATTTCACTTCGCATGTAGCAGCGAATTCATTTTATATCATAATTCTCTTAACAGAAATATTCATGTTCATCACATAATTCAACATTACTTAGGCACTAAGGCCAACATCATGATATTCCAATTAATATAAAAATAATTGTCTTGAAACAATTGGGCTTAACTCAACTCATTCCCACTTACTATTCATACTCCCATTAAGCCCAACTAAATAATCTAGCAATTACCCACTATTCTACCAAATAGAATAAATCAATTAATTTAATTCAATAAATCACATATTTAAATTAAATCAATTAAAAAATTAACTCATTTAAATAAATTAAATTAATAAAGTAATTCATTTAAATCAAATAAATCACATATTTCAATTAATTAGTATAAATAATTAATTATTAAAAATTGAGTTATTACAGTTACAACATCAGTTATAGTTGCAACTAGTTCTGAAGAGGACTTTGGCTCCTCTCATGGGTACACCACCTCCTAGTTACGATGCGATTTTCATTCAGGCGCCTCGGGCCATAATATTGACAACTGCAAAGAGGGGCCTAATGTGAATCAAAACCTGATGTCGAATCATGGGGTAGCCAGAGCTAATGATGTTGTTGAGGGAGAAAAGTTGAATCTGATAACTGATGTTGAGGATTTGAAGACTCTGTTGAATTTCGTGAAGGCTAATTTTTTGAAGAAGGGAGTGTTTCTAGGGTGTTCTACTGGCTGCTCAGAATGTGAAGCACAACCTGGGGAGTGTGAACTTTTGAAGAAGGGTATTTAGAGAATGATTAATGATCGTTGTCTGCAATATGACCAGGTTGTAAGAGAAGACGTAGAGGATAAGGTGAGTAACGATCGAAACGAAGTTGCTACAATCAATATTCCAGACCGGACAATCAATATTTCAGCGTCTGCTAGGCCAGTGCCGGTTATCATTACTGTTCCTGGACCTGTGTCGCACGAGAACACTAAAGCCATCCCATGGAACTATGGGGAAGAGGTGTTCTATATTGGGCAGAGACAAGAATTGGCAGGATCTTCGTGCCGGTTATCTTTTTTCCCCAAACATTTTCCTGTAGTCCCACGAACTACGATACTCTGAATTTCCCATTGCACGAGAGAGTACGTAGGCACAAGGGCCCCAATCATTGGCGAACACCTTATCTAAAACCACCCATTTTCCCTAGAAGCATATCCTTTAGAAGATAACAAACAAGCGTAGCTAACTTTTCTCTCGAATTGAATCAAGAGGTTCCCATTGAGTACAACGGACGTAGAGGGTGCTAATAACTTCCCTCTTGCGTAATCGACTCCCGAACCTAGAACTGGTTGCGACGACCATGTTCTTATCTCTTTAAAAGTTTTATCGATATTTTCCTACTCCTCCTTGGAATAAATAAAGTTCGGTGGCGACTCTATTCAAACGTTTTTTTCGCGTCCATCGCGAGGATCATATTTTTTGAGGTACGATAGATGGCGACTCTGCTGGGGATAATCATTGCCCTATGCTAGAGAGAGTCAAGCCTAACTTGACTCTAATCGCGAGAGTTAGATCTGCTTGTTTGTTTATCCTCTCTTATTGTTTGTTTGATTATTTGCTATCCATTTGCTTATCTTTATTGTGTCTTATTATATCTTATGACACTATTGGGGTTCTCTAATTATTGGTACTTTGTGAGATGACTCTATACCCGAGTCTAAGAAAAACATAGGATTAGAGTGGTGGTTGTGTAGTGTAATCCCTTGAGGAGCCTTTCTCGTCGGGAGAATACGAAAGCCCTATTTATAGTTTATTCCCTTGGGAATCTTATTGTCGTGGTGAGCCTTTGCCATGGCAATAATAACTCTAGGCCTGAATTGATAACTCTAAGGATCTTTTAACCATTTTCCCTGGTGGTTGGTAGTGTTAACTCATGAGAGTCATTCCTTGTTGGGTTGATACGAACGCCCCAATCAGATGAGATCCCTTGAACATATCATTATTTTGACAATGATATTTTCAACCTCGATCTATGACTCTGAGGTACCTATTAGAAACCTTGGACTCGATGGTTGTGTAGTAGAGACCCACGAGGAGCCTTTCTCGTGGGATGACGTAAAAACCTCATGTAAAAGAGATCCTTTCGAGGGTATTATTGTTAGATGAATCTTTGTCATGGAAATAATATCTTTGAAAAGATCCATGACTCCAGGCACCTACGCGTTTAGAGCCTACCTATGGGGTTCCGCTAATCAGAGATATCCGTTATTTACCCGTTGTTCTAACTGACCTTAGAACATGATGAACCTGTGATCCTGAGCATCGAATTGCATTTGCATACCATTTCATTTGCATTAGCATTGCATATCATTTTCCAAAACCAAAAAAGCTTATCCATCCTTTGTCCGTAGTTGATTTCCCGACACCCGTATTGGACTTAAGGTAGCTCTGGAAGACCATAGAACGTTAGAAGCAGAATCAAGTTGAGTTGAGAGAGGATGAGAGTAACATGAAAGGCAAGATGAAGCAGATTCCATAAGCTATAACAACTATGGGTAGAGGAAAGAAAAACCTTCAAGGAAGCGCCACAACTATGAGTGTTACTCTCGTAGTCAACTCCACTCTGCAGCCTGAAGTGAATAACCCATTGTGCGTTGTTCCTTCTGGGTTTTGTCCCCAACTAATCCTTCAAAAGCCTCAGAATTAGTGGTCATCACCTATTCTCCAGAGGCATGAGAATCTAAATTGGAGAGGCTATAAGAAGTCCAACTCATGCCTTGTTCTCGACCCTATTCCTATACCATGTGGACAACTGCTATCTTACCTGATTCAGAGTTTATTTGTGGTACCCACACCCCTTGGCCTGGATCATACCCCTTTTCCACCTGGATATAATCATAATGCATGGCGCGAATACCATAAAGGGGCGAGGGGGCACTTTATTGGAGGTTGTTGGTCATTCAAGAATAAAGTTCAAGAGTTAATTAACAACAAACGCCTAGTCTTCAAGGAAGAAAATCCAGGGGTAGAGTCTTGGTATCACACTAGAACCATAGGGCACGCTATCAAAGAATGTGAAAGATTTCGAAACAAGTTGCAAAAATTGACCAGAAAGGAAGACCTGAGCATGAATGGTTTACTCGAGAGATTTGGCAAAGAGAAAATACAAGAGTTTTGTGGACCACTCAAAATCTTGTACCACAAGGAAAAGGTCAAATTTATGGCAGATGAGATGTCTTTATCCTCTAATAAGCATTTTGAAACCATGGCTTGGGATACTACCATCTCAAGGGAATAGCTGGATGAGAAGTACAAGAGGGTTATATTTTTTGAGGAGGCCTCGAAAAAGCACTTTGGAGAGCATCCCATTGGTGCTAATAATGATGATGACATCAACATTTGGGTCCCAAAAGGATAACCAACAATACCTAGAGAACCATGCCAGAAACCTTATATTTCTCCCTATGCAAATCAACGAGTTTATGGCCGAGGAAATTAGAATCCACACCAAAATCAACATAGGCCTTGCAATAATTTAGAAAGAAGGAATGCTCCTCTCGATCAAATTCTTATGTCCTACACTCAGCTTTTGCCACATTTGATTTGAAATTTACTAGTGGAGCCTAAGTATCTCAAGCCGGTTCTAGAACCATACCCTCCTTGGTACGATCCCAAGGCGTATTGTGGATATCACGCTGGATCAATGGGGCATTCAACTGAAGATTGCAAAGCTTTCCAAGCTAAGGTGAAATAATTGATTGATAAGAAGTGCATATCCTTTCAAGAAGGGAATTTGGTTACGCGTATCAGCATCGCGCCTGAATGATTTTGAAGACTTCAAGAGGAATCTTCCCAAGCCAATGGTTCAGATAAGATACATCCTCAATGCTGGCAATTTTTAGATCGCATCGTTTCTTTGCATTTGTAGTTTCTTTTCTGTTAACGTGCTATTTGCATTTAGACGTTGTCGTTTATTAATGGTATTAATTTGTGATAATTATTCATGTTTTGAATAAGTTTATTCATATTCACTCATTTTTCTTCTCACTTATTGCAAAAATAAAAAAATTCACTTCACTTCCTTTATCACATTGTTGTTTAGCAAAGATTTTAGGGAGGAAGATGAAAACATAATACCCATAATTATTGATGGTATGCTTTTGAATAAAATCCTGTCGATGATGTACATGCATTGATTCAAATACCCAAACACTATAGAGATAAGAAGTTAGTCCCTAGTTAATCACTTCGAGCCTAGAAATAGAGTTTCCTTCGGATCTACAAACCCTTACACTTAACCTGGGGAAGGGTAGTGTTTAGTTAATTCGATCACACCCTCAATTCACAAAACAAACATCCAAAGGACATGATGGTTGTTCATCAATAATCATGATATGGCAGTCACAATCCTCCAAAAAAAATCAATCAAAATCCCGCTAAGTCGAACACCCAAAGAAGTGACTTAGGAAAAATTAGGGTAATCCCGATGGACTTGAAAAACAAAATCAGTCCAGGAAAAAATTAGGGACCAAAAGAAAAATCAAAAGTAAAAGAGGTACTCAAATCCTCAGCAAAAACAAAATAAGATTCAGTGACCACCATGTCAAATTAAAAAGGTCATTGACATCACGACAAAAGCAAAATAAAGTGATTGTCATTTTAAGAAAATCTTGAATCATCATATTCATTCTTACACCGTTAAAATCTAAGTGTGTGTGTCGAATTAACTGAACGTAGGAATGGAGATTATCACGAAGAAGGGGTGGGTTAAAATCAAATTTTGAGCCTTATATCCTTTGTTTCTATAACCATGAACTAGACCATGTTACAATCCTCAAAAGACCTAATTAAGACGGGGTTTATTTTGAAAGGATACTACAGCAAGGTTACGTAAACTGACTCCTACAAATTTGTCAATCTTCTGAATTTGTGTCATATTCTTGCTATATCTTTCACACCCGCTAAATTTGCAATGCATTTGGACTACTGGTTCACTCGTCACACATTTTCACATCATTTTAATAAATGATTTTTTTTCAAAAACTTACACGAATGTCGCATTAAAATTACCATTTCCGAATGAACAACTTTAACTGCAGTTCAATACTTGACATTATGGAAATTCCAACAAAGTGCAGTCATAGAGAAACTTGAACATTCAATGGTGCTGACCCGAATTAAGATTACCACATAATCTTGTGAATCTGGGGCAAGTCCTTTCGAGTTTCAAATAGGGGCAGACCATTACAAGATTCAGACACTGGGGAAAATGAGCTCAGGCCATGTCTTGTTATAATCGCTTCCAAAGCTCTCATTCCAAAAGAAATCCTTCAAATACCCTGCAGACTGGTTGAATAGGGGAATTTCCTTCCATATTTTCAAGTTAGTTAAACTGATCATGCCAGACACCAGTAGTTGTTGAGGTCAACAAGTGTCAAAATCATTGGGGCAGAGCAAAAGCACGATCAACATACATTGGGTAAGTCGCTATGCTTGCACAATCAACATGATCTAGTTACGTCGCTGCACTCATACCATCATTTGCAAGCCATCATGGAATATCAACTAGAAGTGAGGTTCTCTTAGGAACAAGTGCACAACTTCTGCAAAGGATCCAACTTGGGGCACTAAGAGCATCCACATATGTCCTCTAATTATGGTACTATCAGATATTGTGTGTCGGGAACTAAAATCCTTTCACCTCATAAAGTCTAATCCTTCATTGGAAACCACTAAAAGTCCACTTCTATTGGCATCCCCATAAAACCTAAAAGTTCAATCTTTTATTGGTAACTACATAAAGTTCAATTTCGTTGGCACTTTCAAATTTACCCTTTAAAGTCCAGTTTTTATTGGCAACCACTAAAAGTCCACCCTCATTGGCATCCTCACAAGACCTGAAAATCCAATCTCATTTGGAAAATACAACAACCAAAGTCCAATTTTGTTTGGCACCCACCAAATCCAGTCCCTAGTGATACCTCCAACAAGAGATTTATCCCCAGGGCACTTGGTCTTTCCCATTATCATAAGCATGGCATGTTAGAACACAGATTGATGTTCAATATATCTTTATGTTTTGATGATAACACTAATGAAATTTTGTATTAAGAAAATATATACTCTAATTTTGTTCAAGTGTTTTATGTTCCAGATATTGAATTAAATATTCTTATGGAAGCAAAAATGCATCTGAACATTACTCTACGCAAAGCTCAGAAGCATCAGAAGCAAGTTACGCAAAACTCTGAAGCATCAGAAGACTCTGAGCGCTGCCAGAAGAGACTCTGAAGCAGAAGCTGCAGAAGCATCTCAACCGTAGCTGAAGATTTTGTATGAAGAGTTTAAAGCTTTATTTCAGAAGACTCCGAATGTACTTATCGCTGCAAGTACAGAGGCTCTGATAAACAGTTATGCTCTGATCAGATCACTCACGCTGAAGCAATGTTGCTGCAACTCTGATATCATTGAATCTGATCTGAAGAACAAGAAGCACATCAGAGGATCTGACGTTGTTTACGTTTGAAAAGATGTCATCACGTGAATAGACTTGGTACTATTCTCAACATCCTCTCCAATGGAACTATTCCTGATTTGTGATAGACACAAGGATTCAGGAAAAAGGCATTTCTCTGAACATTCCACTTCTGAAAAAGGAAAAGTCATGTGAAGACAAAAGGCTACAGCTACTCTACTTGCACAGTCTTCAAGCATTGGATTTTCATCACTATAAAAGGACGTCTTCAACATCTCTTCAAGGTTAACGAATTATTGACAAACTCATTGAAATTATTCAACAACTCTCATACAATCTTTCTTACTCAAAGCTGAATAGTTTTTATTCGTTCTTAATCTAAGTGTAAAAATCACAGTTTGTGATATAGCTTTTTAGAAGCATCTTAAACACTTGTTAGTTTACATTTATTTGTAAAAGATTCCTTAAGAAGACTAAGTTGTGGTCAGGATTTCTTGAGAAGACATTTTCATTTGCATTCCATTAACGTGTGTCTGTGTTGCAGGTACCATTTCCCCGATCCAGGATTTCTTACCTCCTATCGTATTGTTATGGCCTCTCTCAGGAAGACCGTTGTGTACAAGTTTCCTACCCCTGATGTGTCGAAGTTGACTGGTTTGATAGCTCTAGCAGGTGATTCTGTGAAGGACGAGTTCAGAAAATCTTATGGCAGGTTGCCCAGTTTGGTTTGCAAGCCTTCTGCATTCGAGTTGAACGGGTTGCATGCTCTGTTGCAGTTCTATGACCCTCCGCTGAGGTGTTTCACTTTTCAGGACTTCGTTCTCGTGCCGATGCTGGAAAAGTATGCTGATTTGCTGGGGGTGCCTATCAAAAGGCAAACGCCTTTTGTCCACATGGATGTTGAGCCTGATCTGGCTGGTTTAGCTTCTTCACTTTATTTGGACGCCTCAGAGTTAGTAGTGACTAGTTGGAACAAGGTTCCTGGGTTCTCCTTGCAGTTTCTGGTGGTTAAGGCTCAGCAGTGTGCCAAGGACAGATGTTGGGACGCGTTCAATGCCATCCTCGCTCTATGCAAATATGGCATTATCCTGTTCCCCAACATGCCGGATTTTGTAGACTTTGATGCATTTCACATCTTCGCTTTAGGGAATCCGGTCCCTTGCTGTACAAATGGCTTGATAGCCATCTGCCCAAGAGGGGTCCTTTTGTCTTGTCTGCAGCCACAGCTGAGTGGCCTGAGCGTCTGATGAGTTTATCTGCAGAAGATATTGATTGGTTCGACAGAGACAGGTTGGGTACTGAGGTGATCTTCAGTTGCAGCGGGTTTCCTAATCTACCTCTGATAGGTAGGAAGGGTTGCATAAACTACAATCCATCGTTGCTGGTTCGACAATTCGCGTATGCTTTGAGGACTCCGCCGAAGGAGGAAGAGGTACAGGAATCTCTGTACCTCACGGGTACTTTAGAAGGGGATTTGTTGTCCAAGCTTCAGCGTGCATGGAATAGTATCGGTAAGAGAGGAAAGCCTTTGCTGGGAAAAAGCAACAATCAAGCCTACCCTCGTTATTCAGCATGGATCAGAGCCAGAGCCAATGCTATAGGGATGCCATTCCCTCATGTCAAGCCAGAAAGCTCTCTAGCAGTCGAAGAGCCTAATACTGTGCCCATTCATCATCACAACCAGGTATTAGCTAAGCGGGATGAATTGAAGCGGGCGAACGCAGAACTGGAGAAGGAGTTAGCTCAGCTTCGAAGCGAAAGGAACGAGGTCGTTCATGCTTTCAAAAGGCAGACAGAGTTGGTGAACCAACTGGGTACAGACCTGGCGAAGCAGATTGCCGATCGTGAGCGCATGGGTTAAGATTTCAGGGCTGTTAATGACGTATTAGCTACGAAGAAGCAGCATTTGGACGAGGCATATCGGAGGATATCCAAGTTCGACCAGCACTGGAAGGCTTCCCTAGCCACCAGGAAGGAGCGGGAGGACAAGCTGATGCTGCGGATCTCCAAGCTGGAAGCCGAGGTGAAGGACAGTGAGCGAAGGTTTGATGAAGAAACCGCCCGCAGATACGCCGCCGAAGGCCAACTCAACAAAGCTCTTGCTAACCTGAAGGAGCACAAGCTGATGTTTGAGTCTAAGAAGCGGAAACTGGAAGATTGCTTCGGCGAAGGAGCATGGGAAAGTTCAGTTCAGGGACTTCAGTATACCATTGTGTAGAGGGAACTACTCGTCGAGGGGTTGCTCACTTTGCCAGATCATCCAAAGACGAAGGAGTTATTAGCAGAGTATCACGCCCGTGGCCGTACTTGACTAGTTGTATTCCTTTTGTTTTGATCTTTGTTGTATGCTGACCATCACCAGGCTTGTTGGCTGAGGTCACGCTGTTGATTTGTCATGTACTCGCTGATGCTATGTACTGCCTTGATAGGCCTTTCCTTTATATATGAGATTGATGTTTCCATGATTGGGCTCAGACTTCTTCTTATTATTATTATCAGCACTGGCACTCAGGCACTAGGATCGGGGGAGATCTCCCAAGCACACAGACACACGCATGCATCTGCATGAAGCATTTGCATGGCGTACATTTTGTTGTTTTTCCTAACCTTTGGTGTTTAAAGGTTTTTTCAGGTTTACAGGTTCCAGACTGTTTCCGGGGGATTCCAGGATTGATCAGAGACTCATTCACCGTTATTCAACTCGAGCTAATCAGACCAGGATTATGGATCAGGTACAGACAGATGTCCAAGAGCTCCGTGAACGGATGGATCGCTTTATGGAACTGATGCAGGTGGTCGCTAATGGTCAGGACCAGCTCCGAACTTTGGTTCAACCTTTGATCTCCAGGGTTGATAGTAACGACATACTTCATGGCGGGGTTGTGCCTACTCCTCCACCAGTTCATACTCCGCAGAATGGTGTCCCCATGGCCGGGGGCAACGGCAGTGCTAATGGCAATGTGATGGCCAATATTGGACTCAATGCGACGGGCGTCGGCAATGGTAGTCTGGGAGCTAATGTTAACATCGGGCCGGTCAACAGGAATGCTGGCGTCGGGAATCTGTTGGTGCCTCAACCGTGGCTTGAGGATCATCAGGATGATGTGTTTTCTCAAAGAGGTGCCGAAGCGGAGCTGAATGCTGAAGCGCGGCTCAGATTCAAAGCACTGGAAGATAAAATGAGAGATATTGAGAATCAGAATACTTTGGGCGTTGATATGTCCAAGCTGGGGTTAATTGTTGATTTCAAGGTACCTCCTAAGTTCAAGGTGCATGTCTTTGAGAAATATAAGGGTACCACTTGCCCTCGTGTCCACCTGCGATCGTACTATAGAAAGATGTCTGCCTATTCCAAAGATGAGAAGTTGCTGATGCACTTCTTCCAAGATAGTCTTTCTGGGCCATCCCTCGAGTGGTACATGGGCTTGGAGCCCACTAGCGTGCGTACATGGAAGGATCTCGCTGAAGCGTTTGTCCTCCACTATCAGTACAATAGCGACTTGGCCCCAAACCGAGTTCAGCTCCAGAACCTTTCGCAGCGGAATAATGAAGGATTTAAGGAGTACGCCCAGCGGTGGCGTGAGTTGGCTGCTCGGGTTCAACCGCCGATGGTTGAGCGCGAGCTCGTGCAGATGTTTGTGGCTACCCTCCCGGGAATCTACTATGAAAAGTTAGTCAGCGGTATGTATGGGACTTTCTCTGCTCTCATTACCATGGGCGAGCACGTCGAGAATGGTATCAAGATTGGAAAAATCCAAGGTGAATCATCCTCGGCTGGAGGAGGTGGAAAGAAACCTTATGCTGGTAAACGACGAGAAGGGGATGCGAGCGCTGTGACCAACGCTCGGAGAAAGGGCAAGGGCCCTCAGCAGCAGATAGCCAGTATAAATATCCCAGCAGCTCCGCAGCAGCAGCAGCAGCAACCGAATTAGCAGGGATATAGAAAGTACCAGAATCGGGCACCGTTGACAAACCGTCACTTCGAGGCACCGCCCATGTCGTATGCGCAACTCTTGCAGACTTTGCTTCAGCTTCAGTTAGTTCAGAAGAGGACGATGGCTCCCTTGACAGGGGCACCTCCACCAGGGTACGATGCAAATGCCACTTGCGATTTCCATACCGGGGCGCCAGGCCATACAATCGAGAACTGCAAAGCCTTTAAGCACAAGGTGCAGGACCTGGTAGATGCCAAGATTATTAACTTTTCCGATAATGTGCCCAATGTCACGAAAAACCCTATGCCCAATCATAGGGGGGTGGAGTGAACGCCATTATCGAAGAAGAGAGCGCAGACCTGTTGACTGATGTCAAAGACTTAAAGACGCCGCTTAGTTTCGTCAAAGCTAAGTTGTTGAAGAAAGGGTTCTTTCCAGGATGCAGAGAGTTATGCGTGGACTGTGCCACACATTCTGACGGGTGTGAGCAGCTGGTAGAAGGTATCCAAAGTCTGATGACTGAGGGTATTTTGCAGTTCAGCCGGAGGGCTGAAAGTGTATCAGGAGAGGTAGTGTTGAAGCAGGCCGATGAAGTCGCCACCATCACCATTCCTCGCCAGCCAATTACTATTTCTGCGCCCCGACTGCCTACAATCACTATTACCAAAGCTGGGCCGATCCCATTCGAGAGCACTAACGCCGTTCCGTGGCATTACGGCGCCGAAGTCTATTGCAACGGTCAGAGGTTAGAGCTGGAACCGTATGGGTCGACCGTGGAGAATCTCGCAGGAATCAGTGGTATTACCCGTAGCGAAAGAGTGTTTGCACCGCCAGAGGTTGTGGCAGAGAAAGCGGTCAGAGTTGATGCTGCTGATAAGGGTAAAAGCAGAGTCGTCGAAGAGGTCCCGTGTGGGGCAGAGAAAGATTTGCTCGTCAAAGATGCCGAGGAGTTTATGCGGTTAATCAAGAAGAGCAACTACAAGATTGTAGACCATCTTCATCAGACTCCTTCGAAGATTTCTATTCTCAACTTGTTGCTGTGTTCTGAAGCGCACCGCAACGCGCTACTGAAGGTATTGAACGCTGCCTACGTACCGCAAGAGATATCAGTGAATCAGCTATAAGAGGTGGTAGCCCATGTTAATGCTGGCAATGGGCTAGGTTTCACAGATTTAGAGCTGACGCCTAAAGGGAGAGATCACAACAGCGCCTTGCACATCTCGATAGAGTGCAGGGGAACAATCATGTCGCATGTCCTGGTGGACACGGGTTCGTCGCTTAATGTGCTTCCGAAGAAGGCATGGATGAAGTTGGACACTCGTGGATTGCTTTGCACGCCCAGTGATCTGGTGGTGAAAGCATTTGACGGAACTAAGCGCCACGTTTTCGGGGAGTTGACCCTGCCGATTCAAGTTGGTCCGGAAACGTTCAATACGGTCTTTTATATCATGGACATCATGCCTTCCTACAGTTGCCTCTTAGGTCGGCCATGGATCCATGCTGCTGGTGCCGTGACGTCCACGTTGCATCAAAAGCTCAAATATGTTGTCGGGGGAAGCATAGTAACCGTGTGTGGTGAGGAGGACATAATGGTGAGCCATTTGTCATCCTTTAAGTATGTTGAAATGGATGGCGAAATCCATGAAACTCTCTGCCAAGCATTCGAAGCCGTCAAGGTGAAAGAGGTAGCTCCTGTCGTCACAGAGAAGCCAGAGATGAATCTCTCCTCATTCAAAGAAGCTAGGGCCGTCGTCGAAGCTGGTTCTACCCCAGGCTGGGGGCATGTTTTGGAGATACCGATCAAGCAGGATAAGTTTGGATTGGGGTATTCTCCTGAAGCTGAAGCTTCTTCTTCTTTGTCTAGCAGTTCGTCTTGTGGTAAGGGGCTGATCCTATTTACCAGTGGCGGAGTGATCTTCGAAAGCATCAACGCGACGTCTGAAGACAGCGGGGATAGCGATTGTGATCTCGACTCTTGGATACAGCCAAGCAAGCCGGGCAAGCGCCTCAACAATTGGACCATCAAGGAAATTATCCAGATGATAAGTGAAGAGTAATGATTTACTTTTTACAATCATTGTACAACCCTATGTCCTACCCGGGGCATAGCGGTTTTTATTGTCAGGGAATTGTTGGATTATGTACATGCATTTTGTTAATAAATCAAAGGCGTTTTCTTCGTATTCAAATATTGTGTTCTCTGTTATTCCTGTTTTATATTTGTTTTAAAAAAACAGTAAAATGGCAACGGGGTTTGTGCTAACCTGCATATTCTTGTTTTAAACTTAACCCTTGTTATTGCAGGATCCACATGACAGATGACATCGACTCTGGACCTTCTACGGCTCACTACGACTTCGATTGCCCGATCTATCAAGCCGAGGAAGAGATTGATGAAGATGAAGACCTTCCGGAAGAGTTGGCCCGCTTGTTGAAACAAGAGGAAAAGGTTATTCTGCCTCACGAGGAGGATATTGAGATCCTAAACCTGGGTTCTGAAGAGCTCGTCAGAAATGTCAGAGTAGGGGCTGCATTGCAGAGTGATGTCAAGCATAGACTGGTCGAGATGCTTCGAGAGTATAGTGACGTCTTTGCTTGGTCATACGAAGATATGCCCGGACTTGACACGGACATCGTGGTCCACCATTTGCCGTTGCGAGAAGAATGCCCTCCCGTTAAGCAGAAGCTTAGGAGGACGAGACCAGATATGGCTGTAAAAATCAAAGAAGAAGTCCAGAAGCAGTTGGACGCAGGATTTTTAGCCGTCACCACTTACCCTCCGTGGGTCGCCAACATAGTGCATGTACCGAAGAAGGACGGTAAGGTACGCATGTGCGTCGATTATCGGGATTTGAATAGGGCGAGCCCTAAAGATGATTTCCCGTTGCCTCATATCGATGTGTTGGTCGACAACACAGCCCAGTTCTTCGTGTTTTCGTTCATGGATGGCTTCTCCGGTTACAATCAGATCAAGATGGCGCCGGAGGACATGGAGAAAACGACGTTTATCACCCCCTGGGGAACATTTTGCTATAAGGTAATGCCCTTCGGTCTGAAGAACGCAGGGGCCATTTACCAGCGAGCAATGGCAACTTTGTTTCATGATATGATTCATCATGAGATCGAGGTCTATGTTGATGACATGATTGCAAAGTCCCAAACGGAGGAAGAGCATCTGGTCAACTTATTGAAGCTTTTTGAGAGGCTTAGGAAATTCAGGTTGAGGCTGAATCCTAACAAATTCACTTTCGGAGTGCAGTCCGGAAAGTTGCTGGGGTTTATCGTTAGCGAACGAGGTATCGAGGTTGATCCTGCGAAAATAAAAGCCATTCAAGAAATGCCAGCGCCAAAAACAGAAAAAGAAGTTTGTGGTTTCTTGGGCCGAATAAACTACATTGCAAGGTTTATCTCTCAGCTCACGGCCACTTGTGAACCGATGTTCAAGCTTTTAAAGAAAGATCAGGCGATTACTTGGAATGAGGATTGCCAGAAGGCATTCGATAAGATAAAGCAGTATCTTCAAGAACCTCCAATCTTGATACCCCCAGTGGCTGGACGGCCTTTAATCATGTACTTGACAGTTCTTGAGAATAGTATGGGGTGTGTTCTCGGTCAGCATGACGAGACGGGCAGAAAAGAGCATGCCATTTACTACTTGAGTAAAAAGTTCACTGAGTGTGAATCTCGATACTCGATGCTGGAGAAGACGTGTTGTGCACTAGCTTGGGCTGCCAAACGTCTACGACAATACATGCTCAATCACACCACTATGCTGATTTCGAAGATGGATCCGATCAAGTACGTCTTCGAGAAGCAGGCTCTTTCGGGCAGGATTGCCAGATGGCAAATGGTGTTAACAGAATATGATATTCAGTACGTGTCCCAGAAGGCCATTAAGGGAAGCGTATTGTCTTATTACCTTGCCGAGCAGCCGATCGAAGACTACCAGCCGATGAAGTTTGAATTCCCTGACGAGGATATTATGTTTCTCAAAGCGAAGGATTGCGATGAGCCGTTGCCCAGCGAGGGGCCAGATAGGAAATCTCAATGGAAGTTGATATTCGATGGAGCGGTTAATTCCTATGGAAGTGGCATTGGGGCTATCATCACGACTCCCCACGGATCCCATATCCCGTTTACTGCGAGACTGACGTTTCCAGTTACCAATAATGAGGCGGAATACGAAGCATGCATTATGGGTCTAGAAGAGGCAATTGATTTGAGGATCAAGAATCTAGACGTATATAGTGACTCAGCGCTTGTGATCAACCAAATTAAAGGGGAGTGGGAGACTCGTCAATCCAATTTGGTGCTGTACATGAATTATGCCAGGAGGCTGCTTCCATTCTTCGATCGAGTGGAACTTCATCATGTACCCAGGGCTGAAAATCAGATGGCTGATGCCTTAGCCACGTTGGCTTCAATGTATAAAGTAAATTTTTGGAATGAGGCTCCAAGAATTGTGCTTTCGCGTCTTGATAGACCGGCATTTGTCTTTGCAATCGAGGATGCCGCCGACGGCAAGCCATGGTTCCACGACATCCAGACTTTCCTTATGACTAAGGAGTATCCTGCGGGTGCGTCAACCCAGGATAAGAAGACTCTAAAGGAGGCTGTCTGGAAACTTTTATCTCAATCCTGATGGAGTGTTGTATAAGAGAAACCATGATCTCGTGCTACTCAAATGTGTAGATGAGAAAGAGGCGAGTATGCTCATGGAAGAAGTCCATGAAGGCACATTTGGTACGCACGCCGGCGGGCATGCTATGACGAGGAAGATCCTGAGAGCAGGATATTACTGGCTGACTATGGAGTCAGATTGCTTCAGATTCGCGAAGAGATGCCATAAATGCCAGATTTATGCTGATAAAGTTCATGTGCCGCCGTGCCCGTTGAATGTCATGTCCTCCCCGTGGCCGTTCTCCATGTGGGGCATCGACATGATAGGGAAGATCGAGCCCACTACATCCAATGGTCATCATTTTATTCTGGTAGCTATCGACTACTTCACCAAGTGGGTGGACGCAGCCTCGTACGCTAATGTGACCAAGCAGGTAGTGGCTAAATTCATAAAGAGGGACATCATCTGTCGTTACGGAGTTCCCGAGCGGATCATTACTGATAATGGTTCGAATTTGAATAACAAGATGATGAAGGAGCTGTGCCAGAGCTTCAAGATTGAACACCACAACTCATCTCCTTACCGACCGAAGATGAATGGCGCCGTCGAAGCCGCCAACAAGAACATAAAGAAGATTGTTCAGAAGATGGTTGTGACGTACAAAGATTGGCACGAGATGCTGCCGTTTGCATTGCACGGTTATCGTACGACGGTACGTACGTCGACCGGGGCAACTCCTTTCTCCTTGGTGTACGGTATGGAAGATGTCCTACCGTTAGAAGTGGAGATCCCCTCTTTGCGAGTTTTGGTTGATGTGAAACTCGACGAGAGAGAATGGATTACGAATCGCTTGAACCAACTCAGCTTGATGAACGAGAAGAGGTTAGCATCGATTGCATTTGGTCGTCTGTACCAGAGCCTAATGAAGAAAGCTTATGACAAGAAGGTGCGTCCTAGAAGCTTTCAGACGGGTGATCTCGTCCTGAAGAAGATTCTTCCGCCACACTCCGATCACCGGGGCAAGTGGACTCCGAATTACGAAGGGTCGTACGTCGTCAGCAAGGTCTTCTCGGGAGGAGCTTTGTTGTTATCCACGATGGATGGTGAAGATTTTGCATCCCCGGTGAACGCGGACGCAGTTAAAAAATACTTTGCTTGAAAGCGACCCGCTGGACAAAAAAGAAAAAGTCCAGGCAAAAAAGGGGCATCCCGGCGAACCAAAAACAGAATAAAAGGTTCGGGCAAAAATTAGGGATATATTGAAAAAATGTACACCCACGAAGTCGAAAACCTACACTGGGCGGCTTCGGCAAAAAAGGGTATCCCGGTGAACTGAAAACCCGTAAAGGGCGGTTCACGCAAAAGTTAGGGATTTGAATAAGCAAATGACTGCGTTCCGCGTGTGGACTTTCATTGTTTAGTGGTTCGGAAGACCTGAGGGCCGTTTATCTGAATCAATCTCTTCCGAAGCTGAAGCGTCGGAGAAGTATCGAAGTCGAGTGGGTCTTAGAGGGATCAACTCATGGTGTTCGTCTACACCTCGTTGCCGACATTTGTATATACTGATGTATATTTATGTTTTATTTTTGCGCGGCTTCCTCATTCCAGGAGCTTGCCTCTGTTGTAAAACATTTTTACCCATTCAGGGGTTCGTTATCAATAAAATGCATACTATTCAGCAATTTTGTTTGCCTGTTTAGCATTTATCTGTTTTGTTTGCGAAAGAAAACGCCGATGTTTTTGATAAAATGCGCATACATAAACTTACTGGCCTAGGCCACTGATTGTTGAAACAATTAATTACTTGAATATTGTCACGAGATAATAACCTTGATAGGTCCCTTTGAGAAGGGTATCTTGTCTGTTTGTTTATGTTGTTACAGGTGTAGCATATTCCAGACAGTGCGTTGTGCGCATCCCCGAAGCAGGATGATTCCTCCTTCTCCAGCAGAGTTCAGTGGCCTCTCCCCGCAGCGTCTGAACGCAAGATAGTGAGCATTGATATGTCTCTCCAGGAAGAGAGGATTCTCTTCCCCAAGCAGATGCGTCCTGAAGGATCACCATCTCCTCAGCTGAGTCACGCGCCGAAGCATGATTCTCTATTCCCCCAGCACCGGGTCACAAGTGCAGGTTTCATAGAATTGTTCAAGCGCCGAAGCTCGTGTTCCCCCCGCACCGGGTCACAAGTGCAGGGTTCGTAGGAAACTATTTGTACGCCGAAGTATGCAGCAACTGATGGTGCCAGACTGAAGTCTCCAGCGGAATTGAAATTCCCCACCAGAGTCGTACCCTCTCCCGAAGTCGGATGATTCCCTCTTCCCCAGTAGAGTGTTGGAACAGCTGATGTTGTATCCCCCTGCAGAGTTGTACTGTCCCCCCGGAGTCGGATGATTCCTTCTTCCCCAGCGGAATTGAAATTCCTCATCAAAGTCGTACTCTCCAGTGAAGTAGAATGATTTCTCTCCTCGGCTGAGTCCGCAGGTCCCCAAGAGAGCCGAATCCTTGGAAGCAGTTGAGACCGTGAGTGGTTTTCCCTAGCAGAGCGTTGAACAGCTGATGCTGTATTTCCCCCAGAGTCGTACTCTCTCCAGCGAAGCAGAATGATTTCTCCTTCCCCAGCCGAGTTTGCAGATCACCAAGAGAGCCGAATCCTTGGAAGTTGATCAGATCATGACTGGTTTTCCCCAGTGGAGCAGCTGAAGTTGTTTCCCCAAAGAGTTATCATCCCCAGAAGAGCAGTCGAGACGGCCACGCAGTTTACTCCCGCGATTGACATCGCTTTCTCTCAGCAGGTCTAGGTTCTCGTAGAGCTTCGTTCCCATGCAGTAATCAACTGAAGTTGTGTCCCCTGCAGCAGTCAACTAAAGATCATTTCCCCAGGCGGAGTCTAATTGATATTGGCATGACCATGTTCTCCTCAGCAAGATGATTCCTCTATCTGAGTAGTTCTTTCTCCTTGACAGAAGGATTTCCCCCTCGGCATTTATTTTGCTGATGGGATCGCATCATTGTGCATGATTGCATAGCATGTAGCTTAAATGCATAGCATTTCCACCGTGTGGAGCATGGCGCCGAAGCATATGCATAATAAACATGATCTAGGTTGTTACCGTTCTTGTTTTGCAGGTGTTCCGCCGAAGGATCAGTTGCTCAGGATGATTCCTGAAATTCTCCCCGACGAAGTCGTTTGCCCAAGGCGATTCTTGAGATCCCCAGCGAAGTCTTCGGTTCAAGATGATTCTTGAATCCCTCAGCAGGGCCGTTTGCTTAAGATGATTCTTAAGACCTCAGTGCAGTCTCCAGAGTTGGTTGCTCAAGTTGATACTTAGAGTCCCCAGCTAAGATCGCCCAGGATGATTCCTAAAGCCCCAAGAGAGCCGAATCCTTGGAACCTGCTCAAGCCATGATCGGCTTGTCCCCGGCAAAAGTTACCCAGGATGATTCCTGGAATTCCCAGCAGAGTGTTTGCTCAGAATGGTTACCAGTTCAAGATGATTCTTGAAGGTCCTCGGCGGAGTTATTTGTTCAAGATGGTTCTTGAAGTCCTCAGCAGATTTGATTCCTCCAGAATGATTTCTGGACCCCCGGAGCGGAGTTACTTGATAGTTCTCCAGATTCCCCAGCGGCGAAGCGTCATCCCCAGCAGGTTTTCTAACGGCGAAGTTGAAATCTCCCTTGAAGACTCCATGATTGAAGTCTGACCGTGTTAATGAAGCAGTTATCTCAGCTAATGCGGAATGCCTGATGGCATGATCAACCTGATGGTTGAAGTCCGGATGATGCCCGACAGTTTCTTTGAATGCCTGATGGCATGATCAACCTGATGGTTGAAGTCCGGCTGATGCCCGACAATGTTCTTTGAATGCCTGATGGCATGATTGACTATGTATTACCGGTTACCGTGTGACCTGTTCCCCAAGAAAGTTTCTTCATCCTGACGGCGATGTCAGCTCCTTTGTAGTTCTTCAGCGGCGATGTTGGAGGTTTGTTTTTGACGGCAAGGTCAGATTATGTTTGTCTCCAGCGGCGATGTTGGATATTTGTTTCTGACGGTGATGTCAGATCCTTTGTAGCTCCAGCGGCGATGTTGGATGTTTGTGTTTAATTCAGTCTCCAGCGGCGATGTTGGATATGTGGATGTTTGTTTGACAGCGAGGTCAGATCATGTTTGTTTCCAGCGGCGATGTTGGATATTTTGACGGCGATGTCAGACTCTTTAGCTCCCCAGTAGAGATTATGTTTGTCCGACGGTGATGTCGAGTTTCTCTCAGAGTTATGTTTGTTTCTGACGGCGATGTCAGGTTCTCTGTTCTCCAGCGGCGATGCTGGATGTTTGTGTCTGGCGGCGATGTCAGATAGTTTAGTTTTCCAGCGGCGATGTTGGGTATTTCTCAGATTCATAGTTTTCCAGCGGTGATGTTGGGTACTTCTCAGATTCTTTGTCTTCCGGCGGCGATGTTGGATGTTTGTTCATGACGGCGATGTCAGATTGATTTCGTTTCCCCAGCGGCGATGTAGGATATTTGTTTGTTTCTGACGGCAATGTCAGGTGACTCAGTTCTCCAGCGGCGATGTTGGATGTTTGATTCTGACGACGATGTCAGGTGATTTAGTTCTCCAGCGGCGATGTTGGGTGTTTTGTTTAATTTTGACGGCGATATCACGTGATTTAGTCTTCCAGCGGCGATGTTGGGTGTTTTGGTTGTCTGATGACGATGCGGTGTGGATAACTGACGGTGATGTCAGATCAGTATTTCTCTAGCTAGTTGTCGTGCAGCTAGTATTTCAGTGTTCAAAGATTCGTTCCTGCCAGAGGATCGAGTATGTGTGCAGTTGGCAAATTTCCGGGTTTACCGGTATTCAACCGTCTCGCACCTTGATTGGCTGAGAGTCGTTCGCTCCTTACCCAGTCAGGTTCAAGCCGTTTGAATAGGGGCAGCTGTTGCACCCCAAAATTTGACCAACATTTATTTACCCATCAAGTTTTTGAAGGTTGATACCTTTGTCAGAAAACTCAAGAGATCCTCAGAGGAATTGGTTGAAACCAAGGTTGTATGGCTCATAACTTGAGAGTTGTGGGAGCTCCTCAGATGATTCTGAGACCATGAGGATGGACTGGAAGCTTTTAGAAAGCTCATGAGATGTCTTGAAAGTCATCATGAAGCCCAGAGAGGTCATTATGCAAGAATTCAGAAGATTCAGCCATGAGTGGTAGAAGTAGGGTTTGACTGGGTTAACCCTAGGTCGACTGATGATTTGGAGAGGGTTGAGACCTAATCCAAGGGACATGTGATCATGGAATGATGTAATAAGACACTATAAGGATGATTCCTAGACCAACTCATCATGATTGAGGAGTTTGAGAAGTTTCAGGCTAGGGTTTCTAAGGATTGACAGTGTAAAATCCCCTAGTTTGATCCCTATCTTCAAGGCAGTTTTAGCTCAAGATGTGATTGTCATATCATCTTCCCCACAACATAAATGTTGTAGAGCTTGTTCTTAGCTTTAATTTTAGTGGTAGAAGTCCTTGATAGGATTTGCAGAGCTCAAGTTATGGTTTTGACAAATTACAGGTCATCTGAGGTATGTGAATCTGGGTCCTTGAAAGTCACCCAACTTGCAGACAACTTTTTCCCTAGTAGGATGATTCCTATGGTCTCTTGGTCAACATGAATGTTTAAGATCATCTTCTTAGCTTTCTGGAGAGTACTAGAAATCCTTGATAGGATTTGTAGAACTCAACTTATGGCTTTGACAAGCCAAGGGCATTTTGGTCATTTGGAAGTTATAGGTCATTTCAAGCATAAGGCCATATCTCCTACTTCCAAGCTTCAAATGGAAAAATCTTCAACATAAAACTTGCTTAGAATGATGTTTTAAGGCTAGTAGGGTGGTCATGAGATGTTGAAAAGGCTCATATCAAAAAGTGATAAAAATGGCCTAAAAATGAGGCATAAGTTAATTCAAGTGAAGTTGAAAATCATAAATCCCAAGTTATAAATCCAAACCATGTCATATGATAGGTCATTTTGACTCCAAATGATATTCTAAGAACAATGGTTCATCCACAATTTTTATTTGAGGCTTTCATCATAGGGTTGCTTTGTAATTGGATTGCTTGCATAATGGGGTACCAAACCAAAAGAAGGAAAAGCTTAATAAACAAGGGAGATATGCATTGTATCTTGTCCTAAATCTCATGTAAGGAGAAATTCAAGTTGGTTACCAAGTGTACAAGGGTTTTTGCATGAGATATCATGTTATGAGAAGTGAAAATGCAAATTACCATATCATGAAATCTTCAAGTTCTTACTAGATGATTCTAGGAGGTTCTAGATTGTTCTAAGTCAGTCTATATATTGAATACAACTTGCATTGATGAAAGGTTGGTGATAGTTGGTGTTAATTGTGGAAGAGAATAGAGATTGAAATCCAAATTCCCTCATTGCAAATTACATTGAATCTCTTGATTCTTCTTCATTACCATTCCATTTTTCTTCATAAATCTTCTCCATAAACATTTATGAGTGTGTTCATATTGATTTGCAACTCCATTGATGAAGAATTGAAGGAGTTCCCATTGAAATTGCAAGGAAGAAAATTGCATTGGATCTTGAAGTACAAGCCCTCTCCATCAAATCTCTTGCATACAGAGGAAGATTCATCATCTAGGGACCATTCTTTAGGAGTTACAAGGCTTGGATTGAAGATTTTCACCACCTACCATTTCAAGAAGCAAGGTATGCAAAATCATTCCTACACCTCATTCTAGGCATGGCTAGGGTTAATTATTAGTGTGAAACTGTTAGAGACAATTAGGTGGTCCATTTTGATGAGTTTAAGATCAATTAGTGAGGTTTCATTCATGGAGGTTAATTCTTGATGGAGCTGGAACGTGTGATTTAATGATGGATAATGCAAGATTATTAGTTAATTTTGATTAGAGTGAGGTGAGGATCATTTTTGTATAAAGAAATGAGAGTTTGGTTAAGGTCGAAAGTAGAGGATATTTTGAGAATAAGATGGTTTCATATTCGGTTTGGATGATAGAGAGAGTTTTAATGAAAACCAACACCACAGTTGTATTCTGCATGGAAAATAGGGCAAGTTTGGTTTTTGAACGAGTGAATTTGGTCCAGAAACGAGAGAGCACGTGTAGCTGGAAGTCTGGTGCATGGGATGTGTTTCAATGGTGTTGTAGAAACCCTAATCAATCCAAGGAAGAAGACGATATCATTGTCGTTGGATCACGCGACTGACCTTGACCAAAAAAGCCATCTAACGGCCCAGATTTGAAGACGAATTGGAGGGAGAATGAAAGCAGCGTAAAATGCTGCGTTTCATTTAAGCGTATCATTGGGCTTAAGTAATTCTGCTATGCCCACCCCCCTTTCAAGGCCCAACCATGTTATAATTGTATATTCCTGCTATTCGCACCGTCGTTTTATTTTTTTCTTTTGATTTTCCATTGTTTTTTCTGATTTAATCTGGGACTGACGCGCTTACTCTTCACACCCCCATACGCTGGGCCCAGATATGAAATAAACTGGATCTCATTTCTGATTGCACCCCCCATGCATATTTTCATATTATATTTTCCTCCAATTTTTCTTAATCTTTAAAAATTCATATAAAATTGAAAAATCAATATTTTTGCTTGGGAGTTTTTTCTCCCTTTTCACATTTTTGTCAAGAAAAATATAAAATCATAAAATTGCCATTTTATTTCATTTTTATATTTTTTGCATATTTTGACATTTAATTGCTTTTTAATGCTTTTTAGTTGGTACCTTAATTTGTAGAATTTAGTTAGGGTAGTTCCCTTTAGATTTTTAGTTCAATCTTTTTAGGGTAGTTAGATGTATGTTTTAGGTTCCCCCTGAATTAATTCCATATTTTTGTGATGATTTTTAGGATAGTTTTGATTAGGTAATTCTAGGTAGTGTAGAATTAGGTTAAAACTTCAACATAGGTCCATCATAAATTTAGATTTTGGGTTTTTAGGACAATTTAGACTATGGGGCATATATGGGTATTAAGGGTAGGTATGTAGGATCCCTTAGAAATTATATTAGGATTTAATATAGTAGTATGCTATTTTTAGTTAATTTTTGTATTGGTTGATTGTTTGTGTTGCCTTTAGGGCATGTTTGTTTAGTTTGCTTTGCTTTGGAGTTTCCCTTTGGCTTGGAGAGTTTGATCTTGACCTAAGGAGAATTGTGGAGCATAATTGAAGATTTGAAGATGCATTGAGGAGCTTGAGGAGCTTGTTCTTCTTCTTTTTGTTGTTTTAGGGTTAGGGATTAGGAAGAGTGTAGATGTAGATAACTTCTTTCTCAAACATGGATGGTATCATTCACCTCCATTCCTCCCTATGATTCAAAATCCTTCCATGGTATACACCTCTCTCCTTTGGAGGGATAAGTGACATACCTAGGAGGTAGAACTTTTGAGGGAACCTTTCCTTTGATGTTGAACCCTTATAGGTCACCTTTGGTGATCAAATAAGCAGTCCAATATCCCCCAGCTTATCCGGTAAGTGATTTCCTCTGGTTTTGATCGTCTTGAGAGATGTTGGAGCCTGAGCTTGAAGATGAAGACTTCATTGAAGAGTATTGAAGAGGATGAATCCCTGAGTAGTGCCATTCCAGCTGAAGCTTGAAGAGCATGAAGATCAAGTTGATACTTGAAGATCCCTGAAGATAGTGAAGCCTGAAGGTGGAGCTGATCAAGAAGCTGAAGCTTAAGGGAGAAGATGAGTTGAAACTCATGTCGTAGGGTTGAAACCTAGAAAAGCAAACTGATGGTTGTCAAGTGATTGAAGTCTGAAGACTGGATTGCTGTTGGAGGAGCTGAAGCTTTCTTCTGTTTTCTTTTCTGTATTGTGTGTTTTGTTTGACTTGTTTGTTGCATTAGAATAAGTTCATCTAGAATAAGTAGAATCTAGGAGCATGATTGCATTAGAGGTTGAGTTGCTCCCTCTGCTTGTATTGTTATTGTGTGGCTTTGCTTGCGGGTATTCGGTAGAGCCCAGCTCCCTTGCCCATGTGGTTTGTTTGCCTGATGGCATTTCATTTCATTTTATCTGTATGATTGTAGTTTACTGTTTATTGCTTGATAGCATGTTGTTTATATTTCAGTATGATTACTGTTATTTCATGACTTGCTTGAGGTTGAGATGAGCTTGTGGAGGCTGAGGCCCCGCACACATTTCCTCCCTCACTTGCATTGCATGCATTTTACTGTTAAGCTGATGCTTTGTCTGTTTTGGTGTATCATTGACATGATCCCTTAGGACTCTCATTTCCTTGGATAAGGATCTGATGATAGACTTTTAGGTTGAAACCTATGCATGACAACTTCTAGGAGTTCCCTGTTCACACCTCAACCATAGGATGAATCCATGGTATGATAACAGTAGGACTTAATAGTCTCCCTCCTAGTTGGGCCTGTTCTCTTCTCATCTCAAAATAGTTTAAGATACAGTAATCATGAATGATTTCTTTCATACGTTACGAGCCTTAAGCTATCTGAGAAAGGATTGTGGGAGAGTTTCTTTTCCATAGTCTGGATGTTTAGTATGGTACCCTTTGGGTGACATGCGACGCATTCACTCTCAGGTCATAGTCTCTAGTGCGGTTGAGATCGCAAATACAATAAAAAACACTTCTTTCGTAAAAGACAGGAAATAGGCCGTAGTTTCCCGAACTACGTGAGCTCTGATCTCTCATACCTGTTGAGAGTACGTAGGCACAAGATGGCGAGGTCTTAGCGAGCTATCTTCCCCCATAACCCTTCGTAGGCCGAACTACGTTGACTCTGATTTCTCATTCTCTGATGAGAATACGTAGGCATAAAGTGCGACGCTTTGCCGAGTCATTTTCTTTTCTTTTTCAGCCAGCCTTGATAGGTAGATAGAATAAAACCAACCCGTCCAAGTAAACACAACAAGCGAGGATCCCGTCGAGTACGACGGACGTGAGGGGTGTTAATACCTTCCCCTTGCGTAACCGACTCCCGAACCCAGACAATGGTTGCGATGACCTTGTCTTACCCTTTTTCGTCAGGTTTTTCCGATCGTTTCCTTTCCCGCTCTGAGGGATAAATAACGAAAGGTGGCGACTCTTCTGTTGTGCCGGCACCTTATTTTCGCAGTAGCGACAAGGATTCATCATCGCCTCACTGCCACCGCTAACGAGCCGCCGCCAACTCCTATTCTTGGGTAAAAGCTTGTTTTCTTTAAATCACTTTTGCATGTTTGATCTTTGTTGAGCTGCAGGTTAACCACCAAGGCGCGGAGCAAGGAGAACAAGAACGGAGAAGCCGCGAAATTCCAGATGAAGACAAGGAAATCGCAAAGTAAGAAAGAAGGCATTGGGACGGCGTTGGAGGGAGGATAATTTGATTAGGGTTTCTAGTTTGCTTTTGTATGAACTAAAAGAAGAGGAAAGGTTTCAGGGTAAAGAGGCAAAATGAAAATAAACAAGGATACTGAATTCAATTCCCTTTAGTGCACACAGAATTTAATTTGTTTCAAGTAAATAAAACTTCTTAGGTTAGGTGGACGACACCTGACTTAATAAATTGATTTTTTAAGTCAGTTAGTAAGCACATATTGTCGCTACTGCGAAAATCGGCGTCGGCTGAACAGAAGAGTAGCCACCGTGCGTTATTTATCCCAACGGAGGGAAAGGAAACGCTCGAAGTAAACCTACCACAAAGACGGGAAAGGAATGGTCATCGCAACCAAATCCTGGATTCGGGAGTCGGTTACGCAAGGGGAAGGTATTAGCACCCCTCACGTCCGTCGTACTCGATGGGATCCACGCTTGTTTTCTGGTACGGATTGTTATTCTATCTATTCTACAGGTCTGGGGTTAAAAGAAAATAAAATGACTCGGCAAAGTATCACACTTTATGCCTACGTATTCCCGTCTGGAATGAGAAATCAGAGTCAATGTAGTTCGCCTACCTACTGGAAAGGAGGGGAAGGTTGCTCGCTAGGATATCGCACCCTATGCCTACGTACTTTCATACAACATGAAAGATCAGAGCAAACGTAGTTCGGGCCACGTACGACATAAGTCTGTCTTGATTGTTTTTATCCTTCTGAAAAAGGTTTTCTCCTGATTATGGGTCCAAGCGGACAAAAGTGACACTTTGATGTTTGTTTTGAATCTTTTACGGAAGAAATGTTTTTTTAGTGTGTTTGGAATCTCTGACGCACTAGAGACTATGATTTGAGAGTGACTACATCGTATGTCACCCTAAGGGTAACATACTAAGCAATCAGATTACTGAAGGGTAACCCTCCAGCAACCTTTTCTCAAATAGCTTAAGGCTCGTAACGTACGACATCGATTAACCTTATTACGGTGTTTTTGAATGGTTCTGAGATGAGAAGAGAAAGAAACTCTAAAAAGCCTATGGTTGAAAAGGGAATCAAAACTACCCTAATGTTGTCATGCATGGATGAAAGCCTAATGTCTGTCATAATTCCCTCCTGCACAGAGGAAATCAGAGATCCTAGGGGATAAACAGAAAAGAAAGCAAGCAAATACAGTAAAATGCATGCAATGCAGCAGTACAACAAGCAAAGTGAATCAACATTCACTTCAAACCTAGGGGGCAAGCTACACAAGCCAACAAACAAATACAGAAAACAAAACCCCAAAGCAGAGGAGGCAGCCCAAGCAGCAACACCAGACTCCTACAGCAAACAGCAGCTCTGACAGCAACAGATGATTAACCAGCAAAAAAGTTGACAGCAACAACCTTCATCTTCATGAATAACTCCCATATTCAAGCTTCAATAAACTTCAAACTTCATCAAGCACACTCCAAGAGGAGGATTAAACAATAAGATCAAGTTATAATGTTAAAGAACTTAATGACAACCAAAGGAAATCACTAAGAACTCAACATTGCAAATGAAGGGTATCCTCAAAGTTCTACTCACTTGGGCATACCACTCATCCCTCCTAAGGAGAGATGGAGCGACTTTATGTCATTGGATAGAATGGAGATGGACAAGATGTCCCATGTTTGAAAAAGAAGCAAAACTAGTCTAATGCTCTTCCTAAAACCCTAGTCTCCTAAGCTCCTACAAAAGCTCCACAAGAGGAAAAGCCTTCGTCTCCAAGATCCAATCTTCAATCCCAAGCATCTTCAATGAATCCAGAAGCTCCAACAAAAAAGAACTCAAGCTCAAACCAACTCCAAGGCAGCCAACCAAGCCAAACAAACTAAAGCACTCAAGAGAGGAAATCATAAACACAAGCAACTTGCAAAATACAACTAACATAGAAAACAAAGTTGTAAAAATCTAATAAAATTCCTAGGGGAACATACATGTCTACCCTAACACATACTAAAAAATCAAAGCCAAATTCATCATCAAAATAAAACAAAACAGAGGTATCAATTAGGAAAGAAAAAGAGAAAACAAACAACATGCAATGCAAGCACGCGAGTGGGAAATGCACTCAAGATCATGATTAAACAGCCAAAAACAGTGCAAACATCCAAAATAATCCAATCCAAATGCAACACAAAGATCTATGATGATTCGGATCAAACCGGCACGCGAACAAGCAAGCAAAACAGCAAAACAGGCCCTCTGTTACAGTGTTAATCGATTAACGCCAAAGGTTAATCGGTTAACCATTGAAAAACCCTTGAAAAATTGAATTTTTGAGTTGGTTAATCGATTAACCATATAGGTTAATCGATTAACACTGTGCCATAGGTGAAAAACAGCAGTTCAGAATCACTTTTCAGCAGCTTATCACATAAGCAAACACTCCAATTATCATGTGATTGATCATGCACGAAATTAAACCAACAAACACTGATTTAAAAAACATGTAAACACAATAACACAACAAGATCATGGATCAAAATCAACATAATCAATCAAATGCAAAGATCCACATGCAAATTATGCAAATAAGTTCGAAAATAAAATCAGATCAGAATTCCAACCTTCGGATCGGAGACTTGATCCGGTAATTGTTGATTCAACTGTAAATGAGTAGATCTAAGCAAAGAAAACCAGAATTCTTCAAGATCCACACCAATTCTTGTAGTAGCAATGTAGATCCACCAAGAACAACTCAAAATAAGCCAAATAATCACTTCCAAAAACACTTCAAAATTCAAATCTGCTTGTGCACGAAAATTGGATGATGAAATGGAATTGATGGAGTGAATTAATGGAGGTTTAGCTCTTAGAAATCAATGATTCCAATGAAGAATCAATGATCTCAAGAAGAAGAGCTTTGAGTGAGGTTTTTTTGAGATTGGAAAATTGAGGGAGAATTGAGAGAAAATTGAGAGCAATTCTGAAATGAGAGTGAATTATGAGGATTATCCTTGTGAGGTTTGGAGTGAATCAAATATATACACTCTTGGTTTGGATCCAAAGCAAGGATTGGAAAATGGCTTGGAAAATGTGGTATGGAATGAGGTTTGGGCATTTGGAGGGAAAATGAAATTTGATAATGTTCTAGATCCTTCCCAAGTGTGAAAATGCAATTTAAATGACCAAAATTGGACCCCAAAAGTGGCTGGACTTGAAAATTCACGTGCAAGGCAAAACCTGTTGTGGTTAATCGATTAACCATATAGATTAACCGATTAACACTATTAAAAATTTAAATCTGGACTGATTTTCAAATGGTTAATCGATTAACCCTATGTGTTAATCGATTCACACATTCAAAAATTTGAATTTGGCGCTTTTTGGAGGGAAATCTGCCCCTTTGCCCGTTTCCTGCCGTTCTGAACTCTGCTTAGCTGCTGAAAGTCATTCTTGATTACTCTGACCCTGGGAACATTGTACATAACCCGAATGCTGCTTCTGACATGAAAAATGCCCCTGCAAAATAAAATAAAATCGGTCGCTCGATTGCTGGGCAAAATAAGTGTTGAAGCCTCTGATGTTTGTTGTTTAACCTCTTGCACTGAAATTTGCACCTGGAGCCACCTGAATGCCTTGATCCCCTGCTATATGAATGATATCATGATATGCAATGCAAATGATAATGCAATGAGACATAAATCAGGCAAGAAAAGGTTGAGCAAATTTTGGGGTGCAACAGCTGCCCCTATTCAAGCGGCTTGGACCCGACTGGGTGAAGAGCGAACGGCCTTCAAACATTCGAGGTACGAGACGGTTGAATACCAAAGAAACCTTGAAATTTGCCAACCGCAGAAAATAAACTGCACCACTGCTTGGGGAACAATATCCACAAATCTGATTTCAACACTATTTTGTCAATATTGGAATAAACTTAATGACTTCACTGGGAGAAGACTTTTGTCGAATATAAGAACATGATTCTGTCTTGTCATGGGACACATACTATGTTCCCTACGGGGAAATCATCCGTCTAGCTACAGGAAAGTTCATCCGCCTATCTCTCACGGGATATATGCGCTGGTCTAGTAACACTCCGTTCGCCTATCCAATACGGGAATATCCTTTTGTTCATATCACACAAACTCTTCATCTGTCTATCCAATACGGGAACGTACTTCTGTCTACATCATAGAAAAAAATCTTTTTCATCCGCCTATCCAATACGGGAACGTACTTCTGCCTATAACACAGGAAATCTTCATCCGCCTATCAAATACAGGAACATACTTCTGCCTATAACACAGGAAATATTCATCCGCCTACCAATACGGGAATATACTTCTGCCTAGATCAAAGGAAATCTTCATCCGCCTATCAAATACGGGAACATACTTCTGCCTATAACACAGGAAATCTTCATCCGCCTATCAAATACGGGAACATACTTCTGCCTATAACACAGGAAATCTTCATCCGCCTATCAATACGGGAATATACTTCTGCCTACATCTCAGAAAATCTTCATCCGCCTATCAAATACGGGAACATACTTCTGCCTATAACACAGGAAATCTTCATCCGCCTATCAATACGGGAATATACTTCTGCCTATAACACAGGAAATCTTCATCCGCCTATCAATACGGGAATATACTTCTGCATACAACACAGGAAATCTTCATCCGCCTATCAATACGGGAATATACTTCTGCCTATAACACAGGAAATATTCATCCGCCTATCAAATACGGGAACATACTTCTGCCTATAACACAGGAAAATCTTCAACCGCCTATCCAATACGGGAACATACTTCTGCCTATAACACAGGAAATCTTCATCCGCCTATCAATACGGGAATATACTTCTGCCTACATCGCAGGAAATCTTCATCCGCCTATCAAATACGGGAACATACTTCTGCCTATAACACAGGAAAATCTTCATCCGCCTATCCAATACGGGAACGTAATTCTGCCTATAACACAGGAAAATCTTCATCCGCCTATCAATACGGGAACATACTTCTGCCTATAACACAGGAAAATCTTCATCCGCCTATCCAATACGGGAACGTACTTCTGCCTATAACACAGGAAATCTTCATCCGCCTATCAAATACGGGAACATACTTCTGCCTATAACACAGGAAATCTTCATCCGCCTATCAATACGGGAATATACTTCTGTCTATAACACAGGAAATCTTCATCCGCCTATCAATACGGGAATATACTTCTGCCTACATCGCAGGAAATCTTCATCCGCCTATCAAATACGGGAACATACTTCTGCCTATAACACAGGAAAATCTTCATCCGCCTATCCAATACGAGAGCGTACTTCTGCCTATAACACAGGAAATCTTCATCCGCCTATCAAATACGGGAACATAGTTCTGCCTATAACACAGGAAATCTTCATCCGCCTATCAATACGGGAATATACTTCTGCCTACATCACAGGAAATCTTCATCCGCCTATTAAATACGGGAACATACTTCTGCCTATAACACAGGAAATCTTCATCCGCCTATCAAATACGGGAACATACTTCTGCCTATAACACAGGAAATCTTCATCCGCCTACCAATACGGGAATATACTTCTGCCTACATCACAGGAAATCTTCATCTGCCTATCAAATACGGGAACATACTTCTGCCTATAACACAGGAAATCTTCATCCGCCTATCAATACGGGAATATACTTCTGCCTATAACACAGGAAATCTTCATCCGCCTATCAATACTGGAATATACTTCTGCCTACAACACAGGAAATCTTCATCCGCCTATCAATACGGGAATATACTTCTGCCTACATTGCAGGAAATCTTCATCCGCCTATCAAATACGGGAACATACTTCTGCCTATAACACAGGAAAATCTTCATCCGCCTATCCAATACGAGAACGTACTTCTGCCTATAACACAGGAAATCTTCATCCGCCTATCAAATACGGGAACATACTTCTGCCTATAACACAGGAAAATCTTCATCCGCCTATCAATACGGGAATATACTTCTGCCTACAACACAGGAAATCTTCATCCGCCTATCAATACGGGAATATACTTCTGCCTACATCGCAGGAAATCTTCATCCGCCTATCAAATACGGGAACATACTTCTGCCTATAACACAGGAAAATCTTCATCCGCCTATCCAATACGAGAACGTACTTCTGCCTATAACACAGGAAATCTTCATCCGCCTATCAAATACGGGAACATACTTCTTCCTATAACACAGGAAAATCTTCATCCGCCTATCCAATATGGGAACGTACTTCTGCCTATAACACAGGAAAATCTTCTCGGACATAGCTTCTTTGCCTATTCGCTGCAGTAACTAACTCCGCTGGGGATATTCCGAAAACAACTGTCAAACACTCGTCTTGATAACAAGTGGCTACTTCTGAACTTTGATTTTATGAAAATCTGAAACACTGCCTCAGCAGCAAATCTTGAAGAGAACATTCCGCTGGCCGGATACAATACCGCCTCAATTGGCAACTCTGTGGGGAAAATAATAAACGGAACTATGTCATCACACGTCTCATGGCGAGACCTCGATTATCTGGTAATATCTGAGCTTTTAGAGCTCCATACTCCTATTGAGAACCACACCTGAAAGCAAAAATCATCCAACCTGATCTATGTTTCAAAATGCGTATGTTTGATAATGGTGTAATGCTCCATACAATATGGAAATGCTACGCTTTTTTTTTTGGTGTATGCAAATATGACACTATATGCTGATGCAAATGCAGGCTCGAACTGCTGGGGTAGCTCTAACAAGCTTGCTTCATCAAATCTGTCGTCGAAGACAAATATCACACTGCTGGGGAGTGAACGGGTATCACAAAGTATTCCGGCAAAATAAATGCCAGGACACACAACCAATCTGGCGGGGAGAGTCTTAACCTTCGATTTCCACTGGGAGGAAAGAAAACACCAGCTGGGGGAGAGAACACTTCGCTGGGGGAAAATGACTCTCTTTGGGGAATATTAACCAACTCCGTTGGAGATAGGGAGTGACTCCGCTGGGGGAGAATAAGCAACCCTACTGGGGGTAATAACTGTCTGAGTACAATTTACAACTCTGGAAATTAAACGACTCCACTGAGGATAAGGAATCCTTTTGGAGAACCACCACTGTCTGAATACAGCTTGCAATCTTGGAATCACCAAACTCGGCTGAGGGTAAACGACTCTGCTGGAGAATGTCCCGTGGATAAGCCACGACTAGCTGGGGAATTTGATCCTTCTTCAATAAGGAACATTGTTATCTCAGCTTCGGGAAATGAAGCGCGACCTGCATGGGGATTCACTTCACGTAACGATCAAGTCTTTTCGTTACGAGCCTCTGGCTAGGACGATAATCTTCTGATCGTCCACTTCGTATGGTCAAGAACCCTGAAACACCACAAACAAGATAAGATAAGTCTATACAACCAAATCTATTCAGGTTAGCGTTAGTGACATCATTTTCAGCCAATTCAAAGTTTTAGCAATTATTGGCAAGGGCCAGCAATGTTATGCACTTGCTAGTTTTATTAAACATTGGCGTTTTTCAAATACAAAACGGTAAAGAACAAGCATCAAATACTGAATAACATGTTTTATTGATTGGGCCCCTGAATAGGCAGAGTTTTGTACACCGGATGTAACTCCTGAAAAGAGGAAGTTACACACAACAAATATACAAGTATGTACATGCAACATAAATACAGTGACAACTCAAATTTACACATATGTCGGCAACGTGATGCAGACGAACATCGTGAGTTGATCCTCCTATGACTCGCCTGACTCTGGTGCTTTCCCAGTATTCAAATTTCTGAAGAGATTTTATCTGATAATCGAACTCTCAGGTATATTCTCCCGCACCAATGTGCACCGTAGCACCAAATTCGGACCGCAGTCATTTGCTTTTTAAATCCCTAACTTTTGCGTGAACCGCCCTTTGCGAGTTTTCAGTTCACCGGGATACCCTTTTTTGCCGAAGCCGCCCAGTGTAGGTTTTCAACTTCGCGGGTGTACATTTTTTCAATTCTTATCCCTAATTTTTTCCCGAACCTTTCATTCTGTTTTTGGTTCGCCAGGATGCCCTATTTTTGCCTGGACTCTCTTTTTCTGTCCAGCAGGTCAATTTCAAGCAAAGTATTTTTTAACTGCGTCCAAATTCACAGGCGACGTAAAGTCTTCACCGTCCATGGTGGACAACAACAATGCTCCTCCTGAAAAGACTTTTCTGACAACGTATGGCCCTTCATAGTTGGGGGTCCACTTGCCCCTGTGATCTGCCTGTGGCGGGAGAATCCTCTTTAGCACAAGGTCGCCCGTCTGAAAGCTCCGAGGGTGTATCTTCTTATCATACGCTTTCTTCATCGGCTCTGGTACAACCGACCATATGCTAGAGAAGCTAACCTCTTCTCATCCATTAAACTCAGCTAGTTCAACCTATCTTTCACCCATTCTGCCTCGTCGAGTTGGACATCTTGTAATACCCTTAGGGAAGGAATCTCAACTTCCAATGGTAGCACTGCTTCCATTCCGTATACCAACGAGAACGGGGTTGCCCCGGTTGATGTGTGTACCGTCGTACAATAACCGTGCAAAGAAAAAGGTAGCATCTCATGCCAGTCCTTATAGGTCACCACCATCTTCTGAACAATCTTCTTTATGTTCTTATTGGCCGCTTCAACAGCGTCATTCATCTTGGGTCGATACGGAGAAGAGTTGTGATGCTCAATCTTAAAACTCTGACACAGCTCCTTCATCATCTTGTTATTTAAATTCGAACCGTTGTCGGTAATAATCCGCTCGGGGATTCCATATCTGCAAATGATATCTCGTTTGATAAACCTGGCTACCACCTGCTTGGTCACATTAGCATAGGATGCCGCTTCCACCCATTTGGTAAAATAATCAATTGCTACCAAAATGAACCGGTGTCCGTTAGATGTCGTCGGCTCGATCTTCCCAATCATGTCAATTCCCCACATCGAGAATGGCCACGGCGACGACATTACGTTCAGAGGACTCGGAGGCACATGGATTTTATCCGCATAGATCTGGCACTTATGACACCTCTTTGCAAACTTGAAACAATCGGTTTCCATAGTTAGCCAGTAATAACCTGCCCGCAACAGCTTCCTCGTCATAGCATGTCCACCAGCATGTGTACCAAATGTACCCTCGTGTATTTCCTCCATGAGAAACTTCGCCTCTTTCTTGTCTACACAACGTAGCAGCACCAAGTCGTGGTTTCTCTTGTATAGGACACCGTCCGGATTCAGATAGAAATTACCCGCCAATCTCCTGAGAGTCTTCTGATCGTGACTGGATGCCCCAGCCGGATACTCTTTGTTCTTCAGGAAATTATGGATATCAAAATACCAGGGTTTATCATCAGATGCTTCGTCAATGGCAAATATGAAGGCGGGCCTATCAAGCCGAGAGATAACAATTTTGGGAGCCTCATTCCAGAAGTTAACTTTATACATGGAAGACAATGTCGCCAGGGCGTCAGCCATTTGATTCTCCACTCTCGGCACATGATGCAATTCAACCTTGTCAAAGAAAGGCAACAATCTCCTTGCATAATTCATGTACGGTATCAAATTGGGTTGACGTGTCTCCCATTCTCCTTTTATTTGATTTACCACCAGAGCTGAGTCTCCGTATACATCTAGATTTTTGATTCGCAAATCAATGGCTTCTTCAAGCCCCATGATGCAAGCTTCGTATTCGGCTTCGTTATTGGTAACCGGAAAGGTCAATCGAGCAGTAAATGGGATGTGTGACCCATGTGGAGTAGTGATGATTGCCCCTATTCCGCTACCATAGGAATTTACAGCTCTGTCAAAAATCAACTGCCATTTGGAACCCAATTCTGGTCCTTCGTCCGGCAACGGTTCTTCACAATCTTTCATCTTTAGGTACATGATATCCTCGTCAGGAAAATCAAACCTCATCGATTGGTAGTCCTCAATAGGCTGCTCAGCCAGATACTCTGATAACACGCTCCCTTTTATAGCCTTCTGTGAAACATACTGGATGTCGTATTCGGTCAAAACCATCTGCCAACGGGCAATTCTCCCAGATAATTCCTGCTTTTCAAACACGTATTTGATAGGATCCATCTTTGAGATGAGCATGGTTGTATGATTTAGCATGTACTGCCTCAAACGCTTGGCGGCCCAGGCTAGCGCACAACAAGTTTTTTCGAGCATTGAGTATCGAGATTCACAGTCAGTAAACTTCTTACTCAGGTAGTATATCGCATGCTCTTTACGCCCTGTCTCGTCATGTTGACCGAGAACACAACCCATACTCCCCTCAAGAACCGTCAAATACATAATCAAGGGTCTCCCTGCCACTGGAGGTATCAAAACAGGAGGCTCTTGCAAATACTGTTTTATTTTATCGAACGCCTTTTGACAATCTTCATTCCATGTTGTAGCCTGGTCTTTTTTCAACAGCTTGAATAATGGCTCACACGTAGCTGTTAGGTGAGATATGAACCGAGCGATGTAGTTCAACCTCCCTAAAAACCCGCGCACCTCTTTTGCTGTTTTAGGCGTCGGCATCTCTTGTATGGTTTTTATTTTTGCAGGATCAACCTCTATTCCTTTTTCACTCACGATAAACCCCAGTAGTTTACCCGATCTCACCCCGAAGGTGCATTTGTTAGGGTTCAGTCTCAACCTGAACTTCCTAAGCCTTTTGAATAATTTCAGCAGATTCACCAAATGTTCTTCCTTCGTCTGGGATTTGGCAATCATATCATCAACATAAACCTCGATCTCTTTATGCATCATGTCATGAAAGAGAGTCGTCATTGCACGCTGATATGTTGCCCCAGCATTCTTTAATCCGAAGGGCATCACTTTATAGCAAAATGTTCCCCAAGGCGTAATGAAGGTAGTCTTCTCCATGTCTTCTGGCGCCATTTTTATCTGATTATAGCCCGAGAAGCCATCCATGAAGGAGAAAACGGAGAATTGAGCAGTGTTATCAACCAGCACATCGATGTGAGGAAGTGGGAAATCATCCTTCGGGCTCGCTCTGTTCAGACCACGGTAATCTACGCACATTCTCACTTTAACGTCTTTCTTTGGCACTGGCACAATATTAGCGACCCATGAGGGATATTTTGTAACAGCTAGGAAACCAGCATCCCACTGCTTTTGAACCTCCTCCTTAATTTTCACTGCCATATTAGGTCTAGTTCTTCGGAGCTTCTGCTTAACCGGCGGGCATTCCTCTTTTAGCGGCAGACGGTGCACAACCATATCCGTATCCAACCCAGGCATGTCCTCATACGACCAAGCGAAAATATCACTGTACTCTTTGAGCATTTCAACCAGTCTTCGCTTGACGTTGCTCTGCAGTGCGGCTCCTATACGGATGTTCCTTTCAACCCCTTCCGACCCCAGATTAACGATTTCAATGACCTCCTCATGAGGCAGAATGATTCGTTCTTCTTGCTTTACCAACCAAGACAACTCTTCTGGAACGTCGCCATCTTCAACAATCTCTTCTTCGGCCTGAAATACCGGGTGCTCAAAGTCGAAGTGAGTCATAGGCGGTTCAATGATGTCATCTGAAAATGTTATCCTGCAAAAGGAATGGTTAAATGCTTCAAAACACATACAAAGCGAGTAACCACATTGCCATTTTATTGTAAAAATAAAAACAGGAAAAACAGAGATAACAATATTTGTACGTGAAAAACGCCTTTTATTTAACGATTAAACAGTGCAATGTACATAACAGAACGGCCCTAAGCAAAATCACGATGCCCTGGGTAGGACACCGGATTATTCAACAATTAAGAAAACAAAGTATTATTGTTTGGTAGTCACAGGAACAGTCTCCTGAATAGACCAATTGCATAATCCTTGTCCTGGCACGCTCGGCTGAATCCAGGCGTCCATGTCGCTGTCTCCCTCTTCGGAATCTGAAACAACGTTAATGGCCTCGTGATACACTCTACTAGCCGTGATTGTTATTGGTCCTTTGAAACGGGGTGCCCCAGCAGCAGGCATTGATGATGACGGTTGATATCTGAGCCCAAATCTGTCCATCTTCACGGGAAGATCCAGAACTTTGCCCCAGCCTTTTGTCTCACCAGTTTTCACTAGAGCCTGAGCCTCTTTGTACGACGATACGGCCACCTCTGATGCTTTACTCGGCCCTGGAACTTTGTCTTTGATGCGCAACCCTTCAAAGGCTTGACAGAGTGTTTCATGAATCTCGCCGTCGACTTCCACATACTTGAATGACGACAGATGGCTGACCAATATGTCCTCCTCTCCACAAACTGTGACCACACTGTCCCCTACCATGTATTTCAGCTTTTGGTGCAAGGTAGATGTGACTGCCCCAGCCCCATGGATCCATGGTCGTCCAAGAAGACAGCTATATGCTGGCTGGATGTCCATAATGTAAAATTCAGTTTCGAAAATCTCCGGCCCCACCTGCAGAGGCAGAGTTATGGATCCAAAGACCGACCTCCGTGTACCATCAAATGCCCTGATCACCAAGTCACTAGGCGTACAAATGATTCCCCTGATGTCCAATTTCATCATTGCTTTCTTTGGCAGCACGTTCAAGGAAGACCTGGTATCTACCAGCACGTGGGACATGACTGCGCCCCTGCATTCAACTGAGACGTGTAACGCCATATTATGCTCTCTTCCCCTCGGGGTCAAATCAAAATCCGTAAATCCCAAACTATGGCCTGCATTCACGTGTGCCATCACCCCTTCCAACTGATTCACAGAAACATCTTGGGGTACAAACGACGTGTCCAGGATTTTCAATAATGCATTCCTATGGGCTTCGGAACACAATAACAGTGACAATATGGATATCTTCGACGACGTCTCTTGAAGGTGCTCAACAATCTTATAGTCACTCTTACGAATAAGGCGCATAAACTCTTCTACATCTTTCAGTGATGTTTCTTTTTCATTCCTCTGCACAGGGACATCCTCATTCATTTTTCCTTTTCCTTTTGCCAATCGTTCAGCCTCTACTTCAGGCGATATAAAAATTCTCCCACTTCTTGTCATCCCTCCGGTCCCGACGATATTGTCCACAACCTCAGCTGACTGTTTACTGATATCAAGTTTCACCCCATCACAATACGCTTCCAGTCCATAAGTCCAAGGTACCGCCTTAGTGCTCTCATAAGGTATTGGCCCTGCCTTGGTGATGGTGATCGGTGGTTGTCTGGCTGGCGCCGTTATAGTTATCGTTTTTCGGGGGATTGTCACTGTAGCTACATCACTTTGCTCATCCGCTAATACCTCTGCAGGTTTCTCAACTGTCATTCTGTCGAATTGCAACGTGCCTTCATCTATCAAGGTCTGAATACCCTTCTTCAATTCATCACAACCCCCAACTTGGGTCCAACACTCTAGACAAAACTCATCGCAGCCCGGATACACACCTCCTTTCAATAACCTGCTCTTTATCTCACACAACGGCGTCTTTAGTTCATCAACATTCATGATCAAGTTCAAACCCTCCTCAGTCAAAATAGCATTTGCCCCATGGTTGGGCATGGGCTGTTGTACTATGTTCGGACCTGCTTGTCCAAAATTTATGGCTTTGCTATCCAACAGATCTTGCACCACATGCTTGAACGCGTGGCAATTCTCTATGTCATGGCCCGGAGCCCCGGAGTGGAACTCGCAGTGTTTGTTCGTATCAAAACCAAACGGAGGAGTGCCCGTCATTGGCGCCATAGTCCTCTTTTCCACCAGATTCAAACCCAGTAATGTTTGGAGTAACTCTGCATACGTATAAGGAGGTACATCAAATACTCTTTTCGGCCTTGTGTTAGGAAACCTCCTCTGTCCCTGATTTGGCATCTGCTACTGGTGTTGTTGCTGCTGCTGCTGTGGTGGTATCTGCTATAGTGGTGTTGGTTGTTGGTGAAATGGAATTGTGACGCTTGCCACCTATTGCGGATGATTGTACTGATTATGTTCTCTGCCCCGGCCTCGGCCTCGGCCCCCGAATACTGCACTTGTATCACCCTGACGACGACCACCGAAAGCTCTTCTGTTACTGCCAGCTGAAGTGGATTCCCCAGCTTGGAATCTCCCCATTTTGATATTACTTTCAACTTTCTCACCCATCAAGATTAGATCCGAGAAACTGCCCAAGGAAGCAGGAAACAGCTTATCATAAAACATACCGGTGAACGTTCCTATGAACATATCATTCATCTCCTTCTCAACCAAAGGAGGATGAACCCTCGCAGCCATGTCGCGCCACCTTTGCGCATATTCTTTGAAGCTCTCATCTTTCTTCTGCGACAACCCTTGTAACTGGACCCTATTCGGTGCCAGGTCACTATTGTACTTATAATGAGCCACAAACGCTTCAGCCAGCTGCTTCCAAGTCTTTACCTGAGTAGGCTCCAATCCCATGTACCATTCAAGGGAAGGACCCGACAAGCTGTCTTGAAAGAAATGCATCAGCATCCTCTCATCGTTCGAATAGGCCGACATCCTTCTATAGTATGACCGCACATGCACCTTGGGACAGGTATCTCCCTTATATTTATCAAATATGGGAGCTTTAAACTTTAGCGGTACCCTCAGGCCAGGAACCAGCCCCATTGTGGTCATATCTAAACCAACAGTACTTTGATCCACAACACCTTTCATCTGCTCCTCGAGCATCTTGATTCGCTGAGCGTTATCCACAGGACCTTCAAAACCCCCGCCAGAGAAAGCATCTTCTTGCTGATCTTCTATCCAATTACCGTTCCCATTTCTGTATCCATCGTACCCATTGTTACGACCAAATCTAGTCTGATTCATCACAGGGACCCGCCCCCTATTACCATACCCTTGAGCGACCCCAGCAGGTCCAAAAGCCATCACTCCGGCACCATTTCCGTTACCGAATCCGCCATAACCCTGATTGGTATTACCAAATCCATCCTGTCCGAAGCCCTGAGCGTTGAAGCCGTGCTTCCCATCTTGATTAGCATAATCAAACCCCTGGTCGTTATAGCCAAGTCCGTTGTTACCGAAGCCATTACCTCCAATATTATCACCGCCCAGATTGGCATCTCCGAACCCAACGTTGTTGATGACAGTCTCATTACCGATTCCTGTATTACCGTTCCCGGCGCCAGTCCCATTGTTCACATTCACAGCAGGTATGTTCGTCACAGGTGGAGCTACCGGTGTAGGAGTACCATCCCCGTGAATGGTGTCAACACGTACAGAATTGTGGTCTTCATTTCCATGCCCAGCATTTCTCGCTAGCAACGGCTGCACCAGAGCTTGCAAGTTTTCCTGGCCTTTCACGATTGTCTCCATCGTCTGCATGAACAGCGCCAGCTTCTCACGCATGTCCTGCATCTCACTCTGCATCTGATCCATAACTCTTTTGCAGTTGGTACGAGTAGAGTATCGGTGCGGGCGTTGACTTTCAATCCTGTAAATATCTGATGAAAGCAGGGGATGAGATACATTTCAATAATTACCTGTAATGCAGTATGAATGCACATGTGATTATGTAAATATGCTACAGGTTATATTTCCCCGATTCTAGTTCCAGAGAGAAAGCCATTATGGCAATGAAGTCCTTATTCATCAAGCAATAAACCAGAAAATCCTCATATATAACAAATGCCCAGAGGCTGAGTACTAAATACAACCGAAAAGACCTCGGCCAACAAGTCTGGCGATAGCCCAAATATGAGTACAAATAACAAAGGTAAGGCAAAGATACGTTAGGCCAAGTGGCGCGCTCGGACGTCCTCCAACATCCTCATCGTCTCTGAGTGTCCTAGTCGGGAGATCAACTCCTGCACCAGTAAAGCATGCCGCTCAGTAGTGGATCTCAGCTTTGTGGCGTCGTCCTGGGGAGCTCCTCTGCTCGAACTCTCGTCAGATTTGTACCTCTTGGAACCGGCCTTCTCCTCGCAACCTCTCGACTTCTCGTCACCATCACTGACTCTGAGATTAGCAGTACTTCTAAAGGATGTTACTTCGACAATCCGTGCTTCCTGGGCTTTAACCTGTGCTTCCAGCGTGGCAATCTGCATTTTCAGTTTGTCTTCGCGCTCTTTTCGTTTGGTGAGCGTGGCCTCCCACAAAGCCTCCCACTTGCTGATACGAGCATAAGCCTTGCTTAGAAGTTCCTTCTTGGACGTGAGTACCTTGCTAACCCCGTTCAAAGCTATCCCTACTTTTTCTTTCTTGTTGGTCACTGTTGCACCCTAAAATTTGACCAACCGGTTCTCCTATCTGACTCGTGGTTTAATTTCATATTCGCAAATCAGACGCGTGATATTTGTGCACAAGCAGGGGATATCAGAGTTTACAACCTGATTCTCGTCTATCAGATATGGCAGATCCAGTCCAGATCACCAGGGTTTTATTTTCGGGAAATTGTGCGCTCCTCGGTGATTTCTAGCTTGCACAGTAATTTTGGGGATATTCTGACGCCCAGGGTTCTCTGTTCGATTCGATCTGGTCTCGTGCGCTCTTTTATGGGGGTCATTTGCATTTGTCTGCATTTTTAGGATTTTAATAGACTTTTGTGAATTTTCAATAGGCTTTATAGATTTTTCTGGAATTTAAATAGGGTTTTTGTATTTTTTAATAGTTTAATTCTCTTTTTAGAATTTTATAGGATTTTTTAAATAGATTTTTTAGAATATAAAAGAGTTTAAGTAGTTTAAATTGTTTTTAGAATAATAAAGGAAAAGGGGAATATAGTGTTTTCTTTCATTAATAATAGATGTTAATAGTTTAGAATTTTAATAGAAATTTTATAGATTTTTAAATAGGTTTTAAATAGTTTTAATAGATTTAAATCATTTTGTAGCTTTTAAATCATTTTTAGAATATTAATAGGGTTTTTTTTAATAGTTTTAATTCTTTTAATAGATTTTTTTTTAGGATAATATAGATTTTTCTAGAATATTAATTGAGTTTTTGAATTTAATTTTAGATATAAAGAATATAGTTTTAAATAGATTTTTTCTTTTAAATAGTTTATTTTCTTTTATAGAATTTAAATAGATGATATAGTCTTTTTTAAAGTTTAATATAGTTTTATTAGAGTTAATAGGTTTTTTCTCTTTTTAGATTTAATTAATTAAGATTAGATGTTAATTAGATTGTTTAAGCTTGTTTTACAGTTTTTCTGAATTTTTTAAGATTAGTTTCGTTGGGCCCGGTGCAGCAGAAAGCCCAATTCAAATGCAGTTTTTGTCCAAATTCGTCCAGAAATATCCAGAAAATGTCCAAAATATTCCAGCTAATTCCAGCCACGTCTAGAAGCTTCTGGAAGCGTCCAGAATTCTCAGTGTCATAAGTACAGCGCGCCACGTGTGGCGCAGAGGCTGGCCCACGTTACACTCACGCAGGACCCCACCTCACACACTCAGAAGCTCCCAATCCACGCCACGCGTCCCACCAGAACCCACTCCCTCTCTCTGCTGCCACCCGTCCTCACACGTGTATCCTCCCTGCACCATTCCCTCTACCACCTGTCATCACCACACGCGACGCCGGAGAAGCCACCGGCCGGCATGCAAACTCCGTCCGGCCGCCCTTAACGCCACCGACCTCGCCGGAATCTGCAAAAATTGCAGAATCTTCCAAGCACCTCCGATCTTCATCTTGCTCCTCCGTCCATCATTCATCATCCCCTCGCCGGAGACAGCTACCGTCGCCGGAAAACTCATAGCTTGCGCCCAGAACTCATCCATCCTCGTCGCGTCTCAAGAACAACTTCCCCAGAACCTTCATACAGTATCCAAGAACACCATCAAATCTCCATTGTTCTTCACGGAGTTTCCCAGAAAAGTCTTAGAACTCCATAGTTCTTCAATCCCTCCCCAGAACATCATCGTTCCTCAGCATCGATCCTCAAGAACTTCGTGGATTCATCAGGAACCTTCATCCTTCGATTTGTTTTCCAGAAAATCTTTATGATTTTCATCTGAACCGTCTTCATTCGCCACGATTTTCAAGCGTCATCCTTCAACTTCATCTTCGCTCCATCTTCACACGCGGCTTGGATCTTCGCTGAAGGGGCTTCGTTCTCCAATACGCTCCAGTTTGCTCCAGATCCATCTCCAGGTATGCTTTCTGAAACTCATTGTGTGTTCTACTTTAGATTGCGTTGCCTTCAATGATCCATAGAACGGTTAGGGTTTTGAGGGATTAATTGGTGCGTGGTTTGAATGTATGATGCTGGGATTTGGGTTTGATCTTGATAATGTGTTTGAGGCTGATTTAGGATCGTTAGGCTTAGATTGATCATGTTGCTGGGTTTGTGTTTGATGTTGGTTGAGATTTATTGAGAAGGATACGAGAGTTTCAGATAGGGTGAAGGAGACGAAGGTTGAAGACGGCTAGGGTTTGGGGTGAGTGAACAGTGATTTGAGTTGTAAGGGTATTCAGGTTTTGTTTAGGGTTTCGTTGGGTTAGGGTCAGGTTTGGGGCTTAGGCCCAAATGTGTCTTGCTAAAGTCATCCCCATTATTACTCATTATCCCCCTCCCTGCGTGTGAGAGCTGGGAAGGATTTGATTTGGGCCTTATGCCCAATTGCTGTCCACACCCCCCTGGGCGTAAGCCCAATGAGAATGAACTAGAAAACTTGCTAGCGCTGCACCCCCCCCTGCGTTTTTCTTCCTTTATTTTGGTGGCAATTTTCTGACTCACTGGGCCTTAGGCCCCAGCGCTATCCACACCCCCCGTTGCTTGGGCCCAGCCAGAATAGCTTAGAAACCTTGCTGTTTGAACCCCCTCCCCCCATTCTATTTCATTTCTTTTATTTTGTTTTTCTTTTATATTTTCATGATTGTAGATAAATCATAAGAAAATAAAAATGATTGATTTTTAAGTTCTTCTTCTTTCTACCATTTCATCACAATGTCTAGAAAATTGTATAAAAATAAAAATGCCATTTTATTTTTGTTTACTATTTTTTTGTATATTTTCCATTTAATTGACTTTTTTTAATATTCTTTAGTGCATACATATCATTAGAAAATTCATGGAAAATAGTAGATTTAGTCAAATAATTCCGTTCTTTTTTTCTGTAGACTCGTAATTCAATATAGAATTTTATAGTGCAAAAACATTAGCTTAATCATGCATTTTCAGTTTAATTGCATTTTTTTGTATTGCTCTGATATTGAATAATTGGTTTGTGGATATGTCTGTGTTGCTGATTTTAGTTCTTTCATCTGGTAATGAATTTTGTTCTGATTTTTCAGTATGTTGTCATAGAGCCATGTAGGTTCCCCCCATAGATTTTTGATAGATTTTTGTAGGATGTTCTGATATGTTTTAGTCTGAGCTTGAAGATAGGAGAAGTCTTGATGACTTCTAACTTTGAAGTTCAACTGTGGTTGAACTTCAGAGATAGTCTCTTGTGGTTTGTTGGCCTGTGGGTTCTTCTCAAGGATAGGAGCTGGTTGCAGTCTTGTTGGAGCTTGCAAGGATGCAGTGGATTGAGGCTTAGTCTAGGAGCTTGTTATCTGTTTGTGAGGTTCGAGATCCTGAAGTTTGAAGGGAGTTTATGGTACTTTCCTGAGGAAGGCACTATGAATGACTTTCGCTCTTTATTCTCACCTCTTTCGTAAGTATCCAATGATGTCGGAGCCAACTTGTGAGTTTAATTTCTCCTGAGGAGGAATGTAAACTGATCACATCTTGTTGAGCCACATGGGATACGATTCCTAAGTGGAAGTCCCCTAGTACTTTCCTGAGGAAGGTCCTATGGGTCTATTCACTTAGTTCCATTAGTTTATCTAGGATTTCTCAAGTATCCAGTGATGTTGGAGCCAACTTGTGAGTTTAATTTCTCCTGAGGAGGAATGTAAACTGATCACAGTTGTTGAGCCACGTAGGATACGATTCCTAAGTGTCAGCCTCCTAGTACTTTCCTGAGGAAGGTCCTATGGGTCTGTTCACTTAGTTCCCTTAGTGCATATAGGTTTTCTCAAGTATCCCGTGATGCCGGAGCCTTCATGTGAGTTTAATTTCTCCTGAGGAGGAATGTAAACTGATCACAGTTGTCGAGCCGCATAGGATATGACTCCTGAGTAGTAACCTCCTGGTACTTTCCTGAGGAAGGCACTATGAGTTTGTCTGCTTAGCTCCCTTTCTCTGGTAAGCTTGTTCTGAAGCTTGGAGGCTGGGATTGATTCCTTTTGCTTAGGAGTTTTGCTTAGAATGTTTGCTTAGATCTTTGCTTAAGGTGTTGTATAGGGTTTCGTTTAGAGATATATTAGGAGATTGTTTTAGGATTGGTTAGGGGCCTTGCCCAGGAGTAGTTTCTTGTTTTGTAGGTAGAGGCTTGTCAGGTTAGCTAGCCTTCTCTTTGTATTGTTTGACTTGTGTGATGTTATGTTGCATTAGACTTAGGTGTTCATCTAGATAGTTCTGAGTAGGTGCATCTTAGAAGTAGACTTTGTGTGCATGAGAGGTTGAGGTGGTCCTCCTTCTGCTTGTTTGTTATTGAGTGGCTTTGCTTGTCGGTATTTGGTAGAGCTGAGCTCCCTTGCCTTTGTGGTTTGCGGCCTTTGCGCCTTGTTTGTTTAGTTGTTGCATTCATGCATATTTTCAGTGTTTCTTTACGTTGCAGTTTCTTGTTTGTCGTTTAATCCTGTTGCCATGATCCCTTAGGAGCTCTGACTTCTCCGCTGCGGAGTTGTTATGATAGACATTAGGATGGTCAACCAGGTGTGATAGCAGTAGGTAGATTCCCCTTTCTCAGCTATAGTTTTAGGGTTTCCCTTTCCTTTCTGTAGGAGCTTTTGAGTAGCGTGACCCGTAGTTAGCCGAACTACAGCTGCTCTGATTCTTCGTACCAGACGAAGATATGTAGGCATAGGATGCGATATCCTAGCGAGCACACTAACAACTAACCTTTGTTCTCTCGCGGCTGTGCGATCGAGACTTTCCCGCTGACAACCAATCGTTATCCCGTTCTCCTGCCCGAGTGCATTTGAGACCAGATCGTATTTGTAGGTTCCCGAGCCTTAGAGACCAGTTTGTTTTCTCACTGCTGTGTGAAAGCGCCAGTTTACCCGTAGTTAGTCGAACTACGTTGACTCTGATTTTCCCATTGCACGAGGGAATACGTAGGCCCAGAACACCGTATGTTCTGTCGAGTCCTGTCCTTTTGTTTTCTTTTCAGACCAACCATTAGAGTAGATAGATAATACACCCTTTACCTATAAACATCAAGCGTGGATCCCGTCGAGTACGACGGACGTGAGGGGTGCTAATACCTTCCCCTTGCGTAACCGACTCCCGAATCCAGGTTTTGGTTGCGATGACCATACCTTTTTCCCGTCTTTGCGAGGTTTACTTCGAGCGTTTCCTTTCCCGCTCTGAGGGATAAATAACGCACGGTGGCGACTCTCCTGTCAAGCCGGCGCCGATTTTCGCAGTAGCGACAGCTGGCGACTCTGCTGGGGATGAATAGCATCTAGGGACTCTTCCCATCCCTTATGCTGGGACCGTTTCCCATCCCCTACGCGAGTCAATCCTAGCGCTTGGGTGTTTATTTGTTGGGTGTTGTGCATATTGTGTTTTACTTTTCTGCACTTTACTTTTCTGTACCTTTACCTTTCCGCATTTATTTTCCAGCATTATTATGATTATTGCTGTGGGCAAAGGGAGGTTACTGTGAGTGAAAAGCCGGACCTGAGCTTGAGTACACACCTAGATATAGTTGCGGAGAAGTAGTAGACGAACCTGTCTGCTGAGCAGGCACAGTTCCCTACGAAAATCTGCGCTCAGACGAGATTCTTGCAGAGGTGCTCCTTTCCGGTCCTGAGGATCTGAGGGGAGTCCAGACATGAGGATTGTCGACTCTGGGGACCGATCATTTGGAAGTCAGCTAAGTGAGGCCTCTTCATGACATGATGGTGCCACTCCTTCTGGGAATCGTATCGTCATTCATGAAAGTCTGTGACGCTGATGATCGCATAGGATGTCGTACCTTTGTCCGTGGATTAGGTCTATCATACCTGTGAGGGGGATCGGGTTATTGCAGGAAAACCGGCCTTCAGAAACCATGATTCAGTACCTTTATCAGATGGTGTTCTTGATTCATCTCCAGGTGTGTTGTCTGGGTCAGATGGGTTTCTTATCTGAGGTTGATACTATTATCAGATGGTTTTCTCGTCAGATACAGAGGTTCAGATGGTTTTCTTACCAGGGGATTGATATTTTGAGTATCAGATGATAGTTAGTGTCCTGAAGTTCTGATGACCGTGATGGTTTTCTGTTCTTGATCACAGAGATATTCCTCTTCAGGCTACAGCATAGCCCCTGTTTTCGCAGATTGCATTATTTATCATATTGCATCATCGCATTACCATTTTGCATACAACTAACGTGTGTGTATTGCAGGTACATATTTTCCCTTCCAGTTCTGGTGTTTGTTCCTAGCAAGACATGGAAAACCTGAAGAGAGTATTGCCCTATAAATTTCCGTCGCCGGATATCAGTCTATTGTTAGAATTGATTACTATTGCTAAGAAGAGGGTAATGGGTGACTTCAGAAAGAGATATGGGAGGATTCTGACCTACGTTTATCAGCCATCTGCCTACGAGACCAGCGGCATCTATACTCTGTTACAGTTCTATGATGCGGAGCTCAGGTGCTTTGTATTCCCCGACTTTGTTTTGGCTCCTACCCTGGAGGAGTATTCTGCACTTCTGGATATACCGATCCGCGAGCAGATGCCTTTCTATCGTACGGACGCTGAGCCTAAGCTGGCTGAGCTTTCTGCCATCCTGTGCTTGAAAGAGTCTGAGCTGTCTGGGAAGATGATCAGAAGAGGAGACGTATGGGGATTTCCGTTGGATGTCTTAGTGGAGAAGGCTCGAGAATATGCCCAGAAGGGTGGCTGGGGTGTTTTTGACGTCATCCTTGTTGTATGTGTGTATGGCATCGTGTTGTTTCCGAACATTCCTGATTTTGTTGACTCGGATGCCTTCTATATTTTGGCTGCGAAGAACCCAGTCCCTACTTTGCTGGGAGATATCCACCATTCAACTCACTACCAGAATGAAAAGCGGCGAGGAAGGAATGTGTCTTGTTGTGTACCTCTCCTATGCAGGTGGTTCACCAGTCATATGCCTAAGTCAGGCCCTTTTGTCACCTCTATCGATTCTCTAGGATGGCCTGAGCGCTTAATGGGATTGACTTCTAAGGATGTGGTATGGGTTAACGAAGAGGTATTCGGAGTGGAGGTTATACTCAAGTGCGAAGGATTCCCGAATGTCCCGTTAATAGGAAGGAAGGGGTGCGTCAATTACAACCCTTCCTTACTGATCAGGCAATTTGGGTATATACCTCAGGGAGCGCCGAAACCCGAGGAGATACAGGAATCTCTGTATCTCACTGGGACAATAGGGAAAGAGATGCGGACCAAACTTGAGAAAGCCTGGAAGAACTTGCACAAGAGAGGGAAGCTTTCAGGTAGCAGAGGGGATACTCGAGTTCCTGGCCCGTATGTGGAGTGGATTCGTGAGCGAGCTGTGAAATTCCTTATGCCTTATCCAGCGGTTCAGCCATTGCATCCTTCTCCGGTGGAGGAGCCTACCACAGTGGATATACAGGTATTCAAGCAGCTGATGGCCGAGAAAGAGGAGCTAGCAAGGGCTAAAGAGGCTTTAGAGCAGGAGAATGCCCAGCTTCGGCATGAAAAGATTGAAACAGGATATGTTTCTAAGCAACAGGCTGAAACTCTGAAACATCTAAAGACTACGTTATTGGAATTGACTGAAACCAAGAAGCGTCTGGAGTTAGATGTAGACTCAGTTAGTAGTGTGTTGGCCACTAAGAAGCAAGAGCTGGAAAGGGCCTACACAAAGCTAGCCAAGTTCAGAGAACACTGAGATCTCACTATGACCAAGCGCAAAGAGCGGGAAGAAGAGCTGAAGACGCAGGTAGCTCAGTTAGAAGAACAGGTCAAAGTGAAGACTGGAGAGCTTGAAGAGGAAGCCTGCCGCCGATACGAAGCCGAGCGCAAGCTGACAGATGCCATGAAGAATTTGGAAGATTTCCAACATAGAGCAGATGCCAAGAGACCCAAACCTGGGGGCGGTGCCAATGATAAGGCTTGGGAAGACTTTGTCAGAGACATCCAGGGAACGGTCAGGAAGAGGGATCGACTGATAGAAGGTTTGATTTATCAACCAGATCATGCAGAGACAAAGAAGATGGTCGAGGACTTCCGCAACCGTACCAGTACTTGATTTCTCTCTGGTATTCTGTATGTTGAGATCACCACCAGGCATGTTGGATGGGATCCTCTTTGTCATATCAGTTGTATGAAGCATAATTATGTAACCTCTTGACAAGGCAGTTATTCTAATAAATATATGAGGGTTTTTCTAAATATTGTCTTTATGGTTTATCTGGTCTCGCTACCACTGACACTGGAATTGGAGGGGAAATATCTCCAATGCACACATGCACGTTAGCATTTTTTTGTATTTCTGTTTGCATAAATCATATTGCATAGCATTACTCTGGCAGGTCAGAGCACTTATCCAGCCTTTGTTTTCACCAGAAAGTGATTCTCGGGGAATTGTTTGAGGCAAAAGAGGAGTGTCGAAGACGACCGAGGGGCTGAGGCAGATTTGAGCAGAATCGAGCAGTGTAGTCCGTTACAGGTAATTGGTAGCTATGTCTGAAGGCAATTTCCAGGTTCCTAACACCTTGGCGGGGTTTACTATGGCGTCCAACCATCAGTATGATTCTATGGAAGGCTTCCCGCAAGCGAACAATCTTACTGCAGACCAAGTCGTACAGCCTACGGATGAGAACCGAGATCGACATGAGCAGTTTGTTGCCCGAAATGAACGTTATCTTCCTGTTAACAATCAAAGTGTTGCTTTCCCTGTGATGAATTACCGGAGAGATATTCCAATGGCCGGGATGGTAGATCCAAGAGCTCATGAGCAGGATAGAAGACTCCGAGCGTTGGAAGAAGGTATAAAAGCCTTAGAAGCGAAAGATGCCGTTAACCTGGATGCTGTGGCCATGTGTTTGGTTCCTGACCTCGTGTTGCCGTACAAGTTCAAAATGCCGGAATTTGAAAAATACACGGGAGATAGCTGTCCAAAGTTGCATTTGGTGATGTTCTGTCGAAGGATGACTTCGTTTGTGCGAAATGACCAACTAATGATCCATTGCTTCCAGTATAGCCTGACTAGGGCATCCCTGAGATGGTATGTGCAATTAGAGAGTAATCAGATTCGATCGTGGGTGGATTTAGCTGGAGCTTTCATGAAGCAATACGATTACAACCTGGACTTGACTCCTGGTCTCGTAGATCTGCAAGAATTGTCTCAGGCGGAGAATGAATCATTCAGAGCGTATTTGCGAAGATGGAAAGAATTGGCTGCTGGTGTTCAGCCACCGCTTCCGGAAAGAGAACTGGTTGACATCTTCTTGGGTACTCTGAAAGGCCATTATTTTGACAAATTGTTCAGTTGCACAAACTTTGTGGGCCTGATGAGGCTGGGAGAGATTGTTGAGAGAGGACTCAGGAGTGGAAAGTTTCGAGATGTTCCTTACGTCCCAGTTGATAAGGTTGAGTCAGTTGTCAGTTCCCAAGAAGAGTGGGAAGAAAGAACTGACGCCACCTCGGAATCTCTAGCATCTCAGGATCAGTTTTCAGACACTTCAAGTCAACGATCATCTTACCGCCGATCGCGTCAGCATGCTCCACGAAGACCAAGGAAACCTGAAAGGCAGTTTACTCAGCTACCGGTGTCGTACAGTCAGTTGTTGCCAGATCTGGTCAGAAGTGGATTGATAGTGCCGAAAGAGACTAAGCCGGTGATTCCACCGTATTCTCCAGGTTTTGATACCAGCGCCCGCTGTGAGTACCATGTTGGGGCACAGGGGCATTCAACAAATGATTGTAAGGTACTTAGAAGCCAGATTCAGGATCTGTTAGACTCTAACCGTATTTGCATCACTCCTCAAGGTTTTGTTCAGGTTAATGATTTTCCATCCTCCAGTTGTGTGGGTTCGTCAGTTAATGTCATGGAAGACTCCACAGGAAGTGTGTGCTCTGAAGATTGTCAATCAGAGAGTTCAGTTGTGTGGGAGAAATTTCTAGAGGTTTTTGCGCCGGATGTCGCATCTGTTTTCTCTGCTTAATCCGTTTAGCTTTTGTGCACTAGTGTCTGCCGACCACCACCAGGATTGTTGGCTGGGGTCGTTATATTCATACTCATTTGTGCTTACCTGCTGATTTTGTTGGTTGTACATATGTGGGAGATGTTCGTCTGTATGCTTATAGCTTGAGTTTCTCTTTATCTCGTTATGAATATGTGTTTGCTTTCTGCGCTGCATTATCATTTAACAGGTATATCAGAACCGTGGGCCTTATTTCCTCATCGTCCAGTTTGTTGCAGGAATTCCTTCAGAGATATGGAACAGAATCAGTTTGAATTGATTGAAGTCCAAAGCCAGCTGGGGCAGATGATGAGAGACATGCAAGAGATGCGTTCAGAGCAGAAGATTCTCAAGGAGGAGAACAGTCAGCTGAAGACCCAAATGAGCTTGATCATGGAGGTAGTCAAGAATGTGCTTAGGAAAGAAGACGATCAGCTATTTGAAGCCGCAATGAAGAATCTCGCGCCACCTGTGCATGTGGAACCTGAGCAGCAGCAACAGAAGATACATCCGGCTCAGCGGAGGATCCAGGAAGGGAAGCCAAAGAGAATATTTGAGGCACCGCCTATGACATATGCTGAGCTCTTGCAGACTTTATTGAGGTTTAATCTGGTTGAGAAAAGAACGTTGGAACCGCCAACGAGAGTGTTTCCTCATGGGTACGATGCCGGTAAGCAATGTGAGTTTCATTCCGGGGCATTCGGACACGACATCGAGGGTTGTCATGCTTTTAAGCACAATGTTCAAGACCTGGTTGACTCGCACGATATTGAATTCACGCCGGGCGGCGTAGCTGTACGTATTGCTCCTATCCCAGTTGATGCTAAGATGATGGATGTTTCTAAAGCTGCAGTGGGTCAGAAGCGTATCCTGGACTCCATGGCGTCAGAGTCTCCAGGCCCACAACTGTTGCCTATTCCCGGGGCAGACCTGAGAAAGAAAATGGCTAAGCATAAGGAGGGCGTTAATCAATGCATTGAAGGTCAAGAAACCGATGTCGCATCTGATACGAAGGGTGTTTAAGGGTCAACCCGATACCAGCAGCAGCAGCCTCAGCAGCAGAACCAGCAGGGGTATAAAAGATATCAGAATCGGGCTCCCCTGGCAAGCCGTCATTTGGAAACTCCTCCTATGCCGTATGCACAACTTCTGCAAACGTTGCTTCAGCTCCAATTGGTTCATAAAAGGACGATGACTCCCTTAACGGGACCACCACCACCGGGGTATGATGCCAATGCTACTTGTGAGTTCCATACTGGGGCACCTGGCCATACGGTTGAGAATTGTAAAGCTTTTAAGCACAAAGTGCAGGATCTACTTGATAGTGCAGCAATCAGCTTCGGGCCGGGAGGTCCCCAAATCATCTGAATAAAGGAGGAGGGGCTCTATAATTTGGTTGAGTCATTGAAAGCAGATCAGGACAGCATCGAATTGTCTCTAATGAAGATAGCTGGTTCAGCAGCAGGACAGATGTGAAAGCCCGGTTCTCGGAAGCCAGCATTTTTCTTTGTTTTATCTTGTCATTTCTTTACATTTGTAGTCGCTTTCCTGTTCGAATTTGTAATCTTGTTTGTAAAACTTGTTGTTTTCATTCAATTGATGATAATGAAATAAATATGCATGTTTTGATTGAATCCATTCGTGTTCACTAACTATTTTTACAAATGTCCAACGCTTGGTTAAGAAGAATTTGGGGAGGATGACGAAAATGACCGACATGCAACTGCCGATACTGTATGCTTTTGAAATAAAACCTGTTGATGATGTACAGGCATTGTTTCAAATCCCTAAACACCGGAGTTATAAGGAAGATAATCCCTTGTCAACCCCTTTGAGCCTTGTAGTAGGAGTTTCTTTCTGAAAACGAAAAAACCTTAATCTTAACCTGGGGCAGGGTAGGTGTTAGCTAATTTGACCGAGCGTCCAAATTGCAAAAGGAGTGTCCGTTCGAGGATCAATCACGTCCCTAGAGGTCGTGCCTAAAAGACCACAATGGTTCAATCAAGAGTGGGACAGCCACATCATTCCCCAAAGAGTCAAACAACCAGTGTCATACGACTTGCTCGAAAGAAAAAATGAAGAAAAAAAAAGAAAAAATCAAAAGCCCGCTAAGTCAAGAACACTTCAAAACAAATGGCTTAGGCAAAAATGAGGGCATCCCGCTGGACTTAAAAAATCAAAAGAAACTCAAAAGGAGTCAGTCCAGGCAAAAGTTAGGGATATGAAAAGAAAAAGATGAAAGGGATCAAAAGGGAAATCCTCGAGGGAAATGCGAGTCGTGTGACCTCAAGTGTCAAAGACGAAAAGTGAGTGGCTGTCACTCCAAAATCCGAAAGTTTCTCGAACTATCACTCCTATCTTTCAACCTCCGAGAGGTGAGCGCTAAGGTCGAATTAGCTGAACGTAGGATGGGAGAACATCAAGGAGAATGGGTGGGTTAAAGTAAACTTTGAGCCTTTATCCTTTCTTTCGAAACCATGAACCTGACCACGTTACAACCTCCAAAAGTCCTAATTGAAGCAGGTTGTTTCGAAAGCATACTCCGGTAAAGGTCGCGTCGATTCTGACTCTTGAAAGGGTTCCTCTTACCATGTTGATACTAATGTTGATAAATGTTTTATGCATTATATGCCATAAACTGTTTTTCCTTTTCCCAGTGAACAGATTGGATGTCAAAGCTGTCATATGTGTTGCATTAATATGTCTTTTACGCAGAACAACTTGTTTTACTTGCAAGTAAGCGCTTGACAGCAGAAAAGCTTCCTACAGTGGAAAGTATGGTCAAGATAGAATGCAGAACGCCCGAATGTTCCGAGAGCAGGGGCAAGCTTTTATTGTGATCCCCAGTCAGGTCAGCTTTTCGAAGTCAGTTATTCTGGGGCAATCAGGTTGAGATTCGGTGAATACGTCGTAGTCAGGAGGTACTGCTCTGGATCAGCTAATCAGGGGCAAGGTCATTGCAGTCAGGGGCAGACCATCTTAAGCACGCCGAAGTTATTCGAGGAGCATTCGGTGTGAAGTATTTCTCCGAAGTTCAGAATGCTGGAGCATTTCTTATCAGACCATCAGAAAACAGATTTTCAGATTTCCTTTCGAGGACTATCCCCACGGAGGTCCCGTAGGCTGGGGCATATCAGAAGAGAAAGGATTGGTCTTTTCCGTATCAGCAGGGCCATACAGAGTTATTCGAGCAGATGCAGTCGATTTTCGAGAGCGAGATGAATGCGGGAAGTCGTGTTACTATCCCTTGACTCTTCACTAAAAGGCTGTGTATTCATGAAGAATATTTTCCAGCGTCAGTTGTACCTGACCCAGCAAGATAGCTTAAGAGCTCAAATCCATGTTTGCGATTACTGTGAAGCCCATCCGTGTTGGCGCATCAATTTCCAGATCCGAGCTTCATCAGCACGCGGGAAGACTCCCTCCATTTTTCCAGCAAAGTCCAATTTGTCAGTGGTATGGGTGAGCTATCCCCATAGGAGTCCGATCATGCTTGGCACATCCGCTATTTCACAGCGGAGTTACATTCCCCAGCAGGGTATTACTTTGTCGAAGTGTTCGTTTAAGTTCCCAATATCCCCAGCAGAGTTGGCCTCGCCTTCAGCATTTATTTTGCTGAAGTGGTTCTGTACCTAGCTCTCTCTGGCAACTCGAGCCTGCATTAGCATATTGCATGCATCATCATATTTGCATCATACTTGCATATCATTGTCAAAATGCGTGGCATTTCCACCCAGAATGGAGCATTACGCCATAGAAAGATTAAAGCATATGCATATGCATACGAAGCATAAGTCAGATTTTCTATCAGCCTCATATGGCGCGTGAATTACTCTGTGATCAGTTCAGGGGCATTTATCCAGCAGCAGTATTCAGACAGTTCAGCAGATTATTTGTATCTCAGATCATACAATAGTTATGCTTTGATCAATCGGTCATCTGATATCGACAGACTTTTCTTCCCGTCAATTCATATTGGCGATGTGTTCCTCCAATGAATGGACTTCTCCGTCTATCATTAGACGTCTTGAGTACGAATGTGGTTTTCTTCCCGTCTATCAGTAGACGATGTGAAGTTTCGGGCAATCTTCAATGGAGTTCAAGACAGAGCTTCTCTAGTAAGTAGCTTTTCTTTCCGTCTATCAGTAGACGATGTGAAGTTTCGGGTTACCGTTCAGCGGGTTTTCTTATTGCCAGATCATACGTATGATGAGGTGTTTCCCCAGCGAGTCTTCTCCGGCTATCTTTGGTTGTTGAGGGGTTTCAAAATGATATGTCGGATAGTGGTTTTCTTTCGGTTTATTGGATGAGATGGCGTTTCAAGAGGGACTTTTCTGACTGTCAATCCTTATTGATGCCGAAGCTCTTCGAAGAATGTTCAGTTTTCGTGATTGTCGATTCTTATTGACGACATGGTTCTTTAAAGGTGGTTTTCTTCCCGTCGGTCCATACTGATGATGTGGCCCCTTCAAGGATGTTGATCTTTCCATCAATTCCCGTAGACAGAAGGATTCTGAAATTCAAGGGTTGGTGTTGAATTGCGATTATGGTGTCTTTCCGTCTATCCTTAGACGATGTGAGTATGGAGATTACTTCTTCCCGTCTACCCTTAGACGATGAGAATATTGATTTGTTCATCAATCAGGATGAGCCCGTCTATCAGTAGACGATGTGAATTTGGAGATTATTTCTTCCCGTCTATCAGTAGACGATGTGAATTCGGAGATTATTGCTTCCCGTCTACCCTTAGACGATGAGAATATTGATTTGTTTCATCGATCAGGATGAGCCCGTCTATCAGTAGACGATGTGAATTCGGAGATTATTTCTTCCCGTCTATCAGTAAGACGATGTGAATTCGGAGATTATTGCTTCCCGTCTACCCTTAGACGATGAGAATATTGATTTGTTTCATCGATCAGGATGAGCCCGTCTATCCTTAGACGATGTGAATTTGGAGATTAATGTTGTCTTTCCGTCTATCATTAGACGAAGTGAGTATTCAATCAGGGTGTCTTCCCGTCCATCTTTGGGCGATGTGAGTATATTTCTCTTCCTGCCTATCAGTAGGCAATGTGAAAGGATCAGGTGTTTTGTTGCAGCCCTCGGGCTCTGTTACATGGGGCATCACAAGTAATGGGTATTCAAATCAGGAGTTCTTCATCAGATGATCGATCAGTTTGGTGCCGTAATAACTGGACTCGGTTTTCAGGACTTTATTCCCCAAGCAGTTTACAGTATATGCTCGCGGTTGGCAAATTTTCGGGTTTTATTTTATATTCAACTGTCTCGTACCTCCGAATGTTTGAAGGCTGAGCGCTCTTCAAACCCTTCAGGTCCAAGTCGCTTGAATAGGGGCAGCTGTTGCACCCTAAAATTTGACCAACCGGTTCTCCTATCTGACTCGTGGTTTAATTTCATATTCGCAAATCAGACGCGTGATATTTGTGCACAAGCAGGGGATATCAGAGTTTACAGCCTGATTCTCGTCTATCAGATATGGCAGATCCAGTCCAGATCACCAGGGTTTTATTTTCGGGAAATTGTGCGCTCCTCGGTGATTTCTAGCTTGCACAGTAATTTTGGGGATATTCTGACGCCCAGGGTTCTCTGTTCGATTCGATCTGATCTCGTGCGCTCTTTTATGGGGGTCATTTGCATTTGTCTGCATTTTTAGGATTTTAATAGACTTTTGTGAATTTTCAATAGGCTTTATAGATTTTTCTGGAATTTAAATAGGGTTTTTGTATTTTTTAATAGTTTAATTCTCTTTTTAGAATTTTATAGGATTTTTTAAATAGATTTTTTAGAATATAAAAGAGTTTAAGTAGTTTAAATTGTTTTTAGAATAATAAAGGAAAAGGGGAATATAGTGTTTTCTTTTATTAATAATAGATGTTAATAGTTTAGAATTTTAATAGAAATTTTATAGATTTTTAAATAGGTTTTAAATAGTTTTAATAGATTTAAATCATTTTGTAGCTTTTAAATCATTTTTAGAATATTAATAGGGTTTTTTTTAATAGTTTTAATTCTTTTAATAGATTTTTTTTTAGGATAATATAGATTTTTCTAGAATATTAATTGAGTTTTTGAATTTAATTTTAGATATAAAGAATATAGTTTTAAATAGATTTTTTCTTTTAAATAGTTTATTTTCTTTTATAGAATTTAAATAGATGATATAGTCTTTTTTAAAGTTTAATATAGTTTTATTAGAGTTAATAGGTTTTTTCTCTTTTTAGATTTAATTAATTAAGATTAGATGTTAATTAGATTGTTTAAGCTTGTTTTACAGTTTTTCTGAATTTTTTAAGATTAGTTTCGTTGGGCCCGGTGCAGCAGAAAGCCCAATTCAAATGCAGTTTTTGTCCAAATTCGTCCAGAAATATCCAGAAAATGTCCAAAATATTCCAGCTAATTCCAGCCACGTCTAGAAGCTTCTGGAAGCGTCCAGAATTCTCAGTGTCATAAGTACAGCGCGCCACGTGTGGCGCAGAGGCTGGCCCACGTTACACTCACGCAGGACCCCACCTCACACACTCAGAAGCTCCCAATCCACGCCACGCGTCCCACCAGAACCCACTCCCTCTCTCTGCTGCCACCCGTCCTCACACGTGTATCCTCCCTGCACCATTCCCTCTACCACCTGTCATCACCACACGCGACGCCGGAGAAGCCACCGGCCGGCATGCAAACTCCGTCCGGCCGCCCTTAACGCCACCGACCTCGCCGGAATCTGCAAAAATTGCAGAATCTTCCAAGCACCTCCGATCTTCATCTTGCTCCTCCGTCCATCATTCATCATCCCCTCGCCGGAGACAGCTACCGTCGCCGGAAAACTCATAGCTTGCGCCCAGAACTCATCCATCCTCGTCGCGTCTCAAGAACAACTTCCCCAGAACCTTCATACAGTATCCAAGAACACCATCAAATCTCCATTGTTCTTCACGGAGTTTCCCAGAAAAGTCTTAGAACTCCATAGTTCTTCAATCCCTCCCCAGAACATCATCGTTCCTCAGCATCGATCCTCAAGAACTTCGTGGATTCATCAGGAACCTTCATCCTTCGATTTGTTTTCCAGAAAATCTTTATGATTTTCATCTGAACCGTCTTCATTCGCCACGATTTTCAAGCGTCATCCTTCAACTTCATCTTCGCTCCATCTTCACACGCGGCTTGGATCTTCGCTGAAGGGGCTTCGTTCTCCAATACGCTCCAGTTTGCTCCAGATCCATCTCCAGGTATGCTTTCTGAAACTCATTGTGTGTTCTACTTTAGATTGCGTTGCCTTCAATGATCCATAGAACGGTTAGGGTTTTGAGGGATTAATTGGTGCGTGGTTTGAATGTATGATGCTGGGATTTGGGTTTGATCTTGATAATGTGTTTGAGGCTGATTTAGGATCGTTAGGCTTAGATTGATCATGTTGCTGGGTTTGTGTTTGATGTTGGTTGAGATTTCTTGAGAAGGATACGAGAGTTTCAGATAGGGTGAAGGAGACGAAGGTTGAAGACGGCTAGGGTTTGGGGTGAGTGAACAGTGATTTGAGTTGTAAGGGTATTCAGGTTTTGTTTAGGGTTTCGTTGGGTTAGGGTCAGGTTTGGGGCTTAGGCCCAAATGTGTCTTGCTAAAGTCATCCCCATTATTACTCATTATCCCCCTCCCTGCGTGTGAGAGCTGGGAAGGATTTGATTTGGGCCTTATGCCCAATTGCTGTCCACACCCCCCTGGGCGTAAGCCCAATGAGAATGAACTAGAAAACTTGCTAGCGCTGCACCCCCCCTGCGTTTTTCTTCCATTATTTTGGTGGCAATTTTCTGACTCACTGGGCCTTAGGCCCCAGCGCTATCCACACCCCCCGTTGCTTGGGCCCAGCCAGAATAGCTTAGAAACCTTGCTGTTTGAACCCCCTCCCCCCATTCTATTTCATTTCTTTTATTTTGTTTTTCTTTTATATTTTCATGATTGTAGATAAATCATAAGAAAATAAAAATGATTGATTTTTAAGTTCTTCTTCTTTCTACCATTTCATCACAATGTCTAGAAAATTGTATAAAAATAAAAATGCCATTTTATTTTTGTTTACTATTTTTTTGTATATTTTCCATTTAATTGACTTTTTTTAATATTCTTTAGTGCATACATATCATTAGAAAATTCATGGAAAATAGTAGATTTAGTCAAATAATTCCGTTCTTTTTTTCTGTAGACTCGTAATTCAATATAGAATTTTATAGTGCAAAAACATTAGCTTAATCATGCATTTTCAGTTTAATTGCATTTTTTTGTATTGCTCTGATATTGAATAATTGGTTTGTGGATATGTCTGTGTTGCTGATTTTAGTTCTTTCATCTGGTAATGAATTTTGTTCTGATTTTTCAGTATGTTGTCATAGAGCCATGTAGGTTCCCCCATAGATTTTTGATAGATTTTTGTAGGATGTTCTGATATGTTTTAGTCTGAGCTTGAAGATAGGAGAAGTCTTGATGACTTCTAACTTTGAAGTTCAACTGTGGTTGAACTTCAGAGATAGTCTCTTGTGGTTTGTTGGCCTGTGGGTTCTTCTCAAGGATAGGAGCTGGTTGCAGTCTTGTTGGAGCTTGCAAGGATGCAGTGGATTGAGGCTTAGTCTAGGAGCTTGTTATCTGTTTGTGAGGTTCGAGATCCTGAAGTTTGAAGGGAGTTTATGGTACTTTCCTGAGGAAGGCACTATGAATGACTTTCGCTCTTTATTCTCACCTCTTTCGTAAGTATCCAATGATGTCGGAGCCAACTTGTGAGTTTAATTTCTCCTGAGGAGGAATGTAAACTGATCACATCTTGTTGAGCCACATGGGATACGATTCCTAAGTGGAAGTCCCCTAGTACTTTCCTGAGGAAGGTCCTATGGGTCTATTCACTTAGTTCCATTAGTTTATCTAGGATTTCTCAAGTATCCAGTGATGTTGGAGCCAACTTGTGAGTTTAATTTCTCCTGAGGAGGAATGTAAACTGATCACAGTTGTTGAGCCACGTAGGATACGATTCCTAAGTGTCAGCCTCCTAGTACTTTCCTGAGGAAGGTCCTATGGGTCTGTTCACTTAGTTCCCTTAGTGCATATAGGTTTTCTCAAGTATCCCGTGATGCCGGAGCCTTCATGTGAGTTTAATTTCTCCTGAGGAGGAATGTAAACTGATCACAGTTGTCGAGCCGCATAGGATATGACTCCTGAGTAGTAACCTCCTGGTACTTTCCTGAGGAAGGCACTATGAGTTTGTCTGCTTAGCTCCCTTTCTCTGGTAAGCTTGTTCTGAAGCTTGGAGGCTGGGATTGATTCCTTTTGCTTAGGAGTTTTGCTTAGAATGTTTGCTTAGATCTTTGCTTAAGGTGTTGTATAGGGTTTCGTTTAGAGATATATTAGGAGATTGTTTTAGGATTGGTTAGGGGCCTTGCCCAGGAGTAGTTTCTTGTTTTGTAGGTAGAGGCTTGTCAGGTTAGCTAGCCTTCTCTTTGTATTGTTTGACTTGTGTGATGTTATGTTGCATTAGACTTAGGTGTTCATCTAGATAGTTCTGAGTAGGTGCATCTTAGAAGTAGACTTTGTGTGCATGAGAGGTTGAGGTGGTCCTCCTTCTGCTTGTTTGTTATTGAGTGGCTTTGCTTGTCGGTATTTGGTAGAGTTGAGCTCCCTTGCCTTTGTGGTTTGCGGCCTTTGCGCCTTGTTTGTTTAGTTGTTGCATTCATGCATATTTTCAGTGTTTCTTTACGTTGCAGTTTCTTGTTTGTCGTTTAATCCTGTTGCCATGATCCCTTAGGAGCTCTGACTTCTCCGCTGCGGAGTTGTTATGATAGACATTAGGATGGTCAACCAGGTGTGATAGCAGTAGGTAGATTCCCCTTTCTCAGCTATAGTTTTAGGGTTTCCCTTTCCTTTCTGTAGGAGCTTTTGAGTAGCGTGACCCGTAGTTAGCCGAACTACAGCTGCTCTGATTCTTCGTACCAGACGAAGATATGTAGGCATAGGATGCGATATCCTAGCGAGCACACTAACAACTAACCTTTGTTCTCTCGCGGCTGTGCGATCGAGACTTTCCCGCTGACAACCAATCGTTATCCCGTTCTCCTGCCCGAGTGCATTTGAGACCAGATCGTATTTGTAGGTTCCCGAGCCTTAGAGACCAGTTTGTTTTCTCACTGCTGTGTGAAAGCGCCAGTTTACCCGTAGTTAGTCGAACTACGTTGACTCTGATTTTCCCATTGCACGAGGGAATACGTAGGCCCAGAACACCGTATGTTCTGTCGAGTCCTGTCCTTTTGTTTTCTTTTCAGACCAACCATTAGAGTAGATAGATAATACACCCTTTACCTATAAACATCAAGCGTGGATCCCGTCGAGTACGACGGACGTGAGGGGTGCTAATACCTTCCCCTTGCGTAACCGACTCTCGAATCCAGGTTTTGGTTGCGATGACCATACCTTTTTCCCGTCTTTGCGAGGTTTACTTCGAGCGTTTCCTTTCCCGCTCTGAGGGATAAATAACGCACGGTGGCGACTCTCCTGTCAAGCCGGCGCCGATTTTCGCAGTAGCGACAGTCACTTCTGTCAGCTCTGATCCCAACCTGTTAATCAATTCAGTCTGTTCCTTCACTGTGAAGGTGGCTTCCTTCTTCTCTCGTCGCAACTGGAAGATCTCCTTCTCTAACTCTTCGTTAGCTTTCTTCAATTCCTCATTTGCAGCCAACAACTTGTTATATTTCTCGCTCTCTTCTGCAGGAGGTACCTCAATCAATGGAAGATACAGTGGTTCCACAGCGGGATAAGGCATCAAAGACATACAAGCTTTCTCACGAACCCATGCCACGTAAGGATCATAAGCTCTGTTGTTGCTCTTACCGAGAAAAGCTTTCCCCCTCTTATGGATGCTAGCCCACGCATGTCTCAACGTGATCAAAGCAGCTTCGTCTAATGAGCCCGTGAGATACAGAGATTCCTGTATCTCAACCTCAATAGGAGCATCTCTTAAGGCATAACCAAACTGTCGTACCAATAGTGAAGGATTATAGTTGATACAGCCTTTCCGTCCAATCAGGGGAACATTTGGAAAGCCACTGCAACTATATATAATGTCAGTACCAAGCATACCCCGATCAAACCAAATGATATTCTCAGCAGATAGCCCCATCAACCGGGACAGCCAATCCAAAGTATCAACGGTATCAACAAACGGCCCAGTCTTCGGAAGGTGCCTCTGGAACCACCTGTACAAGAGAGGAAGACAGCAGGAAACATTCTTGCCACGACGTTTCTCATTCTTGTAGTGAATAGAATGATAAACATCGCCCAAGAGAGTAGGAACGGGATTCTTCGAGGCGAAAATCAAGAAGGCATCCGAGTCGACAAAGTATGGCACGTTAGGAAACAAGACAATCGTGTAGATGCAGACAGCCAGAATAGTACTAAAGGCAACCCAACACCCATTCTTCACGCACTGTGTAGCCTTCTCAACCAGGACAGATAACTGAAAACCATAAGCTCCATTCAGCTTGACCAAGCCTCCTGGAAACTCAGAAGCATCCAAACTGACAATCTTTGCGAGCGTAGCTAAATCAGGCTCAGTATCAACGTGTACAAAGGGCATCTGGTCTAGCACGGGGATACCCAACATAACATAATACTCCTCCAAAGTGGGTGCAAGAATGTAGTCTGGAAATAAGAAACATCTTAGCTGCGGCTCATAAAACTGCATCAAAGTATACACCCCAGTAGTCTCGAAAGCTGAAGGTGTGTACAACAAGCTAAGCAGTCTCCCATAGGATTCTCTGAACCCAGCCCTCACACTCTCATCTGCCAAAGCAACTAAACCCAATAATGAACTGATGTCTGGTGAATGCAACCTGTAAGCAACCGTCTTCTTCAGGGACTCCATGCCTGGCTAGAAGATATCCTAGAATCAGAGGGGAATGATCACCTGCAACATAAATACATGTTAATGAAATGTAATCATGAAAATGCACATGCATATGCAAACAAGGGATCAAGTGCACTGCTGATAGACTGGGCTGCTCTTTACTGGAGCTTGAGAACCATCCAATCTGCATCTCAAACCAAACCAACCACTCAAAAGAACCCTGTAACCACGTCTCACTGATAGAGATAAACCAGGTATTCTGAGGTCAAAGGTTTCCTGCAAACAGACCCTCCTACCCCTTACAGGTGTGTACTTAACTCGCAGACGAGGTACGACATCCTATGCGGGTTCAACGTTACAGACTTTCAAGAGCGATGATACGATACCCAGAAGGTGTGGCATCATCATCCCTTGAAGCTGCCTCACTTAGTTGAATCCCAATTGATAGGTTCCCAGAGTCGACAATCCTCGGGTCAGACAACCTGTCGAGCCCTAAGGGCCAGGCAAGAAGCATCAAAGAGAATCTCGTCTGAGTGAGATTTCACGGCTAGCTGGTGCGAGCTAAGCAAGCAGGCTAACCACTACTCTCTCTCTAAATCTATGTGTAACCTCAAGCCCAGGTCCGGCTTATCTCTCAACAGATTACCCCCTTCCCACGACAGCAATAACAATATAAAGCTGATAATAAAATACGGAAAGTAAAGACAGAACAGTAAATCTATACAACACCCCTGACGGGAAAACAAGCGCTAGGATTGACTCGCGTAGGGAACCGTTGGAGTCCCCAGCAGAGTCGCCAGCTGTCGCTACTGCGAAAATTGGCGCCGGCTGAACAGAAGAGTCGCCACCGTGCGTTATTTATCCCAACGGAGGGAAAGGAAATGCTCGAAGTAAACCTACCGCAAAGATGGGAAAGGAATGGTCATCGCAACCAAATCCTGGATTCGGGAGTCGGTTACGCAAGGGGAAGGTATTAGCACCCCTCACGTCCGTCGTACTCGATGGGATCCACGCTTGTTTTCTGGTACGGATTGTTATTCTATCTATTCTACAGGTCTGGGGTTAAAAGAAAATAAAGTGACTCGGCAAAGTATCGCACTTTATGCCTACGTATTCCCGTCTGGAACGAGAAATCAGAGTCAACGTAGTTCGCCTACCTACTGGAAAGGAGGGGAAGGTTGCTCGCTAGGATATCGCATCCTATGCCTACGTACTTTCATACAACATGAAAGATCAGAGCAAACGTAGTTCGGGCCACGTACGACACAAGTCTGTCTTGATTGTTTTTATCCTTCTGAAAAAGGTTTTCTCCTGATTATGGGTCCAAGCGGATAAAAGTGACACTTTGATGTTTGTTTTGAATCTTTTACGGAAGAAATGTTTTTTTAGTGTGTTTGCAATCTCTGACGCACTAGAGACTATGATTTGAGAGTGACTACATCGTATGTCACCCTAAGGGTAACATACTAAGCAATCAGATTACTGAAGGGTAACCCTCCAGCAACCTTTTCTCAAATAGCTTAAGGCTCGTAACATACGACATCGATTAACCTTATTACGGTGTTTTTGAATGGTTCTGAGATGAGAAGAGAAAGAAACTCTAAAAAGCCTATGGTTGAAAAGGGAATCAAAACTACCCTAATGTTGTCATGCATGGATGAAAGCCTAATGTCTGTCATAATTCCCTCCTGCACAGAGGAAATCAGAGATCCTAGGGGATAAACAGAAAAGAAAGCAAGCAAATACAGTAAAATGCATGCAATGCAGCAGTACAACAGGCAAAGTGAATCAACATTCACTTCAAACCTAGGGGGCAAGCTACACAAGCCAACAAACAAATACAGAAAACAAAACCCCAAAGCAGAGGAGGCAGCCCAAGCATCAACACTAGACTCCTACAGCAAACAGCAGCTCTGACAGCAACAGATGATTAACCAACAAAAAAGTTGACAGCAACAACCTTCATCTTCATGAATAACTCCCATATTCAAGCTTCAATAAACTTCAAACTTCATCAAGCGCACTCCAATAGGAGGATTAAACAATAAGATCAAGTTATAATGTGAAAGAACTTAATGACAACCAAAGGAAATCACTAAGAACTCAACATTGCAAATGAAGGGTATCCTCAAAGTTCTACTCACTTGGGCATACCACTCATCCCTCCTAAGGAGAGATGGAGCTTTCCAAGGAGGACTTTATGTCATTGGATAGAATGGAGATGGACAAGATGTTCCATGTTTGAAAAAGAAGCAAAACTAGTCTAATGCTCTTCCTAAAACCCTAGTTTCCTAAGCTCCTACAAAAGCTCCACAAGAGGAAAAGCCTTCGTCTCCAAGCTCCAATCTTCAATCCCAAGCATCTTCAATGAATCCAGAAGCTCCAATAAAAAAGAACTCAAGCTCAAACCAACTCCAAGGCAGCCAACCAAGCCAAACAAACTAAAGCACTCAATAGAGGAAATCATAAACACAAGCAACTTGCAAAATACAACTAACATAGAAAACAAAGTTGTAAAAATCTAATAAAATTCCTAGGGGAACATACATTTCTACCCTAACACATACTAAAAAATCAAAGCCAAATTCATCATCAAAATTCAACAAAACAGAGGTATCAATTAGGAAAGAAAAAGAGAAAACAAGCAACATGCAATGCAAGCACGCGAGTGGGAAATGCACTCAAGATCATGAGTAAACAGCCAAAAACAGTGACAAACATCCAAAATAATCCAATTCAAATGCAACACAAAGATCTATGATGATTCGGATCGAACCGGCACGCGAACAAGCAAGCAAAACAGCAAAACAGGCCCTCTGTTACAGTGTTAATCGATTAACGCCAGAGGTTAATCGGTTAACCATTGAAAAATGCTTGAAAAATTGAATGTTTGAGTTGGTTAATCGATTAACCATATAGGTTAATCGATTAACACTGTGCCAGAGGTGAAAAACAGCAGTTCAGAATCACTTTTCAGCAGCTTATCACTTAAGCAAACACTCCAATTATCATGTGATTGATCATGCACGAAATTAAACCAACAAACACTGATTTAAACAACATGTAAACACAATAACACAACAAGATCATGGATCAAAATCAACATAATCAATCAAATGCAAAGATCCACATGCAAATTATGCAAATAAGTTCGAAAACAAAATCAGATTAGAATTCCAACCTTCGGATCGGAGACTTGATCCGGTAATTGTTGATTCAACTGTAAATGAGTAGATCTAAGCAAAGAAAACCAGAATTCTTCAAGATCCACACCAATTCTTGTAGTAGCAATGTAGATCCACCAAGAACAACTCAAAATAAGCCAAATAATCACTTCCAAAAACACTTCAAAATTCAGATCTGCTTGTGCACGAAAATTGGATGATGAAATGGAATTGATGGAGTGAATTAATGGAGGTTTAGCTCTTAGAAATCAATGATTCCAATGAATAATCAATGATCTCAAGAAGAAGAGCTTTGAGTGAGGTTTTTTTGAGATTGGAAAATTGAGGGAGAATTGAGAGAAAATTGAGAGCAATTATGAAATGAGAGTGAATTATGAGGATTATCCTTGTGAGGTTTGGAGTGAATCAAATATATACACTCTTGGTTTGGATCCAAAGCAAGGATTGGAAAATGGCTTGGAAAATGTGGTATGGAATGAGGTTTGGGCATTTGGAGGGAAAATGAAATTTGATAATGTTCTAGATCCTTCCCAAGTGTGAAAACGCAATTTAAATGACCAAAATTGGACCCCAAAAGTGGCTGGACTTGAAAATTCACGTGCAAGGCAAAACCTGTTGTGGTTAATCGATTAACCATATAGGTTAGCCGATTAACACTGTTAAAAATTTAAATCTGGACTGATTTTCAAATGGTTAATCGATTAACCCTGTGTGTTAATCGATTAACACATTCAAAAATTTGAATTTGGCGCTTTTTGGAGGGAAATCTGCCCCTTTGCCCGTTTCCTGCCGTTCTGAACTCTGCTTAGCTGTTGAAAGTCATTCTTGATTGCTCTGACCCTGGGAACACTGTACATAACCCGAATTCTGCTTCTGACATGAAAAATTCCCCTGCAAAATAAAATAAAATCGGCCGCTCGATTGCTGGGCAAAACAAGTGTTGAAGCCTCTGATGTTTGTTGTTTAACCTCTTGCACTGAAATTTGCACCTGGAGCCACCTGAATGCATTGATCCCCTGCTATATGAATGATATCATGATATGCAATGCAAATGATAATGCAATGAGACATAAATCAGGCAAGAAAAGATTGAGCAAATTTTGGGGTGCAACACATATGACTTAACAACCTAACTAAGTTACAAATATTTACGAAATTGTCACCGCATCGCTTCTTAAGTCAGGTGGTAAGTTAACTGACTTAACAACCTTTACTAAAAAATAATTTTTGTACTAGTATAAAAAATATTATTTTTCAATTTTTTTAATTTATATATATATATATATATATATATATATATATATATATATATATATATATATATATATATATATATATATATATATATATATATATATATATATATATATATATATATGTATATATATATATATATATATATATATATATATATATATATATATATATATATATATATATATATATATATATATATGTATATATATATATATATATATATATATATATATATATATATATATATATATATATATATATATATATATATATATATATATATATATATATATGCAAAAATACTCTATCTTTGTTTTGGCTCTTTTAATAATGATTTTTTTATTTAATCATTGTAAATAAATACTAACATTTACATTTTTTATCTTTAAAAATTTGTTTGAAATAATTTCAATATTTATTCATATTAAAAATAATAACTCGACAGTTATTATTATTTATTATTTTATACATAATATATTTTGCAGGCTAAAAAGTGACAAACTAATTATAAATTTTAATAAATTAAAACAAAATTGAGAGACTAAATTTTAAGGTTTTTATATTTGGAGATATAAAATAATTGATATAATAAAGCCAATTTGATTTAAAAACCACAAAAGAATGCTTAAATATGAAAGAGAATTGAGTTTTTTTATTTAAAAAATAAGAGAAAGGATAAAAAATAAAACAAATGCGATGTTTGAACTTGAATTACAGACATTTTTTTCACGTAATAAGGGATATATATATATATATATATATATATATATATATATATATATATATATATATATATATATATATATATATATATATATATATATATATATATATATATATATATATATATATATATATATATATATATATATATATATATATATATATATATATATATATATATATATATATATATATATATATATATATATATATATATATATATATATATATATATATATATATATATATAATAAATGAAGTTGTAATATCTCATTGTCAGCTGCAAATTTGGATTATAGATGATAGATATTAACAAAATCAAAAATACAAATTAATATTAATTTAAGAAACGATGAAAATATAGCTCAACATAATGAACAATGTATATAACACTCTATTTTATTTTAAATTATTTTTCGTAATTTAATTATATAGTATAAATATGATTATGTGTGTTTTGTTGTGTTTAGAGATACTCTTGGTGTGGAGTAGTAACTTTAAGAGTAGATCTTGTAGTTGGAGAAGTGTGTGAGTCTTTGAGTAGAGATTAGTGGTGTGAGAAGAAAAATTAAATAGAAATATTAGTAATAATTATTTAATTATTTAATATTAGGTGGATATTAATTCAATTAAATAATTGTTGAGAATTATTATTATTGTTATTATTATTATTATTATTATTATTATTATTATTATTATTTTAATTAGATGGGATCGATAATAATAATATAATGAAATAAAATAAAATGAAATACTTGGTGTGTAGAGATTTGAGGGGCATGATGGTAATTGTATGAGGATGAGTGAGGGTAAATGAGGTAAATCATAGTTGAAGGATTTTATAAAAGAAATTGAAAAAGATTAGAGTCAGTTTTTTATCGTACATGAAATTGCAACAGAAGTTGAAAGAGGTTAGAGCAAAGAAGAGTGGAGAACTCCGTTTGAGAAGAAAAAACTCTTCAATCTAAGGTAAGGGTGGGGTTCTGATTTTCTAAGTGATATTATGATGAATAGTGTGTAATTTGTGTCAATTATGAATGATGCGAGGAAGGTTAAATTTAGGGTTCAGATTGTTGTTAATTGTTGCTGGTTATAATGATTATTGATAAACTTGATGAACTCATTGATCTTGATGTTCTTTGATTATATATGTTGTGTTGTGTTGGGTTGTTGATGATAATGATTTTGCCGTATCTTATTTGTTGACAGTGTTGATTATGAATCATGTGTTGAATATATGAATTGATGATTACATGAGGTATGTATGATGTTAGGGTCCCTAAACAGGTGTTGTAGGTTGTTATAACATTTATATAATGGTAATATTTGGAATTCTGAGACTGATACTTTTTACGAAATCGAATTCGGAGGTTCAGAAGGCCTCCAACTACAAAAATGACACTTTTCTTATTTGTTGTCCTGGAGAGTTCACGTAGCAAAAGTTCATGGTTTACATTTTGTAATGAGTTTTCAAAAGAGAGGGTATCGAGTAGTATCTAGAGTTCGTGATACGAGTTGTATTTCGCATAGAGAAAGTTTGCGAAACAAGCAGTAACGAACCTGTAGCGAGTGATGGCATAATGGACGTAACATTTGAGGCGCCGTTCGAAGCAGAGTGAAGCTGAGGGCATATACTTTCATTTTAGGTGGGTTGTAGAACTTGAGAAGTGATATTTTTTGTTGGATACGATTGAGGTTATGATATAATGTTGTGTGGTATAATGCATTACTTCGAATGTGATTATTTTTAGTTGTTATGATTACATAAAAGATATATATATATATTATGACATATATTTTATGTTTGTTGACCAATTTAGGAAGTGTATAATAACCATGCTGGTTGGTTATAATGCACAATAATGTTATCGTTGTTGTATGCATAAATAGTCGCATTGCATACATTTGTGGACAATGGTCCTTGGTTGGTGAGTCTAAAATCCCATTGTATAAATTGGAAGTAACATTAACAAGTTTGTTGGGTTTAAAGAAAAAGGAAGGGATCCCTATGAATATTAAAAGCAAGCATATAAAGATGAATATATGAGAAAATGCATGTCCTAAAGCATAAGCCATGATATCACTATAACACTAGTATTACGTTTGTTGTCAATCTTGTAGTGAATTATGACAAAATTCAATATCAATTTGTGAGAAAAAGAACAATAACAACCAAAGTAAATGGTCTTAAACAATAAGAATCTGTACACACATAATATAACAGAATAAGGTAAGAAAAAAACCGAAGGTTTCTTTACCCAAGAACAACCTTAAAGGCGCCTAAGAACAACCATATTTTCTACCCAATTGTTTCCTTACCTCTCCAACTCTCAATATATGAATAACTCAAACCCAAGGTGTAATCCAAGTTTTTCTTTGTGCATAACTGAAATCCTATGTTATACCTTTAAACTCTTGGTCTTCCTTGTTGTTGAAAACTCTAAGATTGTCACACACCAAACATATAAGAGATACATATTTATAATAGCAAATACCCAACAAACAAATCCCAAAATCATATGGATCCATGGACCGAATCGAAAAAAGCTCGAAAACTCGAAAACACTATTCACCGTATGGACAACTATTCATCCGTACAGACGTCACTATTCATCTGGACGGATATCACTATTTACCGACCAATTTTTTTTATTTAGAATTTTCGTCCAACATTCTAAAACTTCTGATTTTCACGGTAAATGCAACCTCCAAAATATGTTCTCTTTCTGTTCATTAAACAAAGATTTTAAGGCACATTTTCAACAATCTCCGCCTTGACTTTAAACCGTGTTGATACCAATTTAACAATAAAAAACATTGTTGCTCTCTACCAAGTTAAAAATTTAATCAATAACTTTGATCAAATTCAAGTAACGCTTAAATTTTGATCTCGCAACTTGAATTCACTTGTTCCCAATTGCCCTTTTCTGCCTAGATAATTTAACAAGCCTACATATATGATTTTTCAACCACCCTTGACTCCACCTGTTTTCAAATGCCTCCTTGATGGTTTTTCTTCTTTTATCTTGCAGTCCTTCAGCCACATTAAAAACATAATATCCAAGGCTAGCATAATCGCCTCTTTGAGATGCTACAATAACCCCCTTACCTTATCATGATTCAAATGATAATCAGAGATCTCTGTAACTGTTCCCTCACAACTGCTAGCATCCATAGTAGGAAACTCCATCTCAGACTGAGTTTTCCTCGTTATAGTTTCTCCCAGGTTTCTCCCTTGGTTTTCACTATTCTTCTTCTGAAGAAATTCTCTACCAACCATGTAAGTTATTTTAACCTCAGCTCTTCCCCAAAAACTCAATAACAACTCAGCGGTAACAAGCATTTTAATCCCTTGATTTCTGCAAAATTCATTGTACTCTTTTGAAACTTTCTCAGGGAACTCATAACGCCTTAAATGCAAATCCCATAGCTCTTCATTGTCATGAAAGCATTCACTAGTTAACGATGAATGAATAATAACATTTGAACCTTCTAAAATATATAGACCACATATTTTAGACTCTTTAGCAATAATCAATTCATCACAAGAAATCTTCAACACTCCACGTTCAACTCTAGTACAATAGCCTAGATTATCAAACATACTTATAAATAACAAATTTCGCTTGAGTTCTGGAACATAGCGAATAAGAAGTTCACGATCATTAAACATTTTAAATATGACCGTACCAATACCATGAACCTAGCATGCGTTATTATTTCCAAGGCGGACTACTCCACCTTGAACCATCTTCAAAGTTTCAAAGTATTCTATTCTTGGACACATGTGATAAGAGCAACCTTAGTCAATGACCTAACTATCTTCAGTTTCAAAACTCGATACTACTAGTGCTTCGGCATCCTCATAACTTTCCTCACCCAATGCAACTACAACTTGAACAGAATCTTTATTGACCTTTCTTTCAGATACAACCTATGAGCCAAAGACTTTGTCATATACAATGATTCAAGTTTTATCCACATAGCAACCGCAGTTTTCTCCCTGGCGACTTCTCTTAGAACTTTATCTCAGAGGCACAAGATAATGTCTTTCCTGACCTTATCCACCATCTCGGTCTTCTGACACCTGTGTAAGCCCTGCAGGCATCAATGCTTCACTCTTCAAAGCATCGATAAATTTCTCTTTAATTAAAATTGCTTGCATATTAATTTTCCACAACTCGAAGTCGTTGTTACCGGAAAATTTCTCGATCTACCATCTACTAACAATGGTTTTTACTTGTCTGCTCCACGCTCAATGCACCACTTGTTGTGAATCTTGTTGTGAATTACGACAAAATTCAATATCAATTTGTGAGGCAAAGAACAATAGCAACCAAAATAAATGGTCTTCAACAATAATAATCTGTACAAAGATAATATAACAGAATAAGGCAAGAAAAAACCGAAGGTTTGTTTACCCAGTTCGATCAAACGATCTACTAGGGGAGAGAGCAGCTCTCCAATTCACTATACTTAGAAAGTTGTTACAAGAGATTACATATGAGATATAAGAAAATAGACTTCGCCTTCAGTTTCCCAAGAACAACCCTAAAGGCGCCCAAGAATAACACTATTTTCTACCTAAGTGTTTCCCTACCTCTCCAACTTTCAATATATAAATCACTCAAACCCAAGGTGTAATCCAAGGTTTTCTTTGTGCATAGCTGAAACCCTATGATATACCTTTAAATCTTTGGTCTTCCTTATTGGTGAAAACTCTAAGATTGTCACACACCAAACATATAAAAAATACATATTTATAATAGCAAATACCCAACAAACAAAGGCCAAAATCACATGGATCCACGGACCGAATCAAAAAAAGCCCGAAAACTCGAAAACACTATTCACTGTACGGACACACTATTCATCCGTATAGACGTCACTATTCATCCGTATAGACGTCACTATTCATCTGTACGGATATCATTATTCACCGAACGATTTTTTGTCCGACTTTCTAAAATTTCTGATTTTCGCGGTAAATGCAATCTCCAAAATATGTTTTCTTTCTCTTCTTCAACAAAAGTTTTAAGGCACATTTACAATAATCTCCACCTTGACTTTAAAGCGTGTTGATACCAATTTAACAATAAAAAACATTGTTGATCTCTACCAAGTTGAAACTATAATCAATAACTTTGACCAAATTCAAGCAACCCTTGAATCTTGATCTTGCAACTTGAATCCACTTGTTCCTAATTACCCTTTTCTGCCTAGGTAATTTAACAAGCATAAAAGTATGATTTTTCAACCATGCACCTTTGACTCCACCTGTTTTCAAATGCCTCCCTGGAGGTTTTTCTTCTTTTATTTTGCAGTCCTTCGGCCACATTAAAAACATAATATCCAAGGCTAACATAATCATCCCTTTGAGATGCTACAATAACCCTCTTTACCTTATCATGAGTCAAATAATAATCAGAGATCTCTGTAATCGTTTCCTCACTACTGTTAGCATCCAAAGTAGGAAACTCCACCTCAAACGTAGTTTTCCCCGTTATAGTTTCTCCCAGGTCCTTTGGTTTTCACTATTCTTCTTCGGAAGAAATTCTCTACCAACCAAGTAACTTGTTTTAACCTCAGCTTTTCCTTGTTGGTGAAAACTCTAAGATTGCCATACACTAAACATATAAGAGATACATATTTGTAATAGCAAATACACAACAAACAAAACCCAAAATCACATGGATCTATGAACCGAATCGAAAAAAGCCCGAAAACGCGAAAAGACTATTCACCGTACGGACACACTGTTCATCCGTACGGGCGGCACTATTCATCTGTACGGATTTCACTATTCACCGGCCGCTTTTTTTTTTTCCTAATTTTTGCAGTAAATGCAATCTTCAAAATATGTTTTTTTTTTCTCTTTATTAACAAAGGTTATAAGACACATTTACAACAATGTTGGTAAGTACTCTATGGTTTGATGAATAAGCTATGGTTAGTGAGGTATTTATAGAGTACAGGTTCTATCCCGTAATTAAGACTATGATATATTGTAAATATTTTAAAAGTAGTTAAATGGCAATAAAGTTTAGAAAAAATTTAAATATACATTAATTTTTGTTGTACTCACACGGTATAAGTTAATCCTGTTTAAAAAGATAATATATTCATTTGAGAATATATACATTAATTTATTCACAGTGAAAATTGAGGTAAACCTATCGCAATTTTAACTATTACTCGAATCGATAATTTACTCAACCAAAATTATCACAGATTTGCATATGTTGTTTAAAATTCGTAGGTGTATAAAAAAAGAGATATCTATTCTCTACTATAAAAAATTAGTTTTTTTTTTAAATTTATTGAATTATAACATTACTTATTCAATGAATTTAATTGTTTTCTTATATGAATAATCAAGGAGTTTAATTATATATTTTTTATCTTTAAAAGTTTGTTTTAAACTTTAATAAAATTTATTCATAATAAAATTACTCACTATGGCATTTATATAACTTTTCATTTTACATATTAAAAAATATTCCAAATATTACTTATGGAATTGAATTATTAACAATTAAGAAAATTTGGTTACAACTAATTTTTGTTTTAAAAACTTCTAAATAATTTTAACCAAGAGCAAAGAGTGTGACTCAATTCTTAAATTTTTTTCCCTTACAATGTCATTATTAAAAAAACTATTAATTATTTCATATTTGATCATCTTAATAAATATTTTGTGTTAGTAGGTGTCAAATTGTAAATATATGACAAATATATAATATTAAAACCTTATTTATTATAAGTTTGTAAAGTCATTTGAAAAGAGAAGTGTAGTATATAATGGTACAAAAGACTACATCACTCATTAAAATGCAAACAAAGCTTTTATTAAATATATTTATTAAGAATTTGACTTTGGATCAAAAGTTCCTAAAATTCTTATATAATATATATATATATATATATATATATATATATATATATATATATATATATATATATATATATATATATATATATATATATATATATATATATATATATATATATATATATATATATATATATATATATATATATATATATATATATATATATATATATATATATATATATATATATATATATATATATATATATATATATATATATATATATATATATATATATATATATATATATATATATATATATATATATATATGTCGCTACCGCGAAAATAAAGTGCCGGCAAAACAGAAGAGTCGCCACCTTTCGTTATTTATCCCTCAGAACGGGAAAGGAAACAATCGGGAAAAACCTGACGAAAAGGTATAAGACAAGGTCATCGCAACCATTGTCTGGATTCGGGAGTCGGTTACGCAAGGGGAAGGTATTAGCACCCCTCACGTCCATCGTACTCGATGGGATCCACGCTTGTTGTGTTTATCTGATGGGTTGGGTTTACTATCTACCTATCAAGGCCGGTATAAATAAAGAAAACAAAATGACTCGGCAAAGCATCGCGCTTTATGCCTACGTATTCTCATCAGAGAATGAGAAATCAGAGTCTACGTAGTTCGACTAACTACGGGTTAACGGATGGGGGAAGGTGGCTCGCCAATATGTCAGTATTGTGCCTACGTACTCTCAACAGGTATGAGATATCAGAGCTTACGTAGTTCAGGGTAATACGGATTACAGGAATTCAGATTCATCTGTTTTATCGAGTAGGGTTAACAAACAGTTCCAGCAGTTTGGCGTACGCAGCTCGACCCTCAGAGACTTAGGCGTTACCGTTTGCGGTAGAACTTGGAGTTAACGACACTCTTTTCTTTAGAAAAGCTTCCTTTCACTTATGGGCCCACGGGGCAAAAGGTTTGAAGTTTGTTTTCTGTCTTTTACGGAAGAACTGTTTTTTATGTTTGTCTGTAGTTCGTACATCACTAGAGACTATGACCTGGGAGCGAATGCGTCGCATATCGTCCAAAGGCCGCTCAATTATCATTACCCAAGTAGCTTAAGGCTCGTAACGCGCTTATACTAACTTGCCTTTATTACGTTTTTTACTGTTGTTTGAGATGAGAAGAGAGGGGGACAACTACGGGGAGACTATCAAGTCCTAATGTTGTCATGCCAAGGATTCATCCTATGGTTGAAGTTTGAAACAGTGATCTCCTAGAAGTTATCATGCATAGGTTTCAACCTAAAGTTCTAATCATCACTTCCTTATCAAAGGAAGTGAGATTCCTAGGGGATCATGTCAACGATAAACAGAAACAGATAAAGCACCAGCTTAAACAGTAAACAGTAAACGACTATAAAATGCATGCAATGCAAGTGAGGGAGGAAAGGTGTGTGGGGCATCATCCTCCACAAGATCATCTCAACCTCAAGCCAGATATGAATAACTACAATCATGAAAGAAATAAAATGCCATCAAGCAAATCACAAACCACATAGGCAAGGGAGCAGGGCTCTAGCGAATACCCGCAAGCAAAGCCATATAGTAAAAATACAAGCAGAGGGAGCAACTCAACCTCTAGTGCAATCATGCTCCTAGCTTAACACAATTTAAACATGAACTTATTCTAATGCATCAAGAAAATCAAAGAAGTCACATCAATACATTTGCACAGAAAGCAAACAGACAGGAAAGAAAGCAAATCAACAGCTTCCACAGCTCCACAGCAAAGCAATCCTTTGACAGTAGTTCAGTCCACAGTCTGTAATTGTTCTTCAAGTCCATCATCTTCAAGAGAATGAAAGGTACTCCATCTTCAAGCTTCAATCTTCAATAGGCTCCACCAAGAATGAAGAGAATCAATAAGATGATTGTTTGATAATGGGAAGCAGACAGGAAACCAAAGGAATCCTATCTGACACTCAACCAGTCATCAGAGAAAGGCATCCTTAAAAGTTCTACTCATTGTAAATGTCACACATCCCTCCAAAGGAGAGATGAGACTTTAACATGAGGACTTTGAATCATAGGATGAGAATGGAATGGGAACAAAACCAACCATTACTTGAAGAAATATCTATTTCTAAAGCTCTCTCCTAAAGCCCTAATTTCCTAAGCTACACAAAGCTAACAAAAAGGAAGGGAAAACTCCAATCCAAGCTCCACCAGTCACTTCACACAAGTCTCATCATTTCCATGATATCTTCCAATGAGATCCAGAAGCCCACTATGCAAGGAAGCCCAACTTTGAGACCATTCCACATCAATCACCAAAATTGAAACACCAAATGAACAAACAAGTAGAATATTCTATCAAAAATACCAAAACACATTCTAAAAATCTGATTATTTTTTTATGGGAACATGCATTCACTAATAACCTATAGTTAAAAAATCAGGACCTAATTCAATCTCTAAGTCCTCCAATAAAATCCTAAGTTGAAAGGTATCACTAAAGAGATCCACTAAAAATCACTCCTAAACAACTATACTAAAAGCATTTTTAAAATCATTTAAAAATCATGATAAAAATCACAAGGCAACCTCAATACGTATATAACAACAATCAAAAGGAATGAAAAGTTTATCCCATGCTAAAAGTCATCAATGAAATCAATCAAAAGGAAAGGCTATGTTATGAACATGTTAAGACTAGCCTAAGTATTAATTCAATCTAAAAAACCAAAACTAATTCTAAAATCCTAAGAAAATTTATAGGGGAACCTAAGCATGTTAGATATCTATAGTAGAAAAACCAGAGCCTAAAACTATGCTTAAAGGCACTAAAGAAATCACACACCAAAAATGGTCAAAAGGGAAATCAAGTAGGGAAGCCTCTAAAGATCTAGTTCAAAACAGAACCTAAATCTACCTAAAAATTAACCTAAAAACTTCTGGGAGTTCCTTAATATGTCTATAACAAACCAGCAAAAAATTAAGTCCAAATTCTATACCAAACTCCAGAACAAAAATCGGCAAGAAACTATGCAGTTTTTGACATTTTATTATCCAACTAAAGGAGAAAAACGAAATCAAATTGAAAATTAAACGAAACTAAAATCCAATTGAACACAGAGATCATAGACATGATAAGGATCATCCTAGAATTTTATCATATTTTTCTAAGCATTTTTTCTATATTTTAGGAATGAAAATCAAACAGCACACAAAACAGAATTTTAATGCAACAATCAAATGGTTAAATTAAATCGGAAAGCCAACCTACGGATCGGAGATTTGATCCGGTGATCGTTGATCAAGTGAATTTGTAAAGATCCGAACAAGATTAGATGGAAAAATTCAAGATCCATAATAATTCTTGCAAGAAGATGAAGATCGAACACTTCGAATCCGAATTGCTCCGAATAAGTGCTTCCAACTTACGCTCCAATATCCAACTTCAATTTGCACGAAAACTGATTATGAATCTTGATCCGATAATGATGATGAGTGGAGGTTTATGCTCAAGATTCCATTGATTTCAATGAAAAATCAATGGATCCAATGACAAGGAGCTATGGGTGAGGGTTTGGAGAATGAAGAAAATTGAGAGAATTGAGAGAGTGAGAGAATTCTTGAAAATGAAATATGAAAATTGTGAGGAGTTTTTGCTTTTGGTTTGGAGTAGATCACTTAATTACTCCTTAGGCTTGGATCCCAAGTTAAGGTTTGGATTTGCCTTGTGAAAGTTGGTTTGGAGCTTAATGGTATGATTTTGGGATATGTAGCTTATTCATGAAGTCACAAATTGGAACACCATGAACCAAGCCCCAAATGAAAATTCTAATAATGCCAAAGTGTTTATAATATCATTTCCAATCAAAATGAGCACAAATTTGACTTGAAATCATTCAATTATCAATTGTTTTGAATTTTTCCCTTTTAATTCATTAAAATGGTCTTTTTGTGAAATTTCTTCAACCAATGCTTGTTCTAATCCATATCAATGGACTCTTGATACTTGGCTAAGCTAAAAACATCATTTTGAGCAACTTTCATATTTAACAAAAATCCATTTGAAACTTGCAAGATGATGAAATTGACCTATGATTCAAAATGACCTGAAATGTCCAAATACCCAAAACACCCTTGACTTATCAAAGCCATAACTTGAGTTCTACAAATCCAATAATGGACTTCTAGTACTCTTTAGAAATCTAAGAGAATAAGGAACAACATTCATGTTGACCAAAAGTTCATAGGAATCATCCTTCTAGGGCAAAAGTGTCATGCAATTTGGGTAACTTTCAAGCTTCAAATTCACATGCCTCAGATGACTTGTAACTCGTTTGGCTCATAACTTGAGTTCTATAAACCCTATCAAACACTTCTAGTACTCAAATTAAATATAAGATCATCCTCTACAACAATCATGTTGGGGTCAAGATGAGATGACAATCATATCTTGAGCTAAATGGCCTGGAAGTCAGGGGTCAAGCTAGGGGATTTTACACTGTCAAGTCTTAGAAATCCTAGCCTGAAACTTCTCAAACTCTTCAATCATGATGAGTTAACCTTGGAATCATCCTTATAACATCTCAACGTATCAATACATGATCACATGACTCTTGAATTAAGTCTCAACCTTCTTCAAATCCTCAGTTGACTTAGGGTTGACCCAGTCTAACCCTAGCTGCATCAATCATTGTTGAGGCTTCTTATTCTTGCACAATGACCTGTCTAGGCCTCAAAGTAATCTTCAAACTTATCATGAGCTCTCTCAAGACCTCAAGTCCATCTTTATGGCCTCAGAATCATCTGATGGTCTTCCTCATAACTCTCAAGTTAGGAGACCCACATTCTTGGTTTCAATCACTCTCCCTGAGGATCTTCTACCTTCTCTGATAAAGATATCAACCCTTGAACACTTGAATAACCTTCTTAGCTGGCTTCATAGTCTTGTATAGCTCTTAATTGGTAATCATACCTCTTGATCTCCTGCACACATGTCAATGAAATGCAAATGATAATGCTAATGTGAAGGAAATGAAACACAAGCTAGGTAAAGAAATGTTGGTCAAATTTTGGGGTGCAACAATATATATATATATATATATATATATATATATATATATATATATATATATATATATATATATATATATATATATATATATATATATATATATATATATATATATATATATATATATATATATATATATATATATATATATATATATATATATATATATATATATATATATATATATATATATATATATATATATATATATATATATATATATATATATATATATATATATATATATATAGTAATTAATAAATAACGTTAAAATATCTCAGTGCCAGTCGCAAATTTGTATTATAGTTTATAGATGATAAGCATTAACAAAATCATAAATATAAACTAATATTTATTTAAGAAACAATGAAAGTATAGCTCAACATAATGAACGATGTATGTAAAATTCCGTTTTATTTTAAATTATTTTTCGTAATTTAATTATATGAAGTTGTGTGTATAAATGTGATTATGTGTAATTATATGAAGTTGTGTATATAAATGTGATTATGTGTAATTATATGGAGTTGTGTGTATAAATGTGATTATATGAAGTTGGAGTAATAACCTTAAGAGTAGACCTTGAAGTTGGAGAAGTGTGTGAGCCTTTGGGTAGAGATTAGTGGTGTAAGTAAAACCAAATAGAAATATTAGTGATAATTATTTAATTATTTAATATTGGATGGATATTAATTCAATTAAATAATTGTTGTGAATTATTATTATTATTATTCTTATTATTATTTTTATTATTATTATTTTAATTAGATGGGATTAATAATAATAATAATAATAATAATAATAATAATAATAATAATAATAATAATAATAATAATAATAATAATAATAATAATAATAATAATATAATGAAATAAAATAAAATGAAATACTTGGTGTGTAGAGGATGAGTGAGGGTAAATGAGGTAAATCATAGTTGAGGAATTTTATAAAACGGATTGAAAAAGATTAGATTCAGTTTTTCATCGTATGTGAATTTGGAACAGAAGTTGAAAGAGGTTAGGGCAAAGAAGAAGGAAGAACTCCATTAGAGAAGGAAATGCTCTTCAATCTAAGGTAAGAGTGGAGTTCTAATTTTCAAAGGGATATTATGATGAATAGTGGGTAATTGGTGTCAATTATGAATGATGTGAGGAAGGGTAGATTTAGGGTCCAGATTGTTGTTAATTGTTGCTAATTATAATGATTATTAATAAAATTGATGAACTCATTAATCTTGATGTTGTATGATTATGTTGTGTTGTGTTGAGTTGTTGATGATAATGAGTTTGCCGTATCTTATTTGTTGACCGTATGGATTACGAATCATGTGCTGAATCTATGAATTGATGATTACATGAGGTATGTATAATGTTTGGGCCCTTAAACAGGTGTTGTAAGCTATTATAACGGTTATATAATGGTAGTATTTGGAATTCAGGGACTGAGACTTTTTACAGAATCGAGTTTGGAGGTCTAGAAGATCTCTAACTGCAAAAATTGCACTTTTCTGATTTGCTGTCCTGGAAAGTTCGCGATGTGAACTATAGTTCGCGTAGCAAAAGTCCATGGTTTACATTTTGTAATGAGTTCTCGAAAGAAATGGTAGCAAGAGTTCGCGATGCGAGCTGTATTTTGCGTAGCAAAAGTTTGCTAAGCGAGCAGTAGCCAACTTGTAGCGAGTGATGACAGAATGGACGTAACTTTTGATCCCTAAGTTCGTTTGAGGCGCCATTCGAAGCGGCGTGAAGTCGAAGGCATATACTTTCATTTTTTGTGGGTTGTAGAACTTGAGAAGTGATATTTTTGTTGAATATGATTGAGGTTATTGTTAGAACACAGATTGGTTCTTAATAATCACTCTTTGTTTTGATGATAACTGTTAGGAAATTTATTATATACTCTAAAATTTGTTTGAGAGTTTTACTGCAGATTAAAATTACATTAACTCTCTAGAAGCAAATCTGCCTTGAATACAAGAAGTTGTTCTGACTCTGAAGCGCCAGATGCATCTTACAGAAGAATCTGCTTGCTCCTTACAGAAGATCCTGAGCGTAGTCTCCAGAAGGATCTGAAGAAAGAAGCTCCAGAACATTCTGAGTCAGAAGCATCTGAAGATAATCAGAAGCATCAGAAGTATAGAAGAATATTGATTGAAGAGTTTCTCAAAGCATTGATCTACAGAAGTTTCTGAAAGTACCTACGCTGCCTAGTACTGAAGTTCTGTGTCAAGATGCTCTGATGATCAACACGCTAGAAGCACACAGCTGCAGAAGACTCTGATACAGCATAGTTCTGAATCTCATCAGAAGATTCTGATCTATTCAAACTCTGAAGAACTTGCTGAAACTGAAGAAGTGTTTTCAAGAATGTATCCGTTGGAATCATTCAACGTCTCTTTCCTCATTTGTGCTAGACACACTTACACAGACAAAAAGGATTTATCTGTGCCATCTATTTCAAGGAAAGGTCAGTACATGTGAAGACAAAAAGGCTCAGACCTTTTGGACTCTCTTTTCAACGTGGAAAATTCAGTTGCCTATAAAAGGAGCCTCTCACTTCATTCTTCAGTTACACACTCTTGAGCTATACACTTGCTGAAAAGAAATCAAATATTCTTAAGCTCTCATTCTTATTCTTCATAGAATCTTTGTACTTAAATCTTAAGAGAAAAATCACTGTTGTGATTATAGCTTTATAGAAGCATTAAAAACTCTTGTATTTTATTTACATTGTTTGTAAAGGAATTTCCTTAAGAGGATTCAGTGTGAATCAGTAGCTCTTGAGAAGACTAAGAACTGTAGTTCTTAGGTGATACTATTGTAATCAGTTTGATTTAATAGTGGATTAAGACCTTGTTGAGAAAGGCAAATCACTCTGGAAGGGTGGACTGGAGTAGTTGTTTAACGAACCAGGATAAAAATAATTGTGTGATTTATTTCTAGTATTATTTTTCCAAACTTATTCAACCCCCCCTTCTAAGTTATATCTCACCTTCAGTTGGCATCAGAGCTCCGGTTCTGAGTGTGCTATCACTTAACAGTGTTAGTAAAGATCCAGAGGAGATATACTTTGATCTATATATTTATTTGTTATCATGCCTGATAATTCAATCAACAATAAATATGAAGAGAAGGATAGGATCAGTACCAAACCTCCAATGTTTGATGGAGAAAAATTTGACTATTGGAAAGATAGAATAGAAAGTTTTTTTCTTGGGTATGATGCTGATCTTTGGGATTTAGTCATTGATGGATATGTACATCCTACTGGAGAGGATGGCAAAAAGATTGATAGAAAATCAATGACTGAAGTGCAGAAAAGAGACTTCAAGAATCACCACAAAGCCAGAACTATATTGCTTAATGCAATCTCTCATACTGAGTATGAGAAGATTACTAACAGAGATACTGCTCATGACATGTTTGAATCACTCAAAATGACTCATGAGGGAAACTCCCAGGTTAAAGAGACAAAGGCTCTGGCGCTCATACAGAAGTATGAGGCATTTAAAATGGAAGACTCTGAAAATGTAGAAACTATGTTTTCTAGATTTCAGATTCTTACAGCTAGTCTGAAAGTTCTGGACAAGGGCTACTCAACGTCAGATCATGTCAAGAAAATCATCAGAAGTCTTCCCACCAGATGGAGACCAATGGTGACTGCATTAAAGATGGCAAAAGATCTGAACAAGATCTCCTTAGAAGAACTTATCAGTTCTTTAAGAAGTCATGAAATTGAGCTGGAGGAAGATGAACCCCAGAAGAAAGATAAAGGTAAATCCATAGCTTTAAAATCTAACAAAACTGCTAAAGCTTTGCAGGTTATTCAAGAAAGCTCTGAAGAATCTTCTTCTGAAGAAGAAGATGAGTTGTCCATGATGTCCAGAAGGATTAACAAACTCTGGAAGCACAAGGGAAAGAAGTTTAACAACTTCAGAAGATCTGACAACAGAAAAGAATCTTCTAGTCACAGAAGATCTGCCAAGAAAGATGTAGTGTGCTATGAGTGCAAAGAACCTGGGCACTACAAGAATGACTGTCCTAAACTTCTGAAAGAAAAACCTAAGAAGAAGTTCAACAAGAAGAAAAAGGTTCTGATGGCAACATGGGATGACTCTGATGAGTGTGAGTCATCTTCTGAATCTGAAGAAGAATGTGCAAACGTTGCATTGATGGCCAGGACAGAGGATTAAGAAGAAGGTACCTCTGGATATGAATCAGAATCTGAATCTGATGATGATGCAGAAGAGGTAATGGCCAAACTTACCAAAGAAGAACTCATTAAAGTTTTAACAGAAGTTCTTAAAAGTTACAACAACATCAAACTCAAATACAAGAAGCTGAAAAGCAATCTTGAATCTGAGATTGATCTTCTGAAAACAGAACTTGTTGAGCAGAAGGAAATAAATTTAAAAATCAAAAATGACTTTGATAGAACTCAACAAGAATCTGATTCTGAAACTAAGTCTTGTGAAAATATTTTAGAAAAATATGACTCTAGTTTTCAGAAGTTTCTCACTAAGAGCATAGACAGAAGCAAGATGGCTTCCATGATCTATGGTGTTAGTGGAAACAACAGAAGAGGCATTGGATATGAGTCTTCATCTGGAAGCAATCCAAAACCTGTTGACAAACTTTTTATCAGTAAGACACCTATGTACTCTCAATTCAAATTTGGTCATCTGAATGACATTAAACACACAAGCTCTGAGAAGAGTACTTATGTGTTTAAACCAAAGGCAAGTCAGAATAAACAGTATGTTGCAAAACAGAAGTTTAGACAAACTTGCAAACCAACTAACCCCAAAGGACCCAAGAAGATCTGGGTACCTAAAGACAAAATAATTCCTGTTGCAGATGTTCTTAGCAGCAAAGTCAGGACACCAATCATGGTACCTGGACTCTGGATGCTCACGACACATGACAGGAGAAAGGTCTATGTTCCAAAGCCTGGAACTTAGATCAGGAGGGGACGTGAAGTTTGGAGGGAACCAGAAGGGCAAGATCATTGGATCTGGCACTATTGGAAATGGTAAGCTTCCCTCTATTACTAATGTTCTGTTAGTTGAAGGATTGAAACATAATCTGTTGTCCATAAGTCAATTAAGTGACAATGGTTATGATATAATCTTTAATCAAAAATGTTGCAAAGCTGTATCTCAAAAGGATGGCTCTATCCTATTCAGTGGAAAGAGGAAACACAACATTTATAAAATTAACCTTTCAGAACTTAAAGTTCAAAATGTAAAATGCCTCTTATCTGTGAATGATGAGCAATGGGTCTGGCATAGAAGATTGGGGCATATTAATATGAGACGCATATCTCAGATTAATAAACTCAATCTGGTCAGAGGACTTCCTAAGCTGAAGTTCAACTCAGATGCTCTGTGTGAAGCATGTCAAAGAGGTAAATTTTCAAAATCTCATTTTAAATCAAAAAATGTTGTGTCTACCTCCAGACCATTGGAATTACTTCACATTGATCTGTTTGGACCAGTGAAAACTGCATCCATCAGAGGCAAGAAGTATGGATTAGTCATTGTAGATGACTACAGCAGATGGACATGGGTAAAGTTTCTAAAACACAAGGATGAGTCTCATTCTGTGTTCTTTGACTTCTGCAATCAAGTTCAGATTGAAAAAGATTCCAAAATTATTAAAGTCAGAAGTGATCATGGTGGAGAATTTGAAAATAAACATTTTGAAAAATATTTTTCTGAAAAAGGCATTGCACATGATTTCTCCTGCCCTAGAACTCCACAACAAAATGGAGTTGTAGAGAGGAAAAATAGAACATTGCAAGAGATGGCCAGAACCATGATCAATGAGACAAATCTGGCAAAACATTTTTGGGCAGAAGCAATTAACACAGCTTGCTATATTCAGAACAGAGTGTCTGTAAGACCTCTTCTGGAAAAAGACTCCTTATGAATTGTGGAGAAACAGAAAGCCTAACATTTCTTATTTTCATCCTTTTGGATGTATTTGTTATATGCTTAATACTAAAGATAATCTGAACAAGTTTGATTCCAAAGCACAGAAGTGTTTCATGCTTGGTTATTCTGAACGCTCTAAAGGCTACAGAGTATTCAATACTGAAACACAGATTGTTGAAGAATCTATTCATGTTAGATTTGATGATAAGCTTGGCTCTGAAAAGCCAAAGCAGTTTGAAAGTTCTGCAGATAGAGAAGTGATTCTCACAGACTCTGAAGGATCAGAGGCAGAAAAGGCAAATATCAAAGAATCTGAAGCAACTCCAGATGCTACACCTTTGACTTCCCAACTAAACAACTTGCAAATTTCTGAAAGACCAACTGTCAGAGGATCTTCTTCCAGAATCAAATCATCTCATCCAGAAGATATGATTATTGGAAAGAAAGATGATCCAATCAGGACAAGATCATTTCTCAGAACTTCTGAATCTTCTTTATTTGGCTTAGTGTCAATAATAGAACCAACATCTGTAGATGAGGCTCTGGAAGATAATGAATGGATTATAGCTATGCAAGAAGAGCTGAATCAATTCACCAGAAATGAAGTTTGGGATCTGGTTCCTAGACCCAAAGGATTCAATATTATTGGAACAAAATGGATTTTCAGAAATAAGCTGAATGAAAAGGGAGAAGTAGAAAGGAATAAGGCAAGGCTGGTTGCTCAAGGATACAGTCAGCAAGAAGGTATTGATTACACTGAGACATATGCTCCAGTGGCAAGGTTAGAATCTATACGCCTTCTGATTTCTTTTGCTGCACAGAATAACATCACTCTGTATCAGATGGATGTTAAAAGTGCCTTTCTTAATGGTATTATAGAAGAAGAAGTATATGTCCATCAACCTCCTGGATTTGAAAGTGAAAACTTTCCAGATCATGTTTTTAAATTAAAGAAATCCCTTTATGGATTAAAACAAGCTCTCAGAGCTTTGTATGAGAGGTTGAGCAATTTCCTTCTGAAGAAAAATTTTATCAGAGGAAAAGTGGATACAACTTTATTCTGTAAAACTGTTAAGAAAGATCTGTTGATTTGTCAAATTTATGTAGATGACATTATTTTTGGATCAACAAATATTACGCTTGGAAAGGAGTTTGCTAAATGTATGCAAGAAGAATTTGAAATGAGCATGATGGGAGAATTGAGATTCTTCTTGGGAATCCAAGTCAATCAGACTCCAGAATGCACCTACATACATCAAACCAAGTATGTTAAAGAGCTTCTGAAGAAGTTTAATATGGTTGATAGCAAAATGGCAAAGACTCCAATGCATCCTACAAGCACTCTAGGTAAGGAAGAGGTAAGTAAGAAGGTAGATCAAAAACTCTACAGAGGTATGATAGGATCTCTTCTATACTTGACTGCTTCTAGACCAGATATTTTGTTCAGTGTCTGCTTATGTGCTAGATTCCAATCAGATCCTAGAGAATCACACTTAACAGCTGTTAAGAGGATTCTAAGGTATCTGAAAGGTACTGCTAACATGGGTTTGTGTTACAGAAGATCTGATGAATTTTCATTAGTTGGATTCTGTGATGCTGACTATGCTGGAGACAGAGTTGAACGTAAAAGCACTTCTGGAAGCTGTCAGTTTCTTGGAAGTCATCTGATCTCATGGTACAGCAAGAAGCAACCTACCATAGCACTATCAACTACAGAGGCAGAATACATTGCTGCTGCTGGATGTTGTACTCAGATGCTCTGGATGAAGAGTCAATTAGAAGATTATCAAATCTATGAGAGTAATCTTTCTATCTTTTGTGATAATACTTCTGCTATATGTTTGTCAAAAAATCCAATCTTGCATTCTAAGGCTAAACATATAGAAATTAAACATCATTTCATCAGAGACTATGTTCAGAAGGGAATCATAAATTTAGGCTTTGTTGATACAGATCATCAATGGGCAGATATTTTTACAAAACCCCTTGCTGAGGATAGATTTAAGTTCATTCTGAAAAATATTTGTATGGATTTTTGTCCAGAGTAATATTTATCAGAAGCAATCTCTCAGATGCAAAATGTTTAATGATCTGAAGTATTTCTTCTGTTCTTTTACTCTATTCTGATTATTATTTCTGATGTGAAAATCTGAACTGACCATCTTTAGAAGATCTGAACGTGGCTAACGTTTCATTTCTTGAGAGAATTCAGAACAGCATGCAAGCAAACACGTGTCCCACAAATTCTGAAGAGATGGCGTGTGGACAACTGAAAAGACATTTGAGGTGAAATTTGAATAGTTAAATTCTTGGTTTCCCCCCCAAATCTGTCAGAAGCATTTATTATTTGAAATGATTTTATTCTTTTCATTTAATGCTCTCAAACGTGCTTTAATTCTGTCTTTTGGTGTGCCTATGTGTTTACTATAAATACTTGAAGTGTTTTCACTTTCACATTTTTCACTCTCACAATTTATATGCATTTTCATCTCTTGTTCTCTCTTCACAAAAACCCAAAACCTAAGTGTTCTAAAAAGCATTCTTCAATGGCGTCTTCTTCATCAACAACTGCTCAGTTTCAATCAACAATGGCTGCTGTAACATCAGACAATCTTGGTGCTAATCCTTACATTCCTCCTCAGAGAACTCTTCTCACACCTGTTGAAAAGTTAGAAGTGTTGTGTGAATCCATGGTTGAGTTTGACTCACTAGCTGAAAATGGGTTTGATTTTCGCTCCATTGTTAGAGCTCAAGGCTGGGTAAAATACTTTGATAGACTGTTTGGACCAGTTTACCCTTTGCTTATTAAGGAATTCTGGATCCATGCATCTGTGTATCCAAAGTTTATTCTGTCATCTGTGCTGGGAAAGGAGATCATCATCACAGAGGATCTTATTAGAAAACTGATTGGTTATGAAGAAACAGATGGTGTTTCACATCTGCCAGTTGGACGTGTTGATATGGATGAAGTCTATGATGAGGTTATGACTGCTGGACAAGCCTCTAACAAATTCAAAGATCTGAAACCAGAATACAAGATCTGGGCCAAGATCTTCATGGGATGCATTCATCACAGAAAATCAACAAACTCCCCAGATTATGTCAACAATGAGCAGATCTATTTTATGTACTGCCTCAGTCAGAGTAATAAGGTAGATCTTCCTTACTTATTGTTCATGCATCTGTGGAATCACATAAATGCATCCAGAGAATCTGTAAAGGAAAAGAATCAGAAGATCAGGAATTGGATACCTTTTGGAAGGCTGCTCTCAGATCTTCTCACTGAAAATGGTTTAGTGGCTGCTCTGTATGATGCTGGTGTAACAGAGGAACTTGAGTTCATTATGGGAAAGCCTCTGAACGCTAAGAGCCTTCTGAGACTCAAGATTGTAGATGAACTTGCCACTGCTCCAAAGAAGTTGAACATGTCTGATCTGAATAAAAGGATTCCAGTATCAGACTTTCCTCTATTTTTTGCTGAAGAACCTAGACACATTGTTCTGATGTATATAGAGGAATGCAAAAGAGAAGGAGTGCCTGTACCTGCAAATGTATTTCAACTTGTCAAGCAACCCCTGCCAGATGCAGGAGAAGAAGAAGAAGAAGCAGAAGTTCCACTTCAGAGGAAAAGACCTCAACCTGCAGCAGAATCTGAACCTGTCCAGAAGAAGGCTAAGATTGCTGAAAGTCCCAAGGATCTTCTAAAGAGAAAAGATTCTGGAGAAGCTGCATCTGCTAAGAGGATTAAACTCAAAGGTATTAAAGCTTCTGTCTCTTCTAAAACTGCTGTTATAAATGATTCTATTAAGTCTGTTCCCAAACCCCCTATCACTCAAACAACATCTGTTGCTGCCCCCAGCTCTGTATCTCCTCAGAAACAACCCACTGCTCCTATATCAAAACCACCTCAACCAAAATTACACATCAAACATTTCACTCCACGTCCATCCAAATCTGTTCCACAACCATCTGAACCACAACCTAAAGAAAAACAACCAACAGAATCACAACCTACAGAACCACAACCAACTATTCCACAACAAACAGAACCACAACCAACACAACCATCAGAACTACCACAAAATTCTGATAAACAAAAATCTGCATCACCCACAACAGAAAATCTTCCAGAAAAACAAACCGCAGAAGATTAACCACAAAAAGAATCTGTCATTCCACCAACACCAATTCAATCTTCTGAACCTGTAGCAAATGTTACTTCTGAACCCACTCAAGTAACTTCTGCTCCTGTTTCATCTGAACCACCTACTCAACAACCTGATATTCCTTCAGAACCATCTCATATCCCTGAGACAGAAGTTCTTGATATCACTCCATTAAAAACAGTGTTTCAAGTTTCTTCTACCTCTTGTACACCAGAAACATCCTCAAATTCATCTGAATCAGACATTCACCCTGACTTTCTGATTAATCCATCTGACAAATATCCTGTTCATGACCCTGAACCTGAATCATCTGTACCTACCAAATCTACTGTTCCAGAACCTATGCCTCCACCTGAACCTTCATCTGAGATGATTGTTCCTACTTCTATTCCATCATCATCTGGGATCTCTTGTGCTCAAGTGTCCTCTCTGTATCATAATTTATCTTATGGTTTCAAACTTAAAGATTTTTATGATAGAATTGAGCCCTCTGAACCCTTGACACCTCTGAGACCTAAACTTACACCAACTCTTCCTTCTGTGATCCTTTCTTATATTAAATCTATGGAAAATGAAGGATCCTTAGCCCCCATTTCTGATAAATCTGGTAAAGCTGCTGTTTCAGCTCTGCATTCTGCATCTGACAACACAGTTGCATCTGATAAACCATCAAAATCTGCTTTTGTACCATACTCTAATGCAGTCTTTGATGATGTTTACCCACGCACCAGACCTCAACCCAATCTGATTAATGCTTTAAACAGATCCCTTCCTCAGAAACCAGAAATTCCATTCTTTCCATATGTTCCTCCTCCTCTGATTTCCATTCCAAAATCATTGATACCACCAACTCCAAAGCCTAAACAGATGACTCTGGAAACCTTGCTTAAAACTCCACCCAGACTTAATATTGAACATTTATTTCAAACGTTTTTGCAAGAATTACAGATGTCTTTAGGTACTGTTCAAAGAAGATGCTCTGAATCTATGGATGTAAATGAGACTGAAATCATCTGGAAAGGATTTCTGAATAGATTCAACACTGTAGCTTCTAATCTAAAGAACATCTGTTCTGATGATGCAAAGCTCAGAGCTGAAAGGAATCAATTCTGGATTGATAACAAGACTGGGCCTCTGCTGTGTTTGGATGCTCCTCCACCTCCTCCTCCACCAGAACCAATTGCCCCTACTCTAACAATGACTCTGGTAGAACCCTCTTCAGGATCTCCAGAACATATGGCTATTGACTCTGTTCAGGATACAGTACCTCCATCATCTGAAATCAAGACAGAGAATCCAGATTTGGCAAACAAGATTGCTGCTCTGGAAGCTGGTCAATCTGAAATCAGATCTTGGATGGCGAAGCAAGACAAGAAATCTGAGGACATGTCAGAATGGATGACCAAACAAGATGAGAAGAATGAGACAATCACTAAGTTCATGTCAAAGCAAGAGCAATCACAATCTGAGATCACAGACCTATTGAAGATGCTTTTGTCTAAACACACTTAGATTTTTTTTCTCATGTTTGTGCATCTGTTATCTTTGCATCTGAATGTTTTTGTAATATCTTCTGATGTATTTTGTGATCTGTTATCTTTAATTGAATCAGACTGTTATTCTCCATTGAATTATCTGCTTTTCTTCCTTTTAATTGTCTTTATTAAAAGTTTTTTACTTTTTGCTTATGACAAAAAAGGGGGAGAAAATAAAGATCTGAACTATTTAATATAATTTCACTAGAATGAATCTTCAGACATATCTATTCCTTCTAATATTTTAATTAACTATTTCAGAACTTTTGATAAAAACACTCTATAAAGAACCTCTGAGTTTCTCAGATCATTTATTCTTTATCAAAATCTGAATCTTATATCTGCAAGATATTCTGACCATTGATTATTACAAGACAGACAAGATCTGACTCTGAAGATCACTCAAGATAAAAAGGGAAGTTTCTATTTTTTTTTTCATATTTAACTCAGGGGGAGATTCATCATTTCAGGGGGAGTTATAATTCTTTAAGTTCAATTAAATAAAATTTCTGATACTTTTTGTCATCATCAAAAAGGGGGAGATTGTTAGAACACAGATTGGTTCTTAATAATCACTCTTTGTTTTGATGATAACTGTTAGGAAATTTATATTTAAGAATTATATACTCTAAAATTTGTTTGAGAGTTTTACTGCAGATTAAAATTACATTAACTCTCTAGAAGCAAATCTGCCTTGAATACAAGAAGTTGTTCTGACTCTGAAGCGCCAGATGCATCTTACAGAAGAATCTGCTTGCTCCTTACAGAAGATCCTGAGCGTAGTCTTCAGAAGGATCTGAAGAAAGAAGCTCCAGAACATTCTGAGTCAGAAGCATCTGAAGATAATCAGAAGCATCTGAAGCTGAAGCATCAGAAGTATAGAAGAATATTGATTGAAGAGTTTCTCAAAGCATTGATCTACAGAAGTTTCTGAAAGTACCTACGCTGCCTAGTACTGAAGTTCTGTGTCAAGATGCTCTGATGATCAACACGCTAGAAGCACACAGCTGCAGAAGACTCTGATACAGCATAGTTCTGAATCTCATCAGAAGATTCTGATCTATTCAAACTCTGAAGAACTTGCTGAAACTGAAGAAGTGTTTTCAAGAATGTATCCGTTGGAATCATTCAACGTCTCTTTCCTCATTTGTGCTAGACACACTTACACAGACAAAAAGGATTTATCTGTGCCATCTATTTCAAGGAAAGGTCAGTACATGTGAAGACAAAAAGGCTCAGACCTTTTGGACTCTCTTTTCAACGTGGAAAATTCAGTTGCCTATAAAAGGAGCCTCTCACTTCATTCTTCAGTTACACACTCTTGAGCTATACACTTGCTGAAAAGAAATCAAATATTCTTAAGCTCTCATTCTTATTCTTCATAGAATCTTTGTACTTAAATCTTAAGAGAAAAATCACTGTTGTGATTATAGCTTTATAGAAGCATTAAAAACTCTTGTATTTTATTTACATTGTTTGTAAAGGAATTTCCTTAAGAGGATTCAGTGTGAATCAGTAGCTCTTGAGAAGACTAAGAACTGTAGTTCTTAGGTGATACTATTGTAATCAGTTTGATTTAATAGTGGATTAAGACCTTGTTGAGAAAGGCAAATCACTCTGGAAGGGTGGACTGGAGTAGTTGTTTAACGAACCAGGATAAAAATAATTGTGTGATTTATTTCTAGTATTATTTTTCCAAACTTATTCAACCCCCCCTTCTAAGTTATATCTCACCTTCAGTTATGATATAATCTTGTGTGGTATAATGCATTACTTCGAATGTGATTATTTTTAGTTGTTATGATTGCATTACTTCGAATATGATTGCACATACTTTTATTTTGTTGGCCAATTTGGACAATGTAAAATAACCATGATGGTGGATTATTTTGCACGATAATGTTATCGTTGTTGTATGGATAAATAGTCGCATTGTATACATTTGTGGACAATGGTCCGTGGTTGATGAGGCTAAAATCCCATTGTGTGAATTAGGCCGGTAGCTGATTGCGGAGGTGATGGCTCAATGAGTGGCTTTGATCCTAGGAGGTGAGGATCAGAATGGTGAACCTTAGTGTTCACGAAATTGGGTATCACATGCATATGCATTGAGTCAGGTTGTGACTTTCATTGCATTATATATGTTGCTATATTACTAAGTATGTGGTTTTGTGTGATTAATTGGAGTTGCTGCTACTTGATTTCCATGTTGGTTGGAAAATAATTAGTAATGATGTTGTTGATTGATTAATACGAGATATTAGTTGAATTGTTGTTGTGTTATCCTTATGCTTGGGTAACTTGTTGTTGGTGTTCAGTGTGATGTGTTGTAGATTGGGTGATAATACATGTGATATCCTAATGCATACTATTTATCATATTTTCCTTTATATTATCATGATATCTCACCCTTTATGTTTGAATATTGCCTCCACATAGGAAATATGCAGATACTCCACAATAGGACTCCGAGGTGAGTTGAAGATGAAGTCTTCCAACTCTTTTTGTTTGTAGTTAGTGTCTGCTTTGATTGTAAGACTAGGGAGTCGTTGGAATGTATTTTTGATTTATAGTTTCTTTTAGATTGTGGACAACTCTCTCTTATTACGTTTAGTTGTTGTTATGATGAATTGTGTACTTTCATGATAACTTTTATACACCATGAGAGGATAAATAATTTTCTTTTATTCTGCTGCAATAAAAGTAATGTTCAGGTTTTTATGATTATATTAAAATATAAGTGTTATATGATTTGTCAAGTGAGCAGGTTTTGTATGTTGATCATAACATCCTAAGTTACGTGTGTTTAATTTAATTATTCTGATATTTTTTTATTCAAAATATTCCGAGAAAAATTAGGGTGTTACAATGCACGCATTTGAAACCTAAATATATTGTTAAACATAATAAATTATGTACGCATTTGAAATATAGCTCAACAATAAATTTTTTTATATTTATATAAATATTTGTATCAATAATATATTATATTTCGTTATAAAAATAGTTTTATCAACAATATTCTTTTTTTCGATTATAATTTTTTTTATTAACAATACACTTTTTCATATATAAAAAAATCTATATCAACAATAGTATTTTTTTCGTTTATAAAATTATATGTAACAAATAATAGACTTATCTTCATTTATAAGAAATTCTATTAAAACATAATTTTTTCCGTTTATAGAAATATTTCTAACAAAGTTATATTAATTCTGATTTACAAAAATAACTGTACCAACAATATATTTTTTCGGGTTAATTAAAATATTTGTACTAAACAATACATTTTTCCCATTTAAAAAACAATTGTATCAACAATATCAGTTTTTTCGTTTATAAAATTCAGTGTATCAATAATACACTTATTTTTATTTATTAAAATATTTGTATTAATGAAAGTCTTTTCTATGTTATATAAATATTTTAATAAATAATACACTTATTCTCATTTATAAAAATAAATGTATCAATCTTATATTTTTTCCCATTTATCAAAATAATTGTATCGGTTGTAGAATTTTTCTTGTTTATAAAAATATTTATAATAAAAAATATACTTTTTTCTTTTTATATAAATATTTGTATCAACAATAATTTTTTTTTTGTTTATAATAATATTTTTATTAACAATATTCTCTTTTTCGTTTATAAAAAATATTTGTATCAATAATATACTTTTGTCCATATATAAAAATATTTATATCAACAATAATTAATTTTTTATTTATAAAAATATTTGTAACAAACAATAGACTTATTCTTATTTATATAAATAATTGTATCGACAACACAATTTTTTTCCATTTATAAAAATATTTCAATCAAAAAATAATACTTATTTCCGATTATAAATATAATCGTATCAACAATAGACTTTTTTTGCGTTTATAAAAATATTTGTATCAAACAATACATTTTTTCCCGTTTAAAAAACTATTGTAACAACAGTAGATTTTTTCATGTTTATAAAATTTTTTTATTCAATAATACATTTATTTTTATTTATAAAAATATTTGTATCAATGATAGTCTTTTTCAATTTATATAAATATTTTAACAAACAATACACTTATTCTCGTGTATAAAAATAAACATATCAATATTATATATTATTTTCAGATTTATGAAAATAATTGTATTAGCAGTAATACTTTTCTCGTTTATAAAAATATTTATAACGAACAATATAGTTCTTCCCATTTTTAAAAATATGTATCAGATGTAAAATTTTTCAAGTTTTTAAAAATATGTGTATCAGTTTTGTAAAATTTTTCAAGTTTTTTAAAATATTTATAACAACAATACATTTATTCTTATTTATAAGAATAATTATATTAATAATAATCCTTTTCTAGTTTATAAAAATATTTGCTACAAATATTACACTTATTTCTGTTTTAAATAATTTTTTTATTAACAATATATTTTTTTCGTTTATCAAAAATATTTATATCAACGGTACACTTTTTTTATTTATAAAAATATTTATATCAACAATAAATTTTTTTTTATTTATAAAAATATTTATATGAACAATACATGTTTTCTTGTTTATATATATATATATATATATATATATATATATATATATATATATATATATATATATATATATATATATATATATATATATATATATATATATATATATATATATATATATATATATATATATATATATATATATATATATATATATATATATATATATATATATATATATATATATATATATATATATATATATATATATATATATATATATATATATATATATATATATATATATATATATATATATATATATATATATATATTAACAATACATTTTTTTCCGTTATAAAAATATTTTTTTAAACAATACACTTTTTTTCTTTTATTAAAATATTTTAATCAACAATAAATTTTTTTTATTTATATAAATATTTGTATCAACAATATATATATTTTTTTTTCTTCCATTTTTTAACATTACACTTTTTCATATATAAAAACAATGTTTATTATAAAAGTATTTAAATTTTTTTCACATATTTAAAGATTTTTCTCATATATAAATATATTTGTCTTATATCCTTTATTATACTATCAATGACAAATAAATATTATTACGACAAATTAAGATGATTTTTTTAAAATAATGAATTTTCTCCTGTTAAAATTATTCCTTTTTCTCTTTAGTACTTACAAAAAAAATCATTTTACCAAATTATCTAATACATATGTTAGATTGAATTGAAACAATGTTAAATAATGTAATAGATAAATTATATGTTATTTTAATAAATCATAATAACTATAAAAGCAATGTTTATTTTCATTTATGTAAAAAATAATACATGTGAAATGATTAACAAAATAATATATTGTTATAATAATTAAGAAAAAAGGTGATTATTACCCATTTATTTGAAAAAAAAATATATATTATTAAAAAAATATGAAAGGAATTTCATTATTGTTTAAAAAATATTTATTCATCATACAAAAATGTGCCATGACTTTTAGAAGTAATAAAAAAAATTATTTCCAACAATAATTAGTATCTATATAAATACGTAAACAAAAATTATATAGACATCATTATTGTTAAAAATACCTTTTAAATTACGATATATAATTTATTATAATTAAATATAAGAACGATATTAATAACTTTGAATGACACAATGTTAATTATATTATTTAATCTATCAAACAACTTTCATTCAAATTTTAAATAAAAGAGATAATATATAGATTTGTATTAGCACAAATGACTTCTTGGAATTTTTATTAATAAGACTCAATTTTAGTAGAAATATACACCACAAAAATTAAAAACAGATTCAATCTTTAATCTTTTTAAATTTTTTTTGATCTAAGAATCAATGTATTATTTGGACACAGGATCTCTAATTTTTGATGCACAATAAAATGGCTATTCTATTTGTACATGTGTTATGTAAACTTAATCATTTATTATTAGAGTTTGGCCTAACACTACTCTACAAAATCGGTTGGTAAGGTGAGGGGTGTCACTCTATATAAACTATTTCAATACTCTATCTCCAACCAATGTGGGACTTTAGGATCTTCCGAATACACCCCCTCATGCCCAGCCTAATACACCCTCTCATGCCCAGCACTCTTTTTGGACTTGGTGCGTGGATTTAAACGGTGGGCTGCCCAATGTCCGACCGATAGACTCTGATACCATATTAGAGTTTGACCTAACACTACCCTACAAAACCGGTTGGTAAGGTGAGGGGTGCCACTCTATATAAACTATGTCAATACTCTATCTCCAACCAATGTGGGACTTTAGGATCTTCCTAATATTTATAATTAAATAGCAAGATGAACTTCATTATATGAGTTAGCATGTGATGAACTCCATGATTAATTGTCTCATATGTTCGTCTTATCAGATTTTCTTAACTAGCATTTAAATTATGACATTTAGATGAAAGTACTAATTAATTTCCTTTTCAGAGGAAAACATACACACTTATGTAACACATTTATTATAATAACTGTTTCGATAAAAACTATTATGAAATGAAAATTTAATGGTGTTCAACTCCTAAAATGTCCAACAAAAGTTGATGCTACTTCATATTAGTAAAATCAGAATTATCGAAAATATAGAGAAATGCAATTACCGAAAACACCAACATGGTGTTCATCCCACATTGGACATCTTGAAATCTTTAAATATTGCAGTATACTCGGGAACCATGGTCAGCAGATGACACATAAGAAAGTTCATCACGAGGATGAAGACATTTCCCTACAAAAGAACTTGTCTTCAAACTTTGTTATTTTTTACACCATGAATATTTGTCTTCTTTAAGTTGAAATGTCAGAAAGTGCTGCATATGGGAGAAGATAAAAAGATTGCAGACTATGTGTCAAAGGTGCAGAATCACGTCCATCTCGTGAAGGGTTGTAGTGAAGCCCTAATTGATAAGATAATAAATGAGAAGCTAATGCAGATTGACCTCTCAATTTGATCACGTTATCGTAGCTATTCAAGAATCCAACAATCTTGAAACCCTAAAATTGGAAGATTTGGTTGGTTCGTTGGAGGCACATGAGATTATGATTGTCGAAAGGAAATAATTCAAGATTCGATACAAGCATTGCAGGCTCAGGTTTGGAAGAAGCATGGTGGTTCCATTTAATACCCCGTATTTTTTAAGATGCTCTAAATAATATCATTTGAGCATTATACCAAAAACAGACTTCTCTGCGAGATTTGCTTCTCCTCTGCCCTTCAATCTTCTATCGTCCACCTTGCACGGTTCACCACAAGCCAAAGTACATCAGCACTATCAAGCAACAGGCTTGAGTAGGTAGTTCCTTCGAGCATAGTCAAAAGACACTTTCCTTCAAAGTAACCAATCAGAATACCTTCCACAAGGTTTTTGAACATGTGAGAACTACAGAACTGGAGCTTCCAGTACTAACACCCCCTTACCCCAGACAAAACTCTGGAACACTCATATCAAGCATCTTAGAAGAGACTTCAAGAAGAGGATATGAAAACACCAAGCAATAAGCAACTCCCTTGAGCTTTTAGCTATTGCATGATTCAAAAAGGTTGAGATAGACTTTGGAAACAACCATAGTTGGAGAGCAACCACTCCTAAGAAGACCAGCTTATACTATATGGTACAACTTCAATGCATACAAATGGCTTCAGCTTGTACAACACAATGTTAGAACATTTTGATTTACATCAATGACTTGACTAGGCAATTGATAAAACCACACATCCCTTAGAATTCTAGACATTATCCCACCTTGAATGGATTTTCCACCATAGTAGAACAAGAGTTCCATGCTCTCATAGACTTTATCATGAAATCAAGTTGAGTAAACAACTTTCATCTTGTACATATAAATGGAAGAACAACAACCAGTCCTTTTCAAGAAGGCTCTGGACAACAAACAAATACCTTGATGACAATCTACTTCAAACCCAATTCTCCATGGGAATCATCCACACACGATCAGAGCCCACACCACAACCAAACCTAATAGAAGAGGTAGTCACAGTATAGACACGTACAACTATCTGTGAGATCACTCGGATTCAGCTTTGAAAGGCCAGAAAAGTTTCCAAGATGTCAGAGTGAATGTCCCAAACATGTTTCTTTGACTTCCATATGCCCATAATCTGGTAGAGATGTCTTCACAACTCTTCAGTATAAATTAGGCCACAAGCTCCTTCAACGGAGAACCAGAAGTCTAACTCCATATCAGAAATAAACTGACCTAAAGAAAACTCATCAAATTTGATGGTGTCTTAATCTTCATCTTCACCAACACATAACTCTTGGATAGAGGCTTCCTAGACTGCAAACCAAATGTTTCTTCATGACCAATCTGAAGAAGATTCCTAACACTTTTGAGAACTTCACAGATGATTCCGATTGTATCCATTCTTTAAGACAAATCAGTAATATCCTTGAATAATCAGGATCACTTTCCAAGAGTTAGAAACCTTATGTTGTTGCTCTTGAGATCAATAGGGAAAATTTATCCACAAAGATCCAATGTATTCACACTCAAGAATGCTTTGACATTAATCCATTTTTACTCCAGTTTCAGCCAATTGTGATGACATTTGAGCAACCATATTGTTCCTGCCTTTTATTCCAGAATAGACTGCCTTCCAAGAATTGTGAAAGGGAATCCTCAAACAAGGGCCATCTCTGATAGGGTTGGGATGAAAAATATATTTCTCCTGACTTTCTTCTCATAAGTACCCGTGGATATTCTTCTTGATCTATATTTATCAAACACATTTAGAAGTGCCTTTATGAGTTGACTTGAAAGACAACTCAAGTATCTTGGGCTACTTTAAACGTTACATAAACTGTTTACCAAATCTATAGATCATGAATTTGATAAACAAGGTCTCAAATAAACCTATTTCCTTCTATTACCCTTCATGGTTCCTGGTTGAAACTATCTCCCAAGCAACATAGGGAGATCCTTCAATGAAAGCTAGATCTCAATGCTCTCTCCTTTATATTACTCCCAAATAGTGATAGCATGAACATCTATAGATGCTGACAACATCTTCAACAAGAGCTAGGTAAGATGTCAAAATATCTTATAAGACACCATGCGTAACAATAACATCATTATCAGCAGCAGCCGTAGAATCTTAACAAAAGTATCAGTCAACCATCTGAAGTTGTCAGGCCGAATTCAGAAAGCTATCCTTCTAGCTTCCAATACCCTTGAACACAATAGTAATGAATGGTCTGATCACACAATCTCCTTCCTTGTTCAAAAGACCAGATCTCAGATGTCTCAAGAGATGTCAAGACATTAATCTCTGCTTAACACAGTGACAAGAAGAAGTACAATAAAAATTGCAGAAAGTAAATGAACACACAGTAATTCTTAACCCAGTTCGGTGCAACATCACCTACATCTGGGGGCTACCAAGCCATGAAGGAAATTTACTATCAGTAGTATTAATTTAGAGCTAAACTCCCTCGTTTACAACCCCTCACTTAATCCCTACTCAGTGCAACTTCTACCTAAAAACTCGTAGATATGAGAAATCACCATCTCACTCCCAATCACCGCAATGATAAACAAACACTCTCAGTCCCAGGGAATGCCACAAGAAATCAAAAAAAATCATGTACCCTATTTCTTTTAAGAACTATACAAGGTCAAGACTCTTGAGCATGAACAATACTCGGTTTTTCTTAAAAGTTTCAACCAAGAACAATATACAACCTTAATATGTCTATCATGATGCATCAAAAATACAAAGGGTAACTTACAAAGTCACACACAAGAGACTCTCAAAACTCTAAACCCTTATGTTGCACCCACGATTTTTTTGTTGTAAATGCTTGCTATCTTTAGGTCTAGCAAGGCCTTACTTATAGACTCTTGTAGTATGGGCTTAGAATCTTCAATCAGGTCCAATCTTCACGTTGTAAATCTTTTGCAGAATATTCTCCACAAAAGTAGGAACAAATCTTTTATAGTTTTCTAAAAAGTCTTAAAGATCCTTTTTATGAAATCCAATTAACTCTACATATGGTTCCTAAAAAATATCTTTGACATGCGCATAATGATGAGATATATCCAAAAAGATTTCATCAAATCAGATTAAATATGTCAAGAGATATAAAACAGTAGTGCCTGTTGTACCAGACCAAGATGTCATGACATCTGTTTGAAACACATGACAGTAGAATTGTCATGACAGTTGATGAAGATGTTATAACATCTTACTCAACATCATATATAATTATATTTTACAAAAATTTAGTCAATCATAAAACCATGAAACTAACAGTGATAACAAATCAACTATTACCATGGTAAAGAATCCTGTTTTTCATAGTCGGACCAGACACATTAACATAAAGCATCACTTCATTCGAAGTGTGATTGAAGAAGGATATGTGCAGTTAGACTTTTGCAGTTCACAAGAGCAGCTTGCAGACATTTTTATTAAAGCACTACCAAGTGGATGATTTCAGCAACTTAGAAAAGCAATGGGAGTTAAAGAACAACACATTAAGGGAGAGTGTTAAAATTAATGTGTTGTAACCACCACTATCTTTAGTAAGTATTATGAGAGAATTGGAATCACCACATTATAATTATTGTCTTTACTTAGATTTATGATAGAGTTATATCATTAAGATAGAGAGAATCAAAGATTCCTCATCTTGATTACCAACTTATTGTCTTCTCTATTAGTTTCCTTCAAACTTATATAAAGGCTTTGTAATGTTAAGTTGTATGCAAGTAAGAAAAAGGAGAAGAAATATGGTATGGTGAATTCAATAAAATTGGAGTATTTTAAAGTATAACTTCCACCAGTGAAAGTTCAGTGAAAAAAGTGATCGAAAAATATTTTTTTAGTCTAAATTATATTTTATCACATATCACCTTTAGAATATCACTATCACTCTTTTAAAACCGCTTTAAGTATCCAAAAGTTATCTAGTGTCAGTTGACTAATACACAAAGTATTGTCGCATGCTCTTATTTTTGTTGTCATGATATGTTTTTTTATTTTTCAATTAAATAAATAATAATTTGATATATGGTAGAAGATTTTAACCATCTGTGATAATTAGTAAAGAATAAACTTATAATGGACTCAATAAGTTATAAATGAACATAATTGCATTATTAATTGATTCCACAATACAATCTAAAATCCACTTCGGGGAACTTGATTGAGGTGGATACATAGCAGTGTAACTAGAAGTCCAAATAGAAACATATTTAAGGTTAAATTGAAGTTTTCGGTTACTCTTTAAGTTTTATCAGACTACCAACCATCATGGACACCTTTCATATTGAACAGATATTTTTCCAGCATTGCGTAGGTTGTTAGCTTGACCAGATTTTGCCAGGGAACCAAAAGCTTTGCCGCTCAAATCAAAGTAATGATTACACTCGGGACACAAATCAGTGATAACTACCCTAATAGGATTGCCTGAGCAAGCAGGATTCTCTGTGCACTTCACCTGAAATTATAACAAAATAAAGTTTCCAATTATAAGTAATATTTAATAACTTTCCAATAGTTTTTTTAAGAAAAAACTTTTCAATTGTTAGACCTGATAACATGAACCACAGCCTTTTCCTGATTGGTAGATGACAGGGTTTCCGGCTGATATCATTGAATTGTATGGAGGTTGGCCAACAGCTTTTCCATATCCACAAGCCCCACCTACATAGTTAATTATAACATGAATTAAAAGCATTTAAACAATTATTTGGTTAAAAAAACAATGAATCTTGCCATGGAAAAAATTCTACTATATACCATCACTTCCATAACCTTCCGGAGGTCCATACCAAGTAGCCATGGTAGATGCCCAACCTGAATCAGATGAGAAGTTGGAAGTAACATTAACAAGTTTTTTGGGTTTAAAACATAAGGAAGGGGTCCCTAGGAATATTGAAAGCAAACATACAAAGATGAATATATGAGAAACTGCATGTCCTAGAGTAAAAGCCATGATATCACTACAACACAAGTAGTATATAGGTTGGTAAGTACTCTATGGTTTGATGAATAAGCTATGGTTAGTGAGGTATTTATATTGTAATTTTAAAAGATAACTTCAAATTCTCTTAACAAAAGTAGTTATATGGCAATAAATTTTATATTTATGGAACAATTAACGTATATGGCTTATATATAATTCACATTTGATAATTATTTTGAATCTATTTTTTTTTAATAAAATAAGAGAAAGTTCTCTCTTCCTATTTTAAAAAATATTATGCAAAAATACTCTATCTTTGTTTTGGCTCTTTTAATAAAGATTTTTTCATGTAATCATTGGAAATAAATACTAACGTTTACATTTTTTATCTTTAAAAATTTGTTTGAAATCATTTCAATATTTATTCATATTAAAAATAATAACTCGACGGTTATTATTATTTATTATTTTATACATAATATATTTTGCAGGCTAAAAAGTGACAAACTAATGATAAATTTTAATAAATTAAAACAAAATTGAGAGACTAAATTCAAAGGTTTTTATATGTGGGGATATAAAATAATTGATATAATAAAGCCAATTTGATTTAAAAACCATAAAAGAATGCTTAAGTATGAAAGAGAATTGAGTTTTTTATTTAAAAAATAAATAAAGAGAAAGGATAAAAAAAAAAATGGGATGTTTGAATTTGAATTACAGACATTTTTTTTCATGTATTAATGGGAAATATATATAATAAATGAAGTTTTAATATCTCATTGCCAGCTGCAAATTTGTATTATAGATGATAGATATTAACAAAATCGAAAATACAAATTAATATTAATTTAAGAAACGATGAAAATATAGGTCAACACAATGAACAATGTATGTAACACTTTATTTTATTTTAAATTATTTTTCGTAATTTAATTATATAAAGTTTTTTGTATAAATGTGATTATGTGTGCTTTGTTGTGTTTAGAGATACTCTTAGTGTGGAGTAGTAACCTTAAGAGTAGATCTTGTAGTTGGAGAAGTGTGTGAGTCTTTGAGTAGAGATTAGTGGTGTGAGAAGTAAAATTAAATAGAAATATTAGTGATAATTATTTAATTATTTAATATTGAATGGATATTAATTCAATTAAATAATTTTTGAGAATTATTATTATTATTATTATTATTATTATTATTATTATTATTATTATTATTATTATTATTATTATTATTATTTTAATTAGATGGGATCGATAATAATAATATAATGAAATAAAATAAAATGAAATACTAGGTGTGTAGAGATTTGAAGGGCATGATGGTAATTGTATGAGGATGAGTGAGGCTAAATGAGATAAACCATAGTTGAAGGATTTTATAAAGGGAATTGAAAAAGATTAGAGTCAGTTTATTATCGGACATGAAATTGCAACAGAGGTTGAAAGAGGCTAGAGCAAAGAAGAGTGGAGAACTCCATTTGAGAAGAAAAAACTCTTCAATCTAACGTAAGGGGGGGGGGGGGGGGGGGTTCTGATTTTCTAAATGATATTATGATGAATAGTGGGTAATTTGTGTCAATTATGAATGATGTAAGGAAGGACAAATTTAGGGTTCAGATTGTTGTTAAATGTTTCTAACTATAATGATTATTGATAATATTGATGAACTCATTGATCTTGATGTTGTATGATTATGTTGCGTTGTGTTGGGTTGTTGATGATAATGATTTTTCCGTATCTTATTTGTTGACAGTGTTGATTATGAATCATGTGTTGAATATATGAATTGATGATTACATGAGGTATGTATGATGTTAGGGCCCCTAAACAGGTGTTGTAGGCTGTTATAACTGTTATATAATGGTAATATTTGGAATTCTGAGACTGATACTTTTTACGAAATCAAATTCGGAGGTTCGGAAGGCCTCCAACAACAAAAATCACACTTTTTTTATTGGTTGTCCTGGAGAGTTCGCGTAGCAAAAGTCCATGGTTTACATTTTGTAATGAGTTCACAAAAGAAAGGGTATCGAGCAGTATCTAGAGTTTGTGATACGAGTTGTATTTCGCATAGCGAAAGTTTGCGAAGCAAGCAGTAACGAACCTGTACCGAGTGATGGTAGAATGGACGTAACGTTTGAGGCACCGTTTGAAGCAGAGTGAAGCCGAGTGCACATAATTTCATTTTATGTGGGTTGTAGAACTTGAGAAGTGATCTTTTTTGTTGGATATGATTGAGGTTATGATATAATATTGTGTGGTATAATGCATTACTTCGAATGTGATTATTTTTAGTTGTTATGATTGCATAAAAGATATATATATATTTTATGACATATATTTTATGTTTGTTGACCAATTTAGGCCGTGTATAATAACCATGGTGGTGGGTTATAGTTCACAATAATGTTATCGTTGTTGTATGCATAAATAGTCGCATTGCATATATTTGTGGAGAATGGTCCGTGGTTAGTGAGTCTAAAATCCCATTATGTTAATTAGAAGTAACATTAACAAGTTTTTTGGGTTTAAAGCAAAAGGAAGAGATCCCTATGAATATTAAAAGCAAGCATATAAAGATGAATATATGAGAAAATGCATGTCCTAAAGCATAAGCCATGATATCATTATAACACTAGTATTATGTTTGTTGTAAATCTTGTTGTGAATTATGACAAAATTCAATATCAATTTGTGAGACAAAGAACAATAGCAACCAAAGTAAATGTTCTTAAACAATAATAATTCGTACGCACATAATATAACAGAATAAGGAAAGAAAAATAACGAAGGTTTGTTTACCCAAGAACAATCATATTTTCTACCTAAGTGTTTCCTTACCTCTCCAACTCTTAATATATGAATCACTCAAACCCAAGGTGTAATCCAAGGTTTTCTTTGTGCATAACTGAAACCTTATGCTGTACCTTTAAACCCTTGGTCTTCCTTGTTGGTGAAAACTCTAAGATTGTCACACACCAAAGATATAAGAGATACATATTTATAATAGCAAATACCCAACAAACAAAGCCCAAAATCACATGAATCCATGGACCGAATCGAAAAAAGCTCGAAAACTCTAAAACATTATTCACCGTATGGACAACTATTCATCCGTACAGATGTCACTATTCATCTGTACGGATATCACTATTTATCAATCAATTTTTTTTTATTTCGAATTTTCGTCCAACATTCTAAAACTTCCGATTTTCACGGTAAATGCAACCTCCAAAATATGTTCTCTTTCTGTTCATCAACAAAGATTTTAAGGCACATTTTCAACAATCTCCACCTTGACTTTAAACCATGTTGATACCAATTTAACAATAAAAAACATTGTTGCTCTCTACCAAGTTAAAACTTTAATCAATAACTTTGATCAAATTCAAGCAACACTTGAATCTTGATCTCGCAACTTGAACCCACTTGATCTCAATTACCCTTTTCTGCCTAGATGATTTAACAAGCATACATATATGTTTTGTCAACCACCATTGACTCCACCTATTTTCAAATGCCTCGCTGATGGTTTTTCTTCTTTTATTTTGCAGTCCTTCAGCCACATTAAAAACATAATATCCAAGGCTAGCATAATTCTCCCTTTGAGATGCTATAAAAACCCTCCTTACCTTATCATGAGTCAGATGATAATCAGAGATCTCTGTAACTGTTCCCTCACTACTGCTAGCATTCATAGTAAGAAACTCCACCTCAAACTGAGTTTCCTCGTTATAGTTTCTCCTAGGTTTCTCCCTTGGTTTTCACTATTCTTCTTCTGAAGAAATTCTCTACCAACCATGTAAGCTGTTTTAACCTCAGCTCTTCCCCAAAATTCATTGATTTCTGCAAAATTCATTGTACTCTTTTGAAACTTTCTCAGGGCATTCATAATGCCTTAAACTCAAATCCCATAGCTCTTCATTGTCATGAAAGCTTCCACTAGTTAACAATGAATGAATAATAACATTTGAACCTTCTAAAATATATAGACCACATATTTTAGACCCTTTAGCAATAATCAATTCACCACGCGAAATCTTCAACACTCCACGTTCAACTCTAGTACAATAGCCTAGATCATCAAACATACTTATAAATAACAAATTTCGCTTGAGTTCTGGAACATAGCGAATAAGAAGTTCACGATCATTAACCATTTTAAATCTGACCGTACCAATACCATGAACCTTGCATGCGCTATTATTTCCAAGGCGAACTACTCCACCTTGCACCATCTTCAAAGTTTCAAAGTATTCTATTCTTGGACACATGTGATAAGAGCAACCTGTCAATGACCCAACTATCTTCAGTTTCCAAACTCGATACTACTAGTGCTTCGGCATCATCATAACTTTCCTCACCCAATGCAACTACAGCTTGAACAGAATCTTCATTGACCTTTCTTTCAGAATAATCCCTTTTAAAGTGACCAATTTTCTGACAATTAAAATATTTTACCTTCGACTTGTCAGACCTCTTTGATTTGGACATCCCTTTACGCGCACCTCCTCTTCTTTATATTCAATCTTCAAATCTTTCGACTTTAAAAATTCTTTGAATTTCACCATCCTCTGGACTTCATCCAAAGTAATAGTACATTCATTACCATAAAGAAATGCATCCTTAAAGTGCTCAAAGGATCTGGGTAACGAACTCAACAAAAGCAAAGCCTTGTCCTCATTGTAACACCCCACTTCCCAAAACAAATAAAATATGAATAACATAATAAAAATCAGAGTTTCCTTCCCAAGTGGGATATCACATAAAAATCACGTTTCCTTATAAAAAGGTTTTTCTCCAAATACAGCGGAATATTTAAATAATACAATTAAATAAAAATTTTGATACGTTCGCAGGAAAAAAAATAGGAGTTCAACATGAAACAATAAAAATGCCCAAGTCCCGTGCTACGTATCAGAGCATCCTAGACTCGACAGTCACACCAATATCCAAGCTAGCTAAGCACCTGGATTATCTGTACTTCCGAAGAAGCACAGACCACAACAACAACAAGGGGTGAGAAATCATGATCAAAAATATAATGGTAATGTAATACATGTAATAAGGCAGTAAAACACACCAACACATCAATTATTCACCCCAACAACACCATATAACGAACCTACTGTTCAAATTACAATATAACATATTATAATGCAATTATGCAACTCAACACCATGCATGCGGTACCGACTCATTGGTTCATTCAATCGAACCTGGATAGATCACTTACGCTCCTCCTGAGACATGATCTATCCCCCACCATTCTCCACAAAGGAGTACGGATGAATCACTTACGCTCCTCCTGAGACATGATTCATCCCACCAAAACACCATGATATGCAAGACACCAATGCATAATTATTATATTCTGGCACGCTAAGTGCACACGATCCTCCTGATCATATCATCATACAACAATGCATATGTATAGATATATTACACCAACACCATATAAATCAATCAGATAGTAAACGAATTCATACTATCACACCGGATATAACTACGTCCCCCCCCCCCCCCCCCCCCCCACTCGGGGATACACGATCCTACTGATCACTACACACATATACATTACTAATTGCTCACCAACAATATTAAGGGAAACGCGTACTATCCCCAAGTACACAAGTTATATCCCATACTCATCATTTTCACACTACAGCAAGGCTAGAAGGATCACACGAGACCAATTCAGACATCTCACCAAAAGTCTCTGAGGTTACTCAGAACCTCCCTAAACCAACACCTCAGCCTATACACCAAAATCAATAATTCATCAACATCAATCCACAATCACAAACATGCCAATAGATATTATACTTACCAATTATCCTATAATTTCTACTCTAGAACCGACATTACGGTACATTACCGACACTTCAGAGTCACTCTGAATCTCACCAAGGTCCTAACCATAGTCATTAACGACACTATAGGGAAACAACACATAACTTTTCCCAAAGCTATAATCACTGTCATTGCCAACACTACGGTAACAACACATAATCTCATCAGCTTTATATTCCTAGTTACTATCAACACTACAGTAACATCAACAATCCAACAAAATGGATCAATACTACAGTAACATCATCACCATATATATATATACCCCAAAATGCATCATCATCATTCATCAATCCCCCAACCTCAACAATAATCATAGCATGCCAATATAAAACTTTATATAACGATAAATTCCTACGGGGTTAAGGAATCCCCTCTACCCTATACATGTATAAACCATTCCCAATCAAATTTCTCCCCCCTTACCTTGACAATTGGTCGATCGATAGAATTCCTCCTAGAATTGGTCTCTTGGCCTTCTCCTTCCTCTTCCGTTCTTCGTTCCCTTTTTCCTTCGTTCTTTTTCACTTTCCTCGTTCTTTCCTCTTCTCTCTTTCTATCGCTCTTTTTTCTCAATTTTCTAAAATGTATCGTAACTCTCCTAACCCCTCATATTCTATTTCCCTTTTTAATTATTCTAATCCCAATAATAATAACTAATAAAATAATATAATATTAATAATCTTAATAATAATAATAATACTAATATAATCTTACTAATATTAATAATACCACATATTAATAATAATAATAATAATAATAATAATAATAATAATAATATTAATAATTCTAATAATAATAATAATGATAATAATAATAATAATCTTAATAATAATAATACTATTAATAATAACAATAATAAAAATATTATTATCTCTCCAATAATCATAATAATACTTTTAATAATAATAATAATAATAACACTAATAATAATAATAGTAATAATAATAATAATAATAATAATACTATTATTATTATCACACCAATATCCCACGCCTATGGTAATCCCTTTCCTCTCCATTCCAACTTTTCTAATATCTCCTTGCTACCCCTTCATATTTCCTTCCTCACGGTTTCTATCGTGACTTTTCATATTTCCATTCTAACTTCCCAATAACTCTTTCACCTCTTATTTTACTTATTCCAACCACTAATATTCCCAATAATAATTCTAATAATAATAATTATAATAATCATTATAATAATAATAATAATATAATATAATATAATACTATTATAATATTATAGTAATATTCAACATAATAATAATAATAGTGATACACCCAACAATAATTATAATTATAATAATAATAATATTATCACACCAATAATAATAATATTAATAAAAATAATATAATAATAATATAATAATACTAATATTATTATTTCACCAAAATAATAATAATATTAATAATAGTAACAAATATAATAAATATAATAATAATAATAACACCCCCACCAATGTTACTATTATTTCTATATTACTATATTTCACACCAAAATATCACCAATAGTCCTCCCACATTAGGGACACCCACCAAACATCATCAAATACACCCCCACCAAAGGGCACACCAACATATAATTTTTAAAATAATAATAAAGTGACTAAATAATTAAAATGGGTGTTACAACTCTCCCCCACTTTAATTATTTTCGTCCTCGAAAATTACCTGATGGAAATAGCTCCGGATACGCTTCTCGCATCCTGCTTTCCAACTCCCAGGTCACACTGCCTCCTGCAGCACCTCCCCAAGCTACCTTCACCAAAGGTATCCCTTTCCCTCGGAGCTGTTTCATCTTACGGTCCTCGATCCTCAACGGCATCGTCTCAATAGTAAGATTCTCCCGAACCTGAACATCATCTCTCTGAATCACATGAGATGGATCAGAAACATATTTTCGCAATTGCGACACATGAAACACATCATGTAGATTCGACAACTCCGGCGGCAACGCCACCCTATAGGCCACAGCACCAACTCTTTGCAAAACTTCATAAGGTCCAATAAACTTAGGATCCAGCTTCTTGGACTTCAACGCCCGACCCACACCAGTCATCGGGTTAACTCTTAGGAATACGTGATCACCTACATAGAATTCCAACTCTTTCCTCCGATTATCATGATAACTCTTCTGCCTACTCTGAGACACTTTCATTTTCTCACGAATCATCTGAATCGTCTCAGTAGTCTGCTGAACAATTTCTGGTCCAAGCACCACACTCTCACCGGTCTCATACCAACACAGAGGAGTCCTACACCTCCTCCCATACAAAGCTTCAAAGGGTGCCATTCCAATACTCGAATGGTAACTATTATTGTACGTGAATTCAATCAATGATAAATGAGTGTCCCACGCACCACCCTTTTCCAATACACAAGCTCTTAATAAATCCTCAAGCGACTGAATAGTCCTTTCCGATTGACCATCAGTTTGTGGATGATAAGCTGAACTTAATTTCAACTTAGTACCCAAAGCTTCTTGCAAGCTCTTCCAAAATTCTGAAGTAAACCTCGGATCTCTATCCGACACAATACTGGACGGAACACCATGTAACTTCACAATTACCCGAATATAAATCTCCGCCAGCTTCGTCAACGGAAAACTAATATTAATTGGCACAAAGTGTGCAGACTTCGTTAACCGATCCACAATCACCCATATAGCATCAAAACCTCTCGCCGTATTTGACAATCCTGTAACAAAGTCCATAGAAATGCAATCCCATTTCCAAACCGGAATTTCCAACGGTTGCATAAATCCAGAAGGTCTCTGGTGTTCTACCTTCGATTTCTGACACGTCAAACAGGCATAAACAAATTGAGCAATGTCTCTTTTCATACCAGACCACCAAAATAATTTCTTTAAATCATGATACATCTTCGTAGCTCTAGGATGAATACTCAGATTACTACGGTGTCCTTCACGCAAAATTGACTTTTTTAATTCCTCATTATCTGGTACACAAATCCTGCCTCTAAATCTCAACACACCTGTACTATCCAATTTAAAGTCACTATCGGAGTCACTTCCTACTCCAGGCATCAAATCTACCAATTTCACATCCAACTTCTGATTTTCTCTAATCTTATCCAAGAAGTCATTATTTACCTGCAACATACCCAACATTACACTATCTGCAGTAGTCTCACAAACCATGCTCAAATCTCTAAATTGTTCAATTAACTCAATTTCTTTCACCATCAGAGCTGCCATGTGAATTGCTTTCCTACTCAAAGCATCTGCCACTACATTGGCCTTTCCTGGATGATAACTCAAACTGAAGTCATAATCCTTCAAAAATTCCAACCATCTTCTCTGCCTCATATTCAGCTCTTTCTGATCAAACAGGTATCTCAGACTCTTATGATCACTAAACACTTCAAATCTTGAACCATACAGGTAATGCCTCCAAATTTTCAACACAAAAACAACCGCAGCTAACTCAAGATCATGAGTAGGATAATTTCGCTCATGCACTCTCAGTTGCCGCGAAGCATATGCTACTACCTTACCATTCTGCATAAGAACTCCTCCTAATCCCATCTTAGACGCATCACAGTACACCACAAACGGTTCACTCGGAGTCGGTAACACTAACACCGGTGCCGTAGTCAATCTCTTTTTCAACTCTTCAAAACTTTCTTCACAAGCAGCGTCCCATACGAAAACTTGGTTCTTTCTCGTCAACTGAGTTAATGGCAACGCCAAATTAGAGAACCCTTCAATAAACCTGCGGTAATAACCAGCTAAACCCAGAAAGCTCCTAATTTCTGTCGCTGTCTTCGGCGGTTCCCACTGCAATACCGCACTTACTTTTGACGGATCCACCGCTATTCCATCTTCAGATATTACATGCCCCAAGAAACTCACTTTCCTCAACCAGAAGTCACACTTTGACAATTTAGCAAATAGTTTATTTTCCTTCAACACTTGCAAGGCAATTCTCAAATGTCCTGCATGTTCTTCATCAGATTTAGAATAAATTAATATATCATCAATAAACACTACAATGAATTGATCCAAATAAGAATGGAAAATTCTGTTCATATACTCCATAAATACTCCCGGCGCATTAGTCACTCCAAACGGCATTACAGCATATTCATAATGTCCATATCGAGTTCTAAAAGCAGTCTTCTGAATATCACCTTCTTTTACTCTTATTTGATGATAACCCGACCTTAAGTCAATCTTACTAAACACACGAGCTCCCACCAGCTGGTCCATCAAATCATCAATCCTCGGGAGAGGATACTTATTCTTAATCGTCACTTTATTCAACTGACGGTAATCGATGCACAAACGCATACTACCATCCTTCTTCTTCACCAACAACACTGGAGCTCCCCACGGCGATACACTTGGCCTAATAAACTTTCTATCCAACAATTCTCCAATCTGAGACTTCAACTCAGCCAATTCCACTGCAGACATCCTGTACGGTGCCATAGAAATAGGCCTCGTACCAGGAACAAGATCAATACCAAATTCCACTTCTCGCGTCGGAGGCAATTCCGTAATGTCGTCAGGAAACACTTCCGGAAATTCATTCACCACTGCCAATTCCTCCATTGACACTTTGCTATCCACCGATAAAGTTGCAAATAAAGCAAACACTCTAGTTTCATCTTCCAACAAGGCCCTCAATTCTTTATTAGACAAAGAACTTGCTAAAGCTTCCTCTTCAGGGGTCAAGAACAACAATTCCTTCCGAAAATAGTCGATGTAGACTCGGTTGAACTCTAACCAGTTCATACCCAGAATAACATCCAATTTACCAAGTGGTAGACAAATCAAATCCACTTCAAATTCTCTACCGAAAATAGTCAGCGGACACTTCAGGCATACCAAAGAAGTAGTCACTGAACCTATAGAGGGTGTCTCAATAGTCATTCGTCTCTCCAGAGTAGACGGCACCAATCCTATTCTCTCCACACAATCCACAGAAATAAACGAGTGTGTTGCACCCGTATCAATAATAGCAATCAAAGGAATATTATTGATAATACAAGTACCTTTGATAACACGCTCATCACTGGCAGCTTGAGTTCCTGCCAAAGCAAACACTTTTCCACCAGCCGGAGACGTCTGAGGCTTCTTCGGCTTCTCACAATGTGTACTGATATGACCCTTCTCACCACAGTTATAACAGGTCGGCATGGTTGCTCTGCAGTCAGCTATCACATGACCTGGTTTCCCACACTTAAAACACTTCTTGGCTTCATTAGGACAATCATTAGCACGGTGTCCTATACCACCGCACCGAAAACATTTCCCTTCAGCAGATGCTCTCCCATCTCTAGGCTTCTTATCAACAACAGCTTTACGTTTTCCCTTATCAGCAGCAACACTATAAGGAGTACCACTAAACCTCTGCTTACCCTTACGGTCATTAACAGCTTTGTAGTGCGCAATCCTAGCTCGGTTATCGTTATCATATATCCTGCTCCTACTTACTAGCTCAGGATAGCTCCTGATCTTCTGACAAGCAATTCCCAACTTAATCTCTGGACGCAGTCCATTCTCAAACTTTAAGCACTTAGAAGTCATCGCCCCCTCCACATTATAGTGAGGACAATACTGCACTAGCTCCTCAAATTTAGCAGCATACTCCGCTACCGTCATACTACCCTGCTTCAACTCTAAGAATTCAATTTCCTTAGCACTGCGAATATCTTCTGGAAAATACTTTTCCAAAAAAACCCTTCCGAACCACCTCCCAAGTAATGGCGGTTCCAGCAGCTTCCAATCTTTGGCGACTATTGTCCCACCAGGCTTCAGCCTCACCTTCTAGCATGTGAGTACCAAATCTCACCTTCTGCTCATCAGTACATTCCATCGTTCTGAAGATCTTCTCAATTGCCTTCAGCCACTTCTGAGCAGCTTCTGGGTCCAGAATTCCTCCTTCAAACGTTGGTGGCTTGTTGCTCCGAAACTGCGCCAAACTCCTGAATTGGGCATCTGCAGTTTGATTCTGATTAGCAACTGCCTGCGCCATTGCTTGCATAGCAGCAACCAATGCAGCATCGTTCCTTCCTGCCATACTGCTCAAACATAGCAACACCAAGTTAAAAGATATTCAACTACATCATAAAGGACAGACTCAACTCGACTCAACAACACTGGCCGGACGGACTGACCTGCTCTGATACCAATTGTAACACCCCACTTCCCAAAACAAATAAAATATGAATAACATAATAAAAATCAGAGTTTCCTTCCCAAGTGGGATATCACATAAAAATCACGTTTCCTTATAAAAAGGTTTTTCTCCAAATACAGCGGAATATTTAAATAATACAATTAAATAAAAATTTTGATACGTTCGCAGGAAAAAAAATAGGAGTTCAACATGAAACAATAAAAATGCCCAAGTCCCGTGCTACGTATCAGAGCATCCTAGACTCGACAGTCACACCAATATCCAAGCTAGCTAAGCACCTGGATTATCTGTACTTCCGAAGAAGCACAGACCACAACAACAACAAGGGGTGAGAAATCATGATCAAAAATATAATGGTAATGTAATACATGTAATAAGGCAGTAAAACACACCAACACATCAATTATTCACCCCAACAACACCATATAACGAACCTACTGTTCAAATTACAATATAACATATTATAATGCAATTATGCAACTCAACACCATGCATGCGGTACCGACTCATTGGTTCATTCAATCGAACCTGGATAGATCACTTACGCTCCTCCTGAGACATGATCTATCCCCCACCATTCTCCACAAAGGAGTACGGATGAATCACTTACGCTCCTCCTGAGACATGATTCATCCCACCAAAACACCATGATATGCAAGACACCAATGCATAATTATTATATTCTGGCACGCTAAGTGCACACGATCCTCCTGATCATATTATCATACAACAATGCATATGTATAGATATATTACACCAACACCATATAAATCAATCAGATAGTAAACGAATTCATACTATCACACCGGATATAACTACGTCCCCCCCCCCCACTCGGGGATACACGATCCTACTGATCACTACACACATATACATTACTAATTGCTCACCAACAATATTAAGGGAAACGCGTACTATCCCCAAGTACACAAGTTATATCCCATACTCATCATTTTCACACTACAGCAAGGCTAGAAGGATCACACGAGACCAATTCAGACATCTCACCAAAAGTCTCTGAGGTTACTCAGAACCTCCCTAAACCAACACCTCAGCCTATACACCAAAATCAATAATTCATCAACATCAATCCACAATCACAAACATGCCAATAGATATTATACTTACCAATTATCCTATAATTTCTACTCTAGAACCGACATTACGGTACATTACCGACACTTCAGAGTCACTCTGAATCTCACCAAGGTCCTAACCATAGTCATTAACGACACTATAGGGAAACAACACATAACTTTTCCCAAAGCTATAATCACTGTCATTGCCAACACTACGGTAACAACACATAATCTCATCAGCTTTATATTCCTAGTTACTATCAACACTACAGTAACATCAACAATCCAACAAAATGGATCAATACTACAGTAACATCATCACCATATATATATATACCCCAAAATGCATCATCATCATTCATCAATCCCCCAACCTCAACAATAATCATAGCATGCCAATATAAAACTTTATATAACGATAAATTCCTACGGGGTTAAGGAATCCCCTCTACCCTATACATGTATAAACCATTCCCAATCAAATTTCTCCCCCCTTACCTTGACAATTGGTCGATCGATAGAATTCCTCCTAGAATTGGTCTCTTGGCCTTCTCCTTCCTCTTCCGTTCTTCGTTCCCTTTTTCCTTCGTTCTTTTTCACTTTCCTCGTTCTTTCCTCTTCTCTCTTTCTATCGCTCTTTTTTCTCAATTTTCTAAAATGTATCGTAACTCTCCTAACCCCTCATATTCTATTTCCCTTTTTAATTATTCTAATCCCAATAATAATAACTAATAAAATAATATAATATTAATAATCTTAATAATAATAATAATACTAATATAATCTTACTAATATTAATAATACCACATATTAATAATAATAATAATAATAATAATAATAATAATAGTATTAATAATAATAATAATAATAATAATAATAATAATAGTAATAATAATAATAATAATAATAATACTATTATTATTATCACACCAATATCCCACGCCTATGGTAATCCCTTTCCTCTCCATTCCAACTTTTCTAATATCTCCTTGCTACCCCTTCATATTTCCTTCCTCACGGTTTCTATCGTGACTTTTCATATTTCCATTCTAACTTCCCAATAACTCTTTCACCTCTAATTTTACTTATTCCAACCACTAATATTCCCAATAATAATTCTAATAATAATAATTATAATAATCATTATAATAATAATAATAATATAATATAATATAATACTATTATAATATTATAGTAATATTCAACATAATAATAATAATAGTGATACACCCAACAATAATTATAATTATAATAATAATAATATTATCACACCAATAATAATAATAATATTAATAAAAATAATATAATAATAATATAATAATACTAATATTATTATTTCACCAAAATAATAATAATATTAATAATAGTAACAAATATAATAAATATAATAATAATAATAATAACACCCCCACCAATGTTACTATTATTTCTATATTACTATATTTCACACCAAAATATCACCAATAGTCCTCCCACATTAGGGACACCCACCAAACATCATCAAATACACCCCCACCAAAGGGCACACCAACATATAATTTTTAAAATAATAATAAAGTGACTAAATAATTAAAATGGGTGTTACACTCATCATCAATCTTCCCTTCAATATTTTCAAGATTATCGATAATCTTATGAAATTCTGTGAGCTGCTGATCAACTATGAATTTGTTCTCCACCATTCAGAATAAATAGAGTTATTGTTGCAGATACAACCTAAGAGCCAAAGACTTTGTCATATACAATGATTCAAGTTTTGTCCATATAGCAATCGCAGTTTTCTCCCTGGCGATTTCTCTTAGAACGTTATCTCTAAGGCACAAGATAATGACTTTCCTGACCTTATTCACCATCTCGGTCTTCTATATCTGTGTAAGCCCTGCAGGCATCAATGCTTCACTCTTCAAAGCATCGATAAATCTCTCTTTAATTAAAATTGCTTGCATATTAATTTTCCACAACTCGAAGTCGTTGTTACCGGAAAATTTCTCGATCTGCCATCTACTAACAATGGTGTTCACTTGTCTGTTCCACGCTCACCGCACTACTTGTTGTGAATTATGACCAAATTCTATATCAATTTGTGAGGCAAAGAACAATAGCAACCAAAATAAATGGTCTTCAACAATAATAAGTTGTACAAAGATAATATAACAGAATAAGGCAAGAAAAAACCAAGGTTTGTTTATCCAGTTCGATCAAACGATCTACTAGGGGAGAGAGCAGCTCTCTAATTCACTATACTCAGAAAGTTGTTGCAAGAGATTACGTATGAGATACAAGAAAATAGACTTCGCCTTCAGATTCCCAAGAACAACCCTAAAGGCGCCCAAGAATAACACTATTTTCTATCTAAGTGTTTCCCTACCTCTCCAATTCTCAATATATGAGTAACTCAAACCCAAGGTGTAATCTAAGGTTTTCTTTGTGCATAGCTGAAACCATATGATATACCTTTAAATCCTTAGTCTTCCTTATTGGTGAAAACTATAAGATTGTCACACACCAAACATATAAAAAAAAATACATATTTATAATAGCAAATACCCAAAAAATAAAGGCCAAAATCACATGGATCCATGTACCGAATCGAAAAAAGCTCGAAAATTAGAAAACACTATTCACCGTACAGACACACTATTCATCCGTATAGACGTCACTATTCACCCGAACGATTTTTTTCCCGACTTTTTGTCTGACTTTCTAAAATTTCTGATTTTTGCGGTAAATGCAATCTCCAAAATATATTTTCTTTCTCTTCTTCAACAAAGTTTTTAAGGCACATTTACAATAATCTCCACCTTGACTTTAAAGCGTGTTGATACCAATTTAACAATAAAAAACATTGTTGCTCTCTACCTAGTTGAAACTATAATCAATAACTTTGATCAAATTCAAACAACCCTTGAATCTTCATCTTGCAACTTAAATCCACTTGTTCCCCAATTACCCTTTTCTGCCTAGGTAATTTAACAAGCCTACAAGTATGATTTTTCAACCACCCTTGACTCCACCTATTTTCAAATGCCTCCCTGAAGGTTTTTCTTCTTTTATTTTGCAGTCCTTCAGCCACATTAAAAACATAGTATCCAAGGCTAACATAATCGTCCCTTTGAGATGCTACAATAACCCTCCTTACCTTATCATGAGTCAAATGATAATCAGAGATCTCTGTAACCGTTCCCTCACTACTACTAGCATCCATAGTAGGAAACTCCACCTCAAACTGAGTTTCCCCCGTTATAGTTTCTCTCAGGTTTCTCCCTTGGTTTTCACTATTCTTCTTCGGAAGAAATTCTCTACCAACCAAGTAAGTTGTTTTAACCCCAGCTCTTCCTTGTTGGTGAAAACTCTAAGATTTCCACACACTAAACATATAAGAGATACATATTTGTAATAGCAAATACCTAACAAACAAAGCGCAAAACGACATGGATCCATGGACCGAATCGAAAAAAGCCGAAAACTTGAAAAAACTATTCACCGTACGGACACACTATTCATCTGTACGGATGTCACTATTCATCCGTATGGATATCACTATTCACCGACCACTTTTTTTCCCGACTTTTTGTCCGATTTTTGCGGTAAATGCAATCTCCAAAATATGTTTTTTTTCTGTTAATTAACAAGTTTTAAGACACATTTAAAACAATGTTGGTAAATACTCTATGGTTTGATGAATGAGCTATGGTTAGTGAGGTATTTATAGAGAAGAAGTTCTAACCCATAATTAAGACTACGATATATTGTAAATATTTTAAAAGTAGTTAAATGGCAATAAAGTTTAGGAAAAAAATTAAATGTAGATTAACTTTTGTTGTACTTACACAGTAACAAGTTAATCCGATATAAAAAGATAATATATTCATTTGAGAGTATGTACATTAATTTATTGACAGTGAAAATTGAGGTAAACCTATCGCAATTTTAACTATTACTTGAATCAATAATTTACTCAACCAAAATTATCACAGATTTGCATATGTTGTTTAAAATTCGTAGGTGTATAAAAAAAGAGATACACATGTATGATTTCTCTAAATTTAAATTTATCATATACTCTCTCTATTCTCTACTATAAAAAAATTAGTTCTTTTAAATTTATTGAATTATACATTACTTATTCAATGAATTTAATTGTTTTCTTATATGATTAATCAAGTAGTTTAATTATATATTTTTTATCTTTAAAAGTTTGTTTTAAACTTTTATAAAATTTATTCATAATAAAATTATTCAAAATTGCATTTATATTACTTTTTAATTTACACATTATAAAATATTCAAAATGTTACATATGGAATGGAATTATAAACAATTCAGAAAGTGTGGTTACAACTAATTTTTGTATTAAAAACTTCTAAATAGTTTTAACTAATAGCAAAGAGTGTGACTCAATTTTTAAATTGTTTTCCCTTACAATGTCATTATTAAAAAAAAACTATTAATTATTTCATATTTGACCTTCTTAATAAATATTTAGAGTTAGTAGGTGTGAAATTGTAAATATATGACAAATATATAATATTAAAACCCTATTTATTATATTTATTATAAGTTTGTAAAGTCATTTGAAAAGAGAAGTGTAATATATAATGGTACAAAAGATGACTTCACTCGTTAAAATGCAAACAAAGCTTTTATTAAATATATTTAATAAGAATTTGACTTTGGATCACAAGTTCCTAAAATTATTACTTAATAAATAGAAAAAATACACGTGTCTATATATATATATATATATATATATATATATATATATATATATATATATATATATATATATATATATATATATATATATATATATATATATATATATATATATATATATATATATATATATATATATATTAGTAATTAATAGATGACGTTGTAATATCTCATTGTCAGCCACAAATTTGTATTATAGATGATAGACATTAATAAAACCATAAATATAAACTAATATTAATTTAAGAAACAATGAAAATATAACTCAACATAATAGATGATGTATATAATTCTCCGTTTTATTTTAAATTATTTTTCGTTATTTAATTATATAAAGTTGTGTGTATAAATGTAATTATGTGTGTGTTGTTGTGTTTGGAGATACCTTTAATGTGGAGTAGTAACTTTAAGAGTAGATATTGAGGATGAAGAAATGTGTGAGCCTTTGAGTAGAGATTAGTGGTGTGAGAAGTAAAACTAAATAGAAATATTAGTGATAATTATTTAATTATTTAATATTGGGTGAATATTAATTCAATTAAATAATTGTTGGGAATTATTATTATTATTATTATTATTATTTATTTTTTAATTAGAATGGATCAATATTAATAATAATATAATGAAATAAAATAAAATGAAATACTAGGTATGTAGAGATTGGAAGGGCAGTATGGTAATTGTATGAGGGATTTTATGAAGGGAATTAAAAAAGATTGGAGTCAAATTTTCATCGTACGTGAAATTGAAACAAATGTTAAAATTGGTTAAGATAAAGAAGAGGGAAGAACTCCATTAGAGAAAGAAAAGCTCTTAAATCTAAGGTAAGAGTGAGGTTCTAATTTTCTAAGGGATATTATAATTAATAGAGGATAATTGGTGTCAATTATGAATGATGTGAAGAAGGGTAGATTTAGGATTGAGATTGTTGTTAATTGTTGTTGATTATAAAGATTATTGATAAAATTGATGAACTCATTGATCTTAATGTTATATGATTATGTTGTATTGTTTGGGTTGTTGATGATAATGATTTTTCCGTATTTTATTTGTTGACCATGTGGATTATGAATCATGTGTTGAATATATGAATTGATTATTACATGAGGTATGTATGATGTTAGGGTCTCTAAAATGGAGTTGTAGGCTATTATAACTGTTATATAATGGTAGTATTTGGAATTCTGAGACTGAGACGTTTTACAGAATCGAATTCAGAGGTCCAAAAGGCCTTAAACTGCAAAAATCACACTTTTCTAATTTGCTGTCCTAGAGAGTTCGCGATGCGAACTATAGTTCACGCAGTAAAAGTCCATGGTTTACATTCTGTAATAAGTTCGCAAAAGAGATGGTATAGAGCAATAGCAAGAGTTCGCGAATTGAGTTGTATTTTGGGTAGTGAAAGTTCACGAAGCAAGCAGTAGCAAACCTGTAGCGAGTGATGGCAGAATGAATGTAACTTTTGATCCTTAAGTTCGTTTGAGGCGCTGTTCGAAGCAGCCTGAAGCCGAAGACACATACTTTCATTTTATATGGGTTATAGAACCTGAGAAGTGATATTTTTTGTTTGATATGATTGAGGTTATGATGTAATGTTGTGTGGTATAATGCATTATTTCGAATGTGATTGTTTTTAGTTGTTATAATTGCATATATATATATATATATATATATATATATATATATATATATATATATATATATATATATATATATATATATATATATATATATATATATATATATATATATATATATATATATATATATATATATATATATATATATATATATATATATATATTGTATGACATATATTTTATGTTTGTTGGCCAATTTGAAAGTGTACAATAACCATGGCGGTGGGTTATCGTGCACGATGATGTTATCATTGTTGTGTGCATAAATAGTCGCATTGCATACATTTGTTAACAATGATCTGTGGTTGGTGAACCTAAAATTCCATTGTGTGAATTGGGCCATAAGCTGATTTCAGAGGTGATGGTTCAGTGAATGGTTATGATCCTATGAGGTAGGAATCAGAACGGTGAACCTGAGGGTTCACGAAAATTGATACCACATGCATATGCATTGAGTCAGGTTGTGACTCTCATTGCATCATATATGTTGCTAAATATGTGATTTTGTATGATTAATTGGACTTGCTGCTACTTGATTTTCATGTTGGTTGGGGAATAATTTGTAATGATGTTATTGGTTGATTGATATGAGATGTTAGCTTAATTGTTGTTGTGTTATCCTTATGCTTGGTTAACTTGTTATTGGTGTTGAGTGTGATGTGTTGTAGATTTGGTTGCAATACATGTGATATTTTAATGCATACTGTTTATCATGTTTTTCTTTATATTATCATGATAGCTCACCCTTTCTGTTTGAATATTGCCTCGACATGGGCAATATGCAGATACTCCGCACTAGGACTCAGATGTGAGTTGAAGAAGGAGTCTCCTTACTCTTTTTCTTTGTAGTTGGCGGCTGCTTTGATTGTAACAATAGGGAGTCTTTGGAACACATTTTTGATTTATAGTTTCTTTGAGATTGTGAACATCTCTTTCTTATTACGTTTAGTTGTTATTTTGATGAATTATGTAATTCCATGGTAACTTTTATACACCATTAGGCGACAAATGATTTTTTTTTATTCCACTGCAATAAAAGTAATGTTCGGGTTTTTATGATTATATTAAAATATAAGTGTCATATAATCTATCAAGTGAGTAGGTTTTGTATGTTGACCGTAGCATCTTAAGTTGCGTGTGTTTAATTTAATTACTCTTATATTTTTTTATTCAAAATAATATGAGAGAAAAATTAGGGCGTTACAATGTACGCATTTGAAATATAGCTCAACAATAAAAAAATTTCTATAAATATAAATATTTGTATCAACAATATGTTTTATTTCGTTTATAAAAATATTTTTATCAATAATATTATTTTCTCAATTATAAAAAAATTTGTATTAACAATACATTTTTTCATATATAAAAATATTTATATCAACAATATTATTTTTTCATTTATGAAATTATTTTTTCATTTATGAAATTATTTGTACCAAATAATAGACTTATTCTCGTTTATAAAAAAATTGTATCAACAACATAATTTTTTCCGTTTATAAAATTTTTTCTAAGATAAAGTTATACTGATTCCGTATATAAAAATAACTATATCAACAATAGACTTTTTTGGATTTATTAAAATATTTGTACCAAATAATACACTTTATTCCATTTAAAAAATAATTGTATCAACAGTAGCACTTTTCCCGGTTATAAAAATCAGTGTATCAAGAATACATTTATTTTCATTTATAAAAGTACTGGTATCAATGATAGTTTTTTCTAGTTTATATAAATATTTTAATAAACAATACACTTATTCTCATTTATAAAAATAAATCTTATCAATATTAGATTTTTTCCCATTTATAAAACTAATTGTAACAACAGTAGAATTTTTTCATTTATAAAAATACTTGTAATGAACAATATACTTTTTTTTTCATTTATATATATATTTGTATCAACAATAAATTTTTTTCGTTTATAATAATATATTTATTAACAATATTCTCTTTTTCGTTTATAAAAATATTTGTATCAATAATATACTTTTTTCCATATATAAAAATATTTATATCAATAATAATTAGTTTTTTTTATAAAAACATTTGTAACAAACAATAAATTTATTCTCATTTATATAAATAATCATATCAACAACACTACTTTTCCCGTTTATAAATATATATATATATATATATATATATATATATATATATATATATATATATATATATATATATATATATATATATATATATATATATATATATATATATATATATATATATATATATATATATATATATATATATATATATATATATATATATATATATATATATATATATATATATATATATATATATATATATATATATATATATATATTAAAAAATTACACTTATTTCTGTTTATAAATATAACTGTATCAACAATAGACTTTTCTGCATTTATAAAAATATTTGTATCAAACAATACACTTTTTCACGTTTAAAAAAAAATTGTATCAACAATAGATATTTTCTTGTTTATAAAAATAATTTTATCAATAATACATTTATTTTCATTTATAAGAATATTTGTATCAATGATAATTTTTTTCTTTTTATATAAATATTTTAACAAACAATATACTTATTCTCGTGTATAAAAATAAATGTATCGATATTATATTTTTTTTTTACCATTTATAAAAATAATTATATCAGCAGTAGAATTTTTCTCGTTTATAAGAATATATATACCGAACAATATAATTTTTCTTATTTTCAAAAATACTTGTATCAATTTTAGAAATTTTCTAGTTTTTTAAAAATATTTATAACAACAATAAATTTATTCTTACTTATAAGAATATTTATATTAATAAGAATCGTTTTCCAGTTTACAAAAATATTTGACACAAATATTACACTTATTTCAGTTTTAAAAATAATTTTATTAATAATATAATTTTTCCGTTTATAAAAAATATTTATATCAACAATACACTTTTTTAATTTATAAAAATATTTAAATCAACAATAAACTTTTTTTCTACTTATAAAAATATTTGTATCAGGAATACATGTTTTCTCGTTTATAAATATATTTATATCAACAATACATTTTTTTTCCGTTATAAAAATATATGTGTAAACAATACACTTTTACCTTTTTATTAAAATATTTTTATCAACAATATATTTTTCTGTTTATAAAAATATTTGTATCAACAGTATATTTATTTTTCTGTTTACAAAAATATTTATATAAAAAATAATTTTATACCATTTTTTAACATTACACATTTTCATATATAAAAATAATGTTTATTATAAAAATATTTGAATTTTTTTTCCATAATTAAAGATTTTTATCATTTATAAATATATTTGTCTTATATCCTTTATTATACTATCAATGACAAATAAATATTATTACGACAAATTAAGATAATTTTTCTTAAAATAATTTTCTCCCGTTAAAATTATTCCTTTTATTCCTTAGTACCTACAAAAACTAAATCATTTTACCAAATTATCTAAGACATATGTTATATTCAATTGAAACAATGTTAAATAATGTAATAGATGTGTTATATGTTATTTTAATAAATAATAATGGTTATATAAGCAATGTATAATACACGTGAAATGATTAAGAAAATAATATATTGTTATAATAGTTAAGAAAAAATGTGATTATTACCCATTTATTTGAAAAAACTATTATTATTAAAAAAATATGAAAGGATTTTTATTATTGTTTAAAAAATATTAATTCATCATACAAAATTGTGCCATGACTTTTAAAAGAAATAAGTAAAATAGTTTCCAACAATAATTAATGTCTATATAAATACATAAACAAAAATTATATACACATTCATTATTGTTAAAAATACCTTTTAAGTTATGATATATGGTTTATATTAATTAAATATAAGAATAATATTAATAATTTTGAATGACACAATGTTAATTATAGTATTTAATCTATCAAACAACTTTCATTCAAATTATAAATAAAATATATACTATATAGATTTGCATTAGCACAAATGACTTGTTGAAATTTTTATTAATAAGACTCAATTTTAGTAGGAATATACACCACAAAAACTAAAAACAGATTCAAACTTTAATTTTTTAAATTTTTTCTGATCTAAGTCTCAATGTATTATTTTGACACAGGATCTCTAATTTCTGATGCACAATAAAATGGCTATTCTATTTTTACATGTGTTATGTAAACTTAATCATTTACAATCAAATAGTAAGATGAACTTCATTATATGAGTTAGCATGTGATGAACTCCGTGATTAATTGTCTCATATGTTCGTCTTATCGGATTTTTTTAAAATTATGACATTTATATGACATTACTAATTAATTGCCTTTTCAGAGGAAAACATACACACTTATGTAAAACATTTATTATAATAACTGTTTCGATAAAAACTTTTAAGAAATGAAAATTTAATGGTGTTCAACTCCTAAAATGTACAACAAAAATTGATGCTATTTCATATTAGTAAAATCAGAATTATCGAAAATATTGAGAAATGCAATTACCAAAAACACCAACATGATGTTCATTCCACATTGGACATCTTGAAATCCTTAAATCTTGCAATACTGGGGAACCATGGTTAGCAGACGACACATAAGAAAGTTCATCAAGAGGATGAAGACATTTTCCTGTAAAAGAACTTGTCTTCAAGCTTTGTTATTTTTATACCATGAATGTTTGTCTTCTCTAAGTCGAAATGTCAGAAAGTGCTGCAGATGGGAGAAGATAAAAAGATTGCAGATTATATGTCAAAGGTGCAGAATCACGTCCATCTCATAAAGGATTGTGGTGAAACCCTAATTGATAAGATAATAGTTGAGAAGCTTATGTAGATTGACCTCTTACTTTGATCACGTTATCGGAGTCCCTCTCCACGACAACTTGGACGTCGTTCGCGAATGGAAAGGCCTCAGCCCATGACCGTCCAGAAGTGTGACCGCTCTCCTCCCCAGAAAGAGCGGCGCTCCCCAGCTCCCAAAAGAAGCAGAGTTGACAGGCAGACTGGGAAACCAAAGAGTCGTCCGAGGAGCCCTCCACGCTGCGGCAGGAGCCCTCGGTACGACTCTTCCCCCACACAATAGCCGATCAGAAGCGACGAGGACAACTCCCGCAATCTGATTTCTAGGGCTATCATGGAGACTCGCCTCCCCGTCGGGATGGAGAAGCCCATGACCCTGGCTACATACAATGCTACGACCGACCCGGACGACCACATTAACAACATAAATGCAATGCTCGACTACCGGAACGTCCGGGGGGCCATCAATTACAGGCTCTTTCCCACGACTCTGAGCAAGGGCGCAATAGCGTGGTATAAGAGCCTCGAGCCCGAATCCAGCACCTCCTGGAGAGAGCTGAAGAGGCAGTTCTCTAGGCACTTCACCGCTTCCCGGTGACACCCTAAGATGGAAGCATTCCTGGAAGCCATCATTTAGAGGAATGAAGGATCTCTCCGAGACTACATAGAGAGATTCAATTGAGAAGCTATACAAGTATCTACCTCTGACAACATGAAGAGGTATCTGATTGAGCAAGGACTACGACCTCACACAGAGTTCGCCAAGGTCATCGACATTGAAAGGCTTAACTTGCTAGATGCGCTCCTTCACAAGGCTCAAGCCTGCATCCACTACGAGGAGAAGGAGACCACCAACTGCGCCTGCGACTCGCAGAACCAGGAGAGTCCCAAAATTACAGGCACAAAGACACCACCACTACCCGACGCGGCAGGGAGAGAAGAAGAAAGGATCGGCCCCGAGAGTCCCGGAAGCAAAGGGGGCCATCAGGTCTGATGTTGTAGTCTCTTTTGATACCTGTCGAAAAACCTTATCACCAAGGCTCAACAATATTGCGCTGTGGGCTTTCTCAATTATGCCCGTGTTTTCTTTTATTGTTAACGCAGCGTCCATGGCTGCCTCTCCCTTCAACGCTTCTAAACAACCATGCTGAACCAGTAGGGCTTTCATCTTCAAGCGCCACAGACCGAAGTCGTTCACTCCGGTAAACTTTTCAATCTCATACTTTGTTGAAAGCATCTTCTCCACAAAGGATATCAAATACTAGTCCCTCAGCTCGAGTGAATTTCATCTGAACAAAGTCAAAGTTGATCTTCAAAACAATTCAAAATCAGCTGATCAAGGGTTTCAAAGATTTGATTGACTATTATTCAAGAGACTCCAAGGTTCATATTTTTATTTCCATGCCTTCTTTGACAAGCAAAAAGAATTGAGTCATAGCCAAGACAACACATTAAAAAGGCAATTTTTCACATTTTTTTACTGTGGTAATTGATTATCAGTATTAGAGTAATCAATTACCCTATGCACATTTTGTGAAAATTGGCTAAATTCAAATTCTGCAGTATTTTTGGCACAAAATTCAAATGTTTCATCATGGGAATATTCTAGATCACTTCATTTTACTTTCCCTACCTCATCATAATTAATTCCTACCATACACCTTCACTAATCACCACTTGATCATTAATTTCCCTCCAAATTCAAATTGCAAGCCTAATTTTGTTTCCAAGCCAAACTCTAATTCACCAAATTTTCCAAGCCTAACTTCTATAAATAGATGCCTCATTTCCCTCATTTCACAAGCTTTTGATAGCCAAATTCACCTTGTCAAATTATTTCTTGACTCTCTATTTTTTCTCCAACTACCAAATTCACCAAAGCTCTTCCTTCCTTTGAAAGTTATTAAGTTTTTTTTATTAGAACTTACTAATCTTTGAGCTAAACCTTCATTCATTCACTTTTTCATCATCAATTTCAGTAAATCAAGGCTTTGGAGTTTGGTTTATGGAGTTGATTTGAATAATTTTCAGATTTGAAGTGGTAATCTCTTGATCCACCATTGTTTCTCTTGATACATCCTTCACAATGTGATCTATTGTTGATTCTTGTTACTTGATATTTGGATCTTACAAATTGTGTTTCATTGATGTTGTTTGATGTTATTTTACTTGAATTTTTGTGCTCAATTGCATCCTTGATCATGAGGTGTTTGAAGAAATGATTGATCAAGTTTTGCACATTTTAAAAGTGAATTTGCTGTTGTTTTAGTAGTGGTAATCGATTACCCTCCTGGTGGTAATCGATTACACAATATTTATTTTGGATTTTTGGCTTTGCTTTGGGACTGTTTTGGTTCTTTCTTCCTTTTCTTCCATTTTCTTTTGATTTTTTCCTTGTAATGCACTTTTAAAGGTTCTTTTCCTCTTTAAATTTATTGAACTTAGGGTGTAGATGAAGTTGGATAAACATTCACTAATTCAAATATATTTTTGAAGTGAATTGTTCAATTTTATTTTAGGTGCTTTGAGTTAATGATATGTTTAGTGCTTTAATCCACCAAGATGAGTGGATGTACTTAAAGATGGAATGACCTTGAAATTATAATTCAATTTGTGATTCGCTCTCCTCTTCTCTTTTTCTTTTGATCGATGAAAATTTTCAATATCGTTTGAATATTTCAAGTTCTTGATGGAGATGAGATCGTTACCATTTTTCTTTTCGTGTTGTATTGCTTTCAGAGAATGATCTACATATCACTTCTCTAGCATGCATTAGCACTAACATTTTTATTGACCGGCCTTAGATAGTCGTGGTTTCTACATGAATCCGATTACGATTGCTTAACACACCGGTAAATTGTCCCGTAATCCGAAAGCGATCATTCGTGGCTCAAACTTATGTTTGAAAGTCCAAGTACGGTTGATTATTTGCTTACTAGAGTAGTCACTTCATCTCCTCTTCTTCTTAAATTTTTAAAATCTTCTCCCTTTTTCAAAAATCTTTTTGTTTTCAAACTTAAAACCTCTTTCAGAATAAAACCTTGACGTTTGTCAAGTGATTTTCAAAATTTGTTTTCTGTAATAAATGTCAATCAATGTTAATCATACTCTGACCAATTTCAAAAAAAGATATAAAAAACACTTTACCTCATTCAAACTTTTTGTGCCTTTGTGCACTTTCATTTTAAAAAATTTCATAAAGTTTAGACATGAGTCATTTTTATAGTTGAGATGTAATTCTCATATTTCCCATAGTATTTAAGATGTTGACATTTTCCACTTATATGTTGAGTGATAGACTTGTTGATTTTAATCCAAGCAAAATCCTCCATCTTTAGGTGATACAAATGTTGTCTTATACTCGTGGGTGACTAATCGTAGATTTCTCCTTAAAATGACGATTTGTCTTTTCATTTAAAAATCAATTAAATTAAACTATTTTTGTCATTTATACCACGAATTATGGGGTTTTGATCTTATATTGCACTTTGTGGGTATGTAGGCATGAGGCGATAAGTTTCTCCAAACACAAAAATCTTAAAAGTAATTCTCTTCTCATCCCCCAATCTCTTTCAAACAAACATTTTCAAATCAAAAAGTGGAGATATTTCAAAGGACTCTTACAGAGTACTATAGACGTTTTGGGTGTTAACATCTTCCCATTGCGTAACCAACTCCCTTACCCAGATCTCTGTTCGTTTGTTCTTCTTTTAGAACTCTTTAGATTTTTTTCCACTCTTTTTCCCTTCCTTTTTGGATAAAATAAATGTGATGTGGCGACTCTTGCATTTTTTAGTTAAGTTAATCAATAGCTTATACTCACAAATTTCTCCGCTACATAATGCTAAGTTGTATGCACGCAAGAAAAAAGAGAAAAAAGAGTGTGTGGTGAATTCAATAAAATCAAAGTATTTTAAAGTATAACTTCTAACAGTGAAAGTTCAGTGAAAAAAGTGACCGAAGAATATTTTTTTAATCTAAATTCTGTAACAGTATATTTTATCACATATCACTTCTAGAATACCACAACATTTAAGTATCCAAAAATTATAGTGTCAGTTGACTAATACACAAACTATTGTCACATGCTGTTACTTTTGTTGTCATGATATTTTTTTAATTTTCCATTAAATAAATAATAATTTGATATATGTTAGAAGATTTTAACCAACTGTGGTAATTAGTAAAGAATAATATAATTGACTCAATAAGTTATAAATAACATAATTGCATTATTAATTGATTCCACAATACAATCTAAAATCCAATTAGGGGAACTTGATTGAGGTGGATACATAGCACAGTAACTAGAAGTCCAAATAGAAACATATTTAAGGTTAAATTAAAGTTTTCGGTTGGTCTGTAAGTTTTATCAGACTTCCAACCATCATGGACACTTTTCATATTGAACAGATATTTTTCCTGCATTACGTAGGTTGTTAGCTTGACCTGCTTTTGCCATGGAACCAAAAGCTTTGCCACTCAAGTCAAAATAATGTTCACAACCAGGACACTCATCGGTGATAAATACCCTAACAGGTTTGCCTGAGCAAGCAGGATTCTCTGTGCACTTCACCTGATATTATAACAAAATAAAGTTTTCAATTATAAGCAATATTTAATAACTTTCCTATACTTCTTTTTAAGAAAAAACTTTTCAATTGTTAGACCTGATAACATGAACCACAGCCTTTTCCTGATTGGTAGATGACAGGGTTTCCGGCTGATATCATTGAATTGTATGGAGGTTGGCCAACGGCTTTTCCATATCCACAAGCCCCACCTACATAGTTAATTATAACATGAATTAAAAGCATTTAAACAGTTATTTGGTTAAAAAAACAATGAATCTTGCCATGGAAAAAATTCTACTATATACCATCACTTCCATAACCTTCCGGAGGTCCATACCAAGTAGACAAGGTAGATGCCCAACCTGAATCAGATGAGAAGTTGGAAGTAACATTAACAAGTTTTTTGGGTTTAAAGCAAAAGGAAGGGATCCCTAAGAATATTAAAAGCAAGCATATAAAGATGAATATATGAGAAACTGCATGTCCTAAAGTAAAAGCCATGATATCGCTACAACACTAATATTATATATGTTGGTAAGTACTCTATGGTTTGATGAATAAGCTATGGTTAGTGAGGTATTTATAGAGAACAAGTTCTATCCCGTAATTAAGACTACGATATATTGTAAATATTTTAAAAGTAGTTAAATCGCAATAAAGTTTAGAAAAAATTTAAATATACATTAATTTTTGTTGTACTCACACAGTATAAGTTAATCCTGTTTAAAAAGATAATATATTCATTTGAGAATATATACATTAATTTATTCACAGTGAAAATTGAGGTAAACCTATCGCAATTTTAACTATTACTTAAATCAATAAGTTACTCAACCAAAATTATCACAGATTTGCATATGTTAGAATTCGTAGGTGTATAAAAAAAGAGATATCTATTCTCTACTATAAAACAGTTAGTTTTTTTTTTTAAATTTATTGAATTATAACATTACGTATTCAATGAATTTAATTGTTTTCTTAAATGAATAATCAAGGAGTTTAATTATATATTTTTTATCTTTAAAAGTTTGTTTTAAAATTTTATAAAATTTAATTATAATAAAATTATTCACTACGGCATTTATATTACTTTTCATTTTATACATTAAAAAATATTCCAAATATTACATATGGAATTGAGTTATTAACAATTCAGAAAATGTGGTTACAACTAATTTTTGTTTTAAAAACTTCTAAATAATATTAACTAAGAGCAAAGAGTGTGACTCAACTCTTAAATTTTTTTCCCTTACAATGTCATTATTAAAAAAAACTATTACTTATTTCATATTTGATCTTCTTAATAAATATATAATATTAAAACCCTATTTATTATAAGTTTGTAAAGTCATTTGAAAAGAGAAGTGTAATATATAATGGTACTAAAGATGACTTCACTCATTAAAATGCAAACAAAGCTTTTATTAAATATATTTAATAAGCTTTTATTAAAGTTTCTAAAATTATTATTTAATGAATGAAATATATATATATATATATATATTTAATTAGTAATTAATAAATGACATTATAATATCTCCTTGTTAGCCGCAAATTTGTATTATAGATGATAAATATTAACAAAATTATAAATATAAACTAATATTTATTTAAGAAACAATGAAAATATAGCTCAACATAATGAATGATGTATATAACATTCCGTTTTATTTTAAATTATTTTTTATAATTTAATTATATGAAGTTGTGTGTATAAATGTGGTTATGTGTATTTTGTTGTGTTTGGAGATACCCTTGGTGTGGAGTAGTAACTTTGAGAGTAAACTTTGAGGGTGGAGAAGTGTGTGAGCCTTTGAGTAGAGATTAGTGGTGTGAGAAGTAAAACTAAATAGAAATATTAGTGATAATTATTTAATTATTTAATATTGGATGGACATTAATTCAATTAAATAGTTGTTGTCAATTATTATTATTATTATTATTATTATTATTATTATTATTATTTGATAGAATTGATAATAATAATAATAATAATAATAATAATAATAATAATAATAATAATAATAATAATAATAATAATAATAATAATAATAATAATAATAATAATAATAATTTGATGAAATAAAATAAAATGAAATATTTGCTGTGTAGAGATTTGAAAGGCAGGATGATAATTGTATGAGGATGAGTGAGGGTAAATGAGGTAAATTATAATTGAGGGATATTAACAATATTTTTTTTTTGTTTATCAAAAATATTTATATCAACGTTACATTTTTTTCATTTATAAAAATATTTATATCAACAATAAGCTTTTTTCCAATTTATAAAAATATTTATATCAACAATACATGTTTTCTCGTTTATAAATATATCTATATAAACATTACACTTTTTCTCTTTTTTCTCTTTTATTAAAATATTTTATCAACAATATATTTTTTTCCGTTTATAAAAATATTTTTATCAACAATATACTTTTTTTTATTTACAAAACTATTTATATAAAAAAGAACTTTTTTCCAATTTTTTAACATTTCACTTTTTCATATATAAAAATAATGTTTATTATAAAAGTATTTGAATTTTTTTTCCATATTTAAATATTTTTCTCATATATAAATATATTTGTCTTATATCTTTTATTATACTATCAATGACAAATAAATATTATTACAACAACTTAAGATAATAATTTTAAAATAATGAATTTTCACCCATTAAAATTATTCCTTTTATAAATCATGTAATAGATCATAATAGTTATAAAAGCAATGTTTATTTTCATAATGTAGTAGATATGTTATATGTTATTTTAATAAATCATAATAGTTATAAAAGCAATGTTTATTTTCATTTATGTAAAAAATAATACACGTGAAATGATTAAGAAAATAATATATTGTTATAATAGTTAAGAAAAAAAGGTGATTATTACCCATTTATTTGAAAAAAATATTATTATTAAAAAAATACGAAAGGATTTTCATTATTGTTTAAAAAGTATTAATTCATCATACACCCATGACTTTTAGAAGAAATAAGTAAAATAATTTCCAACAATAATTAATATTTATATAAATAAGTAAAGAAAAATTATATACACATTCATTATTGTTAAAAATACCTTTTAAGTTACGATATATGGTTTATTATAATTAAATATAAAAATGATATTAATAACTTTGAATGACACAATGTTAATTATATTATTTAATCTATCAAACAACTTTCATTCAAATTTTAAATAAAAGAAATACTATATAGATTTGTATTAGCACAAATGACTTGTTGGAATTTTTAATAATAAGACTCAATTTTAGTAGGAATATACACCACAAAAATTAAAAACAGATTCAAACTTTAATCCTTTTACATTTCTTTTCTGATCTAAGTCTCAATGCATTATTTTGACACAAGATCTCTAATTTCTGATGCACAATAAAATGGGTATTCTATTTGTACTTGTGTTATGTAAACTTAATCATTTACAATCAAATAGCATGATGAACTGCATTATATGAGTTAGCAGATGACACATAAGAAAGCTCATGAAGAGAATGGAGACATTTCTTGCAAAAGAACTTGTCTTCAAGCTTTGTTATTTTTTACACTATAAATATTTGCTTTCTCTAAGTTGAAATGTCAGAAAGTGCTGCAGATGGGAGAAAATGAAAAGATTGCAGACTATGTGTCAAAGATGCATAATCACGTCCATCTCATGAAAGATTGTGGTGAAACTCTAATTGATAAGATAATAGTTAAGACACTAATGCAGATTGACCTCTCACTTGGTTCAGTGGAGACACATGAGATTATGATTGTCGAAAGAAAATGATTTAAGATTCGATACAAGCACTGCAGGGTCATGTTTGGAAGAAGCATGGTGGTTCCATGTAATACCCTGTATTTTTTAAAAGGCTCTAAATAATTGTTAGATGTCTAATTTTGCTTTATTGCTCTGTCAAATCTTGGCATTTTTCATTCTTTTTGTAGATAAATTGAATTGAATCACTTATGTTTTAGACTATATGCTTCATTGCTTGAAAATGCATTGGTTGCTTTGATTTGTGTGCTATTGTGCAGGAATTAGGCACAAAATAAGAAGATTAAGACATAAGAACATTGACAAGGAAACCAAGTCAGCAGCAAAACATCATGAAGTTTGCACTGCGAACTTTCTAGCGAATTTACCCAGAAAAATCATCAACAAGTTCGCACAACGAACTTGCCAGCGAAGACCTTTGAGAGCATGGTACTGTTTACACAGAGAGAGGAAAGAGACTGAAACTCGATGTGCGAAGGAGCTATCGAATGGTTTGCTGGAGCAAAGACATAGCGAAGTGTTAGCGAATGGCCCCAGACTTGAGGCAGTAAGTATTTGGATAAGAATTCGCTGTGTGAAGTGGCTGGCGAAGGCTTCGCAGTGTGAAGGATTGTTCGCACAACGAATATATGGAAATGTCTCAGGGAGGTTTAACTGTACACTGCACTTTAAGTGCCTAAACCTTTTTTGTGTCAAGATTAGAGGTAGCTAATCCTGATTTTATGTATTTCTTTTGATCTTTTGTATGTGAACAAAGCTTTAATCAATATAGATGAAGTTATTTGCTATATTTTATTGTATTTATGATTTGGATTGCTTTAGACATAAACATTTCATGTCTTGACCTAATTTCTTCATCTATCGACTAGCAAACTCTAGACATAGATTTGGAAGTTGATATTTTCATTGTATTGATCTTTACGATTATTGTTTCAGATATTATTTAGAGAGATCATTTAACGGTTGAAACAATAATATTCATGAAATCGCTTTAGAGATAAACGGTTTTGCGAGGATAAGCGATTGTATTGGTTAAAACTAAGTTCACATATTCGATTGATTGGATACGTTAAAGACGGATTAGTGAACCCTAATCTTGACATGCTTTTTATCAAACAAAAACCAACATTTACCTTGTTTTACTTCTTGCAAACTTATGTTACCAAATAGAAACCATTTGAAAATTCCTTTACTTAAGTCACTAAAATATTGAATGCCAAACATCAAATATTCTCGTACAACCCCTATGGATACGATAAAACACTCCCGGTAATATATTTATAACAGTAATATCAGTTGAGATCAACTGAGTTCCTATATGCTCTGAGGGTTATTAGTTGGAATAATTAGAGTAACTAGCGAGCTCAGATTGACTTAATTAATATTATTCAATACTAATATTTTATTAATTGGTACAATAGAAAGATTTTGATAACATTAATAATGAGTGAGTTTCTCTAGTAGAACAAATATTAAGTATTGTACCACTTAATATTTATGTTACTATTAAACTTATCATTTTCTACAATAAGTTTTATGCCACTTCCTTGCCACACATACCAATTGGTCTTACTAACCTTCCAATGATATCTCTATGTATTATTTATCATTACACCATTGTGGTCTTACTAACCTAGAAGTGGGAGAAGAAGAAGAAACATGGAGTTTCTCATCACTTCTTATATTAATTTTATTACTTTTATAGAAAGAACAAGGAAGAAAACCTAGAAATGGGAGAAGAAAAACAAATATTTATTTTATTACTTTTATATTAAAAACAAAAATATATACTTTATTTATCTTTTCATCATTTATTTTATCATTTTAATTTTCATATCTAAAAAAACAAAAAAAATATATTTTATTTTCATTAGTTTTATTTTGTTGTTCATTTTATGATCACCTCTATGTTTAACAATTATTATCACTTCTTGATATGATTTGTGTCATGCTTTGATTAATGAATGTTTTGATCATTTTGTGAGTGAATTCTTGAACCATTTTATGCTTGCGTGATTTATGAATTGATGTTTGGTTTACTTGTTGCTATGTTTTAAGATTGAATATGATCTTGTTGCTTGATACTTGACCTCAATGTTTATGTGTTTTTCTTGATGGTTAACTTCTTGCCATGTTAGGATGATTTTAGGGTTTGATTAAAAATAGATGTTTATGTGTTTTTCTTGATGGTTAACTTCTTGCCATGTTAGGATGATTTTAGGGTTTGATTAAAAATAGATGTTTATATGTTTTAAATCCCTAATGACTTGAGTCCTTGTTTGATTATAAATCTTTGACATGTGTTGGTGTCTAGCCTTGATACTTGTCTTATATGTTTTAAATCCCTAATGACTTGAGTCCATTATGTTGTGATGTAAACTATGCTCCTCGGTTGTTTTGGGTAAAGCAATATTTTCGGTCGAGTGCGACTAAATATTTTTTTTTGCTAAAGTCTACCAAAAAATAAACTCTTTTTATCCAGAACTACAGACACTCTAATTTATCATTTTACAATGAAGATACCACTACAAGAAAATTAGCAAATTGCGACGGTTCATTTTCATAGATTACGACGGTTTTAACCGTCGCAATTTTTAAGTTACGACGGTTTCAACCCCGTCGCGGAAATGTGCGTCGCGACGCCGTATTGCGACGGTTGTGAAATTATCGTACAAACTGTCGTTATTTTCACGACGGGTAGCTAACTGTTATAATCTCCATATTGTGATGGTTTTCAACCGTCTTAACTTGCTTAATGATTTTTGTTTTCATTCTTGATTGCGAAAGTATATTGTGGCGGTTTGAACCGCCGCAAGTTGCAAATACTTTTTTAAAAAAAACTATGGTATATTGTGGCGGTTTGAACCGCCGCAAGTTGCAAATATTTTTTAAAAAAAAAAACTATGGTATATTGTGTCGGTTTGAACCGCCGCAAGTTGCAAATATTTTTTTTAAAAAAAGACACAAAAAATTCACCAATAGAATACCCCAACCAATTAAAGGAGTCCTCTACCAATTAAAGGAGTCCTCTTTGTCTAGAAGAGGAGGAGCCTCCTGCAGCTTCCGCTTTAAAGCCAAAAGTTCCAAGTTCAGTAGTGAAACAACAAGAAAAAGAGGGAGTCTTGGGATCGTCGACCAACCAGAATCTGAAGCAATCATAGCCTATTCCACACTCAAGTTGTGACAAGAAGAATGAGGAAAAATAATAATTTGGCGACCCTTAAACATTAGCTTCAAACTACTAATATTTAGCAAAGAGTTTTCTATCTCTTGCGAGCATCAATGAATAACAATGAAAAAGTTGTTAAACAGGTAATCAAACAATTAATTTAAATCTAAAATAAATCATAGATTAGGGTTATCAAGATAACTAGCTACAGTTCAAACTTGACTACACTTGATTTTGGAACGAATTCACTCTCAATAATGCCGACATTTCCAAGGAAATTATTATTAAGCACATAATTGTTCACCATTCCTCCCTGATGACCAGCGATGCCGATGACCCATCTGCACTTCATATTATAGTGTCTAATTTTTTTCCAACAGACATTCAGTCCTTGCAAAGCTTTAAGAACCTCGACCATTATTTCTCGAGGTTGGGCTCGAGACTAGCACAAGTCAACAAACAGATCAGTTATAGGTAACTATCAAAACAAAAAAGTGTATTAAAACTTCAATATTTCTAATGACAACAGATTAATATCAATAGATAATGACTTTACACCTAATGTGAGAAAAGGAAGCATATATGTAATAACACATTCATTCAACAAATTTGATGATTCATTCTCAAAAGAGACACAAAATCAGTTGAAACAATAAGACATCCAACAATTATTTCATTAAGAGCTAGAAATCATTGCTGGTGATGGTAGAAGAAATTAAATATGCCGAGCAATATAAAACCATTATGGAATCCAGATGCAATATGAAAAAAACCAAACAAGTAAAGCACTGCACCTGAAGCCCAAGGGCCCATTTTCTCTTGGCAGGGAACTATTGCCTCATTCCTACTCCCTGATAACCTAAAAAGTGGTGGCCACCAGCTGGAGAAACAACTTCACCGGAGTTGATACGGTTCAAACCAGGATCCTTAGAAGTCATATCACACAAAAAAAACCAGTGAGCTTCTAAAAAGATGTAAATAAAGAAATATAATATCAAGAATAGAAAAACCACAATTTCCATGGTAAGTTTCATAGTATGATTTCAAGCTACAAAATTAAACTGCACAAACAACTGTCTTCAAGCTAGAAAGATAAGTTTCACAGTATGATTTACTCGTGCAAATACTGTTTAGAGTATAACCAGCAATTTTGAGACTACTGCATATTTCACATGGGGATACAATTTAAAAGTAAGTTAAAAATGTGTCCTATCAACTTTAAGATATAAACTAAATGGCTGAATCACTTCATAAAAGACAGACAACTAATGTAGTTATACGTAATTGAAGAGAAAACAAACCCCCCGTCGTCTCTTGAAACTCATCTCCAAGATAGCCAGTGGAAACACGATAATGATTGTCCAATAGCAAATAGTAAGTTACAGTACCCTGAAATAAATTGATGGTAGTAAGAAGCAATCTGGCAGGAAGAATACAAGGTTAAAATGAAAGAAACAAACCTCATTTTGCACCCTGTTGCTAAAGGTGATATGAAATGTTTTATAAGATTAAGATGTAGAACCATACCCGGCACCAAAATGTGCTACCTCACCTGGAAAAAGAAATGTATCAAAGGAATGACTAGGTAACTACAGAAAACTTTTGATACGACACATGATGTATTTATACTCGGAGACATGTTGAAAGATAAAGTTTACTAACCATAAATTTGAATAAATCCAGAAGGTAGAAAAAATGGTATGACAGTCATGACAACCCAGAAAGGAATCTTGACTAACCACCATCCAGAGTGCCATCTGTCTTTCATTTGGTTCAGTTTAGAAGTGTCAGCAGTAGACAAAAACATTATGATATAAAAAATCTGAACTTGGATTAAGGTTCACTTTTACATTGTAGGAATATGAGAGTGACTTTACATAAAAATGAATATGAATTTCTAACTAATAAGATTCTTAATTTCTTTTTGAACAGAGGTTATACAAAACCTATAGTGTCCAATTTCATGTGTATAACTGCAAAGGATATAAAGCAACCCAAGCTCACACGCAAAACACCTTCGGCGCCCAAACAGTCTTTTCCACCATTGCATCCTTTTAATCCTGTAGGACCAACATATTAGATTTAAAGCCACTAGCATCTTACAAAAGAAACATACTCAACAGAACAGAAATTTTTAAAATTACCCTCCATTTCTGTTAAAGCACCATGGCCATAGTCACGAGCAGCCCATGCCAAGAGGTTAGCCACCAGAAAAATCAAGGCATAGACATATATTGCCATCTAAGGAGTGGACATTTCAGAATTGACTGAACCATGAAGAATCCTTGATTATGATACACCACTCGCTACCATTATTGCTATCCCCAGATTCTATAACTTCTTTAACACAACAATGCTACACAGGACATGAATGAATGAAGGCGACAAGAAATGGACGTCATTCCTATTTCATATTTCACACGGGGATACAATTTAAAAGTAAGTTTAAAATGTGTCCTATCAACTTTAAGATATAAACTGAATGGATGAATTACTTCATAAAAGACAGACAACTAATGTAGTTATACGTAATTGAAGAGAAAACAAACCCACCATTGTCTCTTGAAACTCAGATCCAAGATAGCCAGTGGAAACACGATAACGATTGTCCAATAGCAAATAGTAAGTTATAGTCTCCTGAAATAAATTGATGGTAGTAAGAAGCAATCTGGAAGGAAGGAATACAAGGTTAAAATGAAAGAAACAAACCTCATTTTGCACCCTGTTGCTAAGGGACTCAACCAATTGATCCCTGTCAAATCCCCTATTAACCACCTCTTGAAGAATCTCCTCATCAATCTGCAAAATCACTATATTAGTTGGAATTTTTTAAACTGATTAATACAAGCATAGGTTTGTTATTCTGGACTTCAAAAAACACAACCAATTGAAGCTCTAGTGTGCCACAGAAATGTAAAACAAAAACAGATTCCTTAAAACAATAAAACCAAACCTTTTTGGCTTGTTGAAGTGTATCCGGTGGTGGCACTGCCAAATAACGCGGCAGACGAAGTTGGAACCATTGGTGTTGGCGGATCTCAGGTATGGTAATTCTTTTCATGGGATCCACCACAAGCAGCCTTGGTATCAAATCTCTGGCACCAGGAGATAGATGACTAGGAAGAGTATATATCCCACCCTACAACAAATAACATGAGAACTACTTCAGAAGCAAAATAAAAACTATCTGCAAAGAGCGTCATTGGTAAATTAATGATAAACCTTCTCGGTGGAAATAGTACGAGAATAACAAATAGGTAGCCAATGTAGGGTCCAACTCAATTTCGGCAGACAATACCTGGAAACAATATCCTCCATAAGTTGACTACAGCCATCTGAAATAGTAAGGTGTTAGAACAGTGGTAAAGTGTCGGGTTTTTGTTATCATCTCCACAGAGAATATGAGATATTGCTGTCATTCGACAGTTGATAAATTCGTAACTTTATAGAAACAAAAGGGGGTTTGGTTTAATATCACGGTAACTTTACATTAAAGTAATAAATGCGGTAAAATATTGGTGTTACGATTTAAATAAAGATTGTCAAAGTTAGGGTTTGGTAATCACTTTGCATGTATATGTTCGATCAACAATGCATAAACTCTTTTTAATGATAAACACATTCAAAATATCCTCCCAATATGATTATCTCTAACTCACATTGTGATATTTCCCATTTTGATCCATTGTTGATTTCTCACACAATCTATCAAAATGACAACATTTAGGTTTAACATTTTAGTGAACAACAACATTCAAGACTATTTCTAGCTCAAGAAAGGAGATGGATGAAAACCTAGGTCAAGAGTTGGAAAATATCTTTCAATCAAGAACCAACACAAAAGGTTATAAATGAAACAAGGTTTTCACCATATATTAATCATCAAAGAGTTTTACAAATGAGGATCATCCATATACATACAAAACTTAATGATCACCTACATCTAACTTTGACAAAATAAATACCTTAGCCACTTATTTCATTGGTAGCTTGCAAAAGAAGTTTCGGAAGAAGGTTGATGAACATCCGGGTCGAATAATCCAACTTGGATGAGAATCCACCTTCTTTTTGTTGGAATATGTTAAGAGATGAAGAAATGAGAGCCAAAAGGGTTCTAGGGCACAAAATCTCACTCTCTAGCAAAACTATGTAAAAACAAGTAAAAAAGATCATGTCCAAAAAGTAGCCCCTGCTACTTATAGAAAGTGGAAAATCTGGGCACGTACGCTACCTGCTCGCTAGGCGAGCTGCTTGAGAACGCTTGCTACAGCCTCGCCTAGGGAACATGCTAGTGAGGACTGCAGTTTTTCTTCTGTCTTGCTTCGCTATGTCTTCGCTGCAGCGAACCAACCAGCGTAGGATGCTTGATTAATTCTGGAATTGCTCGCTAGGTGCTCGCTAGGAGCTCGCCTAGCGAGTCTTTCGCCATATGCTCGCTACTAGCGAATGATGTCAATAATGCTTCTGCCCAAGTCTGGGAGTGTTCGCTAACAGCTCGCTAAGCAAGGCTGCAGCGAACACTCGCTACTCACTCGCCAGGTGTTCGCCTAGCGAACCAGCCTTTGCTCTTCTTCTTTGCTTGATTCCTTTGTCAACTCTCTTGTGTATTCAAATTATATTCTTTCAAGCTCAAATCCTGCACAATAGCACACAAATCAAAGGGACCACGAGCATTTAACACAATGATGCATAATCAACAAAAGCGAGGCGGTTTAATACATTTTTAGGACAAAAAGGAGCGAAGGATACCCACATTTGATAGCTCAAATAAGCATAATTGGGCATCTAACAACTCTCCCCAACTAGAATATTGTTTTCCCTTAAGCAAAGTATGCCTCTTGAAGATCTAGAGGATTTTCTTAAAGAGAAAGGATTTTCCGAACTCGGATCAAATGGCTCAAATACAAGCGACTCAACCAAACACGCGTTTCCAACGGTTAGAACAACACAATGCACAAGAATTAAAACCTTAAAGCAATACAAAACATTTATCAATTCACAACAATGATATCTTGAATGAATCACAGTATCTCTCCTTTTCGAATAAGGATTGTAGAAATTTCGCACATGCAAGCGCGGGGACAATTCCACTCTCCAATAAATAATGCAGAAATCAATTCAATTCATTTAATGTCTAGCAATTATAAATGAAAAGTGGAAGTACGAAGATCACTAAGGTCTTTTCCGGTTGTAGCTTGGTCGGTTTTACAAACAAGGGACATATCTAAAGCCATTGAAACGAATTTTCCGATGCAAAAGAGACATTCACTTGTACAACAATTCACACATTCAAACATCGTTCAATCATGATACTCATTTGAAACCTTCACAACTCTTGTTCCACAACTCAATTTTTCAATATTTTTCTTCCAAGCAAGCATTCATGATTATTCTTTTCTTTTGATCATTTTCTTTCTACACCATGTTCATAAAACAAGTATTTTTTTTCTTTCACAATTCTTTTCAATGCTTGCTTGGTTTTTCATGAGTTGTGGTAAATTACCCACTTATATTTTCATTCTCCCCAACTTATCTTCTACTTCCTTCAAAATTGAATGTTCTTTACCTTTTACGTCACAAGAACAATAATCAAATTTTTTTTCAGGTTTTCAAGAAAAAAGATTTTTGAAGTCTCACTTTATTTCAACCCGAGATTCAACTGTTTAAGCTCAAAGGGGTTCACGAATACTCTCTCAACTCACGGGTAAGTTTGCATCTGGAACTGGTTGTGCTCGAAAGAAACAAGTGCCTTGATCATTTCAACTAACTTCCACAAATTCATAATAATAAAAGACAGAACATGAATTAAATAAATCAACACGATTTATCAGAATCCAGCATTTAAGTACATAATGAAGGTCTCCTCACAATTTGTGGTTCTAAAACCTAAGTGACTCATCCATTCAATTATGTTGCAAAAAGACAATATTTTATCACAAAAAGAACAAACTTCCGCATGCATTCTAGAATTCTAACCGAAGGTAACCATGTAACTTAGCTTTAATCGCTTGTTAATTTTTTATCATTGGCATCCGAACTCGGATGCACCTTCATTGGATACTTCTTTCAGAGAGCAACCAATCTAGAAGGTTTTGACAACAATCTATCCACAAAAAATTATTAAAAATAAAATTAAATGAAAAACTACTAATCATAACTGAAATTAAAGAAATATAAATGTGCCTGGGGGACAAAACACCCCAATAGTACAACCCAAAATATCAGACAACAAAATAAAATATCCAGAAACCAAAACAAAAAAGTAAACTGAAACAAATAAAAATCAAAGATCAGTCCTCCTCGGACTCCTCCTCCTCCTCCTCTGAACTGTCATCATCAAAATCCTCTTCTCCCTCAACCTCATCATCATCAACATCACCAACATCAGCATCAACATCACCAACATCAGTACCGGGACCACTCGCACCCGCCCCCTCTCCAAAAATAGGCCTGTCCACAGGCCAGCTCGCGTGCTGCATAAACTGCTCACGCGTCATCATAGGACGCTCTATGGAGGGGTCACAGATCTGGAGCTGTAACACCTGCATCGAGTCATGAATGTCAACCACTGCACGCTATGTCGCTGCCATCCACTCCCAATTGTAGTTGCATACTGCTTGCTGGAAAGGGTCAAACCCTTGAGAAAAACCACCGAGACCATCAGTAGTCTCGGCATCACCGGTAGATGCGCCACCTCTATAATTCTTTGGCCTGCAATATTTGTTCACATAACTATCATCAACAGCAACGAGAATCTTAACCAAACTTCGGGAAGGAAGCTTCATCCGAGTCTGAGAACACAAAGCCATAACAAGACAGGGAAAGGCAAGGGGGCAATTAGTTCGCCCCCCAGACTTAAGCCCGCTCTCTATAACCTACTTCATCTCTCTTGCAATAATCCCCACTACATCGATCTGCACATTTGTAAGAATAGGGTGAACAAGACGTGCCACTGGGATCGGCACTGTTGAGGTATGCGACTTGGGTTTGATGTTCGATAGCTGAGCTAATGGGTTCATGTCTTCTCTGTGAAACCTCACAGCTTCTCCAGAATGGTTCCTTTCTACACTCTTCCCTTTCAACAAGAGAGCGGCAGAAATATCATTAATATTTGGGTGAAGCCTCAAGTTCCGAGTGTAGGTGTCCAATTCATTCTCACCCAAGTGAAGTGGTTCGCCGAGCACATGGTTTATGGTTCCCCTATCGAAAGCAATTTGACGACCGAACACTCTTGAAGACCAAGTGAACGGCTCATCATCATCAGGAAGTGCGTTAGCATAGAACTTGCGCACAACATCTATGCTGTAGCTATCGGTTGGGGACACCAAAATTCCCCACTTTTTGCTATTCATCAACCCTACAAATGTTTTGTATTCTCCTTCCGGGTCAATGGTGAACCTTCTTTCTGGCAGAATCTTTCGCTTCTGCAGTGCCATGAAGCGGGTAGCTTGTTTCGCCCCGAAAAACTTGTCATTATCAAACTGAATTGGAACTGGTCGTGATGTTCTTCCGACCTTTCTTTTCTTTCCAAAGTTACCTGAGGCCATCTGCACACACAACATAAAAAAAACACAACACACAGCAGCAACAGATATTAGTCATCAGCAACATAAAAACCCAGGATCTGTCATTTTCACTACAGTTTCGCTTAGCGAGATGCTAGTGAATGCTCGCTACAGACTCGCCTAGCGAGCTGCTAGCGAACGCTGCGAAATTTTCAAAAACAGCCACTGCTGGACCCCAGAAATCACCAATGGTAAAATGTGTCTAGCACATTTCCACAAAACAACAGATTTATAATTATAAGGAATGTTCTTTGAATACATGCAACCTAAAATATGCTCAAATCCCTACATGCAAAAGTTGACCTAAATCCCTCAATCATAAACAATGTCAACAGCAAACAACAAAGAGAATGGAGATGGGCAAACCTGATGTAGCAGAGAAGAGAGAACTTGGAGAAATTAGGGTTTGCAAGGAATTTGTGGGAAAAGAACTTGTGCAATATGAGAAACCGTGAAAGTGAGAGTGTTTGTGAGTGAGAGACCAAAACAAATCAAAATAAAATACAATTGGGCCTACGTGAGTGGCCCACCAAAAGAACTAAAAACTGCCAGTTTCGCAAGGTTCGCTAAGCGAATAGCCAGCAAACACTCGCTACATGCTCGCCTAGAGAGTTGCTAGCGAGCATGATAGGATTTTCAATTTTCATAGCATATCAAGCATAGGCCTAGTCCAACAAAAAGTATACAACACATAGAACCCACAACACACAATAGAAAACATTAAATACTTACAATGTTAAGGTGCCTCTCAACAAGTGCTTGTTTAACGTCGGATAAGCTCGACGGTCCATGATGCTCAAGCCGGAACATCAAGAAGAAAAACACAACTTTCTCGGTCCACATGACCGCCGAGATAGATCTTTAAACACTGGCCATTTACCGTCCAACTGTCCTTTTTCTCCATATCCTCAATGACAACTGCCCCAAAGCTTTTTACCTCTTTAACGCAGAATGGATCGGACCACTTTGACTTTAATTTGCCAGGGAACAATCGTAACCTGGAATTGAACAATAGTACAAGCTGCCCCATCGCAAATTCCTTCTTACGGAGCTTCTTATCATGGTATTCCTTAACTTTCTCTTTGTACAACCAACTTGAGTGGTATGCAGCATTGCGCATCTCTTCCAACTCAAGAAGTTGCACCTTCCTCTTTTCACCGTCCAACTCATTATTAAAATTCAAAAATTTTAAGGCCCATAAGGCCTTGTGCTCCATTTCTACCGGAAAATGGCAAGTTTTACCATAAACCAATTGAAATGGAGTTAGCCCAATTGGAGCTTTATAGGCCGTGCGATACGCCCATAGAGCTTCATCCAATTTTTGCGACCAATCCTTCCTAGAGTTTGACACGGTTTTTTCCAAAATTCTCTTAATCTCTCTATTAGACACCTCAGCTTGACCATTAGCCTGTGGGTGGTACGGAGTTACCTCTCTATGCGTTACACCGTAATGTTGTAAAACTTTTTCCAACGGTGAATTGCAAAAGTGTGATCCTCCGTCACTAATCAACACTCGGGGGGTTCCAAAACGGGAAAAAATATTTTTCTTTAAAAATTTTATGACCGTCTTAGAATCCGCCCTTGGTGAGGCAATTGCCTCAACCCACTTTGACACATAGTCAACTGCAACCAGCAAGTATTCGTTTCCAAAAGAGGGTGGGAATGGTCTGACAAAGTCGATACCCCAACAATCAAACAATTCAACCTCTTGGATATTTTGGAGAGGCATCTCGTCTCTCTTTCCTATCCCACCACTCCGTTGGCAACTGTCATAACTTTGCGCATGGGCATTTGTGTCTTTAAAAATAGAAGGCCAATAAAATCCCGATTGAAGGACTTTATTTGCCGTTCTAGCCCCATTGAAATGTCCGTCATAAGGCGAGTTGTGACAATGCCATAGAATACTTTGCGCTTCATCACCGATAACACACCTTCTTAACAAATTATCACCTCCCAGCTTAAATAAATAAGGGTCATCCCACACATAGTACTTGGCATCCGAGAGGAATTTCCTTATTTAGTTAGGAGTTAGGTCGGGCGGCACAAAACCACTCGCCTTGTGGTTTGAAAAATCCGCAAACCACGGCCTCACTTGAACTTTAAAGAGTTTTTCATCAAGAAACTCTTCTCGGATTTCCTTTTCTAAAGTAGTCACCTCCACATTGACAAGGCGAGATAAATGATCCGCCACCAAATTTTCTGACCCTTTTTTGTTTTTAATTTCTACATCAAATTCTTGCAACAAAAGGATCCAACGGATAAGCCTTTGCTTTGAATCCGGTTTGGTTAGCATATATTTTATCGCCGCATGGTCGGTATAAACAATCACTTTAGACCCAATTAGATATGACCTAAATTTTTCAAGTGCATACACTATTGCAAGCAATTCTTTTTCTGTTGTGGCATAATTAATTTGCGCCTCATTAAGAACTTTGCTTGCATAGTGTATAGCATGAAAATTTTTGTCTTTTCTTTGGCCTAACACTGCTCCAATAGCATAGTCGCTAGCATCACACATTAGCTCAAAATTTAAATTCCAATCCGGAGCAACTATGATTGGAGCGGTAACCAATTTTTCTTTCAAAATCTCAAAAGCTTTTAAACATTCATCAGATAAGAGAAATACCTGGTCCTTGCCCAGCAAGTTACTCAAAGGCCTAGCCACCTTTGAGAAGTCTTTGATGAATCGCCGGTAGAAACCGGCGTGCCCAAGAAAGCTTCGGATACCCTTTAAGTTAGCTGGAGGAGGCAACTTCTCAATCACATCTACCTTAGCATGATCCACTTCAAGCCCTTTTGACGAGACTTTGTGACTGAGAACAATCCCCTCTGTTACCATAAAGTGGCACTTCTCCCAATTTAGCACCAAATTAGTCTTCACACACCTTTCAAGCACGATTTCTAAATTCTCCAAACATAAACCAAAAGAACCACCAAACACCGAAAAGTCATCCATCGGCAAAAATAGCTTGCATGCATCTTTGGAAAGTTGTCGGCGCATTACACAACCCAAAGGGCATTTTGCGGTAAGCGAAAATTCCAAACGGACACGTGAAAGTCGTCTTCTCATGATCGGCCGGGTCAACCGCAATTTGGTTGTACCCGAAATATCCATCTAGAAAACAATAGAATTGTTGTCCTGAAAGTCTCTCTAACATTTGGTCCATGAAGGGAAGTGAGAAGTGGTTTTTCCGAGTTGCGGTATTCAACCGCCTATAGTCAATGCATATTCTCCACCCCATTTCTACCTTTGTTGAGATCAACTCATCTTTCTCATTACGAATAACGGTAATGCCACCCTTTTTAGGAACCACATGCACCGGACTCACCCAAGGGCTATCCGAAATAGGGTAAATCATTCCCGCATCCAATAGCTTGACAACTTCCTTCCTAACAACCTCTTTCATTGTAGGATTTAAGCGGCGTTGTGGTTGAGCTACCGGCTTAAAATCCTCTTCCATTAAAATTTTGTGCATACAATAGGAATGACTAATTCCTTTTAGATCGGAAAGGGTCCACCCCATCGCTTCTTGATTCTTTTTTAACACATCAATTAACGGGATTCTTCCTTTTTGGACAAAAGGTTGCTAATGATAACCAGATTTTCTTCGGTTTCATCTAGAAATGCATACTTCAAGTTGTTTGGTAACTCCTTCAATTCAATTATTCGGTTTTCATCTTTGACCTCCTTTTTCAAGACTTCCTCCTCCACTTCCCATGGTTGCAACTCCTTAAGACTATCGAGTTCTCTTAAACATTCATCAAGAGCTTCTTCTTCTTCAAGAGTGAAAACTTCAAAGGATTCATTAAGGGCTAGCTCCATGGGAGTTATGTCATGAACATGTTTTGCAACTTCAAAGGTGGCTTCTTCAATTACATCAATCCGGAAACTATCACGTTTGTCATTTGAGTGCTTCATTGCTTCAAAAAGCTCAAAAGTGACTTCTTCATTTTGTACCCTCACCTGCATCAAACCGTCGTCTACATCAATCATCATACGAGCGGTTTTCATGAATGGTCTTCCGAGAATTAGCGGCGCGTCATCGTCTTCCTCCATATCAATAACAATAAAATCAACCAGAAACAAAAACTTGTCAACCTTTACCAATACGTCTTGAGCTACTCCATGAGGATGAGTAGTAGACTTATCGGCTAATTGCAACGTCATACGGATGGCCTTAATCTCAATGTTGCCAAGCTTTTTCACAATAGATAAAGGTATAAGATTGATGCTTGACCCCAAATTGATTAACCCCTTTCCAACATAAACGTCGCCAATTGTAACCGGCAAGGTGACTCGCCCCAGATCAACTTCTTTTCTCGGTAGAGTCCTTTGGATGATGGAACTACAACTCACATCAAGAACAATTGTTTCTGGCTCCGTATACCTTCGTTTTTTGGTGAGTATGTCCTTCATGAACTTGGCATACTTTGGCATTTGCTCCAAAGCTTCGGCAAACAGGATATTGACTTGGAGTTGTTTAAAGATATCCATGAATCGGGTGTAATGTCGTTCATTTTCTCTCTGAGATGAAGCATGTGGATATGGTAAATTTTGGACCGGAGTAGTGCTCACTACCTCCTTCCCTCTAGATGCTCTAGAGTTTCTATCTCTTTTCTTCTTCACTTCATCCATCTTCACTTTTTCACTTTTATTATTTTCAACTTCACCATTCATTTTGTTTTCAACTTCAACCACTTTTTCTTCCTTCTCAACTTCCCCCTCACTCCAATCTCCAACTTCACCATCAATTTCATCAATTTTTTTCTCGCCATCCTTTTTCTCAACCTCTCTTTTTTCACTCTCATCAACCAACTTTTTTCCACTTCTCGTCCTTATAGCCTTACAATGCTCCTTAGGATTTGTTTGCGTATTTGTCGAGAAAGATGGTCCGGATTGTTGTTCCGCTAATTGCTTAGCAAGTTGACCAACTTGAGTCTCAAGATTTTTAATTGCCGCATCGTTACTTTTTTGATTTGCCATTGACATTTGCATGAATTGCATCAATGTCTCTTCCAATTTTGAAGCTACGACTGGTGGTTGTTGAGTTTGATAGGGATTTTGACGGTTGGAAGGACCACCCCCATAACCTTGGTTATGTTGATAGTTTCCCCTAGGTTAGTACCCTTGGTTGCCTTCATAGTTTTGTTGTCGTGGATTTTGGTGGTGTTGTTGTTGATGATACGTTGGTTATTGTTGTTGATGTTGCCTCGGTTGGTAATCTCTTTGATTTTCCATGTAATTAACTTCTTCGAACCCGGGAGGTGGACAAAACCCGGTGTCATGATCACCCTTGCAAAGCTCACAACAAGTTATTTGTTTAGCTTTTGAAGGTTCTTTTAACTCTTTTATTTGTTGAGTTAAGAGTTCCACTTGTTGTGAGATAAGCTTGTTTTGCGCAAGAATAACGTCATTTGTCCCTAACTCGAGCACACCCGGTTTTCTTTGAGTCACCCCACGGTTATGATTCCCTTGATGATCATTAATTTCCATCTTATCAATAATTGCAATTGCATCATTTGCACTTTTTGACATCAAAGAACCTCCCGCCGTAGCATCCAATAAGGTCTTGTGAACCGAAAGGAGTCCATTGTGGAAAATATGAACTTGAGTGAGCTCGTCGAAACCGTGTCTCTTGCACTTTCTTAACATAGATTTGTATCGCTCCCAAGCTTCGTTTAGTGATTCACTAGCTCCTTGAGAAAATACCGCAATCGCAGTTTTAGCCTCCATGAATCGGTTATGTGGAAAGAAACGTTCAAGAAACTTCTCTTCTAGAAGATTCCAATCCGTCATGATTGTTGTCGATTGATCAAGGTACCACTCCTTCGCTTTCCCAATCAACGAATGAGGAAATAGTCTCCTAAACAATGACTCTTCGTCAGCTTCTGTTGCTCCCGTTGCGCCAGCAATCTCATAGAATTTTGTAAGATGGATGAACGGATCCTCATGGTCTAGTCCCGTGAAAGGATTTTGATAGACTAGAGCTATGATTCCCGTTTTCATCTCAGCTTGTCTTCCGTTTTGAAGATTCCGTGCGAACTGAGCTGTATGTCTTGGACTGTTGGTGCATGAAGTGGAAACTGGAGGTGGTGGTGGAGGTGCAACCATAATTGGTATTAAATGTGGTGATGGTGGTGTTGTAGAAGAACTTTCTCCTTGTTCTTGTCTTTGCCTAGCTTGTTGCCTCCTCCGTCTTGTTCTACTATTCAGTCTCCTTGCGGTTCTTTCAATCTCAGGATCAAAAACAATTTGGTCTTCAGGAATCTGTCCTCGCATAAAACAAAGGCTGTACACTAAACCAAACAGATTACAAGCACAAGTCAAAAATCTAAAGTTAAAAATTCAGCAACTATTGCGATGCTCTCAATATCAATTCATGTTCCCTGGTAACGGCGCCATTTTGTTAGAACAGTGGTAAAGTGTTGGACTTTTGTTATCGTCTCCACAGGGAATATGAGATATTGCTGACGTTCGACAGTTGATAAATTCGTAACTTTATAGTAACAAAAGGGGGTTTGGTTTAATATCACGGTAGCTTTGCATTAAAGTAAGAAATGCGGTAAAATATTGGTGTTACGATTTAAATAAAGATTGTCAAAGTTAGGGTTTGGTAATCACTTTGCATGTATATGTTCGATCAACAATGCATAAACTCTTTTTAATGATAAACACATTCACAATATCCTCCCAATATGATTATCTCTAACTCACATTGTGATATTTCCCATTTTGATCCATTGTTGATTTCTCACACAATCTATCAAAATGGCAACATTTAGGTTTAATATTTTAGTGAACAACAACATTCAAGACTATTTCTAGCTCAAGAAATGAGATAGATGAAAACCTAGGTCAAGAGTTGGAAAATATCTTTCAATCAAGAACCAACACAAAAGGTTATAAATGAAACAAGGTTTTCACCATATATTAATCATCAAAGAGTTTTACAAATGAGGATCATCCATATACATACAAAGCTTAATGATCACCTACATCTAACCTTGACAAAATAAAGAACTTAGCCACTCATTTCCTTGGTAGCTTGCAAAAGAAGTTTCGGAAGAAGGTTGATGAACATCCGGGTCGAATGATCCAACTTGGATGAGAATCCACCTTCTTTTTGTTGGAATATGTTAAGAGATAAAAAAATGAGAGCCAAAAGGGTTCTAGGGCACAAAATCTCACTCTCTAGCAAAACTATGTAAAAACAAGTAAAAAAAGATCATGTCCAAAAAGTAGCCCCTGCTACTTATAGAAAGTGGAAAATTTGGGCACGTTCGCTACCTGCTCGCTAGGCGAGCTGCTAGGGAACGCTCGCTACAGCTTCTCCTAGCGAACATGCTAGCAAGGACTGCAGTTTTTCTTCTGTCTTGCTTCGCTATGTCTTCGCTGCAGCGAACCAGGCAGCAAAGGATGCTTGATTAATTCTGGAATTGCTCGCTAGGTGCTCGCTGGGAGCTCGCCTAGCGAGTCTTTTGCCATATGCTTGCTACCAGCGAATGATGTCAAGAATGCTTCTGCCCAAGTCTGGGAGTGTTCGCTAACAGCTCGCTAAGTGAGGCTGCAGCAAACACTCGTTACTCATTCGCCAGGTGTTCGCCTAGCGAACCAGCCTTTGCTCTTCTTCTTTGTTTGATTCCTTTGTCAACTCTCTTGTGTATTCAAATTGTATTCTTTCAAGCTCAAATCCCGCACAATAGCACACAAATCAAAGGAACCACGAGCATTTAACACAATGATGCATAATCAACAAAAGTGAGGCGGTTTAATACATTTTTAGGACAAAAAGGAGCGAAAGATGCCCACATTTGATAGCTCAAATAATCACAATTGGGCATCTAACATAAGGCTACATGAAAAATATCCATAAAATTCAAAATTATACCTCTCCCACCTTTCCAAACTCAAAATTTGAATGAATGTTACTCTCAGGTATTGTAGTGTTACTGTCACCTGAAGCACTTTTGAAGCCCGTGTTGAAGCTAACTTCCACTGAATTATCAATAACTTGCAAACTTTTATCCATACCGAGAATTGAACCTTCCCCGTGTTTGGGCAGTTCTTCCATCCTAGTAGACAGGGCAACCATATTATTCAATTTATTTTCTACAACATTAGCAAGGTGAACTGGTTATGTTGTTACTATATCTCATGATAGATATGAAATGAATCTGAGTCTGTTGCAATTGGCTTATTTAAACTTATCTATTAACATACTTATGACATGTCTGTAAGCTCTTTTCAGCTTATTTCCCAAAGCTTATTTCAGCCAACGGTTCGTACAGGTTCACCTACAGATCAACAAATTGACCTCATTATTAGTATGAAAATGATTTACTATGTTAGGCTACCTAATGAAACATTGTCTGTTCCATTAAATTGTTAAAAGTTTCATGTATAGACTTAATAATGTATTAACACTTACCACACATGTTACGATTAAAATGTTACTACTGACCTCTAATGTGTTGGAACACAACAAGACCAAGCACCACAACATGGTTTCTGGAAACATTCATTTTCGGGTTTTATTGAGACATCTCCTTTTTTGTGCAACCCTAATATGCTTCTCTTCACTGATCTTTGTGTCCCATTTGATTTAGTTAATACTAAGCCATCTTTACCAGACAATGCACAAGCATAGGAAGGTCGAACAAATTTGTTAGCAGGACAAAAACATGATGCACTTAAAGACAAACGTCAAGCATTTTATGAGCTTTGCAAGCCTAACCAAAGAAGAGAGTGACTAAAGTAGAATCTATTGTTGGAGTTGGAACAAATAGGCATTGTCAAAATCTATAAAGTAAGTTTTTCAAAATACTAGTCTAGTGAGAAATAATTCAAAGTAGATATATAACCTTCTCATTCTATATTTTTTCAGAAACATGTATGCTTCATCTTTATGTAGTGATCCAATAAACCATGGTATAACATGTTCAATCAATTTCGGAGGCATCATGGACAAGCTTTCATTCACTGGTTCACGTTGCCTTTTGAAGCTAAAGTGCTTCCATGCAAGTGGAAGAACCTACAAATGTGAGACATAACTCGTATTAAAAGTAAATCAAAGAGAAAATTGAAGGCACGACATTCTTTCTAAATAAGACAACACTTGTTCTAAAACAGATAAATATAGTTAAGGTGAACTTAGATTTTATGTGAAACATTACTAGGAGTCAAGAATATTTTAAAAATGAAATTTCATAAATAACATTGAAATGTCTATAATCATCTCATGATTCAATATGAAAAAACCACATAAATTGATTAAAAGAAGACAACATATATACTTGTCCAATACAATGAGTGAACTCAATCTTCTTGGAATGCTCCTCTTTGATATTGTAAAGCCATAAGTAAACAAGAAACTTGCATAACCAACAAAGAATATTTCAACAAATTAATTAATAAGAAAAAAACTGCATGCAATTGAAATTAATGAAAGCAATGAAATTAAACTTTTTCCAGTTGGGGAGTTGTAAGTTGAACATGATATCTTTTGTTATATCAACAACAACCAAGTTGATCCATGTAACTCCAAAACAGGGCCTTCTATTTGAACCAAAATTTAAAGAAGGCATTGATCAATCGACATTGGCAGCATGTCTTTAGCTTCTGTTTAAAGGTCTTGGAACAAAGGAAACATCACAAACTTCTGCTAAAAATGATAGTTCATTGATGTGAAAAAAGGAGAACAACTTGGATAAAAAAAACCAGTCCCTCCACATGTATCAAGGCATCAAAACCGCATGTATAACAAACTCTTTCACTCTAGACCTATTAGCCACATTTTTTATCATCATCTCCCTACCCCATTACCCCCAAATGTTAAAAAGCGAGTATTTTTTTACATTTTTCAAAATTAGGGTTTGAGAAGACAAACCTGATTCAACTTGATGGTGGTTTCTTTGATGCTGATTCACGGTGACGACGTGAGTTGCTGAGAAAAAAGTTTGTTACCCTTTTTCTCCAAGGGCATCAGCGGCGAGTGAAAAAGAAGAGAAAAAAACATAAATAGTTGAATAATGAATTTTTCAATTTTAGCACGAAAGATTTTATGTAGGCCGACGGTTGAAATCACGGTCGCGACCTTTGTGAAGGGAATGGGAGAACGACAGGTAAGTTCACCGTCTTGATACATAAATTTGGGGTATATAGTTTTGAGTTACATTTTTTTTATATATAATTTAATTTTAATACTTTAATTTTGGGTATAATATTGAGATTAATTTTTTCTGTAAAAATAGTTTCTAAAATTAAAGTTTTATTTTGAGTATATATAGTGTTTTAATTTTTACATTTAATTTTGATACATCAAATATTTTAATAAAATGAAGTGTAATTTTTAAAAAATTTATGTATTTTGAGTTTAATTTATTATTATTATTATATTTTATAAATGATTTTAGTAATTTATTTATTAAAATTATAATAACTATTATATCGTCATGAAAATTATAATAATTATTTATTAAATTAATTAATAAAATTGAAAAGGTTACACAATAAAAATGAAGAAAAAAGTGGAAAACTAAAGGAATAAAAAAAATAGTGATTATGATTGGCTAAAGTAATTGCGACAGTTCGCCTTAACTGTCGCGAGTGTGAAAAGAGGGCGGTTCTTTGGTAACTGTCGCATTATTTTATACAACATGTCTAAAAAATTTGCGACAGTTGGCTCAAATCGTTGTGAGAACTGTCGTAGTCCAGGAATAAGGACGGTTTTTTGATAACTGTCGCAAAAAATCTACGACAGTTAAACCTAACTGTCGTGACAACCGTCACAATCTTGGAATAAGGACTATTTTTTGATAACTGTCTTAACTCAAGTGTCGTAAATCTCCTTTTTTCTTGTAGTGTACGTAGGCATAAGGGCCTTGATCCTTAGTGAGCAACCTTTTTCTTTTTCACCATAGTCTCAAAAGTACGAACGCTATGATTTCTCATTTCACAATGAAGATATGTAGACAAAAGGGCCTTAATCTTTGGCTAACAACCTTTTTCTTCTTCGCCGTAGTCCCAGAACTACAGACGCTCTGATTTCTCATTTTACAATTAAAATACGTAGGCACAAGGGCTCAAATCCTTGATGAGCAACTTATTTTTCGTTTTTCACCGTAGTCCTTGAACTACAAATGTTCTAATTTTCTCATTGTACTATGAGGATACGTAGGCACGAGATTTCGAAGTTTTGTCGAGCCCCTAGTAATAAAAACCCTTATGTGTCATTCCTCTTTAATAAAAATCTAAAAATATTTCCCTTTTCCTTTTCTTTTTCCATTCAATGAATAGAAGATTAGAAATTAACATAAGCTAACATACATTTAACCCTAACTAAATGGTTTCCGTTGAGTACAACGGACGTGAGGGGTGTTAATACTTTGTCTCTGTGTAACCGACACCCGAACCCAGATATTGGTTGTGATGACCAAATCATTGTCTTACTTTTAGGGGTTTTATTAAATATTTTCCCTTTCCCTCTATGCGAATAAATAAAGATAGGTGGCAACTCTGTTAAGTTCACCCTGCGAGCGTGCGACTGTGCTTCACGAGTTCGTTCTTATTTTTCGAGGTACGATATATCTCATCCCTATAAGTTTCTGGTAATCAATATAGATGGGATAACCTTTTATCTCCAAGATCTTTTTGAAGAGGATGACAACATGGAACATAGATGTCGTGCCTTATTTTCTTGAAGTGTGCCTTATGCTCCTGGAACAAAATTACATCATATAAATCAAAAGTTTCTTTAAATATAAACTTATGAACTAAATGAAAGGAAATAAGTATTTGTCCATTAGATTCAAAAATTGAATGTATATATTTATAAAATAAATTATGTGAATAATTTAGATAAAAAACAATGTAGCAACCGAAGAAGTTAACTTTATAATAATTTTAGAGATGATTATGTAAAAAAATGTGAAATAAGAATTGGTCCTGATTTAATTAAATAATTATAAAATGAATATATCAAATAAATTATAAGAATTGTTTAATTTTTTTATAAGGCTCTGTTTGGTAAAACTAATTGATAGTTGATAGTTGATAGCCTATGATTGATAGTTGGTAGCTGATAACTAATGATTGATAGCTTATAGTTGATGACTGATAACTAATGCGTTAATTTGAGTGTTGATAAATTTGCTGTTACACTAGCTGATAGATATAAAATAACATAAAAGAATATTTTAAATTCAAATGACATAAAAGAATATTTTTAAATTAGATGTATACAAAATTTAACAAGATACACAAATTAACAACATTGTAATTTTGAATTCATTTAGAATAATTCAAAATAATAATAATAATAAGTTTATTGTTTGATATTCTATAGTAAAACTACATTGATATCCTGAATTTTTTCCGTCTTAGTTGATCTCATTGATTTTTCTATGTTATTTCAATAGCCTGAGAATTACCACTATTTTAAAATTTATTATATAATTTAAATGTTTATTAACGACATTAAACATTGCATCATCTTTCATCTTATAAATTGATGCGTGTGTATATATATATATATATATATATATATATATATATATATATATATATATATATATATATATATATATATATATATATATATATATATATATATATATATATATATATATATATATATATATATATATATATATATATATATATATATATATATATATATATATATATATATATATATATATATATATATATATATATATATATATATAGGTAGTCCATTGAAGGGTAAGAATATATTTTTGTTAAAGTAATAAAAGTATGAGTGGAAGAAAAAATTACAAATTAAAAACTATTTTAAATTGTTAAAAAAAACTAAAATCTAGTAGAAAAACTAAAAACTAAAAACTAAACTATAATTACTAAACAAATTTTTTTCATTTATGTTAATATATTGTTGATATTTATAAGACATCAATTTTAAAAAAGACAAACCATATTAATGGAATGAAATATAATATTATTGTTGGTGCAAAGGTAGAATAAATGATGAAAAGGAGAAATATTCTATTAAGAATGACGGCTACAAAACATGATAAAAGTTACAATGATTATCACCCTATTTATAAGCTAAAACTAGGGTTACTAGAATAAGATAAAATACTAAAATACCCTCTAACAAACTTATGGGCTAAGAAAATAGTACAACTAAATAAATATGAATTACTATTAATATTCTAATACCATCCCTTAATTCATATTCCATCAAAACTTGTAACACCAATTCCATCCCTTAGTCTGAGAAATTGATCAGTCTTGATAGCTTTCGTCAGAACATCTGCCAACTGCTTCTGAGTGCTGCAGTGTACAACTTCTAACACTCCACTCTGAACTTGATGTCTCAGAAAATGATACTTGGTCTCAATATGCTTGTTTCTCCCATGCAACACTGGGTTTCTGGCAAGATTGATTGCAGACTTGTTGTCAATCATCAACTTCAGAGGTTTGTCTACTTTAATCTTCAGATCCTGCAACAGATTCAGAATCCACACAACTTGGCATGCAGTAACAACACCTGCAATGTATTCAGCTTCACAGGTTGACAACACCACAACAGGTTGCTTCTTGGAACACTAAGAAATGGAACCTCCCAGAAATTTGAACAAGTACCCAGATGTACTTCTTTTGTCAACTCTGTCTCCACACCAATCAGAGTCTGAATAACTCAGAAGTTCTGACTCATTATTTCCTCCAGAGGGAAATAACACTCCATACTTCAGAGTTCCTTTGATATACCTCAGAATCCTGACAGCAGCTTGGTAATGGGACCACTTAGGTTTACTCATGAACCTACTAACCATCCCAACTGAGTAGCAGATATCAGGTCTGGTATTGCACAGATACCTCAGAGAACCAACCAACTGTTTGAAGGTTGTAGCGTCCACATCCTTTCCTTCAGAGTCTGAATCCAGTTTCTGATTTGTATCAGAAGGTGTGACAGCCATCTTACAATTCTTCAGATCAAATCTCTTCAGAAGTTCTAATTCATACTTGAGCTGATGCAAAATGATACCTTTCTCAGAATATCTGAACTCCATCCCTAGAAAGTATGTCATTTTGCCTAGATCAGTCATTTCAAATTCATTCATCAGAACTTTCTTGAACTTGGCTATCTCCTGTTCAGAACTTCCAGTCAGCAGTATATCATCAACATATAAACATACCAGAGTCATATTGCCTTCAGAAGTATGCTGAACATAGACACCGTACTCCATCTCACATTTCTGAAAGCCTTGCTTCTTGAAAAATGAATCAATCTTCTGATTCCAAGCTCTGGGTGCTTGTTTCAATCCATATAGAGCTTTGTATAATCTGTACACCATCCCTTCCTGATTCTTTTTCACAAATCCAGGAGGTTGTGACAAGTAAACTTCTTCTTCTAATGGACCGTTCAGAAATGCAGATTTTACATCTAAATGCATCAGAGGCCAATTCCTGTTAGCAGCTATTGCAATTACCATTCTGATTGTTTCATGTCTTGCTACAGGTGCAAACACTTCAGAGTAATCCAGCCCAGGTTTTTGTAGAAATCCTCTGGCTACCAACCTTGCTTTATGTTTGCCAATTGAACCATCTGGCTTTAACTTCTACTTGAAAACCCATCTGACGCTGATGGCTTTCTTGTCTTTTGGAAGTTCTGTCAGCTTCCAAGTCTTGTTTCTCTCTATAGCATCAAGTTCTTCTTTCATGGCCTTCAGCCAAAGCTTCTGCTTAAGAGCCTCCTTTGTACTTATAGGTTCAGAGTCTACTAACATGGCACACTTAATAACTTCTCCTTCAGAGTCTACTTCAGTGTCTTGCAGCATGTCAAATTCTGCAAATCTTCTGGGAACGCTTCTGATTCTTTGTGGTCTCTGAACTTGTTCAGAGTCTTGAGCTTCAGAGTTTCCAGCTTCAGATGGTTGACTTCCTCTAGAATTTTGACCATCTTCAAGATCTGGCATATTTTCAGAGTTTTGGCCATCTTCAGAGTCTGAATTTCCACCAGAATCTGGATTACCATCAGAGTCTGGATCATCAGAGTCACCTTCATCTTCTGAGTCTTCTCCAGAGTCAGAATCACTATCAGAGTCAGAATCAACGTCAGAATTTACTCCAACTTCAGAAATTTTTAACTCTGACCTTTCTTCAGAAGTTCTAACATCAGAGTCAGATTGAGACTTATCCCAATTCCAAACTTCTGATTCCTTCACAATCACATCTCTGCTGAATTCAATTTTATTGGTTTCTGGACAATAGAGCTTGTATGCACCTGTACTGTGGTACCCTATCAGAATCATCACTTTGCTTCTATCATCCAGCTTCTGTCTTCTGGCTTCTGGAACATGTTTATAGCAAACAGAACCAAACACCTTCAGATGACTAACACTTTGCTTATCTCCAGTCCACTTCTGTATTGAAACTATTTCCTTCAACTTCTTCGTAGGACATCTGTTGAGTATATACGTTGCAGTGGCAACAGCTTCTCCCCAGAGCTTCTGAGGAAGCTTCTTCTCCTTTAGCATGCTTCTCACCATATCAAGCAAAGTACGGTTTCTTCTTTCAGCAAGACCATTGTGTTGAGGGGTATAAGGAGCAGTAACCTCATGCTCAATTCCATTCTCCTCACAGAACTTCTGGAACTCTTTGGAGTTATACTCACCTCCACCATCAGTTCTAAGAATCTTCAACTTCTGACCACTCTGATTCTCAGCCTTCATTCTGAATTTCTTGAATTCATCAAACACCTCGTGTTTGAACTTAATAAGAGATACCCATGTCATTCTTGTGAATTCATCAACAAATAACACAAAGTATTTATTCCCTCCAATTGATGCTACTGGAAATGGACCACACACATCAGAATGTACAACTCCCAAGGCATGTTTTGCTCTTGGAGCAACTTCTGACGCAAATGGCAAACGTGGTTGTTTTCCTTCCATGCAAACTTTGCATGACTTCTCAGGCTTCTTAATTGTAGGAATTCCATGTACCAGCTTCTTTGAATTCAGATGTTTTAGGCTTCTGAAATTCAAATGACCAAATCTTCTGTGCCACAGCTCACTCTCCTTCTCAGCACATGTTGCACTAAGACATTCTGAGTCTACAGTTCTGACATTCACCTTGAATGTTCTATTCCTTCCCTGTTTTGACTCCATAATCAACTTCTGATTGTAGTCATACAGCTTCAGAAGATTGTCCTTCATGGTAACTGAAAAACCTTTCTCAATTAATTGTCCCACACTCATCAGATTGCTTCTGATTCCAGGTACATACCACACGTTCTGAATCAATGCTGTTTTCCCATTGTTCAGAGTCACTCTGACATTTCCCATACCTTCTGCATTAAGATATTTGTCATCAGCACATCTGATCTTTGTCCTCTTTTCAGAGTCAAAGTCAACCAGCCATTTCTTGTTTCCAGTAAGATGATTTGAACAGCCAGTGTCCATATACCACCAGTCTGTCAGATCATCAGATTCAGAGGCCATCAATAGCACAGATTCGTCATCAGAACTTCTGGCTATATTTGCTTCTTCTGATTTCTTCTCCTTGTTTGACCAACAATCTCTAGCAAAGTGACCAAACTTCTTACAACAGTAACATTGGATCTTCTTCTTGTCATACTTCTCTTTTCCCTTCTGAGCATTCTTTTGTCTATCAGAGGTTGAGCTTTCTGACTTCTGACCACCATCAGATCTTCTCTTGGCTTCTGACTGCTTTTGATACCTCCTATCAGAAGTTGCTTTCAGAGCCTGCTGCTCTACTTCCCTTTCAGAAGTTCTCTCAGTCAAACGCAACTCTTGCGCTTCTAAACTGCTCTGCAGCTCTTCAATTCTCATGGTACTCAGATCTTTGGAATGTTCTATTGCTACCACAATGTAATCAAATTGAGAGGTAAGGGATCTCAATACCTTCTCCATGATTGTTTCTTCAGAAAGAGTTTCTCCACACGCCTTCATCTCATTAGTGATCAGAATCACTCTGGAGATGTATTCAGAAACTTTCTCATTATTCTTCATGTTGAGATTCTCATATTGCTTTCTCAGGGACTGAAGCTTCACCTTCTTCACTGATGCGTCACCACCATAACATCTAACCAGTGTGTCCCACGCAGCCTTTGCTGTCGTTGAATCTGCAATCTTCTCAAACACATTTACATCAACACATTGATGAATAAAGAATAATGCTTTCTGATCCTTCTTCCTTACTTCCTTCTGCGCGTTTTTCTGTTCATCAGTCGCATCTGCTGCTACCGGAACATAACCATCAGTGACAAGATCCAGAACATCTTGAGCACCAAACAGTACACGCATTTGGATCATCCAACGATTCCAATTTTTACCGTCAAATACTGGAAGTTTGGTGTTCATGTTGCCGTTTTCGTTCATCTTCTACTTTGCACAATACACTCAGAGTTTTCTCACACAGTGTTTCCCAACCCACATAATTAAAAACAATTCTGATCAGATTTTGTTCAAGATTCAACAAGAATCTAAGAATCAAAATCAAACACACAAGACCTCACGTTCACTCGTGTTTCCCGTGTTTCCCAATGAATCTGAACCGGAGCTCTAGATACCAATTGTTGGTGCAAAGGTAGAATAAATGATGAAAAGGATAAATATTCTATTAAGAATGACGGCTACAAAACATGATAAAAGTTACAATGATTGTCACCCTATTTATAAGCTAAAACTAGGGTTACTAGAATAAGATAAAATACTAAAATACCCTCTAACAAACTTAGGGGCTAAGAAAATAGTACAACTAAATAAATATGAATTACTATTAATATTCTAATAATTATTACGTGATTATTGGAAGAAAACATTTTAACATTTCCCTAAAAGAATTTGACAATAATATTAATGGTCCAATTTCGATATTAGATAAAATAATGGCTAAATAAATAACTATTAAAATAACCATGATCCAAATTTTATTTACTAACTTTAACTAAATCACCCAACAATCTTTAGCTTGATTTAATTAAAAATCATTTGATTGAGGAGACAAATAAGAAACATTGTGCTTAAAATTAAAAATCATTTTAAACTGAAATGACTACATTATTATTTATAATAATAAAATCATAATATCAAATAATATAAATCATTTCAAACTAAAAATATTTATGGTACAAATATAAACTTCTAAGATATATATTCTATGATGGGACTTTTACATTTTAATCAAATACTTTTGGTTCGTTTAAAATATTTTTGAAAGTACATATTATTTTTTTTTTTACTTCAATAAAATATGAAAAAAGCGATAAATTTTCTCTTAATTTTCCTAGACCAACAAACCAAAAAATATGACAAAATTATATTTTGGACCCAAATTTCCCCAAAAACATAAAGATATACTTATAAGATTGAAACATTATTTAACTCTTTAACTTAAGTTAGACTTCTTTAGTTGTCATTTATTATGGACAACTCAGGAACTATAAACTCCATCACCTCCTGCAGAGAGCTAAAGAGACAGTACTCTAGAAACTTTACCGCTTCCCGGCGACACCCGAAGACGTAAGCATCTCTGGAAGCCATCATTCAGGGGAAGAGAGAATCTCTCTGGAACTACATAGAGAGATTCAATCGATAAGCTGTACAAGTATCTACCTCGAACAACATGAAGAGGTATTTGATTGAGCAAGGACTACGACCTCACATTGAGTTCTCCAAAGTCGTCGGCATCGAAAGGCATAACATGCTAGACGCGCTCCTTCACAAGGCACAAGCTTACATCCAGTACGAGTAGAAGAAGGCCTCCAACTTCCCCCGAGACTCGCGGAACTAGGATAGTGCGACAAATTCCTACCATCAAGACGCCACAGCTCCTCGACGAGGCGGGTAGAGAAGAAGAGAAGACCGGCCATGAGACTCCCGGGAGCAAAGGGGGCCAGCAAGACGATTAACCGAGTATATGCTACTCACATCTCCCCACGAGCGCATTATGGCCGAGTGCATTAACTCGGAGTTCCAAAAAGGTAGTGTCCGCTTCCCTAAGCCGACACCGCCTAAGCCTAACGTCGACGAGTCCAATTACTGTCGGTTCCACACTTAGAACCATGAGAAAAATGACCTTGAAAACTCAACCTCTAAGTAGAATATCAACACTTGTAAAAAAATTCTATGTATGGAATCTCAAATCTTAATTTTCTCAACTTCATGCTATCATAACTTGAAATATATGCATTTTTTGGGCATTCCTCCTCATTGATAAAGCTGCAGTATAGAATGAGCTCTTCAAATTGATATTTGGACCAAAGAAAATGGATGTCTATATTGGAAGTTATGACCTTAGAAAGTCAGTACCAAATTAGGGTTTTCTCATAACTTAGAGAAAGTTCCAATTTCTTTATTGTTGCCCTTTTTGCAAGTAACCTCAATTCTATTGATTTTTCTTTATCAAACTCAATCATAGAACATATTTTCATGGAAATTTACTTGAGAAGTTCATATTTGACCAAAAAACCTAAAGTCAAAGGTTTGACTTTTCAGTCAGTGGCTTATGTATCAGATGAATCTTCACTTCTTCATCTTCAATGATTTCAATTTCTTGAGCTATTTGAACACCATGGATGGACTCCAAGGGTATATTTGAGTGTCTTGAATCATGTCTCAAGTTTAGAGATCTTGTATTGATCAAAAGTCAGGAATGCAGTTGACTTTGGGTGAAAAACCCTAATTTCATGGCCAAATGAATTTGAACTTTGAAGAACTTGTAATGAAGCCATTTTTAATTTTATATTTGATGAAGGGAGATATTTTAAGTGTATAAGAACTTGATTGTTTGATGATCCATCCAAAACTTTGACCGGTCAATCTTTTGAGCCTTTTAAAGCAAACCCTAATTCCACAGATAAACAAAACAAAACAACGTCTGATAATTTGGTTAACTATCCATGAATGATTCACCTAGAATTTTATTCAAATGATGATGAAATATAGGGGTAAAATTAGGGGTATGATAAATCCAAATCATACTATCAGCAGCAGGAAGATTTAAATCAAAAAATGAAGGGAAGAGGGAATTAATGAAAGGGAACAGGGAATTTCCAGGAATTTATTGGTACCTTCGCAATAAATGGTAGTTCTCTAACTCATCTTTAGTAGAGAAGTTTATTGTAAAATGATGGATCCTTATCCTACCAGTTTTTCCATCAAATGCCATCTCTGTGGAAGAAGTCCGGGTGAGAAGTTTGTTGTGAAATCCTCAACAGATGGTTGTCTCTTTATTTGAGAAGTCTGTTGTATGATTTAACCTGCCCGTATCACTTTTGAAGATCCCCGACAGAGTTATTGATATTTCATCACCAACAAATAGTTGTCTCTTTATTTGAGAAGTTTGTTGTGTGATTTGAGCTACCTAATGACAGGTAGTTGATAATATACTTCTTCTCCTATCCAATGACAAGTGACCGAGTTTGTTTCATCCTACTCGATGACAGGTAGTAGACATTTGTAATACATTATCCAATTGGTAGTAGGTAATCCTTGTGAGTTTATTGCCTTTATTTTTCTACCTAGTGACAGGTAGCCGGTAATGTTTCTTCATCTTTTGAGTATATTACCTTTATTTTTCTACCCAGTGACAAGTAGCAGGTAATATTTCTCACCCCTTTTGGTTGGTTATCCTTTGTTTTTACCCAGTAACCGATAAAAGTTAATCCTTCCTCCCGAGCTTATTGCCTTTATTTTTCTACCCAGTAACCGGTAGCAGGTAACATTTGTCTCTCTTTTAGTTGGTTACCGTTATTTTTTTCCCAGTAACTGCTAGTTGGTAATCTTTCCTTGTGGTAATATTCCTTTTCCTACCCAGTAATAGGTAGTTGATATATTATTTACCCTATCCAGTAACTGATAGTTGTTTACCTTTTCCTTTAGTTTTATTACTCTCGCATAGCTACTCAATAACCAGTAGTTGGCATTATTCTTTTTCCTACCCAGTAACAAGTAGTTGGTTCTCTCGCAAGTGGATTACTTTTTACCCAGTAACCGGTAATAAGTAATATATCTCTTTGTTTTCTACCCAGTAATCGGTAGATGACAATTCTTTTATGTTGATTTCCCTTATTGCCTTTATTGAAATAGGATCTTGTTCTTTTGTTTGCCCCTGCGGAGTCTCTTTTCTTCTTTTGTTCTCCAGCAGTTTGTTTGTGTCTTGTGGCATTTTCTCCCCACAGAGGTCTTGTGTCTGCATATCATTAGCATAATTATACCATTTTTGTGGCCTCTTAGGGAAAAAAAATTGGGTTTACTTGTTATATTTAAGTCTCTTCTATCTGGTAGAGACAAAGATGTCAATCTTCATATCTTCGGATAGAAGAAACTTAAATACAAACAGCTGCAATACCCTAATTTTTACCCCTAAGTTACCACATATCATTTGCATCTCATTCCACAAAAAAGATCGCAAGCTTTGGTTCTCTTTCCTTCCTCTGCAGGTTTGTTCTTAAGAGATCACTGGGCACCCTTGATTTCTTGTTTGTTTGATATTTTTCTATTGTTTATGTTTACTAACCGTTATTCAAAATCCAAAAGAAATATCTTTGTTTTTCCTTTACTGACTTTTTTGGGAAGAATTTGGATCAAGGATATCAAATACTAGTCCCTCAGCTCGAGTGAATTTCATCTGAACAAAGTCAAAGTTGATCTGCAAAACAATTCAAAATCATCTGATCAAGGGTTTCTAAGATTTGATTCACTATTATTCAATAGACTCCAAGGTTCATGTGTTTATTTTCATGCCTTCTTTGACAAGCAAAAAGAATCGAGTCAGAGCCAAGACATCACATCAAAAAGGCAATTTTTCACATTTTTTGACCATGGTAATTGATTACCAGTATTAGGGTAATCAATTACCTTGTGCACATTTTGTGAAAATTGGCTAAATTCATATTCTGCAGCATTTTTGGCACCAAATTCAAATATTTCATCATGAGAATATTCTAGATCACTTCATTTTAATTCCCCTACCTTATCATAATTAATTCCTACCATACACCTTCACTAATCACCACTTGATCATTAATTTCCCTCCAAATTCAAATTCCAAGCCTAATTTTGTTTCCAAACCAAACTCTAATCCACCAAATTTTTGAAGCCTAACTCCTATAAATAGAGACCTCATTTCCCTCATTTCACAAACTTTTGATAGCCAAATTCACCTTGTCAAATTCTTTCTCGTCTCTTTTTTTTTTCTCCAACTACCAAATTCACCAAAGCTCTTTCTTCCTTTGAAAGTTATTGATTTCATCATTAGAACTTACTAGTCTTTGAGCTAAACCTTCATCCATTCACTTTTTCATAATTAATTTCAGTAGATCAAGGCTTTGGAGTGTGATTTGAAGATTTGAAGATTTTTCAGATTTGAAGTGGTAATCTCTTGATCCACCATTGTTGCTCTTAATACATCATTCACAATGTGATCTATTGTTGATTCTGAAGGTGAGAAAATACTTAGAAGCGGGGGGGGGGGGGGGGGGGGGGGGTTGAATAAGTATAGAGAAAATATTATAGCAATAAAAACACAAAGATTTTTATCCTGGTTCGTTGAACTCAACTACTCCAGTCCATCCTATCAAGAGTGATTTGCCTTTCTCCACAAGGACTTAATCCACTATTAATCAAACTGATTTTAATAGCAACCACTAAGAACAACTATTCTTAGTCTTCTCAAGAACTACTGACCACAACTTGATCTTCTCAAGGAACTTTTACAATCAAATGTAAAAACTAAACAGGTGTTTGAATGCTTCTAAGTAAGCTGTATCATAACTGTGATTTACACTTAAGTTTAAGAACTTATGAAATAAATTCAGCAAATAGAATAATTTGTATGAGAGCTTTTCAATGAATTTCTTTCAATAATCGTCAACTTGAGAAAGATGTTGAAGTCTTGCTTTTATAGGCACAAAAGTCCAAGACGTTTGCTCTTTGAAGACCGTGTCTGCAAAGTAGTTGTAACCTTTTTGTCTTCACATCACTTGACCTTTCCTAGAAGAAGAACATTCAGAGAAATCCTTTTTGCCTGTGTTCTTGTGTCTAGCATAAATGAGGAAAAAGTTGTTTGGCATAACCAACGGGTATATCTTCAAATAATCTTCTTCAACAAGTTTCTAATTCAAAGAAATTAACATCAGAGCCTTGAGTGATCAGAGTCTTGATGTCTTCAGATTTTGTTGTATCAGAGTGTTGCAGCAAGTGTGCTTTAGCGTGAGATTCATTAGAGCAGAGTTTAGGGATCAGATCCTCAATACTTGCAGCGTACAGTACTATCAGAGTCTTCTGAAAAACTATGCTTGAAACTCTTCATACAAAGTCTTCAGTCTATGCTTCAGATGCTTCTGTAGCTTCTGCTTCAGATCCTTCTGTAGGCAGTGCTCAGAGTCTTCTGCAGGCAGCGTTCAGATTCTTCTAAGAGATGCTTCTGACGCTTCAGAGCCTTGCATAGTTCAACGTTCAGATCCATTTTTGCTTTCAGAAGAATATTAAATTTAATATCTGCAGCAAAAGTACTTGAACAAAATTTAGAGTATATAATTTCTTAATACAACATTTCATAAGTGTTATCATCAAAACATAGAGATATAACTAAGAACCAATCTGTGTTCTAACAATCTCCCCCTTTTTGACGATGACAAAAACATAAGAAATTTTGTTCAATAAAGGGATAATTATAACTCCTCCTGAGATTATGAATCTCCCCCTGAAACTTCCCTTTTTGCATGAGTATTCTTTTCAGAATCAGAGTCTGATTCTTCCAAAAAATAGAGCTTGACTTGGATGAATATTTCAGAATCAGAGCCTGATTGGTTAAAACTTGATCTGGGGATTGTCGCTACTGCGAAAATCGGCGCCGGCTGAACAGAAGAGTCGCCACCGTGCGTTATTTATCCCAACGGAGGGAAAGGAAACGCTCGAAGTAAACCTACCGCAAATACGGGAAAGGAATGGTCATCGCAACCAAATCCTGGATTCGGGAGTCGGTTACGCAAGGGGAAGGTATTAGCACCCCTCACGTCCGTCGTACTCGACGGGATCCACGCTTGCTTGGTTTGTCTAAAGGATGCAAAACAATATATCTACGACTGCTGAATCTAAACGGAAGGGACTTGACTCGATAGAGTGTCGCACTCTATGCCTACGTATTCTCAAGAGAGAAAGTCAGAGTCAACGTAGTTCGGGACTATGGGGAAATTGGCTCGCCAAGACCTCGCGTCTTGTGCCTACGTACTTCCACACGGCATGGAAGATCAGAGCTTTCGTAGTTCATGATAACTACGGCTAAGCAGGGTGTTCTCACACAGGAAGTGAGAGATTTAAATTGGTTTTAAAGGTACGGGAACCTATGGGAACTAAAACTACGGTCTGGTCTCGAATGCACTCGGGAAAGAGAAAAGGATAACATCAGTCGTCAGCGGGAAAGTCTCGATCGCATTGCAGCGAGAGAACAAAAGGTTAGTTGTTAGTGTGCTCGCTAGGATATCGCATCCTATGCCTACATATCCTCGCTCAGTACGAGGAATCAGAGCAACTGTAGTTCGGCTACTTTCGGGACCACAGCTCAAATCTCGTTTTATTGATATTCTAAAAATGGTTACAATGATTGAATACGGAAAGATAAACTCCTAGAAAATACTATCCTATCCATCTATAATGGAAAATCAAGTGGAAAATAGTCCCTAACAAATGGACTTTTAAAACTACCTCTAAAAAGGTGAAATAAACTCTATAAAAAATTGTATCCTAAAAGAAAAATATTAAATCTACAAACTAATATTTTTATACTCTTTTTTACTATTTTTTTCTATTCTTTTTCTCATTTCTTTTTTCAATATTCTTTTTCTCATTTCTTTTCATATTTCTTTTTCAAAATATTTTTTCACTATTCTTTTTCAATATCTAAAGACCTAAACAAAAGAAATAAAAGAAAACATAGAGAAAAAACAAAGGGGGTGCGAAGCTGCTGCTAGGAGAGGTATTCAGCAAAAAAACAATACAAACTGGGCCCAGCCCCATAAGAATTCAAACAAAAACTGCTGGGAGGGGTGTTGGAAGAAAACGGGGGGTATCTGCCCAGAAACGCAATTAGGCTTGGCCCACTAATCCATAGCAAAAAAAAACAGAAACGGAGGGTGGATGTCAAAAAACGGGGGGTGTGAATCAGAAGAATGATTGGGCCTGGCCCAATCCACACACGGTTCCTTCTCCCTTTCTCGTTCATTCTGAAACAAAACCTAATTCCTCTCTCATCTCTCCTTCTCCCTTCCCGTCGCCGCCTTGCTCTTTGCTTCCCTCACCACCTCCGTTCCTACTCCTCACCGTCCCAAACAAACCTGATTCACAGCCTAATCTGCAACAAACAAGCTCCATGGCACTCTCGTCGATGGATCGCTCATGGTGGATAGGGGTATGAGCGAGGCTTCTGGAGATCTAACAAACAATTGGTGGAGATGAAGGTCGAGGACGCTTGGGTTTAGAGAGATTCGCGAAGCTTTCCCGGCTAGATGAATATCTGAGGAAGATCACTCGAAGACGATCATTCTGGAAACGATCTGATGAACGGCGTCGCGTGTGATACGAAGATCGATGAAGATCTTCAAGTTTCTGGAGATGAACGATTATGAAGATCACGAACTTTGTTGAAGAGGTCTGTCGATGAAGTTGCTGGGAACGGATGAAGATGATCTCTGGCGAGTTAATCCGGATGACGTTCTTGCTGTTGTTGAGGAATCACCAGTGATGTTCTGGGAAAACCACGAGCTCTGAAGAACAATGATGATGATGATGTTTGATGATAGTGGATGAACATTATTGAAGGTGATGCATGCTCTTGGAGAGTCTTCTTGAAGGTGAACGAAGATGATCTCGAAGATCTTGGCGCAAGATTGGGCGTTTTCTGAAGATCTTGTTGAACTTTCTTGAAGAATGTTGAACGGGTAAAGATCTCGGACGGTGTTGATGATTTGAGGTTTTTTGGAGATTGTTCTTGTGATGTTGATGAAGATTATTGACGATGATCGGAGTTTTCTGGGTGGAGTTGTAAGAACATTGATGTTGCTGGTGAATTAGATCGGAGAAGATGAAGATGCGATGGATTCTGGGGATTTTCCAGTTTTCCGGCGAGTTTGACGGTGGCCGGAAGAGGTTAGGAGTCTGTTAGGGTTGCCGGAAGAGGTTGGGGGCGGTGGTTGCATGGTCGCCGGCCATGCAACCGGTGAAGCTCCGGCGAAGGTTGGGGTGAAGACAGGTGTCAAGGGAGGAGCTGCATGAAGGCCACGTGGTGGGGTTAGTGCTGAGTGGAGAGTTAGTGGAGATGCCACGTGTGAGTTCTGGGATGAAGGTGAAAATGAAGTGGCGACCTCTGGCATGCACGCGTGGCTGAAGATTTATACTGACATGTGGCGATACACTGGACTGATATGAAATGGGCCTCCAATACCTCTGGGCCCAACGAAAATAATGGCTAATTAATCATTGAATTAAAACTAGTTAAGGCTGAAATAAAACTAAACACACACTTAAAACTACAATTAAGGCTAAATGAAAATTAAATTAATCTAATCCTAATCTAACAAACTCTAATTAAGATCTAAACAAAAGATTAAAATCCTAATTAATCTCTAATAAAATCTATATTAACCTATAGAAAAAACTATATTAATTTCTATTTAAAACCCAAAAAAATGTTCTATTAAACTATTATCTAAAAATGACTTAATATCTAAAAAAAGTTTATTCTAAAATCTATTTAAAAACAATTTATAAATTCTAAAAAAGGTTTAAAACTATTAAAAATATTAAAAGAAATCTATTTAAATTCTAGAAAATCTATAAAGCCTATTTAAAATCTACAAAAGGCTATTAAATCCTAAAAAAAAATGCAGACAAAGGCAAATAGCCAACACAAAAGAGAGCGCGAGACTAGATCGAAGCGAAATAGTAAACCCCGACACCATGAATCTCAAAAAATTACTGCGTAAGCTGAGAACACCCATGAAGCGCGCGACTTCCCAAAATAACCTCCGATTACCTGAACCGATCTGAGATACCTGAAATGCGACAGCAGGGCTGTAATCCCGATAAAATCACCTTGATTGAAGAAATGCGCTATATGCAGTATGTAAATGCGAATGCGAATGCGAAAATGCGTCGAAGCATAAACCGAAAGTGGCACCGGTTGGTCAAATTTTAGGGTGCAACAGCTGCCCCTATTCAAGCGGCTTGGACCTGAATGGATGAAGAGCGAACAACCTTCAGACAATCGAGGTACGGGACGGTTGAATACCAATAAACCCGAAAATTTGCCAACCGCAAAATAATAAATTGCGAAACTATTTGGGGAACGAAATCCAGAAAACCGAGTCCAGTCGTCCTGGCAATAAACTGATCAATCATCTGATAGAGAAACTCTTGATTTTAACTCCCGTTACCCGCGTGATACCACAGATAACAAACCCGAGGGTTGCAACAAAACACCTGATCCTCTCACATCGTCTACTGATAGACAGGAAGAAAAATATACTCACATCGTCCAAGGATAGACGGAAGGACACCCATAATCCATACTCACATCGTCCAAGGGTAGACGGAAAGACACCCATAATCCATACTCACATCGTCTAAGGGTAGACGGAAAGACACCCATCCCGAAGGAAAAATTCAATACTCACATCGTCTAAGGATAGACGGAAAGACACCCAAAATCCATACTCACATCGTCTAAGGATAGACGGAAAGACACCCATCCCGAAGGAAAAATTCAATACTCACATCGTCTAAGGGTAGACGGAAAGACACCCATCCCGAAGGAAAAATTCAATACTCACATCGTCTAAGGATAGACGGAAAGACACCCAAAATCCATACTCACATCGTCTAAGGATAGACGGAAAGACACCCATAATCCATACTCACATCGTCTAAGGGTAGACGGAAAGACACCCATAATCCACCTCAACACCATCCATCAAATTTCAGAATCCTTTCGTCTACGGGAACTGATGGAAAGAACAATATCCTTAAAGGGGCCACATCATCAGTAAGGACCGACGGGAAGAAAACCACCTTCAAAGAGCCATGTCGTCAATAAGAATCGACAATCAGGAAAACCGAACATTCTTCAAAGAGCCTCGACGTTGTCGCTACTGCGAAAATCGGCGCCGGCTGGACAGAAGAGTCGCCACCGTGCGTTATTTATCCCAAAGGAGGGAAAGGAAATGCTCGAAGTAAACCTCGCAAAAAACGGGGAAAGGTATGGTCATCGCAACCAAAACCTGGGCTCGGGAGTCGGTTACGCAAGGGGAAGGTATTAGCACCCCTCACGTCCGTCGTACTCGACGGGAACCACGCTTGCTTGGGTTGTCTACAGGATGCAAAAACAATTTATCTACGGCTGCTAAATCTAAACGGAAGGGAATTGACTCGATAGAGCGTCACACTCTATGCCTACGTATTCTCAAGAGAGAAAGTCAGAGTCAACGTAGTTCGGGAAACTACAGGGAAATTGGCTCGCCAAGACCTCGCGTCTTGTGCCTATGTACTTCCACACTGCATGGAAGATCAGAGCTTACGTAGTTCAGGCTAACTACGGCTAGACTGAGTGTTCTCACACAGCAGTGAGAAATTAATCTGGTTTCAAAGGTACGGGAACCTATGGGAAAAACTACGGTCTGGTCTCAAATGCACTCGGGCAAGAGAAAAGGATAATATCAGTCGTCAGCGGGAAAGTCTCGATCGCACAGCAGCGAGAGAACAAAAGGTCAGTTGTTAGTGTGCTCGCTAGGATATCGCATCCTATGCCTACATATTCTCGTATGGTACGAGAAATCAGAGCAGCTGTAGTTCGGCTACTTTTGGGACCACAACTCAAATCTCGTTTTATTAATATTCTGAAAAAAAGGTTACAATGATTGAATACGGAAAAATAAACCCCTAGGAAATACTATCCTATCCTTATCCTGGAAAAAAATCAAATGGAAAATAGTCCCCTAACAAGTGGACTTCAAAAAACTATCTCTATAAAATGTAAAAAGTCCCCTAACAAATGGACTTCTAAAACTACCCCTAAAATAAACTTCTATGAAGAAATGTACTCTAAAAAAATATTAAATCTACACTAATATTTTTTTTCTCTTTTTCATACTTCTATTTTCTTTTTCTTTTTCAAAACATTTTCTTCTTTTTTCATTTATTTTCCTTTTTATTTATATTTTCAAATATTTCTTTTTCTCAAACTATTTTCTCTTCTTTTTCTTTATTTTCCACATTCTTTTTTCAAGTATTTTTCCTATATTTCTTTTTCTTCCAATATTCTTTTCCTTCTTATTTTTTCAATTTTTTAAACTAATCAAACGAAAAAATAAGAAAAAGGGAAATACAAGAGGGAGGGTACCCTGCAGTACAGGGGGGTACAAGCAGTAAAAAAAAACCAATGGAATTGGGCCCGGCCCAATAAGGCATCCAGAAAAATAAAAAACTGGGAGGGGGGTGCTGGAAGTGGACCGGGGGGCGTTATCAAAAATCTCGTTGCGCTCAAGCCCATCAGCCAAGAAAAACGGAAATGGGGGTGAATAATAAAAAACGGAGGGTGCAATAACGGCCAAAAAAACCAATGGGCCTCTCGGCCCAGTCAACCATGGCCTTTCTCCTTCGTTCCAATCCCTCTCACCCTTTCCTCTTCCCTCTCTGAACCCTAGCTCTTCCTCACTCAGCCTCCGCCGCCGCCAACATCCATCCTCTCCTACGATTCACCATTTCTTCTCCTCAAATTCTACACAAAGACCTTCATCCCTCTCTGTTCAATCTCGCTCCCCCAACTTCTCGTTCAGATGACTCCATTAGAGGTTGAAGATCTTGACTGAAGAATCTTACTCGTTGAAGAGAATAAAGAAGACTCGTGTGACGTTGATACGAAGACGATTGACTCCTGGATCCAACTTCGGTGACGAAGAAGTTGAACGTTGATGAATGTCTAGGGAGATCTCTGAAGATCAAAACGTGGATTGCATGTGGTTCTTGGAGATCCAGAAGATCCTTGAAGTTCCTGACAACAATACGCGAATGGAAGGGAAATCGTTAATTGCGAACTCAGACGGAAACTGGAGATTCATAGGCTTGGACGAAGCTTGCATGTGAATCTGGACGGAAGGAGAGTGTTCGTTGTTTGTCTGCGTGTTTGGTGATTCCTGGAGAATCTTCATGAAGGTGGAGCAACAACGAGCATGATGAAGGTTTCTTGAAGGCGATTTGAAGACTTTTGTGTATCTGGAGATTTCTTGGTGATTTTGAAGTTTGGTGAAGAGCCTTGTTGGAAGATCTTGAGGGAGGAGGATTGTTCTGGGAAGAAGATGATGTTGATGATGTTGATGATCGGTGGTTGAGAGTTGATCGGAGAAGATGATGATGATTCTGGGAGAAGGTTAGAGAAGTTGATGATGTTGATGATCGGAGATGGAAGAAAGTTGGAGGAGGATGAAGATTGGATGACTTCTGAGTTTTTTTTTTTAGTTTCCGGCGGGTTAGGCGGTGGTCGGAGGAAGTTACGGTCGCCGGAATTGGTTAACGGCGGTGGTTGCATGGCTGCCGGCCATGCAATTGGTGGAGTTCTGGTGAGGACGCGTGGCGAGGTTAGTGGAGGCGGTGGTTGCATGTGTGCCACGTGGGAGTGGCGTGGCAGAGAGAGGGAAAAGCGAAGTGTGAGGTGGCTTGATCTGATGAATTGTGAAAGTGTGTGGTGGGTCCTTCTCAATGCAACACGTGGCTGACTTATATATACACCTGGAATGGATTATTGGACCTCTGGGCTTTGGATGATTAACTGGATATTGGCCCAGCGAATGGAACTCAGACTAATGACTGATTAATGAAATGAATGGAAACCGGATTAATGGGAATTAATGAGGATTAATAAAGGCTGAATGGAAATTAATTAGACTTAATGACTACTTAAAAGGCTAATGATGAATTAAGATGTTAAAGACAATTAGCAACCTAATAATATTCTGATCACCATTAAATGGACTACCAATTTTAAAAGATTAACAATTAAACCTAATTACTCTAATATCCTAAAAACTGATTAAAAACTATTTAATATCTAATAAAAGAAAATAGTCTGAACCCTCTATTTTAAAACTACATACCAAAAGGAGATCTATTTATTTTCTAATAAACTATTATATTCTATATCTAAAAAAATATATTCAAAATTCAATTAATATTCTAAAAGAAAAATCTATTAATATTCTATATTATTCTAAAAATGATTTTAAAGCTATAAAAAAATCTAAAAATAGCTAATAAAATCTAGAAAATTTCTAATAATTCCCGAAGGAACAAAAACAGCACAGAACGACAAATAACACTGCGAGAGTGTAACAAAATAGCCGGTAAAAATCAACGGACACCGAAATATCCCTAAAAACAACAGTGCGAGCTGCAAACACCGGGAATAGCACGGCTTCCCAAAAATACGATTCTACCTATCTAAACTGATTAAAAACACCTGAAATGCGAGACGAGGGCTGTGATCCCGATAAAGCCAAAACAAATGAAAAATGCACTGTATGCGATATGCGGATGCGAATGCGGTCATGCGTCGAAACATAGAGCCAGATACGGGACCCGGTTGGTCAAATTTTAGGGTGCAACAGCTGCCCCTATTCAAGCGGCTTCGACCTGAATGGTTGAAGAGCACCTAGCCTTCAAACATTCAAGGTAGATGATGGTTGAATACAAATGAAACCCTAAAATTTGCCAACCGTGGGAATATACTGCAAAACTGCTTGAGGAATAGCCTCCAATAAACTGAAATTCGGTTGTCACGGCAACAACTGGTCAATTTTCTGATAAGAATTTCTCTCTTTTTCAACATCAATCACCTGTGCGACGCCACAAGTATTGGAATAACGCTTCGGAAAGCAAACGACTTGATTCCCATCTCTCTTATGGGATCAAATCCTGTCATCTCACAGTTCACTGCGAACTTGAGGACAATTCTCCTGGGGAACTTCTGAATCGACTGCTCGGCACCCATTCTGTCAACAGGAGGCGGCTTCAGAAATCTGATATATGTCAATCTTTTTTTTCAGCGCCGACGTAACAACCACATGTGAAGAATCACTCCGCTGAGGGAGAAGAGAAGCTGAACCAAACAACTCTGCGGGGGAATAGATTCGAAATCTAATAGGTAACCCAACCTGGTCCATGCTTCGAAATGCGTATGTCTGAAATGATGCAATGCCCTATATGACATGGAAATGCTATACGTTCTGTTTGAACATGCGAGGCCCAGACGACATGGAAAGGCTATATGTTTGCATAAATGCTATGACGATATATGCAAATGTCAATGCAGGCTCGAGCTTCCAGAGAACACCAAGTCTGCTGAGGATAACCGTCCTGCTGGAGAAATGGAAAGGCAACCCTACTTGGGGAGAAAGAAAGAACAACTCTGCTCGGGGATGCTCTCTTCAAACCATTGGCAACTAATTATGCTCTGTGGGGATTGACCCAAACTGGGGTTGATTGCGCGCAGCACACTGCTGGAAATGCCCCTACTATCACGGATATCAATCTTAATCTGCTGGGGATACTCCTGATCCTACTCTGATACGGGGTAAAATGCAATCTCAACTCTTCTGGGGATAATACGCAACTTTCATCTACTGAAGAGTAGCAATTCTGATTTAACAACATCCACCAGGAGTTCAAACATTCATCGGAGCACTGGTATCTGTCGAGCTTCGTATCGGGGAACCTAACAACATGCGATTCATTGGGAACTACTGTGTCAGATACCTTTAGCTTTTTGCTTTTCTGGTTTAGGATGAACATGGATTATGTACACAACGGAAGATATGGAAAATACTAGACGAGAACTAGCATTCAAGGATAGGCTACCAGGCGAGAACTGATAGGAAAATAGGTTATCGGACGAGAATTGATTTCGCAACGACATGCATCAGACGAGAACTGATTGCACGATGACATATACCAGACGAGAACTGATACAACACTTGAAGAAACGGTGACAGGACGAGAACTGGTTACAATAAACTACACCAGACGGGAACTGATGCTTACGATAAACTACATCAGACGGGAACTGATGTTTACAGAGAGATTGAAGCAACGATGACCAGACGAGAGCTGGTTACGCGATGCCATGTACCAGACGAGAACTGATACAACACACAAAAACTGTGACCAGACGAGAACTGGTTACAATAAAATACACCAGACGGGAGCTGATGTTTACGGAAAGGCGGGCCAGACGAGAACTGGTTACCGGTTTGCCAGGCGAGAACTGGACTTTCGAAATAACTGGTTACTGACATGTAACAGGTTTGGACTGCAGGTCAATGATCCAACGACAACAAGGCCTTTTTATTTAGAAGGTTCAGGTTTTGATAAGGGTAGCGACACAATTCCCCGATACTCAACTCCGGCTGGGGATAAACAGACTGCCTGAACAACTTGCCCCAGTATAATTCAACTTGCCCCAATCTAACTCTTGGGAATACCTGCTCTGAACAGCTTGCTACGAGCCGACCTCGAGATTACTTGCCCCGGTATCTATACGACAAAAAGAATTCAATCTCCATCAACCCAGTTGGTTTCAACACTCTCTGCGGTGACTTGCCCCTGAATGAGCGTTCTAGCGACTTAACCTGATCTGATTACCCACCTGAAGTATCTGCTTTCAAATCTCCATGTTCTGCATAATTTCCCCTGATTGGCTCTTGAGAAGACTCACTTCTGATCAACTGCTTCTCAAACAAACTGCCCCTGATCAACTAAAGCTTCGGGACTTGTCCTCGGACTAACTGATTCCGAACTCACTGGAAGTCCATGCCCCGGATTTACAGGGTTTTACAACATACATCATCCTGGTTCAGACTGCTGAATTACTCAGTACTGCTTGACGATTCCCTGTTGGAATTTCTTTCATGCCAACTACTAACCTGCAATTAAAATTGTCTGTTCACGAATGGTAATCTTAATGCAATGTTCATGCAGATTTTGAAAAAATTCGTTTTTTTTGAGCTGTCACTCATTTACATGCCATGATTGAGTGACGAATGAACCTAAGTTCAAACGTAATGCTTACGTGATCAGTGAAAAATACAACAAGGATGTGACTAGCAAGTCAGGAAGGAGTCAGGTTACTCAACCTTATCGTAATGCGCTCTCAGAATAAACCCTACCTCAATTAGGTCTTTTAAGGGTTGTATCGTGGTCGGGTTCACGGTTCGTGAAACAAAGGATATTTGGCTCAAATTTTGATTTGTACCCACCCCTTCTACGTGATGATCTCCGATCCTAAAATTCAGTTAACTTGGCACAAGCGCTCGCCTCTTCGAGAGGTATGTTGAATGGTAAGAACCACAACTAAGGAACTCACAAGGCTTTTCCGGAGTGATAGTTACTCCTTCTTCGCTTTCGGTGTCTGTGTACACGACTTTGTGACTCGCTGGGAAAAAAATTTCTATTGATATCCCTTCTTTTTCATTCTTTTGATTCCCTAATTTTTGCCTGGACTGACTTCTTTCAAGTTCTTTTCGATTTTTTTCTTTTGAAGTCCAGCGGGATGCCCTGATTCTTGCCTAAGTATTAGCTTTCCCAGCTTTTTCTTTCTCTTTACTTAGCGGGCTTTCTTTCTTCTTTCTTTTGGAACAAAGTCGTGTGACACTGGTTATCTTGAATGCTCCGAAAGGATTGTAACTGTCTCACTCCTGATTGGTGAGGTTTAACCACTGAAAGGTATAAACTGTTTGGTCCTTGAAAGACAACACTCCTCTGTAAGACTTGAATGCTCGGTCAAGCTAACTGACAACTACCCTGCCCCGGGTTAAGATGTGAGGGTTAAAAAGTCCGAAAAAACTTCTACTTCCTGGCTCGAAGTGGTTAACAAAGGACTAACTCCTTATATCTCCCGTGTTTAGGGGATTTGAAACAATGCCTTGTAAGTCATCGGTAAGGTCTTATCTGAAAGTATACGATCATCGGTCATGAGTTTGTTTTCGTCATCCTCCCTCCAGTCTTTGCTAGTCACAGTGATAAAGTGGAGTGGATAAAATGCAAGTGTCAGTGCACTGCAGTAAATGAGCGACAACGACATGATTAATTCAGAAAAATGCATAGTCACCTTCATTATTATCACCATTCGAAACATACAATGTTTAAAAGCAGGTAGTAACTAACAGAAAAGAAACTACAAATGCAAATGATATAAAAGTCTGAGGAATGCCGATGCTGAGGGCGCCCGCCTGCCTGGACCACTGGCTTTTGCTGGGGAATACTTTCCGAATCAACGGGCTTAGACAGCTGAGCGGTTGGTATGAACAAACAGAAATCCTTCTCGAAAGGAAATGCGATATTGGTCAATCAACTGCTGCACTTTCGCCTGAAACGCTTTACAATCTTCAGTGGCATGCCCAGGAGAGCCACCGTGATAACCACACTGAGCGTAGGGATTGTACCCAGGAGGGTAAGGTTCTGGCACGGGCTTGAGAGCTTTAGGTTCCACCAAAGAACTTTGAACCAACTGTGGCAAAAGCTGACTGTACGGCACAGGAACTGGGTGGGAAGGACCATTCCTTCGTTCCAAGTTGCTGCGAGGTCTGTTCTGATTCTGACGCTGAGTCTGATAACCTCGACCACGAGTTCGCTGATTTACAAAGGAAGTGACATAAGACTCCTGATATGGTGCCCCAGGCACAGCTGTCTGTTCAGCATAACAAGGCATAGAAGATACTGATCCAACAGATTTCACCGATTCATCTCGAGGATACCCAACATTTGGCATGATGGCATTGATCACAACTCCTTCTTCATTCTGATAGTCCTGAAGAGATTCAGTTTCACTAGCCTGACCGCTTGAGACAACCTGAATTTTTCCAATCTTTATAGCATTCTCAATACGTTCTCCAACTCCCACTAATTTGGAGAAGTTCAGCGAAACTCCAAGCAATCTCTCAAAGTACGGGCTTCGCAATGAGTCTATGAACATGCCTGCTAACTCTCGGTCAAGAATCGGTGGTTCCACTCTGGAAGCAAAATCTCTCCATCTCCGAGCATACTTTTTGAAAGGTTCATTGATCCCCATAGACAAAGATTGCAACTCCATGCGAAAGGGAGCTATGTCCATATTGTAATCATACCGCTTCAGGAAAGCTCTGGCTAAATCCACCCATGATCGAATCTGCTCCTTCTCTAACTGCATATACCAGCGTAGAGATGCCCCAGTCAAACTGTCTTGAAAACAGTAAATCATCAACCTGTCGTCTTGCACAAACGAAGTCATCTTTCTGCAGAACATCACCAAATGTAGCCTCAGACAGCTATCTCCTTTATACTTTTCATACTTCGGCGCTCTGAATTTAGGAGGTAACACTAGGCCAGAAACCAAGCACATATCTGAAGCATTGAGACCAGCATCGTTCTTAACTTCCAGGGCTTTGACTTGTTCCTCCAATGCGTGCAACCTCTTAGCTTGCATAAGAGCTGATGGATTATTAGTCCTCACTATCGGAACTTCTCTTCGGGAGAACAAACCAGCAGGAATAACATTCTGATAATTCGCGGCGTCAGAAGAAGAACATTCACTTGGGATGACAAACTGTTGGTGCAAATCTTGGCCTCTAACAGAAGTCTGCACAAGCTGAGCTGCAGTAAGGTTATTCACTTGCGGAAAGCCTTCGTCAAACATGGAATCATACAAAGGATTGGTCGTCACAGTAAAGCCTGACAAAGCATCAGCAATCTGGAAGTCGTCTCCTGACATGACTATCAGCAACTCTCAACTGATGGCACTGCTTGATTCTGCTTGATCCGTTTCAACCCCTTGGTAGTCTTCTAACAATCAACAGCTGCTCAGACCAATCACCGGATAATCACCTTCTGAAATCAAACAACGGCTGGATAAGAGCTCTGGCCAGCTGGAGAAATGCTATGAACTGCGATGCAAAGATGCTTATGCGAATGCAATGCAACAAACACGGGATCACAACTCCCCACACAAATTGAGTACCGCTGTACTGCTGACGGAGCACGTTCTCTCTAAAAGAGAACGCCAGGATAGCTGGTAGTCTGGAAGTCAAGGTTTCGCAAAAAGAAAAACCCCCCCACTCACGGGTATGGACCTAATCTGCGGCATCCTATGCGGATATCAGCGTCACAGACTTTCATGAGGAATGATACGATTCCCAGAAGGAGTGGCATCGTCATCTCATGAAGAGGCCTCACTTAGCTGACTTCCAATTGATCGGTCCCCAGAGTCGACAATCCTCACGTCTGGACTCCCCTATGATCCTCAGGACCTTAGAGAAGCACCTCGGAGAGAACCTCGTCTGAGCGCAAATTTTCGTAGGGAACTGTGCCTGCCCAGCAGACAGGTTCGTCTACTACTTCTCCGCAACTATGTCTAGGTGCACACTAAAAAAGAAGCCCAGGTCCGGCTATCACTCAAAATATCACCCTCCCCAGCACAACGGCAACAGATAAAAGCAATGAAAAAATAAACACCCAAAAGACAAGCAAACAAGCGCTAGGATTGACTCTCTTAGGGGACGTTGGATCCCACATGCATGGGGAACTATCGCAGTCCCCAGTAGAGTCGCCAGCTGTCGCTACTGCAAAAATCGGCGCCGGCTGATAGAAGAGTCGCCACCGTGCGTTATTTATCCCAAAGGAGGGAAAGGAAACGCTCGAAGTAAACCTCGCAAAAAACGGGGAAAGGTATGGTCATCGCAACCAAACCTGGGCTCGGGAGTCGGTTACGCAAGGGGAAGGTATTAGCACCCCTCACGTCCGTCGTACTCGACGGGATCCACGCTTGCTTGGGTTGTCTACAGGATGCAAAAACAATCTATCTACGGCTGCTAAATCTAAACGGAAGGGAATTGACTCGATAGAGCGTCGCACTCTATGCCTACGTATTCTCAAGAGAGAAAGTCAGAGTCAACGTAGTTCGGGAAACTACAGGGAAATTGGCTCGCCAAGACCTCGCGTCTTTTGCCTACGTACTTCCACACTGCATGGAAGATCAGAGCTTACGTAGTTCAGGCTAACTACGGCTAGACTGGGTGTTCTCACACAACAGTGAGAAATTAATCTGGTTTCAAAGGTACGGGAACCTATGGGAAAAACTACGGTCTGGTCTCAAATGCACTCGGGCAAGAGAAAAGGATAATATCAGTCGTCAGCGGGAAAGTCTCGATCGCACAGCAGCGAGAGAACAAAAGGTCAGTTGTTAGTGTGCTCGCTAGGATATCGCATCCTATGCCTACATATTCTCGTCTGGTACGAGAAATCAGAGCAGTTGTAGTTCAGCTACTTTCGGGACCACAACTCAAATCTCGTTTTATTAATATTCTGAAAAAAAGGTTACAATGATTGAATACGAAAAAATAAACCCCTAGGAAATACTATCCTATCCTTATCCTGGAAAAAAATCAAATGGAAAATAGTCCCCTAACAAGTGGACTTCAAAAAACTATCTCTATAAAATGTAAAAAGTCCCCTAACAAATGGACTTCTAAAACTACCCCTAAAATAAACTTCTATGAAGAAATGTACTCTAAAAAAATATTAAATCTACACTAATATTTTTTTCTCTTTTTCATACTTCTATTTTCTTTTTCTTTTTCAAAACATTTTCTTCTTTTTTCATTTATTTTCCTTTTTATTTATATTTTCAAATATTTCTTTTTCTCAAACTATTTTCTCTTCTTTTTCTTTATTTTCCACATTCTTTTTTCAAGTATTTTTTCTATATTTCTTTTACTTCCAATATTCTTTTCCTTCTTATTTTTTCAATTTTTTAAACTAATCAAACGAAAAAATAAGAAAAAGGGAAATACAAGAGGGAGGGTACCCTGCAGTACAGGGGGGTACAAGCAGTAAAAAAAAACCCAATGGAATTGGGCCCGGCCCAATAAGGCATCCAGAAAAATAAAAAACTGGGAGGGGGTGCTGGAAGTGGACCGGGGGGCGTTATCAAAAATCTCGTTGGGCTCAAGCCCATCAGCCAAGAAAAACGGAAACGGGGGTGAATAATAAAAAACGGAGGGTGCAATAACGGCCAAAAAAAACCAATGGGCCTCTCGGCCCAGTCAACCATGGTCTTTCTCCTTTGTTCCAATCCCTCTCACCCTTTCCTCTTCCCTCTCTGAACCCTAGCTCTTCCTCACTCAGCCTCCGTCGCCGCCAACATCCTTCCTCTCCTACGATTCACCTCTTCTTCTCCTCAAATTCTATACAAAGACCTTCATCCCTCTCTGTTCAATCTCGCTCCCCCAACTTCTCGTTCAGATGACTCCATTAGAGGTTGAAGATCTTGACTGAAGAATCTTACTCGTTGAAGGAAATAAAGAAGACTCGTGTGACGTTGATACGAAGACGATTGACTCCTGGATCCAGCTTCGGTGACGAAGAAGTTGAATGTTGATGAATGTCTAGGGAGATCTCTGAAGATCAAAACGTGGATTGCATGTGGTTCTTGGAGATCCAGAAGATCCTTGAAGTTCCTGACAACAATACGCGAATGGAATGGAAATCGTTAATTGCGAACTCAGACGGAAACTGGAGATTCATAGGCTTGGACGAAGCTTGCATGTGAATCTGGACGGAAGGAGAGTGTTCGTTGTTTGTCTGCGTGTTTGGTGATTCCTGGAGAATCTTCATGAAGGTGGAGTAACAACGAGCACGATGAAGGTTTCTTGAAGGCGATTTGAAGACTTTTGCGTATCTGGAGATTTCTTGGTGATTTTGAAGTTTGGTGAAGAGCCTTGTTGGAAGATCTTGAGGGAGGAGGATTGTTCTGGGAAGAAGATGATGTTGATGATGTTGATGATCGGTGGTTGAGAGTTGATCGGAGAAGATGATGATGATTCTGGGAGAAGGTTAGAGAAGTTGATGATGTTGATGATCGGAGATGGAAGAAAGTTGGAGGAGGATGAAGATTGGATGACTTCTGAGTTTTTTTTTTAGTTTCCGGCGGGTTAGGCGGTGGTCGGAGGAAGTTACGGTCGCCGGAATTGGTTAACGGCGGTGGTTGCATGGCTGCCGGCCATGCAATTGGTGGAGTTCTGGTGAGGACGCGTGGCGAGGTTAGTGGAGGCGGTGGTTGCATGTGTGCCACGTGGGAGTGGCGTGGCAGAGAGAGGGAAAAGCGAAGTGTGAGGTGGCTTGATCTGATGAATTGTGAAAGTGTGTGGTGGGTCCTTCTCAATGCAACACGTGGCTGACTTATATATACACCTGGAATGGATTATTGGACCTCTGGGCTTTGGATGATTAACTGGATATTGGCCCAGCGAATGGAACTCAGACTAATGACTGATTAATGAAATGAATGGAAACCGGATTAATGGGAATTAATGAGGATTAATAAAGGCTGAATGGAAATTAATTAGACTTAATGACTACTTAAAAGGCTAATGATGAATTAAGATGTTAAAGACAATTAGCAACCTAATAATATTCTGATCACCATTAAATGGACTACCAATTTTAAAAGATTAACAATTAAACCTAATTACTCTAATATCCTAAAAACTGATTAAAAACTATTTAATATCTAATAAAAGAAAATAGTCTGAACCCTCTATTTTAAAACTACATACCAAAAGGAGATCTATTTATTTTCTAATAAACTATTATATTCTATATCTAAAAAAATATATTCAAAATTCAATTAATATTCTAAAAGAAAAATCTATTAATATTCTATATTATTCTAAAAATGATTTTAAAGCTATAAAAAAATCTAAAAATAGCTAATAAAATCTAGAAAATTCCTAATAATTACCGAAGGAACAAAAACAGCACAGAACGACAAATAACACTGCGAGAGTGTAACAAAATAGCCGGTAAAAATCAACGGACACCAAAATATCCCTAAAAACAACAGCGCGAGCTGCAAACACCGGGAATAACACGGCTTCCCAAAAATACGATTCTACCTATCTAAACTGATTAAAAACACCTGAAACGCGAGACGAGGGTTGTGATCCCGATAAATCCAAAACAAATGAAAAATGTACTGTATGTGATATGCGGATGCGAATGCGGTCATGCGTCGAAACATAGAGCCAGATACGGGACCCGGTTGGTCAAATTTTAGGGTGCAACAGACGTCAATAAGGATTGACGGTCAGAAAATCCCTCTTGAAATGTCATCTCATCCAATAAACAGAAAGAAAACCACTATCCGAAAGATCGCTTTGAAACCTCTCAACATCTAAAGATAGCCGGAGAAGACTCGCTGGGGAAACACACCATCCGTATGATCTGGCGATAAGAAACCCGCTGAAAAATCACCTGAAACTTCACATCGTCTACTGATAGACGGAAAGAACACCACTTGCTAGAGAAACCCCATCTTGAAACCCCACTGAAAAAAATCACCCGAAACTTCACATCGTGTAATGATAGACGGGAAGAAAGCCATATTCGAACTCAAGACGTCTAATGATAGACGGAGAAATCCACTTATTGGAGGAACACATCGTCAATATGAATTGACGGGAAGAAAAGTCTGTCGATACCAGATGACTGATTGATCAAAGCATAACTGTTGTATGATCTGAAATACGAATAAACTGCTGAATTGTCTGAACATTGCTGCTGGATGAATGCCCCTGAACTGATCACAGAGTAATTCAAGTGTCATATGAGGCTGATAGAAAACCTGGCTTATGCTTCGTATGCATATGCATATGTTTGAATCTTTCTAGGGCGTAATGCTCCATTTAGGATGGAAATGCTACGCATTTTGAAAATGAAATGCAAGTATGATACAAATATGATGATATATGCAATATGCTAATGCAGGCTCGGGCTGCTGGAGAAAGTCGGGTACAGAAAACCACTTCAGCAAAATAAATGCTGAAGACGAAGCCAACTCCGCTGGGGATAAACCGGATATCACAGAATTATTCCAGCAAAATAAATGCTGGAAGAGTGAAATCAACTCCGCTGGGGAATAACATATGTGCCAAATATGATTGGACTCCCCTGGGGATAGCTTACCCGTGCCAATGAAAATCGGGCTTTTGCTGGGGAAAATAGACGGAGTCTTCCTGCGTACTGATGAAGATTGGATTTGGAAACTGATGCGCCAACACGGATGGGCCTCACAGTGATCGCCAACATGGATTTGGGCTTTTAGGCTATCTGTGACGGGTCAGGTACAACTGACGCTGGAAAACATTATGTCTGAATACACAGTTTTCTGGTTGAAGAGTCAAGGGATAGTAACACAACTTCCCGACATTCGTCTCGCACTCGAAAATTGGCTGAATCCGCTCGAATAGCTCTGAATAACTCTGATGATACAGAGACGAACAATCCATTCGCTTCTGATATGCCCCAGCCTGCGGGACCTCTGTGGGGATAGTACTCAAAAGGAAATCTGAAAATCTGTACCCTAATGGTTTGATATGCAATGCCCCAGCCTTCTGAACTTCGGAGAGATACTTCACATCAAATGCTTCTCGAATAAAGAATAACTTCTGCGCTCTTAAGATGGCCTGCCCCTGACTGCAATGACTTTGCCCCTGATTATCTGATTCAGAGTAGTGCCCCTGACTACGAGATATTTACCGAATCTCAACCTGATTGCCCCAAGATAACTGACTTCGAAAGGCTGACCTGACTGGGGATCACTGGATGTAGCTTGCCCTGGCTTGCGGAGCATTCGGGCGTTCTGTATTCTATCCTGACCATACCTTCCATTGTAGAAAACTTTCCTGCTGTCAAGCGCTTACTCGCAAGTAAAACAAGTTGTTATGCATGAAAGATGCAACGCATATGACAACTTTGACATCCAATCTGTTCACTGGTAATAGGAAAAAACAGTTTATGGCATAAAATGCACAAATTATTTATCAAGAATATCAACATCAATACCAAAATGGTATGAAGAACCGTTTTAGGAGTCAGTTTCGACGCAATCTTTACCGAAGTATGCTTTCGAAACAAACCTGCTTCAATTAGGACTTTTGAAGGTTATAACGTGGTCAGGTTCACGGTTTTGAAGGAAAGGATAAAGGCTCAAAGTTTATTTTAACCCACCCATTCTCCTTGATGTTCTCCCATCCTACGTTCAGCTAATTCGACCTTAGCGCTCACCTCTCAGAGGCTGAAAGATAGGAGTGATAGTTCGAGAAACCATGAGTTTTTGGAGTGACAGTTACTCACTCTTCGTCTTTGACACTTGAGGTCACACAACTCGTATTTCATTTGAGGATTTTTTCTTTTTTAATCCTTTTCTTTTTCCTTTTCTCGTTGTCTTATCCCTAACTTTTGCCTGGACTGACTCTTTTTGAGTTTCTTTTGATTTTTTTAAGTCCAGCGGGATGCCCTCATTTTTGCCTAAGTCATTTGTTTTGAAGTTTTGACTTAGCGGGCTTTTGATTCTTTTTTTTTCTTTTTTTCGAACAAGTTGTGTGACACTGGTTGCCTGACTCATTGGAGAATAATGTGATTGTCTCGCTCTTGATTTAACCATTGTGGTTTTTTAGGCACGACCTCTAGAGGTGTGATTGATCCTCAAACGGACACTCCTTTTGCAACTTGAACGCTCGGCCAAATTAGCTAACACCTACCCTGCCCCAGGTTAAAGATGGAGGGTTTTTCGTTTTCAGAAAAAACTCCTACTACTAGGCTCAAAGGGGTTGGCAAGGGATTATCTTCCTTATATCACCGGTGTTTAGGGATTTGAAACAATGCCTGTACATCATCAGCAGGTTTTATTTCAAAAGCATACAATATCGGAAGTTGCATGTCGTTCATTTTCGTCGTCCTCCTCAGATCCTTCTTAACCAAGCATTGGACATTTGTAAAAACAATTAGTGAACACGAATGGATTTAATCAAAACATGCATATTTATTTCATTATCATCAATTGAATGAAAACAACAAGTTTTACGAACAAGATTGCAATTTAAACAAGAAAGAAACTACAAACGTAAAGAAATGACAAGATAAAACAAAGAAAAATGCCAGCTTCCGAGAACCGGGCTTTCGCATTTGTCCTGCTGCTGAACCAGCCATCTTCACAATCAGTTATTAGAGGCAACTCGATGTTGTCCTGATCTGCTTTCAGCGACCCAACCAAATTATAGAGCCCCTCCTCCTCATTCAGATGATTTTGGGCCCTTCCTGCCCGAAGTTGATAGTTGTACTATCAAGTAGGTCCTGCACCTTGTCCTTGAAGGCCAGACAATCTTCAATGTTGTGCCCCGGTGCTCCTGAATGGAAATCACAGTGCTCATTGATATCATACCCTGCTGGAGGCGTACCTGTCAGCGGGGCTAACTTCCTCTTCTCAACCAACTGTAATCGTAGCAACGTCTGAAGAAGTTCGGCATATGGCATCGGAGGCACATTAAATACCCTCACCGGCCTCTGATTTTGAGCTCTTCGCTGATTGGGATGCTGTTGCCTTTGCTGCTGTTGAGGTCGTTGCTGTTGTCGCTGGTACCGGGTTGACTGTTGAACAACCTTCGTAGCAAATACAACATCGGTTTCTTGATTTCCACCGTACTGATTAAGGCACTCCTTATGCTTAGCCATTTTCTTTCTCAGATCTGCCCCAGGAATAGGCAACAGTTGTGGGCATGGAGATTCTGACACCATGGAGTCCAGGATATATTTCTGACCTACTGCAGGTTTAGAAACATCCATCATCTTAGCATCAATTGGGATAGGACCAATACGTACAGCTACACCGCTTGGCGTGAATTCAATATCTTTTGAGTCAATCAGGTCTTGAACATTGTGCTTAAAAGCATGACAACTCTCGATGTCGTGTCCGAGTGCCCCAGAATGAAATTCACATTGCTTACTGGTATCGTACCCATAAGGCGGTATCGTTCCCTTGGGCGGTTCCATTGTTCTTTTTTCAACCATTTTAAACCTCAATAAAGTCTGAAAGAGCTCAGCATACGTTGAAGGTGGCACCTCAAATACCCTCTTTGGCCTCCCCTCCTGAATCCTTCGTTGAGCCGGACGTATCCTTTGTTGTTGTTGCTGATGTCTGTCAACACGTTCGTTAAGCTCAGGTTCCCCAGGCACAGGTGGCACGAGCTCCTTCACTGCGGCTTCAAATAGCTGATCATCCTCTTTCCTAAGCACATTCTTGACTACTTCCATGATCAAGCTCATTTGGGTCTTCAGCTGACTATTTTCCTCTTTGAGGATCTTCTGCTCTAGACGCATCTCTTGCATGTCTCTCATCATCTGCCCCAGCTGGCTTCGGACTTCAATCAATTCAACCTGATTCTGTTCCATATCTCTGAAGGAACTCCTGCAACAAACTGGACGATGAGGAAATAAGACCCACGGTTCTGATGTACCTGTTAAATGATAATGCAATGCAGAAAGCAAACACATATTCATGACAAGACAAAGAGAAACTCAAGCCATAAGCACCCAGACGAACACCTCCCACACATGTACCACCAATAAAAGCAGCACGTAAGCACGAATGAGTACGAATACAATGACCCCAGCCAACAATCCTGGTGATGGTCAGCAAACACTAATGCACAAAAGCTAAACGGGTTAGGCAGAGAAAACAGATGCGACACCCGACACATAAACCTCTAGAAACTTCTCCCATATTCAACTGAACTCTCCGTTTGACATTCTTCAGAACACACACTTCCCGTGGAGTCTTCCATGACATTAACTGACGAACCCACACAACTGGATGACGGAGAATCGTTAATCTGAACAAAACCCTGGGGCGCGGTGAAAATCCGGTTAGAGTCTAACAAATCCTGAACCTGACTTCTAAGAACCTTACAATCATTTGTTGAATGTCCATGTGCCCCAACATGATACTCACAGCGGGCGCTGGCATCAAAACCTGGAGGATATGGTGGAATCATTGGATTAGTCTCTTTCGGCACTATCAATCCACTTCTGACCAGATCTGGCAACAACTGACTGTACGACACCGGTAGCTGAGTAAACTTCCTTTCAGGTTTCCTTGGTCTTCGTTGGGCGTGCTGGCGCGATCGACGACAGGATGACTGTTGACTTGAAGTGTCTGAAAACCGATCCTGAGATGCTAGAGATTCTGAGACGACGTCATTTCCTTCTTCCCACTCCTCTTGAGAACTGACAACTGACTCATCTTTATCAACTGGGATATAAGGAGCATCTCGAAGCTTTCCACTCTTGAGTCCTCTCTCAACAAGCTCCCCCATTCTCATCAGGCCCACAAAGCTTGTACAACCGAACAATTTGTCATAATAATGGCCTTTCATAGTACCCAAGAAGAGGTCAACCATTTCTCTTTCCTGAAGCGGTGGTTGAACACTAGCAGCCAATTCTTTCCATCTTTGCACATACCCTCTGAATGATTCATTCTCCGCCCGAGATAATTCTTGCAGATGTACGAGACTAGGAGCCATATCCAGGTTGTAATCGTATTGCTTCATGAAGGCATTGGCTAAATCTGACCATGATTTGATGCTATCACTTTTCAACTGCATATACCAATCCAAAGATGCTCCAATCAAACTATCTTGGAAACAGTGAATCATGAGCTTGTCATAGGTGACATACGAAGTCATTCTTCTGCAGAACATAACCAAATGTAACTTCGGACAACTATCCCCCTTGTACTTCTCAAAATTAGGCGTCTTGAACTTCGGAGGCAACACAAGGCCTGGCACTAAACACATGCTCGCAGCATTCAGATCAAGAGCATTCTTATTCATCAAGGCATCAATCTGATCTTCCAACAGCTGAAGTCTTCTCGTATACTCAACAGTCCTTGAGTTCTGAACATTAACCTGTGGAACAGCTCTTGGAGGTGGAACAATCCATGGAGAAGGAACAATCCTCAGAGAACCTGGCGTAGAGAAAGTGACACTGTGATATTCTGTGCCATGGAGAGAAGGTAAACCTCTGGTAAGGGTTTACACAGGCTGAGCTACATTGTTCCCCGGAGTTCTCTGGATGTTAGCTTCTTCTCTATTCATAGCTGTTATGGCTTCCATGAACTGACTCAGCTGATTTTTCAACAATTCAAACTCCAGGTTATCACCTTCAGGAAACAAAGGCTGGATCAGAACTCTGGCTAACTGGAGGATGATATGCAATATGATGCAACACGTTTATGCAAATGCAAATACAATATGAAGCAAACAACGGGATCACAGCCCCCACATAATCTCTGAATACTGTTGCGCTGCTGACGGAGTACGTTCGCTCTGAAGAGAAGACCAAAATAACGGGTAGGTTGGAAGTCAAGGTTCCTGCAAAAACCCTCCCACTCACGGGTAATGGACCTAGATCTGACAAGGTACGGCATCCTATGCGGTCATCAGCGTCACAGACATTCATGAGGAATGATGCAATACCCAAAAGGTGTGGCATCGGCGTCTCATGAAGCGGCCTCACTTAGCTGACTTCCAAATGATCGGTCCCCAGAGTCGACAATCCTCACATCTGGACTCCTCTCATATCCTCAGTACCGGAAAGAAGCACCTCGGAGAGAATCTCGTCTGAGCGCGGATTTCGTAGGGAACTTGTGTCTGCTCAACAAACAGGTTCGTCTACTAATCTCCACAACTATGTCTAAAATGCATACTCAAGCCCAGGTCCGGCTTATCACTCAAAGTATCACCCTCAACAGCACAACAGCAACATATAATAGCAATGAAAAAAAATAAACACCCAAAAGACAAGCAAACAAGCGCTAGGATTGACTCTCTTAGGGGACGTTGGATCCCACATGCATAGGGAACTATCGCGGTCCCCAGCAGAGTCGCCAGCTGTCGCTACTGCGAAAATCGGAGCCGGCTGAACAGAAGAGTCGCCACCGTGCGTTATTTATCCCAACGGAGGGAAAGGAAACGCTCGAAGTAAACCTACCGCAAAGACGGGAAAGGAATGGTCATCGCAACCAAATCCTGGATTCGGGAGTCGGTTACGCAAGGGGAAGGTATTAGCACCCCTCACGCCCGTCATACTCGACGGGATCCACGCTTGCTTGGTTTGTCTAAAGGACGCAAAACAATCTATCTACGACTGTTGAATCTAAACGGAAGGGACTTGACTCGATAGAGCGTCGCACTCTATGCCTACGTATTCTCAAGAGAGAAAGTCAGAGTCAACGTAGTTCGGGACTACGGGGAAATTGGCTCGCCAAGACCTCGCGTCTTGTGCCTACGTACTTCCACACGGCATGGAAGATCAGAGCTTTCGTAGTTCAGGCTAACTACGGCTAAGCAGGGTGTTCTCACACAGGAAGTGAGAGATTTAAATTGGTTTTAAAGGTACGGGAACCTATGGGAACTAAAACTACGGTCTGGTCTCGAATGCACTCGGGAAAGAGAAAAGGATAACATCAGTCGTCAGCGGGAAAGTCTCGATCGCACTGCAGCGAGAGAACAAAAGGTTAGTTGTTAGTGTGCTCGCTAGGATATCGCATCCTATGCCTACATATCCTCGCTCAGTACGAGGAATCAAAGCAGTTGTAGTTCGGCTACTTTCGGGACCACAACTCAAATCTCGTTTTATTGATATTCTGAAAATGGTTACAATGATTGAATACGGAAAGATAAACTCCTAGAAAATACTATCCTATCCATCTATAATGGAAAATCAAGTGGAAAATAGTCCCCTAACAAATGGACTTTTAAAACTATCTCTAAAAAGGTGAAATAAACTCTATAAAAAATTGTATCCTAAAAGAAAAGTATTAAATCTACAAACTAATATTTTTATACTCTTTTTTACTATTTTTTTTCTATTCTTTTTCTCATTTCTTTTTTCAATATTCTTTTTCTCATTTCTTTTCATATTTCTTTTTCAAAATATTTTTTCACTATTCTTTTTCAATATCTAAAGACCTAAACAAAAGAAATAAAAGAAAAAATAGAGAAAAAACAAAGGGGGTGCCAAGCTGCTGCTAGGAGAGGTATTCAGCAAAAAAACAATACAAACTGGGCCCAGCCCCATAAGAATTCAAACAAAAACTGCTGGGAGGGGTGTTGGAAGAAAACGGGGGGTATCTGCCCAGAAACGCAATTGGGCTTGGCCCACTAATCCATAGCAAAAAAAACAGAAACGGAGGGTGGATGTCCAAAAACGGGGGGTGTGAATCAGAAGAATGATTGGGCCTGGCCCAATCCACACACGGTTCCTTCTCCCTTTCTCGTTCATTCTGAAACAAAACCTAATTCCTCTCTCATCTCTCCTTCTCCCTTCCCGTCGCCGCCTTGCTCTTTGCTCCCCTCACCACCTCCGTTCCTACTCCTCACCGTCCCAAACAAACCTGATTCACAGCCTAATCTGCAACAAACAAGCTCCATGGCACTCTCGTCGATGGATCCCTCATGGTGGATAGGGGTATGAGCGAGGCTTCTGGAGATCTAACAAACAATTGGTGGAGATGAAGGTCGAGGACGCTTGGGTTTAGAGAGATTCGCGAAGCTTTCTCGGCTAGATGAATATCTGAGGAAGATCACTCGAAGACGATCATTCTGGAAATGATCTGATGAACGGCGTCGCGTGTGATACGAAGATCTTCAAGTTTCTGGAGATGAACGATTATGAAGATCACGAACTTTGTTGATGAGGTCTGTCGATGAAGTTGCTGGGAACAGATGAAGATGATCTCTGGCGAGTTAATCCGGATGACGTTCTTGCTGTTGTTGAGGAATCACCGGTGATGTTCTGGGAAAACCACGAGCTCTGAAGAACAATGATGATGATGATGTTTGATGATAGTGGATGAACATTATTGAAGGTGATGCATGCTCTTGGAAAGTCTTCTTGAAGGTGAACGAAGATGATCTCGAAGATCTTGGCGCAAGATTGGGCGTTTTCTGAAGATCTTGTTGAACTTTCTTGAAGAATGTTGAACGGGTGAAGATCTCGGACGGTGTTGATGATTTGAGGTTTTCTGGAGATTGTTCTTGTGATGTTGATGAAGATTATTGACGATGATCGGAGTTTTCTGGGTGGAGTTGTAAGAACATTGATGTTGCTGGTGAATTAGATCGGAGAAGATGAAGATGCGATGGATTCTGGGGATTTTCCAGTTTTCCGGCGAGTTTGACGGCGGCCGGAAGAGGTTAGGAGTCTGTTAGGGTTGCCGGAAGAGGTTGGGGGCGGTGGTTGCATGGCCACCGGCCATGCAACCGGTGAAGCTCCGGCGAAGGTTGGGGTGAAGACAGGTGTCAAGGGAGGAGCTGCATGAAGGCCACGTGGTGGGGTTAGTGCTGAGTGGAGAGTTAGTGGAGATGCTACGTGTGAGTTTTGGGATGAAGGTGAAAATGAAGTGGCGACCTCTGGCATGCACGCGTGGCTGAAGCTTTATACTGACATGTGGCGATACACTGGACTGATATGAAATGGGCCTCCAATACCTCTGGGCCCAACGAAAATAATGGCTAATTAATCATTGAATTAAAACTAATTAAGGCTGAAATAAAACTAAACACACACTTAAAACTACAATTAAGGATAAATGAAAATTAAACTAATCTAATCCTAATCTAACAAACTCTAATTAAGATCTAAACAAAATATTAAAATCCTAATTAATCTCTAATAAAATCTATATTAACCTATAGAAAAAACTATATTAATTTCTATTTAAAACCCAAAAAAATGTTCTATTAAACTATTATCTAAAAATGACTTAATATCTAAAAAAAGTTTATTCTAAAATCTATTTAAAAACAATTTATAAATTCTAAAAAAGGTTTAAAACTATTAAAAATATTAAAAGAAATCTATTTAAATTCTAGAAAATCTATAAAGCCTATTTAAAATCTACAAAAGGCTATTAAATCCTAAAAAAAAATGCAGACAAAGGCAAATAGCCAACACAAAAGAGAGCGCGAGACCAGATCGAAGCAAAACAGTAAACCCCGACACCATGAATCTCAAAAAATTACTGCGTAAGCTGAGAACACCCAGGAAGCGCGCGACTTCCCAAAATAACCTCCGATTACCCGAACCGGTCTGAGATACCTGAAATGCGACAGCAGGGCTGTAATCCCGATAAAATCACCATGATTGAAGAAATGCGCTATATGCAGTATGTAAATGCGAATGCAAATGCGAAAATGCGTCGAAGCATAAACCGAAAGTGGCACCGGTTGGTCAAATTTTAGGGTGCAATAGGGATCTCAGAGTTACTTTAAAGAATTTTGTCAGATTTATCATTAGTTCTGAAATACTAAAAAATTCACGTTAGATATAATTTGATATGTCTGAATTACATTCAAGTAAAGTTTATTTGAACAGTTAGAATTTCATTTTCTCCCCCTTTTTGTCATAATCAAAAAGAAAAACTTTTAAAGACAATTAAAAGGAATCAAAGAGAAAAGATACATTCAAGTAGAGAAAAGATCAGAGTCATTCATTCATTCAAATAAGTACTTAGACAGAGCAGACAAAACATTAGAAAAGAAATTCAAGTACAAGTGCACAAACATCAGATACAGAAAACATAAATCTAGGTTTGTTTGGAAAGAATCATCTTCAGAAGATGGGTGATCTCAGATGAGGATTCTTCTTGTTTTGACATCCATTTCTCAATGTTCTCATTCTTCTGATCTTGCTTAGCCATCCAGGACATGATCTCAGATTGACCAGCTTCTAACACAACAATCTTATCTTCTAATTCTGGGTTCTCTTTCTTGATCTCAGAAGAAGTAGATGGAGCAGATTCTGATGCAGGAGCAGAGTCAATAACCATTAGAGTTGCAGAGTCTAGAGCCACAAATGCAGAGGGTTTGTCCACAGTTGCCAGAGCCAATGGATTTTCTTCAGAAGCAGATTCTGCAATAGTTTCTGTAACAGATACTCCAGAAGATGAAGTTACATCCTCAAGAAGCAAAGGTGCAGATCTTTTCAAGTTCCACAATAGGGTTCTGGCCGTCTCAGTAAATCTAATCTTCGCATCGTCAGAGCAAACACTCTTCAGATTTGAAGCAACAGTATTGAATCTGGAGATGAAGTTATTCCAGATAGCATCAGATTCAGCTGAGTCCATGGTTGACAAGCATCTTTTTTTCACGGAGTCTAAATTCATCTTTATTTCTTTCATAAAATTTGCAAATAAATTATCAACATTTAGCCTTGGTTTGGGTTTAATAAAGGCTTCCAAAGTGAATGGCTTGGGTTGAACTGGTGAAGAAGGTATGGTAAATTTTGGAATGATGAATAGAGGGCGAGGATAAGAAGGAAATGATAGATGGTCAGATGGTGAAGTAGCGGTTTTGAATTTGGAAAAAGTATGAACCAGAAATGGTTTTACCCTTGATGCAGAGGGAATGGCATCAAATGTAATGGAGATGTAGGGAATGAAAACAGATTTATCAGACAACAGAGGTTCTGATGGAATGATATCTGGCAGTTCTTTTAAGTAGGTTTGAAGTACGGATGGTAAAATAGTTGAAGAACTAGGTTTATATGGAGTGGTAGGGTCAGATGGTTCTATTCTGGTATAAAAGTTTTTAATCTTTAGACCAGAAGGAAGGGGACCAGAGGGATGTGGTTTAAAGGATGCAACTGAAACAAACTCAGATGTCCTGGGTTTAGGTTTTGGATTGGGTTCATGAATGATAACATCAGATGAAATAGGTGGATCTGGTTGTGTAGGTTCATATCCTCTGAGAGAGGGGGTGAACTTACATCTGGATGAGCATCAGATTCAGATGAATCAGATGAGGTGGTTGAGTGACAGGATGTGGAAGATATTTCAAACAAGATTTTCAGGGGTTAGACGTCCAGAACCTCAGAATCAGTTACGTTTGATTCAGTAGGTTTGGGTTGTTCTGGTTGAGGATTAGGTTGTGGATTTGAAGGAATAGAATTTGGTGGTTCAGATACAACTGGTTCAGATGGTATTCATTCAGGTACAAAAGTTTGTTGAATTTCAGGTTGTTGAGGTGTTGGAGTCGGTTCTGCTGGTTTTGTTGTTTGTGGTTCTGATTGAGGAATATCAGATAATTGTAATGATGTTGTGGGAACAGGATCAGATGAAATTTGTGAATTAGGAATTGTAGGTGGTTCAGAGGTTTGAGATGGAATAGAAGTGGTTTGAGGTTGAGAAGGAGGGGGTTTTGGAACAGAGCTAATAGTTGATAAATCTACTGCAATTTCAGAAATAAAAGGTAAAGATGTTTTAGTACCTCTTATCTTGATGCGTTTGGTAGGAACAGAAGGAACTTCTCCAGAAGTTTTTCTCTTTATCTTCTTCTGTGGTTTTTCAGCAACTTTCTGTTTCTTTTGAGCAACAGCTTCTTCTACCTCTAACTGTCTTCTTTTCTTCATATTCTCCTCATAAACATTTGGGACTGGTTCTCTTGCACGAATCAGAATATCTGCAGGTACAGGTGTTCCATCTGCCTTGCACATATCAATGTACCTAAGAATAATGTCTCTGGGTTCCTCAGCACCAAAGATAGGAAAGTCTTTAACTGGAATCCTCCTATGACTGACTTCAGCAATATTCAGCTTTTTAGGAGCAGTTGTGAGGTCATCCACAACTCTTAGCCTCTGGAGACTCTTTCCATTCAAAGGTTTTCCTACTATTAAATCAAGTTCTTCTTTCACTCCAGCTTCATGTAGAGCAACTACCAGACCATTCTCTGTTAGAATGTCTGAGATTAATCTTCCAAAAGGTATCCATGTTCTGATCTTCTGACCCTTAGTCTTGACAGATTCTCTGGATGCATTAATGTGATTCCACAGATCCATGAAGAGAATGTGTGGAAAATCCACTTTAGTACTCTGACTTAAGCAGTACATGAAATAAAGTTGTTCATTGTTCACATAATCTGGAGAGTTTGTGGATTTTCTGTGGTTGATGCAACCCAGAAAAATCTTTACCCAAATCTTGTAATCAGGTTTCAAATCCTTGAACTTGTTGGAAGCTTGTCCAAATGAAATAACTTCAGCATACACTTCATCCATTTCAACACGCCCAGCTGGCAGGTGAGAAACTCCATCAGTTTCCTCATACCCAATGAGTTTTCTGATTAGATCTTCAGTGATTATAATCTCTTTTCCCAGAACAGAAGAGATGATAAACTTTGGGTAAACAGATGCGTGAATCCAAAATTCTTTCACTAAGTGTGGATAAACTGGTCCAAATAATCTATCAAAATACTTTACCCAGCCTTGAGCATCAATGATAGGTCGTAAGTTAAAGCCATTTTCAGCTAAGGAGTCAAATTCCACCATTGATTCACATAAAACTTCAAGCTTATCAACTGGAGTTAACAAAGTTCTCTCATGTTCCTTAAAAGGAGTAGCACCTATGTTTGACGAAGAAACAACAGCCATTGACGATTGGAACTGAGCTGAGGTTGAAGATGAGGTAGCCATTGTTGAAGATGATGAAGGTTTAGGGTTTAGATGGAGGCTAAAGAGCAAACAGAAATGCATATACGTGTTTTTGAGAGTGAAATGTGTGAAATGGTGAGATTTTGTGGTATTTATAGAGAGAAATTAGGGCACACAAACAGACACACATTCATCACGTTCTCAATTAGCAATTAATGGTATTTAATGAAAAGAATAATAATCATTTCAAAGCATTAATTGATTCTGACAATTTGGGGGGAAAACCAAGAAATTAACTATTCAAACAATACCTCAAATGTCTCTTTAGTATTGTGCACGCCATCTTTTCAGATTCTGAGTGACACGTGTTTGCTTGCATGTACTTCTGAATTCTCTTTGAGAAATGAAACGTTAGCCAACGTTCAGATCCTCTGAGACTTGTTAGTTCAGACACACACAGAAATAACAATTCAAGAAATCAAATAAATGACAGATGAAATACTTCAGAGTTTAAACATTTTGCATCTGAGAAGTTTGCTTCTGATAAGTATTATTCTGGACAAAATTCCATACCAATATTTTTCAGAATAAACTTGAACCTATCTTCAGCAAGGGGTTTTGTGAAAATATCAGCCCATTGATGATCTGTATCAACAAAGTCTAATTTTATAATACCCTTCTGAACATAGTCTCTGATGAAGTGATGTTTAATTTCTATATGTTTTGCCTTAGAGTGTAAAATGGGGTTTTTAGACAAACATATAACAGAAGTATTATCACAGAATATAGAAACACTACTCTCAAAGATCTGATAGTCTTCTAGCTGACTTTTCATCCAGAGCATCTGCGTGCTACATCCAGCAACATCAATATATTCTGCCTCTCTAGTTGATATCGCAATTGTAGGTTGTTTCTTGTTGTACCAGGAGATTAAATTTCTTCCTAGAAATTGACAACTTCTAGAAGTACTTTTTCTTTCCACTCTGTCTCCAGCGTAATCAGCGTCACTGAATCCAACTAGTTTAAATTCATTAGAACTTTTGTAACACAAATCCACGTTAGAAGTACCTTTCAGATACCTTAGAATCCTCTTAACAGTTGTTAAGTATGATTCTCTATGATCTGATTGGAATCTTGCACACAAGCATACACTGAATAAAATGTCAGGTCTAGAAGCAGTTAAGTAGAGAAGAGATCCTATCATACCTCTGTAGAGTTTCTGATCTACTTTCTTACTTACCTCTTCCTTACCAAGAGTACTTGTTGGATGCATAGGATTCTTTGACATCTTACTATCAGTCATGTTGAACTTCTTCAGAAACTCTTTAACATATTTGGTCTGATGAATGTAAGTGCAATCTGGAGTCTGGTTGACTTGAATTCCTAGAAAGAATCTCAATTCTCCCATCATGCTCATCTCAAATTTAGTCTGCATACATTGAGCAAACTCCTTTCCCAGCGTAATATTTGTAGATCCAAATATAATATCATCCACATATATTTGACAAATTAACAGATCTTTCTTAAATGTTTTACAGAAGAGTGTTGTGTCCACTTTGCCTCTGATAAAAATTTTCTCTAGAAGAAAATTGTTTAATCTCTCATACCAAGCTCTGGGTGTAACACCCCCTTCTATACCCCCAAATAAATGCATATACAAATTTATCAGAGTGAAAATTTTAGAATAAGGTATAAAGGAAGAATATCACAATTTCACCAAAGAAACACTTTAACGTTTGCTCCATAAAATATGTAACATTGTCATGGTTTAGAAATCACATTTCAACATTTAAATTTAAGCGGAAGATAAAATCATTTAATCATTTCCAAAACATCAATTCACATACAGATAAGATATCCATATTTATACATCATGTCAGGTAATTACAAGCCACATCAGCTGATACATCGCAATGTATCACAAAAGAATACTATACCAGCCTAACTACCCGGTGTTACATAATCAGAGCAGTCCGACTCAAAAGAATGAAGCTATACTTCACAAAAGAAAGACTCCAACATCCTAATCTGCAATGTCTCGTAGAGCATTATAAAACAACAGAAGGGTGAGAAATATTACCATAATAATCAATGCATAAGATTATATATATACAGGTATCACATAATTACATTCTACATTTCTCACCACAAATTCAATTCATAGTCATATTTATCATGTTGTAAATATAAACAAATATGAACATTCCCAAACATATCCCTTCATACATATTCCCCAATCATCCGAAACCCATCATATTCACAAGCATACTTCATATATCCACGACATTTATGCTATTACCACATCATCAAACAATGCACACATATCCACGATATGTTCCCATGCATCTCATACATTTGCATACAACAACATACACTCATAATTCATCGAATAATACACACATAATCATTACTATGTTCTCGTGTATTTTCTAATCGATGCAAACATTATACATATCGCAATCTATGATTCACGCCCAAAGGCTACCCACAGCACATACACATACAGTATATAACATTTCATTCCATTAAGGATTGAACCCGATCGAACCACAACACAACATAGAATGAAATCACAGAAAAACGAAATTCTGTCATGTTCGCCACCACCTCGCTAGGCGGGCACCTGGCGAACACTCGCTACCTGTTCGCCTAGCGAACAAGCTCGCGAACCCCAACAGAAGCTACTGGAAGGCTTCACTACCTGCTCGCTGCAGCGAGCTTCCCAGCGAACCATTTCGCTATCTGTTCGCTACACTTTCGCTACCAGCGAACACACCCAAAATCCATTCTGTCCAAGTCTGGGACCATTCGCTATCTGTTCGCTGAGCGAACCCCTAGAGAACATTCGCGACCTGCTCGCCTAGCGAGATGCTAGCGAGTGTCTGCGTATTTTGTTTTTCACTTACTGTTATCCAACTCAACCGACTCCAAAAACTCCAAATCTCACTAATCCAACTCCAATACTCTTAGTCTAACATTTCTAGACTATTCTACATCATCTATTTCAGATTTTAACCGATTAAATCACAGTTCTACCGATTAAATCCAACTTTGCCCTAAATGGAAAAGGATGGAAACTACTCCACAATCCAAACCCAACATACATAATAGTATACAATGATCAAATAGCAATGTTTCTCACCCTTACCTCGATTAATCGGAGCTTTGATGTTGGTTCTTGATGATTTTCCACTTTCCTCTTCTTCTCATCCCTTTCTCTTCTTCTTCCCTCTTTCTCTTCTTTCTTTCCAAATGTTTCTCTCTAACTTTCTTTTCTTTTCCTTCTCTATTATATTTCCTTTATTTTCCTTCCTTCTCAATTCTCTATTAATTCCAATTAATAAAAATTAATTTCCACATTAATAAAAATCCCACTAAATCAATTAATTACTATAATTAATTATTTAATGAAATTCGGGCTGTTACACTGGGAGCTTGTTTTAAACCATAAAGAGATTTCTTTAGTTTAAAAACATGTTCTGGAAATTTTTCACTTCCAAAACTAGGAGGTTGGTGAACATAAACTTATTCTTCTATAATTCCATTTAAGAAGGCACTCTTAACATCCATCTGATATAGAGTGATGTTATTTTGTGCAGCAAAAGAAATGAGTAAACGAATAGACTCTAACCTGGCTACAGGAGCATAAGTCTCTGTATAATCAATTCCTTCTTGCTGGCTATAACCCTGAGCAACAAGCCTTGCTTTGTTTCTTTCAACTTCTCCTTTTTCATTCAACTTATTTATGAAGACCCATTTAGTTCCAATTATGTTGAATCCTTTTGGTCTTGGAACCAAATCCCAAACGTCATATCTTGTGAACTGATTGAGCTCTTCTTGCATGGCAATTATCCAGTCATTGTCTTGTAGATCTTCATCCATAGAAGTTGGTTCAATAACTGACACCAACCCAAATAATGACGCTTCAGATGATCTGAGGTAGGATCTTATTCTTATAGGGTCATCCTTCTTTCCAATGATCACATCCTCTGGGTGAGAGGCCTTGATTCTGGAAGATGATCCTCTAACAGTTGATTCTTCAGAAATATTTAAGTTGTTCATTTGATAAGCTAAAGGAATTGCATCTAGCGTTGCTTCTGGTTCCTTACTTGAACTTTTTTTTTGCCTCTGAGCCTTCAGAGTCATTGAGAATTAGTTCTCTATCTGCAGAACTTTCAAACTTCTTTGGCTTTTGAATGCCAAGCATATCATCAAATCTAACATGTATAGATTCCTCCACAATCTGTGTTTCAGTATTGTATACTCTGTAGCCTTTAGAGCGTTCAGAATACCCAAGCATGAAACACTTATGTGCTTTAGAATCAAACTTGTTTAGATTCTCTTTAGTGTTCAACATATAACATATACATCCAAAAGGATGAAAATAAGAAATGTTGGACTTTCTGTTCCTCCACAATTCATAGGGAGTCTTTTCAAGAAGAGGTCTTACAGACACTCTGTTCTGAATATAACAGGCTGTGTTTATTGCTTCTGCCCAAAAGTGCTTTGCCAGATTAGTCTCGTTGATCATGGTTCTGGCAATTTCTTGCAGAGTTCTATTTTTCCTCTCTACAACTCCATTCTGTTGTGGAGTTCTAGGGCAGGAGAAATCATGAGCAATGCCATTTTCATTAAAATATTTTTCAAAATTTTTGTTTTCAAATTCGCCACCATGATCACTTCTGACTTTAACAATTTTAAAATCTTTTTCATTCTGGACTTGTTTGCAGAAGTCAAAGAACACAGAATGTGACTCATCCTTGTGTTTTAGGAATTTCACCCATGTCCATCTGCTATAGTCATCAACAATGACTAATCCATATTTCTTGCCTCTGATGGATGCAGTTTTCACTGGTCCAAACAGATCAATGTGAAGTAACTCTAATGGTCTTGAAGTTGAAACAACATTCTTAGTTTTAAAAGAAGATTTTGAAAATTTTCCTTTTTGACATGCTTCACAAAGAGCATCTGAGTTGAACTTCAACTTAGGAAGTCCTCTGACCAGATTGAGTTTATTAATCTGAGATATACATCTCATATTAATATGCCTCAATCTTCTGTGCCAGACCCATTGCTCAACATTAACAGACATAAGGCATTTTACATTTTGAACCTTAAGTTCTGAAAGATTGATTTTGTAAATGTTGTTCTTCCTCTTTCCATTAAATAGGATTGAGCCATCCTTCTGACTAACAGCCTTGCAACATTTTTTATTAAAGATTATGTCATAACCATTGTCACTTAATTGACTTATGGACAATAGATTATGCTTTAATCCTTCTACAAGTAATATTTAATAACTTTTCAATAGTTCTTTTTAAGAAAAAACTTTTCAATTGTTAGACCTGATAACATGAACCACAGCCTTTTCCTGATTGGTAGATGACAGGGTTTCCGGCTGATATCATTGAATTGTATGGAGGTTGGCCAACGGCTTTTCCATATCCACAAGCCCCACCTACATAGTTAATTATAACATGAATTAAAAGCATTTAAACAATCATTTGGTTAAAAAATAATGATTCTTGCCAAGGAAAAAATTCTACTATATACCATCACTTCCATAACCTTCCGGAGGTCCATACCAAGTAGCCATGGTAGATGCCCAATCTGAATCAGATGAGAAGTTGGAAGTAACGTTAACAAGTTTTTTGGGTTTAAAGCATAAGGAAGGGGTCCCTGGGAATATTGAAAGCAAACATAAAAAGATGAATATATGAGAAACTGCATGTCCTAGAGTAAAAGCCATGATATCACTACAACGAAAGTACTCTATGGTTTGATGAATAAGCTATGGTTAGTAAGGTATTTATAGAGAAGAAATTCTATCCCGTAATTAAGACTATGATATATTGTAAATATTTTAAAAGTAGTTAAATGGCAATAAAGTTTAGAAAAAAATTAAATGTACATTAATTTTTGTTGTACTCACACATTATCATCTATTCTCTACTATAAAAAAAAATTTAGTTTTTTTAAATTTATTGAATTATACACTACTTATTCAATGAGTCTAATTGTTTTCTTATATGAATAATCAAGGAGTTTAATTATATATGTTTTATCTTTAAGAGTTTGTTTTAAACTTTTATAAAATTTATTGATAATAAAATTATTCTCTATGGCATTTATATTACTTTTCATTTTAAACATTAAAAAATATTCCAAATATTACTTATGGAATTGAATTATTAACAATTCACAAAATGTGGTTACAACTCATTTTTGTTTTAAAAACTTCTAAATAATTTTAACCCAGAGCAAAGAGTGTGACTCAATTCTTAAATTTTTTCCCTTACATTGTCATTTTTAAAAAAACTATTAATTATTTCATATTTGATCTTCTTCATAAATATTTAGTGTTAGTAGGTGTCAAATTCTAAATATATGACTAATATATAATATTAAAACCCTATTTATTATAAGTTTGTAAAGTCATATTAAAAGAGAAGTATAATATATAATGGTACAAAAGATGACTTCACTCATTAAAATGCAAGCTTTTATTAAATATCTTTAATAAGAATTTAACTTTGGATCACAAGTTCCTAAAATTATTAATTAATAAAATATATATATATATATATATATATATATATATATATATATATATATATATATATATATATATATATATATATATATATATATATATATATATATATATATATATATATATATATATATATATATATATATATATATATATATATATATATATATATATATATATATATATATATATATATATATATATATATATATATATATATATATATATATATATATATATAAAATTAGTAATTAATAAATGACGTTATAATATCTCATTGTCAGTCGCAAATTTGTATTATAGATAATAAACATTAACAAAATCATAACTATAAACTAATATTTATTTAAGAAACAATGAAAATATAGCTCACATAATGAACTATGTATATAACATCCCGTTTTATTTTAAATTATTTTTCATAATTTAATTATATTAAATTGTGTGTATAAATATGATTATGTGTATTTTGTTGTGTTTGGAGATACCCTTGGTGTGGAGTAGTAACCTTAAGAGTAGACCTTGAGGGTGGAGAAGTGTGTGAGTCTTTGAGTAGAGATTATTGGTGTGAGAAATAAAACTAAATAGAAATATTAGTGATAATTATTTAATTATTAATTGAATTAAATAATTGTTGTGAATTATTATTATTATTATTATTATTATTATTATTATTATTATTATTATTATTATTATTATTATTATTATTATTATTATTTTAATTCGATGAGATTAATAATAAAATAAAATAAAATAAAATGAAATACTTGGTGTGTAGAGATTTGAAAGGAAGAATGGTAATTATACGAGGATGAGTGATGGTAAGTGAGTTAAATAATAGTTGAGGGATTTTATAAAGGGAAATGAAAAAGATTAGAGTCAGTTTTTCATCGTACGTGAAATTGGATTAGAAGTTGAAAGAGGCTAGGGCAAAGAAGAGGGAAGAATTCCATTAGAGAAGGAAAAACTCTTCAATCTAAGGTAAGGGTGAGATTCTAATTTTCTAAGGGATATTATGATGAATAGTGGGTAATTGGTGTCAATTATGAATGATGTGAAGAAGGGTAGATTTAGGGTTCAGATTGTTGTTAATTGTTGTTGATTATAATGATTATTGATAAAATTGATGAACTCATTGATCTTGATGTTGTATGATTATGTTGTGTTGTGTTTGTGTTGGATTGTTGATGATAATGATTTTTCCATATCTTATTTGTCGACCGTTCATGTGTTGAATATATGAATTGATGATTATATGAGGTATGTATGATGTTAGGGCCCCTAAACAGGTCTTGTGGGCTGTTATAACTGTTATATAATGGTGGTATTTGAAATTCTGAGATTAAGACTTTTTACCGAATCAAATTTAGAGGTCCAGAAGGCATCCAATTGCAAATATCATACTTTTCAGATTTGCTTTCCTGGAAAGTTCGCGATGTGAACTATAGTTTGCGTAGCAAAAATCCATGGTTTACATTCTGTAATGAGTTCGTGAAAGAAATGGTAGCGGGAGTTCCCGACGCAAGCTGTATTTCGCGTAGCGAAAGTTCGCTAAGGGAGTAGTAGCGAACCTGTAGCGAGTGGTGGAAGAATGGACGTAACTTTTAATCTGTAAGTTCGTTTGAGGCGCCATTCGAAGCACCGTGAAGCCGAAGGCACATACTTTCATTTTTTGTGGGTTTTAGAACCTGAGAAGTGATATTTTTTGTTGAATATGATTGAGGTTATGATATAATGTTGTGTGGTATAATGCATTACTTTGAATGTGATTATTTTTACTTGTTTCTGATTGCATAATATATATATATATATATATATATATATATATATATATATATATATATATATATATATATATATATATATATATATATATATATATATATATATATATATATATATATATATATATATATATGTGTGTGTGTGTGTGTGTGTGTGTGTGTGTGTGTGTGTGTGTGTGTGTGTGTGTGTGTGTGTGTGTGTGTGTGTGTGTGTGTGTGTGTGTGTGTGTGTGTGTGTGTGTGTGTGTGTGTGTGTGTGTGTGTGTGTGTGTGTGTGTGTGTGTGTGTGTGTGTGTGTGTGTGTGTGTGTGTGTGTGTGTGTGTGTGTGTGTGTGTGTGTGTGTGTGTGTGTGTGTGTGTGTGTGTGTGTGTGTGTGTGTGTGTGTGTGTGTGTGTGTGTGTGCGCGCGTGTGTGTGCGTGTGTGTGTGCGCGCGTGTGTGTGCGTGTGTGTGTGTGTGTGTGACATATATTTTATTTTTGTTGGCCAATTTGGGCGTGTACAATAACGATGATGGTGGGTTATTGTTCACGATGATGTTATCGTTGTTGAATGGATAAATAGTCGCATTGCATACATTTGTGGACAATGGTCCGTGGTTGGTGAGGCTAAAATCTCATTGTGTGAATTAGGCCAGTAGCTGATTCTGGAGGTAATGGCTCAGTGAGTAGTTCTGATCCTAGGAGGTGGGGATCAGAACGGTGAACCTGAGTGTTCACAAAATTGGGTATCACATGCATATGCATTGAGTCAGGTTGTGACTCTGATTACATTATATATGTTGCTATGTTGCTAAGTATGTGGTTTTGTGTGATTAATTGGAATTGCTGCTACTTGATTTCCATGTTGGTTGGAAATAATTAGTAATGATGTTGTTGGTTGATTAACACGAGATGTTAGATGAATTGTTGTTGTGTTATCCTTATACTTGATAACTTGTTGTTGGTGTTAAATGTGGTGTGTGTTAGATTGGATGACAATACATGTGATATCCTAATGCATACTGTTTATCATGTTTTGCTTTATATTATCATGATATCTCACCCCTTCTGTTTAAATATTGCCTCCACGTGGGCAATATGCAGATGCTTCGTAGCAGGACTCCGATGTGAGTTGAAGATGGAGTCTTTTAACTCTTTTTGTTTGTAGTTAGTGCCTGCTCTGATTGTAAGATTAGGGAGTCGTTGGAACGCATTTTTGATTTATAGTTTCTTTGAGATTGTGGACATCTCTCTCTTATTATGTTTAGTTGTTGTTTTGGTGAATTGTATAATTCCATGATAAATTTTATACACCATGAGACGATAAATAATTTTCTTTTATTCCGCTGCAATAAAAGTAATGGTCGGGTTTTTATGATTATATTAGAATATAAGTTTTATATATTTTATCAAGTGAGTAGGTTTTGTATGATGACCATAACATCCTAAGTTGCGTGTGTTTAATTTAATTACTCTGATATTTTTTTATTCAAAATATTACGGAGAAAAATTAGGGTGTTACAATGCATGCATTTGAAACTTAAATATATTGTTAAACATAATAAATTATGTACGCATTTGAAATATAACTCAACAATAATTTTTTTTTTCTATTTATATGAATATTTGTATCAACAATGTATTTTATTTTGTTTCTAAAAATATTTTTATCAACAATATTCTTTTTTTCGATTATAAAAATATTTTTGTTAACAATACACTTTTTCATATATAAAAATATTTATATCAATAATAGTATTTTTCCGTTTATAAACTTATTTCTAACAAATAATAAACTTATTTTCATTTATAAAAAAAATTTATGAACAACATAATTTTTTTTGTTTATAGAAATATTTCTAACAAAAAGTTATATTGATTCCTGTTTACAAAAATAACTTTATTATCAGTAGATTTTTTCGGGTTAATTAAAACATTTGTACTAGACAATATATTTTTTCCCATTTAAAAAACAATTGTATGAACAGTTGTATTTTTCCCTTTTATAAAAATCAGTGTATCAACAATACAGTTATTTTCATTTATAAAAATATTTGTAGCAATGATAGTCTATTCTAGGTTATATAAATATTTTAATAAACTATACACTTATTCTCATTTATAAAAATAAATGTATTAGTATTAGAATTTTTTCCCATTGATCAAAATAGTTGTATCAGTAGTAGAATTTTTCTCCTATATATAAATATTTGTAATAAAAAAAATACTTTTTACTTTTTATATAAATATTTCTATCAACAATAAATTTTTCCGTTGGTAATAAATATCATTATTAATCATATTCTCTTTTTCGTATATAAAAAATATTTGTATCAATAATATACGTTTATTTATATATAAAAATATTTATATCAACAATAATTATTTTTCCGTTTATAAAAAGATTTGTAACAAACAATAGACTTATTTTCATTTATATAAATAAGTGTATCAACAACACAATTTTTTCCGTTTATAAAAATATTTCTATCAAAAAATTATATTTTTTTCCGTTTATAAATATAATTGTATCAATAATAGACTTTTTTTGCATTTATAAAAATATTTGTATCAAACAATACATTTTTTTCCCGTTTAAAAACTATTGTCTCAACAATACATTTTTTCATGTTTATAAAAATATTTTATCAATAATACATTTATTTCATTTATAAAAATATTTGTATCAATCATAGTCTTTTCCAATTTATATAAATATTTTAACAAGCAATACACTTATTCTCGTGTATAAAAATAAATTTATCAATATTATATATTTTTTTCACATTTATAAAAATAATTGTATCAGTAGTAGAATTTTTCTCATTTATAAAAATATTTGTATCAATTGTAAATTTTTCTAGTTTTTAAAAATATTTATTACACATTCATTTGAAAAACTATTATTATTAAAAAAATATGAAAGTATTATTATTAAAACTATTATTATTAAAGGTGATTATTACCCATTTATTTGAAAAACTATTATTATTAAAAAAATATGAAAGTAATTTCATAATTGTTTAAAAAATATTTATTCATCATACAAAAGTTATATATATATTCATTATACCTTTTAAGTTACGATATATGATTTATTATAATTAAATATAAGAATGATATTAATAACTTTGAATGACAATGTTAATTATATTATTTAATCTATCAAACAACTTTCATTCAAATTTTAAATAAAAGAAATACTATATAGATTTGTATTAGGACATTGGAATTTTTATTAATAATACTCAATTTTAGTAGGAATATACACCACAAAAATTAAAAACAAATTCAAACTTTAATCTTTTTAAAAAAATTTCTTATCTAAGTCTCAATGTATTATTTTGACACAAGATCTCTAATTTCTGATGCACAATAAAATGGCTATTCTATTTGTACTTGTGTTATGTAAACTTAATCATTTACAATCAAATAGCAAGATGAACTGTATTATATGAGTTAGCAGATGACACATAAGAAAGCTCATCAAGAAAAGACATTTCCTTGCAAGAGAACTTGTCTTCAAGCTTTGTTATTTTTTACACCATGAATATTTGCCTTCTCTAAGTTTTTTTTTTATAAGCAGCATCTATTAATAGGAGATTAAGGAAATCTCAAACCAAGAGACAAATTACAAAAAGTCAAAAGGAAATTTGAACCAATCATACAAACAACACTTCTTGCTCTCCTTCCTACCTAGGATCAACCAATTCCAAGAATAAAGTTTAATGTCGAAAACAATACTGTCGACCTCAGTAACTACATTATTGAAAATACATTCATTTCTAGACCTCCAAATAGCAAGTAATAAACCAAATTGAATATACTCTATTCGCTTGACACCGACCACTAAGGTTCGAGTTCTACACCTTCGCGTGAGAATAACAACAATTTTTAGAAATTATGTCTATATCCACCCATTCGCAAATCTTGTTCCAAACCTGAGTTGATTTAATGCACGAGAAGAGGAAGTGGGATACGTCCTTGAGGCTACTAGAACAAAAAATGAAATCCAAGTCTTGCTCGGAATCAAACACCCTTCTTTTCAATAAATTAGATCTCGTAGGCAATCTATCAAGCGCCAATCTCCAACTGAGAGTTTGCACTTTCGCCAGAATAACCGTCTTCCAGAGAGACTCAAGATGGGATGCACAAACTAAACAAATATCTTGTTCAGATAAGGAGGAATATAGAACTGAATGAAAAGAACAAACCTTGAAAGACAAAGAATCATGAAGAAGTCACCGCCATTTGTCGAACTCGCCGGGGATAACTGAGACATTTTCCAGCAATTTACAGCAATCAGACCAGTCTGGTTTAGGAGGGATGTCTGAATCGATCAACAAATCTCTCAGTTTCCAGTTCCACTGCCCTTCCTCCCAGTATTCCATATCACGGACGGACACTGTCTTCATAGAGCAACACTGAAACAAGCCGTTAAATCTGACTTTAAACGGCAGGTCACCGGGTGAGAGAAAATGAAAAGATTGCAGACTATGTGTCAAAGGTGCAGAGTCACGTCCATTTCATGAAGGGTTGTGGTAAAATTCTAACTGATAAGATAATAGTTTAGAAGCTAATGCAGATTGACCTCTTACTTTGATCACGTTATTCAAGAATCCAACAATCTTGAAACTCTAAAATTGGAAGATTTGGTTGGTTCGTTGGAGGCACATGAGATTAATTGATGTTATTCAAGTATCTAACAATCTTGATACAAGCACTGCAGGCTTAGGTTTGGAAGAAGCATGGTGGTTCCATGTAATACCCCGTATTTCTTAAAATGCTCTAAATAATATCAGTTGAGTTCAACTGAGTTCCTATGTGCTATTCAAGAATCCAACAATCTTGAAACCCTAAAATTGGAAGATTTGGTTGGTTCATTGGAGGCACGTGAGATTATAATTGTCGAAAGGAAATGATTTAAGATTCGATACAAGCACTGCAGGCTCAGGTTTGAAAGAAGTATGGTGGTTCCATGTAATACCCTGTATTTCTTTAAATGCTCTAAATAATTGTTAGATGCCAAACTTTACTTTATTGCTCTATTAAATGTTGGCATTTTTCGTTCTTTTTGTAGATAAATTGAATTGAATAGATCAGTTCTTTAAAACAGAGTCGCGCTACCAAAAATTGGTTTTTAAAATTGTTTAATGTGGAAGCGGCCGAGGAACTATACTCGTCTAAAACGAAAAGTTACTAGAAAACCGGATATGCATAAAGCCTATGGAATTCGATAAACGAGATTTGAGAATCACTACTTTAGTCACACTTCAATCAGATTTTATTCTCTATAAGCTGTGACTAGTTCTAATGCTTTTAAAACATAAACAGTTTAGAAAGACAGCACAATTGTTTTTCGTTCACACAATTGATCAAACACTTGGAGTGCAGTGCACTACAAGTGAATTCTATTTTGAGAGTAGAGTGCTCAAGTTTTCTATTACAATCAATGATTGTAATTAGCTTAAAAATAGTTCAGCACAACTCAAATCAAAATTTGATTGACACAATCCTTTGCACTAAGAACTTAGAATTTTAGTAATGTAAACGTAAAGAAAAATACACAACGATTTGTTGAGGCAGTTCCCCTGTCGTCCTCGCTCGGGGTACGTCTGCCCTCAATTCTAACAATAGAATTGAGACCTCTATATAGATAGATATAACTTGTTGGTCAATGTTTATACAAGAAGCAAATAGAGATCAAACAATCGAACACAATTTGTTGTTGTAGAGCCTATTTCTTCTTGCCCCTTGATTCAAGTTGAATCAAGTCCTTCGAACGAGGTGGGTAAACCTCCAATTACAACACTCTTTTTGAACAACCTCGGTATTCAAATATGGCCCAACTGATTCCAGTCACCCACGTGTCGATCTCAAATTTTCCATTCATAATTTTTCGTTTACCGCTACTAAACCGACAGAAGCTCCCGCTCCTCGATTACTTTCGCTCGGCTGAATCTGTGATGGTTCAATTTGTACAAAACCCCCAAAATCCGAGATTCTTGAAGGACAAAACCCTAATGGTTTTATTCAAGAAAAACCTGTCGATTACTCAACCCAAACTAGATTATACCAAACTTCGGCTTTGGAATTTAACACCTCGAACATGCACAATGCACAACAAAAATGATTATGTGTAGTTGTTATAAAATGCTATGAAGAGAATGAAGATGATGAGAATAAATCGATACATAAATTTCACTTTTCTTATTTTCTTAGTTGATGTGTAACGAATATCACAACTCAATTTATATACAAGACATACCTGACTTAACAAACATAACAGACTCCCAAAATAACAGAATTTTGACTCAACACAGTGAGCGGTCGGCCTGTATAGTAAAGGGGTCAACCTAAGCTTACCCGTATACATGTTTGTGCAAAAATCAGGACCATGCATCAACCAGAGCGTGTTATGCATCAACACATAGCATGCAAATACAGAAAAATAGAAATAGTCACAGTATGAGTCGATCGGAGGGTCGACGCGAGCCTTATTGAGAGTAGTTCATTGAAATGACTAGCTGTATGAGTCGACCAGAGATAGCTTTGAGTCGACTCAAAGCCATTTTTCTATGAAGATGAGTTTTGACATCATCGAAACGAGTGCATGCTATTGTGAAGTAATTAGCCACATAATAAGGAGAGTAAGACACAAGAACATTGACAAGCAATCCAAGTCAACAGCAAAACATCGTGAAGTTCGCACAACAAACTTCCTAGCAAATTTACCCAGAAAAATCATCAACAGGTTCGCCCAAAAAACTTGCCAGCGAAAACCTTTGAGAGCATGGTACTGTTCAGACAGAGAAAAAATAGACTAAAACTCACTGTGCGAAAGAGCTAGCGAATGGCCTCAGACTTGAGGCAGTAAGTATTTGGATAAGAATTCGTTGTGCGAAGTGGCTGGCGAAGGCTTCGTAGTGCGAAGGATTATTCGCACAACGAGTATACGGAAATGTCTCAGGGTGGTTTAACTCTACACTGCACTTTAAGCGCCCCATTTGGGTGTTCTCTAGGCAAACAAGAGCTTCGCAGTGCGAAGGTGACAGCACAACAACATGGCTATAAGTACTTGAGGCCACTTTTAAGCGAAAATATTTTTTTTACCTTTTCATAACTTTACGTTTTTCATCAAGAAAACCCTAGTTTTCCTATTTTCATCATCTCTTAGAGATCTTTCACCAAAAGAAGGTGGATTCCCATCCAATCTGCATTATTTGACTTGGATGTTAGGGATTTGAAAGGGATGCCTTGAACTGTAATTTTGGCGTTGTTGAGAATTTCTTGGATAAAGAACCCGTATGATAGAGCAGTCCCTCTACCAGAATCCCTCAGCGAATAAATCCTACTTGCGATGTAGTGAGGCCAACTGATTTTGATTTTTTCTTTAGAATATAGATCAAATGTACCTTAGCTTAATCGACACGAGAATAGCCGTCTTTCTTTGGCCGCAGAATGTGCGCCACAATCCACTGTAATATTCTATCTACCGATTTTAATTTTCCCATTGTGATCGTCTTTGGGAAGAGGTCTCTTGCCACAATATCATCAGCATATGGTTTCTTCAACATGGAGTTCAAAGCTTCTTTGAACTCGTAGCCTATGATAGTACGAGCATCCTTCGCCTTGATGATGGGCTCAGTGGATACCGGTGACATGTCAAACAGAGTTTTCTAGACCAAGTTGTTCACACATACCTTAGTATTTCCTAGTTTAGTGTTGAACTCAAACCCTTGAAATTTCCATTGAAGCCCTGTGTAGAAGATCCTCACAAGATCTTCATTATACTTAGTGTCACATTCTAAAAAGTTGTTGAAACCTTGAGCATCAAGAAGATCAATCACTTGCGGAATGTGCATATGTTCGGCAACCTTTCAGTAGTAAGCATGTTTCTTAACCACAAATCATTTGTTGAAATTCTTTTCATAGATTTCAGAAAACTCATAGGGTAATTGGGATACATCAGTTACCGGTAAGTTTGTTGTTGATGAACCTGCTTGAGAGGAGGATTCTCTGGAAGTTCTTTTGTCGGTGATCCTTCTAGTAGACATTGTTGATTTCTAGTGTGGAGATGAAGAATTTGTGATATAGAAAGGTACTCTTGAAGATGGAGAGAAGATGATGACTTTGCCCTTTTATGTAGATGCTAGGTTTTGGATGTGGTTTTGGGAAGAGGAGAGGAAGATAGATAGCCTTGATGTAGGTTACAATGTTCAATGCAAATGTTTAGTGATGATGACTTTGAATGGACAATATGAATAAAATTGCATTGAAAATGGTGGAAAATAAACAGTTTAGCAAACATTTTTCAGAAATTCCACGCGATGCGTCGACCAGAAGGGTCATTCGTCAGCGCATACTGTGTGAAAAATAGCACGTTGGAAATCATTGAGGTATGCGTCGACCGTAGGGTCAACCTGAGCATACCCGTTTCTCAGGCATGAAAAATGTCACTTTTGTGAATCGACTGTTACCCTGTATAGGTCGACTCATGTAGACAAAAAAATAGCAAAAACTTCAAATTTGTTCAATTTAGCATACAATGATACATAAATACCAAGCCTAATCATATTTCAAACATACAAAGGGATGAAATAAGCGCAATCATGGAATACACGAAAATAATAACACAAAATTTGATACATTACAATATCTGAACATGGGAATTACGAGAGATTCTAATTATGGAAGGATATTACCTCGGCTCCAATTGTAAGCGGATGCCCTCACATATGGCTCTAAACATCATTTTAAATAGCTTAAAATTTTTCGCACAAGCGAAGGTAAGTAGAAGGCGTATAGCCTCGAGTCGGGAAACCGGCGCATAAGTCTCCTCATAGTCGATGCCTTTCTCTTGGTTATACCCCTGCGCGACCAAACGCGCCTTATTTCGTGTTATTACTATGTTCTAGTCCAATTTGTTCCTAAACACCCATCGGGTGCCAATTACTCGATGGTCTTGGGGAGGAGGGACAAGGTCTCAAACCTCATTTCTTTTAAACTGATTGAGTTCCTCTTGCATTGATAGGAACCAATGTTCATCGAGTAAAGCCTCTTTTTAGTTTTTAGGTTCTACTTGAGAAACGAAAGTGAAATGATAACAGAAATTACTTAGCTTTGATCGAGTCGTCACTCCCTTTGAGATATCACCGAGGATATTGTCGATGGAATGGTCTTTGGAAGACTTCCATGCTGGAGGGAGATCATCATTGTTGGATGGATGAACTTCCTCAATCCCCTCATGGCGGTGATATTTTTCCTCCTCAACTTTGGCTGGGTTAGGTTGATCAATTCCCCGTCTCAGCACCTTTGAGTATGTCTTCAGAATATACACCTGCACCATGAAATGAACTACCTTTTCCGACATTTTTCGTATAAGACTCGTCAAATGTGACGTGAACAGAATACTTTTAGCTTTCCAATCGTGAACAAAATATCTGTCTTAATGTGTAGTTAGAAGAGGAGAAAAGTGATGCGACATGTCTTCTGGACCATGTTGTATGGAAGGCTGCCCGTGTGGGAAGAGATGGAGTAGTTCAGGAAGAAGTTCAACAAGTATTTGAACAATGTGTAAGTACAACATTAGTAATTTGTCAGTAACTCAAAATTGTATAATATATTTATATATGCTTTTATCTATATTTCAGGAGACTCTATCCCAGACTATAACTCCAGCTGAGGATGATGGTTGCAGGAGCTTACTGAGTCGGGTGTTAAATATTCTTGAGTATTCTGGGTGTGTGAGGGGTAAGGGATTTGGTGTCACTCCATCAAAACTGTATAAGCAACCAAATAAAAAAAGTCCTAGCAATAAAGAAGTGATGGATACGTTGGAGGAATTGAAAGCTCAGGTTCGTGAATTACAGAAGGACAAAGAGAGATAAATGTCGGAAAGGCGCGGTCCAGAGGGTAAAGATACTAGTGACAAAGATAGTATCCATTGTCCGCAGAAGCTTCCATAGGTAATTGTGTATATTACATTGAAATTAATTTAGCACAATTTTCTTAATTGACACATTAATCAGCATCATTATTTGTTTAGAGCATTTCACCTTGTCGGCTATATTTATCGTCACCGACTTATCGCATGGTTGGCAAGGGAAAGGTGCATAACACTGTGGAAGACTTCACCATAAACCGCTCTCTGCTGAATTTTTGAAATTATCGGTTGATATTGCGTTAGAGGGGGGTGCGTTGTTGCCTATACCAGATGAAGTTTCAGACGCAACAGTGGTGGGAGACGCAATAGGAGCGTATGTTGCATGGCCGTCACATCTCATTTTCATAGATGATGAGGTAGGTTGAACACCATTGTGAACCTTGTAATATTCAAATGTTTTATGACCCATACATGAAATTTATTCTTACATTTACATTTTCTTATTTACTTGATGATCTTAGACTCCTACAAAATCCAAATCAAAAGATAAGGGAATTATTGTGAAGGAAACCGATTCAGCTGCATCAAAGAAACAGGTACTACTACAGTTACATGATTATCTTATTATACATTAATTACTAAACTTATATGACTTTTAGGTTCATGATCAACAATTGCAACAAGCCAACAGGGGTAAGATGCCCGAATCTTGCATGGTGCCCAACAAAAAAAAGGCTGAGTCAAAAAAAGCATTTGTTCCTCGATTTAGGTTGTGCCTTGAAACATATATATGAACAACAGATGTGGCTGAGGGTGGCATCCGACAAATACCTATGGAGGAAGGTATTTTCGATTTTGAATATTCCGAAACAATTGCTAAAGAGGACTTGGACCAGATTTTCCAACATTCTGAATTGGGCATCGGTTTTATGCATTCCTACATCAGGTACTCCGATCCATTTTAATTAAATAATTGAACATTTTAAAATTTTCTCATTTAACTGAATATTCTAATGTTGATTATGTTTTTATTTTAGGCTATTTTATGACAAGTTGTTGGTCCCGCATGATTTGACTTCAATATTTACATTCTTATCTGCTAGTTGTATCAACTCACGGTCAATAGATCACACACCAGATTTAGTCAAAGATTACATAGTCCAAAGATTTATGGCCGCGACTACAGAGAAGTTGTTCTTGTTGCCATATAATACTGGCCATGGGTTAGATTTCATTCTAAATTCATTTATTATAATTATTCGATTTTTTCCATTCTATAATAACATTTCCATCTAAATTGTTCTCTTATTTTATAGTGGACACTGGTTGTTGGTCGCGATTAATCCGATGAAAGAAATAGTGTATTATCTGGATTCATTGGATGGCAATCAAACAAAATATCCTGATATAAAGAATATGGTTGATACGTAAGTGATGAGATATACTGTTCTGAATAATTATATATCTTAATTTATTATGCGAGATTGTTCTAAATATGCGTTTATATTATGTTAGAGCTATACAAATATTCAGAGCACAAAGAGAAGCAACAATGCCAAAAAGGAAGGCTAACAACATTAGCTGGATCAGAGTACGTGTATATTTTCCCATTTTTGACTATACGTTATGTTGTACCCCAAAATTTGACCAACCTTTTCTTATCTTGGTTTATGTTTCATTTCATTTTCTTCTAGCATTTGCATTGCATAGCATTTTTCATTGAACAGGGGATCAAGAGGTTGTGTCGTACCTCGAAAAATACGATCCTCGCGATGGCCGCGGAAAATACTGTTCGAAACAGAGTCGCCACCGAACTTTATTCATTCCAAGGATAGAATAGAAAAATATCGATAAAACCTTTAAGGAGATAAGAACATGGTCATCGCAACCAATATTCTAGGTTCGGGAGTCGACTACATAGAGGGAAGGTATTAGCACCCTCTACGTCCGTTGTACTCAACGGGAACCTCTTGATCGATTCGAGAGTAAAGTTAACTATGCTTATTTGTTTTCTTCTAAGGTTTCTCCTATAAGGGGAATGGTGGTTATAATATAGGGTGCTCGCCAAGGATTGGGGCCCTTGTGCCTACGTATCTTCACTTGTAAGAAGTGGAAAATCAGAGCATTCGTAGTTCGTGGGACTACGGGTAAAAGGTTGGTAAACGGACTAGTGTTTAGGTCGCATTCTAACTGCTAAACGTTGGCTTGTCTGCTCGCTAGGGGAGGCTGAAGCACGAGTTTGTTATGCGCGGAAGAAGGGACTAAACAATGTTCTTTGAGAAAAGGTATGGGAACCTAAAGGTGGGAAAGAAGGAAAAGTGCTCGCTAGGATCATCGCAATCCTATGCCTACATATTCTCAACGGATGTGAGAAATCAGAGCAGCCATAGTTCGGCTAACTACGGTAAAAGGGTTTGGATTTGAACGAGTGTTTAGGTCGCATTCTAACTGCTAAACGTTGGCTTGTCTACTCGCTAAGGGAGGCTGAAGCATGAGTTTGTTATGCGCGAAAGAAAGGATTAACAATGTTCTTTGAGAAAAGGGGTTTTGGTTGGAAATCGCACGAGGGCGAGGAATTTGTGTTTATTGTGTTGGATGATTTGGTTAGAGGATATATTTGAATAGGTTTAAGGTTTCGATCGCACGGGGGCGAGGAAGAGGAGTTTGATTAGGTAATTTGATGGAGAATAACGACTATTCGATAAACGAGACGTCGGTCTCGCAATCAATTAATCGGGGTATTATTGGAATGTTAAATCCCAACCACACTTTTTTCATTCAATTAACTTCGAAGAAAGTTTCAATCGCACGGAGGCGAGGAAAGAAAGTTGGGTTGAATATTTTAAGGGAGAATGACGACTAATCGATAAACGAGACGTCAGTCTCGCAATCAATTAGTCGGGATATTATCGGAATGCTGGAACAATGATACCTTTTTCATTCAATTAATTAGGAAAGTGTATTTGAATGGACAATAACGATATGTGTCCAAATAATTAGGGCACGTGTTTTATAACCGAAAGGTCGAGCGAACCACAACCTAAAGCGTACGCCCCAAGAGTGGTTACTCAAGAATTCAAGGAATGCGAGACTCCAAGAACTCAGTTCTTTCGTAATTTAATTAAAAAATAGTTTTGAATTTGATGTAAGGTTTAGAGACATACTAGGGTTTAGAATTAATTGCACGAAGGAGAGGGACGAGGTTAGATGAGTTGGAAATTTGGGAGGAATGACGACTACTCGATAAACGAGACGTCAGCCTCGTAACCAATTAGTCGGGATATCGTTGGAATGCTAGATCCCAACGACAATCTTTTTCATTCCATTAATTATAAAATATGTTTGTCGGACAGTGAATATTTATCCAAATAATTAGATAAGGTATTTTAGAAACGAAAGTTTGAATGACGCACTATACAAGGCGTACGCCTCAATAGTAATCATTCTCGAATTCAAGGAATGCACGACTCCAAGAGTTCGATTCTTTCGTAATTTTAATTAGAGAAATAATTTGAATTTTATAATGTAAATGAGTTAGGTTAAGGTGAGCATATTGCTCGAATTAGGGTTTGCGATTTTTGGAAGGTTTAAACGAGGTTAGATGTTTTTAAGGATGAAAGGCGAAACGACCACAACTCAAGGTGTGCACCTCGAGAGTGGTCACTTAAGGATCCAAGGAGTGCTAGACTCCAAGGATCCACCACTTTCATATAAATTCAAAAATAAATTCTCACTTATTCTAATCTAAATTTAAAATATTTTGAACTTAAAAAAAAGCAATGTTAATAAAATTCTTAAAAAAAAGAATTTAGGTAAAGTCATATTACAAATATTAATCATCATAATTTATGAAAAAAAATAAAACTAATAATATTACTAATAATATATTAATAATATTGCTAATAATCAATAATAATTTAGACTATATGTAATTACTAAACAGTACATAAATGGATGAAATTTTGAAAGGATAACAACAATAGCTGCCTCGAGCCCATCCCATATCAAGTAGAAGACCAAGTTTCTAGGCATATATTCAACATTTAATGATGATAATCAGATATAACCACACAACATATTACTTTACAACGCGTGACTCCCCCTATTTTCTCTCTCTCTCTGTGGAAACTCAACCGAGTTTCATTCTCACGTTATACATATATTCCCTTCATCTTCCACCAAAAGGAAAGAGGAAACATCAGATTAAAGCATCAAGTTTGAACCGCAAACCCTCCCCAGATTCGCTTCGAAAACACATCAAAGTCTTAAATCCCATAACCCAAACCCTTAACATCTCAATCGAAAATCACAATCAAATTGCGACATGGAACAAACATCAGCAAACGAAATCTAAGATAAAACCCTAATCCCATTACGAATCCCATACCCTCAAATGCATCGTATTCACTGATCTCAAAAGTTGAGGGAATGGATACCTGAAAACAAGACCGTCGAGTTCTGAGCTGCAAAGAAAAGGTAAAAGCTTATTCTTCTCCCTTGATGTTCACCGAGCTAGTTTCCTACCTCTGAATGATTCTGTTTTGAAATTTGTAGAAAAATAAGTCTGGCTTAGAGCAAACTCAGGTTCTGATATTGAACCTCAGCCACCCTTGAAATTTCTTTTTGCTTTTGAATAATAGGTGGGGGTTGAGTTTCACAGAGTTTGGCTAGGGTTTTTTCGTGTGTTTCTGTTACCCCCTTATGAATGAAGGGCGGGTCTATTTAAATGCCCAAATTAGGGTTTGTCTAGGGTTGAATTTTGCTGGTATCCCCATTTTTGCAAGCCCTGTAATCTTCTTTCGTAGATGCCTAAAATGTCTTGCCATATTAGTGAAACTATCATGTTGTACTTGCTGCTACCTTCTGACTTGTGTCTCTTTTGTCATTTTGTGTTATTTGAAAAAGAATGGTCCCCACTAATCTGATTTTGCTTTCCTTTTCTTATCATAACACATAAGTTTTGAATGACTTGGTGTTTTTGAATTTCAATTCTGCACTAATTTGAACTCTTGGAATGATGCAGGTAGCAATTGTTTACAGCAGGGACACCATTCCTATAGCAATTTCTACACACTCAACTGATTTGTGTATCAGCCAAATTTTGGGTTTTTTGGCCTCACAATTTAGGAAATTTCTGCAATGACACAATAAGGATAAGTGTGAATCTCCTTAATTTTTAAATTTAATGCCCTTAACTTGGATTCGTTCCTGCCTCTGCTTCTAGTTTAATATTGAGTTGTGTCGGATTCGCTTGTTATCGTCATGGTATATCATTAACTGTATTTTGTTTAACAGGTTCGGCTATCCAAAATTTGAAATCCAAACGTCATCTCAACAACAGCTAACGGCCACATATCATTATAGACTTACGTCGTTGATGGAAATCACAGTAGTTGGTGACAATTACGGCAGATGGCAACCCGGGCATGTTTGGAGTCAAGAACTTTTGTGGTTTACACCTATCATTTCTGTTAACTTCTCATCAGACAAGAAGACATGTGTGTAATCCACAAATCTCATCCTTGAATCTAAAGCTTCTGAACACGAGTGCAAACGGTAAATCCAAACATATTTTGTATGCTTTATAATTCATCAATTGCTTTTCCACTTTATCCTGATTGGGGCTTCAAAAGAATTTCAAGAACTCCTGTCAACATTTTGTTCAGTGCTGATAGCATACCTCTTCTTGGGCAGGTTATGGTGAACCAATATTTTGCGGAATACTGTCGGCACAAATTATGGTAGAGTATGAAAATCTCGATGACAGATTATGATGATATTCCTGTCGCAACCACAATCCTCAGAAGATTAAGCAAAGACCACCCTGCAAGGTTGCACGTTGATTGGTTGATCATGAATTGGAAAATGCTATTGTTGTTTGCTGATGCTGATGCCTCTATAACAACTGAAGTTGAATTTGATTATTAGACATATGCAATCTGTTGATTATTGCGACCTGGAACAGTGAAATGAATCATATTTGGCTGTTGGTTCTGACACATCTATTGAAGCTGCTGTAGTTGGTTTTGAGAGAAACTTTTATGGAGTTCATGGTTTTGTCTGCAGAGTTAGAGAACCACATGTGGTAAATGATGCACATTGTTCTTTTTATGGTTCAAATTTGTGTGTTGTGTGTTTGTTCATGTGTGACTTAATTGTGCAGGTCCACTAATGCTATCAGGTGAAGGAAGTGTAAATGGTGGCCCCTGGCAAACAACATGTAATTTTGAAAGAAAAGTCATTGCATGAACCCTCGTCTATTTGGAGCGAAATTGGTGCGAACTTCAAATGTTTAACTGCTATGATACATAGTTTAGGTTCTGTTTTTCTGATGATGATTGTTCTAACATCATTCAATAGCTGGAGTAAGTTATGTTGCTTGTTTTTACTAACTGATTTTTATCCTTTTTTGTGCATTTCACTAGTCTTGGAGATGGATAAATGAAGAAGTTCAGCTGATGCTTTGTGCCAAGGCCTACGGACGGCATTCCGACACGAACGACCGGCTTGGTCTCGATGAACTTGGCAGTGGTTTGGTGCATTCGTTGCTGAAGCTGATATTTCTGTCTCTTTGTGTTGGTTAATAATGCTATCATCACTGCATCCATTATCTCCTTCGCTCCTTATTGGGAAAAGTTAAAGCGTTTGATCAAATTCCAAACAATGATCTTCATGCTCAGTGTGAGTACTGTTGTTGATTCTACTACTACTAGTGCTTAAGTGAAAAGGTGAAATGAATAAGCTTAAATCATGCGTCCTCCTGATGATTTTTGAGTCCATTAGTCTAGTTGTTACTGTGGTAGAGGTGATGGTGGCCATGCTAGCTTTTCATAATTTTTCTTTCTGCTTCATTGAATTGGGCCCATCCATCTGTTCTAGAGTACTGATCTGCTTTTGCTGCTACCCTTTGAATTGAAACAAGTTCCTCTGCAATAGGAAGAGTACCGGTACTAGAGTTGGTGGATGGTAGCCAGTTTTTGGCGTGTTCAACTTCAAAGACTATCCTACTTGAGCCTAGGTCTTTCTCTTGCTTTGTGATTCTGAAACCAATAGAAAACATTTTTCCTTCAATTTTTCAAATCTTCTAAACTGTGCAGTGATTTGTTGGATTTGTTCAGCAGATGGTGTTCTTGTTCCTCTTCTATATAATTCTTCGAGTGCTCTTAACCGTTCCAGTGTCAGATTCCATCTCGAACTCACCACAACTGCAGCCGCAGCTGGGTTATTCATCTCCGATCTCTTGCTTTAATCTCCAACCTGGTGAAGATTGTGATATTGTGAAAAGAAATCATTGGTGTCATGAATGCGGTTTAAGGAAGGAGTAGTATTTGAAATGTTGTTGTTAGGAGAAGAAGAAGAAAAGGAAATAGTAGCGAGTGGTTTTGGAATGAGAGGTCTGAGTTTTCTTCCATTGAAAGGGTAATCAGCCATGTTGTTGAAATTGGTGGCTTCATTGTAACACGATCTTATAATTCTGCTGCCATCTCAAATTGGTTGTTTCGTAACTTGACCAAATCCTGAAATCTATCATGACTCTCGCTTACATAGGTCATACTAACCTCTTTTCATCTCATGTATGTGTGCAGGTTATCGTAGTCGTAATCGAACCGTAAAGCTTACATTGAGGGAGTATTTGTGAATGTGCTACCATGCCTTGGAGTGTATCTCGTCATGAGGTTGCTTCTTGTAATATGGCTCATGTAAAAAACTTGGCATTTCTTGCAACTGTTGCAAATTGGTTGTTATTGTGGGATGTACGGTTAGCAGAATGGGGACAAAAAAATACAAAGCTATTTTTGAATTGCTTTTTCTGCTTTTTTCTATTGTTGTAGGTACACGGCTGCAGGTGTAGGTTGATGCAAGAAAACCGCAGACTGTGCACCGCATCATGGTCATCTGGTGTGGGGTCCTGATGAAACTGTGCTTGGAGTATTGTTTTCAACTTGGTCATGGGTGGATTACAAGTTTCTCGAATCACCAATTGCCGTAATGTTGCACTGCAGGGTTTCAAACTTGACAAATTCAGCAAAACCACATCCCAACCAACAGGATTATCCGTAACATTGAAGGTTCCGTTGTCATTAGAGCTTGCACTTCTTCGGTAAAATGTAAATGGAGAGGGAATCATCACGAGAAACAACAATGTTGTATTAAATGACATAAACCTCCATTTGTTTTAGGATACATTAGAGAACAAATGATGAACCTTCTTTTTGTAACTTTTGTTGGATTCTAGGCCATGCTTATTATTCTATCTTGCTTGTAAGAAAGTTCCTTGGAATCTTGATCTCAAAACAACAACTACTATTGTCATGTTAATTATTGTCGTTTATGGAATTTATCATTCTTTGGAATCCATGATGTCAACGTGTGGTGAGCAAAGGTTTATGAGGACCATTGAATCAACTAAATGCTTGGTCCTACTGCTAGTATACTAGAAAATCATGACTTCATATTGCTCGAAGGTGACCATAAAGTATGGCTTGACAGTTAATTACCTACCTTGTAGAACAAAACTCTATCCCACCGAACCCTGAAACGCTTATTTGATTAATCATAGCCTCCTCGCTTCAAGATAAATGGTTTATATTGTACTCTAAAACAACATCACATTATAAACAAAAATTCCAATTCTTTGAATGTAAGCCACACTTTGCACCAATCAGATCCATCTTGAATTTAATAGAGTTTGAACTTAACTTTTGGGATCTTTGTGAAAATGAGTTTTCTATATGTTACTCTTATGGATGTGGTTTTTCCTTTTCATGAGCTTGTACCCTTCTTGTAATGATTCCATTCACAATGACTCATATCCTTGATTTTCTGATTTCTTGCTCAAAAATCCATAATGCTATCTTGCAAATACAACCTTTTCATCACATGAGAACAAAGTTCTATCCATGATTTGCAAAATATCAAATATTAATCTTAAGACCTATTCCAACATGAATCTTGTCGTGTAAGCAACATATTTTTTTATTTTCTTTATAACAATTGAACATATAAAAACTTATATACTCGGTAGGACAAATTTGGGGTATGACAGATGCCCCTATCTAATTGCCTTAAACCTGAGTGAATGAATTGCCGCATGGCGTTCATTTTAAGGTGGAAGTCAATTAGATACAAGAAGACCCCGTAATTTGTCCGGTAGAGGAGTGAAAAGTACCATGAATAGGATGAACAAAATAACCTAATATTCTCTGGGTGGTTGAAGCGGTACCTTATCCAATAAGGCTCTTCGATGATACCAAAGCAGTATCTCGAACAAAACTTGAGATTCTTCGGGTGGTCGAAGCAGTACCTTATCCAATAAGGTTCCTCGATGATACCAAAGCAGTATCTCGAACTAAACTTGAGATTCTTCGGGTGGTCGAAGCAGTCCCTTATCCAATAAGGTTCCTCGATGATACCAAAGCAGTATCTCGAACTAAACTTGAGATTCTTCGGGTGGTCGAAGCAGTACCTTATCCACCAAGGCTCTTCGATGATACCAAAGCAGTATCTCGAACAAAACTTGAGATTCTTCAGGTGGTCGAAGCAGTACCTTATCCAATAAGGTTCCTCGATGATACCAAAGCAGTATCTCGAACAAAACTTGAGATTCTTCGGGTGGTCGAAGCAGTACCTTATCCCATAAGGTTCTTCGATGATACCAAAGCAGTATCTCTGATCACAACTTGAGATTCTTCGGGTGGTCGAAGCGGTACCTTATCCAATAAGGCTCTTCGATGATACCAAAGCAGTATCTCGAACAAAACTTGAGATTCTTCGGGTGGTCGAAGCAGTACCTTATCCCGTAAGGTTCTTCGATGATACCAAAGCAGTATCTCAAACAAAACTTGAGATTCTTCGGGTGGTCGAAGCAGTACCTTATCCATTAAGGCTCTTCGATGATACCAAAGCAGTATCTCGAACAAAACTTGAGATTCTTCGGGTGGTCGAAGCAGTACCCTATCCAATAAGGCTCTTCGATGATACCAAAGCAGTATCTCGAACAAAACTTGAGATTCTTCGGGTGGTCGAAGCAGTACCCTATCCAATAAGGCTCTTCGATGATACCAAAGAAGTATCTCGAGTGATAATTTTGCTGAGGAATAGTTGAGCTAAAATTCCTATTTAAAGGAACAACGTTGTCCAAACTCTGCAGGGGAGAAATCTTCAACAAACTCTCTAAGATGACCTCTACTTGGGGAGCCATCAGAGTAATAGTTGCTGAGGATTATCATCATCAACTGCATGGTTGAAGAATGACTTGCTGGGGAATAGAATTCCCTGAACTCGTGAGGTATTAAAGCTTTTCAGAGTCATACTGCCAACTTCATTAGAGGACTGACCAAGATTCTCGTGAACTGATCCTGGATCCTGCCATATTGCTATGCAATGCAATGTTTTATGATGCCCAAACATGCAACTAAGGTGCAACTGCTAGGGAGTGCACGATGCGAATGCGAAGGATATGTTAACGCTTGATATGATTATGATATGAAGTTGTATGTCGTGCTTATGATAATGCAGCGACCAGGTATGCAGGGGATAAAATCCTGTCGGGGACATCACCAGGGATTGGATTCGGTAGTCGCCAAATGGTTTGGACTTTGGTAATTGGGGATGCCAACGAGGGTGGACTTTTAGTGGTTGCCAATGAAGACTAGACTTTTAGGGTGAATTTAAGGCGTCAATTGGAGTTGTTTTTCGATGTTGCCAACAAAAGATTGGGCTTTCGGTGGGGTAGTGAGAGGATTAGACTACTCGACATCCCAGATTTAGATACTTCATGATGACCGGGGGAATTAATTGCCCCAGTTTAGTTCTTGAACTCGATGATGGGGGGAACCACGCCATATAAACCCTTTAGAACGGCAAGGCTTTTCATGATGACAAGCCGGGGCAGCTGACGACTAATTCAAAGCTTCTACCTGTTGACATTTTTCTTGGAGACCATCTATTTTCCCCAATATCTTCGAATATCAAAACAAGCTCCATACCTTGTCAAAAATTATATTTTATTTTTATTATTTTTTTATCATCATATTTTTTTAGCTGAAGTTTCGAACACAAATTATCAAAATAAAAATTAATTTTCAAACAATCGGATAAAGTAAAAGAGTGAGCATAATTTAATTGAGAAATCTCTCTTTATATTGATTTGACCCTTGAATGGGTAAATATACAAAGATGTAATCCCTTAATGAGGTGACTACAGCGCAAGAAAAATGTAATGGCAAAAATTAAAGTCTCTTTGAGTCTTGACACTGCTATAGTCCTTATAACCTTGGAAGTCTTCAACACCTTGCTTCACAGGAGAAGGAAATGGCCGGATTAATCATGTCTCTTGCATAATGGATACTTTGCCTTGGAATTTTGCCCCTAACTTTTGCCTGGATCGCCCTTTCGGGTTTTCAATCCACCGGGACGCCCCTTTTTGCCTGAGCCGCCCTTTCAGGTTTTCAACTCAGCGGGTATATTCTTATTTTATCCCTAATTTTTGCCTGAACCGCCCTTTCGGGTTTTCGGTTCACCGGGATAGCCAATTTTGCCTAAGTCTCCCTTTCGGGTTTTCGACTTAGCGACTTTATTATTCCACTTTTTTAGGCAAAGTATCGTTTGACCAAATCTGCATTCACTGGATAAGGTAATTCCTCCCCATCCATGGTTGCGAGCTTTAGGGCACCACCAGAGAATGCTTCTGTTACCACATATGGGCCTTCATAGTTCGGCGTCCATTTGCCCCTAGATTCATTATACATAGCCATGATCCTCTTGAGTACTAAGTCTCCTTGCACGAATGTCCTGGGATGCACTCTTTTGTCGAAGGCTCTCTTCATTCTTCTCTGGTAAAGCTGGCCGTGGCATATGGCTGTCAAGCGCTTTTCCTCAATGAGATTAAGTTCTTCAAACCTCGTTTTTACCCATTCGGCTTCATCAAGTTGAGCTTCCATTAAAACCCTCAGAGAAGGGATTTTGACCTCTATTGGGAGAACTGCCTCCATGCCATAAACCAACGAGTAAGGAGTTGCCCCTGTTGAAGTTCGTACAGAAGTACGGTAGCCGTGTAATGCAAAGGGTAACATCTCGTGCCAATCTTTGTATGTGACCACCATCTTCTGGATGATTTTCTTGATATTTTTATTGGCTGATTCTACGGCTCCATTCATTTTGGGTCTATATGGTGTCGAGTTATGGTGTTCTATTTTAAAACTGGCGCACAACTCGTCCATCATTTTGTTGTTGAGATTCGACCCATTGTCAGTGATGATGCGATTGGGCACTCCATATCTGCATATGATGTTGTGTTTCAAGAAGCGGGCGACTACTTGCTTAGTAACGTTGGTATACGAAGCAGCTTCAACCCACTTGGTGAAATAGTCTATAGCCACAAGTATGAAGCGATGTCCGTTTAAAGATTTTGGTTCAATCATCCCAATCATGTCTATTCCCCACATGGAGAAGGGCCATGGTGAGGTTAAGACGTTCAATGGAGTGGTGGGTACATGAATCTTATCAGAGTATATTTGGCACTTGTGACAAGTTCGGGCATGATGGTAACAATCTGCTTCCATGGTAAGCCAATAATAGCCCGCCCTCAATATTTTCTTTGCCATGGTATGTCCATTTGCATGAGTTCCAAAGCAGCCCTCATGAATGTCCTTTAGAATCTATTCAGCTTCCCGTTTCTCCACACATCTAAGCAAAACAGTGTCATGGTTGCGCTTGTACAATACATTTCCGTTGAGGAAGAAGTTGGATGCCAATCTTCGCAAAGTTCTTTTGTCGATACCCAGGGCTCCTTCAGGATACTCGTGCTTTTCAAGATATCACTTTATATCATAAAACCACGGCTTTTCATCTGCGTCTTTATCAGCAGTCAGACAATGCGCGGGCTCTTCAAAGCGTCGCAAATCAATGGATGGTCTATGATTTGGCCATATCAACTTGTACATGGATGCCAGAGTTGCCAAAGCGTCATCCATTTGATTCTCTTCTCGAGGTATGTGAGCAAAAGTGATATCATCGAATCGGGGAAGCAATTTGGCCACATAATCCCGGTATGGAATTAAGTTTTCATGCTTGGTATCCCAATCGCCTCTTATCTGGTAAATTACTAGAGCAGAATCCCTAAACACATCGAGAGTTTTGATTCTCAAGTCAATAGCTTCTTCTAACCCTAGTATACATGCCTCGTACTCCGCTATATTGTTAGTGCACAGGAAGCAAAGCTTGGCCGTAAATGGCAAGTGAAAATTTTTGGGAGATGTAATCACTGCCCCAATTCCGTGCCCATAAGAGTTAGAAGCACCATCGAACATAAGTGTCCATCGCTCTCCTGGTTCCGGCCCTTCATCTGGCCCTGGCTCTTTGTAATCTATTGCCATCATGATATCCTCATCTGGAAAGTCAAATCTCAAAGGTTGGTACTCTTCCACTGGCTGATGGACCAAATGATCTGCTAACACACTGCCCTTTATAGCTTTCTGAGTGGTGTATTAGATGTCGTATTCAGATAGAAGCATTTGCCACCGGGCTATCCTACCGGTGAGAGCAGGTTTCTCGAAGATGTATTTGATTGGATCCATCTTGGAGATTAAGTATGTGGTGTGTGTCAGCATATATTGTCTGAGTCGTCTAGCAGCCCATGCAAGTGCACAACAAGTCTTCTCAAGCAACGAGTATCTAGTCTCACAGTCGTTAAACTTTTTGCTGAGATAGTATATAGCGTGCTCTTTCTTGCACGTATCATCTTATTGTCCTAATATGCAACCCATGGATTCTTCTAGCACAATTAAGTACATAATGAGAGGCCTTCCAGAAACTGGTGGTATCAAGATCGGTGGTTCTTGCAAATATTCTTTGATTGCATCAAATGCCCCTTGGCACTCATCATTCCACACAACCGGCTGATCTTTCCTGAGTAATTTAAAAATTGGCTTGCAAGTGGCTGTGAGATGTGAAATAAATCTTGCGATATAATTCAACCTTCCCAGAAATCCACGGACCTCCTTTTCGGTCTTTGGCGCAGGCATGTCCTGAATCGCCCTTACTTTATCAGGATCCACCTCAATCCCTTTTTGGCTTACCATAAAGCCCAACAACTTTCCAAACCGCACCCCGAATGTACATTTGTTGGGATTAAGTCTCAACTTGAACTTCCTTAGTCTAGCGAACAACTTTTCCAAATTAACCAAATGTTCCTCTTCAGTCTGGGACTTAGCAATCATGTCATCAACGTACACTTCGATCTCTTTGTGAATCATATCGTGAAAGAGTGTTACCATTGCACGTTGGTATGTTTCCCCAGCGTTCTTTAACCCAAATGGCATTACCTTGTAACAGAATGTGCCCCATGGTGTAATGAACGTGGTTTTTTCCATGTCATCTGGATCCATCTTAATTTGATTGTAACCAGAGAATCCATCCATGAAGGAAAAAACAGAGAACTGTGCCGTATTATCTACCAACACATCAATGTGAGGCAATGGAAAATCGTCTTTAGGACTTGCTCTGTTTAAGTCGCGGTAATCCACACACATACGGACCTTTCCATCTTTTTTCGGTACGGGAACGATATTTGCAACCCATTGCGGGTATTTGGCCACTGCTAAGAACCCTGCATCGAATTGTTTTTGGACCTCATCACGGATTTTCAGAGCCATATCAGGGCGAGTTCTTCTCAACTTCTGCTTGACGGCATGACACCCTTCTTTGAGTGGAAACTTGTGTACAACAATGTTCGTATCTAGACCGGGCATGTCCTGATACGACCATGCGAATACATCAGCATATTCTCGGAGGAGCCCTACCAACTTTGCCTTGACAGTATCTTGAAGAGACGCTCCAACCTTTATCTCCCTTTTATTTTCTTCTGAACCTAGGTTGATAACCTCGACATCCTCTTTATGCGGCATAATGACCTTTTCTTCTTGCTGTAGCAACCTAGCCAATTCGTTGGGGAGCTCATTCTCGTCTTCCTCATCCGCTTGGTATATTGGACAATCAAAATCGTAAAGGCCTACAGCAGTGTCAATATCAAGGACCTCGGTAGTGTCTCTGCATGATTATGATTTATGCAACTTATTTAGGAAAGTGAGTGCGCGAAAGAAATGCCATTAATTATGAAAAAAAAGAAAAGAAAATGAGCAAAAACTGAATGCAAATCAAAATTTATTCATGTTAAACATGTTTCGAAACATCAGGGGGGCCCGATACAAAGCTCCACTACGCCTTGGGCAGAGCGTAGGGTTTTGACAATCAACTAAAACTTTACTTTTGACGAGGGAAAAACTGGGGTATTCCGATGGTCTTCCAATTCTTCAATTCTTCACCAGGTTCGGCCTGTCGGATCCAGCTTGCGGAGGCTTCTTTGTCATCAATCCCATCTTCAATTACCATGGCGGAGGTATGGTCGAAGATATGCCCAGCACTCTTGAAAACTTCTGCCACAGGAGGAATCTGCTTCTTGCCATATGCAATCGTCACAGTGTTGGACGAAGGATGGTATCCTAGCCCAAATTTGTCGAACTTTTCAGCCACTTCCACCATTTTGCCCCAGCCTTAGGTGTTCCCATTGTCTACAACCATCTTAGCTTCTTCATAAGAGGCCATTGTTGATCTTGAACTCTGACCCTCTGAAATTCGCTGCACCGCTAATGTATTCACCATTTCAAAAGATTGAAAAGGCGTTTCCACTATTTCCCCTTCAACTTCAATGTACCTGAAGGATATTAAGTGGCTAACCAAGATATCCTCCTCCCCTCCAATCTGAACTACTTTGTCATTACTGACAAATTTTAGCTTCTGGTGAAGGGTAGAGGTAACAGCTCCTGCATAATGAATCCAAGGTCTTCCTAATAGACAGTTGTACCCTGGATAAATGTCCATTACTTGGAAAGTGATAGTGAAGACAGTTGGCCCGATTTTTATTGGCAAGTCCACATCGCCAATCACAGCACGCCTTGAACCATCAAAAGCTTTGACTACCAGAGAACTTGGCTTCATGCTAACTCCTTTTACTGGCATTCTCTCCAGGGTGACCTTGGGAAGCACATTCAAAGAAGAACCTGTATCCACTAAGACTCGGGATATCAACGTGTCTTGGCACTTGATAGAAATGTGGAGAGCTTTATTGTGGTTTCTCTTCTCTGCAGTCAAGTCATCATCATTAAACCCAAGAAATTTTCCGGTTGTTACGCTAGTTATCACATCATCGAATTGGGCTACGGTGATGTCTTTAGCAATATACGCAGCGCTCAACACCTTCATCAAAGATAACCTGTGGGCCTCTGAATTAAGTAACAACGAGAGCATGGAAATTCTGGCAGGAGTCTGGTTTAGTTGATCAATCACTTTGTAATCACTTTTTCTGATGATTTTCAAAAACTCCTCAGCTTCCTTTGGTGTTACTGCTGCTTTTGGTGATGACACCTCAACAGGTGGCTCAACACTTGGTAGTTCAATTGTAGCTTTTTCTTTACTTCTAGCTGGCACTTCCACTGGTTTGGCGGCAAATAAACGACCGCTACGGGTCATCCCACTAGGCCCCACAACTACATCGCATTTGGCAGCGTCATACTCAATCACTAGTCTCTCTGGCCTCTGCTTAAAAACTTTAGGCTCAGATTCATTGACAGAATATTCTATTACCACCGGAGCTGGTCGCGCTGCTCTTTGTCTATTCACGTCATCTTCATCATACTGCATAATCACGGGTGCTGGTCGGGCGGGCCTCTGTTGAAAGGCTTCTGAAGGATCATATTGTAAGACTACTGGTGCTGGTCGAAGTCGCCTTGTCGGATAAGCACTTGTTTCATCATACTGAATATCAATAGCAGACACGTTCGAATCTCTTTGTTCTATTTGTATTATTCCATGCTCTAAGAACCTTTGCAGATGTTTTTTTACCACTTCGTCAGTCAAATTCTCCACTTCTTTTTGGGGAATCATCCCATTTTTCTTCAATTGTTCTCCGATAACGGCCATTGGGGTACGGACATCTTCAACATTCGTAATCAGTCTCAAACCACTATTTTCTTCTACAGCATTGACAGAAGGACCTCCATGTTTATGTAACGGATCCTTCGTAATGTTGGCACCTCTAGGTGTAAAAGTGAGATCTTTGGACTCTATCAAATCCTGCACCCTGTTTTGAAACGCATAGCAGTTGTCTATGGAGTGTCTAGGGGCTCCCTTATGAAACTCGTAATGGGCATTCGCATCATATCCAGGGGGGTATGGAAAGGTTGCTGGACGTAGATCTCGCAACGTTAAGTGTCCACTCTGATTTAGCTGAGCAAAGATTTGCCCATATGACATAGGCAGCGGGTCAAGTTGTCTTCTTGGCTGTCTCGGCCTTTGTTGTCTTTGAGCCGGGGCATTCTGATATTGCGGTGGAGGAACTCTTTGATAATTCTGCTGTTGATTCTGCTGTTGAGCTGATTGTTGATAAGGAGCATGGGCTACTGCAGCAACCTGTGGATACTGGATGTTCACTGGAGCTCTATCTCCTCGTCCTCGCATCACGGCATTAGTTTCATCTTCCCTTTTCTTTACAAAAGGCTTCCTCCCCCCATTCATCAGGACCGCAGCCTTGTTCTTCTTCAAAGTACTCTCGATTCTTTCTCCTACTGACACCACTTCAGCAAAGTTAGGGAAACTGGACCCGAGCATGCGATCCAAGTACTGAGGTTGTAGAGTTCCCATAAACATGTCAGTTAACTCCTTAGTCAGCAATGGTGGTTGAACATGGGCAGCCAACTCCCTCCACCTTTGGGCATACTCCTTAAATGACTCATTGTTACGTTGAGTCATGTCTTGCAGCTGCATGCGATTCGGTGCCAAATCAGTGTTATACTGATAATGTTGTGAAAACGCATCTGCTAGATCTCTCCACGTACTGATTTGTCCTTTTTCTAATTGCATATACCATTCCAATGATTCCCCACTGAGGCAATCTTGGAAATAATGTATTAAGATCAAGTCGTTATCAATGTGAGCTGCCATCTTGCGACAGTACGCTCGCAGATGGGTTTTGGGGCAGTTGACCCCCTTGTACTTCTCAAAGTCTGGGACTTTGAATTTCTTTGGTATCACCAGTCCCGGAACTAGGCACATGTCCACGGCATCCAACCCTGGGGTCTTTTTAATTTCCAATGACTTGATTTTTTCTTCGACAGTTCGTAGTCAATCTGCAGCAAGGTCATTGGTAACCCCCATGTTGTGTTGAGGAGGAGGTGGTGGAGGTTGGTAGAAAGCATCGTATTGTTCGTCCATGTCTGCTTCAGAACCCTGACGTGCGGATATGGAACGGTCAACAAGGTCTACGTGGGGGGTTTTAACAATCCCCGAAGTTCCTATATTGTCGGCCGCCTTCTTGGCATCAGCAAAAGTCTCAGCATTGTTTTCTTTTTGGGCTAGCGTCAGCATTGTCTCCAGCAGCTGGTCCATCTTCATCTTGAGAGTGTCGATGTCGCCTCTCATGGTGTTCTGAGTCTCTTCCATCTGTTCAAGCGCCATTTGAAAGTTGCGCCCGGTCTCGTAGTGATGTCGAATAGTCAGCTTTCAATTTCTGAAGGTAGAAGGGAAAAGTCCAATGAGTTGTACTGTCGGGTGAGGATGCAAAGATGCTTATGTTTATGCTTATGATTATGATTTTTATTATTATTTTTAGGGAAGCATTTCTACCAACGGTTATTTATTAATCATTCAAACAGCACAAGAACAAATAAATCAAAAAGACTACTCCTCATTCATTTAAACTGCTCCAACATAAATTGAGTACAATCCATCCAGGAATACATAAAATTCGCACAAAATAAAAAAAACAAAGAAAACTTCAAGCTTCATTTCTTCTTGCTTCACGCTCCTTGAGCTCCTCCTTGAATCTTGCCAACATTTCTTTGCACACATATATGAACTCATAAATAGCCGAAGCGGTAGAATCATCTATGGCTTCCATAGCATCACGATGTTTCCATATCAGATCTTGGGCCAACCAGTTACAAAATTCCACCAACCCATTTAGCTTGTTGCGGTATGCATCTCGGTTATCCTTCATGATGTGAATGGATTGCTCATATGCTGCAACATCATGAGCCAACTGGTCTCTTGCAGCAGACCAAATTGATTGGTCTTCCTTAATAGCTCCTATCTGATTCTCTTGATACTTAACAAACTTCTTGAGCTCATCCAGGTCAATACACATCTTACACCAATCTTCTGGCTTAACCCAAGATGAGTTTAGGGCTTCTTCCTTGAGTTGACGTTCTCTATCTTTGTCAGCTCTTGATTGACGTAGTGCAGCATCAAGTGTCTTGATTTCCGCTCCTAATGTCTCTCTAATCTCCTTATTCTGTTTAGTGGCTAGAAGGTACCACTGTTCATTCTCTCGCCATTTTCTATGAGCGTGGTCCAGCTGCTCTTTGAGGGATTCTAGGCAACTGTCAGCCTGGTTGATACATGCTTTGGTCCTTTTCCTTTTACCCTTTTCTTCATTAATCTTGCTTCCCATCTCTTCAATTCGCTTATCTTTTCTCTCGTTCTCATACCTCATGTGATTCCTTTCATTAGTCACATTTTGAAGCTTGACTTGTAAATCTTCGTTTTCTTTCCCTAGCTGGGCTATCTTGACTCTCATCTCTTCCACTTCTTCGACCGATACGGGTACCGGTTGCAGAGTGATGGGTTTAGGAGGTGCCTCAATAGAAAAGGGGAGCTTAACTATTTTGACCCTCTCCAGAACCCACTGCCGAAAAGGCATCCTGGTCACACCATCCTTTCTTCTCAAATCTGATCCTCTAGTGTGAACTTTCTGCCAAGATCGTACAATCTGACAGAGAAGTGAGGGATCTTTGGCACCTCTCTCATGGAGGATCATTTCTTCTAGTTCTTTGTCTTCAGGCTTCCCTAACATTGGGTATTGAAATTGTCGTATGGCTAATATAAGGTTATAACTTATACAACCTTTCAATCCGATCAACGGTACGTTGCAAAAACTACCACAACTCATGATGATTTCACTTACTTCCAACTTGTTCGGGTACCAGGTAATGTTCTTTTCAGAGATAGATACTAGAAATTGGGCCCATTCCCCACTGTTCAAAGTTGGGACACTGGCGTGACGTTTGAGTATGTGAGAAGTGAGCCATTTGTAGAGAATAGGGAGACAAAATGTCAATACTGAACCCTTTTTTTCATGGCGAAGGTGTAAAGTGTAAAAAACATCAGCCAAGAGAGGGTGTGCCGGGCTTTCATCCTTCTTCCAAACGGCCCAAAATACACTAACAGCTGCAGAATCAACGAAATCTTCGAAAGTGGGCAACAACACTAGCCCATAGATGAGGAGAGCTAATACATTCACCAAAGCATCCCATTGTTTGTTCTTTAACATTTTAATTGCTTCTTTCTCTAGTACAATGCTTCTAAATCCGAAGAAATCTTCTCTTTTCTTCCAACCAGCTTTGGCTATTGAAATCGATATTTTGAGAGCATCGGCCAATTCTTCCATTTCTGGAGTCTGCCCTATCATAGTATAAGGTGCCCTACCCTTGACCGGGAAACCTAGGAACCCCTCAAACTCTTCGATAGCAGGTGTTAAGTAGAAATCTTGAAATAAGAAGCTTCTCATTCGCGGATCATAAAATTGTGCTAAAGCCGTAATAGCAGGGACCTGTACTTTAATCATTAGCAGATCAGTCACCTGGCCAAACCTTCCTATCAGAGTCTTCTTGAAGATGGTAGGCATTTCTTTCAAACAATTCATGATCACACCAACATCAGGTTTGAGTGCCTTAAGCTGAACAGTCTTTCTCTTTTCTGAACTTGCAGCCATTTTGTGAATGTATTTCAACCTGTCAATATAAATGCTTCCCTGAAAATAAAAATGAGTGTGAGTTATGATGTATATGTAAATGTTTATGAATGCAACAGTGTGGGATCCTGGCTATCACAAGTATCTCCCACCCTCCTAATAGGTATAAAGATAGTTTTAGATTCTTTACCCAAAATGACCCACTCACGGGATAGCTTCTACGTTGACGGACGGGGTTCTCAAGGTCATAGATACTAATGATACCACCGTCATGCAACAGGCGAGCTGCATTACATCGGTAATATCAAAAGGATCTCTCTCGAGAGGAGTCGTCATGTCAGGCCCACGAGAAGCGAGTCCTCAGGGATCAACACTACACGACTACCAACATAGAAACTGGTTCTAAGAGCGGTTCCCAGAGTCATGGACCCTTCATGAATCAAATCGTGCAACAGGCTAGCTGTGTTATGATAAGATCTACGAAAAGGTCTATTCTGGAGGAGCTTTCGTGCTAGGCACACAAGGAGCGAGTCCCTGGGGACTAACACTAATCACTACCAATTCTAAGCTATGTTTTCTCTCTTCTTTTTCCAAAGCTCGGGTGTAGAGCTTTACTCGTGATACTTTCCCAGAATCCAACAAGCAAATATAATATATAGCAAGAAAAAGTAATAAACAAATAACAGGAGAATATAAGCACAAAGAAAAAAACAATAAGCATACAGAAACCGGTTAAGAAAAAGTTAACACTCTCAAATCGAGTCAAGTTAGGCTTGACTCTCTCTTACATAGGGCAATGCGAAGTCCCCAGCAGAGTCGCCATCTGTCGTACCTCAAAAAATACGATCCTCGCGATGGCCGCGGAAAATATTGTTCGAAACAGAGTCGCCACCGAACTTTATTCATTCCAAGGATAGAATAGGAAAATATCGATAAAACCTTTAAGGAGATAAGAACATGGTCATCGCAACCAATATTTTAGGTTCGGGAGTCGACTACATAGAGGGAAGGTATTAGCACCCTCTACGTCCGTTGTACTCAACGGGAACCTCTTGATCGATTCGAGAGTAAAGTTAACTATGCTTATTTGTTTTCTTCTAAGGTTTCTCCTATAAGGGGAATGGTGGTTTTAAGATAGGGTGCTCGCCAAGGATTGGGGCCCTTGTGCCTACGTATCTTCACTTGTAAGAAGTGGAAAATCAGAGCATTCGTAGTTCGTGGGACTACGGGTAAAAGGTTGGTAAACGGACGAGTGTTTAGGTCGCATTCTAACTGCTAAACGTTGGCTTGTCTGCTCGCTAGGGGAGGCTGAAGCACGAGTTTGTTATGCGCGGAAGAAGGGACTAAACAATGTTCTTTGAGAAAAGGTATGGGAACCTAAAGGTGGGAAAGAAGGAAAAGTGCTCGCTAGGATCATCGCAATCCTATGCCTACGTATTCTCAACGGATGTGAGAAATCAGAGCAGCCGTAGTTCGGCTAACTACGGTAAAAGGGTTTGGATTTGAACGAGTGTTTAGGTCGCATTCTAACTGCTAAACGTTGGCTTGTCTGCTCTCTAAGGGAGGCTGAAGCATGAGTTTGTTATGCGCGAAAGAAAGGATTAACAATGTTCTTTGAGGAAAGGGGTTTTGGTTGGAAATCGCACGAGGGCGAGGAATTTGTGTTTATCGTGTTGGATGTTTTGGTTAGAGGATATATTTGAATAGGTTTAAGGTTTCGATCGCATGGGGGCGAGGAAGAGGAGTTTGATAATTTGATAGAGAATGACGACTATTCGATAAACGAGACGTCGGTCTCGCAATTAATTAATCGGGGTATTATTGGAATGTTAAATCCCAACCACACTTTTTTCATTCAATTAACTTCGAAGAAAGTTTCAATCGCACGGAGGCGAGGAAAGAAAGTTGGGTTGAATATTTTAAGGGAGAATGACGACTACTCGATAAACGAGACGTCAGTCTCGCAATCAATTAGTCGGGATATTATCGGAATGCTGGATCCCAATGATACCTTTTTCATTCAATTAATTAGGAAAGTATATTTGAATGGACAATAACGATATGTGTCCAAATAATTAGGGCACGTGTTTTATAAACGAAAGGTCGAGCGAACCACAACCTAAAGCGTACGCCCCAAGAGTGGTTACTCAAGAATTCAAGGAATGCGAGACTCCAAGAACTCAGTTCTTTTGTAATTTAATTAAAAAATAGTTTTGAATTTGATGTAAGGTTTAGAGACATACTAGGGTTTAGAATTAATTGCACGAAGGAGAGGGACGAGGTTAGATGAGTTGGAAATTTGGGAGGAATGAAGACTACTCGATAAACGAGACGTCAGCCTCGTAACCAATTAGTAGGGATATCGTTGGAATGCTAGATCCCAACAACAATCTTTTTCATTCCATTAATTATAAAATATGTTTGTCGGACAGTGAATATTTATCCAAATAATTAGATAAGGTATTTTAGGAACGAAAGTTTGAATGACGCACTATACAAGGCGTACGCCTCAATAGTAATCATTCTCGAATTCAAGGAATGCACGACTCCAAGAGTTCGATTCTTTCGTAATTTTAATTAGATAAATAATTTGAATTTTATAATGTAAATGAGTTAGGTTAAGGTGAGCATATTGCTCGAATTAGGGTTTGCGATTTTTGGAAGATTTAAACGAGGTTAGATGTTTTTAAGGATGAAAGGCGAAACGACCACAACTCAAGATGTACACCTCGAGAGTGGTCACTTAATGATCCAAGGAGTGCTAGACTCCAAGGATCCACCACTTTCATATAAATTCAAAAATAAATTCTCACTTATTCTAATCTAAATTTAAAATATTTTGAACTTAAAAAAAAAGCAATGTTAATAAAATTCTTAAAAAAAAAGAATTTAGGTAAAGTCATATTACAAATATTAATCATCATAATTTATGAAAAAAAAAATAAAACTAATAATATTACTAATAATATATTAATAATATTGCTAATAATCAATAATAATTTAGACTATATGTAATTACTAAACAGTATACAAATGGATGAAATTTTGAAAGGATAACAACAATAGCTGCCTCGAGCCCATCCCATATCAAGTAGAAAACCAAGTTTCTAGGCATATATTCAGCATTTAATGATGATAATCAGATATAACCACACAACATATTACTTTACAACGCGTGACTCCCCCTATTTTCTCTCTCTCTCTATAAACTCAACCGAGTTTCATTCTCACGTTATACACATATTCCCTTCATCTCACACCAAAAGGAAAGAGGAAACATCAGATTAAAGCATCAAGTTTGAACCGCAAACCCTCCCCAGATTCGCTTCGAAAACACATCAAAGTCTTAAATCCCATAACCCAAACCCCTAACATCTCAATCGAAAATCACAACCAAATTGCGACATGGAACAAACATCAGCAAACGAAATCTAAGATAAAACCCTAATCCCATTACGAATCCCATACCCTCAAATGCATCATATTCACTGATCTCAGAAGTTGAGGGAATGGATACCTGAAAACAAGACCGTCGAGTTCTGAGCTGCAAAGAAAAGGTAAAAGCTTCTTCTTCTCCCTTGATGTTCACCGAGCTAGTTTCCTTCCTCTGAATGATTCTGTTTTGAAATTTGTAGAAAAATAAGTCTGGCTTAGAGCAAACTCAGGTTCTGATATTGAACCTCAGCCACCCTTGAAATTTCTTTTTGCTTTTGAATAATAGGTGGGGGTTGAGTTTAACAGAGTTTGGCTAGGGTTTTTTCGTGTGTTTCTGTTACCCCTTTATGAATGAAGGGCGGGTCTATTTAAATGCCCAAATTAGGGTTTGTCTAGGGTTGAATTTTGCTGGTATCCCCATTTTTGCAAGCCCTGTAATCTTCTTTCGTAGATGCCTAAAATGTCTTGCGATATTAGTGAAACTATCATGTTGTACTTGCTGCTACCTTCTGACTTGTGTCTCTATTGTCATTTTGTGTTATTTGAAAAAGAATGGTCCCCACTAATCTGATTTTGCTTTCCTTTTCTTATCATAACACACAGGTTTTGAATGACTTGGTGTTTTTGAATTTCAATTCTGCACTAATTTGAACTCTTGGAATGATGCAGGTAGCAATTGTTTACAGCAGGGACACCATTCCTATAGCAATTTCTACACACTCAACTGATTTGTGTATCAGCCAAATTTTGGGTTTTTTGGCCTCACAATTTAGGAAATTTCTGCAATGACACAATAAGGATAAGTGTGAATCTCCTTAAGTTTTAAATTTAATGCCCTTAACTTGGATTCGTTCCTGCCTCTGCTTCTAGTTTAATATTGAGTTGTGTCGGATTCGCTTGTTATCGTCATGGTATATCATTAACTGTATTTTGTTTAACAGGTTCGGCTATCCAAAATTTGAAATCCAAACGTCATCTCAACAACAGCTAACGGCCACAGATCATTATAGACTTACGTCGTTGATGGAAATCACAGTAGTTGGTGACAATTACGGCAGATGGCAACCCGGGCATGTTTGGAGTCAAGAACTTTTGTGGTTTACACCTATCATTTCTGTTAACTTCTCATCAGACAAGAAGACATGTGTGTAATCCACAACTCTCATCCTTGAATCTAAAGCTTCTGAACACGAGTGCAAACGGTAAATCCAAACATATTTTGTATGCTTTATAATTCATCAATTGCTTTTCCACTTTATCCTGATTGGGGCTTCAAAAGAATTTCAAGAACTCCTGTCAACATTTTGTTCAGTGCTGATAGCATACCTCTTCTTGGGCAGGTTATGGTGAACCAATGTTTTGCGGAATACTGCCGACACAAATTATGGTAGAGTATGAAAATCTCGATGACAGATTATGATGATATTCTTGTCGCAACCACAATCCTCAGAAGATTAAGCAAAGACCACCCTGCAAGGTTGCACGTTGATTGGTTGATCATGAATTGGAAAATGCTATTGTTGTTTGTTGATGCTGATGCCTCTATAACAACTGAAGTCGAATTTGATTATCAGACATATGCAATCTGTTGATTATTGCAACCTGGAACAGTGAAATGAATCATATTTGGCTGTTGGTTCTGACACATCTATTGAAGCTGCTGCAGTTGGTTTTGAGAGAAACTTTTATGGAGTTCATGGTTTTGTCTGTAGAGTTAGAGAACCACATGTGGTAAATGATGCACATTGTTCTTTTTATGGTTCAAATTTGTGTGTTGTGTGTTTGTTCATGTGTGACTTAATTGTGCAGGTCCACTAATGCTATCAGGTGAAGGGAGTGTAAATGGTGGCCCCTGGCAAACAACATGTAATTTTGAAAGAAAATTCATTGCATGAACCCTCGTCTATTTGGAGCGAAATTGGTGCGAGCTTCAAATGTTTAACTGCTATGATACATAGTTTAGGTTCTGTTTTTCTGATGATGATTGTTCTAACATCATTCAATAGCTGGAGTAAGTTATGTTGCTTGTTTTTACTAACTGATTTTTATCCTTTTTTGTGCATTTCACTAGTCTTGGAGATGGATAAATGAAGAAGTTCAGTTGATGCTTTGTGCCAAGGCCTACGGACGACATTCCGACACGAACGACCAGCTTGGTCTCGATGAACTTGGCAGTGGTTTGGTGCATTCGTTGCTGAAGCTGATATTTCTGTCTCTTTGTGTTGGTTAATAATGCTATCATCACTGCGTCCATTATCTCTTTCGCTCCTTATTGGGAAAAGTTGAAGCGTTTGATCAAATTCCAAACAATGATCTTCATGCTCAGTGTGAGTACTGTTGTTGATTCTACTACTACTAGTGCTTAAGTGAAAAGGTGAAATGAATAAGCTTAAATCATGCGTCCTCTTGATGAGTTTTGAGTCCATTAGTCTAGTTGTTACTGTGGTAGAGGTGATGGTGGCCATGCTAGCTTTTCATAATTTTTCTTTCTGCTTCATTGAATTGGGCCCATCCATCTGTTCTAGAGTACTGATCTGCTTTTGCTGCTACCCTTTGAATTGAAACAGGTTCCTCTACAATAGGAAGAGTACCGGTACTGGAGTTGGTGGATGGTAGCCAGTTTTTGGTGTGTTCAACTTCAAAGACTATCCTACTTGAGCCTAGGTCTTTCTCTTGCTTTGTGATTCTGAAACCAATAGAAAACATTTTTCCTTCAATTTTTCAAATCTTCTAAACTGTGCAGTGATTTGTTGGATTTGTTCAGCAGATGGTGTTCTTGTTCCTCTTCTATATAATTCTTCGAGTGCTCTTAACCGTTCCAGTGTCAGATTCCATCTCGAACTCACCACAACTGCAGCCGCAGCTGGGTTATTCATCTCCGATCTCTTGCTTTGATCTCTAACCTGGTGAAGATTGTGATATTGTGAAAAGAAATCAATGGTGTCATGAATGCGGTTTAAGGAAGGAGTAGTATTTGAAAAGTTGTTGTTAGGAGAAGAAGAAGAAAAGGAAGTAGTAGCGAGTGGTTTTGGAATGAGAGGTCTGAGTTTTCTTCCATTGAAAGAGTAATCAGCCATGTTGTTGAAATTGGTGGCTTCATTGTAACACGATCTTATAATTCTGCTGCCATCTCAAATTGGTTGTTTCGTAACTTGACCAAATCCTGAAATCTATCACGACTCTCGCTTACATAGGTCATACTAACCTCTTTTCATCTCATGTATATGTGCAGGTTATCGTAGTCGTAATCGAACCGTAAAGCTTACATTGAGGGAGTATTTGTGAATGTGCTACCATGCCTTGGAGTGTATCTCGTCATGAGGTTGCTTCTTGTAATATGGCTCATGTAAAAAACTTGGCATTTCTTGCAACTGTTGCAAATTGGTTGTTATTATGGGATGTACGGTTAGCAGAATGGGGACAAAAAAATACAAAGCTGTTTTTGAATTGCTTTTTCTGCTTTTTTCTATTGTTGTAGGTACACGGCTGCAGGTGTAGGTTGATGCAAGAAAACCGCAGACTGTGCACCGCATCATGGTCATCTGGTGTGGGGTCCTGATGAAACTGCGCTTGGAGTATTGTTTTCAACTTGGTCATGGGTGGATTACAAGTTTCTCGAATCACCAATTGCCGTAATGTTGCACTGCAGGGTTTCAAACTTGACAAATTCAGCAAAACCACATCCCAACCAACAGGATTATCCGTAACATTGAAGGTTCCGTTGTCATTAGAGCTTGCACTTCTTCGGTAAAATGTAAATGGAGAGGGAATCATCACGAGAAACAACAATGTTGTATTAAATGACATAAACCTCCATTTGTTTTAGGATACATTAGAGAACAAATGATGAACCTTCTTTTTGTAACTTTTGTTGGATTCTAGGCCATGCTTATTATTCTATCTTGCTTGTAAGAAAGTTCCTTGGAATCTTGATCTCAAAACAACAACTACTACTGTCATGTTAATTATTGTCGTTTATGGAATTTATCATTCTTTGGAATCCATGATGTCAACGTGTGGTGAGCAAAGGTTTATGAGGACCATTGAATCAACTAAATGCTTGGTCCTGCTGCTAGTATACTAGAAAATCATGACTTCATATTGCTCGAAGGTGACCATAAAGTATGGCTTGACAGTTAATTACCTACCTTGTAGAACAAAACTCTATCCTACCGAATCCTGAAACGCTTATTTGATTAATCATAGCCTCCTCGCTTCAAGATAAATGGTTTATATTGTACTCTAAAACAACATCACATTATAAACAAAAATTCTAATTATTTGAATGTAAGCCACACTTTGCACCAATCAGATCCATCTTGAATTTAATAGAGTTTGAACTTAACTTTTGGGATCTTTGTGAAAATGAGTTTTCTATATGTTACTCTTATGGATGTGTTTTTTCCTTTTCATGATCTTGTACCCTTCTTGTAATGATTCCATTCACAATGACTCATATCCTTGATTTTCTGATTTCTTGCTCAAAAATCCAAACTGCTATCTTGCAAATACAACCTTTTCATCACATGAGAACAAAATTCTATCCATGATTTGCAAAATATAAAATATTAATCTTAAAATCTATTCCAACATGAATCTTGTCGTGTAAGCAACATATTTTTTGATTTTCTTTATAACAATTGAACATATAAAAACTTATATACACGGTAGGACAAATTTGGGGTATGACAGGTTGTGCATAGAAAGAGGAGGTTACTCAGAGTGTTGAGCCTAAGCAAGGGGTTTTACTCAAGCATGAATGGTCATCAAGTCATCAAGAAGCGGTCAAAGTCTTATGGAAGAGTTGATGGATGTATGTGGAATATCTCCTAACTTGGAGACCAATTAAAGATCATCAGAGGATTATGAATTCATGATTATGGATATGGGATGTTGAGAAAGCTCATTTAGTGCTTTGGGAGCCATGTTATAGCTAGTTCAAGTTATTATGTGATGTGAAAGAAGTCACAATCAAGAATGTTGCATCTAGGGTTTTCATCTGGTTAATCCTCAGTCAACTGTGAAATTTAAGGAGATTAAAATCCAATTCAAAGTCTCTATGGTCAGGGGATGTTGTGCTTAAATGTATAATATATCATTTCAAGATCAAATCAAGAAGAATCAAGAGTGTGAGAAGTTACTAAATTCGGGTTCTCAATGTAAAATCCCCTGTTTAGTACCCAACTTCAAGACCACCTATCTCACGATGAAAGTATCATCTTATCTTGAGCCTAACATGAAACTTGTAGAGCGTGTTTCTAGCTTTCTTTTGAGTACTAGAAGTCATTCATCTGATTTCTAGAACTCAAGTTATGATGCTGGCAAGTTACAGGTCCTCAGATAAATGTGATTTTGGTCAACAAACGTCAACCAACTTCCAAGCCACTTTTGACCTAGAATAATGTTTCTCCTCACCTTGACCAAAACATGAAAGTTGTTCCTAATGATCTTAGCTTTCCAAAGAGTACTAGAAGTCCTTCATCTAATTTTTAGAATTCAAGTTATGAAGCTTGCAAGGCAGGGGTATTTTGGAAAAGTAAGATTATAGGTCATTTTCATTATAGGTCCATTTCACCACTTTACACACTTCAAATGAAAATCTTTCCAACATCAAACTTGCTTCAAATGGGTTCATTTGCTCAACCAAACATCAAAGAGTCATGGATTTAGCTTGGATTGGAGAATTGATGTGTAACTTTTTCATGAAGAAAGTTTAAAATCACAAAATGGATTTAATTCATTTCTAACCATTTCAATGCATGTTTATGCATTTTTTGTGTAACAAGAATGTAACAAACAAGATGCCAATGTTGGATATCATTTTTGGTGCAATTTTCATGTGTTTTTCAAAAGGAATTTTCAAGTGGAATTTTGACAATCCAATATCCACCAGATGACCAATTCAAGGGACAAATCACATCCACATGATCAAATTAAGTTCCCGTCATGGATTTTGAATTAAAAAACAAGGCAATTGGTGCATTTTCACATGTGCATGGAAATGGAAAAGTGAATTAAGGCATTTCTAAAATTCACCCAATTGAGCTGCAATTAGGCCTCCATTACATTACATATCCATCATATAAATTGTCCAGATGAAATTTGAGCAAGGAGAGAGGCATTTTCGTGACCTAGAAGTAAGAACTCAATGGAAAAAGAGAGTAAAAAGTGAAATACGAATTTGTAGATTTACTGAATTTCAAGCCAAATCAAGTGTTCAAACAACTACTGGGAAGATTATAGAGTGATTCTAGATCGTTTTCATCAAGTTTCCTCAAGTTTTGAAGGCTTAGTGGAAGTTCTCCACTAGGTAACTTCAAATCACCATTTCTCTGTGTACATGATGTGTTTGCACTCCATTTTTGCATAATCATGATGTGTGAGTTGTGTGTTGCACCCCAAATTTTGACCCCTTAGATCTTCATCATCATTTTAGGGTCGTATTCATTTGATAATCTAACCTTAACCTATTTCCAGTTTGTCTTTATTAAGATATAGGTGAATTAGGATTACGTACAGTCAAGAATCGAGGTTTCGACGGTTTAATCAGTCAACATATTGGATTTATTTTCCATGAAATAAGTCTCCACATCATCAAAAATACTCCATTGGATCAAGTATGAATCCAATTTGAGGTTGTCACCCAAGGATTAAGAATAGTGCATTCCAGGATACCCAATTAGGGTTTTCGATTAGGAAAAGTCAACTGTAGTTTGACTTTTGATTTAAATGGTGTTCCAATGGTGAGATCATGGTCCATGAAGTTCATATGGCTTATTATAGTCCACTCAAGAAGTTTCAAGGCCTCAAAAGACCCGGAGCATCAACAGTCGACTCGGTAGTCATCGATCGATCGTTCGGTTGACCGAAAAGTCAACTCTTCAATCATAAGGAATTTGACCTCAAAGTATGAAGCAAAAATGTTCTTAGTAACATATTAAACCAATCCATAAAGTTTCATGACCATTGGATCAAGGATTGAGGAGTAATCGGAAAATCGGGAATTTAGGGTTTTGAAAGGGGCAAGACCCTAACTCCCTAACCACACATCCAATTGAGTTGGTTCAAAGCTCATTATAAAGGTCTTGACAAGTCCTAAAAAAGTCTCACAGTGGTCCATGGTCAGAAAATGCATAGATTTGGAGTTATGACCAAAATCATTACAAGAGGGAAAAACACTAAGAAAAATTATAAGTTGCTGGCCTTTTTAGGCATGTTTTTAGCCAACTTTTAGTGGATTTTTGACCTAGTTCCACTTGGAATATGAAGATCATGAAAACATGAAAGTTGTAGAGCTTCATGAGGGCTTTCCAAAATGTACTAGAACTCCTCCATAGCCCTTATGAGTTGAGAGTTATGAATCTAGCAAGTTGAGGTCTCAACACTTGAGTTCACCATTTCCATTTTTCACAAAGTCACTTTTCAACCACTTGAACTATTCTCAGCCATTTGATCATGTTTCTATCTGATAATTAGAGAGTATGATGAGTAAAAGTGCAGAAAATGAAGGGATTTGGTAGCTTTTGCAAGTGGTAGGCATGTTGCAATATTTTAATCAAAGAAATCAAAGAGGAAAGAGAAACTTTTCATGGAAATCTTGCAGCAGCAGTCTCTCCTACTCTTTAGCTTCACTTCAGTCACTTCCATGTCTTACTTACCACTTGATTTATGCCTTGCATTGAGCCAAGGGCTTGAGTGTGCAGCTGTCCATGATCTTGAATAAGATTTCATCACGAAATCTCCCTCCAAAAGCCAAAATGCAAATTTGCCCCAAACCATTCCTTGCCTATAAATAGAGGTTTCCTCTATGTTGAAACACACACCAGAGCACTCTAAATCCCAAGAGAAAACCAAGCTCTCTCATCTTGCCTTGCTTTACTTGTAATTGAAGAAGCAAAGTTTCCAAAACCATCAAAAAACTGTCTAGCATAAATCCCACACCAGCACCCTCTCCAACCATTTAAACACTCTAAAAACCATTCACACAATCTCTAAATCACATTTAGAAGGTTTTCCAACCATTAACTTAGCCAAAAATACCATAATTCAAAAAGTCAACCTTCCACGCACCATATTTTGACTTGTATGCAAGTTTCACACCAAGTCACTACCTAAATCATTTTCCATTATTGTAACACTTGGAACACCTCATATTCATGTTATACTAGCTGTTTAAAGTCTCAAACAACAGCTGTAAGTGAATTCACTCAAACTGTCCACAAGATTTGCTTTGTTTCTTCAAGAAGAAGCAACATTCATTAGCTTGCTCAAAGGAAGGAACTCTTGTTCTTGCAGCTAGCATAGTGTGGGAAGACTACAAGAGGTGTGTCATTTAAACTTATTCATTAATATGCATCATGTATTGATTGGTTTTTTGTCAAATGGTTTACACATTGTCATATTGAAATGGTTTGTTAACTATGCTGTCAAAATTTGTGGGAGGTTTGACTTGGCCAATACCATGTGCATTTGATGTTAGGTTGTCATTAGGATAAGGTGTGTATGTTGTTACTTTTGTGAAAGTATGTTGTTAAAATACATGGTCAGTTTAGGCTTGACATTGTTATGTGGATTTTATATTCATTAACACCAAAACTTTTTTGGAATTTAAAAACTGTCAACATAAAGAGATCTAGGTTAGATGCTCTAATTTCTCTTTGAACATTGTTATGTTAGTAGTTGGCATTTTGAAGGTATAACTGTTATAAGGCTTTGGTGTTTGATTTGTTTGGCATTGTAATGATCAAGTTGTCACTTTCATTTGTGAATTTTAAACCTTGTGCTTGAAAATATCTATGTGATTTGTTATTGTCATTAGAGCATTAGAGGGGCTGTTGTTTAGAATGTTTGGTATTGTAATGCCAAGAATGTTACATTTATGCTGTAAAATGCCTACTGCCATAAGGCTTGCAAGTTTGTCTGTGTGGATAGAGTTGTGGATTGATGGTTAATTGATCTAAACATTGTCATGGTAAGATTCATAATTATTTTATCAAGGTTTGTTTTTAAGTCTAAAACTGTTAACTCATGGTGGTTTGCTTTAAGTATATTTGTTTGAGAATACAATCATTCTTGACTTGGCATGGTAATGTGAAGATTTGTGGTGCTGTTCATTTCTAAGTCAGTTTCCATGTTTGATCAATTGAGTTGTGACTGTTAACTGAGTTTAGTATTGGTTCATGCTAAGTTCATGAGGCTGTTACCATGTTTCTGTTGAAATTCATGACAGGTTGAATCTCCAAGCCTTGTTTTCACACTGAGTCTGCTGTTCATGTCTACTGTTGGAGTTGGTGTTAGGACTGTAATGCATGAGTTTCTAACTCTTCATTCCCGTTAGACTTGACATTGTAATGTTAAACTCATAATTCTGTTTAGGCCTAGATTTGGTTGGTTCATTTCCTAGTCATGCTTGTGGTTTATGTTACTTAGTGCATACTTGAATTAATCTAGCATTTTAATAAGTGTGCATAGGACTGTCATTAGGATCTTGCACTAGGGTTTCTGTTTGGTTTGTTGGTTGCATCAAGTTTGATTGCATTTAGGATGCTTACTATCATAGAGTGTGTGAACTTGCATTTGTGAACAATTTGGACTAATGGTTATTGGTTATAGGCATTGTCATGTTAGGGTCCACAGATTTTGTCAATGACTATCTTTGAGGTCTGAGTTTGTCAGCTCATCATACCTAATTGTTGTCAAGTTTAATTATTAAAGTTTGGTCATGTTGTGGTTTTCAGTTGAAGGGCTTGGAACCGAGGTTAGTGATGAATTTGTGTTGATGATTCTGTTAACAAAACACTCTTGTGTGACTTGTTTTTACCTTATTTTTAACCTGCTATTGAAGCTATGATAGTTGGAATTCATCAATGAATATTGATTAAAACACCAAAGAATTCTGTCAACATTTTGTTTTGAAGTTTGTCAACATCTAATACCATACAGTTTCTTTTTCTTTAAATCATTGCAAGGTGTGTATGGAATTCATGATCAGTTGCAGTTTTAAATTGATAAGCATTCCATTGCCATTGATACTTTTGTTTTAACATTGACCATATGCCAAGCTTATTTTTAAAACCATGTCACTAACTTGCATTTGACAGTTATTTCATGATTCATGGTAAATCTAAGTTCTTTATTTAGATCTAATCCATGAGTGATGAATTTTAAACATGAACAAGCTTTCACTGATACCTATTTGCATCTGTTTTAGTCATGGGAATTCAAAATGCATTTTCAAAACCTGATTTGCATTTCCTATCGTGTTTTACTATGTGTACATTATTTTGAAAAATAGGTGTTACCATCATGTTCCTTATCAAAAAAACAAGCAAGTTAGAATCAAATTTCATTAAATTTGATAATGTTTTGGTTAAGTTTGAGTTGAAACCGTTTTTGGTTGCTTGCCTTGAACTTACCTTAAGACTGGCCCAAAATGTTTAACTTTAAGGGTTATGTATTATTAGGGGTGGCATAATACACGGATGTATCGCCACCCCAGTGGTTATGCCTGTGCTTCAATTTCCTAGTTGTCCTGAGTTCGATCCCTGGTGGAACAACTCTTTTGGTTATTTTCAGATTCTCCTCATATCTTGATATTTTATTCATCTTGTCCATAAACTTGCACGCGCGCACTTTGGTTGGTGTGGTAGGGATTTTCACCTATAACCCACAAGGCACGAGTTCAACCCTTGGTGTGGGTGTTCCCTCTTTTTTTTTACTACTAATTTCTTTAATTTTTTCTTCGAATTTCAAATTAATATAACTTTGTCATTTCTTATCATTTTCAAGTGATTCTTTTTGCAAGTGTCTCTTAATTTTTCCTATTTTTAGGTGGTAATCAAAGAACTCAAGAACTTGCATTTTAAAAATACTTTATGCCATGAAAAAGCCTTGCATTGTTTAGGGTTTTCACCTTCTTACTTGTCATCTCTCTTTGCCAACTTTAATTTCATTCTCTTTTTGAGTTTTATTTTAAAGCTATGAACTTTGGCTTGTTAGCATCTTTGTGTACTTGAGTTTGACTAAAGCTCCGTACTTGTAAGCATTTATGATTGATTCATTTCTTAGAAACTTGAAAGATTTCCCCTATGAAGTATTGAACTTCTCTCTCCTTGTTGTGACTTTATTTGCGTAGGCATGATGCCTGTAAATATGCATGTCATCTTGTAAGCCCTAAGGAAACCTCATCTTTGTTAAGATGCATCTTTGTTAAGACCCCCTTCCATCTTTATTAAGATATATCCCCATCTTTGAGATATGTGTGTGGTTATAACCTCCTTATGTTTAAGTCTTATAAGAACTTCCCCCTTTCATGATATTATAATATCTTAATGTTTGTTTTGGTTGTAACCATTTATCTTGATTAAAATCATTACTTGATATTGTAAATTCTTGCTTTGGTTATAACCATTCATCCTGATTGAAATCCTTACTTATTGTAATATGCTTGCTTATTTTGGGTTGTAACCATATCTCTGTTAAGTCATTACCCCCAAGTGATGGAACTCTTTAGTTCTCATCCAAGTTGCCTCATCTTTTCCCTTTCAAAGGAAAGTCTCTCTATTGACCCTTCGATCATAGATAGCTCAAGAACCTCATAGGTCTAAATAGAACCTTCTCCTCTTTTGGTCTGGATAGAACCCATAGGATTTAAACACATAGGTCTGGATAGAACCTTCTCCCCCTTTAGGTCTCATAGAACTGGATAGAACCTTCTCCCCTTTTGATCTGGATAGAACCAATAGGATTTAAACTCATAGGTCTGGATAAAACCTTCTCCCCCTTTTGGTCTGGATAGAACCAATAGGATATAAACTCATAGGTCTGGATAGAACCTTCCCCCCTGTTGGTCTGGATAGAACCAATAGGATTTAAACTCATAGATCTGGATAGAACCTTCCCCCCTTTTGGTCTGGATAGAACCAATAGGATTTACACTCATAGGTCTGGATAGAACCTTCCCCCCTTTTGGTCTGGATAGAACCAATAGGATTTACACTCATAGGTCTGGATAGAACCTCCTTCCCTCTTCAGGTTTGGATAGAACCAATTGATCCTTATTCTGTAGTTCGTGCCCGAACTACGACCGTTCTGATTTCTCATTGGATAATGAGAATACATAGGCACAAGATGCAATATCTTGATGAGCAACCTTCCCCCCTTCTTCCTCCTTTTGGTCTGGATAGAACCAATTGGTCTTACAACATAGAGATAGTTAGAGATTGGTTAACTCTATGTAAGAATCATGGAGATGATTACTTACTCCCCTTTCTTGAGTGTACAATGTAGATCTAGAGAGTTTTCTTAAACTCTACACAAGCATTGTAATGTTTGTTCCCCTTTGAACCTTGATCATAATCAAGTGTTCTTTAACCCTTGTGAGGTGAACTACGATTGCTCTGATTCTATCCTAGTTAGGATACGTAGGCAGAGGACGCGATGTCTTTGCGAGCAAACTTAGAAACTATCTTTAGGTCTTAACCTACACCTTTTACCCAATCCCAATCCATAGCAAACATTTAACAAACTTAGCATACAAACAAACAAAAGGTTCCAGTAGAGTACTACAGATGTTTAGGATGTGAAATACCTATCCTAGGCATAACCAACCCCGCCCCCGAATCTTTTAGCATTATTGTTACATCACGCAAAAGGTTCTTTCATTCTTTAGACCTTTCCTTTGGATAAATTAAAGTCTGGTTGTGAATTTAAGAATTAAAGATTCAAGTTGATCAATAGCTTGGTATCACAATTCTCACCGCAACACTGTGTAGTTGGTTTTTGAATACATTTGGTTGATGTTTGTGATGATTGTTGTTTAATGTCATTTTCTATTTTCTTTCGATTTGGCCTATGTATGAGCTTTTAGAGCAAACCATGCATGGATTTGTGTTTTATGTAGTGAGACGGTTTGAATGATGTAGAAATTTCTGTGTTTCGTGAGCTTTTGATATCGGCCACTGTTTATGCTCGCCGGAGAAGATGACCAGCGCCACCTTGCTCCGGCCATCTGGTTTTGCTCCATTTTTAATTCCAGGCGTATTCTCAGTCGTTGATGTGTTTGACTTATCTGGTTTGGATTGTTAAGATGTAACCTGAGATGTTGTCTAGGCTATTTCATTTTAAAACACAACCATTGGATCTATTGACTCATTTGAATTGGAAGGTTGAGATCTGATTTGTGTTTGACCTAGGTTTTTTAGATTAAATCATAGCCTTTGGATTGTTTGGACTCAGTTGGGATGGATGGTTGTGATGGGATTTCAGCCCCCTTTAATGAAACACTGCGTTTAACAGCTTTCATCCTAGCCATTTGATCATTTGTTTGAGTTTAATCGTGTGGTTGTGATTTAACTGCATTTTATTTTAAAGAGTTAACTGCACGCGTGTCAGGTTGTGGACCTTTAGATCGTTGACTGGTCTTGGGAACGTGTGGTTGTGATTGGGTTTCGCCGAGTTAACTGAATAGAGACTGGATTGGGCCTCTATTGTCATTTGCACCCACTTGCCTGAGCCCATTTTATTTTGCACGCTTCTAGGCTATTATTTACACCACTGCCTTATTTATTTTATTTTCTTTTATTTTATTTTGTTTTTGTTTTGTAACTGTTTTGATTTAATTCCAAATAAAATACTTCCAAGCCTGATAAAATTCTACAAAAATTTATTTTAGACATTTTAGGATGTCTTTTATTTTTAGGAAATTTTTATTTTATTTTTTGGTTTTATTTTCAATTTGAAAAGGAATTATCAATTGGAAGTGTTTTAAGTGAGTTAAATCTTGACTTTGTGTGATTCTTGTTTTCTTTCTCTCATTTCCTTTTGATCAAATGACTAAAATTTAATCCTCATATCTATGATGAGTTGACTAAAATTTGAGGACCATTTTTCCCCTGTTTTGTTGACTTTAGGGTTGGATAAGGCTTACTTGAGGATCTCTAAGTTTGAGAACCAATGGAATGCCACGCTCACCAACAATAAAGAGCGCGAAGACAGGTTAAAGCTACAGATCAACAAGTTGAAGGCGCATCTCAATGCCAAAGATGAGGAGATTGCTGCAGAGGCATCACTTAGACGAGATAGTGAGTACAGGTTGAACGAAGCGATTGTGAACTTGAAGGATCTCAGGTTGAGAGCTGATTCCAAGAGATGTAGGCTTGAGGCGTGTTTTGGGGAAGGAGCTTGGGACGACCATGTTGAGAGTCTACAGCATACTGTTAGCCGACAGGATTTTCTTATTCAGGGACTGCTTGCTAGGCCAGATCACCCTGAGACACTGAAGCTGCTAGAGGACTTCCAAGCTCGTCTTCCAGCTTGACTATCTTGTTTATCTCTGTTGTAGTTTTGATGCTTATTGGTTGTTGTTTGACCATCACCAGGCTTGTTGGTTGAGGTCTTTTTCCTTATTGCACTCAGTTGTAGCTTGTACATTGCCTGTTGGCCTGTGATTATATATGAAGAGTCTCTGTTCTATGCTTGTCTGTAGGGTTCTCCATTGTTGTGTTTTTCTCGGAAACTAGAATCGAGGGGGAAATTTCCCTGTTACATACATATATGTCTGCATTTTAGCATTTTTCTCGCATTGCAGGTGCATCGGAACTGTTAATCTTATTTTCCTGTGGTCCACTAGTTGTTTCAGGATATGGTCCACTAGTTGTTTCAGGATAGATGCTCAGAAATCAACGTAGAGCTATGGAGCAACTTCAAGCAGAGCTGAGGGGAATGCAGAGCCAGATGAGGCAAGTTATGGGGGATATGCAGGCATTACGTTTGGATCAGAAGGTGCTTAGAGAGGAAAACCAGCAGTTGAAGACTCAAATGGGCTTGATGGCAGAAGTGTTGAGAGGTGTGCTAAGAAGGGATCAGGTGCCTGAGACTGCAGTAGAGGTGCTAGTTCCACTTTCGTCAGTGAAACCTCTCCCAAGGCATGATAGGCCTCAGAGATCTTGTGCACGCCCTGAAGCTCCAGAATTTCTTCGTCAACGGCCATGTCCTGTCTCCCAGGGTAGTCCTAATGCTGAAAAGTATGCACCAATGCTGAGGAAGTCTGCCAGAATTTTTGATCAGATTCCTATGACATATGCACAGGTGTTGCAATTCTTGCTTCAGCTTCGGTTAGTCAAACTTCGGACCCGGTCTCCGCTTACTGGGACCCCACCACCAGGCTATGATGAAAGCGCCCACTTTGTTTTCCATGATGGGGCACCAGGGCACGATGTAGAGAACTGCAAAGCTTTTAACCATGTAGTTCAGGATTTAATTGAGGCAAAGACAATTGAATTCGCGTCGGGCGGCATAATCATACCATGTGGTCTTATTCCATGCACTGCAAAAGAGGTAGTTGTTCCTCCTATTCATCCTGAAGATGCCTTGAACCAAGAGGATGCCTTACAATTTATGACTTCTAAATCCCCGTGCCCACAGCTATTGCCGGATCCTGGGCCGAACCTGAGGATGAAAATACCTAAACAGAGGGAGTCCCTGATAATTCAGACCCAATCCCCAGATGTTTCAGTTATTCCTGGTCAACGATCTTTTGGATCTTCGCAGCGTACATCAGTTTCTCGCCAGAGTCAACGGTTTGGGCGTTATCAGTCGCGTCAGCACGCCAGGCAAAGACCAAAGAGGCAAGAGAGGTATTTTACTCAGTTGCCAATATCATACAGCTAGTTGTTGCCATGTTTGATCAAGGGTGGACTAATAGTGCCGAAGGAAATGAATCTCGTGATTCCTCCATATCCGCCAGGTTTTGATGTCAATGCCTGTTGTGAGTACCATGCCGGGGCGCAGGGGCATTCAACTGAGGATTGTAAGGTGCTTAGGAGCCAAGTTCAGACTCTGCTGGATTCCAACCGGGTCTCAATCAGGCCTCAGGGTATTCAGATCAATGATCTTCCGTCATCCGACCAGGTAGGTGTATCAGTTCATGTTGTGGAAGAGTTCACTGAAAGCAAATGTTCAGAGGATTATTAGACTGACTTCAATGAGCAATTCTGAAGATGGCTGACTCAGCAACAAGTCAAGATGTGAAAGCCCAGTTCCCAAAAGCTGGCAATCTTTGTTTTATCCTGTTATTTCTTTACATTTGTAGTTTCTTTCCTGTTTAAATGCAAATTTCGCTTGTAAAACTTATTTGTTTTTAATTGATATTGATAATGAAATGAATATGCATGTTTTGATTAAATCCGTTCGTGTTCACTAATTATTGCTTGCAGATGTCAAATGTTTGTTTAAGCGGAATCCGGGGAGGATGAAAAAGTTTAAAGATGCGCAAGCTTCCGATCGTATGCTTTTGAATAAAACCTGCTGATGATGTACAGGCATTGTTTCAAATTCCTAAACACCAGAGATATAAGGATGATAATCCCTTGTCAACCCCTTTGAGCCTGGTAGTAGGAATTCCTTTCTGAAAACGAAAAACCCTCAATCTTAACCTGGGGAAGGGTAGGTGTTAGTTAATTTGGTCAAGCATCCAAATTGTAACAGGAGTGTTCCCGTTCAAGGATCAATCACACCTCTAGAGATCGTGCCTAAAAATCCGCAATAGTTAAACCTTGTCTATAATGAGTGACATAGTCACAACCGCTTTTAATAAGTTAGGCAAGCATGTGTCACATGATTTGTTCCGAGAGAAAAAAAAAGAGAATAAAAATAGAAGCCCGCTAAGTCGCATCTTGAAAACAAGTGACTTAAGCAAAAATTAGGGCGTCCCGCTGGACTTCAAAATCAAAGAAACTCAAAAGAGCTAGTCCAGGCAAAAATTAGGAAAAAACGAAAAAAAAATGAAGAGCAAAAAGGATTACAAAATATAAAATCCTCGGGAAAAAAAATCGTGTGACTTCTGACACCGAAGACAAAAAGCGAGTGTCTGTCACTCCAGAAACTTGTGGTTTCCTGAACCGTCACTCCTGTCATCCAACCTCTGAGAGGTAAGCGCTAGTGTCGAATTAGCTGAGCGTAGGATTGGAGAACATCAAGGAGAATGGGTGGGTTAAAATAACTTTGGGCCTTTATCCTTTCTTGCTTAACCGTGAACCTGACCATGTTACATCCTTCAAAAGTCCTAATTGAAGCAGGTTTGTTTCGAAAGCATACTTCAGAAATATCGCGTCGAAACTGACTCCTAAAAAGATTCCTCTTACCACGGTGGTATTAATGTGGACATTGTAATTCATACACTTTATTTCGAAAACTGTCATATGCGCTGCATTAATATATCTTTTATGCAGAACAATTTTGTTTTACTTGCGAGTAAGAACTTGACAACAGGAAAGTTTCCACAACGGAAAGTTTGATCAGGATAGAATGCAGAATGCCTGAATACCCTTTTGAGTCAAGACCAGCTTTATCAAATGATCACATCATGGGAGTCAGTCATCTAGAAGTCAGGTAATCTGGGGCAATGAGGTCGAGATTTGGTAAATCTCTTGCAGCCAGGGGTACTGCTCTATCAATCAGCCAATCAGGGGCAAAATCATTGCAAGGTTGGGGCAGACCAACCTAAGAGCATGTAGGCTATTCTTGGGCGGAGGACAATTAATATGAAGCACCTCTTCGAGGTCCAAAATGCTGAAGCAGTTCGTATCTGTCGCGGTGAAATTTGGATACCAAACTATTGATTAGTTTGAATCTTTAATTCATTTTTGCAACCGAACTTTGATTTGTCCAAAGGAAGGGATAAAGATCGAAATACCCACAATGCAATGCAAATGCAAGGTTTAGAGAGTTTAGGTTCGGGGGTCGGTTAAACTTAGGGAAGGTACTAGCATCCTAAGTTTCTGTAGTACTCTACAGGAACCTCTTATTTTATGTTTGTTTACTGCTAAGTGTTATCTGCTTAAAGGTTTAAAGACCCTAGTGGTTTATATCTAAGTATACTCGATAAGGCATCGCACCTTGTGCCTACATATCCTTACGGGAGTGGAATCAGAGTATGTTGTAGTTCACCCTAAAGGGTTAGAGGAGCCCTTTGACTGTGGTCAAAGTTCCTACGGGTTTAGGGTAGTTGTTTTGATTGGGCTTAGGAGAAGAGATGAGTCTTCATTTTAAGGGAGAGATAACCGCCACAAATGTGAAAGGGGCTGTAGGAAATGGTCTTTGCATCATCTTAAGAAAAGGTCTTAAATACTCGGATGGTCGCCAAGTATGCCTTTGTCGTTCTTAAGGCAAAGTCCCTACGTGTTTGATTGTATTGTTGTGGGGGTGGAGATTATATCTCACTTAAGATGATTAACATCTATTCTCTAAATGTGTTTGAAAAGTTGTATAGTGTTGATTGTTTTGTCTAAGTTGTAAAGATTAAGACAAGGTCCTTCCTATGGGGTAAGTCCTAAACTTAAGTGATCAACTTGAAGAGTCAAGGATCGAGGGGAATATGATGCATATGATGTGCAACTACACACAACGTTGAATTATGTGTAGGTTTTTCCTTTGGACGGAATGCGATGCGATAAGAGTAGATATGATAATGTGAATGCAATAGAATAAATTGCAGAAGAGTAAATTGCAGAAAGATAAACCATACACATACGCATGAAAGCGCTAAGTGAGTGTGTGCATTGTGAATAAGATAAAGCAGATAAGGATAAATGATACATACGCATGGAAGCGCTAAGTGTAAGTGCATGTGTCGTGAAGTGTGAATGTGCACAGTCGATTGAGTTTACGCTGTGAGTTGATTTTAGCGGGATGTTGGATTAATTGTGAGAGGTTTTGGTTTGAATTGTGAGAAAATGTTAATTTTGATTTTAGTAAAAGTTGTTTTTTGATCTCTTAAACAAAAGTTATATTAATTATTTTATTTATAAACGTTGCATAAATTGTTTGAATTGTAAGAAAATGTACTTTTTAATGAATTTGATTTTATAAAAAAAGTTAAATTAATTATATTTTTGTGAAAGGTTTTATTATCAATATTAGCCATTAAATTGGATTATGTGGTTTTAAAAAAAGTATGTATAATAAAATAATTATTAATAAATTGGTGTATATAAAATGTATTTGATAAATAAAAGGTTGTAGTTATTATTTTAATTTTAAAAAAACTGGTTATAATGGAGATTAGTTAATTAAAACTGGTGAGGGTTTAACGGTGAGTCGTGTGTGTGTGATCCGTGTACAACCAAAACGCAAACAACGTGAAAGCGAAACGACAGAAAATAGAGTGAACCCTAATCCCATTTGCAACCCGAACCCCTGAATCGGAAGCGAACCCCTCTCTGGTTCCTCTCCAATCGATTCATCTCCGTTTTGATTCGCCATGCTCCGTTCATTTTCCTCTGAGAATCAACTTGCACTAACAAATCGAGCGATCAAACAATTCAAAACTTTAACATGGGCGAGAGCTTTACCGCGAATTGGGCGGCGGATGGTGATGGAGTCTCGTCGATTGGTGTTGCGGCGGCGTCTTGAGTGATTCTACCGATGGAAAAGAGATAAGCTTCTTCTCCTTGATTTCGCGATAGCTTCTTCTTTTCTCCCTCTTTCGTTTTTTCATCGATCCCTCTTCTCTTCTCAACACTCTCTTTATATAGGCTTCAAAGGGGATTAAAGTCTGATTGAATGCTTTTTAATCATTTTAATGCTGATTGGAACCCAATTTGAAAAGTTTCCTCTTCTGTTCCAATTTTGTTGAGCGTTTTGTTAAAATAGATTTTAATGCATCAATCTCGTTTAATAAGTTGTCTGTCCAGGTTCAATGCTTGGGGATTTGGATGGGATATTCTGAATCTTTGTGGAATATCCTCTGATTGATTTTGCTAACTGGATTTCTGGCTTTGGCAGGTGCGGAAAACACACAAATTGTTGGGCCAGCTGGTGAATTAGAAGTCCAAAAGGGAGGGGCCCGTGTTTGATGCCTTGGAAAAACTTCACGAAAAAACTGGGGGCTGCAGTAGGTGGAGGAGTAGCTGGAGTACCCTTTGCTCATAACTGATGTAGAGCTAAATCCAGCAGCAGCTGAGTTGGACTCTGTGCTACTACCGCCACAGGAGGATGCGTCGATCCACTGGTTATCTTCGTTACTCCAGTTTTAACCAAACTTTCAAATCTTGAATTTGCTTGAAGGTTTAATTAGCTATTGTTCTTTTTGTGATGATTGCCTCTGTTTGAATTGAAGGCGATGGTTAACTCCGTGTTCTTCTTGTTATGCTTTATCAGTGGTTGTCTGATAGATTGTGATCTCTTTGCCTCTTTGTTTGGTAGCAAGTATCGCACTGAGCTGGTAACCTCATTGTCTTATTGTATCTGCAGGTGGAGTTGGCTTTAATACGCTCGTTTTGGAAGTGCAGGGTTGCTGACTTTGAAGCTTCCGTAAGATACATACTTTTTTACGGCAAAGCTGACAAGGTATAGAGTCCTTCGTATTCCACAATTCCTATGGATTTTTGTTATCTGTTATGAACCTCTATCATGCTTGCTTGACAGGTTGTTATTTCAAATTGTGTCGCGCCATTCGAAGTTGGCGTTTGGAAAATTGGTTGCTGCCACTGATGCGTTGTTTTAATCCCGTTGGCGTGGTTGCTCTGGTAATTTGTTTTCATGACTCGCAATTTCTTGTAATGATTCTCCTTGCCAATTCCCTCACTTATCTGTTTAATTTGACATGTAGAATTCAACAAAAGCTGTGGAGGTTCGAGCAGGGCTCTTTCGTATGGATGCGGTTGATTTAGGTTTGGCAATTATATGCTCCAGGTGCTTATTTGCTTCGGCACTGATTTCGTTTTGATGATTAATTGCAGCAGTTGGATAAGAACGGTGAGTTTCTGTCATATGTCGGTTTTGGGACGAATATAATGCATTCTAATTTCTTGTGCTCATTGTCGCAATCTTCTCCCTTTATGAATGCAGGTCGAAATAAAGCTGAGATGCCACCCAAAGATGCGGAGTGTTGTTGACGAGGCTTGCGTGTGTATTCGGAAAGGCGGTTGTGATTGTCTCTTCGTCTGAAGAAGCCACAAGGATGATGCAGGTGGCCACTTGGAGAAAGGATCTCGAAAGTTGCTGAATTACTGGCCGATCCTGAGGAGTAAACCAAATCCGTTTGGCAGACTAACAGGCTGCGCCTAAAGCTGCAAGACAAATGAATGTTTACCCTCCAGCAGAGTAGCACAACAAACATGCTGGCAAACAAATCACGATGTTATCATGTTCCTCAAACAGTCCAAGGGTGTTTCTGAACGTGTAGGTTCCTTTATGCAAACAATATGCCGGCGCAGTTCAGTGGCATACCACCTTCTACCTTGACCCTGAGGCTACGGCTCGAGACAACAATTCAACGATGTTAGAGACTTCGAAAGTGTCGACGACATTGATAGTTTACCTCTCCCTCCTTTAAGTTGTTAATCCGTCTTTAAGACCCCTAGTTATGCGTTGTAAACGTTAACTTTGTCTTGTAACCCTCTGAGGAGTCCCTCACCCAGATGTAAACCTTGGCTTCACTTTGCAATACAGGAGTGGTTCCAATTGTTTGGTTTTGATGAGTTTTAGCGCTAAGGTTGAATTTTATCATGCTCTCTTTGTACAAATTTGTATAGTTATAGAAGCTTTTGAGTTGGTAATGAATTGTGAACCTACTGTTGAGTATATTAGATATGAAAACCTATGCACGCACTGAATCACATCTCTGAAAACTGATTGATCTTAATATGTATCTCTAAAAGATGGCTTGATGACCAAAACAGGAAGATCTCGAATACTGAAACTCTTTCTCAAATCCTTGAGGTTCAAGCACGGTGCCTTTGCAAAAGTTTTGTAATTTAAAGCTTATTTATATAAACGAACAAATCTCCCGCTTGACTTCCTAAATTTGTAATCCTCTTGTCCACCTCTAACAACACATAACATAGGTTTTAACAGTAAAATTCCGACTTCTCTTTACGGTTGGAAAAGCTAATTCGGGCATAGAATTGTACATCTCCGTCTTCCAATTCAAAATAAAAGTAACGTGCTTTGGGAGAGGATGCTTTAATCAACGTGAACCATCTCGACCAGACAAAGTTTTCAACTAAATCTCACATGATCAAACTTATCACCAAAAATGAAGGGAATCTCTTAGTCTTCTTCGCGGGAACTTAAGGAATTTTAGGATCTTTGAGTTGGGAAAGCTTGATTGGAAAGAACATATATTTGTAGTCCAAATACCTGCATACCCTCGTTAGTCGCACACACAAATGGAAGATAATATGCAAATAATACAAAAATCAAGGAGGTGGAATCTTAAGGTCAAAAATTAGGGTGCAACAGATGCCCCTATTTAAGTTACTCCTATTCGGAGATATGGAGATTGAGATCTCCGTCTCGACGAGATAGGAGGGACTTAAATACAAACATTTGCGCAAATGTTTGGCCATAAGAAGCCACCGAATGCAAATGATATGCAATGATATGAAAATGCAAGGCGGACAAATCTGTGAGAAAGAGGTCATGAACTGGACGCGACATGCTAGACAGAAAAGCAACAGATCCAACAAGGCGGGACCCTACGAGGACATGAACAATCACTCATGGGAAATCTCCAAACGTGTAACGGTAACTCATGCATCAGGGATGCGGTGGTTTTGACGATTTGTGATCGAAAGATACTTTTACTACCAAGGTGGTGGTCAAAAGTAACTCAAAATGGATCCCTTTTTTTTTTATTTTATATTTTGTAACTCAGCTGAAATGGTAAAATGTATAACCTCTCCTGGCATCATGGTACGGGGACCATGAGCTAGTCTCGGTCTTTGATGTCATTGTAGTTGTGGATGTTGTTGTAGTTGTTGAGATTCCCCGAGCATCATGATATGGGAGTCATGCGCCGGTCTCGGTCTCTGATGTCAAACTTCCCCTTGCTCCATGGTATGGGAACCATGAGCTGGTCTCGGTTTCTGATGTCAAACTTCCCCTTGCTCCATGGTATGGGAACCATGAGCTGGTCTCGGTTTCTGATGTCAAACTTCCCCTTGCTCCATGGTATGGGAACCATGAGCTGGTCTCGGTTCCTACCCAAAATGATGGAAACTCGCGAGAGCGTCTTCAAAGAGGGGTTGTAAGTTGTAGATTGTAGATGTAACTGTAGTTGTAAATTGTAATGTTGATGTAGATGTTCGGCTGTGAGCCATAGTGTCATTGTAGATTGTATGTTGTAAATTGTGACACTGTAGAATTGCTGATGTAAATGTTGTCGATGTAATCTGTAATTGTAGAATTTTGTAGATGTGATCTCGTACTTGTAATTGTAGATGCAATTTGTATTGTATTGGCAATTTGTAGAATGTGCACCGGGGATCTTCAAAAGAGTTGTAAACCGGTTGATACGTGGAGTGTCCTCTTGTAAGGAGATATGTCATTGATTGTACTCATAATGAACTCTCTGGGGAAAATCATTTTTGAGGTATCTTTGCTGTAATTGTAGGAATATGTAAGATTGTTGTAGCAGAAATCCTCAAATGGGGAAATATCTGTAATGTCCTTTGACTTGATAATCTTGAAATAATCCACTGGGGATAGACAGATTGTCTTGAGGAAGTTGTTGTTTGTCGTTTTCAGAATAGATCTGCCCAAAACGTGTTGCTCAAATAAAGGGATCTTCTCTCATTCAGCTGTAAGTTGTCGAGTGGATCTTGTAATGTTGTTGAAGAAACGGTGTGTCTTCAATGGTGATCCTCATGACGTCAAAGTACAAAATAAATGCACTTTGACCCATGCTCAAGAGCTGGAGATGTTCATAGTGTGATTGTCAAAGACCGAAGTTCAATTCGGGAAATAACCGAAGAGAAACTGTCAAGCAAGACTCAACCATAGAGGCATAAACTCTGATGGGAATGTACTGAAACAACTGTCTTCCACGAGGATCGAACTCCGTGGGGAAATAGAAATATTGACTTTTTTTTTGCTTAGGGCTGACAACTCTATTTGGAAGGAATAAGACACGCCCAAATACCCAAGGGTAAACGCAATCAAAGAGATATAGTAAAACAAACAAAAGATGCACAAAATGCAAATGTTATGCTATCTACTTATATGATATGTGTATGCTTATGTTGACAAAACAGACGAAAGCAACGACCGAAGATAGGATAAACGTCTCGGAACAAACATCCGACTAATCTTCGAAGATAGAAGTACCACTGGGGTAGATGAAGAACTAAATATAGGATCCCAATACTGCTTCAAAACTTCACAATTCTCTTGAGACAAAGTGATCAATCCAGTTGGGGATGTAACATCTTGATAAGTTTGACATGTTGTATGAAATTGTAGACGGAGGTACCCAAACCGAAGTTTCATAGGGGGTAAGATGAATATCCTGGGTCTTCGTAGTTTGTTGAATATGTTGGGGTTGAGCTTTCTGAGGATGAAATATACATCTTTTGCTCCAATCTTCAAGTGCCCCAAGTCACATAGCTGAAAAGCACCATCTAGAGAGGATTTTACAGAAAACATGATGTCCCAATGCCCCACTGTTTTCAAACTCTCTAGAGATTCGTCGAATCTTGACGTAACTGCCCCTGATTGGCGGTAAGTGAGTCCTTTGAATTTCTTCCAGTTGAACTCAAGACTTGCGCGGATGAAATTTTCTTGGGAAGAATGACTTGCCCCAAGTCAGCAAAATCTTCAAATATCATCATCAATGTCTGTATGTGGTCTTTCTAAGATGTCAAGCGTATTTAGCACATTTGAAATATCCATTTTGAAATGGTTAATGCAACACGCGTTTGTCTTGAAGTTTTGAAAAGGGGTATCGCAATAGCTTGTGATCGAAACCACTAGTTAGGATACAAATTGAACCATTATTTATAAAGCCGATTTAATTTGAGCGTAGCTCAAGGAGTCAGGAAACAATATTTCATCGAGTATGCTTTCGAATTAGACCTTACTTCAGTTAGGACTTTGAAGGTTGTATATGGGTTTAATTTATGATTTGTAGAATGGAGGAAGAAAGGGTTAGTATATTTGTGCCCACCCAATTTTTGAAGATGTTTATTATTTTTGATATCACCCTGCCCCGGGTTAAGAAAATGAGGTTGGAAAGGGTTTGGGAGAAAGAGAATGGGTCCTCAATCAAAGTTTTAAAAGGAAAGGGCGGACTATTTTGGTGTTTAAGAGGTTTAAAATAATGCCTTACATCATCAGTAGGGTACTTATTCGAAGCATACAACAAGAGATCATATGTTTTACTTTATCATCCTCCTTCCAATTCTCTGTCAGAGCGAGAGATCGGGTAAAAGTCGACATTATAAATAATTTTGAAAAACTATTTGAGTGAAAACGAATGGATTTCTTCAAGACAAACAGTTATTGCATTACTTATTCAAAACAGAAAGTTCTTACATGCAAAATATGCTTTCAATCAAAGAAATAAACACGGACAAAATGAAATAAATTTCTTCGGGGAGTCCTTTCCAGGATCTTTATTGTGCTCGCATGTAAACGGGAAAGACATGCAGAAATGTCTGGTGCGCAGCTTTCAGACACGGCGTTGACGACCTTGAATCATGCCTGGGGAGGATGAACCTTGTCGAGATATGGGGGTATCTCGCACATAAGGGACGAAACCCTCAAAGAACAAGATGCCATCTTTGACCAAATTTTGGACGTCTGCTTTCATGCCGTAACAGCTCTCGATGTCGTGCCCCGGAGCACCTTGATGATACAGGCAAAACTTGTTGGCATTGTACCAGTATGGAAACCTCTTAGGTACCTTGGGTGGGGCTTTAGTCTGGATATGCCCTCTTTGAATTAGAGCTGGAAACAAATCAGCGTACTTCACCGGGATGGGATCAAACTGGTGAATTACTTCTCTTGGTGTATCTGGAGTCATCCTTTGATACCTTTTCCGAAATTGTCGATGCTGTGGTTGATCTGGGGAGGCCAACCTCTGCCTAGGATGTGGTTGTTGTTCACGCTGAGCGGGCATCGCATACTGGTGCTGAGGATGGGGTACCGGAGCTATGAATTCTCTGGAAGGTCCACAGTCATCTCTATTGTTTGGGGCTATACCCAAGTTGCGATGGTATTGCTTCACAAAAGCAAAAGTTAAGTCTTCCCAAGACTGAATGTGATTTCTTTGCAGATTCATATACCATGTTAATGGTGCTCTACCCAAACTTTCTTGGAAGCAGTGAATCAAGAGTTGGTCGTTTCCAAGATAGGCGGTCATCTTCTGACAGAACATCATCAAATGATACCTTGGACAGATTGTACCTTTGTATACTTCGAAGGCGGGCATCTGGAATCCCGGGGGGATAACTAAGTTTGGAACTAGGTGCGGGTCATGAGCATGGAAATCAGGCGCACGGTTCGTCTTCATCATTTTCCATCGTTCCTCGAAGTCACGAAATTCATTCTTGAATGCTGTAAACTCTGGATCGTCCATTTCCTTTTCTTGCACAGGCTGAAGTTGCATAGGAACAAAGTTGTCGGAGGGACGGCGAAGTGTCGGATTAGACCTTACTCTGAAGCTAGTCATGCGATCCATGTCTTTGTTCTCCTCACTATCCTTTAATGATACTTCCAGCTTGGTCAGATGGTCGAGACGGCGACTGACAGTAAAGATGGAAAACCGAAATGAGCCACAACAAAGGAAAGACACGTGCACAAGACGTAAAATGCCATGCTAAATGCAGGATGTTAATGCATGATGCAGATGCAGATGTAGGAGGATACTTCAAGAAACTCAAAGTGTTTTTCAGTGTTATAATGTAGGATAATTGAAAAACTTTTTATTTTTGAGAAACACTGTAAAGCAAAGTACTCTTTCAAGAGTTTATTACAACGAAAGCAAAAGAAAACTTAGAAATCTATCCCACAGTCTTCTCCTTTGTACGGAGCTCCTCGGTCAACTGGTCAATGCGCTCCTGCAGCGCTGCTTTCTCGATGATGAGTCGTTCCACACATTCTTTCCAAGCCATGGTAGTTGAGGGGAGATCATCATTGGTAACATCACTTGAAGAGGCATGAGGAGAAAATAAATCTCCTTGCGCCTTTCTCTTTCTGGCAACTTCTAATTCTGGGGTCTTCTGAAGTCTTTCCTTCTCTACTTTGAGGGTGAGGAACTTATTCTTCCAGGCAGTCCTCAATTTCCGGACTTCATCCAAAGCAATCCTTACTTGTTCTATTTCTTCTTCCTCGAACCAGTCGGGGTCATGAGGAGATAATACCATAGGTTCGTGAAACGGAAAAGGCATCTTGAGATCGAGAGCCCTTTCTCGCACCCAATGCAGATAATCCTCGGAAGCAGCACAGTCGGGGTATCCTGAAGCAGCTGTTCCTTCCCTATCAATGTATTTCCATGTATAAATGATGACAGTCTTCAGATCTAGATCCTCTTCTCCTTTGAAATAGATCTCTTCCAACGAAACTGGGTCAGGCACTTGGATCATAGGGTGTCCAAACTGTCTACGGGCCAACGCGGGATTGTAACTTATACATCCTTCTCTTCCAATAAGCGGTACGTTAGGGAATCCTCCGATGCTAGGAATCATAGGCACGCCTCCATAGGCGGGATCATACCAAACAATGTCCGAGTGGGTAAGGGCCATAAGTATCTCGGACCATCGAGGTGTTGCTACTTCATCCCAAAGGGACGGATACCAAGTCAAACGAGCGATGAACCATGAGTACAGCAAGGTGGTACAACATACAATGTGTCCTCCTCCTTCGGCATTCTTCGAGTGAATCGAGAAGTACGTATCAGCAAGCAAGGTGGGTACTGGATTCTTGAGTATGAACAACTTGATTGCATCCATATCAACAAAATTGTCAATTTTAGGGAACCAGAAAGTCCCATAGACCAATAAAGCGAAATTGGCTTCCAATATGAGAGCCTCCTTTCTTTCGGCGTGGTAACGGACTTTTTCGATCAAAAAGTCGGCGGGGAACCCAAGGACTCCTTCCCTGGTGGTTAGGTGTGTCTGGACATCTTCTAGGCTGAGATGAGTAGCATTTGCAATTTCTTGATGACTGGGCGTGTCTTCTCTTCCGGTGAATAGGGGTCGAACAGTCACAGGCATCCTCAAAAGTTCTGAGTATTCTTCCAAGGTTGGCATCAACTGGTAGTCCGGAAAAGTGAAGCAGTGATACATCGGGTCATAAAATTGAACCAATGTTTCCAACAGTCCTTCTTTCATCCTTAGCTCGAGGAAACGAAAAACTCCTCCATATTCTGCTGCGAAGGCAAAGCGATCCTCGACGAGTTCGGCTAGTTCTCTCAAGCTTTCGAGGTTGGGACTCTGAAAAGTGTACTTCAGGGTTTCTCTTCTGAAATCCATGATTACAACACCTACAGAACGAGTTTGAGTTTCTTGAAGTGAACAATGGAAAAAGAATGTAATGCAAGATGATTAGGACTTCATGGGATTCCTCTATTTATAGGCATTGCGGTAAAAGAAAACGTTTTTATTAAATTTGAAACGGACTACATAAATATTCTTTTAAAGAGTCCCAAATAAAAGCTAAATAAAAGCTAGTAAAGACACTAAAGAAGCCTTGAACGCTGCTGCTTGAGCTGCTCTTCTAGTTGCGCCTTCTCACGGATAAGGTTGTCCACAATTATTTTCCAGATAGTGCATTGTGGGTCGGAGAAAAATAAATCCTCCATGACTTTCCTCTTCTTGCAGGGGAGTAGCTCTTCATCCTTCAATTGTAGTTGCGCCTGAAGTTCATCCTTCTCCTCTTGAAGTTCAGCATTCTGCTTTTGAAGTTCAGCATTCTGCTTTTGAAGTTCAACCTTCTGCTCATCATTTTCTGCCACTGCCACGTGGTACTTGTTCTTCCAAGATTCCAGCTCATGTTGAGACTTCCTTAAGGACACCTCTAACTCCTCGGCTTTAGACATAAAGACATAAGTGGACTCTCTCCTGGGAGCTATGGGATCTTGACGGGAATAGGGCATCTTTAGATTGGTTGCCCTTTTTCTGACCCACTGGAGGTATGGTTCTAAAGACACACAGTTCGGCTTCGCTAGACTTCTCTTCCCTTTCTTGTGTACACTACGCCATGCATGTAGAATCTTTCCTCGGAGCTCTATATCTTCTTTGAAGAATATACCCTCTACTTGAACACTTTTGGGAGGTTCCTTCAACGGGTATCCCAACTGTCGGCGAGCTAAAATAGGATTGTAGCTGATTCCTCCATCAAAGCTGAGCAATGGTACATTAGCGAAGTCACCGCAGCTATCAATGATCAATACTCCATCATACACTCGATTGTACCAATCAATGTCAGAATGGGTCAGAGCCATAACCCTGGGAGACCAATGCTCTTTGCCAATGTTTCTAAAAGAGCTAGACTTCGGCAAGTGCGAAATAAACCACTTGTAAAGTAAAGGTACACAGCAAGTAATCATCCCTCCACCACGAAGGTTTCGGAGATGTACAGAGTGATATGAATTCCCCAACAGAGTTGGCACTGGGTTGTTCTTCATAAAGATCTTGAATGCTTTGAGATCGATGAAACCTTCGAAACTTGGGAATAAGAACAGCCCATAAACAAGCAAGGCAAAAATTGCCTCAAACGGAGCCTTATTAGAATAATCAGCATAGAATGAAGCTTTCTCAATTAGGAAACCTGTCTTTAAACCAAGAGTTCCATCCTTAGTAACTAGGTTGGCTTTGACGTCGGATACCTTCAAACGGAGGGCTTTAGAAATATCCTTCTCATCAGGGTCCTTTTCCAAGAAAGGAAAAGGAGATTCCTCAAGGACAGGTACACCAACCAAAAAAGAATACTCTTCTAATGTAGGTAGCAACTGGAAGTCTGGAAAGGTGAAACAATGGTAAAGAGGATCATAGAACTGTAGTAGAGTGGCAAGAAGTCCTTCATTCACTGAGCAACCCAACAAAGATATCAGCTTCCCATACTTGGTCTTGAATCCTTCTTGATCTTCGATGAAACCCCACAACTTCTTTAGGTCATCCAATTTGGGACTCTTAAAAGTATATTTCACAGTATGTCTTTTATCTGAAGTCATAGTGACCTACAATGTTCATAAACGAAAGTAAATCCCATGAAGTCCAATGCAGAATGATGTTATATGAATGCAGCAAACACAAGTATTCACATAAGGACAATAAAGATAAACAAACAAGAGGGGCGCCCTAGGTTTGCAACGAGCATGGAGCAAAGGTGTACCCTTCCCAAAGGTTTAAGGACTAAAGGTTGTTTGTACCTGCAGAACAAGGTTCTAAAGGGACTCAGAATCATCAGCCCATCCATCGGATATTATCAATCTTCCCAATTACTCGAGGATTAATAATATTCTCAAGAGAACTTCTTTTGAGTGTAGCTTCGCGTAGCACTATTTCGGAAGTACTTCCTCATAGCCTCGCACTACGTCCTAATAAAGGCCAAAGTTGGGTTAAGGTAACTACGGTCCTCAATATCATAAGCTCCAAAGTCGAAAGTAGTGAGTGTCTTCACGATTGATCGTTCAACAGTACTATTTCGAAAAGGGCCTCAACTGAGCGGGATTCTCGATTCAACTTAGTAGGGATTCCACTCCCAATAAGCCTTATCGAATATATCACCATCCTATCTTAATTTCTCTCAAAGTTCGGGTGTAGAACTTTATCTCACCACTCAAGGACAACAATCCCAAAAGAAAAACAAGAGAAAGCATGTAAACAATTAATAAAGTAGGCAAATATATAAAGCAGTAAACAAAGCAAAATAAGATAGGGAAACCCACTAGAGAGGTCCCCAGTGAAGTCTCCATTTCTGTCGCGGTGAAATTTGGATACCAAACTATTGATTAGTTTGAATCTTTAATTCATTTTTGCAACCGAACTTTGATTTGTCCAAAGGAAGGGATAAAGATCGAAATACCCACAATGCAATGCAAATGCAAGGTTTAGAGAGTTTAGGTTCGGGGGTCGGTTAAACTTAGGGAAGGTACTAGCATCCTAAGTTTCTGTAGTACTCTACAGGAACCTCTTATTTTATGTTTGTTTACTGCTAAGTGTTATCGGCTTAAAGGTTTAAAGACCCTAGTGGTTTATATCTAAGTATACTCGATAAGGCATCGCACCTTGTGCCTACATATCCTTACGGGAGTGGAATCAGAGTATGTTGTAGTTCACCCTAAAGGGTTAGAGGAGCCCTTTGACTGTGGTCAAAGTTCCTACGGGTTTAGGGTAGTTGTTTTGATTGGGCTTAGGAGAAGAGATGAGTCTTCATTTTAAGGGAGAGATAACCGCCACAAATGTGAAAGGGGCTGTAGGAAATGGTTTTTGCATCATCTTAAGAAAAGGTCTTAAATACTCGGATGGTCGCCAAGTATGCCTTTGTCGTTCTTAAGGCAAAGTCCTTACGTGTTTGATTGTATTGTTGTGGGGGTGGAGATTATATCTCACTTAAGATGATTAACATCTATTCTCTAAATGTGTTTGAAAAGTTGTATAGTGTTGATTGTTTTGTCTAAGTTGTAAAGATTAAGACAAGGTCCTTCCTTTGGGGTAAGTCCTAAACTTAAGTGATCAACTTGAAGAGTCAAGGATCGAGGGGAATATGATGCATATGATGTGCAACTACACACAACGTTGAATTATGTGTAGGTTTTTCCTTTGGACGGAATGCGATGCGATAAGAGTAGATATGATAATGTGAATGCAATAGAATAAATTGCAGAAGAGTAAATTGCAGAAAGATAAACCATACACATACGCATGAAAGCGCTAAGTGAGTGTGTGCATTGTGAATAAGATAAAGCAGATAAGGATAAATGATACATACGCATGGAAGCGCTAAGTGTAAGTGCATGTGTCGTGAAGTGTGAATGTGCACAGTCGATTGAGTTTACGCTGTGAGTTGATTTTAGCGGGATGTTGGATTAATTGTGAGAGGTTTTGGTTTGAATTGTGAGAAAATGTTAATTTTGATTTTAGTAAAAGTTGTTTTTTGATCTCTTAAACAAAAGTTATATTAATTATTTTATTTATAAACGTTGCATAAATTGTTTGAATTGTAAGAAAATGTACTTTTTAATGAATTTGATTTTATAATAAAAGTTAAATTAATTATATTTTTGTGAAAGGTTTTATTATCAATATTAGCCATTAAATTGGATTATGTGGTTTTAAAAAAAGTATGTATAATAAAATAATTATTAATAAATTGGTGTATATAAAATGTATTTGATAAATAAAAGGTTGTAGTTATTATTTTAATTTAAAAAAAACTGGTTATAATGGAGATTAGTTAATTAAAACTGGTGAGGGTTTAACGGTGAGTCGTGTGTGTGTGATCCGTGTACAACCAAAACGCAAACAACGTGAAAGCGAAACGACAGAAAATAGAGTGAACCCTAATCCCATTTGCAACCCGAACCCCTGAATCGGAAGCGAACCCCTCTCTGGTTCCTCTCCAATCGATTCATCTCCGTTTTGATTCGCCATGCTCCGTTCATTTTCCTCTGAGAATCAACCTGCACTAACAAATCGAGCGATCAAACAATTCAGAACTTTAACATGGGCGAGAGCTTTACCGCGAATTGGGCGGCGGATGGTGATGGAGTCTCGTCGATTGGTGTTGCGGCGGCGTCTTGAGTGATTCTACCGATGGAAAAGAGATAAGCTTCTTCTCCTTGATTTCGCGATAGCTTCTTCTTTTCTTCCTCTTTCGTTTTTTCATCGATCCCTCTTCTCTTCTCAACACTCTCTTTATATAGGCTTCAAAGGGGATTAAAGTCTGATTGAATGCTTTTTAATCATTTTAATGCTGATTGGAACCCAATTTGAAAAGTTTCCTCTTCGGTTCCAATTTTGTTGAGCGTTTTGTTAAAATAGATTTTAATGCATCAATCTCGTTTAATAAGTTGTCTGTCCAGGTTCAATGCTTGGGGATTTGGATGGGATATTCTGAATCTTTGTGGAATATCCTCTGATTGATTTTGCTAACTTGATTTCTAGCTTTGGCAGGTGCGGAAAACACACAAATTGTTGGGCCAACTGTTGAATTAGAAGTCCAAAAGGGAGGGGCCCGTGTTTGATGCCTTGGAAAAACTTCACGAAAAAACTGGGGGCTGCAGTAGGTGGAGGAGTAGCTGGAGTACCCTTTGCTCATAACTGATGTAGAGCTAAATCCAGCAGCAGTTGAGTTGGACTCTGTGCTACTACCGCCACAGGAGGATGCGTCGATCCACTGGTTATCTTCGTTACTCCAGTTTTAACCAAACTTTCAAATCTTGAATTTGCTTGAAGGTTTAATTAGCTATTGTTCTTTTTGTGATGATTGCCTCTGTTTGAATTGAAGGCGATGGTTAACTCCGTGTTCTTCTTGTTATGCTTTATCAGTGGTTGTCTGATAGATTGTGATCTCTTTGCCTCTTTGTTTGGTAGCAAGTATCGCACTGAGCTGGTAACCTCATTGTCTTATTGTATCTGCAGGTGGAGTTGGCTTTAATACGCTCGTTTTGGAAGTGCAGGGTTGCTGACTTTGAAGCTTCCATAAGATACATACTTTTTTACGGCAAAGCTGACAAGGTATAGAGTCCTTCGTATTCCACAATTCCTATGGATTTTTGTTATCTGTTATGAACCTCTATCATGCTTGCTTGACAGGTTGTTATTTCAAATTGTGCCGCGCCATTCGAAGTTGGCGTTTGGAAAATTGGTTGCTGCCACTGATGCGTTGTTTTAATCCTGTTGGCGTGGTTGCTCTGGTAATTTGTTTTCATGACTCGCAATTTCTTGTAATGATTCTCCTTGCCAATTCCCTCACTTATCTGTTCAATTTGACATGTAGAATTCAACAAAAGCTGTGGAGGTTCGAGCAGGGCTCTTTCGTATGGATGCGGTTGATTTAGGTTTGGCAATTATATGCTCCAGGTGCTTATTTGCTTCGGCACTGATTTCGTTTTGATGATTAATTGCAGCAGTTGGATAAGAACGGTGAGTTTCTGTCATATGTCGGTTTTGGGACGAATATAATGCATTCTAATTTCTTGTGCTCATTGTCGCAATCTTCTCCCTTTATGAATGCAGGTCGAAATAAAGCTGAGATGCCACCCAAAGATGCGGAGTGTTGTTGACGAGGCTTGCGTGTGGATTCGGAAAGGCGGTTGTGATTGTCTCTTCGTCTGAAGAAGCCACAAGGATGATGCAGGTGGCCACTTGGAGAAAGGATCTCGAAAGTTGCTGAATTACTGGCCGATCCTGAGGAGTAAACCAAATCCGTTTGGCAGACTAACAGGCTGCGCCTAAAGCTGCAAGACAAATGAATGTTTACCCTCCAGCAGAGTAGCACAACAAACATGCTGGCAAACAAATCACGATGTTATCATGTTCCTCAAACAGTCCAAGGGTGTTTCTGAACGTGTAGGTTCCTTTATGCAAACAATATGTCGGCGCAGTTCAGTGGCATACCACCTTCTACCTTGACCCTGAGGCTACGGCTCGAGACAACAATTCAACGATGTTAGAGACTTCGAAAGTGTCGACGACATTGATAGTTTACCTCTCCCTCCTTTAAGTTGTTAATCCGTCTTTAAGACCCCTAGTTATGCGTTGTAAACGTTAACTTTGTCTTGTAACCCTCTGAGGAGTCCCTCACCCAGATGTAAACCTTGGCTTCACTTTGCAATACAGGAGTGGTTCCAATTGTTTGGTTTTGATGAGTTTTAGCGCTAAGGTTGAATTTTATCATGCTCTCTTTGTACAAATTTGTATAGTTATAGAAGCTTTTGAGTTGGTAATGAATTGTGAACCTACTGTTGAGTATATTAGATATGAAAACCTATGCACGCACTGAATCACATCTCTGAAAACTGATTAATCTTAATATGTATCTCTAAAAGATGGCTTGATGACCAAAACAGGAAGATCTCGAATACTGAAACTCTTTCTCAAATCCTTGAGGTTCAAGCACGGTGCCTTTGCAAAAGTTTTGTAATTTAAAGCTTATTTATATAAACGAACAAATCTCCCGCTTGACTTCCTAAATTTGTAATCCTCTTGTCCACCTCTAACAACACATAACATAGGTTTTAACAGTAAAATTCCGACTTCTCTTTACGGTTGGAAAAGCTAATTCGGGCATAGAATTGTACATCTTCGTCTTCCAATTCAAAATAAAAGTAACGTGCTTTGGGAGAGGATGCTTTAATCAACGTGAACCATCTCGACCAGACAAAGTTTTCAACTAAATCTCACATGATCAAACTTATCACCAAAAATGAAGGGAATCTCTTAGTCTTCTTCGCGGGAACTTAAGGAATTTTAGGATCTTTGAGTTGGGAAAGCTTGATTGGAAAGAACATATATTTGTAGTCCAAATACCTGCATACCCTCGTTAGTCGCACACACAAATGGAAGATAATATGCAAATAATACAAAAATCAAGGAGGTGGAATCTTAAGGTCAAAAATTAGGGTGCAACAGTATCAAACCATAAGGGTGCAGAGATTCAGGTTTCCTTTCGAGGAGGATTTTTGGGAGATCCCACAAGCTGGGGAAAAATTGAAAATGAAGGAGTTGTTCCTCTCCATATCTTCAGAGTTCATCACAGTTAGTCAACCAGGGTCGAATCCCTTCATGTTACAAGTTCAGGGGCAAGCCATCCCGAGGTTGTTTCATAGCAAGTTTTTCTTTCCAAGATGAATCGTCCTAGAGATGAGACTGGGGCAAATTGAACTACACTGGGGCAGTTACTCGAGCAAGGTTATTCTCCCCAGCCAGAGTTCATTCTGAGCGTTTGGAGTCGGCATCTCTATCCGCAGTAGAGTTTGTATGCAGTTTAAGTGAGCAGGTAGCATGTACGCTTTCCTTCGGCAGTTGATGCACACTCAATCCCCGCAAGGGGTACGTTTGTATGCACTCCCCAGTGAGTTATGATTGGATTTTCTCCCCACAGAGTAATCTACAGCCTGTGTAGGTTCGTCCCCCAGTGGAGCAATCCCCTAGCAAGTGGAAAACAACAGATTTGTTCTTGTTTCCCCAGTAGGACAGAGGAATGTTATTACCTCGGTATTTTCTTTGCTGGAGGCCAGCAAGGGCTTGTTTCTCGGCATAAGCCCAATTGTTATTGGCATGAGTAGGTTGTTCCCTCAGCAGGGTGGTTTCTATATTTCTAGCATTTATTTTGCTGATTCAGTTCCGTTGAATCTGCATACGTGCATAGCATCTACCCAAATGCGTAGCATTTCCATTTCGTATGGAGAATTACGCCATTTTCAAACATATGCATGTGAAGCATAAGCCAGGTGGTTACCTTTTTGTTTCAGGTGTATCTTTGGAGGTTTGATCTTTTCCCTTGGTATCCAGGCCATGGAAACTTCCGGTAGCCCGCACGGTATCTAGACCCTGGCTCATGTGATTCCCCAACAGTATCTTCGGATCTCAGTGGTCATGATAAGTATTTATGATGAATTCTTTAGTCCTTCGAGTATGTACACTCCGGGCCCTTACCAGTTGATGGGGTTTTCCTTTTTCCGTTGAGTATCCAGACTCTAGTAAAGATTTGTGGTATGCGAACTACCGTGATTGACATTATTGTGTTTTTTCCGTCGAGTATCCAGACTCCGGTGAAGATAGTATAATGTTCAAATTTTGATGAGTATATTTGTGATATGTTCCCTTCGTCCGTTGAGTATCCAGACTCCTCTCAATGTCGTTGAGTATCCAGGCTCCGAAAAGTTTCTTATATGTGATGTACTCCTTAGCCCTGTATGGTATCCAAACCATGGCAGTTCGTGATGTGACCCATGTTGTACGTTGAGTATCCAGACTCCGTCAACTTGAAACGGTATTCTTAAAAAACTCCAGCGGTATCCAGACCCTAATGAGTGTCTCTTTTATCCGTTGAGTATCTAGGCTCCGGTCAATCTTCGTTGAGCATTCAGGCTTCGGTATATTTTTGTTGAGCATTCAGGCTCCGATTTATTACGTTGAGTATCCAGACTCCGGCCGATCTCCAATATGTGGTAATTTCTCTTGTGCATTGAGTATCCAGACTCCAGTAAATTTTTTGTGCTTCCAATTTCGTTGAGTATCCATGCTCTGATAAATTTCCAGTTTATAGTGTACGTTTTTGGTTCGTTGAGTATCCAGGCTCATGTCAATCTTCGTTGAGCATCCAGGCTCCGACTAATTTCGTTGAGCGTTCAGGCTCCGGCTTCTCCATTGAGTATCCAGACTCCGGTGAACCTTCAATTCGTGACGTATTTTTTTCCGTTGAGTATCCAAACTCCGGTAAAGTCAGTTGGGTATCCAAACCTTGATAAGTTTTTTGGTTGTACTCCCTCTCCATTGAATATCCAGATTCTGGTGAATTTCCGATTTGTGGTATATTGTTTTGTCCGTAGAGTATCCAGACTCCGATCAGTTCCGTTGAGTATCTAGACTCCGGTAAATTTCCAATAGGTATTTTCTCTTGATCCGGGGAGTGTTCAGACTTTGGTAATTTTTCCTTCTCCGTTGAGCATTCAGGCTCCGGCTTCCTACGTTGAGCATTCAGGCTCCGGTTTATTACGTTGAGCATTCAGGCTCCGGCTTCCTACGTCGAACATTTAGGCTCCGGTTTATTACGTTGAGCATTCAGGCTCCGACTTCCTACGTTGAGCATTCAGGCTCCAGTTTCTTACGTTGAGCATCCAGGCTCCGGCTTCCTACGTTGAGCATTCAGGCTCCGGTTTATTACGTTGAGCATTCAGGCTCCGGCTTCCTACGTTAAGCATTCAGGCTCTGGTTTCTTACGTTGAGCATCCAGGCTCCGGCTTATTTTACGTTGAGCATTCAGGCTCCGGTTGTTACGTTGAGCATTCAGGCTCCGGTTTCTTACGTTGAGTATTCAGGCTCTGGTTACCTACGTTGAGCATCCAGGCTCCGGTTTTTACGTTGAGTATTCAGACTCCAGTCATTTACATCGAGCATTCAGGCTCCAACAAATTTCATTGATTCATTTTGTTCGTTGAATATCCAGATTCCGGCAATTTGAAGTATTCCCCTTTTTATATGTTTTCCCCAAGCAGAGTTACTTGTTAAGTTTCTCTTTTCCCCAACGGAGTATGTTCGTGATCAGAGCAGTTATCTCCAGAGATTCTTGTTTGCAGTTTTATTTTTCTGCGATTGGCAAATTTCTAGGTTCTTTGGTATTTAAGCGTCTTTTACCTTGATGGTGTGAAATTCGTTCGCTTTTCACTCATTCAGGTTCAAGTCGTTTGAATAGGGGCAGCTGTTGTACCCCAAAATTTGACCAACCTTTTCTTAACTTGGTTTATGTTTCATTTCATTTTCTTCTAGCATTTGCATTGCATAGCATTTTTCATTGAACAGGGGATCAAGAGGTTGTGCATAGCAAGAGGAGGTTACTCAGAGTGTTGAGCCTAAGCAAGGGGTTTTACTCAAGCATGAATGGTCATCAGGTCATCAAGAAGTGGTCAAAGTCTTATGGAAGAGTTGATGGATGTATGTGGAATATCTCCTAACTTGGAGACCAGTTGAAGATCATCAGAGGATTGTGAATTCATGATTATCGATATGGGATGTTGAGAAAGCTCATTGAGTGCTTTGGGAGCCATGTTAGAGCTAGTTCAAGTTGTTATGTCATGTGAAAGAAGCCACAGTCAAGAATATTGCATCTAGGGTTTTCATCTGGTTAATCCTCAGTCAACTGTGAAATTGAAGGAGAATAAAATCCAATTCAAAGTCTCTATGGTCATGGGATATTGTGTTAAGATGTCTAATATATCATTTCAAGATCAAATCAAGAAGAATCAATAGTGTGAGAAGTTACTAAATTCGGGTTCTCAGTGTAAAATCCCCTGTTTAGTACCCAACTTCAAGACCACCTATCTCAAGATGCCAGTCTCATCTCATCTTGACCCCAACATGAAAATTGTATATCATGTTTCTAGCTTTCTTTTGAGTACTAGAAGTCATTCATCTGGTTTCTAGAACTCAAGTTATGATGCTGGCAAGTTACAGGTCCTCAGATAAATGTGATTTTGGTCAACAAAAGTCAACAAACTTCCAAGCCACTTTTGACCTAGAAGGATTTTTCTCCTCACCTTGACCAAAACATGAACGTTGTTCCTCATGATTTTAGCTTTCTAAAGAGTACTAGAAGTCCTTCATCTGATTTGTATAATTCAAGTTATGAAGCTTGCAAGGTAGGGGTATTTTGGGAAAATAAGATTACAGGTCATTTTCATTATAGGTCCATTTCACCACTTTACACACTTCAAATGAAAATCTTTCCAACATCAAACTTGCTTAAAATGGGGTTATTTGCTCAACCAAACATCAAGGAGTCATGGATTTTGCTTGGATTGGAGAATTGATGTGTAACTTTTTCATGAAGTAAGTTTAAAATCACAAAATGGATTTAATTCATTTCTAACAATTTCAAGACATGTTTATGCATTTTTTGAGTGACAAGAATGTAAAAAACAAGATGCCAATGTTGGATTTCATTTTTGGTGCCATTTTCAAGTGTTTTTCAAAGGCATTTTCAAGTGGAATTTTGACAATCCTATATCCACCATATGATCAATTCAAGGGACAATTCGCATCCACATGATCAAATTAAGTTCCCATCATGGATTTTGAATGAAAAAACAAGGCAATTGGTGCATTTTCACGTGTGCATGGGAATGGAAAAGTGAATTTAGGCATTTTAAAAATTCACCCAATTGAGCTGCAATTGGGCCTCCATTACATTACATATCCATCATATAAATTATCCAGATGAAATTTGAGCAAGGAGAGAGGCATTTTCGTGACCTAGAAGCAAGAACTCAGTGGAAAAAAGAGAGTAAAAAGTGAAATACGAATTTGGAGATTTATTGAATTTCAAGCCAAATCAAGTGTTCAAACAGCTGCTGGGAAGATTATAGAGTGATTCTGGATCGTTTTCATCAAGTTTCCTCAAGTTTTGAAGGCTCAGTGGAAGTTCTCCACTAGGTAACTTTAAATCACCATTCCTCTGTGTACATGATGTGTTTGCACTCCATTTTTGCATAATCACGATGTGTGAGTTGTGTAGTTAGTTTTTGAATACATTTGGTTGATGTTTGTGATGACTCCTGTTGAATGTCATTTTCTGTTTGCTTTCGATTTGGCCTATGTATGAGCTTTTAGAGCAAACCAAGCATGGATTTGTGTTGTATGTAGTGAGACGGTTTAAATGATGTAGAAATTTCTGTGTTTCGTGAGCTTTTGATACCGACCACTATTTATGCTCCCCGGAGAAGATGACCGGAGCCACCGTGCTCCGACCATCTTGTTTTGCTCCATTTTTAATTCCAGGCGTATTCTCAGCCGTTGATGTGTTTGACTTATCTGGTTTGGATGGTTAAGATGTAACCTGAGATGCTGATTAGGCTATTTCATTTTAAAACACATCCATTGGATCTATTGACTCGTTTGAAATGGAAGGTTGAGATCTGATTTGTGTTTGACCTAGGTTTTTTAGATTAAATCATAGCCTTTGGATTGTTTGGACTCAGTTGGGATGGATGGTTGTGATGGGATTTCAGCCCCCTTTAATGAAACGTTGCATTTAGCAGCTTTCATCCTAGATGTTTGATTGTTTGTTTGAGTTTAATCGTGTGGTTGTGATTTAGTTGCGTTTTATTTTAAAGAGTTGACTACACGCGTGTCAGGTTGTGGACCTTTAGATCGTTGACTGGTCTTGGGAACGTGGGGCTGTGATTTGGTTTTGCTGAGTTCACTGAATAGAGATTGGATTGGGCCTCTATTGTTATTTGCACCCCCTTTCCTGAGCCCATTTTATTTTGCACGCTTCTGGGCTGTTGTTTACACCACTGCCTTATTTATTTTATTTTCTTTTTTTTTATTTTGTAACTGTTTTGATTTTATTCCAAATAAAATAGTTCCAAGCCTAATAAAATTCCACAAAAAAATATTTTAGACATTTTAGGATGTCTTTTATTTTTAGGAAATTTTTATTTTATTTTTTGGTTTTAGTTTCAATTTAAAAAGGAATTATCAATTGGAAGTGTTTTAAGTGAGTTAAATCTTGACTTTGTATGATTCTTGTTTTGTTTCTCTCATTTCCTTTTGATCCAATGACTAAAATTTAATCCTCATATCCATGATGAGTTGACTAAAATTTGAGGACCATTTTGCCCCTGTTTTGTTGACTTTAGGGTTGACTTTGGTTGCTTTTCGTTTGACCCTCGATTCTCCCATTTCAAAGTGGTACATCTTGAGGATTATTTTCTTTTGATGGTGCTTTGAGGGGATATTGCCTTGATGTTTTTTCCTTTGTTTGCTAACATCCTAAGGTACCTCTTGTATTTTATTTGTTTATTTTTGAACCATTTTCCTAATTTTGAGGTAACTTGCAAGTCAAGTTACCTCCAAAGGAGATTCATACATACATGTTGACCTAGTTTGACTTGGATATGACATCTTTGGATCCTTTGAGCCTTCAATGCCTTTTATTTCATGTTGCTAACATGTTCAGGATGATGCTTTCTCAATTTTAGGTCATGAAATTGTTTCTTCCTTGTTCGTTTGTGTGTTCCTTTTGATGCTTTCAATTAGGGTTTCAATGTAAAGTATGCTTGCTTTCCTTTGTGTTTTTGCTTGCATTTTCCTTTGATTGTTTTTATTTTTCTTTTGAGCTCTCTTCTCTTATATCCCATTTTGTACCATGACCTTGGAGTCTCATTTAAGGTGTCTTGGTCCCTCCTTTGGAGGTATTTGAAGCATACCTAAAGTGATGAATCCTTGAGGACTTTCCGTGTATTTTTTGTGCTTCTTTGCTTTTGGTTGGTACTGCTTATGGTTGAGTGCATATTATGAGGTCCTTGCTGCCCTCATATAGCCTCCCATCCTCACTTTGTTTTAGGATTGCTTTATGTTTCATTTGTGTTTGGTTTTTTGCATTATGGTTGATGTTGTTTGGTTTAGGCCATTTCATCCCATTTTTTATTGCTTTTGTGTGTTTGCTTTTTTTGCATCTCCTTCTCCTTTCTCCTTTGCATTTATCATATGCATTCTTGGTTGAGATGAGCTTGTGGAGTCTACTTCCCCACACTATTTTCCTCCCACTCTCATTCTTACTTGTGCATCTTATGTTTGCATGTTTACATTTGCATGTTCTTTCTTTCTTCTTCTTCTTTTGTTTTTCTTTGCCATGCTCCCCATAAGTTCCCTAACCTTTTGAGGTTATGATAGATATTAGGTGCTTAACCATCCATGATAACATTAGGTAGTTCCCTATTGAATCCTAACTTTAAGTCCACTTTGCATGATAACTTTTAGGATTGATTAGTCTCCCATTAGTGTCCTTTCTTCTCTTCTCATCTTCAAACATTCATAAACACTTAATAAAGAATGACAAGTGTTGTACGCTATGAGCCTTAAGCTACTTGAGAAATGGTGATTGGGGGCTTCCTCTCAATGACCTAGAGTGTTTATTGTACACCCTTTGGGTGATATACGACGCATTCACTCTTAGGTCATAGTCTCTAGTGCAACATGAGTTACAAATCAAGTTCAAAACACTTCTTCTCTAAAAAACACAAAAACACTTCAAACCTTTTTCATCCTTCGGGATCTTAACCAGGAAACCTTTTCAGATAAAAAGAGTGTTGTTAACATCCAGTTCTACCGCAAACGGTAACGCCTAAGTCTCCAATGGTCGAGCTGCATACACCAACTGCTAGAACTGATTGTTAACCCTACTCGGGCCTAAAAAACTTTTGAAACAAACCGGTGTTCTTTTCAGCCCGAACTATGTTTTCTCTAATCTTTCATACCAGATGAAAGTACGTAGGCACAAGACGCGATGTCTTGGCGAGCAACCTTCCCCTCTTCACCCATAGTTAGTCGAACTACGTTGACTCTGACTTTCCCATTGCACGAGGGAGTACGTAGGCACAGAGCGGCGATGCTCTGCCGAGTCACTTCTCTTTTCTTTTTCTTTTGTCCTTTGACTTTTAGCTAGACAGATTGATCACCCTTTTAGATAGACAACAATGCATGGTTCCCGTCGAGTACGACGAACGTGAGGGGTGCTAATACATTCCCTTTGCATAACCGATTCTCGAATCCAGACTTGGTTGCGATGACCCTGTCTTTCCCTTTTTCTTAAGGTTTTTTCGATCATTTCCTTTCCCTCTCTTTGGGATAAATAACAAAAGGTGGCAACTCTTCTGTTTTCCGCCGGTTGTTTTTCGCAGTTGCGACACGTTATAGTGGTTCTACTTGATAAAACTATTTAAACTATATATCCTGATAAATGTTCGTTTCTTTTTTCCATTTACAGTGTCCTCGTCAGCGCAATGGGATTGACTGCATATATTTTGTATTGCGCTTTATGAAGGAAATTATTCATTATGGTCAAATAGAGATTCCAATCATGGTATGGATCAATTGATAAGTTATATGATTCATTTTGATAATTAACCGATATTTCATCTGAGTAATTAGTTTTAAAACTAAATCGTGCATGTTTTGTTATATTATGTAGTACTTTGATGAATTCAAGTGCGGTACTTACTCGAAAGCAGGATTGGAAGAAATTAAGGGGGAATGGTGTCAATTTATTCTTAAGTTGAGAATTGCATAAGGTATATGTATCATCCAATATTGATGCGGGATAATAATATTTCTGGAAGTCGTATATATTTGTAAAGTTATCGGATTTGTAATTATATATAAATTGATTGTATTTGTGATGTTGTTATGAGGATCGAATTATGTTGTAACATATTTAAGCAGGTTTATGTGTATTAAAATGATTATGGACAAAGTGATGAATTACAATGTATACTTAAGACCAAAGTGTTGATTTACAATGTATAGATAAAGCCAAAGTGTTGAATTAAAGACCTAAATTATAAACAGGGAATGTAATTTTTATAAGCAGGTTTATTGAAAAATATATAAAAAAATGTGATTATTTTTATAAAAAAAAATTTAAATCGTGAAGAATAGACAACACTTTTAGAAAAAAGCGCTGCTATAGGTGGGGAAAGAGGGGGTCTAAGAAAACGCTTTCAAAAAGCGCTGCTAAAGGGGGGGCATAAGAAAGCGCTTTCTAAAAGCGCTGCTATAGGTGGGGAAAGGGGGGTCTAAGAAAGCGCTTACTAGAAGCGCTGCTAAAGGGGGGCCTAAGAAAGCGCTTTCCAAAAGCACTGTTAAATGGGGGGTCTAAGAAAGCGCTTTCTAAAAGCGCTTCTAAAGGGGGGGAGGGGAGGGGGAATAGGCAGCGCTTCCAAAAGCGCTGCTAAAGGGGGCAAAAAGCGCTGCTAAAAGTGCTAGAAAAGGGGGCCTATAGCAGCGCTTTTTCATGGAAAAAGCGCTACCTTTACCTTTTGCAGCGCCACTTTAGGCAGCGCTTTTAAGCGCTGCTAAAGGTCTTTTTTGGCATAGTGTTTGCAGTGCGAAGGATTATTCACACAACAAATATATAGAAATGTCTCAGGGCAGTTTAACTGTACACTGCACTTTAAGTGCCTCATTTTGGTGTTCGCTAGGTGAACAAGAGCTTCGCAGTGCGAAAGTGACAGCACAACAACATGGCTATAAGTACTTGAGGCCACTTTTAAGAAAAAATATTTGTTTACCTTTTCATAACTTTACATTTTCAGCAAGAAAACCCTAGTATTCCTATTTCAATCATCTCTTAGCGATCTCTCACCAAAAGAAGGTGGATTCCCATCCAATCTGGATTATTCGACTCGGATTTTGCTCAAGCTACCATGGAAATGGATGGCTAAACCATTTTTGTGTCAAGATTAGAGGTAGCTAATTCTGATTTTATGTGTTTCTTTTGATCTTTTGTATGTGTCGCTACCGCGAAAATAAGGTGCCGGCAAAACATAAGAGTCGCCACCTTTCGTTATTTATCCCTCAGAGCGGGAAAGGAAACGATCAGAAAAACCTGACGAAAAGGTATAAGACAAGGTCATGCAACCGTTGTCTGGGTTCGGGAGTCGTTTACGCAAGGGGAAGGTATTAGCACCCCTCACGTCCGTCGTACTTGACGGGATCCACGCTTGTTGTGTTTACTGGACGAGTTGGTTTTATCTATCTACCTATCAAGGCTGGCTAAAAAAGAAAAGAAAATGACTCGGCAAAGCGTCGCGCTTTATGCCTACGTATTCTCATCAGAGAATGAGAAATCAGAGTCAACATAGTTCGACCTACGACGGGTTACGGGGAAGGTGGCTCGCCAATACATCAGTATTGTGCCTACGTACTCTCAACAGATATGAGAGATCAGAGCTTACGCAGTTCGGGCTAATATGGATTACGGGGGTTCAGATTCATCTGTTTTATCGAGTAGGGTTAAACAACAGTTCTAGCAGTTAGGGACAAAGCCTGTTTGCAGTGGCGCTGAAGTTTAACGACACTCTTTTCTTCAGAAAAGCTTCCTTTGAATTATGGGCCCACGGGGCAAAAAGGTTTGAAGTTTGTTTTCTGTCTTTTACGAAAGAAGTGTTTTTTATTGTGTTTGCAATTTCAATCGCACTAAAGACTATGACCTGAGAGTGAACGCGTCGCATGTCACCCAAAGGGTGCCATACTAAACATCCAGACTATTGAAAAGAAGCTCTCTAACAATCCTTTCTCAGATAGCTTAAGGCTCGTAACGTACGAAAGAAATCATTCATGATTACTGTATCTTAAGCTGTTTTAAGATGAGAAGAGAACAGGCTCAACTAAAGGGAGACTATCAGGTCCTACTATTGTCATGCCAAGGATTCATCCTATAGTTGAAGTTTGAAACAGGGAACTCCTAGATGTTATCATGCATAGGTTTCAACCTAAAGTTCTATCATCACTTCCTTATCAAAGGAAGTGAGATTCCTAGGGGATCATGTCAATGATAAATAGAAACAGATAAAGCATCAGCTTAAACAGTAAACGACTGTAAAATGCATGCAATGCAAGTGAGGGAGGAAATGTGTGTGGGGCATCAGCCTCCATAAGCTCATCTCAACCTCAAGCCAGATATGAATAACAGTAATCATACAGAGGGAATAACATGCTATCAAGCAAAATAGGATAACTGCAATCATACAGAAGAAATAAAATATTGTGCTGTCAAGCAAAATACAGACCACATGGGCAAGGGAGCTGGGCTCTACCGAATACCCGCAAGCAAAGCCATACAGTAACAATACAAGCAGAGGGAGCAACTCAACCTCTAGTGCAATCATGCTCCTAGCTTAAAGTCAGCCTAGATTTGCACTTATTCTAATGCATCAAGCAAGTCAAACAAGGCACATCAGCAATACAGAAAAGAAAACAGACAAGAAAGCAGATCAACCACTCCCTCTTCATTTCCAAGCTTCAGCTCTTCTAACAGCAACCCAGTCTTCAGACTTCAATCACCCTTCAAGGCTATCATATTCCATAGCAAGTGTCAACTTGCTTCTTCAAGCTTCTAACACATCAAATATAAGTATCAACTTGCTCTTTCTTCTTCAAGCTTCAGCTTTTCAGTCAATTCCACCCTCAAGCTTCACTCTTAACCACAAGCATCAACTTGATTCCTTCAGGCTCTCCAAGCATCAGTATAAGTGTCAACTTATCCTTTTATTCTTCAAGCCTCAGCTCTACACTCAATCTCAATTGAATCTTCAAGTATCAACTTGTTCTTCTTGCTCTTCAAGCTTCAGCTGCAAGGGCAATGCTCAAGGAATCATCCTCTTCCACACTCTTCAGTGAAGTCCTCATCTTCCAACCCAAGTCCAACATCTTTCAAGATACTCAAACCAGAAGACAATTGATTTAACAGGATGAGTGGAAATGATAAACAGCTTACTGACAACCAAAGGAAGCCTGTAGGGGTTTATCATTATGAGAGACTGGTTCCCTCAAAGTTCTACTTCCAAGATAAAGCCACTCATCCCTCCAAAGGAGGGATGTGAATATCTGAGAAGGACTTTTAGTCATTGGGAGGAATGGAAGCACAAGATGCTTTCCATATTTGTGAAAGAAGTCATTCTAGTTCTAAGGCTCTCCCTATGTTTCCTATCTCCTAAATCTTCATCAGACACCTTCAGGCACAAACAAATCCAAGCTCCAAGAAACTTCAAGCAACTTCAAGCATCCTCACCTTGTCTTCAACTTGTCTTCAACTTGTCTTCAACTTGTCTTCAATCTCAACCAAAGGCCAACCAAGAAAAAACCCTAATCTAAGGGGACTAAATGAGTTAAACTAGTTGAATTAGTAAGTTAGGATCACCTAAAACCTAGTACTAAAGTTAGTCCTAACTAAAATACTAAAATCAATTGTAAAATCCTACAAAAATTACTATGGGAACCTAGGTCAATCATGATTCTACCACATTGATTTCAGAGATCAAACCATCAAATTAGACCTAGAAATAAATTCTACATTATGGGGAGCTAAATCTAAACCCTAAAAGGAAGTATCTAAATATCAATCTAGAAAGCACACCTATTTTCATCACAAAAATGTGAGAAAAATGCTATGGGAGCATACATATCTAACCTAATCACACACAAAAAATTAGGATCAAAATCATCACCACATGTTCACACAAAATTCCACAAAATTATGCATCAAATATAACCATTTTAATATCAATTAAAATATAAAATTCCCATAAAATCATAAAATACATGAAATGAAAATATTTTTTCTCTAAAACATACTAGACTCAATCATGAGTATTATGCAAAAAGAATGGGATTAATTGGATTAATTTTCAATTTATTATGATTTTAACAAGAACCATGTATAAAATGAAAATGAAAAGAAAATCAATGGAAATTAATCACACGCGCGGTGCAAATAGAAATGAAAATCAGTTCAAACTATGGGTTGGGCCATCAGGGGGGTGTGAATAATAATCTTTCCACTAAGCCCAGAACCACTGATTAAATGAAACGGTGCGTTTCATTTCTTCAGATCCTTCACAAACTGAGTTTAAAACGTGGTCGTTGGATGAGCTTCTAGTCAAAGGTCCAACCAAGATCTGATGGTCCCAGAGTCATCTCCTACCTTTCAAACCTCTGCAACTTCGCGCCCAGCTCCGGCCACCACCGGTGGTGCTCCGGTCATCTTCCTCAACCCTAGTTCTCTCTAGGATCCTCCATTGCAAATGGTCAACACATGAAACTTGTCCCAAATCTTGTCACGAATTCAACCATACCCTTAACTTCCTCTGAAACCTCAAGATTCACCATATCCAAAACTCAACCGAAAATGGTAATACACCTATTTTGTCTCTAATTCTCAAATTAATGGTCTGAAATCAATCCTACACCGTTCTACAATGAATCTAACACCTTAATTCACCTTGATTCTACCTAATTCATGCTAGAGGAAGAAAGTTGCTAACCTGAAAATCTTGGATGAACAGATGCACTAAACCTCCAAATCAAGCTCTCTAATCTTCCAGACACGATCAATGAATCCTCTCATTGCTTCTGTATGCAAAAGAAACGGTTGAAAGCTCCTGAATCTTGAGACCCGATGGTGAGTTGCAGGTGGAGAAATTCAATTGCTCCTACACGATTCAGACATGAATTCTCTTGGATTATGATCTGGAATCACTCCCTAGCATCCATGGAAGAAGTTTCAATCAAGAAAATGGATGGAAAGTGAAGAATTTGATGAAACCGAATGCACTTGCAAGCTATGAAATCTCAATCTCAATCTATGCTCTCTCCTTCAATCATCACCAACCTTTGCATTGGATCAACTCTAATCAATATATAGATGATGTTTGAGTGATCTAGAACCCTCTAGATCCTTCTAATGAGAGTTTCAATCTCTCATGTCATGAGATTTTCAACCACATGCCATGACATGCACAATTTTGTTTGCAGCTTGAAAACCAACCCATTCTCTTTCAATTTCTCCCCTAGTGACATTTTGAGAGTGTTTAGCTTGCCAAGGGCCTTGCTCATGCCTTGATTCTATGTTTTGCACATGTTACTTAATATGCAAGCAAGTCCATAAATTGAATCTCAACTCAAAAATGTGGCTAAACCAATGTTCTTAAAATGTTTTCTAGAGTCAAAATGATATATTACATGCCATGGTTTGTATGTGTAGGTTGAAAATATCAATTTCCAACTTTGATTCATTTAACTTATACCCTTATTTTAGGTCATTTTTGCAACTTTGAGCTAAAAGCATTTCCAACATCTCATGACCTCCTTACTAGCCTTAAAACATCATTTTGAACAAGTTTTATGTTGAAAATATTTCCATTTGAAGCTTGGAAATAGGAGTTATGGCCTTATGGTTGAAATGACCTGTAATCTCCAAATGACCAAAATGCCCTTGACTTGTCAAAGCCATAACTTGAGTTCTACAAATCCTATCAAGGACTTCTAGTACTCTATAGAAAGCTAAGACGATAAGGAACAACATTCATGTTGACCAAAATTCCATAGGAATCATACCTCTTGGGCAAAGGTTTGATGCAAGTTGGGTAACTTTCAAGCCCCCAGATTCACATACCTCAGATAACCTGTAACTTGTCAAAGTCATAACTTGAGTTCTACATGTCCTATCAAGGACCCCTAGCACTCAAATTAAAGCTAAGAGCAAGCTCTACAACATTCATGTTGGGGGCAAGATGAGATGACAATCACATCTTGAGCTAAACTGTCTTGAAGATAGGGGTCAAACTAGGGGATTTTACATTGTCAAGTCTTAAAAACCCTAGCTTGAAACTTCTCAAACTCTTCAATCATGATGAGTTGACCTTGGAATCATCCTTATAACATCTAAATGTGTCAATCCATGATCACATGGCTCTTGGATTAGGTCTCAACCCTCTCCAAATCATCAGTTGACCTAGGGTTGACCCAGTCAAACCCTAATTATACCATTCATGGCTGGGTCTTCTTAATCTTGTACAATGACCTATCTAGGCCTCATGATGGCTTTCAAGAAATCTCATAAGCTCTCTCAAGGCTTCAAGTCCACATTCTTGGCTTCAGAATCATCTGAGGAGCTCCCACAATTCTCAAGTTAGGAGGCACACAACCTTCGTTTCAACCACTCTCTCTGAGGATCTTTTAACTTCTCTGACAAGGATATCAACCCTTGAACACTTGAATAACCTTCTTGGCTAGCTCCATAGTCTTGTATAGCTCTTGATTGGTACTCATACCTCTTGATCTCCTGCATACATGTCAATGAAATGCAAATGATAATGCTAATGTGAATGAAATGAAACATAAGCTAGGTAAAGAAATATTGGTCAAATTTTGGGGTGCAACAACTGCCCCTATTCAAACGGCTTGAACCTGACTGGGTGAGGAGCGAACGGCTCTCAACCAATCAAGGTACGATACGGTTGAATACCGACAAACCCAGAAATTTGCCAACTGCACAAGTACACGGTACTCTGGCGGGATCAAATCTTCGAAAACTGAAATACTAGCTGCACGACAACTAGCTGGGGAATTGGCCACACGGTGACCAGTGATACATGGTAGATCATGCCGTCAGGCACCAAGATTCCTCGGGACTCATCAGGTCAACAATCGAGTTAATCATGCCGTCGGGCCTTCAAAGAGAACTTTCGGGCATCAGCCGGACTTCATCAGTAAGTCGGGAATAGCATTCTCAGTCAGTCATGAACCAATTGGGGATATCCAACTTCTGCCGTCAGGCACTCCGCGTCAGCTGAGAGAACTGCTCCGTCAATACGGTTGGACTTCAATCATCAAGTCTTCAGGGGAAGCTTCAACTTCGCTGTTTGGAAACCTGCTGGGGATGACGCATCTCCGCTGGGGATTCTGGAGAACTATCAAGTAACTCTGCTTCGGGGTTCCAGAAATCATCCTGATGAATCAACTCTGCTGAGGACTACAAGAATCATCTCGAACAAATAACTCCGTGGAGACTTCAAGAATCATCCTGAACCCATAACTCTGCCGGAGATTTCAGGAATCATCCTGAGCACTCACTCTGCCGGGGACTCTAAGCATCAGCTTGAGCGACCAACTCTTTCGACTTTGCTGGGGATTTTAAGAATCATCTTAAGCAACAACTTCGCTGGAGAATTCAAGAATCATCTTGGGCAAACGACTTTGCTGGGGAGAATTCAAGAATCATCTTGGGCAAACGACTTTGCTGGGGAGAATTCAAGAATCATCTTGATCAAACCGTTCTGCGGAGGAACACCTGCAAAACAAGAACAGTAACGACCTAGCTCATGTTTAGTGCGTATGCTTTGACAATGGCGCAATGCTCCACACGGTGGAAATGCTACGCATTTAGGGTAAATGCTATGCAATCATGCAAAATGCTATGACCCCATCAGTAAAATAAATGCTGAAGGGAGCATCCTCCTATCAAGGAGAAAGAAACACTCTGGTGGAGGGGAGGAATCATCCTGCCAAGGAGAAGAGGTCACGCCAATCTCGACCGGACTCCGCATGGGGAAGCAACTTCAGTTGACTGCTGTAGGGGAATAAAGCTCTGCGAGAACCCAGACCTGCTAAGGAAAGCAATGTCAATCGCAGGAATAAACTGCGCGGCCTTCGCAGCCAAACCTTCCTGGAGATAACGACTCCGGTGGGGAGATACAGTGTCAGCTATTCAACATTCTACTGGGGGAAACCAATCATGGCCCGAACTGCTCCCAAGGACTCGCTCTCTTGGGGATCTACAAACTCGGCTGGGGAAGAAGAAATCATCCTGCTTCCTAGGGAGAGTACGACTCTGTGGGGAATTTCAATTCTGCTGGAGACTTCAGTCTGGAACTGTCAATTGCTCCACACTTCAGTGAATAGTCTCCTATGAGACCTGCACTTGTGACCCGGTGCTGGGGAATGAACACACGCTTCGGCGCCTGACTCAGCTGGGGAGATGTCGTTCCTTCAGGATGCATCTGATTGGGGAGAGAATCCTCTCTTCCTGGGGAAACATATCAATGCTTACGATCTCATGCTCATACTCTGCGGGGAGAGGCCACTGAACTTTGCTGGAGAAGGAGGAATCATCCTGCTCGGGGATGCGCACGGCGTACTGCCTGGTACCTGCTACACCTGCAACAACACAAACAAACAGACAAAATGCCTTTCTCAAAGGGGACCTATCAAGGTTATCATCTTGTGACAATGTTCAAGTAATTCATTATTTCAACAATCAGTGGCCTAGGCCAGTAAGTTTATGTATGCGCATTTTATCAAAAACATCGGCGTTCTTTTTCGCAAACAAAACAGATAAACGCTAGACAGACAAACAGAATTGCTGAATAGTATACATTTTATTGATAACGAACCCCTGAATGGGTAAAAATGTTTTACAACAGATGCAAGCTCCTGGAATGAGGAAGCTGCGTGAATATAAACATAAATATACATCAGTATATACAAATGTCGGCAACGAGGCGTAGACGAACACCATGAGTTGATCCCTCTATGACCCACTCGACTTCGATACTTCTCCGAGGCTTCAGCTTCAGAAGAGATTGATTCAGATGAACGGCCCTCAGGTCCTCCAAACCACTAAACAATGAAAGTCCACACGCGGAACGCAGTCATTTGCTTTTTCAAATCCCTAACTTTTGCCTGAATCGCCCTTTCGGGTTTTTGATTCACCGGGATACCCTTTTTTGCCAAAGTCGCCCTTCCAGGTTTTCGACTTTGCGGGTGTACATTTTTTCAATTTATATCCCTAATTTTTGCCCAAACCTTTTTCCTTTTTTATGGTTCACCGGGATGCCCCCTTTTTGCCTGGATATTCTTTTTCTTTCCAGCGGGTCATTTTTTAAGCAAAGTATTTTTTAACTGCGTCTGTGTTCATCGGGGATGCAAAATCTTCACCATCCATCGTGGATAACAACAAAGCTCCTCCCGAGAAGACCTTGCTGACGACGTACGAACCTTCGTAATTGGGAGTCCACTTGCCCCGGTGATCGGAGTGTGGAGGAAGAATCTTCTTCAGGACGAGATCACCCGTATGAAAGCTTCTAGGACGCACCTTCTTATCATAAGCTTTCTTCATTCGGCTTTGGTACAGACGACCATGTGCAATCGATGCTAGCCTCTTCTCGTCCATCAGGCTGAGTTGGTTTAGTCGGTTCTTAATCCATTCTGCCTCGTCGAGTTTCACATCAACCAAAACTCGCAAAGAAGGGATCTCCACTTCTAACGGTAGGACAGCTTCCATACCGTACACTAAGGAGAAAGGAGTTGCCCCAGTTGATGTATGTACCGTCGTACAATAACCGTGCAGTGCAAACGGCAGCATCTCGTGCCAATCTTTATAGGTCACAACCATCTTCTAAACAATCTTCTTGATGTTCTTATTGGCCGCTTCAACGACGCCATTCATCTTCGGCCGGTAAGGAGATGAGTTGTGGTGTTCAATCTTGAAACTCTGGCACAGCTCCTTCATTATCTTATTATTCAGATTCGAACCATTATCATTAATGATCCGCTCGGGAATTCCGTAACGACAGATGATGTCCCTCTTTATGAATTTAGCCACCACCTGCTTGGTCACCTTAGCATATGAGGCTGCCTCCACCCACTTGGTGAAGTAGTCGATAGCTACTAGAATGAAGCGATGACCGTTAGATGTAGTGGGCTCGATCTTGCATATCATGTCGATGCCCCACATGGAGAACGGCCACGGGGAGGACATGACATTTAACGAGCACGGCGGCACATGAACTTTATCAGCATAAATTTGGCATTTATGACACTTCTTCGCGAATTTAAAGCAATCCGATTCCATCGTCAGCCAGTAATATCCTGCTCTCAGGATCTTTCTCGTCATACCATGCCCACCGGCGTGCATACCAAATGTGCCTTCATGGACTTCTTCCATGAGCATACTTGCTTCTTTCTCATCTACACATCTGAGTAGCACGAGATCATGGTTTCTTTTATACAAAACTCCATCAGGATTGAGATGAAAATTTCCAGACAGCCTCCTCAGAGTCTTCTTATCCTGGGTTGACGCTCCCGCAGGATACTCCTTAGTCATAAGGAATGTCTGGATATCATGGAACCATGGCTTGCCGTCGACGGCTTCCTAGATTGCAAAGACAAATGCAGGTCTATCAAGACGAGAAAGGACAATTCTTGGAGCTTCATTCCAAAAATTGACTTTATACATCGAAGCCAACGTGGCTAAGGCATCAACCATCTGATTTTCTGCTCTGGGCACATGATGGAGTTCCACTCGATCAAAGAACGGAAGCAGCCTTCTGGCATAATTCATGTACGGCACCAAATTCGATTGACGAGTCTCCTACTCCCCTTTAATCTGGTTAATCACAAGCGCCGAGTCACCATATACGTCTAGGTTCTTGATTCTCAAATCAATTGCCTCTTCTAGACCCATGATGCATGCTTCGTACTCCGCTTCATTATTGGTGACTGGAAACGTCAGTCTCGCAGTGAACGGGATGTGGGATCCGTGGGGAGTCGTAATGATCGCCCCAATGCCACTTCCATAGGAATTAACTGCCCCGTCAAATATCAATTTCCATTGGGATTTCCTATCTGGCCCCTCGTCGGGCAACGGTTCATTGCAATCTTTTGCTTTGAGAAACATGATATCCTCATCAGGGAATTCAAATTTCATCGGCTGATAGTCCCCGATCGGCTGTTCGGCCAGGTATTCAGACAATACGCTTCCCTTGATGGCCTTTTGGGAAACGTACTGAATATCATATTCTGTCAACACCATTTGCCATCTGCCAATCCTGCCCGAAAGCGCTTGCTTCTCGAAGACGTACTTGATCGGATCCATCTTCGAAATTAGCATAGTGGTGTAATTGAGCATGTACTGTCGTAAACGTTTGGCAGCCCAGGCTAGTGCACAACACGTTTTCTCCAGCATCGAGTAACGAGATTCACAATCTGTGAATATTTTACTCAAGTAGTAAATGGCATGCTCCTTTCTGCCCGTCTCGTCGTGCTGACCGAGAACACACCCCATACTATTCTCAAGAACTGTCAAGTACATGATTAGAGGCCGTCCGACCACTGGGGGTATCAAAATCGGAGGATCCTGGAGATACTGCTTTATCTTATCGAATGCCTTCTGGCAATCCTCGTTCCAGATAATCACCTGATTTTTCTTTAGCAGTTTGAACATCGGTTCACACGTGGCCGTGAGCTGAGAGATAAACCTTGCAATGTAGTTTATTCTGCCCAAGAAACCACAAACTTCTTTTTCTGTTTTCGGCACTGGCATTTCTTGTATGGCTTTAATCTTCGCAGGATCAACCTCGATGCCTCTTTCGCTCACGATAAACCCCAGTAGTTTTCCGGACCGTACTCCGAAAGTACACTTGTTAGGATTCAGCCTCAACCTAAACTTCCTAAGCCTCTCAAAAAGCTTCAACAAATTGACCAGATGTCCCTCCTCCGTTTGGGACTTCGCAATCATGTCATCAACATAGACTTCAATCTCATGATGAATTATATCATGAAACAAAGTTACCATTGCTCGTTGGTAAGTGGCCCCTGCGTTCTTCAGACCGAAAGGCATTACCTTATAGCAAAACATTCCCTAGGGAGTGATAAACGTGGTTTTCTCCATGTCCTCCGGCGCCATCTTGATCTGATTGTAACCGGAGAAGCCATCCATAAACGAAAACACGAAGAACTGGGTTGTATTGTCGACCAACACATCAATATGAGGCAGCGGGAAATCATCTTTAGGGCTCGCCCTATTCAAATCCCGATAATTGACGCACATTCATACCTTACCGTCCTTCTTCGGTACAGGCACTATGTTGGCGACCCACGGAGGGTAAGTGGTGACCGCTAAGAAGCCAGCATCAAGCTGTTTCTGCACTTCTTCTTTAATCTTAACGGCCATATCTGGTCGTGTCCTCCTAAGCTTCTGCTTAACGGGAGGACAATCTTCTCGCAACGGCAAGTGGTGGACCACAATGTCAGTGTCAAGTCCGGGCATATCCTCGTATGACCAAGCAAAGACGTCACTATAATCTCTTAGCATCTCGACCAATCTCTGCTTGACATCACTCTGCAATGCAGCCCCTATCCTGACGCTCCTGACAAGTTCTTCAAAACCCAGATTCACGATCTCGATCTCCTCCTCATGAGGCAGAATAACTTTCTCTTCTTGTTTCAACAAGCGGACCAACTCTTCAGGAAGGTCTTCGTCTTCATCAATCTCTTCTTTGGCTTGATAGATCAGGCAACCGAAGTCGAAGTGAGTCGTAGAAGGTCCAGAGTCGATGTCATCTGCTATGTGGATCCTGCAATAACAAGGGTTAAGCTTAAAACAAGGATATGCAGGTTAGCACAAACCCCATTGCCATTTTATTGTTTTTTAAAACAAATATAAAACAGGAATAACAGAGATCACAATATTTGAATACGAAGAAAAACGCCTTTTGATTTATTGATAAAATGCATGTACATAATCAAACAAGGCCCTGACAATAAAACCACTATGCCCCGGGTAGGACATAGGGTTGTACAATGATTGGAAAAAGTAAATCATTACTCTTCGCTTGTCATCTGGATGATATCCTTGATGGACCAATTGTTGAGGCTCTCGCCTGGCTTGCTTGGCTGGATCCAAGAGTCTAGGTCACAGTCGCTGTCTCCGCTGTCTTCAGACACTGCGTTGATGCTTTCAAATATCACCCCGCCACTGGTAAACTGGATCGGCCCTTTACCTCGCGACGCACTGCTAGAAGATGAGGCTTCAGCTCCAGGAGAGTATCCCAACCCGAACTTGTCTTGCTTGTTAGGTATCTCCAAAATTCGCCCCCAGCCTGGGGCAGATCCGGCTTGAACAACGGCCCGGACTTCCTTGAAGGAAGAGAGAGTCATCTCTAGGTTCTCAGTGACTACAGGAGCTACGTCTTTGACTTTAACAGCTTCGAACGCTTGGCATAGGGTTTCGTGGATTTCCCCATCCATCTCAACATACTTGAAGGACGAAAAATGGCTCACCATTATATCTTCCTCGCCGCAAACGGTCACGATGCTACCTCCGACAGCGTACTTGAGTTTCTGGTGCAACGTGGAGGTCACGGAACCCGCATAATGTATCCAAGGCCGGCCTAAGAGACAGCTGTAGGCAGGCATGATGTCCATAATGTAAAAGATCGTGTCGAATGTTTCCGGCCCGACTTGGATTGGCAACGTCACCTCCCCGAAAACATGGCGTTTGGTTCCATCGAACGCCTTCACAACCAGATCACTGGGTGTGCAAATCACTCCACGAGTATCCTGTAAAAGCACAGATTGTGTCTTAGTTTTATCTCTATGTTTTGATGATAACAATTATGAATTTTGTATTCAAGAATTATATACTCTAAACGTGTTCTAGATTGTTTGCTACAGGCACTAAAGTAAATTATCTTAAGAAAGCAAAATTGCATCTGAACATTGTTTGTATGAAAGACTTCATAAGTTCAAGAGCATCTTAAGTGAAGATCTGAACTTTGCTCCCAGAAGAATCTGACTACTGTCTCTTGAAGATTCTGAAGAAGGAGCCTCTAAAGCATAGAGACTCTGCTCTGAAGGATTTACACGCTCAAGCACACTAGCTGCACATACTCTGTTTCAGCTCAATCTGAAGAACATTCAAGACTCTGAAGATCCAGATGATCCTTGATCAGAAGACTCTGAAGATTCAGATTCTTATGTTGAAAGCTGAACTCACTTTGAAGAAGATTTAAATATGTACGTTGGTCCTTCTCAACAGCTCTTTCCTATTTTGTGCTAGACACAAGGACACAGACAAAAAGGTTTTATCTGTGCATTCCATTCTGAGGAAAGTATTCTGCAAGTGAAGACAAAAAGCATCAGGCCTGTTTCAGCACAGCCTCCAATGTGAAGACAAAAGGCTCTAGGCTTTTCTGCACAGCCTTCAACGTAACAAGACTTCTTGGATCTTAGTGCCTATATAAAGAAGTCCACTCCATCTTCTTCAGAAATTGAATCTCTAGAAAAATCACTCCTCAAAGCAAATCTAAAAAAAGGCTCTTTATCATATTACTTTGCTTTATCTTTATTCTTAAACTAAGAGAAATATCACTGTTGTGATAACAGCTTATTAGAAGCATTCTTACTCTTGTAAAAGTTTTACTTTGTTTGTAAAAGGTTTTCCTTAAGAGGATCCAGTTGGGATCAGCTGCTCTTGAGAAGACTAAGAACGGTTGTTCTTAGGTGTTGCTATTTGTAATCTGTTTGATTAAAATAGTGGATTAAGTCCTTGACAGAGAAAGGCAAATCACTCTTGAGAGGGTGGACTGGACTAGTTGTTTTCAACGAACCAGGATAAAAATATCTGTGTTCTAATCTCTGATTTTTAGTCTTACTTATTCAACCCCCCCTTCTAAGTAATTTTCTCACCTTCAGTTGGCATCAGAGCTCCGGTTCTGCGTGTGCTCCACTTAACCGTGACAGTTAAAGATCCAGTGAGAAAGATACTTTGATATTTGTGTTGTTGTCATTATGGAAACAGCTACATCAACTTGCAACAACAAATATGAAGGAGATAGGATCAGTACCAAGCCACCCATGTTTGATGGGGAAAAATTTGACTATTGGAAAGATAGAATAGAAAGTTTTTTCCTCGGGTATGATGCTGATCTTTGGGATATGGTCATTGATGGATATAAACATCCTACTGATGAGGATGGCAAAAAGATTGATAGAAAGTCAATGACTGAAGTACAGAAAAGAGATTTCAAGAATCACCACAAAGCCAGAACTATATTGCTTAATGCAATCTCTCATACTGAGTATGAGAAGATTACAAACAGAGATACTGCTCATGACATGTTTGAGTCACTCAAAATGACTCATGAGGGAAATTCTCAGGTTAAAGAGACCAAGGCGCTGGCGCTCATACAGAAGTATGAGGCATTTAAAATGGAAGAATCTGAAAATGTAGAAACTATGTTTTCTAGATTTCAGATTCTTACTGCTGGTCTGAAAGTTCTGGATAAGGGCTACTCAACGTCAGATCATGTCAAGAAGATCATCAGAAGTCTTCCCACCAGATGGAGACCAATGGTGACTGCACTGAAGATGGCAAAAGATCTGAATAAGATCTCCTTAGAAGAACTTATCAGTTCTTTGAGAAGTCATGAAATAGAGCTGGAGGAAGATGAGCCCCAGAAGAAAGATAAAGGTAAATCCATAGCTTTAAAATCTAACAAACCTGTTAAAGCTTTGCAGGTAAAAGAAGAAAGTTCTGAAGAATCGTCTTCTGAAGAAGAAGATGAACTGTCCATGCTTTCCAGAAGAATCAACAAGCTCTGGAAGCACAAGGGAAGGAAGTTTAACAACTTCAGGAAAGTTGACCACAGGAAGGAATCTTCTGGATACAGAAGATCTGGAAAGAAAGAGGTCACATGCTATGAATGCAAGGAACCTGGGCACTACAAAAATGACTGCCCCAAACTTCTCAAGGAGAAACCCAAGAGAAAGTTTGATAAAAAGAAAAAGGTTCTTATGGCAACTTGGGATGATTCAGATGAATCTGAATCTGAATCTGAAGCGTCAGAAGAGTGTGCCAACATGGCATTAATGGCTGGAATAGAAGATCAGAATGAAGAATTATCATCTGAATCTGAGTCAGACTCCGACTCTGATGCTGAAGAGGTAATGTCCAAACTTACCAAAGATGAACTTATAAAGGTGTTATCTGAAGTCTTGAAAAGCTACAATAATATCAAACTCAAGAACAAGAAGCTGAAAAGCAATCTTGAATCTGAGATTGATAATCTGAAAACAGAACTTGTTGAGCAGAGAGAAATAAATTTAAAAATAAAAAATGATTTGGAAATTGTTCAACAAGAATCTGACTCTGAAGCTAAGTCATCTGAAAATATTTTGGAAAAATATGACTCTAGTTTTCAGAGGTTCCTCACTAAAAGCATAGACAGAAGCAAGATGGCTTCTATGATCTATGGAGTTAGTAGGAATAAAAGAAAGGGAATTGGATTTCAATCTTCTTCTCTTGAAAAAGATGTAAGACCAATACCTGTAGATGATCTGATCATTAAGATAACTCCTTTATACTCTAATTTTAAATTTGGTCATTTAAATGATATTAAACACACGAGCTCTGAAAAGAATACTCATGTGTTTAGATCTAAGGCAAGTCTAAACAAAAACTATGTTGAAAAACAAAAGTTTAGACAAACCTACAAGGCAACTAACCCTAAAGGACCCAAGAAGATCTGGGTACCTAAAGACAAAATAATCCCTGTTGCAGATGTCCTTAGCAGCAAAGTCAGGACACCAATCATGGTACCTGGACTCTGGATGCTCACGACACATGACGGGAGAAAGGTCTATGTTCCAAAGTCTGGAACTTAGATCTGGAGGGGACGTGAAATTTGGAGGGAACCAGAAGGGCAAGATCATTGGCTCTGGAACTATAGGTAATGGCAACCTACCCTCTATTTCTAATGTTCTGTTAGTTGAAGGATTGAAACATAATCTATTGTCCATAAGTCAATTAAGTGACAATGGTTATGATATCATCTTTAATCAAAAATGTTGCAAAGATGTATGTCAAAAGGATGGTTCTATCCTATTCAATGGAAAGAGGAAACACAACATTTATAAAATTAACCTTTCAGAACTTAAAGTTCAAAATGTGAAATGCCTCTTATCTGTGAATGATGAGCAATGGGTCTGGCATAGAAGATTGGGGCATATTAATATGAGACGTATATCTCAGATTAATAAACTCAATCTGGTCAGAGGACTTCCTAAGTTGAAGTTCAACTCAGATGCTCTGTGTGAAGCATGTCAAAGAGGAAAATTTTCAAAATCTCATTTTAAATCAAAAAATGTTGTTTCTACCTCCAGACCATTGGAATTACTTCACATTGATCTGTTTGGACCAGTGAAAACTGCATCCATCAGAGGCAAGAAGTATGGGTTAGTCATTGTAGATGACTACAGCAGATGGACATGGGTAAAGTTTCTAAAACACAAGGACGAGTCTCATTCTGTGTTCTTTGACTTCTGCAATCAAGTCCAGACTGAAAAAGATTGTAAAATTATTAAAGTCAGAAGTGATCATGGTGGAGAATTTGAAAATAAACATTTTGAAAAATACTTTTCTGAAAAAGGCATTGCACATGATTTCTCCTGCCCTAGAACTCCGCAACAAAATGGAGTTGTAGAAAGGAAAAATAGAACATTGCAAGAAATGGCCAGAACCATGATCAACGAGACAAATCTGGCAAAACATTTCTGGGCAGAAGCAATTAACACAGCTTGTTATATTCAGAACAGAGTGTCTGTAAGACCTCTTCTGAAAAAGACTCCCTATGAATTGTGGAGAAACAGAAAGCCCAACATTGCTTATTTTCATCCTTTTGGATGTATTTGTTATATGCTTAATACTAAAGATAATCTGAACAAGTTTGATTCCAAAGCACAGAAGTGTTTCATGCTTGGTTATTCTGAACGCTCTAAAGGCTACAGAGTATTCAATACTGAAACACAGATTGTGGAAGAATCTATTCATGTCAGATTTGATGATAAGCTTGGCTCTGAAAAGCCAAAGCAGTTTGAAAGTTCTGCAGATAGAGAAGTAATTCTCACAGACTCTGAAGTCTCAGAGGCAGAAAAGGCAAAGAACAAAGAATCTGATGCAACCCCAGATGGTACACCTTTGACTTCACAACTAAACAACTTGCATATTTCTGAAAGACCAACCGTCAGAGGATCTTCTTCCAGAATCAAAGCTTCTCATCCAGAAGATGTGATAATTGGAAAGAAGGATGATCCCATAAGGACAAGATCATATCTCAGAACTTCTGAATCTTCCTTATTTGGCTTACTGTCAATGATAGAACCAACATCTGTAGATGAGGCTCTGAAAGATAATGAATGGATTATAGCTATGCAAGAAGAGCTGAATCAATTCGCCAGAAATGAAGTTTGGGATCTGGTTCCTAGACCTAAAGGATTCAATGTCATTGGAACAAAATGGGTCTTCAGGAATAAGCTGAATGAAAAGGGAGAAGTAGAAAGGAATAAAGCAAGGCTGGTTGCTCAAGGATATAGTCAACAAGAAGGTATTGATTACACTGAGACATATGCTCCAGTGGCAAGGTTAGAATCTATTCGTCTTCTTATTTCATTTGCTGCACAGAATAACATCACTCTGTATCAGATGGATGTTAAAAGTGCTTTTCTTAATGGTATTATAGAAGAAGAAGTATATGTCCACCAACCTCCTGGTTTTGAAAGTGAAAACTTTCCAGATCATGTTTTCAAATTAAAGAAATCCCTTTATGGATTAAAACAAGCTCCCAGAGCTTGGTATGAGAGGTTGAGCAACTTACTTTTGAAGAAAAATTTTATCAGAGGAAAAGTGGATACAACTTTATTCTGTAAATCTGTTAAGAAAGATCTGTTGATTTGTCAGATTTATGTAGATGACATTATTTTTGGATCAACAAATATTACGCTTGGAAAGGAGTTTGCTAAATGTATGCAGGAAGAATTTGAAATGAGCATGATGGGAGAATTGAGATTCTTCTTGGGAATCCAAGTCAATCAGACTCCAGAATGCACCTACATACATCAAACCAAATATGTTAAAGAGCTTCTGAAGAAGTTCAACATGGTTGATAGCAAAATGGCAAAGACTCCAATGCATCCTACAAGCACTCTAGGTAAGGAAGAGGTAAGTAAGAAGGTAGATCAAAAATTCTACAGAGGTATGATAGGATCTCTTCTATACTTGACTGCTTCTAGACCAGATATTTTGTTTAGTGTCTGCTTATGTGCTAGATTCCAATCAGATCCTAGAGAATCACACTTAACAGCTGTTAAGAGGATTCTGAGGTATCTGAAAGGTACTGCTAACATGGGTTTGTGTTACAGAAGATCTGATGAATTTTCATTAGTTGGATTCTGTGATGCTGACTATGCTGGAGACAGAATTGAACGTAAAAGCACTTCTGGAAGCTGTCAGTTTCTTGGAAGTCATCTGATCTCATGGTACAGCAAGAAGCAACCTACCATTGCACTATCAACTACAGAGGCAGAATACATTGCTGCTGCTGGATGTTGTACTCAGATGCTATGGATGAAGAGTCAATTAGAAGATTATCAAATCTATGAGAGTAACCTTTCTATCTTCTGTGACAATACTTCTGCTATATGTTTGTCAAAAAATCCAATCTTGCATTCTAAGGCAAAACATATAGAAATTAAACATCACTTCATTAGAGACTATGTTCAGAAGGGTGTAATTAATCTAGCTTTCGTTGATACAGATCATCAATGGGCTGACATTTTCACAAAACCCCTTGCTGAAGATAGATTTAAGTTTATTCTGAAAAATATTTGTATGGATTTATGTCCAGAGTAATATTTCTCAGAGGCAACCTCTCAGATGCAAAATGTTTAATAATCTGAAGTATTTCATCTGTCTATTTTATTCATTTATATTTATTTGATTATTTCGTTTTGGGTAAAACTCTGAACTAACTAGCTCAGAAGATCTGAAAGTTGGAAACGTTTCATTTCGTGAGAGAAATCAAATGAGCCAACAAAGCAAACACGTGGCATTCAATTTCTGAAAAAATTGAGTGCATAACTGATTTGACGTTTGAGGTAATGCTTTGAAAATCTCACTTTTCTTGTTTTTCCCCCAGCTGTCATATTTTAATGTGAAATGATTACTTTTCATTTAATGCTGTCCAAACGTGCGTAAGTGTCTTTTGTGTGCCCTATTTTTTTGGTTTCCTATATATATCACCTATCACACTTCTATCACACTTTCCACATTCACTTCATTCATGCGTTTCTGCTTCCTTTTCAATCTCTTCCAAAACCCTAAACTGAAACCAAGGTATTCTTCTTCTTCAATGGCGTCAACTTCAAACACTGTTGCAAAACCTAACAAGACCATCATGTACAAAGAACCTGAACGAACCTTATTCACTCCAGTGGCTGATCTAGAGGTGCTCTGTGAAAGCTTCATTGACCTCGACTCTTTAAAGGAAAATGGGTTTGATCTCATTTCTGCCATCAAAGCTCAAGGGTGGGAAAAATATTTTGAAAGGCTAATGGGGCCTGTTTTTCCAACACTGGTTAAGGAATTTTGGATACATGCAAGCGCGGGTCCCAAGTTTATACATTTTTCGGTTCTTGGAGTGGAGATAGTCATCACTGAAAACCTGATCAGACAACTGTTTAGCTATACTGAGTCTGATGGTGTTTCAAATCTTGCTTCTTCTCGCATCGATATGGCTAGGGTTTATGAAGAAGTTACTATTGCTGGTTTGCCGTCAAGCAAGGTTAAAGATTTAAAACCCATTTATAGGATCTGGGCGAAAATCTTTATGAGTACGTTTTTCCACAGAAAACCTTCAAACTCTCCAGATTATGTGAGTTCTGAACATTTGTATTTTATGTACTGCATTAGCAAAAATGTCAAAGTGGATCTACCGTATCTCATCTTCAGTCATTTATTAACTCATGTCAAAGAAACCAGAGAGGAAGTAAGGGCGAAAGCTGGTAAAGTAAGGACATGGATACCCCTGGGAAGGTTGATTTCTGATATACTTGTTGAGAACAAATTGGTTCAACATCTGACTGATGCGAAGATTACAGAAGATCTGACTCACATCATTGGCTCTGAAATTAATGGGCTCAATCTGAAGAGGATGAAAATCATCTCAGAATTGAAAGGACAACTCAGGAAGATCAACTCTGACGAGATTCAAGGTAGAAGAGTTCCTGTGGAAGATTTTCCACTGTTCAGTGCAGATGAACCTAAGGAATTTGTCTGGCTGTACATTACTGAATGCCTAAAGGAAGGAATCCCTTTACCTGCCAATCTCGTTCAGAAGCCTGGAGAAGAATTGCCTAATCAGATGAAGGAAAGGCGCAGTAAGAGGAAGGCTGACAAAGAATCCGTTCAGAAGAAGAGAAAAGCTCCTGAAGCATCAAGAAAGAAGAGGAAAGAAGGAAAGAAGGCCAGAAGCAGTCCAAGAGAAGCTACTCTGGAAGAAATCAGAGACACCATTCAACAGGTATTAGCCTCTGATCCTACTCCTACTGTTCATTCACCACTATCTTCACCACAACTCTCTCCAAACCTCATACCAAGAACTTCAAAATCTAGAAAGTCTGTTAATATCTCATCCGAACCACTATCCTCTGAACCAGTAAATTTACAATCATCTCCAGCACCAATCCCATCTAATCCACAACATCAAACTATTCAAACAGAAATTCCACCACCAGAATCAATTTTATCTGAAAACTCTCCAACAATAACTCCACCAGAACCAACTCAACCAGAAAATTCTCCAACAACACCTCCACAACCAACTTTATCGCAACAAGAGAATCCCCACATAGAGACTCCCCAACCACAAATAATTATTTCAGAACAAAATCATCCAGAGACTGTTCAACCTGAACACTCTGAACAAGCAATTCCCTCAGAAGATCCAAATCTTTCTGACAATATTCTTGATATTCCACCCCTCAACCAAACAATTGAAATTTCGTCTACATCTGTTCATTCAGATGAATCCTCTGATTCATCTGATTCATCTGATTCATCTGACTATGATTCAGAATCACTTAAACAAGCTCGCTCTGAGAGTGTTATGAAGAAACATCTTAACATTGCTTTGTTTCATACCCCACCAAACTCTCCATCTCAACAACCATCTGAAGCTCAACCCTCTGACACTCAAACAGCTGAAAACCAAACCATTCCACAACCACCTGAAACTAATCCATCTGAGAATCAAACTTTTCCTCACTCAGCTGAACTCCCTCAATCTGTCATCCACACATCTCAACCACTCACACCTCAACCACAACCATCTGAACCTACTCCTGCTAACACCCCTAATCCTTTTTCCTCTGGTCAGAATGAACAGTCAGATTTAGGATCTTGTGTTAATGCTATGTTTGATATTTTCAAAAAGGAGTTAGATTCTGAATATGATCGTGTTAAGGCTATATGTATGTCTAGTTTGGACCCAAATGTTTCGAATACTGCTTGGAAGCGCTTCATCTGGATGTTTAACAAAGCTGCCCTAAAAGTTAGAGCAAAATGCTCTAAGCTTGCTAAGATTAAATTTGCTGAGTTAATAAAGGTGACACTGATGAACATGCCTCCTCCTCCTCCTGTGTTACTATTGGAAGCTGCTCCTCCGGTTGTTCCTGATTTTGAAATGGTTGAACAAGCTTCTGTTGAAAACCAATCTGAAGGGAACCCTGCTGCTGCTGCATCTGCTCCGTCTTCATCTGTGGTTTCAGAACTTGTGAATGATGTGAAGGATATCAAGGACTGGATGATCAAGCAAGAGAAAACAACCGATGAAATCAAGACCTGGATGTCTAAGCAAGAAGAGTCAGCTGCCAAGATGACAGAGCTTCTGACCCTCATTGCCTCTCGCCAGACCTAGTTTTATTTGTTGTTTTGCACATGAACTGAGTTTTTGATCTCTGCCTGTTTGTCTGTGAACTTTGGTTTGTTTTGTTTTAATTGCATGCTAACATGGTTTGCTCCTATTTTTGCTTCTTCTCTTTTATTTCTTTCCGTCTTTATATATCTTTTTGATTATGACAAAAAGGGGGAGAAAAAGAGAAACTGAGTGTTCAACCTATAAGCATTTACCAAAACTAAAATTCAGACATTTTATTAACTTATTTGAATTTAAGTCTTTCAGATTATACTGTTATATCTGACATAATTCATTGAAGTTACCCTGAGACTGTGTCAACCAGAACCTGATTCTCTAAAGAAAATCTGAGTATTCAATCAACTCTGATATCTTACTCTGATACATTTATTCAATCATCTGGCATCAAGATTTGACTCTGAACTCATTCATCAGGCTCTGAATCTGAAATATACTCAATCAGAAAGGGAAGTATTCTATTCTATTGTAGTATTTATTTCAGGGGGAGATTGTTTATCTCAGGGGGAGTTTCTAATTCTTACTCTTTATTGAACAAAATTTTCTCATGTTTTGTCATCATCAAAAAGGGGGAGATTGTAAAAGCACAGATTGTGTCTTAGTTTTATCTCTATGTTTTGATGATAACAATTATGAATTTTGTATTCAAGAATTATATACTCTAAACGTGTTCTAGATTGTTTGCTACAGGCACTAAAGTAAATTATCTTAAGAAAGCAAAATTGCATCTGAACATTGTTTGTATGAAAGACTTCATAAGTTCAAGAGCATCTTAAGTGAAGATCTGAACTTTGCTCCCAGAAGAATCTGACTATTGTCTCTTGAAGATTCTGAAGAAGGAGCCTCTAAAGCATAGAGACTCTGCTCTGAAGGATTTACACGCTCAAGCACACTAGCTGCACATACTCTGTTTCAGCTCAATCTGAAGAACATTCAAGACTCTGAAGATCCAGATGATCCTTGATCAGAAGACTCTGAAGATTCAGATTCTTATGTTGAAAGCTGAACTCACTTTGAAGAAGATTTAAATATGTACGTTGGTCCTTCTCAACAGCTCTTTCCTATTTTGTGCTAGACACAAGGACACAGACAAAAAGGTTTTATCTGTGCATTCCATTCTGAGGAAAGTATTCTGCAAGTGAAGACAAAAAGCATCAGGCCTGTTTCAGCACAGCCTCCAATGTGAAGACAAAAGGCTCTAGGCTTTTCTGCACAGCCTTCAACGTAACAAGACTTCTTGGATCTTAGTGCCTATATAAAGAAGTCCACTCCATCTTCTTCAGAAATTGAATCTCTAGAAAAATCACTCCTCAAAGCAAATCTAAAAAAAGGCTCTTTATCATATTACTTTGCTTTATCTTTATTCTTAAACTAAGAGAAATATCACTGTTGTGATAACAGCTTATTAGAAGCATTCTTACTCTTGTAAAAGTTTTACTTTGTTTGTAAAAGGTTTTCCTTAAGAGGATCCAGTTGGGATCAGCTGCTCTTGAGAAGACTAAGAACGGTTGTTCTTAGGTGTTGCTATTTGTAATCTGTTTGATTAAAATAGTGGATTAAGTCCTTGACAGAGAAAGGCAAATCACTCTTGAGAGGGTGGACTGGACTAGTTGTTTTCAACGAACCAGGATAAAAATATCTGTGTTCTAATCTCTGATTTTTAGTCTTACTTATTCAACCCCCCCTTCTAAGTAATTTTCTCACCTTCATATCCAACTTCATTAATTCCTTCTTCGGAAGAACATTGAGTGACGAACCCGTGTCCACCAACACGTGCGACATAATCGTTCCCCTACACTCTATCGAGATGTGCAGAGCGCTATTGTGGTTCCTCCCCTTCGGCGTCAGCTCTAGGTCAGTGAACCCTAACCCATTTCCAGCATTCACGTGGGCTACGACCTCTTCCAGCTGGTTTACTGATATTTCCTGCGGTACATATGTGGCATTCAACACCTTTAGCAGTGCGTTGCAGTGTGCTTCGGAACACAACAACAAGTTCAAGATGGAAATCTTCGAGGGTGTCTGATGGAGATGATCCACGATCTTGTAGTCACTCTTTTTAATCAACCTCATAAATTCCTCGGCGTATTTGACAAGTAAGTCTTTTTCTACCCCACACGGGATCTCTTCAACGACTTTACTTTTACCTTTATCGGTTGCATCAGCTCTGTCTACTTTGTCCGCCACGACCTCAGGTGGTGCAAACACTCTTCCGCTGCGAGTAATTCCGCTAACGCCCGCTAGGTTCTCCACAGACGACCCAAACGGTTCCAGTTCCAACTTCTGTCCGTTGCAGTAGACTTCAGCCCCATAATGCCATGGGACAGCGTTGGTGCTTTCGAAAGGTATCGGCCCAGCTTTGGTGATGGTAATCGTGGGCGGTCTGGGTGCAGAAATAGTTATCGTCTGGCGAGGGATGGTGATGGTGGCAACCTCATCATCTTGCTTCAGCATTACCTCTCCAGATCTACTTTCGGCCCTCCGGCTAAACTGTAAGATCCCTTCAGTCATCAGACTTTGAATCCCCTCTATCAATTGTTCACATCCATCAGGACTTGTCGCACAACCCATACATAACTCTCCGCAACCTGGAAAGAAACCTCTTTTCATCAACTTAGCTTTAACGAAGCTAAGCGGCGTCTTCAGATCTCTGACGTTAGTCAACACATCCAAGTTCTCGTCTTCAATAATGGCGTTTACTCCACCTCCCCTATGGTTCGGCATAGGGTTCTTCGTGACATTTGGCACATTATCTGAGAAGTTGATGATCTTGGAGTCCACCATATCCTGCACCTTGTGCTTGAAGGCTTTGCAATTCTCTATTGTGTGGCCTGGTGCCCCTGAGTGAAACTCACAAGTTGCATTTGCGTCATAACCTGGCGGAGGTGCCCCTGTCAAGGGAGCCAAGGTTCTCTTCTGGATTAACTGTAGCTGAAGCAAAGTCTGTAATAGTTGCGCGTATGTTGCACCCTAAAATTTGCCCAACCTTATTCCTTGGTTTATGTTTCAATGTCATTAGCATTTGCATATAGAGTCATGTACATAGACTAACCATCTGCATAGCATAAGCATAGCAAGTCACTCAACAGGGGACCAATCATTATTCTCATCTCTAGAGGCCTATCAAGAGGTTATTATCCCAATTCAATCTCATTCAAGTCATCAGGAAAGAATTTGAAAGCAAAGAGTTCAGCAGATCAAGCCTTGAGTCCATCTCCTAGCTGAGGGTATCTGAGGGTCAACAAGAGGGTTGTGAGCTGTGAGTTGAAGGCATGGAGAGTATCTAGGCATTATGTGAGGCTTAGAAAGTCATTTGGAGAAGGAGACAAGTCATTGATGAGAGCACAAGAGCTATAGCTGAAGGCAGTCAACTAGGGTTTCATCTGGGTCAACCCTAGGTCAACCCTAGGTCAATTGACTGATTTAAGGGGCATTCAAGTCTATTGGAGAGATGTGGAGTTCATCATTGGACATATAAATAAGGATATGGAGATATGTCAAGAAGAATTCAAGAGAAATCAAGGAGAAGAGGAGTTTCTAAATTAGGGTTTCTGTGTAAAATCCCCTAGTTTAGGTCAAATTTCCAAGCAAGATAAGTCAAAATGCTAGCTTCAAATGGCTTCTTGGCCAACATGAAACTTGTAGAGGATCTCAAGACCTTTAATTTGAGTGGTGGAAGACATCAAGGAGATTTATAGAACTCAAGTTATGGTCCTTGCAAGTTACAGGTCATCTGAGGTATCTGAAATTTTGTCTGTGAAAGTGACTTGACTTCCAAGCAATTTTTACCCCTCAAGGAGATTTCAAATGAATTCTTGGTCAACATAAGAATTGTTCCTAATTGTCTTATCTTTCTATAATGGTATAGCATGCCCTCATATGATGTGTGGAACTCAACTTATGGTCTTGGCAAGCAAAGGGTATTTTGGGCATTTGTGAATTACAGGTCATTTTAACCTATGTCCAAAACTCATACAAGGAGGCCTCAAATGGAAAAACTTACAACATCAAACTTGCTCCAAATGACATTTTGAGTCTAGAAAGAAGGTCACAAATTGTTGGAAAAGCTCATAGCATGAAGTTGCATGATTGGTCAAAATGTGAACCAAAATGGCTTGTAACTTGAATAAAGTCAAGATGAAAAATGGTTTGGGAGATTTATGAGTCCAAATGGAGACTTCCAATATATGATTTTGAATGGAAAAGACATTCTAAAGACAATGGTTCAAACACTTTTTTGAGTTTAGTGGAAGATTTCAAAGTTATCCTTGGTTACTTGCATTTTAAGAAACATAGCCAAAATGGATCAAAGTTGGAAGGCAAGGGAAGGTGCAAGATGGATCTAGAATGTTCATGTGAGCCCTATATATTCATGAAATGAAGATTGATCAAGGGTTGGACTCATTTTTCACCAAGAATTTCCCAAATTCTCTCATTCTTTTTCATTGAATTTTCACTTCAATTCCTCAAATTCTTCACCAATCATCATCAAAATCAACTTCATTATACTGATTCATCATCATAGATCAGAATTCAACCAAGAACAAGGTGTGATCACTCCATTTTCGAGCACTTCCATCATCAACATCAAAATTGCAATTTCAAGTTGACAGCACAATTCAAGCCAAGTTTCATTCAAGTGTTGCATACAGAATCAAGGAGTGCAGTTGTAGATCAAGATCCAAGCCTCACAAGCCTCAGATCCACAAGGTTCATCATCATCCACAAGATTTTACACCAGGTGCATTTTCTCTGCCACAGCTTAATTCAGTTAGTTTAGCATAGATTTGTTAGTTTAGATATGATGTAGGATGTTAGTAGAGCAATTAGGTTGAGTTTGGAGTGGTTTGGTGATGATTGTTAGCAGGTTGTAAAAACTGTTAGGGCTTGGAACTTGTAGTAGAGTGCATCACAATGTTAGGTTGTTAGCGCAGGATGATCACCATTAGTCATAGATTAGATTAGTGTAAGTTTGATTGAGAATTGTGTTGGTGAGTTGCAGAGTGTTTCCATGGTGACCAGAACTTGTCTCGATCGGGTTTGTTGGTTTGTTGAGTTTCAAAGCAATCAGAGACCATAGGCATGTAGAGGGAGGAATTTAGAGTAAGTTTCATGTTTATAGCGTGGCGTTTCATGGCCTGGAGAGAGAGAACCGAGAGCTTGAACATTGGACGTTCATGGCAGGTGCATGAGGGTTTCAGAAACCCTAGATGATCAAATGAAGGAGACGAAATCTGGACCGTCTGTTTGGTGTTAGACTTTTGACTTGAGGAGCCATCGTGTGGCTAGCATTTGATTCAGATTTTGGAGGGAAGCGTTGGTGCCAAACGCACCGTTTCATTAATTGAAACGGGCGGGCCTGAGTGAATGTTGATATCCCCACCCCCTGGTTATGAGCCCAATTCCATTCTGAACGTGGAAACCCTTCTATTTTCACCCCCTGCGTGTTTTTACTTTTCATGGTTTCTGACTTTGTTCTGGGCCTTAGTAACTTGCTATGCGCACCCCACCACTGCTTGGCCCATCCTGAAATCAACTAGGCGTGGTTTCTATTAGTACCCCCTCCCTCTCATTTTAATTCCAATTGTTTTTTTAATTCATTTTAATTTTTCATTCACTTTAAAAATTCATAATAAATACATAAAAAATCTTTTTTAATTCATTCTTTTTACCTCATTTTCATTAGAATGTCTAGAAAATTATAGAAAAATAAAATTGCATTTTTATTTTTATTTGATATTTTTTTCATATTTTCTAAATAAATGTCATTTTAAGTAGTTTCATTTCATGCATAAATTTGTTAATTTTTGTTCTATTAAATGCTTTCATATTTTTTGTTCATTCTTTTTAGGTTGTTTAGATTAGATATTGAACTTGTAGATTCAATTTAGTTCCCATTTTTAGGAATTAATTCTAGGTGCTTAATGTAGGCTTGAACCACATGAACAAATTAGGGTTTTTTAGGTGATGACTTAAGAAGTTTGATTTCATTTCCCTTAGGACTTAGGGTTTGAATAGATTAGTTATGGGACTATAGGGGCTATGGGTAGTTATTAAATCCCTTAGAAAAAGTCAGGATTCCCCTACTGCTATTAATGCTCTGTGTATGTTTGATTGACTGGTGTGGTGTGCCCTCTGGGGATTATTGTTTGCTTGCTTGGGTACTGGGATTGTCTGGGGACTTGGGGAAGCTGAAGACTTGAGGAGATGAAGACCATTGGAGATCCAGAGATTGAAGATCAACTGCCAAAGTTGGAGAGGAGGTTCTTGCTAGCAGCTGCTGAGGAGACTAGGGTTTAGGAGCTAGGCAGAGCTCTAGGTTAGAAAGTTTGTTTCTCAAACATGGATTGCCTTGTCTGCATCCATTCTTCTCCGTGATTCAGAGTCTCTCTAAGACACTCACCCCCTTCCTTTGGAAGGCTTGGTGATAGTGTCTAAGAGATAGAACTCTTGAGAGAAAATGTCTTTTGTGTTAGAAGCAGTCTGTTCACCACCTTTGGTAGTCAACTGATTGCTTAACACCCAATTCACTCTTGTGACTGATCCCTCATCCCGGAGTTTTGAACTTGAAGAAAAGCCATGGCAGATGGAAGACTGATGATCAAAGCCCTTGCCTGAAGGCCATGAAGATGGAGATTGATGCTTGTTGAAGCCTGTAACTGATTGGAGATTACTTGAAGCCAGATGTTGATTCAGAGCTGCTGATGCTGTTTCTTTGGCTGTATTTCATTGCTGATGTATTGATTGGTTTTCTGGTTGTATTGTTTGCTGTTTACCCTGTTGGGTTGAAAGTGAATCCTGTTCACTTTTGCCTATTGTTTTCTAGGTTCGAGGTTGAGTGGGACTCCCTTGCCTCGCTTGTACTGTTGCATCCATGCATTTTACTGTTTTACTGTATATATCTGATATTGTTTCTGTTTCTGCCTATCCCTTAGGATCTCTGTTTCTCTCTGTGCAAGAGAGGAGCATGATAGACACTAGGTCTTAACCCATGCATGATAACATTAGGATAGTTTGATTCCCTTCGCAACCATAGGTTAGAGTTCTGTCTCTTTCTTTCTCAAAACAAACAGAAAAACACATAAAGATTTCAAACACAATAAAAGACACTTCTTCCGTAAAAGAATGTGAACTCATCAAAGCGTCATTTTTGTCCGCCGGGACTGTTAATCAAGAAAACCTTTTTTCAGAAGGAATAAAAATCAACCAAGACAGACTCGTGTCGTACGTGGCCCGAACTACGTTTGCTCTGATCTTTCATGCTGTATGAAAGTACGTAGGCATAGGATGTGATATCCTAGCGAGCAACCTTCCCCTCCTTTCCCGTAGGTAGGCGAACTACGTTGACTCTGATTTCTCGTTCCAGACGGGAATACGTAGGCATAAAGTGCGATACTTTGCCGAGTCATTTTTATTTTCATTTTATGTTCTTTTTAACCCTTGACCTATAGAGTAGATAGAATAACAATCCATACCCGAAAACAAGCGTGGATCCCGTCGAGTACGACGGACGTGAGGGGTGCTAATACCTTCCCCTTGCGTAACCGACTCCCGAATCCAGGTTTTGGTTGCGACGACCATACCTTTCCCATGTTGTGCGAGGTTTACTCTGAGCGTTTCCTTTCCCTCCCGTGGGATAAATAACGCACGGTGGCGACTCTTCTGTTCAGCCGGCGCCGATTTTCGCAGTAGCGACAGCTGGCGACTCTGCTGGGGATCCAACGTCCCCTGGCTGCTAAGAACTGCGATGGTTCTTATGCATTTGGGATCCAACGTCCCTTAAGAGAGTCAATCCTAACGCTTGTTTTCCCGTCGAGGATGTTGTATGGAGTTATTGTATATTTCTAACCTTGTATTTTCAGCTTTATATATTGATTATTGTTGCTGTATCTGGGGTGTGACGGGGGTTCTGATATTGAGAGATAAGCCGGACCTGGGCTTGAGTGCACCTAGAATTAGAGTAGAAATTAGTGGGCGCCCGCTTGCTTTGCTTGCTTCGGTGTCCCATGAAATCTACACTCAGACGAGGTTCCTCTGGTTGGCCTCCTGCCCCTTCCTTTGGTTGGCGTGGGTTGCTGGTTAGTTAGATTGTCGACTCTGGGGACCGATCATTTGGAAGTTGGCTAAGTGAGGCCTCTTCAGGGATTGATGATGCCACTCCTTCTGGGAATCGTATCATCAACCCTGAAAGTCTGTGACGCCGACGACCGCATAGGATGCCGTACCTTGTGCCAGTTATAGGGCCACCCACCTGTGAGGGGATTTGGGGTTATGCAGGTAACTAGACCTTCAGACTACCGGTTATTTCTTGATCAGAGATCCTGGTTATTTATGGAGAGTTATGAGGTCTGTCAGAGACCATTTGGAGATGTGTTATGAGGTCTGTCAGAGACCAATTGGAGATATGATTTGAGGTCTACCAGAGACCAGTGGGAGTTATGGTTTGAGGTCTGTCAGAGACCAGTGTTGGAGTTTTATTTTAGGTCTATCTGAGACCAGGGCTTGAGGACTTCTGGATGGTCTATCTGAAACCTTTCTTGATTGAGTTCAGGCTATTCAGCTACAGTTTTGGTCCCTGTTGCATGTTACTTGCATTGCATTGCCTGCATATCCATTACCATTTGCATTTCACTAACGTGTGTCTGTGCTGCAGGTGCATTTGCATTTCCCTAGTTCTAAGTGCCCAGACTTCTGAGTGTTTGATCATGACTAGCTTAAGGAGAACGGTTGCTTACAAATTGCCTACGCCTGATATTGTTCCTTTATTTGGGTTGATCTCTCTTGCTGATGAGGGTGTTCGTAGGAGCTTCCGGATGAGCTATGGTAGACTACTGAGATTGGTGTGCAAACCTACAGAGGTAGAGTTAGATGGGTTGTATGCTTTGATGCAATTCTACGACCCTGCCTTGAGATGCTTTACGTTCTCTGACTTTATTATGGGACCAACCCTGGAGGAATACGCTGAGTATGTTGAGCTGCCCGTGCAGAACCAGGTTCCATTCATTCATTATGACGCCAAGCCCAGGCCGGAGGATTTGGCAAAAGCCTTGCATATTGATGCTTCTGAACTTGTGACTACTGTTTCCCGTGGAGTTCCAGGCTTCTCACTCCAATTCTTAGTTGGTAAAGCCCAAGAGTATGCCAAGAGCGGGTGCTGGGTCGCTTTCAATGCTGTGTTGGCTTTGTGCATTTATGGCATAGTTTTGTTTCCCAACATACCGGATTTTGTGGACTTTGATGCCTTCTACTTGTTTGCTGCTGGTAATCCTGTACCTACCTTACTCGGAGACCTCTACCACTCACTGCATTACAAGAATGAGAAGGGAAGAGGAAAGAATGTTCATCTGTGTGTACCCTTGTTGAGTATGTGGTTTCAGAGTCACCTTCCTAAGAGAGGATCTGTTGCAGAGACTACAGTCCCAGTTGGCTGGCCGGAGCGCCTGATGAGGCTATCGTCGGAAGATATGGAGTGGTTTGATAGAGACCTGCTAGGATCTGAGCTTATATTCAGCTGTTCTGGGTACCCTAATGTTCCGTTGATAGGGAGGAAAGGGTGTATCAACTACAACCCTTCTCTATTCATTCGCCAGTTCGGATATGCACTGAAGAATCCACCTCAGGAGGAAGAAGTACAGGAATCTCTGTACTTCACAGGTGATTTGAAGGGAGAATTATTGGCCAAGCTGCAACATGCCTGGACGCGTATTAACCGCAGAGGGAAGCCGTTGTTAGGAAAGAATGACTGTCAGGCCTATGCACCTTATAGAGTTTGGATTCAGGAGAGAGCTAGTCAGTTGAGGATGCCATTCCCAGATGTACCAATCCTTGTTCCTATTCCGGTAGCAGAGCCAACCACTGTTTCTCGGGAAGCCTACGAGCAGGTTGTGAGAGAAAAAGAAGCCTTGATGAAGATCAATGAAGGGTTAGAGCAAGAGCTAGCTCAAGTACGCAGCGAGAAAAACAAGGCCGTATATGCTTTCCAACAGCAGATCGAGCTAGTAAACAGACTAGGGGCTGAGTTGACTGAGGAAAAGAAGAAGCGCGAACGTCTGGGGCAAGAGTTCAGAAGTTCCCATGACATGCTGGAAGCCAAAAAGAAGGCGCTCGACGTAGCACACCGAGAAATCTCCTCTTGCAATAAGACTTGGAATGCTACACTCACTAACAACAAGAAGAGGGAAGATAAGCTGAAGCAGCAAATCTCCGACCTCGAAGAGAAGTTGAAGTCTAGCATCAAGAAGTGTGAGGAGGAAGTGATGACCCGGTATAGTGTCCAGCATGCATTGAACAAGGCAATCAAATCCAGAGATGAAGCAGTGTCTCAGAAGCGAAAGTTAGAAGATTGCTTCGGAGAAGCAACATGGGAAGAAACTGCTGAAGACGTACGCCGTGTCCTTAAGAGGAGAAACCAGCTTGTTGAAGGGCTGCTTGATCGACCAAGCCCTCCGGAGACCAAGAAGTTGATAGAGGAGTACCAGACTTTTGGGAGGATTTGATCATTTCATATAGTGACTTGTATGCTTTATTTGCATAGTGCTGACCATCACCAGGATTGTTGGTTGAGGACATGCCTTCTTTGTATTCTCAATGATATTGTACCCTGGGCTTATTGATTCTCTCTGCAATATATGAGGCTTTCTATGATTCAGCTCCGATATTCCTATTGTCAGCACTGTCACTGCACCGGCACCTTCGCACTAGAACTGGGGGAATGAACTTCCCTAATGCACAGACACATTGCATTGCATTCATATTCATATTGCATTACAGGTAATCTTTGAATAGTGTCTTACTTCCTGCTCTGTATCAGGTACTTAACAGGATTCCAGATCAACATCCGCACCGCTATTCTACACGCTCCAATTGTCGAAAAATCATGGACCAAATACAGAACGAGATGCAAGATGTGCGCGAGAAGCTCGCCCTCTTCATGCAAACCATGGAAGCTATAGCAAAAGGGCAAGAGAATTTGCAGGCCATGGTCCAGCCTCTGTTGGCTCGCAACGCTGGTCATGGTAATGAAGATCATCAGTCTGTCCGGGTTGATACTGCTCATGGAGACGGCACTCCCACGCCTGTGGCTCCGCCCGTAGTCAATATACCTGCTGCTAATGTCAACAACGCTACCGCTGCTGTGAATGGTAACGTCGGAGTGGGGAATGAGACTGCTGTCCATAATGCAGGGCTGGGTGATGTCAATTTGGGAGATAATCTAGGAGGCAATGGCTTTGTCAATACTGGGTTCGGATTCAACGATCAGGGATTTGATAACACTGGCAAGTATGGCTTTAATGCTCAAGGCTTTGGGCAAGATGGTTATGGTATGGTCAATCAGGGTTACGGAGGCTTTGGAAACGGAAATGGTACTGGATTTATGGCTTTTGGTCCTGCTGGAGGTGTTCAAGGGTACGGCAACAGAGGCCGAGGTCCGGGGATGAATCAGATCAGAGCTGGACGTAATAATGCATATGATGGGTACGGGGCTGGAAACGGTATGTGGCAAGAGGATCAGCAGGAGGATGCCTTCTCCGGAGGAGGTTTTGAAGGGCCGATGGATGATTCCCAAAAGATTAGAATGCTGGAAGAGCAGATGAAGGGAGTCCTAAACCAGAGTGTTGTGGGTTTGGACATGGCAACAATGGGCTTGGTACCTGGCCTGAGGGTGCCAATTAAATTCAAAGCTCCTGCGTTCGATAAGTATAAAGGAGACACATGCCCGAAAGTGCATGTGCGAGCTTATTACAGAAAGATGTCTGCATACTCAACTGATGAAAGGATGCTAATGCATTTCTTTCAGGATAGTCTATCAGGTCCTTCCTTAGAGTGGTACATGGGGTTGGAGCCAACTGATATCAAGACATGGAAGCAATTGGCGGAGGCGTTCGTAGCCCATTACAAATATAACAGCGACCTGGCACCCAATCGGGTCCAGTTGGCCGGGCTTTCGCAGAAGAAGGGGGAGAGTTTTAAAGAGTACGCGCAAAGGTGGCGCGATATGGCTGCCAGGGTCCGTCCTCCGGTAGAAGATAAGGAAATGAATGATATGTTTGTTGGCACATTCACCGGGCTGTTTCATGATATGCTGTTTCATACGTCTCTGGCCAGTTTTTCAGACCTGATTCTGATGGGGGAAAAGATCGAGCGTAACATTAAGCAAGGAAAGTTCCAAGTCGAGGAATCAACTGCATCTGGCAGTAATAGGAAAGCTTATGGTGGGCGCCGTCAGGGCGAGGCAAGTGCGGTATTTGGAGGCCGAGGCCGAGGCCGAGGCAGGGGAAGAGGTCAATATCGTCAGCCGCAGCAGGTGTCGAGTGTTACTATTCCCTATCAACAACAACCATTCCAGCAACAACAACCGGTTCAGCAGCAACCAATGCCACAGCAGCAGCAGCCTCAGCAGGGGGCACAGCAGGCTCAGCGAAGATTCCAGGGCAGTAAACCGAGAAGAGTGTTTGAGAAACCTCCCTCAACCTATGCCGATTTGTTGCAGACATTGTTGGGATTGAATCTGGTAGAGAAAAGAACTCTGGCGCCGATAACGGGAGCTCCCCCGTTCGGGTACGATGCAAGCAGGCACTGTGAGTTTCATTCTGGGGCCCCGGGCCACGATATAGAAGGTTGTCATGCTTTTAAGCACGTTGTGCAGGATCTTTTAGACAACAAGACTATCAATTTCGGAACGGCAGGTCCGAATATAGTCCAGAAACCAATGCCTAATCATGGGGCAAACGCCGTGCTGACTGAGGAAGGTCTGAATCTTATTATGAATGTTGAAGATTTAAAGACGCCGCTGGGCGAGATAAAGAGTCGACTGTTACAAGGAGGTGTTTACCCGGGATGTAACGAGTATTGCTTAGACTGTTGGACCCTAGCTGGGGGGTGTGAGGATTTGAAGAAAGGCATTCAGGCTTTAATTGATGAAGGTATATTGCAGTTTGATCGAGCGGCAACTGACGAGCCTGCAGGGGCAGTGGTGGATAATCGGAGTGATGTGGCCACGGTAACGATTCCGCGGAAGACGATCACTATTGCAGCACCGGTTCAGCGACCACCGATCACCATAACTAAGGCCGGGCCAATCCCGTATGAGAACACGAAAGAAGTCCCATGGTCATATGGGTTAGAGGTGTATTGTGATGGGATAAAGATTGATGTTAACAAGCAGCCAGTGGAGACTGTGGATAATGTTGTTGGGTCGGGAGGCATGACAAGGAGTGGTAGGATCTTTATATCTCCTGAAGTGGAAGCCGAAAGACTAGCGAAAGGAAAAGGGAAAGCGGTTGAAAATGTTCCGGTACCAGCAAGTGAAAAAGAAGCAGCATCGAAGGATGTAGAAGAATTCATGCGCTTAATTCGAAAAAGTGATTACAAGATTGTGGAGCATCTGCAGCAGACACCGTCCAAGATATCTATCCTGTCATTGCTGTTGTGTTCGGAAGCTCACAGGAACGCTTTGCTGAAAGTCCTGGACACTTCTTTTGTACCCCAGGATGTCTCCGTAAATCAGCTAGAAGGAGTATTGGCACACGTGAATGCAGGCCACAGCTTGGGCTTTACCGATTTTGACTTGACTCCGAAAGGGAGGGATCATAACATGGCATTACACGTATCTGTTGAGTGTAGGGGATCAGTAATGTCGCACGTATTGGTTGACACCGGATCATCTTTGAATGTGCTGCCCAAGAAGGCGATGATGAAGCTGGATGTTCGAGGGATTTTGTGTACACCCAGTGATTTGGTAGTCAGAGCATTTGACGGCACGCGGAGAACGGTCTTCGGATCGATTACCTTGCCTCTGCAAGTGGGGCCGGAAGTGTTTGCAACTGAGTTTTATATCATGGATATACAGCCTGCGTACAGCTGCTTGCTTGGAAGACCCTGGATTCATGGGGCAGGGGCCGTCACGTCTACCCTGCATCAGAAGATGAAATATATGGTCGGAGACAGCGTAGTCACCGTGTGCGGAGAAGAAGACATCCTGGTCAGCCATCTATCCTCGTTTAAATATGTGGAAGTCGACGGAGAGATCCACGAGACACCATGCCAGGCATTCGAAGGTTTGCGCATCAAGGACAAGAGTCCCGGGCCGAGCAAAGTGCCAGAGATAGCTGTCTCATCGTATAAGGAGGCTCAAGCTCTAGTGGAAGCAGGAGAAGCCAAGGGCTGGGGCAAAGTGTTGGACATTCCGGTGAAGATGGACCGTTTCGGACTGGGGTACCGACCGTCGTCATCAACTCCTTCCGTGGGGGCCCCCCGTTTCAGAAAGCCAATTGTCATCTCTGCCAGTGGAGTATGTCATGAAACTGTCAATGCTGCTTCAGAGTCTGATGAAGGAGACAGCGACTGTGATATGGATGCCTGGATTCAACCAAGCACGCCAGGACAAGGACTGTGCAACTGGTCTATTCAGGAGCTTGTTCCTGTGACTTTTAAACAGTAATGCTTTGCTTTATTAATTGTTGAACAATCTGATGTCTTGCCCGGGGCATCAGGATTTGCTTAGGGCTGTGTTGTTATAAACATTGCGTGTTAATCATTAAATAAATGGCGTTTTTTCATGTGCAAATACTGTAATCCCTGTCTTTCTTATTTTGTATTTTTCAATAAAATGGCAACGTGGTTATCCGCTTTATACGCATTTTGAAGCGCTTAACCATTCCTTTTGCAGGATAACATTTTCAGATGACATCCTTGAACCACCTATGACTCGTCCCGACTTTGAGCACCCAGTGTTTCAGGCTGAAGAAGAGGTTGTCGAAGATAGCGACGTTCCTGAAGAACTGTCTTGGTTAGTGGAGCAAGAGGAAAGAGCCATTCTGCCTCACGACGAGGTTATCGAAATTATCAATTTGGGGTCGGAAGGGGTTGAGAAGAATATTCGTATCGGAGCCGCATTGCAGAGTGATATCAAGCGAAGACTGGTTGAAATGCTCCGAGAGTATAATGATGTATTCGCTTGGTCATATGAGGATATGCCAGGGCTCGATACAGATATGGTTGTGCATCGTCTGCCACTGAAAGAAGATTGTCCACCGGTCAAACAAAAGCTTCGCAGAACTCGACCAGATATGGCAATGAAGATCAAGGAGGAAGTGCAGAAACAGTGGGACGCTGGTTTCCTGGCTGTGACGAAGTATCCTTCATGGGTTGCCAACATCGTACCAGTGCCAAAGAAAGATGGCAAGGTTCGGATGTGCGTGGATTATAGAGATTTGAATAAAGCAAGCCCAAAAGACGATTTTCCACTTCCTCACATTGACGTGTTAGTTGATAATACCGCTCAATACTCTGTATTCTCCTTCATGGATGGCTTTTCAGGCTATAATCAAATTAAAATGGCGCCAGAGGATATGGAGAAGACTACTTTTATAACGCCTTGGGGAACATTTTGCTATAAAGTGATGCCCTTTGGTTTGAAAAATGCTGGGGCAACATATCAGCGTGCGATGACGACTCTTTTTCATGACATGATGCATAAAGAGATCGAAGTTTATGTTGACGATATGATTGCCAAATCCCAGACGGAGGAAGAGCATCTGGTGAATCTGTTGAAGTTGTTTAAAAGACTTAGGAAGTTCAGGCTGAGGCTGAACCCTAATAAGTGCACCTTCGGGGTGAGATCGGGTAAACTACTGGGGTTTATCGTAAGCGAAAGAGGAATAGAGGTCGATCCTGCTAAAATAAAAGCGATTCAAGAAATGCCGACGCCTAAAACAGAGAAAGAGGTGCGCGGGTTTTTAGGGAGATTGAACTACATTGCCCGGTTCATATCTCACCTAACGGCCACGTGTGAACCATTATTCAAGCTGTTAAAGAAAGATCAAGCTGTAACGTGGAACGAAAATTGTCAAAAGGCGTTCGATAAAATAAAGAAGTATTTGCAGGAGCCTCCTATTTTGATACCCCCAGTGGCAGGGAGACCCTTGATAATGTATTTGACGGTTCTTGAGGGAAGCATGGGTTGTGTTCTCGGTCAACACGACGAGACGGGGAGAAAAGAGCATGCGATCTATTATCTGAGTAAGAAATTTACAGACTGTGAATCTCGATACTCAATGCTGGAGAAAACCTGTTGCGCGCTAGCCTGGGCCGCCAAGCGTTTGAGGCAGTACATGCTGAATCATACAACCATGCTCATCTCGAAGATGGATCCTATCAAATATGTATTCGAAAAGCAGGCGTTGTCAGGTAGAATTGCCCGTTGGCAGATGGTCTTGACTGAATATGATATCCAATACGTCTCGCAAAAAGCTATAAAGGGGAGTGTGTTGTCTGAGTATCTGGCGGAGCAGCCTATTGAAGAGTACCAATCGATGAGATTTGATTTTCCTGACGAGGATATCATGTACTTAAAGATGAAGGATTGCGAAGAACCGTTGCCAGACGAAGGACCAGAGTTGGGGTCCAAATGGAAGATGATTTTTGACGGAGCTGTGAATGCTTACGGTAGCGGAATAGGGGCAATTATTACGACGCCACACGGGTCGCACATCCCGTTTACTGCCCGATTGACCTTTGTCGTTACCAACAATGAGGCCGAATACGAAGCTTGTATATTGGGGCTTGAAGAAGCCATTGATTTGCGAATCAAGCATCTAGACGTATACGGAGACTCGGCTCTGGTAGTAAATCAGATAAAAGGGGAATGGGAGACGCGGCAGCCTAATTTGATACATTACATGAATTATGCAAGGAGATTGTTGCCTTTCTTCGACAAGGTTGAATTGCATCACGTACCGCGGGCAGAAAATCAAATGGCTGACGCCCTTGCCACTTTGTCTTCCATGTACAAGGTCAACTTCTGGAACGAAGCTCCCCAAATCACTATCTCTCGGTTGGACAGGACAGCTTATGTATTTGCTATCGATGAAGCATCCGACGATAAACCGTGGTATTTCGATATCCTTAATTTCCTGAAGAATAAGGAGTATCCTGCTGGGGCATCCAGTCAAGATCAGAAGACTCTCAGGAGATTAGCGGGTAATTTCTATTTGAATCCGGATGGCGTCTTGTACAGAAGAAACCACGATTTGGTGTTGTTGCGTTGTGTAGACGAGAAAGAGGCAAAGCTTCTCATGGAGGAAATTCATGAAGGTACCTTTGGTACGCATGCTGGTGGACATGCTATGACGAGAAAGCTGCTAAGGGCAGGTTACTTTTGGCTGACGATGGAAACCGATTGTTTCAAGTTCGCGAGGAAGTGCCACAAGTGCCAAATCTATGCTGACAAAATACACGTGCCTCCGAGTCCTCTAAATGTGATGTCATCTCCATGGCCATTCTCGATGTGGGGAATCGATATGATCGGAAAGATCGAGCCGACGGCTTCTAACGGGCATCGGTTCATCCTAGTAGCAATCGATTATTTCACCAAGTGGGTGGAAGCGGCGTCTTACGCAAATGTAACGAAGCAAGTGGTGGCTAGATTCATCAAGAGAGATATCATTTGCCGATATGGGATCCCCGAGCGGATAATCACGGATAATGGTTCTAATCTGAACAACAAAATGATGAAGGAGCTCTGTCAGAATTTCAAGATCGAACATCACAACTCCTCCCCTTACCGACCCAAGATGAATGGCGCTGTCGAAGCGGCCAATAAGAATATCAAGAAGATCGTTCAGAAAATGGTGGTGACTTATAAAGATTGGCATGAAATGCTACCTTTTGCTTTGCACGGTTATCGTACGACGGTACGCACATCAACCGGGGCAACTCCGTTCTCGTTGGTATACGGAATGGAAGCGGTATTACCATTGGAAGTCGAGATCCCTTCTTTAAGGGTATTGCGAGACGTTCAGCTGGACGAGGCAGAATGGGTAACGAATAGATTGAACCAACTGAGCTTGATGGATGAGAAGAGGCTAGCTTCTCTGGCATACGGTCGTTTGTACCAAAGACGAATGAAGAAAGCGTACGACAAGAAGATACTTCCGCGAAGCTTTCAGACGGGCGACCTTGTGCTGAAAAGGATTCTCCCGCCGCAAGCAGATCACAGGGGCAAGTGGACCCCCAACTACGAAGGGCCATACGTTGTCAGAAAAGTCTTTTCAGGAGGAGCGTTGTTGTTGTCCACCATGGACGGAGAAGACTTCGCGTCACCTGTGAATTCGGACGCAGTTAAAAAATACTTTGCTTAAAATAGACCCGCTGGACAGAAAAAAGAGAGTCCAGGCAAAAATGGGGCATCCTGGCGAACCAAAAAAACAGAATGAAAGGTTCGGGCAAAAGTTAGGGATAAAATTGAAAAATGTACACCCGCGAAGTTGAAAACCTACACTGGGCGGCTTCGGCAAAAAAGGGTATCCCGGTGAACTGAAAACCTGTAAAGGGCGGTTCACGCAAAAGTTAGGGATTTGAAAAGCAAATGACTGCGGTCCGAATTTGATATTACAATGAGCATCAATGCGGGAGAATACATGTGAGGAGTCAGTTATCGGATACAATCTCTTCAGAAGTGGGGATACCGGGAAAGCCTTAGAGTCGGACGAGTCATGGGAGGATCAGTTCGTGGTGTTCATCTGCATCCCGTTGCCGACATGTGTACAAAATTTAATTTGTCAAAACATTCATGCTTCTTGTGCATACTTATGTATTTGCTTTGCGTAGCTTCCTCTTTTCAGGAGTTACATCCCGTGTATAAAACTCCGCCCATTCAGGGGCCCAATCAATGAAAATATGTTATTCAGTACTTGATGCTGGTTCTTTACTGTTTTGTGCATGATTAACGCCTAAGTTTATTGAAGCTAGCATGAGTATAACATCACTGGCCCTTGCCGACAATTGTTAAAGCTTTGAATTAACTGAGTGTAACGTCACTAACCTGAATTGATTTGATTGCATAGGCTTGTCGTGTCTTGTTTGTGTTGTTGCAGGTTTCGTAACCATATGAGAAATACAATCAAAAGATCGCGATAACGAAAGACTTGATCCCCACGTAGGTCACGCATGTTCTTCCTGAAGAAGGATAGAATTTCCCAGCTAGCCGTAGCTTACCCAAAGGGAGCAGAAAAGTTATTCGTCCTCAGCAGAGTTTGGCGATTCCAAGATCGTAAGGCTGTATTCAGACAGGTTCATCTTTCCCCGCAGGGTCATGCACTCTCCCCCAGCGGAGTCAGTGGATTTTCCCCGAGAGAATCATCCTGTCCCCAGCAGAATTCAGCAAGTGTTTTTATTCCTTCCAGTGGAACTCGAAGATCAAGACTCTCCCAAGCAGAGTTGATGGTGGGTCCGGTCATTTATTTCGTCAGGGATACGGTGTAATATCAATTCACGTTCCAGCAGAAAGTCCGATCGTACTATGCGCATCTGCTATTCCCCAGCAAAGTTATATTCCCCAGCAGGGGGTTACCTCAACAAGTTGCTCGGCTTGAGTTCCCAATTTCCCAGCAGGGTTGACTTCACCCTTCCAGCATTTATTTTGCTGGAATAATTCTATAGCATCTGGCTATCCCCGGCGGAGTCGGCATTATCCTTCCAGCATTTATTTTGCTGAAGCAGTTCCTGTACTCTAGCAGTTCAGGTGGAGAGAATTCTTGCTCAAATGAACTATCAAACATTCAGGATCTCGGCATGAGACATCCAATGATAATGTCAGTTTTGGCAGTATTCCCCCACAGAGTTAGCATGACGAGATTCTCTTTGTCTCTAACAGAGTCATTTATGCAAATGTCTCTTATTTCCCCCGCCAGAGTTGCCAGGATAAGTTTCTCTTTATTCCCAGGCAGAGTTATTTGTCATCAAAAGGTTTCATGAACCAGAATTTCAGAAGTGGCCTCCGGGCATCAGAACAGGCATCCGGTAGTTTGGTTTCCATACATCCTCAGTAGAGCCCGCCTCAAAGTCGCTGTCACGTCCGTGCTAAGAAGTTTGTGGGTGAGGATCATTGGAGAACTAAGTCCTGACGTGGACAGTTTATTCCTATATTGACGGGATTTCTTCAGAAGTGGGCGTCCTAACGGGGACAGGTTTATTTCCCCGGATTGATAAGAGGCGCTAGTCCTAACGTGGACAGATTCGGTTTCTCGGTATTGGTGGAATGTGAAGTCATGACGTTGACGAAAGTGATTACTCTTTGTGTTGGTGTCCTGACGTGGACCAGTTCCTCTCAGCAGTTATCTTTCTTTGCGTTGGCAAATCATGGGTCCTGACGTGGATAGATCAGACGAGGGTGTGAGTCCTTACGTGGACAAGTCTTATTTCCTCAGCGGGTCGAAGACGCCTGAGTCCTAACGTGGCAAATCAAGACGATATCAGTGTCCTGACGTGGATAAATCAAAGAAATTATTATTCCTAACGTGGAGAAGTGGGTCCTAACGTGGACGATGTAGTCCTTACGCGGACATATCAGAAGAGGATTCCTTACGCGGAAATGACAGCATTCCTGACGTGGAAAGAGTGGAGTCCTTACGTGGACAGGTTAAGACAGCATTCCTTACGTGGAAAAATGTAGTCCTGACGTGGACAAATCGGAAAGAAGTTGGTATTCCTTACGTGGAAATATCGGAGTCCTTACGTGGACATATCAAGAGTATCCCTTACGTGGAAAAAGATGGAGATTCCTTACGTGGAAAGACGAGTTTATTCCTAACGTAGAAAGATGAGATTCCTTACGTGGAAAAGAATGGGTTTCCTTACGTGGAAAGATTGAGTCCTCACGCGGACATATCAAGATTGATTCCTGACGTGGAAAGAAAGAGATTATTCCTGACGTGGAAGAGTTCAGTCCTGACGCGGACAGATAAAAGAAGTTATTCCTAATGTGGAAGAAGAAGATTCATTCCTTGCGTGGAAAAATTGGGGTCCTTACGTGGATAGATTCAAGGAAAGTTGATTCCTGACGTGGAAGAATGATGTACTCCTTACGTGGAAAGTTGAGTCCTGATGGGGACAGGTTCAGGACCAAAGTTGAATTCCTTGCGTGGAAAAATTGGAGTCCTGACGCGGACGTGTCAAGTGGTATTGGAGTCCTTACGTGGACAGATTGATATAGTTCTCCTTACACGGAAAGAAGATTGCTTCCTGACGTGGAAAGATGAAAGGTTTAGTCCTGACGTGGACAGATACAGAAGAAATGACTCCTAACATGGACGATGTTATTCCTAACGTGGACAGGTGTTACTCCTAACGTGGAAGAGTGCTATTCCTAATGTGGACGATTCAGTTTATGGAAGTGCAGACAGATTATCCCCAGCGGAGTTGCCGAGATTTTCTGGGTTAACAGCAAGTGGAGTCCTAACGTGGACAGATTCTAGTTGAGATTCCTTCGTATTGATGACAGACAGAGTCCTAACGTGGACAAGCAAGCAATCTGTTATGACAGAATCCTTTTCAGAACGATGAAGACAATCCCCAGCACAGTCGCACGAGATCAGTGGGTTACTGTAACAGTCAGATTCAGCTGATGAATGTCGTTCCCCAAGCAGGAGCGCAATTTAGTTTTGCGGTTGGCAAATTTCTGGTTTCACTAGTATTCAATCGTCTCGTACCGCGAATGTCTGAAGGCTCCGGGCTCTTCACCCAATCGGGTCCAAGTCGCTTGAATAGGGGCAGCTGTTGCACCCTAAAATTTGCCCAACCTTATTCCTTGGTTTATGTTTCAATGTCATTAGCATTTGCATATAGAGTCATGTACATAGACTAACCATCTGCATAGCATAAGCATAGCAAGTCACTCAACAGGGGACCAATCATTATTCTCATCTCTAGAGGCCTATCAAGAGGTTATTATCCCAATTCAATCTCATTCAAGTCATCAGGAAAGAATTTGAAAGCAAAGAGTTCAGCAGATCAAGCCTTGAGTCCATCTCCTAGCTGAGGGTATCTGAGGGTCAACAAGAGGGTTGTGAGCTGTGAGTTGAAGGCATGGAGAGTATCTAGGCATTATGAGAGGCTTAGAAAGTCATTTGGAGAAGGAGACAAGTCATTGATGAGAGCACAAGAGCTATAGCTGAAGGCAGTCAACTAGGGTTTCATCTGGGTCAACCCTAGGTCAACCCTAGGTCAATTGACTGATTTAAGGGGCATTCAAGTCTATTGGAGAGATGTGGAGTTCATCATTGGACATATAAAGAAGGATATGGAGATATGTCAAGAAGAATTCAAGAGAAATCAAGGAGAAGAGGAGTTTCTAAATTAGGGTTTCTGTGTAAAATCCCCTAGTTTAGGTCAAATTTCCAAGCAAGATAAGTCAAAATGCTAGCTTCAAATGGCTTCTTGGCCAACATGAAACTTGTAGAGGATCTCAAGACCTTTAATTTGAGTGGTGGAAGACATCAAGTAGATTTATAGAACTCAAGTTATGGTCCTTGCAAGTTACAGGTCATCTGAGGTATCTGAAATTTTGTCTGTGAAAGTGACTTGACTTCCAAGCAATTTTTACCCCTCAAGGAGATTTCAAATGAATTCTTGGTCAACATAAGAATTGTTCCTCATTGTCTTAGATTTCTAGAATGGTATAGCATGCCCTCATATGATGTGTGGAACTCAACTTATGGTCTTGGCAAGCAAAGGGTATTTTGGGCATTTGTGAATTACAGGTCATTTTAACCTATGTCCAAAACTCATACAAGGAGGCCTCAAATGGAAAAACTTACAACATCAAACTTGCTCCAAATGACATTTTGAGTCTAGAAAGAAGGTCACAAATTGTTGGAAAAGCTCATAGCATGAAGTTGCATGATTGGTCAAAATGTGAACCAAAATGGCTTGTAACTTGAATAAAGTCAAGATGAAAAATGGTTTGGGAGATTTATGAGTCCAAATGGAGACTTACAATATATGATTTTGAATGGAAAAGACATTCTAAAGACAATGGTTCAAACACTTTTTTGAGTTTAGTGGAAGATTTCAAAGTTATCCTTGGTTACTTGCATTTTAAGAAACATAGCCAAAATGGATCAAAGTTGGAAGGCAAGGGAAGGTGCAAGATGGATCTAGAATGTTCATGTGAGCCCTATATATTCATGAAATGAAGATTGATCAAGGGTTGGACTCATTTTTCACCAAGAATTTCCCAAATTCTCTCATTCTTTTTCATTGAATTTTCACTTCAATTCCTCAAATTCTTCACCAATCATCATCAAAATCAACTTCATTATACTGATTCATCATCATAGATCAGAATTCAACCAAGAACAAGGTGTGATCACTCCATTTTCGAGCACTTCCATCATCAACATCAAAATTGCAATTTCAAGTTGACAGCACAATTCAAGCCAAGTTTCATTCAAGTGTTGCATACAGAATCAAGGAGTGCAGTTGTAGATCAAGATCCAAGCCTCACAAGCCTCAGATCCACAAGGTTCATCATCATCCACAAGATTTTACACCAGGTGCATTTTCTCTGCCACAGCTTAATTCAGTTAGTTTAGCATAGATTTGTTAGTTTAGATATGATGTAGGATGTTAGTAGAGCAATTAGGTTGAGTTTGGAGTGGTTTGGTGATGATTGTTAGCAGGTTGTAAAAACTGTTAGGGCTTGGAACTTGTAGTAGAGTGCATCACAATGTTAGGTTGTTAGCGCAGGATGACCACCATTAGTCATAGATTAGATTAGTGTAAGTTTGATTGAGAATTGTGTTGGTGAGTTGCAGAGTGTTTCCATGGTGACCAGAACTTGTCTCGATCAGGTTTGTTGGTTTGTTGAGTTTCAAAGCAATCAGAGACCATAGGCGTGTAGAGGGAGGAATTTAGAGTAAGTTTCATGTTTATAGCGTGGCGTTTCATGGCCTGGAGAGAGAGAACCGAGAGCTTGAACATTGGACGTTCATGGCAGGTGCATGAGGGTTTCAGAAACCCTAGATGATCAAATGAAGGAGACGAAATCTGGACCGTCTGTTTGGTGTTAGACTTTTGACTTGAGGAGCCATCGTGTGGCTAGCATTTGATTCAGATTTTGGAGGGAAGCGTTGGTGCCAAACGCACCGTTTCATTAATTGAAACGGGCGGGCCTGAGTGAATGTTGATATCCCCACCCCCTGGTTATGAGCCCAATTCCATTCTGAACGTGGAAACCCTTCTATTTTCACCCCCCTGCGTGTTTTTATTTTTCATGGTTTCTGACTTTGTTCTGGGCCTTAGTAACTTGCTATGCGCACCCCACCACTGCTTGGCCCATCCTGAAATCAACTAGGCGTGGTTTCTATTAGTACCCCCTCCCTCTCATTTTAATTCCAATTGTTTTTTTAATTCATTTTAATTTTTCATTCACTTTAAAAATTCATAATAAATACATAAAAAATCATTTTTAATTCATTCTTTTTACCTCATTTTCATTAGAATGTCTAGAAAATTATAGAAAAATAAAATTGCATTTTTATTTTTATTTGATATTTTTTTCATATTTTCTAAATAAATGTCATTTTAAGTAGTTTCATTTCATGCATAAATTTGTTAATTTTTGTTCTATTAAATGCTTTCATATTTTTTGTTCATTCTTTTTAGGTTGTTTAGATTAGATATTGAACTTGTAGATTCAATTTAGTTCCCATTTTTAGGAATTAATTCTAGGTGCTTAATGTAGGCTTGAACCACATGAACAAATTAGGGTTTTTTAGGTGATGACTTAAGAAGTTTGATTTCATTTCCCTTAGGACTTAGGGTTTGAATAGATTAGTTATGGGACTATAGGGGCTATGGGTAGTTATTAAATCCCTTAGAAAAAGTCAGGATTCCCCTACTGCTATTAATGCTCTGTGTATGTTTGATTGACTGGTGTGGTGTGCCCTCTGGGGATTATTGTTTGCTTGCTTGGGTACTGGGATTGTCTGGGGACTTGGGGAAGCTGAAGACTTGAGGAGATGAAGACCATTGGAGATCCAGAGATTGAAGATCAACTGCCAAAGTTGGAGAGGAGGTTCTTGCTAGCAGCTGCTGAGGAGACTAGGGTTTAGGAGCTAGGCAGAGCTCTAGGTTAGAAAGTTTGTTTCTCAAACATGGATTGCCTTGTCTGCATCCATTCTTCTCCGTGATTCAGAGTCTCTCTAAGACACTCACCCCCTTCCTTTGGAAGGCTTGGTGATAGTGTCTAAGAGATAGAACTCTTGAGAGAAAATGTCTTTTGTGTTAGAAGCAGTCTGTTCACCACCTTTGGTAGTCAACTGATTGCTTAACACCCAATTCACTCTTGTGACTGATCCCTCATCCCGGAGTTTTGAACTTGAAGAAAAGCCATGGCAGATGGAAGACTGATGATCAAAGCCCTTGCCTGAAGGCCATGAAGATGGAGATTGATGCTTGTTGAAGCCTGTAACTGATTGGAGATTACTTGAAGCCAGATGTTGATTCAGAGCTGCTGATGCTGTTTCTTTGGCTGTATTTCATTGCTGATGTATTGATTGGTTTTCTGGTTGTATTGTTTGCTGTTTACCCTGTTGGGTTGAAAGTGAATCCTGTTCACTTTTGCCTATTGTTTTCTAGGTTCGAGGTTGAGTGGGACTCCCTTGCCTCGCTTGTACTGTTGCATCCATGCATTTTACTGTTTTACTGTATATATCTGATATTGTTTCTGTTTCTGCCTATCCCTTAGGATCTCTGTTTCTCTCTGTGCAAGAGAGGAGCATGATAGACACTAGGTCTTAACCCATGCATGATAACATTAGGATAGTTTGATTCCCTTCGCAACCGTAGGTTAGAGTTCTGTCTCTTTCTTTCTCAAAACAAACAGAAAAACACATAAAGATTTCAAACACAATAAAAGACACTTCTTCCGTAAAAGAATGTGAACTCATCAAAGCGTCATTTTTGTCCGCCGGGACTGTTAATCAAGAAAACCTTTTTTCAGAAGGAATAAAAATCAACCAAGACAGACTCGTGTCGTACGTGGCCCGAACTACGTTTGCTCTGATCTTTCATGCTGTATGAAAGTACGTAGGCATAGGATGCGATATCCTAGCGAGCAACCTTCCCCTCCTTTCCCGTAGGTAGGCGAACTACGTTGACTCTGATTTCTCGTTCCAGACGGGAATACGTAGGCATAAAGTGCGATACTTTGCCGAGTCATTTTTATTTTCATTTTATGTTCTTTTTAACCCTTGACCTATAGAGTAGATAGAATAACAATCCATACCCGAAAACAAGCGTGGATCCCGTCGAGTACGACGGACGTGAGGGGTGCTAATACCTTCCCCTTGCGTAACCGACTCCCGAATCCAGGTTTTGGTTGCGACGACCATACCTTTCCCATGTTGTGCGAGGTTTACTCTGAGCGTTTCCTTTCCCTCCTGTGGGATAAATAACGCACGGTGGCGACTCTTCTGTTCAGCCGGCGCCGATTTTCGCAGTAGCGACAGCGTACGACATGGGCGGTGTCTCGATGTGACGGCTCGACAGAGGTGCCCTATTCTGATACTTTCTGTACCCTTGTTGATTCGGTTGCTGCTGCTGCTGCTGCTGTGGCTGTTGAACTGCCGGGATAGTTATGCTGGCCACCTGTTGGTGAGGGCCTTTGCCCTTCCTTCGAGCGTTGGACACGACGCTCGTTTCTCCTTCCCGTCTTTTGCCACTATACGGTTTCTTTCCTCCTCCTCCGGCTGAGGATGAATCACCTTGAATTTTCCCGAGCTTGATCCCATTTTCAATGTGCTCACCCGTGATAATGAGATCTGAGAAGGTTCCAGACATACCACTGACCAATTTCTCATAATAAACCCCTGGGAGGGTGGCTACGAATATCTGCACAAGCTCACGTTCAACCATCGGCGGCTGAACCCTGGCTGCCAATTCACGCCACCGCTGGGCGTATTCCTTGAACCCTTCATTGTTCCTTTGCGACAGATTCTGCAATTGGACTCGGTTCGGAGCCAAGTTGTTATTGTATTGGTAGTGGTGCACGAATGCTTCAGCAAGGTCCTTCCACGTGCGCACACTGGTAGGTTCCAGACTCATGTACCATTCGAGGGAGGTCCCGGACAGACTGTCTTGAAAGAAGTGCATCAGCAACTTCTCGTCATCAGAATGAGCTGACATTTTCCTGTAGTATGATCTCAGGTGGACGCGAGGGCAAGTGGTGCCCTTGTACTTTTCAAAGTCAGGTACCTTGAACTTGGGAGGCACCTTGAAATCAGCAATCAGTCCCAACTTGGACATATCAACACCCAAAGTGTTCAGGTTCTCGATATTCCTCATCTTATCCTCGAGTGCCTTGAACCTTAGACGTGCTTCAGCAGTCATGTAACACGGTGGGAGAACTGACTTTAAACAATGTTGCGGATAGCAAGAGTCGCCACCGACTTTTATTTTATCCATAAGGAAAGGTTATAAAAGAACAGGAAAGACCTTAGAGAATATTTTGGGTCTGGGGGGTAGGTTATGAAAAGGGAAGGTGTTAGCACCCTTTTCATCCATGGTTATCCATGGGCTCTTAGGTACTTAAGCTCACTTTTGAATTGTTTTGAAAGTGTAGTGTGTGAATAGAAAATTTTCAGAATAGTTAATAAATAATCCATGTAAGGATGTGTTAAGAACTTGTTTGAAAACTTGTTGAAAATTTGTTTAAGTGTGAAAAAGTTTTGAAGTGAGCAAGTATCTAGGAGTAGCCTACCCTAATGTTTAAAGGTCTTTCTTATTCTTCATTCTTTCCTTTAGTAAGACTATCCCTACTATAATGGAGTAGGTAGTCCTTACTTTGGATGTTAAGGGGTATGTGAGGGACAATTTGACTTTGAAGGCCATTGTGGGATGTAATAAGCACATATAAGGGACCATCATCATTTTTCGAAAGGGACTTGATTCGTAAAGGCAACCATAAGGGACTTTGATGATTTTTTTTTATTTGAGGGACTTGCTTTATACACCCCACTTAACCATTATTCGTAGGCAACTTGAGGGATATCCTTAGGAAGTGAGACGGCGATTAAAATCGACTTACGTGTGTGACGTGTTTATTTTAATTATCTTTATTTAAAAGTGATCTAAATTTATTTTAATATTACATACATGTTATTACACTCCCTAATTACTAACCATAATAATAATTAAATAATTAAACAACTTTACATCCAAGAAACAATTACAAAATAATAAGCAAAATAATTAAATAGCAAAGATAAATAAAATATAAATAAGCAATAATAAATAATAAAGGGGGTTAATTCTAAGTTTACTCGGCAAGACATCGCATCTTGTGCCTACGTATCCTTACGGGAGTGGAATCAGAGTAATCGTAGTTCCCCTCAATAGGGAGGTTAGAAACTTCTTGACTGTGGTCAAGGTCTCAAGGGGAATAAACGCATCTTAAGGACACGCTTACGTGGAGTGTAGAAACTCCAAATCTCTACGTTGAAATGTTAAGTTGTAATTAGGGTTAAATTAGGGATTCCACGGCGGGAAACCCTAAAATGAGCGCGGCGGCTCTTTGACCTAATGCTAAGGGTAAAATTGTAATTTTGCCTGCGGCGAGGCATTTGTGAAAATTAGGGTTTGTAGTTTGTAGTTTTGAGGATTTGAAATTGAATGTGTGAAGTTTTACGGACTATTGGCGCGGCGGCCAAACAGTTAGACCTAACCTTCGGATGTGTGCAATGTGACAGAAATAATAGTAAACGCGTGAGATAATTGAATCATGCAAACAGAGAGATAATGTCATAACTTAAACCATGCAAGCAGAAATTTAAAGGCAGAATTTAAAGAGCGATTGTTAAGTTCGCGAGGTTACATGAGAGGAGCAGATACAATATGATAATGAAATTTGAATTGAACAATAATAAAATAAAATAAATAACGGTTCTAGTTATTATTTTAAAAAAAAGATTTTAGTTATTATTTTAAATTTATCTAAAAAAAAGATTTTTTTTTAAAAATAATAGGTTTTCATATTAATTTGGAAAAGATGTTAATGTTATTTATTTTAAAAAACAGATTTTTATATTATAACAAATTTTAATAAATTAATGATAACAATAATAATAATAATGGTAATAATAATGATAATAATGATAATAATAATAAATAATGATAATAATAATAATAATAATAATAATAATAATAATAATAATAATAATAATAATAATAATAATAAAGCAATAATGAATTTTAAATGTGCCAAATAACCCAACAATGTTGCTAACGCAGAAATGCGCTCATCGCAACCAGATCTAAATCGGACGAAACAAAATTTATCGCAAAGAAAAAGAAATTAAGCAAAAAATAGTATTATTGCTCACACAAAAATGCGATCATCGCAACCAGATCGAACTAACACAAATGTCACGCGTCATGCACACAAATGTGCAAACATCGTATCGACATAATTCGATCAAAAATCTTATATATATAAACTCTAACAATTTAAAAATTATATATATATAAACGTAACAGTAATAGATAAAGAAAAAGAAATAACGGTAATAGATGAAGAAAAAGAAATAACGGTAAAAGATGAAGAAAAAGAAACAACAGTAATAGATGAAGGAAAAGAAATAACGGTAAACGATGAAGAAAAAGAAACAATAGTAATGGATGAAGAAGAAAACTAAATAACGGCAAACGGCACTCACTCCTCTTAGGTTTTTTTCATTCTCCCCCTCTTTTCCAACAAGGCAACACATGTATATATAGGGAACAAATTAGGGTTAACACCAAATTGTCAATAATGTCCCTAAAGCCCATTTTAAAGCCCAAACTAAATAATTAGTTAAGAAAAAATAAAATTTAAATAATTTAAAATAATTAAAATAAACTTAAAATAAAAACTAATAATCCTATTGATTCCTAAAATAAAAAATATTATAAAAAGAACAAAATTTTTTTCAATATTTTTTATTTTATGATTTTTTGGATATTTTTATGAATAATTTAGAAAAAAGTGAAAAAAATAATATTTTAAAAAATGATTTAATTAAAATACGAAAATAATAATTAAATAATAATAAAAAACTATTTTTGTTATTTTTTTAATGAAAGATAGAAAAATTTAGAGTAAAAATAATAAAAAACAAAAAAAGTGACAAAGGTGAGATTCAAACTCTCAACCTCTCACACTCATAACTCCTTACACATGTCCTCCTGCCAATTGTGCCATTTTTACTTTTTAGAAAAAAAAATGCATGCCATATGATATTTACCTGCAAAAAGTCAAACGACTACACAAATTTGTTAGTAATTGATTAAATGCAATGAAATGCGACGACAAATCTTAGGGAAAATTTTGGGGTATTACAGTTATTATGATAATATTTCTCACCCAACCTCTCTTTGATGTTGGCAAAAAAAAATCATGAAGTTTGACTTTGGTTTGACCACAGTTGACCTCAGTTTGACCTTTTAACTGCATTGACTGCTTTTGACTTATCTGATCATCTGACTGAGCAAACTTTTGAGAAAAGTCTTGAAACTTGACATGGGGGTTCTTATACACATATAAGATGTTATGAAGCTCACTTGAAGTATTGGAAGTCCATTTAGCCTGATTAAAGTCAAAACCCTAGTTTTGGATGCACTGCTTAGGAGGTGCATTGTCTGAGGGAATTGTCAACTCTTCTGACCAATTGTGAATTTTGTGAACCTTGTGAACCTTCTTGGAACACAAAGTCTTGTATTGTGAGGGCAAATTTTGGGGTGCAACAGCTGCCCCTGTTCAATTTTCTGAAACCTGAGGGGTTAGATTGGTATATTTGCCAGTCGTAACCTGGAAGGTTGAAGGGGATTGAACACAAAAGCCCAAAAATTTGCACTCACCAGTGCATGGAGTGATATTGATGGTTGGTTGAACATGATTGAGTGGGCTTAAAGATGCCACTAGGGGAAAGTTCTTCAGTAGTATAATGAGAACTGTCAGGAGTCTGGAGTAATACTGATGTAACAGCATGTCTTCATGAGGATAGAGCAATCAATAATGATAACCCTAAAGCAGTCTTGAAGTGATAAATCTGACCTCAGGAGGATAGAGCAATCAATAGCTCTAAAGCAGTCTTGAAGTAATAATGGCTTCAGGAGGATAGAGCAATCAATAGCTCTAAAGCAGTCTTGAAGTAATAGAATGGCTTCAGTAGGATAGAGCAATCAACAGCCCTAAAGCAGTCTTGAAATAATAATGTGATATGTCTTCAGGAGGATAGAGCAATCAATAGCTCTAAAGCAGTCTTGAAGTAATGATTTCAGGAGGATAGAGCAATGGATAGCTCTAAAGCAGTCTTGAAATAATAATGTAATTTCAGAAGGATAGAGCAATGGATAACTCTAAAGCAGTCTTGAAATAATTAGATGGCTTCAGGAGGATAGAGCAATGAATAGCTCTAAAGCAGTCTTGAAGTAGTAATATGACCTCATGAGGATAGAGCAATGAATAGCTCTAAAGCAGTCTTGAAGTAATAGGATGATTTCAGGAGGATAGAGCAATCAGTAGCTCTAAAGCAGTCTTGAAGTCATGAGAGGCTATCAGGAGAATAAAATAACCCTGAGGTTACAATAAAGCAGTCCCAAAGTAATAAGAAGCTCATCAGGAGGATAAAGTAACCCTGAGGTTACAATAAAGCAGTCCCAAAGATCATAAGATTGTTTGTTGGATAATTAACCTGAAAACAAGGTAGCATTCTGTATAACAACATTAGTTTATGCTTTATGTATGCATGTATGACATGATGCACTTAGGTAATGTACTATAGACATATATGTTATGGTATGATGTAAATGATGTATGTATGCTATGACACTGCTGGAAGTGTCTGGATATCCTTGTATAACAACTGCTGGCCAAGGAAAATAAATCCCGATTCGTTGTTGAAGAATATATAACCCTCCGTCTGCTGGGGATAACAAGGTATAGATAACCTCCCGTTGTTGGGGATAACAAGGTATAGATAACCTCCCGTTGTTGGGGATAGTAGGGTATAGATAACCTTCGTTTTCGTTTGATAGTAGGATAAGTATAACATCCCGTCTTCGTTCATCGTGCCCTTATTGGAAAGTAATTTCCCGCATATCCGTATGAGGATAAAAGAGATGGATATAAATTCCAGGGGAGATTAGACTTTGTGAAAATGGATTAGTCCTACTGATGGTTTGTAACTGTCTTGTAAAGATGAACCGGCGAAGCTTCGTTGAAATCCTTCCCTCGTTCGTCCTTAGTAAATACTATTACTGCATTTTCATGCATTTCTGGTAAACATCAATCATATTAAAAGCATACATGCGTTTCTGGTAAACATCAATCATATTCAAAGGCATACATACATTCAAACACAACCAATGGACGTTTCGCTTATGTAAATAGGGTAAAAGTGAATCTGGATTCAAAAGATGGAATTTATTTATATCAAAAGTGACCCATACACGGGTAAGTTTGTACAAGGAGACATAAACCCTAGTAAGAGAATTTTGTCATGAAGTTTTACAAAAAGAATCAGCTATGTGGGAAATAATCCTATTGAGTTTCAATTCTACTATTGCCACTCAAGTATCTCATCTTCTTGCTGTTGAGACGGAAACGATTGGATTGAGCTTTATCTGTTTGAGCTTGAGTAAGTAGTACAACTGGTTGCAGTTTCATGAGTGATCCAAACGAGACATAGTCATACGCTTTAATCCCTAACTTTTGCCTGGATTGCCCTTTCAGGTTTTCAATCCACCGGGATACCCTTTTTTGCCCAAGCCGCCTTTTCAGGTTTTCGACTTGCCGGGTGTACATCTTTTTATATATATATCCCTAATTTTTGCCCAAACCCTTTTGGTTTGCCGGGATGCCCTTATTTTTGCCTAGGCCTGTCAACCTAGCGGGTCTCTTTTTATGCGTAGTATTTTTTAACTATGTCTGCGTTTACAGGTTGTGGGAAGTCTTCACCATCCATTGTAGTCAGTATCATGGCACCTCCTGAGAACACTGTCTTGACTACAAATGGTCCCTCATATGTTGGAGTCCACTTGCCCCTAGGATCACCCTGTGGTAATATGATACGCTTGATTACCAAGTCACCAGCCTGATATACCTTTGGCTTAACCTTCTTGTTAAAAGCTTTGATCATCCGTTTCTGGTACATCTGGCCATGACAAACTGCTGCTAACCTTTTCTCATCAATCAAATTTATCTGGTCAAGTCGAGTCTGAATCCACTCATCTTCATCCAAGCCTGCATCCTTCATAAATCTCAAGGAGGGGATCTGAACTTCAATAGCAACTTGCATACCCATGATACATGCCTCATACTCAGCCATGTTATTGGTACAATAGAAACAAAGTCTGGCAGTAATCGGGGTATGACAACCTTCAGGGGAACTAATCACAACACCAACACCATTACCATGTACATTGGAGGCACCATCAAAAACCATAGTCCATCGGGATCCTTGTTCAGGTCCGTCATATTGTCCAGGTTCTTTGGTAACAGACATAATGTCTTCATCAGGGAACTCAAAATTCATTGACTGGTAATCATCTACTGCTTGATGAGCCAAATGATCAGCAACAACACTCCCCTTAATGGCCTTCTGAGTGGTATACTGTATATCATATTCCGTCAAGATCATTTGCCATCTTGCAATTCTTCCGGAGAGAGCAGGTTTCTCAAATATGTACTTGATTGGATCCATCTTCGAAATCAACAAGGTAGTATGGGTCAACATATACTGTCTTAGTCGGCGAGCAGCCCATGCCAAAGCGCAGCAAGTTTTCTCGAGCAGTGAGTATCTTGTTTCACAGTCGGTAAACTTTTTGCTAAGGTAGTATATTGCCTGCTCTTTTCGACCAGACTCGTCATGTTGCCCCAATACACACCCCATTGAGTTGTCTAATACTGTTAAATACATAATCAAGGGTCTTCCATCAACTGGTGGCATTAAAATTGGAGGTTCTAGCAAATATCTCTTGATTTCATCAAAGGCAGTCTGGCACTCATCATTCCATTCCATCACCTGATCTTTCCTCAACAACTTGAAGATTGGCTCACAGATGGTAGTTAATTGGGAAATAAATCTTGCAATGTAGTTCAATCGTCCCAAGAAACCTCTAACCTCCTTCTCAGTACGGGGAGCTGGCATCTCTCGTATAGCTTTCACTTTTGCAGGATCCACTTCAATACCTTTTCCACTGACAATGAAACCCAAGAGTTTTCCAGATCTAACTCCAAAAGTACACTTGTTTGGGTTCAATCTCAACTTGTATTTCTTCAACCTCTCAAACAACTTGTGCAGATGATCAAGATGTTGCTCTTCATTCTGAGATCTGGCTATCATATCATCCACATATACCTCTATCTCATGATGAATCATATCATGAAACAAAGCCACCATAGCACGCTGATATGTTGCCCCTGCATTCTTCAAACCAAATGGCATTACCTTATAGCAAAAGGTGCCCCACTGTGTCACAAATGTTGTCTTCTCCATATCTTCAGGTGCCATCTTGATTTGATTGTAACCAGAGAAACCATCCATAAAAGAGAATACCTTATGCTGAGCAGTGTTGTCTACCAGAATATCGATATGAGGAAGTGGAAAGTCGTCTTTAGGGCTAGCCTTGTTCAGATCTCTGTAGTCTACACACATACGTACCTTACCATCTTTCTTAGGAACTGGTACCACATTTGCAACCCACTGAGGATAAGAAGTTACGGCCAAGAACCCTGCATTGAACTGTTTCATTACCTCTGCTTTGATCTTTTCTGACATTTCAGGACGCATACGACGAACCTTCTGCTTCTTTGGACGACAATCTTCTTTCACTGGCAAACGGTGAACCACAATGTCTGTATCCAACCCTGGCATATCTTCATAAGACCAAGCAAAGATCTCCACATAGTCACGTAGCATCTGAACCAACCTGCTCTTGACACTGTCCTCTAAATCAGCCCCTATTTTGACCTCTTTTCTGTTTTCTTCAGTTCCCAGATTCACAACTTCGACTGGCTCTTCATGTGGCTGTATAGCTTTCTCTTCTTGTTGTAACAACCTAGCAAGCTCTACAGGTATTTCACAATCGTCCTCGTCTCCGTCTTCAGTTTGATAGATCGGATTCTCGAAATTGTAATTGGCAATAGTAGAACTATTATCAACTGGATCCAGAGTGGATGAGGATCTGCATTTTAGTGACGTGGGTGTGTGTAAGAACACATAGCTGATAAAGCAAAAATAAAAGAAAAAGAAAGACAAGGAACACAATATTTACGAAAACGAAACGTCCATTGATTTTATTGAATGAAGTATGCAAATGAAATGACAACCCGTAACAAGCACACCATTGTGCCCCGGGTAAGGCACATGGCTTGAAAGTTTTAATTGTTCCAGAAATTACAAATTTAAAAACATAACACAGTAATAGTATTTACTCCTGACTAAAGGAGATAGGGATAACATCTTCAGCTTTCCAATTATTGAGTCCAGCACCCGCAGTAGGAAAAATCCATGCCTCCAAGTTGTAGTCTTCATCTTGATCTCCCACAGCATTGATAACCCCTTGATTGGTGATACGAACAGCACGAGCACGACGAACAGCCTTCTGGGACTTTGCAGTGAAACCCAAACCAAACTTGTCAGACTTGTATGGAATATCAGGAAGCTGACCCCAAATAGTACAACCACCTTCTTCCACCACAGCTTTTGCATCATTGAGGGAGGTCATTGCCATTGTTGGAGGGTTTCTGATGACCACAGGAACCTTCTTCACAGCAGGAGGAGTCACACAATCCTTAACAGCCCAGGGAACCACTTCAAATGACTGACATGGAGTTTCAATGTATTCACCTTCTACTTCCAGATACTTGAAAGTGTTTACATGGCTGACAAAGTATTCTTCCTCTCCAAAGACAGTAACAACTTTTCCATTCACCGGATATCTCAACTTTTGATGTAATGTGGAGGTCACAGCACCTGCCCCATGGATCCAGGGACGACCAAGCAGACATGAGTACGAAGGACGAATATCCATCACATAGAATGTAGCAGTAAACACCTGAGAGCCAACCTTGATTGGAAGATCAATTTCCCCATGCACTACTCTTCTAGAACCATCAAAAGCCTTTACCACAATATTACTGGGCTTCAATACCGTATCTTCAGGACTCAGCTTGTTCAGGACTTCCTTAGGCAACACATTCAGAGAGGAACCATTGTCTATCAGCACATGAGACAGGGTAGTGCCCCTGCATTCAATTGAAATATGCAAGGCCCTGTTATGATCCCTCTTGGCAGGGGTCAAGTCAGCATCAGAAAATCCTAACCCGTTGTCATAGGTCAGGTGAGCAACACAATTCTCAAACTGGTCCACAGAAATTGCACTGGGTACATGAGCCATCTTTAGAAACTTGATCAATGACTTGGCATGAGCCTCAGAACATAATAACAGGGAGAGCATAGAAATCTTTGAGGGAGTATGCCCCAGCTGATCAACAATATCATAATCACTCTTGCGAATGATTTTCAGTACTTCTTCCATCTGCTTAGAGAGGTCATCAGCAGCTGGCACATCAGTAGATACAGGCTCAATAACAGGACCCTTGCCCCGAGCATCAGTGGTGGAAGTAACAGCAGGAGTAACTGCACTCTTAGAAGCAACTGGAGGAGAGAAGACTCTTCCACTACGAGTGATCTTGCTAGATCCAGCAATATTATCAATGTCAACAGGCATATCAGGTAAAGGCTCCTGCTTGACACCATGGATGTAAACATCAGACCCATAGTGCCAAGGCACAGCTTTGTCAGATGTATAAGGAATAGGACCAGGAGTGGTAATGATCAGAGGAGCTACTCTGGCTTCAGCAACAACTTTCACAGGACCTTCAGCAGTAATCTTGATTGGGCCCTGATGAGTGATTTTAATGGGACCCTTTGAAGTGATTCTTAGTGGTACTTTGTCAACCATGTCAACCTCTTGAATCTTCTTACCCTGAGTCAGATGATCCACCATACTTTCTACAGATGCTGGTCTTCTTTCAAACACTATAGTATATTTATCCATGAGACGTTGAATCCCATCTCTCAAAATGAAGCAACTATCCGGCTTATAGGTACAATATAGACAATCTTCATGACAACCTGGAAAGATCCCAGCTTGTACTAACCTCTTTTTGATAACAGACAATGGTGTGCTCAACTCCATAACTGAATAGACATGCAGATCTTCATCAATATCTTCATCAATGGCGTTGACAGTCTTCTCGTGATTTGGCATTGGAGCTGTAATCACATTTGGAGTACCTGGTGGATCAAACTCAATTTCTCCAGCATCAATCATATCCTGAATTTTGTTCTTCAAGACCCAGCAGTTATTAGTATCATGTCCTGGACAGTTTGAATGATATGCACATCGTGCATTGGGATTGTACTTGGGAGAGGTAACATTGGGATTCTGAGGAGCCTCCCTCAGGGTAATAAGTTCAGCCTTCAACAAGTGTTGCAATGCCTGAGCCATTGACATGTTGATCTTCGTGAACTGTCTTCTAGCCCTCTGTTGGTTGCCTTGAGGCTGCTCTGTTGTTGCAGGAGTTGGATTTGAAATATGAACTGCACTAACAGACTGATGCCTTCTGTTACGATCAGGCTGACCATACACAGCATTAGATTCTTTCTTCCCAGTGGGAGGCTTCTTTGCAGCACCTGATGAAGAAGTGCCCACTTGGATCTTACCACTCTTGATACCATTCTCTACTCGCTCTCCTGTCATGATCAACTCAGTGAAGCCAGATGATGAGCTTCCAATGAGATGACTGTAAAACGGACCATTCAGCGTACACATGAACATATCAACCAACTCCCTATCAGTCAAAGGGGGTTGAACTCTTCCAGCTAAGTCTCTCCACTTCTGAGCATACTCCTTAAAGCTTTCTTTGGCACCCATAGACATGCTTTGAAGCTGCATGCGAGTGGGGGCTAAGTCAGCATTGTATTGATACTGCTTGTAGAAAGCTTCAGCAAGGTCATTCCAATCTCTGATGTTGACACTCTCCAACTGATAATACCACTCTAGCTGAGCTCCAGATAAACTCTCTTGAAAGAAATGGATCCACAACTTTTTATCAGCAGTGTGGGGTTGCATTCTTCTGACATAAGACCTCAGATGCAATTTGGGACAAGAGACCCCATCATAGACAACAAATGTAGGAACTTTGAACCCAATGGGTATGACCACCCCAGATATCAAGCTCAAATCCTCAAAATCCAGCCCAGATGATTTCTGTAATTCCATAGCATCCATTCTATCCACCAGCATCTTGAATTTGTCTTCGTTAGGCTCATGGTAGTAGTTAGCCTCAGAATCAGAGTCCCCCATAGTGTTGTGGAGACTGCCTCTCTCCTGCTCAGATTCTTCAGATTCATAGTCTTCAACATGTTCCTTGGTCTTGACAGGACCTTTGAACCTTCTTCCCATGTTGAACAACCCAGCAGACCTTCTAGCCTTCTTAGTCTTCTTGGCCAGCAGTGCCTTCAATTCATCCTGCCCCTTGGATAGGTTCAGGATCAGCTCTTGGAACTGTGCATTCTGTGCCTGGAGATCCTTAACTGATTGTTCAAGAGCCATTGCTGAAATAAACAGCGAGAAGATGAGAAACCTGTGCACAATTATAAACCTGTGATGCAATGATATGGGAATGCATATGCAATGTTTTCAAGGACCGCAGGATTTAAATTTGCTTAAACAAACAAGAAAGTAACTTTTTATTAGTAATAACTTGTTTTGCCTTTTAGGCTTACAAAAAATGAAAACGAAATAAGTACAAAAGATGGGGTTTTAAGTCTCCCATGGACGTTTCCTCTTTGTGTTGAGGTATGAGTTGAGGTTTCGTTCCTCATGAAGGAGCTTTGTTAGCTCTAGGATCCTTGCTTGGCTTGCTTTGTAATGAGCCTCGAAAGTATCCCTTTGCTCTTTCAGTTGGATCCATGATCTCTGCAAGTCTTCCATATCAGTAGGCATGTCTGGGTGAAGGATGGTATAAGCTGTGTCTCCTTCAGCAACAGGTTCCATGGTAACTGGTAGGACGGCAGGATATGGCATCATGAGTGTCTGAGCACGAGATCGTACCCATCTGAGATAAGCCTCCATAGGAATAGTGTACTTAGGCTCCAGTGTCTTGCTGTCAATCCTGTTTACCTTTCCCCAAGCTCGGATGAATCTCTGACGGTAACCCTGAAGATCGTTGTCGTAATCAAACACAATGCCCTGAATCAACATGTCATGTGGACCATCGCTCCGGGCGTAACCAAACTGTCGTAAAGCTAGAGATGGGTTGTAGGTGATGCCTCCTCTTATGCCTAGAAGTGGCACATTAGGAAACTCCCCACAACATTCAATGATGGTGACATTCTCCATAGATCTGGAGCACCAATGGATGTCTGAGTGAGAAAGTGACATGATCCTCTTGGACCATCTGAACCCTTGCTCATTCTTCATTACTGAGCGAGGAAGGTGAGAAATAAACCACCTAGAAAGTAAAGGTATGCAGCACATCAAAGTTCCTCTTGCCCTTGTAGTACGGGTGTGAAGAGAATGTAGGATGTCTCCAAGTAAGGTAGGCACTGGATTGTGACTCAGGAATATGTTGATGGCATGAACGTCTATGAACTGATCAGGATTGGGGAACAACACTAAGCCATAAATCAATAAGGCTAAGATCTCCTCAACAGCATCGTAGCTCATAGCCTTCAAGAACATTTGAGCTTTATCCACTAATACCTTGGCAAGAATACCTTTAACTCCACTTCTCGTCTCTAGAACAATGTCAGACTTCTTCAGATGTAGAGCTGCAACAATAACTTCTGGTTTAAGCTCCTTCTCTAAGCCTGTGAATGGCTTCTGATCAAGAACAGGTATACCCAGAAGTTTAGAGAACTCCTCCATGGTTGGAACCAGCTGATAATCAGGAAATGTAAAGCAATGGTGCTTAGGGTCAAAGAACTGAAACAGCACACTCATCATGTCTTCACTGAACCCTGAAGTAACTAGATCCAATAAGTGACCATGTCTCTTGTTGAACTGGGAATGATCAGGCACTAGGGAAACCAACTCCTTGAGCTTAGCAGGTATCCCTACAAAGTTGATCCTGATGGTGTTTCTACGAGCAGAAGCCATGACCTGCAACAAAGAACAAAGATAAATCCTTTGGTCCTTGAAATGGTTAGGGAAAATGATATGCTTATGATGCATGATGATGTCATGATGTCATGCTCAATCACAAACATGTGGCACACACAAACGAGTCACACCATAGCCCTAGGTTTAAAGGCTTGCATGAGGTTCAAAGGCAAGTACCCTCCCCTGAAGTTAGATGGTTCATCCTGTCCTACAAAAATAACCAGGTTCTAAGGGATCTCAATATCATTGATCCTTCACAAGGGTGGTTGTTCAGAAGGCAACTTACTTGCCAACCAAAACCCTCCAAGTTTAAGATCTCAATGAGCGTAGTATCGAGTGTCAACCAACTTCAGTCTGCACCAAAGCCGGTTACCTCACTACTTTCTAAAGGCCAAGATGAGTTAACTAGGGTTCTAAAAGTCAGTTAGTGCATTGACAACATATGGCAGCCTCAATATTATCCTCAACTTGACTTAAGGAATATAAGCACCAACCAAGAAGTCGCACTAACTATGGCCACCAGATCAACCGTATCGATATACGTCGTACAGTTTCCTTGGTCTATTGCCATTTACCTAAGGTACACTAGATCCGGGTTAGGACCTTTCACACATAAGAGCAACCCAACAATATAATAATAAAGCAAACAAGGCAAACAATTTAAAGTGATCTTAATTCCTAAGGGTACCCCTCTTAAATAGATCCCCAGCAGAGTCGCCAGTTCTGTAACACGGTGGGAGAACTGACTTTAAACAATGTTGCGGATAGCAAGAGTCGCCACCGACTTTTATTTTATCCATAAGGAAAGGTTATAAAAGAACAGGAAAGACCTTAGAGAATATTTTGGGTCCGGGGGGTAGGTTATGAAAAGGGAAGGTGTTAGCACCCTTTTCATCCATGGTTATCCATGGGCTCTTAGGTACTTAAGCTCACTTTTGAATTGTTTTGAAAGTGTAGTGTGTGAATAGAAAATTTTCAGAATAGTTAATAAATAATCCATGTAAGGATGTGTTAAGAACTTGTTTGAAAACTTGTTGAAAATTTGTTTAAGTGTGAAAAAGTTTTGAAGTGAGCAAGTATCTAGGAGTAGCCTACCCTAATGTTTAAAGGTCTTTCTTATTCTTCATTCTTTCCTTTAGTAAGACTATCCCTACTATAATGGAGTAGGTAGTCCTTACTTTGGATGTTAAGGGGTATGTGAGGGACAATTTGACTTTGAAGGCCATTGTGGGATGTAATAAGCACATATAAGGGACCATCATCATTTTTCGAAAGGGACTTGATTCGTAAAGGCAACCATAAGGGACTTTGATGATTTTTTTTTATTTGAGGGACTTGCTTTATACACCCCACTTAACCATTATTCGTAGGCAACTTGAGGGATATCCTTAGGAAGTGAGACGGCGATTAAAATCGACTTACGTGTGTGACGTGTTTATTTTAATTATCTTTATTTAAAAGTGATCTAAATTTATTTTAATATTACATACATGTTATTACACTCCCTAATTACTAACCATAATAATAATTAAATAATTAAACAACTTTACATCCAAGAAACAATTACAAAATAATAAGCAAAATAATTAAATAGCAAAGATAAATAAAATATAAATAAGCAATAATAAATAATAAAGGGGGTTAATTCTAAGTTTACTCGGCAAGACATCGCATCTTGTGCCTACGTATCCTTACGGGAGTGGAATCAGAGTAATCGTAGTTCCCCTCAATAGGGAGGTTAGAAACTTCTTGACTGTGGTCAAGGTCTCAAGGGGAATAAACGCATCTTAAGGACACGCTTACGTGGAGTGTAGAAACTCCAAATCTCTACGTTGAAATGTTAAGTTGTAATTAGGGTTAAATTAGGGATTCCACGGCGGGAAACCCTAAAATGAGCGCGGCGGCTCTTTGACCTAATGCTAAGGGTAAAATTGTAATTTTGCCTGCGGCGAGGCATTTGTGAAAATTAGGGTTTGTAGTTTGTAGTTTTGAGGATTTGAAATTGAATGTGTGAAGTTTTACGGACTATTGGCGCGGCGGCCAAACAGTTAGACCTAACCTTCGGATGTGTGCAATGTGACAGAAATAATAGTAAACGCGTGAGATAATTGAATCATGCAAACAGAGAGATAATGTCATAACTTAAACCATGCAAGCAGAAATTTAAAGGCAGAATTTAAAGAGCGATTGTTAAGTTCGCGAGGTTACATGAGAGGAGCAGATACAATATGATAATGAAATTTGAATTGAACAATAATAAAATAAAATAAATAACGGTTCTAGTTATTATTTTAAAAAAAAGATTTTAGTTATTATTTTAAATTTATCTAAAAAAAAGATTTTTTTTTAAAAATAATAGGTTTTCATATTAATTTGGAAAAGATGTTAATGTTATTTATTTTAAAAAACAGATTTTTATATTATAACAAATTTTAATAAATTAATGATAACAATAATAATAATAATGGTAATAATAATGATAATAATGATAATAATAATAAATAATGATAATAATAATAATAATAATAATAATAATAATAATAATAATAATAATAATAATAATAATAATAAAGCAATAATGAATTTTAAATGTGCCAAATAACCCAACAATGTTGCTAACGCAGAAATGCGCTCATCGCAACCAGATCTAAATCGGACGAAACAAAATTTATCGCAAAGAAAAAGAAATTAAGCAAAAAATAGTATTATTGCTCACACAAAAATGCGATCATCGCAACCAGATCGAACTAACACAAATGTCACGCGTCATGCACACAAATGTGCAAACATCGTATCGACATAATTCGATCAAAAATCTTATATATATAAACTCTAACAATTTAAAAATTATATATATATAAACGTAACAGTAATAGATAAAGAAAAAGAAATAACGGTAATAGATGAAGAAAAAGAAATAACGGTAAAAGATGAAGAAAAAGAAACAACAGTAATAGATGAAGGAAAAGAAATAACGGTAAACGATGAAGAAAAAGAAACAATAGTAATGGATGAAGAAGAAAACTAAATAACGGCAAACGGCACTCACTCCTCTTAGGTTTTTTTCATTCTCCCCCTCTTTTCCAACAAGGCAACACATGTATATATAGGGAACAAATTAGGGTTAACACCAAATTGTCAATAATGTCCCTAAAGCCCATTTTAAAGCCCAAACTAAATAATTAGTTAAGAAAAAATAAAATTTAAATAATTTAAAATAATTAAAATAAACTTAAAATAAAAACTAATAATCCTATTGATTCCTAAAATAAAAAATATTATAAAAAGAACAAAATTTTTTTCAATATTTTTTATTTTATGATTTTTTGGATATTTTTATGAATAATTTAGAAAAAAGTGAAAAAAATAATATTTTAAAAAATGATTTAATTAAAATACGAAAATAATAATTAAATAATAATAAAAAACTATTTTTGTTATTTTTTTAATGAAAGATAGAAAAATTTAGAGTAAAAATAATAAAAAACAAAAAAAGTGACAAAGGTGAAATTCGAACTCTCAACCTCTCACACTCATAACTCCTTACACATGTCCTCCTGCCAATTGTGCCATTTTTACTTTTTAGAAAAAAAATGCATGCCATATGATATTTACCTGCAAAAAGTCAAACGACTACACAAATTTGTTAGTAATTGATTAAATGCAATGAAATGCGACGACAAATCTTAGGGAAAAATTTGGGGTATTACAGTTATTATGATAATATTTCTCACCCAACCTCTCTTTGATGTTGGCAAAAAAAAAATCATGAAGTTTGACTTTGGTTTGACCACAGTTGACCTCAGTTTGACCTTTTAACTGCATTGACTGCTTTTGACTTATCTGATCATCTGACTGAGCAAACTTTTGAGAAAAGTCTTGAAACTTGACATGGGGGTTCTTATACACATATAAGATGTTATGAAGCTCACTTGAAGTCTTGGAAGTCCATTTAGCCTGATTAAAGTCAAAACCCTAGTTTTGGATGCACTGCTTAGGAGGTGCATTGTCTGAGGGAATTGTCAACTCTTCTGACCAATTGTGAATTTTGTGAACCTTGTGAACCTTCTTGGAACACAAAGTCTTGTATTGTGAGGGCAAATTTTGGGGTGCAACAAGTCATCTCCCCTTCATCACCTCTCTGAGAGAACACATCGTCCTGACGATCTTTTAACCACGGCTGAGGCCCAAGCAGATTTCCAACACCCGCAGTGCCGTTGCCAAGCCCAACATTGACGTTAGCTTCAAAATTTCCATTACCGACGCCCGTCGTATTGCCGTTGAGTCCCATGTTAGCCATCACATTGCCGTTGGCACTGCCGTTCCCCTCGGTCACGGGGACGCCATTCTGAGGAGTTTCAACTGGTGGAGGGGTAGGCACAGTCCCACCATGAAGTACTCCATTGCTATCGACCCTTGAAATCAGAGGCTGGACCAAGGTTCTGAGCTGATCCTGGCCATTGGCGACCGCTTGCATGAGCTCCATGAAGCGATCCATTCTTTCGCGGAGTTCCTGAACATCAGTTTGCACTGGCTCCATGATTCTGGTTTGATTTGCTCTGGTCGGATAGCGGTGGATAGGTCTCTGATCAATCCTGGCACAACCTGAAACAACTTGAAAACACAAAAGGGTTAGGAAAAAATGACAAAATGCTCGTTATGCAAATGCAAACGTGTGTCTGTGTGTTAGGGAGATTTCCCCCGATCCTAGTGCCTGAGTGCCAGTGCTGATAATAAGAAGTCTGAGCCCAGTCATGGAAATAACATCTCATATATAAAGAAAGCCCATCAAGGCAGTACACGACATCAGTGAGTACAAGATGAATCAATAGCGTGACCCCAGCCAACGAGCCTGGTGATGGTCAGCATACAACAATGATCAAAACAAAAGGAATACAAATAGTCAAGCACAGCCACGGGCGCGAAACTCTTCTAACAACCCCTTCGTTTCCGGATGATCAGGTCGAGTGAGCAACCCTTCGACGAGTAACTCCCTCTGCACAATGGTGTATTGAAGACCTTCGACCGAATCTTCCCATGCTCCTTCGCCGAAACAATCTTCTAGCTTCCGCTTCTTGGACTCAAACGTCAGTTTGTGCTCCTTCAGGTTAGCGAGAGCTTTGTTGAGCTGGCCTTCAGCAGCATATTTGCGAGCGGTTTCTTCATCAAACCTCTTCTCACTAGCCTTCACCTGGGCTTTCAGCTTGGAGATCTGTTGCATCAGCTTATCCTCCCGCTCCTTCCTGTTGGTTAGGGAGGCCTTCCAGTGCTGGTTGAACTTGGATATCCTCCGATACGCTTCGTCCAAGTGCTGCTTCTTCGTGGCCAGTACATCGTTGACAGCTTTGAAGTCTCGACCCATACGCTCACGCTCAGCTATCTGCTTAGTCAAATCTGTACCTAGCTGGTTCACCAGCTCGGTCTGCCTCTTGAAGGAATGAACGGCTTCGTTTCTCTCGCTTCGGAGCTGCGCCAATTCTTTCTCCAGTTCTTCATTTGCCCTCTTCAATTCATCTCTCTCAGCTAACACCTGGTTATGTTGCTGAATGGGCACGGTAGTAGGTTCTTCAATCACTGGAGGGCTTTCTGGCTTGGCAGGAAGAAACGGCATCCCTATAGCATCTGCTCTGGCTCTGATCCACGTCATATACGGAGCGTAGGCTTGACTGTTGCTCCTCCCCAGCAATGGTTTTCCCCGCTTACTGATACCATTCCAAGCACGCTGAAGCTTAGATAACAGGTCCCCCTCTAGAAGACCAGTGAGGTACAGAGATTCCTGCACCTCTTCATCCTTCGGCGGAGCTCTCAAAGCATAAGTAAACTGTCGGACCAACAAAGACGGATTATAGTTTATACATCCCTTCCTGCCTATCAAAGGCACGTTCGGAAACCCGCTGCAGCTGAAGATAATCTCGGTACCCAACCTATCTCTGTCAAACTAGTCAATATCCTCCGCTGATAGACTCATCAAACGCTCGGACCACTCAACTGCGGCTGCAGACGAAACAAAGGGACCCCTTTTGGGCAGATGACTATCAAGCCATTTATAGAGCAGGGGTACACAGCACGAGACATTCTTGCCCCTTCTGTTCTTGTTTTTGTAGTGGATGGAATGGTAGACATCTCCTATCAAGGTAGGGACTGGATTCCCTGAAGCAAAGATGCGAAAGGCGTCGAAGTCTACAAAATCGGGCATATTGGGGAACAAAATGATGCCATATATGCACAGAGCAAGGATGGCGTTGAATACGACCCAACATCCGTCTTTGGCGCACTGCTGAGCCTTTCCCACTAAGAACTGCAAGGAGAAACCGGAAACCTTGTTCCAACTAGACAAGACCAACTCGGAGGCATCCAGATGAAGTGAGAGAGCTAGACTAGCCAGATTAGGCTCAGCATCCATATGAACAAAAGGCATCTGTCTCTTGATAGGCACACCTAACAAATCAGCATATTCCTCTAGTGTGGGTGCGAGAACAAAATCCTGGAAAGTAAAGCATCTCAACGGAGGATCGTAGAACTGCAGCAGAGCGTGCAACCCATTCAACTCAAACGCAGAAGCTTTACGAACCAAACTGAGCAATTTGCCGTAAGATTTTCTGAACTCATCTCTCACAGAATCATCTGCTAAAGCAATCAAACCAGTCAGCTGAACCACATCAGGGGCAGGGAGCTTGTAAGCCACGGTCTTCCTCAGAGAACCCATAACAATACAATAGGAGGCAAGAAATCCTAGATCGGGGAAAACGGTACCTGCAATACAGACACACGTTAATGAAATGCAAATGGGTATGCAAAGCAATGTAAAATGCAATCATGCAGCAGGAGATCAAGGCAACTGTGATGTGGAGATTATGTATCAACAAAACCATAATCCTGCTCTATCAAGAACAACCACTATCTCGGAGAAGAAAACCCTGGTATCGGACCACAAATCTGCTCTGTCAAGAACACACATACATAGGACCATAAATCTGCCCTGTCAAGAACAAACATCTGATAATAAGGACCTCTGATACATGACCATAAATTTGCTCTATCAAGAACAAAAATCTGATACAGGACCTCTGATACAGGACCCTAACTCTGCTCTGTCAAGAACAAACATATATCTGCTGATGAGATCCTCAGATCCCAATCATAAACCTGCTCTGTCAAGAACAACTACACATCTCTGAAGATAAGGTCCTCTGATACAGGACCAAAACTCTGCTCTGTCAAGAACAAACATACATCTGCTGGTGAGATCCTCTGATCCCATAAATCTGTTTTGTCAAGAACAAACACATCTGATGATGAGAACCTCCGGTACCAACAAAACTGATTCACTATCAAGAAAACCAGGTAGTCTGAAGGTTAAAGTTTCCTGCAATAAACCCAACCCTGCTCACAGGTATGGACCTAAACTGACTCAAGTTCGGCATCCTATGCGGTCATCAGCGTCACAGACATTCAAGAGGGGTGATACGATACCTAGAAGGTGTGGCATCACCAGCTCATGAAGCGGCCTCACTCGGCTGAATCACAAATGATCGGTCCCTAGAGTCGACAATCCTCCAAAACAACATCCCCCTCAACCCAAAGGGTTGAAAAAGAAGTCAACCGGGAGAACCTCGTCTGAGCGTGGATTTCATGAGACACTAGTGCCTGCAAAGCAAGCACGCGCCCACTAATTTCCACAACTAATGCTATGTTCACTCAAGCCTGGGTCTGGCTTCTCACTCATCAGAATGCCCCTCCCACAACAGCACAGATAATCATATCATACTGGAAATAAAATGCGGGAAATAAAATGCGATAAATAAACACAACCTAACAAGTAATCATACAAGCGCTAGGATTTACTCTCGCAGGGGACGTCGGATCCCCAAACTGACTCGCATACGGGACGTTGGATCCCTAGGAAACTATCAAGTCCTCAGCAGAGTCGCCAGCTGTCGCTATCGCGAAAATAAGGTGCCGGCAAAACAGAAGAGTCGCCACCTTTCGTTATTTATCCCTCAGAGCGGGAAAGGAAACGATCGGAAAAACCTGACGAAAAGGTATAAGACAAGGTCATCGCAACCGTTTTCTGGGTTCAGGAGTCGGTTACGCAAGGGGAAGGTATTAGCACCCCTCACGTCCGTCGTACTCGACGGGATCCACGCTTGTTGTGTTTACTGGACGGGTTGGTTTTATCTATCTACCTATCAAGGCTGGCTAAAAAAGAAAAGAAAATGACTCGGCAAAGCGTCGCGCTTTATGCCTACGTATTCTCATCAGAGAATGAGAAATCAAAGTCAACGTAGTTCGACCTACGACGGGTTACGGGGAAGGTGGCTCGCCAATACATTAGTATTGTGCCTACGTACTCTCAACAGATATGAGAGATCAGAGCTTACGTAGTTCGGGCTAATACAGATTACGGGGGTTCAGATTCATCTGTTTTATCGAGTAGGGTTAAACAGCAGTTCTAGCAGTTAGGGACAAAGCCTGTTTGCAGTGGCGCTGAAGTTTAACGACACTCTTTTCTTCAGAAAAGCTTCCTTTGAATTATGGGCCCACGGGGCAAAAAGGTTTGAAGTTTGTTTTCTATCTTTTACGAAAGAAGTGTTTTTCATTGTGTTTGCAATTTCAATCGCACTAAAGACTATGACCTGAGAGTGAACGCGTCGCATGTCACCCAAAGGATGCCATACTAAACATCCAGACTGTTGAAAAGAAGCTCTCCAACAATCCTTTCTCAGATAGCTTAAGGCTCGTAACGTACGAAAGAAATCATTCATGATTATTGTATCTTAAGTTGTTTTGAGATGAGAAGAGAACAGGCTCAACTAAAGGGAGACTATCAGGTCCTACTATTGTCATGCCAAGGATTCATCCTATAGTTGAAGTTTGAAATAGGGAACTCCTAGATGTTATCATGCATAGGTTTTAACCTAAAGTTCTATCATCACTTCCTTATCAAAGGAAGTGAGATTCCTAGGGGATCATGTCAATGATAAATAGAAACAGATAAAGCATCAACTTAAACAGTAAACAACTGTAAAATGCATGCAATGCAAGTGAGGGAGGAAATGTGTGTGGGGCATCAGCCTCCACAAGCTCATCTCAACCTCAAGCCAGATATGAATAACAGTAATCATACAGAGGGAATAACATGCTATCAAGCAAAATAGGATAACTGCAATCATACAGAAGAAATAAAATATTGTGCTGTCAAGCAAAATACAGACCACATGGGCAAGGGAGCTGGGCTCTACCGAATACCCGCAAGCAAAGCCATACAGTAACAATACAAGCAGAGGGAGCAACTCAACCTCTAGTGCAATCATGCTCCTAGCTTAAAGTCAGCCTAGATATGGACTTATTCTAATGCATCAAGCAAGTCAAACAAGGCACATCAGCAATACAGAAAAGAAAACAGACAAGAAAGCAGATCAACCACTCCCTCTTCATTTCCAAGCTTCAGCTCTTCTAACAGCAACCCAGTCTTCATACTTCAATCACCCTTCAAGGCTATCATATTCCATAGCAAGTGTCAACTTGCTTCTTCAAGCTTCCAACACATCAAATATAAGTATCAACTTGCTCTTTCTTCTTCAAGCTTCAGCTCTTCAGTCAATTCCACCCTCAGGCTTCACTCTTAACCACAAGCATCAACTTGATTCCTTCAGGCTCTCCAAGCATCAGTATAAGTGTCAACTTATCCTTTTATTCTTCAAGCCTCAGCTCTACACTCAATCTCAATTGAATCTTCAAGTATCAACTTGTTCTTCTTGCTCTTCAAGCTTCAGCTGCAAGGGCAATGCTCAAGGAATCATCCTCTTCCACACTCTTCAGTGAAGTCCTCATCTTCAAACTCAAGTCCAACATCTTTCAAGATACTCAAACCAGAAGACAATTGATTTAACAGGATGAGTGGAAATGATAAACAGCTTACTGACAACCAAAGGAAGCCTGTAGGGGTTTATCATTATGAGAGACTGGTTCCCTCAAAGTTCTACTTCCCAGATAAAGCCACTCATCCCTCCAAAGGAGGGATGTGAATATCTGAGAAGGACTTTTAGTCATTGGGAGGAATGGAAGCACAAGATGCTTTCCATATTTGTGAAAGAAGTCATTCTAGTTCTAAGGCTCTCCATATGTTTCCTATCTCCTAAATCTTCATCAGACACCTTCAGGCACAAACAAATCCAAGCTCCAAGCAACTTCAAGCAACTTCAAGCATCCTCACCTTGTCTTCAACTTGTCTTCAACTTGTCTTCAACTTGTCTTCAATCTCAACCAAAGGCCAACCAAGCAAAAACCCTAATCTAAGGGGACTAAATGAGTTAAACTAGTTGAATTAGTAAGTTAGGATCACCTAAAACCTAGTACTAAAGTTAGTCCTAACTAAAATACTAAAATCAATTGTAAAATCCTACAAAAATTACTATGGGAACCTAGGTCAATCATGACTCTACCACATTGATTTCAGATATCAAACCATCAAATTAGACCTAGAAATAAATTCTACATTATGGGGAACCAAATCTAAACCCTAAAAGGAAGTATCTAAATATCAATCTAGAAAGCACACCTATTTTCATCACAAAAATGTGAGAAAAATGCTATGGGAGCATACATATCTAACCTAATCACACACAAAAAATTAGGATCAAAATCATCACCACATGATTACACAAAATTCCACAAAATTATGCATCAAATATAACCATTTTAATATCAATTAAAATATAAAATTCCCATAAAATCAGAAAATACATGAAATGAAAATATTTTTTGTCTAAAAATTACTAGACTCAATCATGAGTATTATGCAAAAAGAATGGGATTAATTGGATTAATTTTCAATTTATTATGATTTTAACAAGAACCATGTATAAAATGAAAATAAAAAGAAAATCAATGGAAATTAATCACACGCGTGGTGCAAATAGAAATGAAAATCAGTTCAAACTATGGGTTGGACCATCAGGGGTGTGTGAATAATAATCTTTCCACTAAGCCTAGAACCACTGATTAAATGAAACGGTGCGTTTCATTTCTTCAGATCCTTCACAAACTGAGTTTAAAACGTGGTCGTTGGATGAGCTTCTAGTCAAAGGTCCAACCAAGATCTGATGGTCCCAGAGTCATCTCCTACCTTTCAAACCTCTGCAACTTCGCGCCCAGCTTCGGCCACCACCGGTGGTGCTCCGGTCATCTTCCTCAACCCTAGTTCTCTCTAGGATCCTCCATTGCAAATGGTCAACACATGAAACTTGTCCCAAATCTTGTCACGAATTCAACCATACCCTTAACTTCCTCTGAAACTTCAAGATTCACCATATCCAAACCTCAACCGAAAATGGTAATACACCTATTTTGTCTCTAATTCTCAAATTAATGGTCTGAAATCAATCCTACACTGTTCTAGAATGAATCTAACACCTTAATTCACCTTGATTCTACCTAATTCATGCTAGAGGAAGAAAGTTGCTAACCTGAAAATCTTGGATGAGCAGATGCACTAAACCTCCAAATCAAGCTCTCTAATCTTCCAGGCACGATCAATGAACCCTCTCCTTGCTTCTGTATGCAAAAGAAACAGTTGAAAGCTCCTGAATCTTGAGACCCGATGGTGAGTTGCAGGTGGAGAAATTCAATTGCTCCTACACGATTCAGCCACGAATTCTCTTGGATTATGATCTGGAATCACTCCCTAGCATCCATGGAAGAAGTTTCAATCAAGAAAATGGATGGAAAGTGAAGAATTTGATGAAACCGAATGCACTTGCAAGCTATGAAATCTCAATCTCAATCTATGCTCTCTCCTTCAATCATCACCAACCTTTGCATTGGATCAACTCTACTCAATATATAGATGATGTTTGAGTGATTTAGAACCCTCTAGATCCTTCTAATGAGAGTTTCAATCTCTCATGTCATGAGATTTTCAAGCACATGCCATGACATGCACAATTCTGTTTGCAGCTTGAAAACCAACCCATTCTCTTTCAATTTCTCCCCTAGTGACATTTTGAGAGTGTTTAGCTTGCCAAGGGCCTTGCTCATGCCTTGATTCTATGTTTTGCACATGTTACTTAATATGCAAGCAAGTACTTTCCAAAGCAAGTCCATAAATTGAATCTCAACTCAAAAATGTGGATAAACCAATGTTCTTAAAATGTTTTCTAGAGTCAAAATGATATATTACATGCCATGGTTTGGATGTGTAGGTTGAAAATATCAATTTCCAACTTTGATTCATTTAACTTATACCCTTATTTTAGGTCATTTTTGCAACTTTGAGCTACAAGCATTTCCAACATCTCATGACCTCCTTAATAGCCTTAAAACATCATTTTGAACAAGTTTTATGTTGAAAATATTTCCATTTGAAGCTTGGAAATAGGAGTTATGGCCTTATGGTTGAAATGACTTGTAATCTCCAAATGACCAAAATGCCCTTGACTTGTCAAAGCCATAACTTGAGTTCTACAAATCCTATCAAGGACTTATAGTACTCTATAGAAAGCTAAGAGGATAAGGAACACCATTCATGTTGACCAAAAGTCCATAGGAATCATACCTCTTGGGCAAAGGTTTGATGCAAGTTGGGTAACTTTCAAGCCCCCAGATTCACATACCTCAGATAACCTGTAACTTGTCAAAGTCATAACTTGAGTTCTACAAGTCCTATCAAGTACTTCTAGCACTAAAATTAAAGCTAAGAGCAAGCTATACAACATTCATTTTGGGGGCAAGATGAGATGACAATCACATCTTGAGCTAAACTGTCTTGAAGATAGGGGTCAAACTAGGGGATTTTACACTGTCAAGTCTTAGAAACCCTAGCTTGAAACTTCTCAAACTCTTCAATCATGATGAGTTGACCTTGTAATCATCCTTATAACATCTCAATGTGTCAATCCATGATCACATGGCTCTTGGATTAGGTCTCAACCCTCTCCAAATCATCAGTTGACCTAGGGTTGACCCAGTCAAACCCTAATTATACCATTCATGGCTGGGTCTTCTTAATCTTGTAAAATGACCTATCTATGCCTCATGATGGCTTTCAAGAAATCTCATAAGCTCTATCAAGGCTTCAAGTCCACATTCTTGGCTTCAGAATCATCTGAGGAGCTCCCACAACTCTCAAGTTAGGAGGCACACAGCCTTGGTTTCAACCACTCTCTCTGAGGATCTTTTAACTTCTCTGACAAGGATATCAACCCTTGAATACTTCAATAACCTTATTGGCTAGCTCCATAGTCTTGTATAGCTCTTGATTGGTACTCATACCTCTTGATCTCCTGCATACATGCCAATGAAATGCAAATGATAATGCTAATGTGAATGAAATGAAACATAAGCTAGGTAAAGAAATGTTGGTCAAATTTTGGGGTGCAACAGTATGTGAACAAAGCTTTAATCAATATAGATGAAGTTATTTGCTATATTTTGTTGTATTTATGGTTTGGATTGCTTTAGACATAAACTTTTCATGTCTTGACCTAATTTCTTCATCTATCAATTAGCAAACTCTAGACATAGAATTGGAAGTTGATATTTTCATTGTATTGATCTTTACGATTATTGTTTCAGATGTTATTTAGAGGAATCATTTAACGGTTGAAACAATAATATTCATGAAATTGCTTTAGAGATAAACGGTTTTGTGAGGATAAGCGATTATATTGGTTAAAACTAAGTTCACATATTCAATTGATTGGATACGTTAAAGACGGATTAGTGAACCCTAATCTTGACATGCTTTTTATCAAAAAAAAAACCAACTTTTACCTTGTTTTACTTCTTGCAAACTTATGTTACCAAATAGAAACCATTTGAAAACCCCTTTACTTAAGTCACTAAAATATTGAATCCCAAGCATCAAATATTCTCATACAACCCCTATGGATACGATAAAACACTCCCGATAATATATTTCTAACAATGATATCAATTGAGACAATAGAGAAAATTTTATTGGTACAATAGACATTTTGATAACATTAATAGTGAGTGAGTTACTCTAGTAGAACAAATATTAAGTATTATACCACTTAATATTTATGTTACTACTAAACTTATCATTTTCTACAATAAGTTTTATGCCACTTCCTTGCCACACATGCCAATTGGTCTTACTAACCTTCCAATAATATCTCTATGTATCATTTATCATTACACCGTTGTGGGAAAAGGAAGAATAGAGAGAAAGAGGAAAAAGATAGAAAGAAGAAGGAAGAAAACCTAGAAGTGAGAGAAGAAGAAGAAACATGAAGTTTCTCATCACTTCTTATATTAATTTTATTACTTTTATAGAAAGAAGAAGGAAGAAAACCTAGAAATGGGAGAAGAAAAACAAATATTTATTTTATTACTTTTATATTAAAAACAAAAATATATACTTTATTTATCTTTTCATCATTTATTTTATCATTTTAGTTTTCATATCTAAGACAACAAAACAAAAAAATTTATTTTCATTATTTTTATTTTGTTGTTCATTTTATGATCACCTTTATGTTTAACAATTATTATCACTTCTTGTTATGATTTGTGCTATGCTTTGATTAATGAATGTTTTGATCATTTTGTGACTAAATTCTTTAACCATTTTATGCTTGCATGATTTATGAATTGATGTTTGGTTAAATTGTTGCTATGTTTTAATATTGAATATGATCTTGTTGCTTGATACTTGACCTCAATGTTTATGTGTTTTTCTTGATGGGTAACTTTTTGCCATGTTAAGATGGTTTTAGGGTTTGATTAAAAATGGATGTTTATATGTTTTAAAACCCTAATGACTTGAGTCCTTGGTTGATTATAAATCTTTGACATGTGTTGGTTCCTAGCCTTGATACTTGCCTTATGAGTTTCTATAAACCTTGTTTGATACTTGAATCGTTATAATAAAAACCTTAACCTAAATCATTGCAACTTTAAAACTCTTTTCTTAATAAACACGAAAGAAGATGGCTCTTGGAATCTAACATTCTAGCAGAACCCTCGAATGATCGATCTCAAATCTCACACTTTGGGATAGTCGTTCAATATTTTCTTTCGTCCATAAAACATTTAATATCAAATTGGGCAAATAAGGACCGTTAAGATCTAGCATCTTAGCGTAACTCATTGAACGATTGATTATTATCAAATGTTCGTTGTCCAATAAATAATTTTCATAACAACTTGAATGAAAAAAGGTCGTTAGCGTCTAGCATTCTGGCGTAACTCTTTGAACAATTAACTCTCATCAAATGTTCGTCATTCACCTAAAATACATCCAACCAATCAAAATATTTTTCTCGCTGCCGTGTAATTAATCCTAGAAACTTTTTTATAAATGTGAGACATTGTGTCATGAGACAATGCAAACCATTGCTTCATCAACAAACTACTTGAGTTGAGATAAGAGGCGTTTCCTGTGAATTTTGATTTGTAAATCCATTATGTTGTGATGTAAACATATGCTCCTCTCCTGTTTTGGGTAAAGCAATATTTTTGGTCGAGTGTGACTAAACATTTTTTGCTAAAATATACCAAAAAATAAACTATTTTTACCCAAAACCATAGACACTCTGATTTCTCATTTCACAATGAAGATACATAGGCACAAGGCCCTCAATCCTTGACGAGCAACCTTTTTCTTTTTCACCATAGTCCCAAAAGTACGAACGCTCTGATTTCTCATTTCACAATGAAGTTATGTAGACAAAAGGGCCCCAATCCTTGGCGAGCAACCTTTTTCTTTTTCACCGTAATCCCAGAACTACGGACGCTCTGATTTCTCATTTTACAATTAGAATATGTAGGCACAAGGGCTCTAATCCTTGCGAGCAACTTATTTTTCTTTTTTCACCGTAGTCCCTGAACTGCAAATGTTCTGATTTTCTCATTGCACTATGAGGATACGTAGGCACGAGATTGCGAAGTTTTGTCGAGCCCCTAGTAATAAAAACCCTTATGTCTCATTTCTCTTTAATAAAAATCTAAAAATATTTCCTTTTTCCCTTTCTTTTTCCACTCAATGAATAGAAGATTAGAAATTAACATAAGTTAACATATATTCAACCCTAACTAAATGGTTCCCGTTGAGTATAATGGACATGAGGGATGTTAATACCTCCCCTCTGTGTAACCGACACCCAAACCCAAATATTGGTTGCGATGACCAAATCATTGTCTTACTTTTAGGGGTTTTAATCGATATTTTCCCTTTCCCTCTATGGGAATAAATAAAGACTGGTGGCAACTGTGTTAAGTTCATCTTGCAAGCGTGCGACTGCGCTTTGTGAGATCATTCTTATTTTTCGAGGTACGACAGATCTCATCCCTATAAGTTTCTGGTAATCAATATAGATGGGATAACCTTTTATCTCCAAGATCTTTTTGAAGAGGATGATAACATTGAACATAGATGTCGTGCCTTATTTTGTTGAAGTGTGTCTTATGCTCCTAGAACAGAATTACATCATATAAATCAAAAGTTTGTTTAAATATAAATTTATGAACTAAATGAAAGGAAATAAGTATTTGTTCATTAGATTCAAAAACAGAATGTATATATTTATAAAATAAATTATGTGAATAATTTAGATAAAAAATAATGTAGCAACTGAAAGAGTTAACTTTATAATAGTTTTAGAGATGATTATGTAAAAAAATGTGAAATAAGAATTGGTCATGATTTAATTTAATAATTAGAAATTGAATATATCAAATAAATTGTAAGAACTGTTTAATTTTTTATAAGGTTCTGTTTGGTAAAACTAACTGATAGTTGACAGTTAATAGCTGATGACTGATAGTTGGTAGCTGATAACTAATGGCTGATAGTTTATAGTTAGTAGCTGATAGTTGTCGCGGTGAAAATCGGATACCAAACTATTGATTAGTTTGAATCTTTAATTCATTTTTGCAACTGAACTTTGATTTGTCCAAAGGAAGGGATAAAGATCGAAATTCCCATAATGCAATGGAAATGCAAGGTTTAGAGAGTTGTAGGTTCGGGGTTGGTTAAACTTAGGGAAGGTATTAGCATCCTAAGTTTCTGTAGTACTCTACAGGAACCTCTTGTTTTTATGTTTTTTTATTGCTAAGTGTTTATCTGCTTAAGGGTTGAAAGACCTAGGGGTTTATTATCTAAGTATACTCGATAAGATATCGCATCTTATGCCTACATATCCTTACGGGAGTGGAATCAGAGTATTTGTAGTTCCCCTAAAGGGTATGAGGAGTTCTTTGACTGTGGTCAAAGTTCCTACAGGTTTAGGGTAGTTGGTTGATTGATTGATTTTAGGAAAAGAGATGTGTCATCATTTTAAGAGAGATTTAACCGCCACAAGGTTGTAGGAAAATAGCCTTTGCATCGTCTTAAGGAAAGGGCTTAAGTACTCGAATTGTATGACGAGTATGCCTTTATTTCTCTTAAGGCAAAGTCACTACGGCTTGATTGTATTGTAGTGGAGTGGATATTCTATCTCGCTTAAGATGATTTGGCATCTTTCTCTAATGTGTTTGAATGTATTGTTTTGAATTGATTGTTGAATGCTTGAATATTGTTTGATTTGTATTGTGTTTAATTGTTGATTGTTTTGTCTATGTTGTAAGATAAATGTCCTTCCTATGGGGTAGGTACTAAACTTAAGAAGATCAACTTGAATGGGATCAAGGATCAATGGGAGAATGATGCAAATAATGTGCACTACACACGATTGTTGAATCATGTGTAGGTTTTTCCTTTGGACGGATGCAAATGCGAGAATGCGGAAATGGTAAAGCCATACACATACGTATGAAAGCGCTGAAGTGTGTGAGAGTGAGTGTGTCGTGGATGTGAATGTGCACGATTGAATGTTGGTTTATTTTAGGGGATTGATTTGAAGAAGGTGGTTGGATTGACTTGGTGAGATTAATTTTAAGGAAGAAAGTTATATTTGTTTTAATAAAGGTTATAAAATGATATTTAGATTTTAACGATTTCAATTATCCTAAATTAAAAGTTAGGTGAATTTCTAGTTATTATAAGAAAGTTGTTATTGTTATTTATTTTAAAAGCATAAAATAGATTTACATATTATCAAAAGACAAGGGTTATAAAAAGTTATTATTTATTTGTAAAATTGGATAAATATAAAATGGATATACTGTTATTTATTCAGAAAAGAAATTGTTTAGTTTTTAAAAAAAAATGATGATTAGAGAAAGTGGATTAATAAAAGCATTATAAGGAAAGGGGGATTTATTAATTAAAAGGTTAATCGTGGATAAATAAAATATTGGTTTTAAAAAAGTATTTGATTAAAGTAAAATTGATTAATAAAATAGGTCAATTATTGAAATGGTTTAACAGTTAATTAGGGTGTGTGGGTGGTTAGTGCTGTGATGGGTGTGATTATGGTGTGAGCATTATACAGATACAATAAATAAAACTAAAACAAATAGAAAGAAAGGAAAGAAAACAATGGGATCAAATCCCTAAACTCCACTCCCTTCTCCCTTTCTTCGCGATCTTCTCGTCCTCTTCATCCCGATCGCGTTTTTCCTCTCCTTCCTTGATCCTACGCTTAAGACCTGCAATCAAATAGAAACAGCATGCAACAAAGTTTTGGAAGTGGAATTGTACCCACGAACACGAGCCGACAGCGACTGGAGGGATGCGATGGCGAGGCGATGATGGCCTTTGCGTCTGAGCTTCACGACGACGATGAGCTTCCTTTGGCCTGAGCTTCGAGTGTGTCGATTTCTCTTTCGCTGTGATGAGGTTCTTTCGTCTCTCTGAGTGGTTGCACTTCTTTCTTCGGTGATCTCTTGATCTCCTCCCTCGAATGGATTTCCATCGTCCTTTTTATAGAGGGATTTGTTAGGCCTCTCATGATGATTGCTTTCAAAACCTTCCTTATTCGTCTGATGTTGTCGAATTTGTTTGATGATTTGGGGAGACAAGTGGTGATTCTTTCTTATTTCTTTAAGGCTTGTCCGATTCACTGAGTGATTTGGGATTTAATGGTTAATTCTTTCTGATTTTGTTGGAGGCATGTCGGTTTTGATTTGGGAAGTCCACGTCTTTTCCTTTTCCGTTGTGGATTCGTCAAATTTGGGAAATGTCTGTATCTGTTGATGTCCCGCTGGCTTAAAATTAATGTCTTTTCCTCTTCTTCTTTTTCGCAGGGCAACAGGTTAAACTTGGAGTTCAGAGGCTGCCCTGTCTTAGCTTGCCGAGAAAGGTGTCGTAACCGGCAATGACGACATTGCATCTGAGCTTGACGGAAATGTAGTTGTCGTATTGCTGCCGGTAGTATTCTTCTGCGCCGTTAACATTTGGCAAATATCATTGTTGATGCTCTGTTGTTTGTGGATATTTCACTTGCAATTGACATTGTAATGCAGATGTTTGAACTGATAGTGTTGATGCTGATACTTCCCTCTTTTCAGGATGTTGTTAGCAGGTTTGGAATCTGCCGGTCTTAGCCTTGTGCTGAGGAAGGTAATACGGTGGTGATGATGACTCAAGGAGTCTGAACCATGGGAATGCTTCTGTTTCATTCGTGTATTGCCCGTTACTGATTGCCTTCTCCTGATGATGGATCGAACTGAGGGTCGTACCTTCTCTTAATTTCGCAAATGTTGGTTCGGATTATCCTTTGCGTTGTTCATTCTTACTGGTTTGGAAATGCTTGCAGATGATGGAATACTGATGCTATGCTGTCGCTAATGATATTGCAGTGTTGTACCTTTGTTGCTGGCATTTGCTTGTACTTGACATTAATATTTGTTCGCAGCTGACATTGTCGATGCTACTCACAGCTGCAGCTAGTGTTGCTCGCCATTGGCATTGATGTTGTTCTATACTGCAGTGGTATTACTTTCTTGCAAATGCTGGTTGATGCTCGTGTTTAATATACTTGTTGCTTGCACCTGGTATGGTTGCACTACTGTTGTTTGTAGCTTGTATGGTTGCTGATGTTGATAGCAGTCTGAAGTTGTTTCTCATGGCCTGTTGCAAACTTGTGTTAAGATACCTGTTCTTCTTATTGTTTTCGATTTATCTGGGGCAAAATCTTGAGCTGTTAGAAACATACTGACTTTCCTCTTCTTCTTTCAGGGCCCTGCTACTGGTGCGGAATCTGCCGGTTTTAGCCCTGGTGTTGAGAATGGTTTTGAGGTGGTAGTGATGACTTGCGTGTCTGAACCACGAAGGAAATAAGGATGTTGTTGCTTGTGTTGGGAAAAACTGAGGATGATTATCCCGTTTTCTGGATTCGAAATTCTCGATGCCTGGTAAGGAGTTGATAATGACTTCGGTCATAGTCCTCCCGGCCACTCGAATTTTAGCCTTATGATGAGTATTCTGAGGGCTGCACCTTATCTTGATTTTCTGTTCTTGAGCTTTGTATCAGGTGTTTATAACTTGCATTGTCGCCGTGAAAGGTTCCAAAACTGGCTATGATGACTTCACAGTCCGAGCCTTAATGGTTTGTAGCCTTCGATAATTATTGGTGCCTTAGAACATGTTATGAGCTTCCTGAAATTGATTGTTTTTCAGTCCGAAATCGCTGTCTTCGACGCTTGGTAGGGAGCTGGTGACGTCTTTCGTTACCCTTCCGGCCGCTCGAAACTGCCCGATGATGATTAAAAACTGAGGGCTGGAATTACTTCAATTCTTCTTTATTCTTAAACTGTGATTCACTCCCGTTAATGGCACTCTGCAGGGTTTCCTTTATCCTTCAGGCACTGCTGTAAGTTGTTGCTATATTTTAATCATTCTTGATTGATGACCTCAACCTTTTTGCTACTAATTCCGTTTAATTTTATGCAGTTGGCCTTTCCGGAGGACGAAGATGGACGACATTCCTTCTCACAAGCAGCTAAAGATTCTAGTATGCAGTGGCAATTTCCATGACTTGCCTTCACGATTAACAGGAAGATGTTTGGTAATATTTGATTTTTTCTCTTGAAAATGTTTTATGCTATCACTCTTCCTGATTAGTTGTGTTTTGCAAATGTCATCCACAGGTGGAGAATTTGTATGGATTGAAAAAAACTATGGCTTTTCTGATGTAGGATCTGAAGCTTGTCTGGTTTCAAAGCTTGCTGTATTAATGCACTTCCCGGCACGAATGTTTTGCAAGAACATGTTTTGAGTTGCGGCTCTGTCCAGGAGCGGGGCACAAGAGACACGTCTATTATCATGTCAAAGGTTCTAAATTAAAGCGTATTTCCCTATTAGCCAAGAAAGAAGTGTGCAGTCTCGAAGATGAGGAAATTCCCGCGAATCTGACATTGGATTATGTCACCTCGCGTTGGATTGTGGCTCATAATTACACTGATCCATTGTTTTTATAATTGTGAAGTAATGTAGGGTCGTAGGACTTAGTTTCCAATAATGAGTTCGTGGTATACAATTATCGAGTTGCACATATAGTGTTGTAATGATGTAGAGGTCATAAATAAACTACCAGATATCAACGGTTATGTATCATGAATGTTCCAATGGGAAGTTGTGAAGTGCCCCCTTCCTTTTTCTAGTGTAAGGTTTATGCGCTGAGAAGATGGACTCCCTGTTGTGAGGATCCAAATATAGCTGTAGTTAAGTTGTAATCATTTCAACTTCTAATTTTGATATTTTATTTCTATGACTTGTAATTCGTGTTGGTCTCACAGGGGCAACAACATCTTAAATGTAGAGTCTTATAGGTCACTTGATTAAATTTCTTGTCCTTTATAAGGCATCTCGTAAATTATGTCCTTAATTACCCTTCATGGCGAAATATGGATAAAATAAAACAGTGGACTAGGAAATCAGATGTCCATTCGCTCCATTGCTTAGTTGTTGAATTCCTTATTGTTGTAATATTAATGGTCACAATAGTCCTCTCATAATTAGCCATGCGATTCGGCCACGTGCAATAGAATAATACGAAGCGGTAGTTGATGTCAAATTATCGCATAATAACACTTGTCATTATCGCACCTGCATCAACTGGTTAGTTATAATAAACATACATATAAAAGGCAAAAGACAACAGCAAGGCATAAAACAAGGAGGTTGGATCCTAAGGTCAAAATTAGGGTGCAACAATAGTTGATGACTGATAGCTTATAGTTGATGTCTGATAGCTAATGCGTTAATTTGAGTGTTGATAAATTAGTTGTTACACTAGCTGATAGATATAAAATGACATAAAAAAATATTTTAAATTCAAATGACGTAAAAGAATATTTTTAAATTAGATGTATACAAAATTTAACGAGATACACAAATTAATATCATTGTAATTTTGAATTCAGTTAGAATAATTCAAAATAATAATAAAAATAATTTTATTGTTTGATATTTTATAATTCAAAATAATAATAAAAATAAGTTTATCGTCTTGGTTGATCTCATTGATTTTTCTATGATGTTCCAATAGCCTGAGAATTAACACTATTTTAAGATTTATTATATAATTTAGATGTTACTTAACGACATTAAACATTCCATCATATTTCATCTTATAAATTGACGCGAATATATATATATATATATATATATATATATATATATATATATATATATATATATATATATATATATATATATATATATATATATATATATATATATATATATATATATATATATATATATATATATATATATATATATATATATATATATATATATATATATATATATATATATATATATATATATATATATATATATATATATATATATATATATATATATATATATATATATATATATATATATATATATATATATATATATATATATATATATATATATATATATATATATATATATATATATATATATATATATTTGTGTGTGTGTGTGTGTGTGTATCACTACTAGAAAAAAATATTTGAGAAAATGATTTTACATCGGGTATTCACTTGAAGCGATGTAAAATGTGAAATTATAAACACGGTGGAAGTATCGTAAATGATAAAAAAAATTATTAGAGCTTTTACATCGAGCATGTTTTCCACCGATTTAAAAAGGTTGTGCATTATGATATTAAATCGGTTTCAAATTCAACCGATTTAAAACCCCCCTAAACTAAAAATAAGGTTTCGTTCACCAAGGAACCTGCACATTCCAAGCATTCCTTTTTGATCTGACCTGATCAGAAGGGGATCACTGACTGCCACGCGTCTTTGACTTACGGCATGTTCGCCGGTGTTGAAGAAGAGGAGGGGGGTGTACCTGCAAGACACTCCGCTGCCAAAGTAAGTGTATGGGCTGAGTGATCACAAGTACAAAAAAGGGTAAAAAGAAAATACCTGACCCTTTTGGAGAATAGGGTATTTATAGAGAGACCCCAGCACAGGGCCAACGGTCATTTGAGTTAGGCTGGATGGTCAGGCCCCACCCAAGTGACTGCTAGGGCTTACGTGGCGTAGTGAATACCAGAATGTGGTTTTCGCCCTAGTTCAACTGCTCCGTGAACTCCAGAAAGTGGGTTGACCTGCTCTTTCGGAGGTGGGCAGTTGGTGGATGACGTGTCCCCGCAGAGGGGAGTACGTGAAGAACGTGTGAAGGACATGTTGTCCTGCCCGACAAGGGAACAGGTTCTGCCCGACGGGAGCAGTGTCTGGTCAATGGGGAGTCTTATGTTCGATACAGATGAGGAAGGTTCTGCCCGCGGAGTGACAGAGCCTGCCCGATGGGGACTCTGTGCTCAACGGCTGTGGCCCAAGCTAGATTGGGCTTGGTAGAATATTATTGGGTTGGGCCTGCCCAGTCAAGACGGGGCCCAAGCCAAAACAGGAGCCCCCCAAGTCATAGCTCCGAGGGAGGGAGAAAGGACTTGATGACGTTGTGCCGGGGAGGAGAGATTAGCCTGAGGAGAAAACCATTCAACTCGCGTTCCGGGGGATGTGAGCACGTGAGTCCTTCCTCATCATCGGGCGTCCGGGGTTGAGGACACGTGTTGGCGGGGAGATGTGAAGGTACGCGACTGTCAGCCTTCGCCACGTGTCATGCGCTGGGTGGCTGCTAGGGCGGCTACCCTAGGGTACTCGAGTGCCTAGTGACGCTTCGAGTCCCGTGCTGGGGTATAAGTAAGTGAGCCCATACTCATTCTCTACTTTTCTCCTTCTTGCTCCCAATCTCTAGGATCTGCCGCCTCGGTACCGTCTGATATCTCCGTCGTGACAACCGCCTCGCACTCCGCCGCAGATCGCAATATAGTAAGTTTTTCTTCTCCTTTCTTTTGTTTTTCTTGTTTGGTTTAGGACCATGTTCGGGGCATGTTGAGTACCCCGAGGAGAGGTATGGGTCTCCGCCGCTATAGGCGGGGATTTCTAAGGTTTTAGAGTGAGCGTCCCAAGGATAAACGCCTATTCCGATGAATGCCCCGGAAACAGATGCTTATTCCGTTGAACGTCCCAGGGAGAGATGCTTATTCTGATGAACGTCCCGGGGAGAGTGTGTAGATTTGGTTGGGTAGGTGTCCCGGGGAAACGATAGGATTTGGATTGAGCCACCGAGGACAATGCTCAGGCTCTCCTCGTCTCCCTTTCACTTGACTTGCGGTGGAAGGGTGAATTTGATCTTTGTCATCGAATTCACCGTGACCTTCTGCTTTTCAGGTGTTCATGACTACATTGGTCCCGAGGACAATGGTCGAGGATAACGAGCCAGACGTCCCTTATTTCGACGAGCGAGTTCTCCCCCTCGAGGAGTGGGTGGCCGAGGAGCCTCTGTCCACACCCTCTTGTTTCGCTTCTGACCCGACGGGAGTCTATGCCACCGTGGAGGATCGGGAGGAAGGTGACCCCCAGAACTGGCAAATTTACCGTCCTCGGGAACGTCACCGTATATGCTCGAAGTACGGGAGGATGCAGTTCTCGATGTACGAGTTCTATTTTAAGGAGGCCAGACTCAAGCTGCCGTTCTCAGATTTTCACCTGCGCCTCTTCGACTGGTTGCGGTTGGCCCCCTCGCAACTGCATCCGAACGCCTTGGCTTTTATTTGGGCATTCGAGGTCGTGTGTCGCTTCCTCGAGGTCGGAGTTACGCTGCCGCTGTTTTTCTGTGTTTTCCATCTGCAGCGGCAGACGGTGGACGGTAGGCACAGATGGGTGTTGTTTAAACAACCGAACAGGCTCTTCAAGACGTACATGGAATTTGTTCAGGATTTCAAGGGTCGCTTCTTCATCGTCATCCCGATCACGCACGCGGGGGTCGACTCTTTATATTCTGCAGGGGAGCGGATAGTGAACGGCCAGCGGGAAGCCGTCATGCTGGCGAGGGAGCACGTGGAATGGTCTCCGGAACATTTCTCCCGGGGAACTGACTGGTATATAGTGCGCACGGGGTCCCTCGACGAGGAGGACATGGCCGACTATTTGAAGATAGTCGCGTTTGTGCGCAGCCTGCCGCCGTCAAAGTTGGTGACACCCGACGGCCAGTATATCCTCGATAGCCAGGGGAATGTCCACGAGACGGCGAGGTTGATCAATACGAAAGCCCTGCTCGAGTGCTCCTCGGAGGCGGAGGCCCTTCGCTATCTAGGTGGTGGACGCCTCTTTCTTCTCTTGATTTGATATCCTTTATCTGTTATTGACCCATTTTCTTTGTTTTGTAGGAAACATATCTTCTGTCGAGGAGCGGGTGAAGAAGTTGCGGGCGTCGAAGGTCACTGCTACCCCGAACACGCGGGTTGGCCAGTTAGTCGAGCTAGCTTCCGCTGACCAGGACAGCAAGGGTTCTTCGTCTCCTTAAAGTAGTCAGTCCTCCACAACTCAGGGGCCCCCGAAGAGGCCCAGAGTTTTGGAGGTGGAGAGCGTGGTCGACCTGTCGACGGGCTCTGTTGAGGAGGGTTACTCAATCGCGCCCTGCCATCAGCACCCCGGTTACTTCCACGGGGCTAGGTCGCCCAGCATTCCGGATCGGGAGGCGAAGGCGGTCGTAAGTGCGGACCGGGCTTCTCGTAGGAAGGTCCTCACGGAGGATTTGGCTGCTTTGATGCGGACCTTCACCACAGCGATGGTTCTGAGCGAGGAAAGCTGCTCGGCTATCGAGCTGTCTAAGCTGCAGGGGAATCTCACTTTCGTGCAGTCGCGTTTGAACAAGGCCTTCGAGGATCTGGAGAAGAGCCGAGGAGGGTGTCCTAACTTATCGAGGAGCTGGAGAAGAGTCGGGGGGAGACCGCCGACGAGCGTATGAGGGGGGATATATCTGAAGAGAGACGGAAGGATGCTGAAAAAGAAGTGTGGGCACTGAAGGCTCGCATGGAGAAGCTGGAGCGTGGCCTTCGTCCTGCCGACAATGAGACTGATGGAGACAGGCAGATGGTCACCCGGGCAGATTTGCTCGCCAGGATACAAGTGCTGGAAGGTGAATGCCTGGAGGCCTTCGCAGCGGGTTTTAGTGGCGCTGTCGCGCAGCTTAAGGTGGCGAACCCTGGCGTCTCCCTGGTCGAGGACGACATCGGGCCTATCCATGAGATAGTCGATGGCCAGGTGGTTGACCCCATCACCGAGGAAGCTGGTCCCGATGCTTATCCCGCCGAGCCTGAAGTGGAGGAGGAAGAGAGAGCATAGACTAGTTCCGGGCCTGCGTGCCCGCGGATTCTGGCCTACGTGCCAAATATTTTGTATATTTTTCTATGTTTTTTCTTTACTGGGCCTGCATGCCCTTTTTGGTGATGTAATATTAACTACTGGGCTGGTGCCCGCTTTTATATGGTATAACTTTGGAAATTTGCTTAAGTGTGCGCTTTGTTTTGTTTTTGCATGGTGTTATGCTCGTTTTATTTCCGCACTTTTGTATGCTCGAAATATGTGTTTGTTTGAAACGCATGTTCGTTATGCCCTTGGGCTTGTCCGAGGTGGTAGCTCGACGATAATTGTTTCCGGTAATGTGGAGAACTGGCCGGTTGACCGGTTTTGTTACCTGGCCATTTCGGAGGTAGTTTCTCCCTGCGACGTGAACGTTCCATCGCGAGCTAGGTGTCCTGCCAATGCTGGTACTACAACGAGGAGTTTCAATCGAGGGATTCTCCGTCGAGCAGAGCCTTCTACCTATGCACACAAAGGTAGGGCTTGCTGTTTTGTTGGTCTCTAGAAGACGCGAGGAGGTGCGGTGGTACCATGTCGCCCCCTTGTGGTCACGATTCCTGGGCGTCGCGGGCAGTTTTTAACTGTAGTACCTTTTCAGCTTCTCGGCGTTCCATGGTCGAGCTAGTTGTTCCCCGTGTAGGTTTTCGAGGTAATAGGCCTAGTGTTCCGTCTTCTCGCGAACACGATATGGGCCTTCCCAATTCGCGGCTAGTTGTCCTTCTTGAGAGTCCTTCTGGTTTCTTTGCAAGACTAAGTCGCCGATCTGAAACTCGCGTTTCAGGACTCTGTTGTCGTGGTGAAGTGCTACTTGTTGTTTCATCCGGGCCTCTCGAAGAGCTGCCCCCGACCAAATTTCTTCGACGAGGTCGAGCTCCTCTCGGAGGGCGTCATCGTTTTCCTCGGCTTTGAGGGGAACCTCAGTTAGTCTGAACGGTTCTTGGATCTTGACCGAGATCACCGCCTCGGTTCCATACGTGAGGCGGAATGGTGTTTCCCCCGTGGTTAAGTGAAGTGTGGTTCGGTATGCCCATAGGACGCTATGGAGTTCCTCGACCCACGTTCTCTTGGCGTCGCCGAGTCTTCGCTTTAGTCCTCTGAGTATCACCCTGTTCGTGGATTCGGCTTGGCCGTTCGTCTGAGGATGTTCCACCGAGGTAAAGTGATGCTTGGTCCCGAGTTTGGTGACGATGTCCCGAAAATTTTTGTTGGTGAACTGCGTGCCGTTGTCAGTGACGATGGCGAGTGGGACACCGAATCTTGCGAGGATATTTCTTTTGTAGAATCGGTGTATGTTGTGGGTTGTGATTTTGGCAAGGCTTCAGCCTCAATCCATTTGGTGAAGTAGTCGACGCCCGTGATCAGGTACTTGTTCTGATATGAGCCTAAGATGAAGGGACCGAGGATATCCATCCCCCATCAGGGGAACGACCAAGGGGAGAGAGGGATTTGAGCTCTCTCGGTGGGGCGAGGTTCGTGTCCCTGTGTCGTTAACATCTATCGCATTTCTTGACGTCCTCTCTCGCGTCCTCTTGCATCGATGGCCAGTAGTATCCTGCTCGCATGGCCTTTCTCGCCAAGATCATCCCCCGAGGTGCTACGCGTTGATGCCCTGGTGGATTTCTTCAAGAACGACAGCGGCCTGGGAGGTGTCGATGTATTTGACGAGGGGGACCTCGAAGCCTCTGCGGTATAATTTGTCTTCGAGAAGGATGTACGAGCAAAATCTTTGTTTGATCGTGATGGCCTCTTTGAGGTCGGCGGGGAGGCGACCTGTGCCGAGATAGGCGTGAAACGGCGTCATCCAACAGTTGCTATCCCCTATGGCGTTGACGTCGAGCGGTGCTTCGGCCTTTTTCGTGCTCAGCTGCGATAGGATCTCCTGGATGACCGACTTGTGCCCGCCCCTCTTTTTGGTGCTGGCTAGTTTTGAGAGAATGTATGCTCGAGTGTTCTGTTCGCGTGGAACATGTTGAACCTCCGCAGAGTCAAAACTTTGCATTTTTTCCATAATAAGAGCCAGGTATTCGGCCAGGTTATCATTTTTCACCTGATATTCCCCCCGTACTTGCGAGGTGACCAGCTGGGAGTCCGTGAAGATTCTTATTTCCTTGGCCCCAAGGTCTGATGCTAAGCGAAGCCCGACCAGGAAAGCCTTGTATTCGGCTTGGTTGTTCATCGTTGGGAAGGCCAGTGTTAGAGAGACTTCTATGATGGTGCCTTCTTCGTTGTCGAGGATGATGCCCACGCCACTGCCCGTGGAGTTTGAGGAGCCATCGACGAAGATGGTCCATTTGTGGCTCCCTATGGTAGGGTCTGGCGAGGGGGTCATCTCAGCGACAAAGTCGGCCAGGATTTGAGCTTTGAGGGACTTCCTTCCTTCGTAGACGATGTCGAACTCAGATAGTTCTAACAACCACTTTAACATTCGTCCAGCCATGTCTGGTCGGTCGAGGAGCTGCCTGACGGGCTGATTGGTTCTGAGCATAATGGTGTGGGCCAAGAAGTAATGTCGAAGGCGTCGTGCGGCGGTGATGAGGGCCAAAGCGACCTTTTCGATTTGTTGGTATCTCACTTCGGGACCGTGGAGGGCTTTGCTCGTGAAGTAGATTGGCTTTTGGCCTTTGGGAGTTTCCCTGATCAGTACAGCGTTGACGAACTCGTTTGCCACAGCCAGATATAGGTATAGGGTTTCTCCAACTTCGGGTCGCATCATCATGGGTGGTTCGAACAAGACATGTTTGAGGTGATGGAGGGCTTGCTCGCATTCCTCTGTCCATTTGAACGTGGCTTCCTTTCTGAGCAAGTTGAAGAAAGGGAGGGCGTGTTGTGCGGACATGGCGATGAATCGGGAAAGCGAGGCGAGTACGCAGTTGAGGGATTGTATAGATTTCTTTAAGATGGGCGTGGTGATTTTCTAAAATGCTCGGCACTTGTCCGGATTTGCTTCGATCCCACGCTCGGTTAAGTAGAAATCGAGGAATTTCCCTGTGCGGACCCCGAAGGTACATTCCTCCGGGTTGAAGCGCATTTTGCATTTCCTCGCTGTGTCGAAGACCTTTCTGAGATGAGCCGTGTGATCGACTTCTATGTAGGACTTGACAATCATGTTGTCCATATATATCTCGAGCATGTCGCCAATCTCTCCCCGGAAGAGTTTGTTTATCATTCGTTGGTATGTGGCACCGACGTTCTTTAGGCCGAAGGGCATTACGTTGTAATAATAGTTGTCCGACTCCGTCGTGAAGGCCATGCTTTGTTTGTCGCGTTCGTCCATGGGGATCTGGTTGTATCCCGAGTATGCGTCCATAAAAGACAAGAGTTTAAAGCCCGCCGAGTTGTCGCCGAGCTTATCGATGTTAGGGAGGGGGTAGGCGTCCTTAGGACATGCCCGGTTGAGATCGGTGTAGTCAACACACATGTGCCATTTTACATTACTCTTTTTAATAAGTACAACATTGGACAGCCAGGTTGAATACCGGGCTTCCGAAATAAAATTTGCCTCTAGGAGGTCTTTTACATCTTTTTCAGCCGTCGCCGACTTTTCGGGGGACTGTCTACGCCTACGTTGTACTACGGCCTTGGCGGTTGGGTTGATGGATAGCTGATGGCAGGCGACCTCGGGGTCGAGTTCGGGCATCTCCGCGGCGCTCCAAGCGAAGAGATCAACGTTCTCACGGAGGCAGGCCTTTAGTTGTTTCCTTGCAAGGTCGAAAAGTCCCGCCCCGATCTTCACGGTTCTCGTCTCGTCGTCCTTGAGGGCCACGATCTCAAACTCACTGTTTGGGATGGGGCACGCTGGGTGGGTGGGCTACCCGCTGGATGGAGGAGCGTCGCTGGCTATGTCTTCATGGTCAGATTCTTCGACGAAGCGACTGTCGGGCTCTACTGAGCCGACGAGCTCCTTCGGTTTGCTCTTTGGAGTCGCGGTGGACACTGCTTTTTTGGTTGCTGGGGCGATTGTACTTAGGCCTTTCAGCGCGGCCTCGAAGCATCTCCGGGTAGCCTCAATGTCGCCGTTCAGGGTGACCATGGTCTTCAGAAAATACTCCCATCGACTGGTGGGGCGTACAGGCTCGTAGGGAAGATCAGGTTCGACGGGGAGGCCGAATTGTCTGAGCGCGAACCAATCCTCAGGCCGGCTGACGCTGAGGACAACTTGCAGACCATTGTCACCGTCAGAAGAGGGGAGGTCTTTGACTCTCTTGGCCTCGGGGGCATCTTGCCGTGGGGCTTCTCCTCCCCAGGTGTATCTTTTTAGGTGCCCATCCTTGATCAAGATTTCGATCGCATCCTTGAGGTGGATGTAGTCTTCTGTTACGTGCCCGTGACTTTTATGGAAGCGGAAGAAGTTCGATTTGTCCGTGTTGGGCTTGGGGGTGTCGGCCTGGGGAAGTGGACACCTTCCTGGATAAAATCCGTTTTGGCGCACTAGACCGGTATGCGCTCGCGGGAAGCGACTAGAGATGTATACTCTGTTAATCGGCCGACAGGACCGCGTTGCTCGCGGGGATGATCCTCCCGTCGGCGATCTCCTCCGCGCCGGTGGCTTGAGGCTCCGTCCTCTCGGGGCCCGAGGGGGTTTTCTCGGTCCCGAGTGTCCCGGGCGGAGTTGGCCACTTGAGTCTCCTCAGATTGAATGTAATGCACGGCTCTGTCGAGGAAATCTTGTAGAGAGGCTGGTCAGTGTATGGCCACAACTTCGTAGAATTTGGAGTCTCGGCGCAGGCCTTGCTCCGTCAAGTAAAGTTTCATCTCGTCTGACGTTGTTACCTGTACTTCCTCTCATGTGAACCTTTCGATGTACTTCCGGAGGGGCTCGTCGGGAGCCTAGACTATGGCGCCCAGCGCGGCTTCCATCTTCGGATGGCACCGGGATGCTGTAAAGTGTCTTGAAAAAGGTCCTTCAGGACCCTCCACGAGGTGACTGATTATGCATCCAGGCTTTTGTACCATGTCATGACACCTTTCCTCAGTGTTGTCCGGAAGAGTCTGCATTTGATAGCTCCTCGGACATTTCAGTAGTCGAGCATGGCCTCGATGTCTTCCAGGTGATCGTCTGAGTCGGAGGTACCATCGTACGTCGAGAGTGTTGGGGGTTTTTCCATCCCGTGGGGGATGGGAGCAACCATGATCTCTCGGGACAAGGGGGTCCTGTAGTCATCCTTGTAACACCCCCTTTATATACCCCCAAATTAATCCAATAAATCAATTAGGCACTTAGAAAATTTATTTCATCAGAGTTTAATTAAAACATGGTATATAAGAGGCGCATCACATTATCATGAAATTAAACACATACGATACCTTCTCAAAATAGATATGCAACAATGGGTAACCCACATCTCAATATTTAGAATAAAAGCGGAAACATCCAAATATTGAATCGATCACATGCATAAAAGTATATACAACCCTTCAATCAATTCATGCTTTACAACATATCCACAGCAGATACATACACATATGTATCACAAAAGAATCAAAACAAAATAGCTTCAAAAGAGCGAAAGGCTTCCTAACTACCCAGATGTTACATATCAGAGCCATCGACCTAAGAGAAAGAAGACATCGCTTCACAAAAAGAACCTCCAGCTTCCTACTCTGCAATGCCTCATAGAGCATTATAAAACAGCAGAAGGGTGAGAAACAACATCATAACAGTTAATGCATAAAATTGTATATATACATATACTCATATTTGTACAAGTTATACTCAAATTAAGTTCTCACCACATTAAGCATATACCATTAATCATGCCTCTACAAATGCTCACGAACATTCACTATATGTTCCTCCAAACAATCGTATATAACATACACAGTTACATTCATACGACTAATGCATCATACACAGATGACTCATGCAACTCATAGAGACCGACACACGACTCTATGCAGATGCAAATGCGGTACCGACTCATTTCAACAGATTCTCTAAGGAATCGAGTATTCAACAGATTCTCCACGGAATCAAGTACTCAGCAGATTCTCCACGGAATCAAATATTCATCAGATTCTCCACGGAATCGAATATTCAACAGATTCTCCACGGAATCAAGTACTCAGCAGATTCTCCACGGAATCAAATACTCTAGTCAATCCTCCAAGGGATTACATGTTATGACCGATTCTCCGAGGAATCACACAATGCAACCGATTATCCGAGGAATCACACAATGCAACCGATTCTCCAAGGAATCTAATGTAACCATCGTATCATACGAGGTTCTGCAAATCCTCCGAGGGATCATTCAACACAAAAATGCATACTAAGATGCTACACAATGCTAATCCTCCGAGGGATCGATCAACACAGAATGCATACTATGTTCACAAACATACTCATTGCATTTATCACATACATCGCATATATCTATCATGCATTCACATTATGCACCATTTCACACATGGTTTACACACACATCAGCCTATCAATGCGTTTCTATTCAATTCAAGCAAATACACAAGACTATCAAACGTTCAAGATTCACCATTGGCTCTACAATCTAGGATTCACGCCTTTCGGCCACCCACAGCACGACATGTCAAAACAGTTCACACATCAATCATTCATATAGGCATTAATCATAATTGAATCAACCAAACATCATGCCATGAACAAACAGCAAAACAAATAACACTGTCAAGTTCGCCAACCTTCGCCTGGCGAAGCCACGCAGCGAATGCTCGCTGGCCTTCGCCTGGCGAACTTCCCAGCGAAGTCCACTGGGAGTAATTCTGGAATTACTCGCTGAGGCTCGCTACACATTCGCCTGGCGAACCTTCGCCAACTAACCTCGCCTGGCGAACTTGCCAGCGAATACAGGGTGTTAGCTTCTGACTTGCTTCGCTGCAGCTCGCTGAGCTTCGCCTGGCGAGCCTGCGAAGACAGAACTCCCATGGCTGTTCCAAAGCCCAAACTCCACACAATCAACCGATTAAATCCAAACCAGTCTCAGTGGCACAACCCAACCATCACCCGACTAAACTACATCGTCTAATCCGAGTTCTAACCGATTAAAACCTCATTCTACTCACAAAACCAACTTCTAACCTAAGTGGAAAAAAGAGTAGAAACTCTACCAAATCCAAACACATACACATACAATCATATACATTAAAGAGATGATGGAGTTTCACACCCTTACCGATCAATTGCAAGCTTTGTTGATGATCCCTTGATGATTCTAGGTTTTCCTCTCCACTTTCTCTTCTCTTTCTCTTCTCCTCTTTTCTTTCTCTTGTTTTTCTTCTTATGTTACTATCTTCCTTTTCCTCTCTTATTCTATTTCTATCTCTATTTCTTTCCTCTCAAATTCTTTCCAACACTTACCAATCAACTCTCACACTAAATTGCTAAATGTCTAAAATGCCCTTTTTACTCTAATTCCCCGAAAACTCTCCGAATCGGTAAAAATAGATAAAATAAGCAAACACCACATAATAATATATAATTTCTCAATTTAAAACAAACATCAATTAAATAAATTAAAAGACTCAACAATTAATGGGAATTCAGAATCGGGGCGTTACAACTCTCCCCCACTTTAGAAATTTTCGTCCTCGAAAATATCACCTGATTCAAACAACTCTGGATGCGATTCTCGCATCTTACTCTCCAATTCCCAAGTCATGTTGCCTTCTGTGGAACCTCCCCAGGACACTTTCACAAGCGCAATATCCTTGCCTCTTAGTTTCTTAACTTCACGGTCCAAAATACTAACCGGTAAAACTTCAACTGTAAGGTTATCTCTTACTTCAACTTCATCCATTGGGATAACATGTGACGGATCCGGAACATACTTCCGAAGTTGCGAGACATGGAATACATCATGCAAATTCGAAAGGTTAGGAGGTAACGCCACACGATAAGCCACATCACCAACTCGTGCGACAATCTGATACGGGCCAATAAAACGAGAAGTCAACTTTCTCGACTTCAAAGCACGACCCACACCCGTAACCGGTGTAACTCTAAAAAACACATGGTCGCCCTCTTGAAACTCGAGATCCTTTCTCCTTTTATCATGATAACTTTTCTGTCTACTCTGAGAAGCTCTCATCTTTTCCCGAATAAATTTCACCTTTTCCGTCGTTTGTTGTACCATTTCCAGACCAACTACCGACTTTTCACCCGTCTCATGCCAACACTGAGGTGTTCGACATCTCCGACCATATAAAGCCTCAAATGGCGCCATACCAATACTCAAATGGAAACTGTTATTATAGGTGAACTCAATCAACGCTAAATAACCGTCCCACGCACCACCTTGTTCAAGCACACAAGCACGCAACAAATCTTCTAACGATTGAATCGTCCTCTCGGTTTGACCATCTGTTTGCGGATGATATGCCGAACTCAATCTCAATTTAGAACCCAAGGCACCTTGCAAACTCTCCCAAAATCTTGAAGTAAATCTAGGATCTCTATCCGACACAATACTCTTAGGAACTCCATGAAGCTTCACAATAGTGCCAACATAAATCTCGGCCAACCTTTCCAAAGAATAAGTAATATCAATCGGAATAAAGTGAGCCGATTTAGTAAGCCTATCAACAATCACCCAAATAGCATTATGTCCTCTTTGCGTATTCGGAAATCCCGTAACAAAATCCATCGATATACTATCCCATTTCCATTCCAGAATATCCAACGGTTGCATCAATCCACTAGGCTTCTGATGCTCCACCTTAGACTTCTGGCAAGTCAAACACGAGTACACAAAACGAGCAACATCGCTTTTCAATCCAGACCACCAAAAGATCTTCTTCAAATCCTGATACATCTTATTCGCTCCCGGATGAATACTCAAGCTACTCCGATGTCCCTCTTCCAATATCATCTTTTTCAAATCCGCATCATCGGGAATACAAATACGACCTCGAAACCTCAAAACTCCTAATTCATCAACTTTGAAATCTTCATTTCCATTCGTCATCAAATCCACAAATTTCAAATCCAACTTTTGCTTTTCACACACCGTAGCAAGGAAATCATTCGTGACATGCAACATATCAAGCTTCACACCATTCGGTGTTAACTCACAAACGAAACTCAAATCTCTAAAGTTCTCCAAGAGTTCCCACTCTCTAACCATCAAAGTAGACACGTGCAACGACTTCCAACTTAAGGCATCGGCTACCACATTCGCCTTACCCGGATGATAATTTAAACCAAAATCATAGTCCTTCAAAAGTTCTAGCCATCTCCTTTGCCTCATATTCAATTCTTTTTGATCAAACAAATACTTCAAACTCTTGTGATCGCTAAAAACTTCAAATCTTGCACCATAAAGATAGTGCCTCCAAATTTTCAAAACGAACACTACGGCCGCTAACTATAAATCATGAGTAGGATAATTCTTTTCATGTACTCTCAACTGTCTAGAAGCATACGCCACGACCTTCCCATCTTGCATCAATACACCACCCAATCCTGACAAAGAAGCATCACAATAAACCACAAAAGGCTCCGTAGGATTCGGCAAAATCAAAACCGGCGCTGTCGTTAACCTTCTCTTTAATTTTATGAAACTCTCTTCACAATTAACATCCCAAATAAAAGCCTTTCCCTTACAAGTCAACTGCGTTAACGGAAGTGCTAACTTTGAAAATCCTTCGATAAACCTCCGGTAGTAACCGGCCAAGCCCAAAAAGCTTCGAATTTCCGTAACCGATCTTGGAGTCTCCCATTGCATTACCGCATCGATCTTGGATGGATCCACACTAATACCATTGCCGGAAATAATATGTCCAAGAAAACTCACCTCTGACAACCAAAACTCACACTTAGACAATTTTGCGTACAATTTCTTCTCTTTCAAAATCCGCAACACAACCCTTAAATGTTCTTCGTGTTCCTCTCGAGACTTAGAATAAATCAAAATGTCATCGATAAACACTACCACAAAACGATCCAACTGCTCGTGGAAAATACGGTTCATATATTCCATGAAAACACCCGGCGCATTAGAAACTCCGAATGGCATCACCGTATACTCATAGTGACCATATCGTGTTCTAAAAGCCGTCTTCGAAATATCTTCTTCCTTAACCCGAATCTGGTGATAACCGGATCTCAAATCAATCTTACTAAAAACACGGGCTCCAACTAATTGATCCATCAAATCATCAATTCTTGGAAGTGGATACTTGTTCTTAATTGTCACCTTATTCAACTGCCGATAATCAATACACAATCGCATACTGCCATCCTTCTTCTTTACCAACAATACCGGCGCACCCCAAGGAGAAACACTTGGTCTTACAAATCTCTTATCCAACAAATCATTCAACTGCTTCTTCAATTCCACCAACTCCGATGCCGACATCCGATACGGGGCCATCAAAATTGGTCTAGTACCCGCAACTAGATCAATAGAAAATTCAACCTCTCTCTTCGGTGGCACATCCGCAACATCTTCCGGAAACACTTCAGGAAATTCACAAACCACAGGAAACACGTCGAGCTCAACTTTGCTCTCCACCAACAACGATGCAAACAAACCAAACAACTGAGCTTCGTCCGCTAAAAGTTTCTTCAACTCTTTAGTGGAAAGAAAACTCTCGTTTTCACCATCTTCCAAAGAAGGAAACCTTACTAACTTGTGATAGCAATCCAGATGAACTCTATTAAATTGCAACCAGTTCATACCCAAGATTACGTCCAAACCTTCCAACGGCAAACACACTAAATCCATAATGAAGTCCTTACCATACATGGTCAAAGGACAACTTACACACACCAAAGAAGTAGTTACCGATCCCGAAGCGGGAGTCCCAATAACCATACCACTACTCAAGGAAACCATACACAAATCCAACCGCGTAGCACACGCAAGAGAGATGAACGAGTGAGTCGCTCCAGTATCAATAATAGCAACTAAAGGCATATCATTAATAAAGCATGTACCTTTAATCAAACGATCCGCCGCATTAGTAGCGTCTGAACCTGCTAATGCGAAAACTTTTCCGCCCGCCGGAGCTTGCTTCGGTTTGGTACAATTCGGGCTAATGTGACCCACCTCGCCACAATTAAAACACTTCACAACATTCTTTCTACACTCTGCTGCATCATGTCCAAGGAGCCCACAGTTGGAACACTTCGCCTTGAACTTTCCACAATCATAAGACTTGTGGCCCATCACGCCACACTTAAAACATTTGATCGCACCGGAACCTCCTCCGGGTCTCCTATCAAAGTTTCCCCTATGTTTTCCCTTATCAGCAGGCGTCACATAAGGTCTGCTTCGTACTTGCTGCTTCCCTCTCCTCTCGCTCAAACCCTTATAATGAGTAGAACGAGCTCTACTGTCTTCTTCATAAATCCTACAGCACTCGGTCAAATCCGAAAATCTTCGTATTCTTTGATAACCCACCGCTTGCTTTATCTCAGGACGCAAGTCATTTTCATACTTGATACATTTGGAAAATTCCGCCGTAACCGCATCATAGTGAGGGTGAAACTTCACTAACTCAGTAAACTTAGCGGTGTAGTCCACCACCGACATATTACCTTGTTTCAACTCCAGGAATTCCATTTCTCTCTTCCCTTTAACACTTTCGGGATAATACTTCCTTAGAAACTCATTACGAAATAAATCCCACGTAATCTCCTCATCGTCGACCTCAAGAACTTGCCTCACGCTGACCCACCAGTCATCAGCCTCTTCTCTCAGCATGTGAGTCCCTAGTCTCACCTTGTTCCCTTCAGCACAATCCATCACCCTAAAGATCCTCTCAATTTCCTTTAACCATATCTGAGCACCATCCGGATCAAATCTCCCATTGAACACCGGTGGTTGGTTCTTCCTGAACTCATCATTCACATTCACGTTAGGTGCACCCTACACAGCTCTGGCCATAGCCTCTAACGCCGCTGCCATAGCATTGTCATTACGACCTGCCATATTCTGAGGATTCCCAAAAATAACAACAAGGTTAAACAACCGTTCAACCAACACAACAACAAGAAAGACACGACTGACTCAACACTGGCTCTGATACCACTTAATGTAACACCCCCTTTATATACCCCCAAATTAATCCAATAAATCAATTAGGCACTTAGAAAATTTATTTCATCAGAGTTTAATTAAAACATGGTATATAAGAGGCGCATCACATTATCATGAAATTAAACACATACGATACCTGCTCAAAATAGATATGCAACAATGGGTAACCCACATCTCAATATTTAGAATAAAAGCGGAAACATCCAAATATTGAATCGATCACATGCATAAAAGTATATACAACCCTTCAATCAATTCATGCTTTACAACATATCCACAGCAGATACATACACATATGTATCACAAAAGAATCAAAACAAAATAGCTTCAAAAGAGCCAAAGGCTTCCTAACTACCCAGATGTTACATATCAGAGCCATCGACCTAAGAGAAAGAAGACATCGCTTCACAAAAAGAACCTCCAGCTTCCTACTCTACAATGCCTCATAGAGCATTATAAAACAGCAGAAGGGTGAGAAACAACATCATAACAGTTAATGCATAAAATTGTATATATACATATACTCATATTTGTACAAGTTATACTCAAATTAAGTTCTCACCACATTAAGCATATACCATTAATCATGCCTCTACACATGCTCATGAACATTCACTATATGTTCCTCCAAACAATCATATATAACATACACAGTTACATTCATACGACTAATGCATCATACACAGATGACTCATGCAACTCATAGAGACCGACACACGACTCTATGCAGATGCAAATGCGGTACCGACTCATTTCAACAGATTCTCTAAGGAATCGAGTATTCAGCAGATTCTCCACGGAATCAAGTACTCAGCAGATTCTCCACGGAATCAAATATTCATCAGATTCTCCACGGAATCGAATATTCAGCAGATTCTCCACGGAATCAAGTACTCAGCAGATTCTCCATGGAATCAAATACTCTAGTCAATCCTCCAAGGGATTACATGTTATGACCGATTCTCCGAGGAATCACACAATGCAACCGATTCTCCGAGGAATCACACAATGCAACCGATTCTCCAAGGAATCTAATGTAACCATCGTATCATACAAGGTTCTGCAAATCCTCCAAGGGATCATTCAACACAAAAATGCATACTAAGATGCTACACAATGCTAATCCTCCGAGGGATCGATCAACACAGAATGCATACTATGTTCACAAACATACTCATTGCATTTATCACATACATCGCATATATCTATCATGCATTCACATTATGCACCATTTCACACATGGTTTACACATACATCAGCCTATCAATGCGTTTCTATTCAATTCAAGCAAATACACAAGACTATCAAACGTTCAAGATTCACCATTGGCTCTACAATCTAGGATTCACGCCTTTCGGCCACCCACAGCACGACATGTCAAAACAGTTCACACATCAATCATTCATATAGGCATTAATCATAATTGAATCAACCAAACATCATGCCATGAACAAACAGCAAAACAAATAACACTGTCAGGTTCGCCAACCTTCGCCTGGCGAAGCCACGCAGCGAATGCTCGCTGGCCTTCGCCTGGCGAACTTCCCAGCGAAGTCCACTAGGAGTAATTCTGGAATTACTCGCTGAGGCTCGCTACACATTCTCCTGGCGAACCTTCGCCAACTAACCTCGCCTGGCAAACTTGCCAGCGAATACAGGGTGTTAGCTTCTGACTTGCTTCGCTGCAGCTCGCTAAGCTTCGCCTGGCGAAGCCTCGCTGCCATTCGCCTGGCGAGCCTGCGAAGACAGAACTCCCATGGCTGTTCCAAAGCCCAAACTCCACACAACCAACCGATTAAATCCAAACCAGTCTCAGTGGCACAACCCAACCATCACCCGACTAAACTACATCGTCTAATCCGAGTTCTAACCGATTAAAACCTCATTCTACTCACAAAACCAACTTCTAACCTAAGTGGAAAAAAGAGTAGAAACTCTACCAAATCCAAACACATACACATACAATCATATACATTAAAGAGATGATGGAGTTTCACACCCTTACCGATCGATTGCAAGCTTTGGTGATGATCCCTTGATGATTCTAGGTTTTCCTCTCCACTTTCTCTTCTCTTTCTCTTCTCCTCTTTTCTTTCCCTTGTTTTTCTTCTTATGTTACTATCTTCCTTTTCCTCTCTTATTCTATTTCTATCTCTATTTCTTTCCTCTCAAATTCTTTCCAACACTTACCAATCAATTCTCACACTAAATTGCTAAATGTCTAAAATGCCCTTTTTACTCTAATTCCCCGAAAACTCTCTGAATCGGTAAAAATAGATAAAATAAGCAAACACCACATAATAATATATAATTTCTCAATTTAAAACAAACATCAATTAAATAAATTAAAAGACTCAAAAATTAATGGGAATTCAGAATCAGGGCGTTACAATCCTCGTCACTTAGAGTTGGTGATCAGGGGGTGATTGCCCTGGTGGCGGAGGCACTTGATTTTGCGCTCTCGGCCTCCTAACCAGGGGTTTGACCCTTGGAGGTCTGGTCGGAAGATCCCTCCTGGTTGGCCGTTGCTCCCGGACTTGACTCGTTGGGACCTAGTCCGCTCCCGCACTACTTCGAGTTGGGGCCTCTCTAGCCGGGGTCGTCGATTCCTGGGACGAGGAGATGGACTCCTCGAATTTCTATTCTGGTCTTCCCGCAGAGGGGACCTCGACGGGAATTCGTGCTATAGTGCGCCAATCTGTGTGTTCTGTTGGAACAACAGCTGATTTGTGTGGTTGATGGCCGCGAAGAGGGCAGCCACTGTCGGGTTCGCTCCGGCCGGGACAGGGATGGGTTGGAATGCTGCCGGGCTCCTTGGTTGGAGAACAGTCTGGTGTGCAGCTTCCGCGGACGAGGGGGAGGAAGTATGGCCATCCTTCTCTTCGGTCTTCGGAGGTTGGGACGTCTACGCTTGCTTGCCATAGTTTGTGGCAGGAGCGAGGATGAGGTCGTGAACAACATCGTCATGGTATGGGCTAGCCATGATCGCAGAATGTTGGTGAAACTTTGATTCTCTGATCGGAGGAACGGGGAAGTTTTAGGTCCCCATAGTCGGCGCCACTGATCTAACCTGATCGGAAGGGGATCACTGGCTGCCACGCGTCTTTGACTTACTGCCTGTTCACCGGTGTTGAAGAAGAGGAGGGAGGTGTACCTGCAAGACACTCTGATGCCAAAGTAAGCGTATGGGCTGAGTGATCACAAGTACAGAAAAGGGTAAGAAGAGAATACCTGACCCTCTTGGAGAAGAGGCTATTTATAGAGAGACCCCAGCGCAGGGCCAACAGTCATTTGAGTTAGGCTGGATGGCCAGGCCCAACCCAAGTGACTGCTAGGGCTTACGTGGCGTAGTGAAGACCAGAACGTCGTCTTCACCCTAGTTCAACTGCTCGTGAACTCTGGAAAGTGGGTTGACCTGCTCTTTCGGAGGTGGGTAGTTGGTGGATGACGTGTCCCCGCAGAGGGGAGCAGGGGGAGAACGTGTGAAGGACACGTTTTCCTGCCCGACAAGAGAGCAGGTTCTGCCCGCGGAGGGAGGTTCTGCCCGACGGGGGCGGTGTCTGGTCGACGGGGAGTCTTATGTTCGATACAGATGAGGAAGGTTCTGCCCGCAGAGGGACAGAGCCTGCCAGGTGGGTACTCTGTGCTCGACGGCTGTGGCCCAAGCTGGATTGGGCTTGGAAGAATATTATTGGGCTGGGCCTGCCCAATCAAGCCGGGGCCCAGGTCAGAACACTTTCAAACCCTAAAATCATTTCTCCCTCCGCCCACGACGTCCGTTCCTCCCTCTGACCGTTCGTTGTTCCTCCCTCCGACCGTGCATCATCCTCCCTCGCCCCACGACCCACGACGAAACCTCCCTCCCCCGTCATTCTGTCACCTCCGTTTCGTTTGGCTATTGTGCATAAACATTATGCTGAGATTTGGTTCAAGATTAAGGGTAACAAGTAAGTGTGTTTTTTTATAGTGATTTATGGTTGTTTGTTTTTTTTGAGATTGATTCTCTATTGGTGGTGAATTTATAAGATTGATGAATGCTAGTATTGTCCAATGTATTTTAGTATATGTTTGTTTTCACGTTTGGAGCATCTAGAATTTGATTTTGGATGTGCATAATTGATTTAAACATGTTTGTTTATTTTAGAGTAGAATTGACTATGTTTTTTTAGAAATGATTCTACTTGAAAATAAAACGTGGCTTTTGAGTTTAAACGACATTTTTTTAATAAATTTGTTTTTTGGTTGTTCCGAGAAAAAAAGAGTAGTGAAAAACTTTCTGCTATTATTACAATGGTTGATTATGAAAATAAATTATGAAAATCCTATCATTGTCCTAATGATTTGGTTGCAGTTTCGGTACTTTGTCTAAATCCCATCTTGGTGACAAATCCTATCATTGACTTTGTCTAAATAGAACCTTGCGTGCATAGTGTAAGTTCTATACCCTCTTTGTTGTTTCTCTTATTTTGGTATCTGAAAATAAAATAACTAATTAACCAAATAAGCTCCAATTGCTTCATTTTATTGATATTTCGTTTCTCGCAGAATTTGTGTCCCTCTATTTCTCTTAACCGCGACATTGCAGGTTCTCTTTTCATTCTTTATAACTTCTCAATGCTTCTTTACGCCACGTGTTTACATGTAGAGACTTTTGTTCTCTCTAATGTCCAAAAGAGGGACTATTATAGGCGTCCCAATGATTTAGCTCTGTATGCATTAATAATTTTGGAACATAGGTATGAATAGTAGTTGGATGAGAGTCGATCGATTAAGTGTCGAGTACGAACATGAAGTGATTGAGTTTCTAGAGCTTGTTGAAAGTAATGTTAAAAAATCTTGCTCCTCCTAAGAGTGATGCTAAAAAAAATCTTCATCTACTTTTTCTCTGTCCATGTGTTTGTTGTGCAAATCACGAACCAAAACTCAATAAGAAAGAAATCACGGATCATCTAATTTGTCATGGGATTTGTCAAAGTTATACACAATGGATATGGCACGGTGAGGTAGTAGCAAAGTCAAATGTGTCCCAAAGAGATAATGTTAGTGCAGAAATGGATGATCATCTGGAAGACATGATGCGTGATATTGGACAATATTCGTTTAAGAAGGCGCATGCGTATGATACTTTATGCAGTGACAAGGATATACCTTTGTACCCGGGATGCACAAATTTTACACGTTTGTCAGCCGTGTTAAAATAGTTTAATTTGAATGCAAATAATGGGTGGACTGACAAAAGTTTTACCGAATTGCTTGAATTATTGACACAGATGCTTCCAGAAGGTAACGTAATTCCAAATCGTTATTACGAGGCGAAAAAGATATTGTGTCCGATGGTTTTGGAGTATGAAAAGATACATGCATGGCCTAATGATTTCATATTATACAGAAAAGAGTATGTAAACTATAATCATTGTCTGAAGTGCAACGTGTCACGCTACAAAAAGAAAGCTGGTGATTCTAGTGATGATGAGGCGATAAAAAAGGTTCCTCCCGCAAAAGTGGTATGGTACCTACCAATAATTTCAAGGTTCAAAAGACTATTCGCTAATGCAAATGATGCAAAGAATCTTAGATGGCATGCAGAAGAAAGAAAGTGTAATGGAAAAATTTGCCATGTAGCTGATTCTTTACAATGGAAGAAAATAGATGCTTTATTTCTAAATTTTGGCAAAGAGTCGAGAAATCTTAGACCTGGACTTTCAATTGATGGAATGAATTTGTTTGGTAATCTAAGTACTAACCATACTTGTTGGCATGTTCTCCTGATGATCTACAACCTATCTCCTAGGTTATGCATGAAGTGTAAATATATTATGTTATCGATGATGATTTCGGGCCCAAAACAACTTGGAAATGACATAGATGTTTATCTAAGTCCTCTGATTGATGATTTAAAAGTGTTGTGGGAGGAAGGGGTGGATGCTTTTGATGCGTATTCTGGTGAGCAATTCAATATACGTGCCATGTTGTTTTACACCATCAACGATTTTTCGGTATATGGCAATTTGTATGGTTATAAAGTTAAAGGGCATAGAGCATATCCTATATGTGAAAAAGACACATGTTACCGTCAACTTGAAAAAGAAAAGAAGATTGTTTATCTCGAGCATCGAAAATTTCTAGATCGTTATCATCCATATCGTAGATTGCGGAAAGCTTTCAATGGGGAACAAGAGCATGGTGTTGCTCCAAAACCCTTAACTGAAGAGGAGGTTTATCAACGACAACAGGGCATTAATGTCTTCTTTGGAAAGTACCAAAAGCAATCTACTGTGAAAAATATATGGAAAAAGTGGTCGGTTTTCTTCAATCTTCCATATTGGTCTAGTCTTGATGTAAGACATTATATTGATGTGATGCACGTGGAGAAAAATGTATGTGATAATTTAATCGGAACACTTCTCAACATTCAAGGCAAGACAAAAGATGTTTATAATGCTCGTCTGGATTTGGGTTTGATGGGTATACGAGAAGAGTTAACTCCATAACATATAGGTAACAAGATATATTTGCCTCTTGCCTGCTACACTCTGTCTAAAAAAGAGAAAATAAGTTTTTGTGAGTGTTTACAAAGTATTAAAGTGCCACATGGTTACTCATCAAATGTCAATAGGCTTGTCTTAGGTAAATATTTCAAATTAATTGGATTAAAATCTCATGACTGTCATGTCTTAATGCAACAGCTACTACTAGTGGCTATTCGTGGGATATTGCCTAACAATGTTAGGATGACTATAACTAGGTTTTGCTTATTTTTCAATGCAATTTGTTGTAAAGCCATTGATCCGTTAAAGCTAGACAATTTGGAAAATGAGGCTGCAGTTATCTTATGCCAATTAGAGATGCATTTTCCTCCTTCATTTTTTGACATTATGGTTCACTTGATTGTTCATCTAGTAAGGGAGATTAGATTATGTGGTCCAATTTATTTACAGTGGATGTATCCAATAGAGCGATACATGAAGATCCTAAAAGGGTATACAAAAAACCCACACCATCCGGAAGCATCAATTGTTGAGAGGTACATCACAGAGAAGCAATTGAGTTTTGTTCAAACTATTTATCAGAAGTGGATGCTGTAGGGGTTCCTAAGTCTCGTCATGATGGAAGATGTGAGGGTGTGGGTACACAAAGTTTAAAGGTCAAGAGCTTAAGTATTGATGTGGTTCTTCAAGCGCATTTGTATATATTGAGTAACACAGATGAAGTTTAACCTTACGTATCTGCTCACAAAAGCATCATAAATAAAAAGTACCCCAAGATGAATGAAAGATGGTTGTTAAAAGAGCATAATAAGAGTTTCTCTGAGTGGTTTAAAGAAAAAATTTCTAATGAGGATAGTGCTTCTAATACAATTAAGTGGTTGTCATATGAGTCTAAATGTAACATAATAACTTAGAGTGGATATGATATTAATAAAACTTGCTTTTTTACAAAGTCAAAGGATGATCGTAGTACTACACAAAAAATGGGGTTATGATTGTGGCCGATTCCATGCACTTCTCTAGTGCTAAAGATAAAAACCCAGTTATGGCATCTACACCCTACTTTAGGATGATTGAAGAGATTTGGGAAGTTGATTATGTTGTGTTTAAAGCTCCTATATTTAAATGCAAATGGATTGATATCAATTGCAGTGTAAGAATCGATGAATTCGGAGATACATTGGTTGATCTTAGCAAGTTAGCTTATGCGGACGGACCTTTCATCATGGCGTCTCAAGCAAAATAAGTGTTTTATGTTACAGATCTTTCTAATAAAAGGTGGTCAGTGGTTATATAAGGAAAGGTGCATGATAATAATGAAAATCAAGATGCGAACCTTGATATTTTCGAAACTCCTCCTTTCTCAACGAATGTGCCTACCTTCGTTGAAGAAAACGAAGAGGATGACGTGCACGCTATTCGCATAGATCATGAAGAAGGGATATGGGAGGACTAGTAAGGTTATTTATACGTTAATTTGACATTACTTTAATTTATATATTTTTTTTATTTTGTGCTTAATTTGATGTCTAATTGTTTATATTTTGTGCTTAATTTGATTTCTAATTGTTTTTATTTTTTGTTAACAGATACATGGCAGATTCAACTGACAACCCTTCTTCATCTAGTGACCCTAAAAAAAGAAGAGTTAGAGGTCCCACTTTGATGACACAAATTTATAAAGTTCATCAAACGGGTGAAAATATAAAGGTCGAGTTTCATCCAATAACCAATGGATGTATGGGTAAAAATGCTTTAAATATTAGGAGTTACATAACGTCTCTTGCTCGACAGAGATGTAGTATTTTGAAAAATGAGTGGAAAGACATAGATGAAGGCATAAAAGAGGCTATTTGGACTAATGTTCGGGTATTTTTAACTGCTACACTTTATTATATTTTATAATCATATACTAACAACATATGCCATATACTATATGTGTAGGCTCATTTCACTATTCCAGAACCTCATGATCCAAAGAAGGATCTGTAGAAGAAAGAATGGATTAAATATGCAGGAGATCGATGGAGAGCTTTTAAGACACAACTCACAAGCGACTATATTAGAAAGCTCAAATAAGGTCTAGCTCCTCCACATATCAGGTATAATTATATTAAAGAAGAAGTATGAAAAGATTTTGTGCAGTCTCGAGATACACCTGAATTTGAGGTTAGTAGGAGTTATAATTTTTTTTTGTGCATAACATTTTTATTATGTTTAGTATGATTAATAACTTTTTGAGTTTATAATAGGAAACAAGTCAAAAGGGTGCAGCAAATATGGCTAAGAATGTATACCCACATGTATTATCTCGTGGAGGGTATTGTTTGCTTGAGGAGAAAATGATAAAGGAGAAGAGATCATCGAGAGATGATTCTACCTTAGATGATACTGGTAGCCCATATCCACCATTACGCCATGAGTTATGGAAGAGATCACGACATAAGAAAGGGGGATAATACACATCAAAGGCTACACAAGTTGTTGCTGAGAAAATTGTAAGTAAAAAAATATGGTTTTTCATTTTGTAGGATTCTCTAGTTATAGTTGTGATTGTTAAAAAAACATGGTTTTTTCATTTTGTAGGATTCTCTAGTTGAAGAAGTTGAAAAGGGTGGCTTTGTTCCGGATGGACGTAACGATATCTTAACAGCAGCCATTGGAACATCTGAGCATGGCGGCCATGTTCGTGGTGTTGGAAAATACCATAAACAAAGCACTTTCTTTGGCAGATCTTCTTCACGTCAACTATAAGAAGATATTAGATCACAATTTGCACAGTTTTCATCTGAATTAGAAGCAAAGCTTAGAGTTAATTTTGATTAAAAGTTGGATGAAGAGCGTAAGGCGATGGAAGAATCTTTCATGGAGACACTTAGGTCTATGGGTCTCTCGCAACAAAGCACTGAAAATAATAATAAATGCATTGTACAATGGGAAGTTGTTGATGGAAGCGGAAAAGGAAGTTGTTCAACTGCAAAAGTAAGCACAAAAGAAAGAGACGGAGAAGACAACGTTGAGAGATTAATGAGAATGGTTCTAAGAATGGGTGAAGATCATTTGACAATAGAATTAAGTCATTGTGCGAGTGGCAATAATTTTTATATGTCAACTAAGTGTATCAGAGAGCTGCTGGTGGATTTTAATTGGCTTGATGTGTCTACTCTCCAAGTTTGGTGCACGTAAGTACATTTTCTATTTTTATTAGTGTCAATATCTACTAATATGTTATATCTCTCATCACTTTATTATAATGTTGATTTTAAAACTTTTCAGGTATATTCATCGTTTGTGTATTGATACCTCACAATCTAAAGTATACGGATTTATGGACCCTGCTATGTGTTCGTACGTTGATCATGTGCCGAAAACTCAAGCAAGTGTCAAAAAATACATACAAGATAAGTTACGTGACGAAAAGAGAGAGTGTCACTTGCTACCATTTATTCATGGGTAAGTTTGTATGAAATTATGTTTTCTATTTTTTAATTTTGGTAACATATATAGTTCAATTTTGGTAACATGAAATTGTGACTTTTGTGTTTCCATGCACACGTACAGAGATCATTGGCAATTAATAGTCATGTGTCTAAATGATAATACAATGATCGTCTTTTGTTCACTTCATCATGAACTTAATCAAACCATGACGAAAATTGTTACAAGGTAAGTTTATCTTTTATGTTCACTTCATCCTATATACATAATTTGTTACAAAAGTAATATCATATGTTATGTGGCTTTATATGAATTTTTTTCTTCTGAATTAGTGCTTTTGGGGTTCATCAAGCGGCAAATGGGAATAGAAAAAAGGCTACATGGCTTCAACCCAATGTAAGTGTGGTGTAAATTATAATTATATATTTAATTTTATCATATAAGTATTCACTAATTATGTCATTCATTTGTAGACAAGGAAACAACCTAACTCTAATGATTGTGGGTATTATGTGATGAAAAATATGTTGGATATTGTCTCTACCAATATAACCAATTCTTAATGTGAATTTTCAAAGAATAACTCTATTGTTATTTACGTGTTGTCGATATTTGATGACCCAACGAATTTAACAAAAGATGATTTGTATGATTTGCGACTCCGTTGGGCAACATGTTTCTTTGAGTTACATAAAGGTTAAGCTTTTTGTTGTTGTAAAGGTCCATCGTGTAAACCTCCTTATAATTTAGTACATTTGTGTATATCCTATATCAGTACTTTTGTAAATCAATTATGTGTATACTAGATATTTGGTGCAATGAAATTATATTTGTGAGAAAAATATGAAAATAACGACCTAAATATGGTGTATGTGATGTTGAAAAACTATGAAAATATCGACCTAAATGTGGTCTATATGATGTTGGGAAACTATGGAAAATAGCGACCTAATTATGGTCTGTGTGATGTTGGAAAAATATGAAAAATTAGGTACCAAAAAAGTTACAGGGAACGGCTAAAAAATAGGAAAATAATTTATACTCGTAACAGTATATTTTACATCGGACGAACGAAATAACCGGTGTAAAAAACCACCTTTCACATCGGGTTAACCACAGAACCGATGTTAAAAGTGTCACCTAAGATTTTTCAAATCGGTCAAACAAGAGAACCGATGTAAAAAGTTAACCAGGCGCGTGTTTGACATTTTTATTTTGTTTACTATAGTACTTTTTACATCGGGTTAACCACACAACCGATATAAAAAGTCTACTTTTTACATCGGTTTTGCCTTACAATCGATGTTAAAACACCCTTTTATAATTAAAATTTACAATTATATATTTTTTTCACATCAGACTTAAAAATTTAACCGATGTGCTTGGTGTATTTCTTACATCGGGTCAAAACCAAATGTAAAATGTTTTTGATTTACTACATCACATATGCTTAGTGTGTGTGTGTCTATATATATATATATATATATATATATATATATATATATATATATATATATATATATATATATATATATATATATATATATATATATATATATATATATATATATATATATATATATATATATATATATATATATATATATATATATATATATATATATATATATATATATATATATATATATATATATATATATATATATATATATATATATATATATATATATATATATATATATATATATATATATATATATAAAGGTAGTACATTCAATTTATTATAAAAGAATCTTAATATTTGTTCAAATTAAGACTGTCATTCAATTTAATAATAATATCTATAATTTTTTTTAGTACAACAAGAGGAGAATGAAAAGAAAAAAAAAAGGTTTGATAACCATGTGTTTTAAAATATTCGTTTAATTTTCATGTCATCTTTATCTTTTATATATAGATTTAAAACATAATATTTAAAGTAATCGTAACATTCAAATAACTAAATAGACTTCATAAGAGTGTACACGGTACCTCAAATGTTGAGGGTTAATTATGCAAAATAAATGTAAGTTGTTGATTCAGAACTCAATTTTTAATGTAATAGTTTTTAAATTTTCTCTTAATGTACTTAATGCAAAATAAATGTTAATTTTCTCTTAATGTACTTATGTTTTAAAATATTTTTGAAAGTACATATTAATTTTTTTTTACTTTAATAAAATATAAAAAAAGCAATAAATTTTCTCTTAATTTTCCTAGACCAACAAACCAAAAAATATGACAAAAATATATTTTGGACCCAAATTTCCCCAAAAACATAAAGATATATTTATAAGATTGAAACATTAGATTTTTTTTTTAGATTAACTAACTATTGTTTTCTATTTACCAAATAAAAGGCAGTTTCAAAAAAATTGTTAAATAGACTAAGATTCAACCTTTGGTCGCCACTAGGATTGGCGACGTAGTGCAAATGAGATTTTGGGCTGAAGTGCATTCGTCAGACTGTTTGGCGACAGTGTTGATGACTTGCAAATTTGCCAATGTGAATGGCGACACAGGCCAATTGTAGGATTTCCGTCTTTCCTATTTTTAATCAATGTTTAAATTTTTAATTTTAATTATTTTTTATTTTAATTTTAATTGTTAGGCCATTTTTAATTTTAATTATTTTAATTATTTAAATGGTAATAACATTAAGTTTGTTATTAAATTTATAAATATTTTAATAAAAATTTTAATTTTGTATTCATAAATATTTGTTATTAAATTATGTTGTTTGTTTTTCATAATTAATTGAAATTTAAAAATACTAAAAAGATATAGAAATGTAAAAAATATTAAAATATATTAATTTACAATACAATGAAAATTACAATTGAACAAAAAAAAAACTAATTGTCGGCTCTATCCAAGCGACCACCAGTGCCACATTACGGGGGATGCGCGTTGTGACGAGGTCTACGGCGAGGTTGATGTGGTGTGTCCGGTCTTTGTGTGTTGAGTTGCGGAGGAGGATTTTGTTGGGACGGCCCTTGTAACGCCAATTTTAATTATCTAGTTTTTGTGTGTTATTTTATTTTCGGTGTGCCTTCTGTGTGGGGGTGTGGTGGAGTGCGTTAGCGTGTAGCCCTTAAGTTGGAGATTAATTGATCATTTCGGACCTTAAAATTAATAATACAATTATTAATGATAATGGTAATTTAATGAATAATAGTAATATTATTAATATTATTATTATTAATATTATTATTATTGTTATTATTATTATTATTATTAATATTATTATTATTGTTATTATTATTATTAATAAAATGGAATAAAAGAAATTGGAATGAGGGGTATTAGGGGTTGTTTGGGGAAAGAAGGAGAGAAAGATGAGAAAACACGGTGAAGAGAAGAGGAAATAGGAGAACACGATCAAAGAGGAAAATTGGAAGGAGAAGCACAAGGTCAATTAGAACAAGGTTGAAGGGCATAATCACGGAGGAAGAGAAGAAGAGCTTAGATTATCGATTCTTCAAGAGTTTCTACAGCTTGATTGAGTTATCGAGGTAAGGGGGGGGGGGGGAGAAACAGGTCAATTGGTATTTGCATGAATTCTAGGTAGAAGGGTATTTCCCTAACCCCATAGGTTTTGATGAATTTAATCGAGATATTGTTGTGATTCTGAGTTGTTGCTGATGTGTTAAAACCCTTGCATGTGAATTGCTTGGATGATTTGAGGGTTTCGAGTTGTTTGATGTGTTGTTGAATTCTGAATTTCTGGTTAGCATGATGAACCTGTTGCATGTGTTGGTATAGGGATTGTTCGGGTGATTTGGGGGTTTCGAGTTGTTTGATGTGTTGTTGTGATTCTGATATGTTGCTGGTATGCTGAGCTTGTTGCATGTGATTGTAGAGCAATTGTGTGGATGTTTTGGAGATTTCAAGTAGTTGGCTATTTTAAGCCGAAATCGATTTAATTAGTAGAGCTGAGGTGTTATCGGGGAGAATTGAGAATAGACTTTGTAACTAAGTCGTAGAATATTAGTTCCGGAGAGAAAGTTTAAGGGAGAAAATGATTATAGTAGTGTGTGATAGTTGTAGTAATGATAGGGTAGAGGATAGATGAATGAGTAAAAGTTTATGTAGGAAAAAAAAAACCATAGAATACTCATGATTTAGTGGATTTTCGAATTTGGTGAATACCCTAACATGTGGGGATTGATTTTGGTAGCAAAGAGGGAAGGGTTGGTGAAAAATACCATTTTCTGCATAATTTTTCGAAGACATACAGTAAGCAATCGATTGCACCAAGTGAGCAATCGATTGCACCAAGTGAGCAATCGATTGCACATCAAAACAGTGGCTAAAATGTGAAAAATTGGCTCAAGCAATCGATTGCACTAGTACAACAATCGATTACATGCTGTTTGACAAGTGAAAACTGGAAATTTCTATTCCGACGATTTTGGTCATAACTTTTAATCCGTAAGTCGGTTTTAGTCCCCATTCGAAGCATTGGAAAGCTAATGAATAGATCTATAACATAGTATAGATAATATAATTAGTTGACAAATATTTTTATATCCAATATGTCGAGGAGTCATTGTTTAATTAAATTGACGTGTGAGATATGTATGGAGTATGGTGATGGGATCAGGGGGATCGTGTAACTTTAAATAGAATAATTAGTTAATGAGAAATATGTATATATATGATGTTTGGTGATGTGATCAAGAGGGTCGTGTGCACTTAGTGTGCTTGTGTTTAATTGATTGGAGTGTGTGTGTGTGTGTGTGATATATATATATATGTATATATATATATATATATATATATATATATATATATATATATATATATATATATATATATATATATATATATATATATATATATATATATATATATATATATATATATATATATATATATATATATATATATATATATATATATATATATATATATATATATATATATATATATATATATATATATATATATATATATATATATATATATATATATATATATATATGATGTATGTGTCGCTACCGCGAAAATAAGGTGCCGGCAAAACAGAAGAGTCGCCACCTTTCATTATTTATCCCTCGGGACGGGAAAGGAAACGATCAGAAAAACCTGACCAAAAGGTATAAGACAAGGTCATCGCAACCATTGTCTGGGTTCGGGAGTCAGTTACACAAGGGGAAGGTATTAGCACCCCTCATGTCCATCGTACTCGATGGGATCCACGCTCGTTGTATTTATCTGACAGGTTGGTTTTATCTATCTACCTATCAAGGCTGGTCTGAAAAGAAAAGAAAAATGACTTGGCAAAGCGTCGCACTTTATGCCTACGTATTCTCATCAGAGAATGAGAAATCAAAGTCAATGTAGTTCGGCTAACTACGGGTTACGGGGAAGGTGGCTCGCCAATACATTAGTATTGTGCCTACGTACTCTCAACAGGTATGAGAGATCAGAGCTTACGTAGTTCGGGATAATATGGCTTATGGGGATTCAGATTCTTCTGTTTTATCGAGTAGGGTTAACAAACAGTTCCAGCAGTTTGGTGTACGCGGCTCGACCCTTGGAGACTTAGGCGTTACCGTTTGTGGTAGAACTAGGAGTTAACGACACTCTTTTCTTCAGAAAAGCTTTCCTTTGAGTTATGGGCCCACGGAGCAAAAAGGTCTGAAGTTTGTTTTCTGTCTTTTACGGGAGAACTGTTTTTTATGGATGTTTGCAACCAACATCGCACTAGAGACTATGACCTGAGAGTGAATGCGTCGCATGTCACCCAAAGGGTGCCATACTAAACATCCAGACTGTTGAAAAGAAACTCTCCAACAATCCTTTCTCAGATAGCTTAAGGCTCGTAACGTACGACATTAGTTAACCTTTATTACTGTAGTTTAATTTGTTTTGAGATGAGAAGAGAGAACGAACAGGTTCATCTAAGAGGAGACTATCAAGTCCTAATGTTGTCATGCCAAGGATTCATCCTATGGTTGAGGTTTGAAACAAGGAACTCCTAGAAGTTATCATGCATAGGTTTCAACCTAAAGTTCTAATCATCACTTCCTTATCAAAGGAAGTGAGACTCCTAGGGGATCATGTCATGGTAAATAGAAACAGATAAAGCATCAGCTAAATAGTAAACAGTAAACGACTGTAAAATGCATGCAATGCAAGTGAGGGAGGGAATGTGTGTGGGGCATCAGCCTCCACAAGCTCATCTCAACCTCAAGCCAGATATGAATGACTGCAATCATACAGAAGAAATAAAATGCCATCAAGCAAACCACAAACCACACAGGCAAGGGAGCGAAGCTCTACCGAATACCAGCAAGCAAAGCCATACAGTAAAAATACAAGCAGAGGGAGAAACTCAACCTCTAATGCAATCATGCTCCTAGCTTAACACAATCTAAACATGAACTTATTCTAATGCATCAAGAAAATCAGACAAGTCACATCAATACAGTTGTACAGAAAGAAAACAGACAGTCAAGAAAGCAGATCAACAGCCCCCACAACTTCACAGCAAAGCTCTCCTCTGACAGCAGTTCAGTCCTCAGTCTTCAGCTGCTCTTCAAGGCTATCATCTTCAATAGCAAGTGTCAACTTGCTTCTTCAAGCTCTCAATGCCTCAAACACAAGTATCAACTTGTTCTCCAACTTCAAGCTTCAGCTCTTCATTTGATCTCAGCTGGATTTTCTTCACAAGTGTCAACTTGTTCTTCCTGGTCTTCAAGCTTCAGCTCCAATGGCAGTCTCCAAATACAGAGAAGTAGCAACTTCTAGCATCTTCAATCTTCTAACAAGGAACTCCATCCTCTAGCCAGGGAGAAAAATTCATCTAACAAGAGCAAGGTTTGGATAGTGGAAAGCAAAGTGAAGACCAAAGGTCACCACTAAACACCCCCCATCAAAGAAAGGAACCCTCAAAGGTTCTACCAACTTGGGAAGAGCCACACATACTACCAAAGGAGGGATGCGGCCTTCACAAGGGGACCTTACATCATAGGGAAGAATGGAAGTGATCAACACCTTCCATGTTTATGAAAGAAGAGAATCTATCTAGAAGCTCTACTTACAAACCCTAATCTTAACACCTAAACAAAACTACTCCAAAGGAAGAGCAACCTTCAAGTCCAAGCTCCACCATACATTCCTCAACATCCTACATATGCCTTCAACATCATCCAAGAGCAAGAGAAGCAAAACCCTAATTTAAGGAAACTAAAGAAATCATTCTAGTTGAATTAGCAAGTTAGGATCACCTAAAACCTAGTACTAAAGTTAATCTTAACTAAAATACTAAAACCAATTGTAAAATCCTACAAAAATAGCTATGGGAACCTAAGTCAATCATGAATCTACCATACAAAATCCAGGGGTTAAATCATCCACAAAGTCCTAGAAATAAATCCTAAACTATGGGGTACTAAGGCTGAACCCTAAAACTAGAGCACCTAAAGTTCCAACTTAAAAACCAACACTTAATTTCATCACAAAAATGTGAGAAAAATACTAAGGGAGAATACATGTATAAACTAGCTACACACAAAAAATCAACTCAAAAATCATCACCAAGTGATCACACAAAATTCAGCAAACTAAGGTATCAACCATAATGGATTTAATATCAATTAAAATACAAAAAATGCAATTAAAATCACAAATGCATGAACTCCTAATCTTTTAATTTCTTAAAATTCTAGACTCATTCATGAGTCAAGGGAAAAAAACTTGGATCAATTTGAGTTATTATTCTATTTTTTATGAATTATTTTCAAAACTATATGAAATGCACAAAATAAAAGAAATAAGAAAGAAATTAATAAAAGGTGCGTATCAAATAGCAATTCACATCAGTTTATTTCACAGATTGGACCAAATGGGGGGAGTGGATTTCACTCAGTGCACTAAGCCCAAACCAAACCAATTAATGAAACCAAATGGGGGGTGTGGACATCATTTTACTCAATTTTTCTCACTGAATCCAAATCCAATCTCCAAATTCTCTAATTCCTCCTCTAACTTAAAACCCGAACAAAGTTTCAGAAACCACTCAAATCTTGATCATCATGATTCTTAAAATTAATGACACTAATGGAAACTACACTCATCAGAGATCACATTCCACTATCCAAACATGAATAACACTCCAATAATCATGAGAAATCCATCTCAACAGAAGTTGCACAACACCTAGCACTGTCTCTAACCGTGTAATTAACCATCCTAAATCCATCTAGATCATGAATAGAACCTAACCACATGAAGATTTCTATCTAACACTGCCTTAATTAAGCATAATTTCAATTTTCACAAACCTGGTTTCAGATGAAGAACAGGTGCCGTTCTTGCTCGATTCCTCCTCCACAATGATCCAGATTCACTCTAAAACTCCTTCCAAAGCAAATGCAATCTTCAATTTCTCTTGGATTGGCCTTGAACTCAGAATACGATTTCAACTTGCAGCTGTGAAACTTCAACCTCACTCTCTGCTTCAGGGATCAATCTTCACCAAAAAAAATGGCTGAACACACTCTAATGTTTATATAGAACTCAATGGAAATGTCTAGAACTTTTTGTAACCTTCCATATGATATTTTCAATTTCACTTTCTCCTTCAAAATACCATCCCCACCAGTCACGATTCTGCCTCTCTTTGGACATGAAAATGCTTGGAAAATTCATCTCATGAGATATTGAATTGGTTTGTTATGATTATTTCCTTGTTTGCAAGCCAATGGTTCATGTTGGTCATGTTGCTTCATCATGAAGAAAGGAAATGAAATGGCATGAATTTGACCTAAAACCAAAATTACAACATTGCCAAAGTTTCTAAAATGATTTTTCCATTCAAAATGACCTATAATTTTGCCTTGTTTGGACACAAAATGAATTATTTCAATTTTTGGTCATTAATTCTCTTTAATTCTTCCTTTTTCAAAATTCCTTGAACCAAGTCTCTCCTTGAGCCATTTCAATGCCCCCTTGATGCATGGTCTAGGATAAAACTATATTTTTTGCAACTTTCTAGTTGAACAAAATTTCATTTGAGGTATCTAAGTTGGTGAAAATGACCTATAATCAAAAATGACCTATAATCACAAATTCCCAAAATACCCTTGACTTGTCAAAGCCATAACTTGAGTTCTACAAATCCTATCAAGGATTTCAAGTACTCTATGGAAAGCTAAGAGAATAAGGAACAACATTCATGTTGACCAAAAGTTCATAGGAATCATCCTTCTAGGGCAAAGGTTTCATGCAAGTTGGGTAACTTTCAAGCCCCAAATTCACATACCTCAGATGACCTGTAACTTGTCAAAGCCATAACTTGAGTTCTAAAAATCCTATCAAGGACTTCTAGCACTCAAATTAAAGCTAAGACCATGCTCAACAAAAATCATATTAGGGTCAAGAAGATATGACAATCACATCTTGAGCTACATTGCCTTGACGATAGGGGTCAAACTAGGGGATTTTACACTGTCAAGCCTTAGAAACCCTAGCCTGAAACTTCTCAAACTTTTCAATCATGATGAGTTAACCTTGGAATCATCCTTATAACATCTCAATGTATCAATCCATGATCACATGGATCTTGAATTAGGTCTCAACCTCTTTCAAATCCTCAGTTGACTTAGGGTTGACCCAATTAAACCCTAGCTGCACCAATCATGGCTGAGGCTTCTTAATCTTGCACAATGACTTGTCTAGGCGTCAAAGTGATCTTCAACACTTCTCATGAGCTCTCTCAAGACCTCAAGTCTAACTTCATGGCTTCAGAATCATCTGATGACTTCCCACAACTCTCAAGTTAGGAGACACACCTTCTTGGCTTCAATCACTCTCTCTAAGGATCTTTCAACTTCTCTTACAAGGATATCAACCCTTGAACACTTGAATAACCTTCTTAACTAGCTTCAAAGTCTTGTATAGCCCTTGATTGGTAATTATACCTATTGATCTCCTGCATACATGTCAATGAAATGCAAATGATAATGCTAATGTGAATGAAATGAAACACAAGCTAGGTAAAGAAGTGTTGGGCAAATTTTGGGGTGCAACAGCTGCCCCTATTCAAACGGCTTGGACCTGACTGGGTGAGAAGCGAACGGCTCTCACACAATCAAGGTAAAAGATGGTTGAATACCAACAAACTCGGAAATTTGCCAACTGCACAAATACACGGTACTCTGATGGGAACAAATCTTCGGAAACTGAAATAATAGCTGCACGACAACTAGCTGGAGAAATGTTGATCTGAACCTCCGTCAGGATGATTCTTTGATTTATCTGATATCATTGCATCCTCAAGTCACCAAGGTGTCACCGGTTACACGGTAACTGGCGATCTGCCAACCACACAGGTAAACAATACTTGGATTGGTAGGAACATCTTCAAAACTGAGCATGACAGTTGCACGACAACTTGCTGGGGAATTGATCACACGGTAACCGGTGAAGAGTCTAATCTCCGTCAGGATGATCATCTGATTTTGCTGTAGATCTTCGTCCTCAAGTCATCAAGGGATCACCGGTTACACGGTAACGGGCGATACATAGCTGGTATTGCTGTCAGGCATTCTGCGGCACGGCGGCAGAAGAATTCCTCGGGACTCATCAGGTCGTTAGGAACTTTTTAACAATCAAGTTAATCATGCCATCAGGTACTCAAAGAAATTTTCGGGCGTCATCCGGACTACATCAGTAAGTCTAAAAATAGAATCCTCGGTCGATCATGAACCAAATAGGGATATACAAACTTCTGCCCTCAGGCACTCCGCATCCGCTGAGGGAACTACGTCGACATCACAGTTGGACTTCATCAGTATGTCTGGGGTTTTGGCACCGCTGCCGGACTTCAATCATCAAGTTTTCAAGGAAATTTCAACTTCTCTTGTTAAAACCTGCTAGGGATGACACATCTCTGCTGGGGATTCTGAAGAACTATCAAATAACTCTGCTTCGGGGATCCATAAATCATTCTGGATGAATCAACTCTGCTGAGGACTTCAAGAATCAACTTGGACAAATAACTCCGTCGGGGATTTCAAGAATCATCTTGAACCAGTACCTCTGCTGGAGATTTCAGGAATCATCCTGAGCAAACACTCTGTCGGGGACTCTAAGCATCAACTTGAGCAACCAACCCTGGCGACTTCACTAGGGATTTTAATAATCATCTTAAGCAAACACCTTCGCTGGAGAATTCAAGAATCACCTTGAGCAAACCATTCTGCGAAGGAATACCTGCAAAACAAGAACGGTAACGACCTAGCTCATGTTTCATATGCATATGTTTGACAATGGCGCGATGCCTTCGCGGCCAACACTTTCCTGGAGGTAAACAACTCTGACGGGGAAATATAGCATCAGTTATTCAACACTCTACTGGGGAGCACCAATCATGGCCGGAACGCTTTCCAAGGACTCGACTCTCTTGGGGAACTGCAAACTCGGCTGGGGAAGAAGGAATCATCCTGCTTACTAGGGAGAGTACAACTCTATGGGGAATCTCAATTCCGCTGGAGACTTCAGTCTCAGCTATCGAAAGCTGCACACTTGCGAATGGTCTTCTACGAAAACTGCACTTTGATCCAGTGCTGGGGAACGAACGTACACTTCAGCACATGCCTCAGCTGGGGAGGCAACGATCCTTCAGGATGCATATGATTGGGGAGAGAATCTTCTCTGTTTGGAGGAGACATATCAATGCTTACGATCTCATGTGCAGACTTCGTGGGGAGATGCTGCTGAACTTGCTGGAGAAGAAGGAATCATCCTGCTTGGGGAAACATATGGCGTACTGCCTGGAATATGCTATACCTACAACAACATAAACAAACAGACAAGATACCCTTCTCAAAGGGACCTATCAAGGTTATCATCTTGTGACAATGTTCAAGTGATTCATTGTTTCAACAATCAGTGGCCTAGGCCAGTAAGTTTATGTATGCGCATTTTATCAAAAACATCGGCGTTCTTTTTCGCAAACAAAACAGATAAATGCTAAACGAACAAACAAAATTGCTGAATAGTATACATTTTATTGATAACAAACCCCTGCATGGGTAAAAATGTTTTACAACAGATGCAAGCTCCTGGAATGAGGAAGCTGCACAGGTATAATAACATATATATACATCAGTATATACACAAATTTCGGCAATGTGGCATAGACGAACACCATGAGTTGATCCCTCTATGACCCACTCGACTTCAATACTTCTCCGACGCTTCAGCTTCAGAAGAGATTGATTCAGATAAACGGTCCTCAGGTCTTCCAAACCACTAAACAAATACAGTCCACACGCGGAACGCAGTCATTTGCTTTTTCCAATCCCTAACTTCTGCCTGAATCGCCCTTCCGGGTTTTCGATTCACCGGGATACCCTTTTTTGCCAAAGTCGCCTTTCCAGGTTTTCGACTTTGCGGGTGTACATTCTTTTCTTTTATACCCCTAATTTTTTCCCGAACCTTTTTCCTTTTTTACGGTTCTCCGGAATGCCCCATTTTTGCCTGGATATTCTTTTTTCTTTCCAGCGGGTCATTTTTAAGCAAATTATTTTTTAACTGCGTCCGTGTTCACCGGGGATGCAAAATCTTCGCCATCCATCGTGGATAACAACACGGACCCTCCCGAGAAGACCTTGCTGACAACGTACAGACCTTCGTAATTGGGAGTCCACTTGCCCCGGTGATCGGAGTGTGGAGGAAGAATCTTCTTCAGGACGAGATCACCCGTCTGAAAGCTTCTAGGACGCACCTTCTTATCATAAGCTTTCTTCATTCGGCTCTGGTACAGACGACTATATGCAATCGATGTTAACCTCTTCTCGTCCATCAGGCTAAGTTGGTTTAGTCGGTTCTTAATCCATTCTGCCTCATCGAGTTTCACGTCAACCAAAACTCGTAAAGAAGGAATCTCAACTTCTAACGGTAGGACCGCTTCCATACCGTACACTAGTGATAAAGGAGTTGCCCCGGTTGATGTACCTACCATTGTATGATAACCGTGCAGTGCAAATGGCAACATCTCGTGCCAATCCTTGTAGGTCACAACCATCTTCTGTACAATCTTCTTGATGTTCTTGTTGGCCGCTTCAACGACGCCATTCATCTTCGGCCAGTAAGGAGATGAGTTGTGATGTTCAATCTTGAAACTCTGGCACAGCTCCTTCATCATCTTGTTATTCAGATTCGAACCTTTATCAGTAATGATCCGCTCGGGAATTCCGTATCGACAGATGATGTCCCTCTTTATGAATCTAGCCACCACCTGCTTGGTCACATTAGCGTACGAGGCTGCCTCTACCCACTTGGTGAAGTAGTCGATGACTACTAGAATGAAGCGATGACCGTTAGATGCAGTGGGCTCGATCTTGTCTATCATGTCGATGCCCCACATGGAGAACGGACATGGGGAGGACATGACATTTAACGGGGATGGCGGCACATGAATCTTATCAGCATAAATCTGGCATTTATGACATCTCTTCGCGAATTTAAAGCAATCTGATTCCATCGTCAACCAGTAATACCCTGCTCTCAGGATCTTTCTTGTCATAGCATGCCCGCCGGCGTGCGTACCAAATGTGCCTTCATGGACTTATTCCATGAGCATACTCGCTTCTTTCTCATCTACACATCTGAGTAGCACGAGATCGTGGTTTCTTTTATACAAAACTCCATCAAGATTGAGATAAAAATTTCCAGACAGCCTCCTCAGAGTCTTCTTATCCTGGGTTGACGCTCCCTCAGGATACTCCTTAGTCATAAGGAAGGTCTGGATATCATGGAACCATGGCTTGCCATCGGAGGCTTCCTCGATCGCAAAGACAAATGCAGGTCTATCAAGACGAGAAAGGACAATCCTTGGAGCTTCATTCCAAAAATTGACTTTATACATCGAACCCAACGTGGCTAAGGCATCAGCCATCTGATTTTCAGCCCTGGGCACATGAAGGAGTTCCACTCGATCAAAGAACGGAAGCAGCCTCCTGGCATAGTACATGTACGACACCAAATTCGATTGGCGAGTCTCCCACTCCCCCTTAATCTGGTTGATCACAAGTGCTGAGTCACCATATACATCTAGGTTCTTGATTCTCAAATCAATTGCCTCTTCTAGACCCATGATGCATGCTTCGTACTCCGCTTCGTTATTGGTGACCGGAAACGTCAGTCTAGTGGTAAACGGGATGTGGGATCCATGGGGAGTCGTGATGATCGCCCCAATGCCACTTCCGTAAGAATTAACCTCCCCGTCAAATATCAATTTCCATTGGGCTTTCCTATTTGGACCCTCGTCGGGCAACGGTTCATCGCAATCCTTTGCTTTGAGAAACATGATATCCTCGTCAGGGAATTCAAATTTCATCGGCTGATAATCTTTGATCGGCTGTTCGGCAAGGTATTCAGACAATACGTTGCCCTTGATGGCCTTCTGGGAAACTTACTGAATGTCATATTCCGTCAACACCATTTGCCATTTGGCAATCCTGCCCGAAAGCGCTTGCTTCTCGAAGACGTATTTGATTGGATCCATCTTCGAAATTAGCATGGTTGTGTGATTGAGCATGTACTGTCGTAAACGTTTGGCAGCCCAGGCTAGTGCATAACACGTCTTCTCCAGCATCGAGTAACGAGATTCACAGTCTGTGAACTTTTTACTCAAATAGTAAATGACGTGCTCCTTTCTGCCCGTCTCGTCGTGCAGACCAAGAACACACCTCATACTATTCTCAAGAACTGTCAAGTACATGATTAAGGGTCGTCCAGCCACTGGGGGTATCAAGATCAGAGGGTCCTGTAGATACTCTTTTATCTTATCAAATGCCTTCTGGCAATCCTCGTTCCAGATAACCGCCTGATCTTTCTTTAGCAGTTTGAACATCGGTTCACACATGGCCGTGAGCTGAGAAATAAACCTTGCAATGTAGTTTATCCTGCCCAGGAAACCACGAACTTCTTTTTCAGTTTTTGGCGCTGGCATTTCTTGTATTGCTTTTATCTTCGCAGGATCAACCTCAATGCCTCTTTCACTCACAATAAACCCCAGTAGTTTTCCAGACCGTACTCCGAAAGTACACTTGTTAGGATTCAGCCTCAACCTGAACTTCCTAAGCCTCTCAAAAAGCTTCAGCAAATTGACCAGATGTCCCCCCTCCATTTGGGACTTTGCAATCATGTCATCAACATAGACTTCAATCTCATGATGAATCATATCATGAAACAAAGTAACCATTGCTCGTTGGTAAGTGGCCCCTGCGTTCTTCAGACCGAAAGGCATTACCTTGTAGCAAAATGTTCCCCAAGGTGTAATAAACGTAGTTTTCTCCATGTCCTCCGGCGCCATCTTGATCTGATTGTAGCCGGAGAAGCCATCCATGAACGAAAATACGGAGAACTGAGTTGTATTGTCGACCAACACATCAATATGAGGCAGCAGGAAATCATCTTTAGGGCTCGCCCTATTCAAATCCCGATAATCGATGCACATTCGTACCTTACCGTCCTTCTTCGATACAGGCACTATGTTGGCGACCCACGGAGGGTAAGTAGTGACCGCTAAGAAGCCAGCATCAAGCTGCTTTTGCACTTCTTCTTTGATCTTAACGGCCATATATGGTCGTGTCCTCCTAAGCTTCTGCTTAACGGGAGGACAATCTTTTCGCAGCAGAAAGTGGTGGACCACGATGTCAGTATCAAGTCCGGGCATATCTTCGTATGACCAAGCAAAGATGTCACTATACTCTCTCAACATCTCGACCAATCTCTGCTTGACATCACTCTGCAATGCAGCCCCTATCCTGACGTTCCTGACTAGTTCTTCAGAACCCAGATTCACAATCTCAATCTCTTCCTCGTGAGGCAGAATAACTTTCTCTTCTTGTTTCAACAAGCGGGCCAACTCTTCGGGAAGGTCTTCGTCTTCATCAATTTCTTCTTCGGCTTGATAGATCGGGCAATCGAAGTCGAAGTGAGTCATAGAAGGTCCAGAGTCGATGTCATCTGCTATGTGGATCCTGCAATAACAAGGGTTAAGCTTAAAACAAGGATATGCAGGTTAGCACAAACCCCATTGCCATTTTATTGTTTTTCAAAACAAATATAAAACTGGAATAACAGAGATCACAACATTTGAATATGAAGAAAAACGCCTTTTGATTTACTTGTAAAATGCATGTACATAATCAAACAAGGCCCTGACAATAAAACCATTATGCCCCGAGTAGGACATAAGGTTGTACAATGATTGGAGAAAGTAAATCATTACTCTTTGTTCGTCACTTGAATGGTATCCCTGATGGACCAGTTGGTGAGGCTCTGGCCTGGTTTGCTTGGCTGGATCCAAGAGTCTAGGTCGCAATCGCTGTCCTCGCTGTCTTCAGACACTGCATTGACACTTTCAAATATCACCCCGTCACTGGTAAACTGGATCGGCCCTTTACCTCGCGACGCACTGTGAGAAGAGGAGGCTTCAGCCGCAGGAGAGTATCCTAACCCAAACTTGTCCTATTTGTTAGGTATTTCTAGCACTTGCCTCCAGCCTGGGGTAGATCCGGATTGAACAACGGCCCGGGCTTCCTTCAAGAACGAGAGACTCATCTCTGGTTTCTCGGTCATTACTGGCGCCACGTCCTTGACCTTAACGGCTTCGAACGCCTGACATAGGGTTTCGTGGATTTCTCCATCAATCTCAACATATTTGTAGGACGACAAATGGCTCACCATTATGTCTTCCTCGCCACATACGATTACAACGCTGCCTCCGACAGCATACTTGAGCTTCTGGTGCAACGTGGAGGTCACGACACCAGCAGAGTGGATCCATGGTCGGCCTAAGAGACAGTTGTAGGCTGGCATGATGTCCATAATATAGAAGACTGCGTTGAAAGTTTCCGGCCCGACTTGGATTGGCAACGTCACCTCTCCAAAGACATGACGCTTGGTTCCATCGAAAGCCTTTGTTGCACCCTAAAATTTGACCAACCGATGCCACTTTCGGTTTATGCTTCGACGCATTTCGCATTAGCATCTGCATACTGCATATAACGCATTTCTGCAATCATGGTGATTTTATCGGGATTACAGCCTTGCTGTCGCATTTCAGGGGTTTTAGACCGGTTTGGATAATCGGAGGTTATTTTGAGAAGTTGCGCGCTTCCTGGGTGTTTTCAGTTTATGCAGTGATTTTTGAGATTTTTGGTGTCCGGGTTACCGTTTGCTTCGATCTGGTCTCGTGTTTTTTTTTATATTGGTTATTTGCATTTGTCTGCATTTTTTAGGATTTAATAGCCTTTTTATAGATTTAAATAGATTTTGTATATTTTTAATAGGCTTTATAGATTTTTTAGAATTTAAATAGATTTTTTTAATATTTTTAAATAGCTTTAAATCTTTTTTAGAATGTTATAGAGTTTTTAATAGGTTAATAGCTTTTTTTAATAGTTTTAAATAAATAATATAGATTTTATTAGAATAAATAGAATTTTAATAGAATTTTAATAGATATTATAGGATTTAATAGTTTTAGTTTGATATAGAATTTAATTAGATTTTAATCATCTTAATAGGGGTTAATTAGGATTTTAATCATCTTTTAGATTTAATTAGGATTTAATTAGTTTAATTAGGTTTAATCATTAGTTAATTAGGTTAATTGGGTTTAATTCATGTTAATGGGTCAGATTTCAAGTTTTTTCATTTAATTTTCGTGGGCTCAGAAGTTTTTGGAGGCCCAGTAGATCCATCAGTTATTTTTGTCCATTTTTGCCCAAGGAAGTGACACTTGTCAGCTATATATTCAGCCACACGTGCAATTCTGAAGCCACCACTTCACTTCTCCAATTCACCAGAACCACACACGTCATTTTTCCACTTCACCTCAGAATCCCACGCGTTCTCCCATTATCACTCCACATCACCACGTGGCTGCATGCATGGCCTCCACTGACTCCATCCCAACGCCACTTGGCAACACCTGATCATCGCCGGTTGCATGGCCGGCGGCCATGCAACCACCGTCCCCAACCAGATTCCGGCCACCGTAACGACCTCCCAACCACCTCCGACCGCTGTAACAACCCGCCGGAAAACTAAAAATTTCTAGAATTCTTCATCCTTGATCTTCATCTTCCCGATCATCATCATTATCAATGCTCATCCAATTTCCAGAAATCTTCAAAATGTTCATCATTTTCCCAACAACCTTCAACCTTATTCATCCGTTTTACAGAAAATCTCCACAAACTCTCAAGAACCTTCACGCATGTTCTTCGTTAATCCTCCAGAAAGATGAATGGTTGAATGGTGTTCTTCACGTTTTCCAGAAAGCCTTCATCCATGTTCGTGGTGTTCTTCACGTTTTCCAGAAAGATGCAACGATTTTCACCAAGAACTTCGCATGTTCTTCGTTAATCCTCCAGAACTTCATACGATCATCATCAGTCTCCAGAACTCCTTCAACTTTCCCAGCAATTCATCACTCTCCAGAAACTTCCTCCAGCGATCTTCAATCTTGTTCAACCTTCCCAGCGACTTCCTCAACATAACTCATCAACAGGTTCGTGATCTTCATCATTGTCCATCTCCAGAAACTTGAAGATCTTCATCGACCTTCAAGAACATGCATCAATCTTCGCCCAGAAACCTTTCAAAATCTCCATAGATCTTCACGCCGAAATCTTCTCTGCATCAACATCGCAATCTGAAGCCACCGTCTTCGCATGAATCCAGACTCAAGAACATTCAAGCTATAGATCGTCCGCGAAGCTCACGATCTCAGTCGTTTGCTTCATGACGTCCATGGATCCTCATCGTCGTTCATCAAAATCTCATCACAGTTCGTCATCGAGAATTGTTCTTCACAGCAAGAATCTTCAACAAATCTCCAGATCTTCAACAGTGTTCTTCAATAACACTCGTCGGGCTTTAACGAATCAGCAGGTTTTGTTTGTAGTTGGTCTTTGAAGGGAGAAGAGATTGAAACGGGAAGGAAAGAGCTTCGTTGAAGAAGATTGTGGTTGAGAACGAGAGAGAGTGAAGTCTTGAGAGATGAGGGAGTCTGAAAGGGTGAGAGGGCGGTGGTGACGGCCATGAACAGTGATAGGAAGAGAATTAGGGTTTTTTTGTTAAGAAGATGAAATGAAAGAAAGAGACCCCAGGTGGATTGGGCCTTGGGCCCATCAGCATGATTTTCGTCCGTACAAACCCCCCTCCCCCCCCCCCCCCCCCGTTTGGACGTACACCCTCCGTTTCAGTTTTTCTTTTTGCTGGACAATGGGCCAGGCCCAACGCCCTGTTGCTGACTACACCCTGCGTTTTCCTTGCAACACCCCCTCCCCGTTTCAGTGCTATTTGGGCTGGGCCCATGTTATTTCTGTTTTATTTTTCTTTACTAACTACTGCACCCCCTTTGTACTGCTGTACCCCCCCTCCCCTTTAAATTTCTTTTATTTTTCTTTTGTATTCATTTGTTTAGGGTTTTATATGAAAAAATACAATAAAAAGAATATTGAGAAAATAAAGAGAAAGAAAAAGAGAGAAAAATATATTTGAAAAAGAATATTGAGGAGAAAAGAAAAGGAAATATTGAAAAAAAATAAAAGGAAAAAGATAGTGAAAAAAATAGTGAAAAAAATATAGAAAAAGTATAGAAAAATATTTTGAAAAAAAAGAAAAGAGAAAAAAATAGTTGAAAAAGAATAGAGAAAATTAGTAAAAAATATTAGTGTAGATTTAATATTTTTTAGAGTGCACTTTTTCATAAAGTTTATTTTCCTTTTTAGAAGTAGTTTTACAAGTCCATTTGTTAGGGGACTTTTTACACTTTTAGGGGTAGTTTAGAAGTCCACTTGTTAGGGGGCTATTTTTCATTCGATTTTTCCAGGATAAGATAGGATAGTATTTCTTAGGAGTTTATTTTCCGTATTCAATCATTGTAACCCATTTTCAGAATATTAATAAAACGAGATTTGAGCTGTGGTCCCGAAGTAGCCGAACTACAGCTGCTCTGATTTCTCGTACCAGACGAGAATATGTAGGCATAGGATGCGATATCCTAGCGAGCACACTAACAACTAACCATTTGTTCTCTCGCTGCTGTGCGATCGAGACTTTCCCGCTGACGACTAATTGTTACCCTTTTTCTCTTGCCCGAGTGCATTTGAGACCAGACCGTAGTTATTCCCATAGGTTCCCGCACCTTTAAAACCATTTTGATTTCTCACTGCTGTGTGAGAACACCCAGCCTAGCCGTAGTTAGTCTGAACTACGTCAGCTCTGATCTTCCCTGCAGTGTGGAAGTACGTAGGCACAAGACGCGAGGTCTTGGCGAGCCAATTCCCTGTAGTTTCCCGAACTACGTTGACTCTGACTTTCTCTCTTGAGAATACGTAGGCATAGAGTGCGACGCTCTATCGAGTCAATTTCCTTCCGTTTAGATTTAGCAGCCGTAGATAGATTGTTTTTGCATCCTGTAGACAAACCAAGCAAGCGTGGATCCCGTCGAGTACGACGGACGTGAGGGGTGCTAATACCTTCCCCTTGCGTAACCGACTCCCGAATCCAGGTTTTGGTTGCGATGACCATACCTTTCCCGTTTTTTGCGAGGTTTACTTCGAGCATTTCCTTTCCCTCCGTTGGGATAAATAACGCACGGTGGCGACTCTTCTGTCAGCCGGCGCCGATTTTCGCAGTAGCGACAGCCTTCACAACCAGATCACTGGGTGTGCAAATCAATCCGCGAGTATCTAACTTCATCAATGCCTTCTTCAGAAGAACATTGAGTGACGACCCTGTGTCCACCAACACATGAGACATAATCGTTCCCCTACACTCTATCGAGATGTGCAGGGCACTGTTGTGGTTTCTTCCCTTCGCCGTCAGCTCCAGGTCAGTGAACCCCAACCCATTTCCAGCATTCACGTGGGCTACTACCCCTTCCAACTGGTTGACCGAGATTTCCAGCGGTACATACGTGGCATTCAGAACCTTTAGTAGCGCGTTGCGATGTGACTCCGAACACATCAACAAATTCAGGATGGAAATTTTCGAGGGTGTTTGATGGAGGTGATCCACGATCTTGTAGTCATTCTTCTTGATCAGCCTCATGAACTCTTCAGCGTCCTTAATAAGTAAGTCCTTCTCTACCCCACGGGGGGTTTCCTCAACGACTTTACTCTTTGCCTTATCGTTTCCTTCAGCTTTATCTGCTATGTCCGCCACAACCTCAGGTGGAGCAAATACTCTTCCGCTGCGCGTGATTCCGCCAATTCCCACTAGGTTATCCACCGACTGCCCAGGTGGCTCTAGTTCCAACTTCTGTCCATTACAGTAAACGTCTGCCCCGTAATGCCATAGGACAACATTGGTGCTTTCAAAAGGTATCGGCCCAGCCTTTGTGATGGTAATTATGGGCGACCTGGGTGCAGAAATGGTTATCGGCTGGCGAGGGATGGTGATGGTGGCAACCTCATCATCTTGCTTCAACATTACCTCTCCAGATCCACATTCGGCCCTTCGGCTAAACTGCAAGATTCCTTCGGTCACCAAACTCTGAATCCCTATTATCAATTGTTCACATCCATCAGGACGAGTCGCACAGCCCATACATAGTTCTCCACAGCCCGGAAAGACGCCTCTCTTCATCAGCTTGGCTTTAACAAAGCTAAGCGGTGTCTTTAGATCCTTGACATCAGTCAATAAATCCAAATTCTCGTCTTCAATAATGGCGTTCACCCCACCTCCCCTATGATTCGGCATAGGGTTCTTTGTGACATTCGACACATTATCTGAGAAATTGATGATCTTAGCATCCACCATATCTTGCACCTTGTGCTTGAAGGCTTTGTAGTTTTCTATCGTGTGGCCGGGTTCCCCCGAGTGAAACTCACATGTTGCATTCGCGTCGTAACCTGGCGGAGGTGCCCCTGTCAAGGGAGCCAGGGTTCTCTTCTGGACTAGCTGCAACTGAAGCAAAGTTTGTAACAACTGAGCATAAGATATGGGTGGCGTCTCAAGGTGACGACTTGACAGAGGTGCCCTGTTCTGATACTTTCTATATCCTTGCTGATTTGGCTGCTGCTGCTGCGGCTGTTGCTGTGGCTGGGGTTGTTGGATAGCAGGGATGGTTATTCTAGCCACCTGCTGGTGCGGGCCCTTACCTTTCCTTCGGGCGTTAGACACGATGCTCGTCTCTCCTTCATGCCTTTTGCTACCATATGGTTTCTTTCCTCCTCCGGCTGAGGATAGATCAACACCTTGAATTTTCCCCAGTTTGATCCCATTTTCAACGTGCTCGCCAGTAATGATGAGATCTGAGAAACTTCCTGACATACTGCTGACTAGTTTCTTGTAATAAACCCCTGGGAGGGTGGCTACAAACATCTCAACAAGCTCCCGTTCAACCATCGGCGGTTGAACTCTAGCTGCTAATTCACGCCACCGCTGGGCGTATTCTTTGAACCCCTTGTTGTTCCTCTGTGACAAGTTCTGCAGTTGAACTCGGTTCGGAGCCAAGTCATTGTTATACTGGTAATGATGCACAAAGGCTTCAGCAAGTTCCTTCCACGTGCGCACACTGGTAGGTTCCAAACTCATGTACCATTCCAAAGATGGCCCGGACAAGCTATCCTGAAAGAAGTGCATCAGCAACTTCTCGTCTTCAGAGTGAGCAGACATCTTTCGGTAGTATGACCTTAAGTGGACACGAGGGCAAGTGGTGCCCTTGTACTTCTCAAAGTCGGGTACCTTGAATTTAGGAGGCACCTTGAAATCAGCAATCAATCCCAATTTAGACATGTCGACACCCATAGTGTTATGGTTCTCGAAATTCCTCATTTTGTCCTCGAGTGCCTTAAACCTCAGACGTGCTTCAGCAGTCAGCTCTCCTTCAGCACTCCTCTGTGAGAACAAATCTTCTTGTCGATCTTCTAGCCATGGCTGAGGCCCATACAGATTTCCAGTACCTGTGTTGCCGTTGCCCAGTCCAGCATTGCCATTAGCTTCAAAATTTCCATTACCGACGCCAGTCATATTACCATTGAGCCCTATGTTAGTGATCACATTAGCATTACCACTGTCGTTCCTCCCGGTCACGGGGATGCCACCCTGAGGAGTTTCAACAGGTGGAGGGGTTGGAACATTCCCACCATGGAGTACACCGTTGCTGTCAACCCTTGAGATCAGAGGCTGGACCAATGTTCTGAGCTGGTCTTGGCCGTTGGCAACCACTTGCATGAGCTCTATGAAGCGGTCCATCCTCTCTCGGAGTTCCTGAACGTCAGTCTGCACTTGTTCCATTGCTCTAGCTTGATTTGCTCTGGTCGGATAGCGGTGGATTGGCCTTCGATCAATCCTGGAACAACCTCCATACACAAAGGGTTAGAAAAAAAACGACAAAGTGCTCGTTATGCAAATGCTTCATGCAAATGCAAACGTGTGTCTGTGCGTTAGGGAGATTTCCCCCGATCCTAGTGCCTGAGTGCCAGTGCTGATAATAAGAAGTCCGAGTCCAGTCATGGAAATAACATCTCATATATATAAAGAAAGCCCATCAAGGCGGTACACAACGTCACTGAGTACAAGCAGAATCAATAGCATGACCTCGACCAACAAGCCTGGTGATGGTCATCATACAACAATGATCAAAACAAAAGGGTTACAAATATAGTCAAGCACGGCCACGGGCTCGAAACTCTTCTAACAGATCCCTCGTTTCTGGATGATCAGGCTGAGTGAGCAACCCTTCAACGAGTAACTCCCTCTTCCTAATAGTGTATTGAAGACCTTCAACTGAGTCTTACCATGCTCCTTCGCCGAACCAATCTTCTAAATTCCGCTTCTTGGATTCAAACGTCTGTTTGCGCTCCTTCAGGTTAGCAAGAGCCTTGTTAAGCAGGCCTTCAACGGCATATCTGTGAGCGGTTTCTTCATCAAACCTCTTCTCACTAGCCTTCACCTGGGCTTTCAGTTTGGAGATCTGCTGCTTCAATTTATCCTCCCGTTCTTTGCCGTTGGCTAGGGTGGCCTTCCAATGCTGATTAAACTTGGATATTCTCCGGTACGCTTCATCCAAGTGCTGCTTCTTTGTGGCCAATACGTCGTTGACAGATTTGAAGTCCCGGCCCAAATGCCCACGCTCAGCCAACTGCTTAGTCAAATCCGTGCCAAACTTGTTTACCAGCTCTGTTTTCCTCTTGAAGGAATGAACGGCTTCGCTTCTCTCGCTTCTGAGCTGAGCCAATTCTTTCTCCAGTTCTTCATTTGCCTTCTTCAGCTCATCTCTCTCAGCTAACACCTGATTATGCTGCTGAATAGGCACGGTGGTAGGCTCTTCAATCACTGGAGGGCTTTCTAGCTTGGCAGGAGGAAACGGCATCCCTATGATATCTGCTCTAGCTCTGATCCAGGTCACATATGGAGCGTAGCTCTCAAAGCAGAGCTCTCAAAGCATAAGCAAACTGTCGGACCAGCAGAGATGGACCAACAGAGATGGATTATAGTTGATACAACCCTTCCTGCCTATCAAAGGCACATTCGGAAACCCGCTGCAGCTGAAGATAATCTCAGTACCCAACCTATCTCTATCAAACCAGGAAACGTCCTCCGCTGATAGACTCATTAAACGCTCAGACGACTCAGTTGTGGCTGCAGATGAAGCAAAGGGACCCTTCTTGGGTAGGTGACTATCAAGCCATCTATAGAATAGGGGCACACAACATGAGACATTCTTGCCCCTTCTATTCTCGTTTTTGTAGTGGACGGAATGATAGACATCTCCAATCAAGGTAGGGATTGGATTCCCTGCTGCAAAGATGTGAAAAGCGTCGAAGTCTACAAAGTCAGGCATATTAGGGAACAAAATGATGTCGTATATGCAAAGAGCAAGAATAGAGTTGAACACGATCCAACAACCGTCTTTGGCACACTGCTGGGCCTTTCCCACTAAGAACTGCAAGGAGAAACCGGGAACCCCATTCCAACTAGACAAGACTGTTGCACCCCAAAATTTGACCAACTTATTTCACCTGATTCTATGTTTCATAGCTTTAGCATTTGCATATTAGATCATGTACATAATTCATTCATCTGCATAGCATAGCATGGGCAAGCCATCCAACATGGGATCAAATGCCATTCTTATTGCAAAGAGCATGTCAAGAGGTTCTTATTCAAGTTCATGACAATCCAGGAGAAGTTAGTGGACCAATCAGTGGGTTTCTCTCCCATCCTGAGGGGGTTTGAAGACTATCAAAGAGGTTGTGGGCCATGAACTGAGGGCATGGAATGTATATAGACATCATGGAAGACCTAGAGGGTCATTTTGAGAGTGAGACAAGTCGTTGATGTGATTACAAGAGTTACAAGTGAAGACAGTCAACTAGGGTTTCATCTGGGTCAACCCTAGGTCAACCCTAAGTCAAATGCTTGATTGAAGGGCATCAAGGCCTATTTGAAGGATGTGGGATTCATAATTTGATATGTGGATATGGATGTGGTGTTGTGCCAAGGAGAAATCAAAAGAAATCAAGAAGAGGAGAAGTTTCTAAATTAGGGTTTCTGAGTAAAATTCCCTGATTTAGGTCAAACTTCCAAGCAAGATAATTCAAAATGCAAGTCTCAAATGGATCCTTGGCCAACATAAAACTTGTATAGTACCTCAAGAATTTTAATTTGAGTGGTGGAAGGCATCAAGGAGATTTGTAGAACTCAAGTTATGGTTCTTGCAAGTTACAGGTCATCAGAGGCATCCGAAATTTGTCTGTGAAAGTTACTTGACTTCCAAGCAACGTTTTCCCCTTAAGGAGTTTTCAATTGAATTTTTGGCCAACATGAAAGTTGTTCCCCATGATCTTAGCTTTCTATAAAGGTATGGTATGCCTAAATCTAAGTTGTGGAGCTCTACTTATGATCTTGGCATAAGGCCATATCTCCTATTTCCAAGCTTCAAATGGAAAAATCTTCAACATCAAACTTGCTTAGAATGATGTTTTAAGGCTATTAGGGAAGTCATGAGATGTTGAAAAGGCTCATATCAAAAAGTGATAAAAATGGCCTAAAAATGAGGCATAGGTTAATTCAAGTGAAGTTGAAAATCATAAATCCCAAGTTATAAGTCCAAACCATGTCATGTAATAGGTCATTTTGACTCCAAATGACATTCTAAGAACAATGGTTCAGCCACAAGTTTGATTTGAGGCTTGCATCATAGGGTTGCTTTGGAAAAGTCTTGCTTGCATATTAGGATACCAAACCAAAACAAGGAAAAACTCAATACACAAGGAAAATATGCATTGTAACTAATCCAAAATATCATGTGGGGATAAATTCAAGTTGGTTACAAAGATTACAAGGGTTTTGGCATGAGATACCATGTAAGGAGAAATGAAAATTCAAAATACCATGACATGAAATCTTCAAATTCTCATTGGATTGATCTAGGAGGTTCTAGACTGTTCTAATCCATTCTATATAACCATTGTGACTTGCATTGATGCAAGGTTGGTGTTAATTGGTGTAGAGAAGAGAGAGTGAAACCCTAAAGCTCCATTTGCAAATCACATTCAAGCTCTTGATTCTTCTTCATTGCAATCCATTTTTTCTCCACAAACCTTCTCCATACATCCTTCTGAGTGTGTTCATATTGAGTTGAAGCTCCATTGATGAAGATTTGAAGATGTTCACATTGTATTTGCAAAAAAGAAAATCACATTGGATCTTGAAGTACAAGCTTGCTACATCAAATCTTTTGCATACAGAGGAAGATTCATCATCCAAGGAGTGTTCTTGAAGAGTTTCAAGCCTTGAATTGAAGATCTTCACCATCTACCATTTCAAGAAGTCAGGTATGCAAAACCATTTCTACACCCTATTGTAGGCATGGTTAGGATAAATTATTAGTGTAGACCTGTTAGAGACAATTAGGTGATCATGTATGATGAGTTTGGGAGCATTTGGTGAAGTTTCAACTATGGATGTCAATTCTTGATGGAGCAAGATCGTGTGATTCAATGAGTGTTAATGCCAAATTAATAGCTGATTTTGATTAGTGTAACCTGAGGATCATTTTTATGTAAAGAATTCTGAGTTTGGTTGAAGTGGAAAATTGATCACATTTTGAGTTCAAGTTGGTTTCGCATTCGGGTTTGAATATAGAGATTGTTTCAATGGAAACCAACACCATAGTTGTATTCAGCGTAGAAAATAGGTCAAGTTTGGGTTTTATTTTGTTAAAATTGATGAAGGAATGAGGGAGAACGAGAGGGTAGAAGTTTTGTGCATGGAGCTCTGGTTTTAATGGTGTTTCTTCAAAACCCTAATCCAAGGTTGAAGACGACCTCGATACCGTTGATGCGCGCTTGACCTGTTGACTGGGAAATGGATCGGACGGCTTGTGTTCAAAGCAAAAAAGAGAGGGAAATCTGAAACCACCAAGCGTTGCGTTTCATTAAAGCCCTCATCCTGGGCTTAAGTCATCAATGCTAACGCCACCCCCATTCAGGCCCAATTGCAATTTGAACTAGATTCTGTGACTATTCGCACCGCGCCTCTTTTATTTTCTGTTTGATTTTCCAATTGGTTTTTTCTGATTTTAATGGGCCCTAGCGTATTTCTATACGCACCCCTCATGTTGGGCCCAGATATGAAATGAACTGAATATTATTTCTGTTCACACCCCATGCATTCATTCTCATATTATTTTTTCTCCATTTTATTTTTAATCTTTAGAAAATTCATAATAAAGTGAAATATAAAGATTTTCTCATGGGAATTTTTTCTCCACTTTCCATTTTTTGTCTAGAAAAATATAAAGTGAAAACATTTTTCTTATCATGCATTTTAATATTTTTTTCATATTTCTTCTTTTATTGCTTTTTAATACTTTTATGTTGATACCCTAATTTGTAGATTTTAGTTTAGGTAGTTCCCTTTAGATTTTTAGGTCAATCTTTTTAGGTTAGTTAGATATATGTTTTAGGTTCCCCCCTGGATTAATTCCATATTTTTTTGATGATTTTTAGGATAGTTTTGATTAGATAATTCTAGGTTGTGTAGAATTAAGTTAAACTTCAACGTAGGTCCACAATAACTTTAGATTTTGGGTTTTTTAGGACAAGTTAGGCTATGGGGCATATATGGGTATTAAGGGTAGGTTTAGTAGATCCCCTAGAAATAATATTAGAATTTTCCCTACTATATTAATATTTTTAGTATATTTTGCAATTGTTTGATTGTATGGTGTGCCTTTTTGGGGTTTATTTTGTTTGTATGGGTTTATTGGGCTTGCTTGGGGTGTGGGTTAGCCTTGAAGAGCATGATGATGAAGCATATTGAAGACAAAATTGAAGTTGATGAAGATGCCAGGCTTGCTTGAAGATTGATTGAAGATCATAGGACCTAGGAGCTAGGTAGAGCTTTAGAGTAGAAATATGATTCATAAACATGGATGGTTTCTGTTGCCTCCATTCTTCTCTATGATTCAAAGTATCTCTTTGATACTCACCTCCTTCCTTTGGAAGGCTTAGTGACAGTATCTAGGAGATAGAACTTTTGAGAGAAACAGTCTGTATTTTGTTAACAGTCTGTATGCCACCTTTGGTGGTCAACTGATTGTTTAACATCCCAAATCATCTTGTGAACTATTACTCATTTAGGAGAGCTTGCTTTGAAGAATCCTTTGAGGATGGAAGATGAAGTTCATTGCCTTGAAGACTGATAGAAGAAGGAGCTTATGCTGTTTAGAGCTGCTGGTGCTGTTTAGAGCTGTGGATGTATTGTTTGAGTTTCTTGACTGTATTGTTTGTTAATTGTCCCCTTGAGATTGAGGTGAAGTTGTTTCACCTTGCTCATTGTTTTCTAGGTTCGAGGTTGAGTGGGACTCCCTTGCCTCGCTTGTACTGCTGCATTCATGCATTTTACTGCTTTACTGTATATATGTTGTTGCTTTTCCGTTTCTCCCCTAGGATCTCTGTTTCTCTCTGTGCAAGAGAGAAATATGAAAGACATTAGGTCTTATCCCATGCATGATAATATTAGGGTAGATTTGGATTCCCTTTTCAACCATAGGTTTTAGAGTTGCTGTTTCTCTTCTTTCTCAAAACCATCAAAAAATACAATAAAAGGATAAACATCAATAAAAAACAGTTCTTGCGTAAAAGACTGTAAACCAATCAAAAAACGTCATTTTTGTCCGCTTGGACCCATAATCAGGATAAAACCTTTTTCAGAAGGATAAAAAACAATCAAGACAGACTTGTGTCGTACGTGGCCCGAACTACGTTTGCTCTGATCTTTCATGCTGTATGAAAGTACGTAGGCATAGGATGCGATATCCTAGTCAGCAACCTTCCCCTCCTTTCCAGTAGGTAGGCGAACTACGTTGACTCTGATTTCTCGTTCCAGACGGGAGTACGTAGGCATAAAGTGCGATACTTTGCCGAGTCATTTTATTTTCTTTTAACCCTTGACCTGTAGAATAGATAGAATAACAATCCGTACTAGAAAACAAGCGTGGATCCCGTCGAGTACGACGGACGTGAGGGATGCTAATACCTTCCCCTTGCGTAACCGACTCCCGAATCCAGGATTTGGTTGCGATGACCATTCCTTTCCCGTCTTTGCGGTAGGTTTACTCTGAGCGTTTCCTTTCCCTCCGTTGGGATAAATAACGCACGGTGGCGACTCTTCTGTTCAGCCGATGCCGATTTTCGCAGTAGCGACTCTGCTGGGGACTCCAACGGTTCCTTACGCGAGTCAATCCTAGCGCTTGTTTTCCCATTAAGGATTTTGTATGGATTTACTTTTTCTGTATTTTACTTTCAACATTATATTATTATTATTATTATTGTTGTATTGGGGTTGTGACGGGTGTTCTATGATTGAGAGATAAGCCAGACCTGGGCTTGAGCGTACTTAGAATTATAGTGGAAAGTAGCGAGCGCGCACATGCTTTGCATGTCCTAGTGTCCCGCAAAATCCACACTCAGACGAGGTTCTTCTGGTTGGCCTCCTGTCCCACCCTTTGGGTGGCATGGGTTGCTGGTTAGTGGGATTGTCGACTCTGGGAACCGATCAATTGGAAGTTGGCTAAGTGAGGCCTCTTCAGGATTTGATGATGCCACTCCTTCTGGGAATCGTATCATCAACCCTGAAAGTCTGTGACGCCGACGACCGCATAGGATGCCGTACCATTGTCAGTTGCTAGGACACCTACCTGTGAGGGGGTTCGGGGCTATGCAGGTAACTAGACCTCCAGATACCGGTTTGTTTCTTGATTTGGGATTCAGGATATTCATGGACAGTTGAAGGGTCTATCAGATACCAAGTGGAGAAGTGTGGGGGTCTATCAGAGACCCACTTGGAGCTTTGTATTGGGTCTGTCTAAGACCAGGGTTGAGGAATTCTGGATGATCTGATTGAGACTCATGATGTGGTTTAGGCTTCTCAGCCAGGGCACTTGGGTCCCTTGTTGCATTTTATTTGCATTGCATTGTTTGCATAACCATTATCATTGCATTTCATTAACGCGTGTCTGTGCTGCAGGTGCATTTGCATATTCCCTGATTCTAGTGTCCGGACTTCTGATTATTGGTCATGGCTGGTTTGAGAAGGACAGTTGCATACAAGTTACCTACCCCTGATGTTACTCCCCTGCTTGGTTTGATTTCCCTTGCTGATGAGGATGTCCGGAGAAGCTTCAGTATGAGCTACGGAAGACTGTTGAGATTGGTTTGCAAACCAACTGATGTGGGGCTGATTGGGCTGTATACTTTGATGCAATTTTATGACCCTACATTGAGATGCTTCACTTTTAAGTACTTTCTTCTGGGGCCCACCTTGGAAGAGTACGCAGAGTTTATTGAGCTGCCAGTACAGAATAAGGTTCCTTTCATTCACTTTGACGCTAAGCCCAAGTTAGAGGACTTAGCAGTGGCTTTACACATGGACGCTTCCGAGCTATTGGTGACTTCTTGGCGCGGGGTTTCAGGCTTCTCCCTCCAGTTTCTGATTGGTAAAGCCCAGGAATACGCCAAGAGTGGATGCTGGATAGTCTTTAATACCGTTTTGGCTCTGTGCATCTATGGGATAGTGTTGTTTCCCAACTTCCCGAATTTTGTGGACTTTGATGCATTTCATTTGTTTGCTGCTGGAAACCCTGTACCCACATTGATCGGGGATTTATACCATTCGTTGCATTACAAAAATGAGAATAGGAGAGGCAAGAACGTCTCTTGTTGTGTACCCTTGCTGTATATGTGGTTTGAGAGTCATCTGCCCAAGAAGGGTATCTTTGCTGAGTCTGCAGATACGGTAGATTGGTCTGAGCAGCTGATGGGACTTTCTTCAGAAGATGTTGGCTAGTTTGACAGAGCTTTATTGGGATCTGAGATTATCTACAGCTGCGCCAGATATCCTAATGTTCCTCTGATTGGGAGGAAAGGGTGCATTAATTACAATCCATCATTATTGATCAGGCAATTCGGTTATGCTCTGAAAAGCCCGCCAAAGGAGGAAGAAATACAGGAATCTCTGTATTTCACCGGTGACTTGAGTGGGGAATTATTGGCCAAGCTTTAGCACGCTTGGAATCATATCTGCAGAAGAGGGAAACCATTGCTAGGCAAGAATGATTGTCAAGCCTATATGCCATACAAGATGTGGATCCAGGAGAGGGTAAGACAGGTACAGATGCCTTTTCCAGTAGTATCACGTCCTGTTCCCATTCCAGTAGAGGAACCCACTACTGTAGCTGTTGAGGTCTATGAGCGGGTCGTGAAAGAAAAGGAGGACTTGATAAAGATCAATGAAGAGTTAGAAAAGGAACTGGCTCAGATGCGTAGTGAAAAGAACAAGGTTGTGCATTCTTTCCAATAGCAGATTGAGTTAGTAAACAGGCTAGGTGCTGAACTGACCGAAGAGAAAAAGAAGCGTGAATGCCTGGGGAAAGAATTCAGAAGCTCTCATGATATGTTAGAGTCCAAGAAGAAGGCACTCGATGCCGCCCACCGGGAAATCTCTTCTTGCAACAAAACGTGGAATGCTACGCTAACTAACAACAAAAAGAGGGAAGACAAATTGAAGCAGCAAATTTCTGAACTCGAAGATCAGTTGAAGGCTAGCAATCAAAAGTACGAAGAGGAGGTGATGGCAAGATATAGACTTCAGAACTCATTGAACAGGGCCATCGAGTGCAAGAAAGAGGCCGTGTCTCAGAAACGGAAGCTAGAGGATCGCTTCGGAGAAGGGGCACGGGAGGAATCCGCTGGTGATTTACGACGTGTTCTCAAGCGAAGAGATCTACTTGTTGAGGGTCTGCTTACCCGACCAAGTCATCCAGAGACTAAGAGGTTACTAGAGGAGTACCAGGCGTATGGTTGCACTTGACTATTTCATGTATTAATGTGTATGCTTTATTTGTATTGTGCTGACCATCACCAGGATTGTTGGTTGAGGTCATGCCTTCTTATTGTACGCTCATTGATATTGTATTCCTGATTTGATGGGTTTCTCTGTAATGTATGAGGTGTTTTCTATGATTCGGCTCCGAACTTCGTATTGTTGTCACTGTCACCACAATGACACATTCGCACTAGAATTGGGGAGCGGTATTCCCTAATGCACAGACACATGTCGCATTTGAATTCACATTCATATTGCATTACAGGTGATTATTGAACTGTATCTCATCTCCTGCACCGTACAGGTCTTTTCAGGATTGAAAGTCAACGCCCGCACCGATACTCTACTCGTACCAACTGCAAAAGAGTTATGGATCAGATGCAGAATGAAATGCAGGACATGCGTGAGAAGCTGGCGCTATTCATACAGACAATGGAGACCATTGTGAAAGGCCAGGAAAACTTGCAGGCTTTGGTGCAGCCTTTGCTGATGAGAAATGCTGGGCACGGAAATGAAGACCACAATTCTGTGCGGGTTGACACTATTCACGGGGATGGTACTCCTACACCGGTAGCTCCCCCTGTGGCGAACATACCTGCTGTGAATGTGAACAACGACGCTGGCGCCGGGAACGGTAAAGCAGGAATCGGTAACGAGACTGTCGTCAACAACGCTGGGTTCGGAGATGCTAATCTGGGTGGTGATAATATTGGAGGTAATGGCTTCGGTAACAACGGATTTGGCTATAACGACCAGGGGTTTGATCATGCTGGGAAGTACGGCTTCAATGCTCAGGGCTTCGGACAGGATGGATTTGGTAATACCAATCAGGGTTATGGCGGATTCGGTAATGGGAATGGCGCTGGAGTGATGTCTTTTGGACCTGCCGGAGTCGCTCCAGTGTATGGTAACAAGGGGCGGGGCCGTGTGATGAATCTGACTAGATTTGGCCGTAACAACGGGTATGATGGATACGGAAATGGGAACAGTAATTGGATAGAAGATCAGCAAGAAGATGCTTTCTCTGGTGGAGGCTTTGAAGGTCCTGTAGATGACTCTCAGAGAATCAAGATGCTCGAGGAGCAGATGAAAGGTGTTGTGAATCAAAGTGCTGTTGGTTTAGATATGACCACAATGGGTCTGGTGCCTGGCCTGAGGGTACCGCTAAAGTTTAAAGCTCCCACATTCGACAAATATAAGGGGGATACCTGTCCAAAGGTGCATGTGCGATCATACTATAGAAGGATGTCGGCTTATTCAAACGATGAGAGGATGCTGATGCATTTCTTTCAAGACAGCTTGTCTGGTCCTTCCCTTGAATGGTACATGGGATTGGAGCCTACTCAGGTAAAGACTTGGAAGCAGCTGGCTGAAGCGTTTGTGGCTCATTATAAGTACAATAGTGACTTGGCACCCAACCGGGTCCAATTACAGGGGCTGTCCCAGAAGAAAGATGAGAGCTTCAAGGAATATGCGCAGAGGTGGCGCGACATGGCTGCACGAGTTCATCCTCCTTTGGATGACAAAGAAATGAATGATATGTTCATAGGAACATTTACTGGTGTGTTTTATGATAAGTTGTTTCACACTTCCTTGGGCAGTTTCTCGGACCTAATCTTGATGGGTGAGAAAATTGAAAGCAATATTAAGATGGGGAGATTCCAAGCTGAGGAATCTACTTCAGCTGGCAGTAACAGAAGAGCTTTCGGTGGTCGTCGTCAGGGTGACGCAAGTGCAGTATTCGGGGGCCGAGGCCGAGGCCGGGGCAGAGGGCGGAATCAGTACAATCATTCGCAACAGGTGACAAGTGTTACAATTCCATTTCATCAACAACCGATACCACTACAGCAGATACCACCATAGCAGCAGCAGCAACAACAGCAGCAGAGGCCAAATTAGGGACAGAGGAGATTTCCTAACACGAGGCCGAAAAGATATTTGATGTACCTCCTTATACGTATGCGGAGTTACTCCAAACATTACTGGGTTTGAATTTGGTGGAAAAGAGGACTATGGCGGCAATGTCTGGCACTCCTCCGTTTGTTTTTGATACGAACAAGCACTGTGAGTTCCACTCCGGGGCTCCTGGCCATGATATAGAGACTTGCCATGCGTTCAAGCATTTGGTGCAAGATCTGTTGGATAGCAAGGCCATAAATTTCGGACAAGCAGGTCCAAACATAGTACAACAGCCCATGCCCAACCATGGGACAAATGCTATTTTGACTGAGGAGGGTCTGAACTTGATCATGAATGTGGATGAACTAAAAACACCGTTGTGTGAGATAAAGAGCAGATTATTGAAAGGAGGTGTGTATCCGGGCTGCGATGAGTTTTGCCTAGTGTGTTGGACCCAAGCTGGGGGTTGTGCTGAATTGAAGAAGGGTATTCATACCTTGATAGATGAAGGCACGTTGCAATTCGACAGAACGGCAGTTGAGGAACCTGCAGAGGTATTAGCGGATGAGCAAAGTGACGTAGCTACCGTGACAATCCCCCAAAAAACAATAACTATAACAGCGCCAGCCAGGCGACCGCCGATCACTATCACCAAGGCAGAACCAACCCCTTATGAGAGCACTAAGGCAGTACCCTGGACTTATGGGTTGGAAGCATACTGTGATGGGGTGAAAATTGATATTAGTAAACAACCAGTTGAGGTTGTAGACAACGTCGTCGGGACCGGAGGGATGACGAGAAGTGGGAGAATTTTTATATCGCCTGAGGTAGAGGCTGAACGATTGGCGAAAGGAAAAGGAAAAATGAATGAGGATGTCCCTGTGCAGAGGAACGAAAAAGAAACGTCACTGAAAGATGTAGAAGAGTTTATGCGCCTTATTCGTAAGAGTGACTATAAGATTGTTGAGCACCTTCAACAGACGCCATCGAAGATATCCATATTGTCACTGTTATTGTATTCCGAAGCTCATAGGAATGCATTGTTGAAAATTCTGGACACGTCATTTGTGCCCCAAGATGTTTCTGTGAATCAGTTGGAGGGGGTGTTGGCGCACGTGAACGCCGGGCATAGCTTGGGATTTACGGATTTTGATTTGACCCCGAGGGGAGAGAGCATAACATGGCGTTACACGTCTCAGTTGAATGTAGGGGCTCAGTTATGTCCCACGTACTGGTAGATACCGGATCTTCCTTGAACGTGCTGCCAAAGAAAGCAATGATGAAATTGGACATCAGGGGAATCATTTGTACGCCTAGTGACTTGGTGGTCAGGGCATTTGATGGTACACGAAGGACAGTCTTTGGATCTATAACGTTACCTCTGCAGGTGGGGCCGGAGATTTTCGAAATTGAATTTTACATTATGGACATTCAGCCAGCATACAACTGTCTTCTCGGACGACCATGGATCCATGGCGCTGGGGCAGTCACATCTACCTTGCACCAAAAGCTGAAATACATGGTAGGGGACAATGTAGTCACGGTCTGTGGAGAAGAAGATATATTGGTCATCCATCTGTCATCATTCAAGTACGTAGAAGTCGACGGCGAGATTCATGAAACACCCTGTCAAGCCTTTGAAGGGTTACGCATCAAAGACAAAGTTCCAGGGCCGAGTAAAGCGTCAGAGGTGGCAGTCTCGTCATACAAGGAGGCTCAGGCTCTAGTGAAGACTGGTGAGACAAAAGGCTGGGGCAAGGTTCTGGATATCCCCGTGAAGATGGACAGATTTGGGCTGGGATATCAACCATCGTCATCAACGCCTGCTGCAGGGGCACCCCGTTTCAAAGGACCGATAATAATCACAACTAGTGGAGTGTACCACGAGGCCATCAACGCTGTTTCAGATTCCGAAGAAGGAGACAGTGACTGCGACATGGACGCCTGGATTCAGCCGAGCGTGCCAGGACAAGGATTATGCAATTGGTCTATTCAGGAGACTGTTCCTGTGACTACCAAACAGTAATACTTTGTTTTCTTAATTGTTGAACAATCTGGTGTCTTACCCGGGGCATCGTGATTTTGCTTAGGGTCGTACTGTTATGTACATTGAATTGTTTAATCATTAAATAAAAGGCGTTTTTTTCATGTACAAATATTGCGATCTCTGTTTTTCCTGTTTTTGTGTTTTACAATAAAATGGCAACGTGGTTATTCGCTTTATGCACATTTTGAAGCATTTAACCATTCCTTTTGTAGGATAATATTTTCAGATGACATCATTGAACCGCCTATGACTCATTTCGACTTTGAGTACCCGATATTTCAGGCCGAAGAAGAGATTGTTGAAGATGGCGACGTTCCAGAAGAGTTGTCTTGGTTGGTAAAGCAAGAAGAACGAATCATTCTGCCTCATGAGGAGGTCATGGAAATTGTTAACCTGGGGTCGGAAGGGGTTGAAAGGAACATCCGTATAGGAGCCGCGCTGCAGAGCGACGTCAAGCGAAGACTGATTGAAATGCTCAAGGAGTATAATGATGTGTTCGCTTGGTCGTACGAAGACATGCCTGGGCTGGACACGGATTTGGTTGTGCACCGTCTGCCGTTAAAAGAAGAATGCCCGCCGGTTAAGCAGAAGCTTCGCAGAACTAGGCCTAATATGGCAGTGAAAATTAAGGAGGAGGTCCAAAAGCAGTGGGATGCTGGGTTCCTAGTTGTCACAAAATATCCCTCATGGGTCGCGAATATTGTACCAGTGCCAAAGAAAGGCGGTAAAGTGAGAATGTGCGTGGATTACCGTGATTTGAACAAAGCGAGCCCGAAAGATGATTTCCCGCTTCCTCACATCGATGTGCTGGTTGACAACACTGCTCAATTCTCCGTATTCTCCTTCATGGATGGCTTCTCAGGCTACAACCAGATTAAAATGGCGCCAGAAGATATGGAGAAGACTACCTTCATTACGCCTTGGGGAACATTTTGCTACAAAGTGATGCCCTTCGGATTAAAGAATGCTGGGGCAACGTATCAGCGTGCGATGACGACTCTCTTTCATGACATGATGCATAAGGAGATCGAGGTTTATGTCGATGATATGATTGCCAAATCCCAGACGGAGGAAGAACATTTGGTGAATCTGTTGAAGTTATTCAAGAGGCTTAGGAAGTTCAGGCTGAGACTGAACCCTAACAAGTGCACCTTCGGGGTGAGGTCGGGTAAACTGCTGGGGTTTATCGTGAGCGAAAAAGGAATAGAGGTTGATCCTGCAAAAATAAAAGCAATACAAGAGATGCCGACGCCTAAAACAGAAAAAGAGGTGCGTGGGTTTTTAGGGAGGTTGAACTACGTCGCTCGGTTCATATCTCACCTAACAGCTACGTGTGAGCCGTTATTCAAGATGTTGAAAAAAGACCAGGCTGTAACATGGAATGAAAATTGTCAAAAAGCGTTCGATAAAATAAAACAGTATTTGCAGGAGCCTCCTATTTTGATCCCTCCAGTGGCAGGGAGACCCTTGATTATGTATTTGACGGTTCTTGAGGGAAGTATGAGTTGTGTTCTCGGTCAACACGACGAGACAGGAAGAAAAGAGCATGCGATATACTACTTGAGTAAGAAGTTTACTGAATGTGAATCTCGATACTCAATGCTCGAAAAAACTTGTTGCGCGCTAGCCTGGGCCGCCAAGCATTTGAGGCAATACATGCTGAATCGTACAACCATGCTCATCTCGAAGATGGATCCTATCAAATACGTATTTGAAAAGCAGGCATTATCGGGGAGAATTGCCCGTTGGCAGATGGTTTTGACCGAATACGACATCCAGTATGTCTCACAGAAGGCTATAAAGGGGAGTGTATTATCTGAGTACCTGGCAGAGCAGCCTATTGAGGATTACCAATCGATGAGGTTTGATTTTCCTGACGAGGATATCATGTACCTAAAGATGAAAGATTGTGAAGAACCGTTGTCGGACGAAGGACCAGAATTGGGGTCCAAATGGCAGTTGATCTTTGACGGGGCTGTAAACTCCTATGGTAGCGGAATAGGGGCAATCATCACCACTCCACATGGGTCACACATCCCATTTACTGCTCGATTGACCTTTCCAGTTACCAATAATGAAGCCGAATACGAAGCTTGTATCATGGGGCTTGAAGAAGCCATTGATTTGCGAATCAAAAATCTGGATGTATATGGAGACTCAGCTCTGGTGGTGAATCAAATAAAAGGAGAATGGGAGACACGTCAGCCTAATTTGATACCATACATGAATTACGCGAGGAGATTGTTGCCCTTCTTTGACAAGGTTGAGTTGCATCATGTACCGCGAGCAGAGAATCAGATGGCTGACGCCCTGGCCACATTGTCCTCCATGTATAAAGTCAACTTCTGGAATGAGGCTCCCAGAATTGTTATCTCTCGGCTTGACAGGCCCGCCTTCGTATTTGCCATTGACAAAGTATCTGATGATAAACCCTGGTATTTTGATATCCATACTTTCCTGAAAAACAAAGAATATCCGGCTGGGGCATCCATTCATGATCAGAAGACGCTCAGGAGATTGGCGGGTAATTTCTATCTGAATCCAGACAGTGTCCTATACAAGAGAAATCACGACTTGGTGCTACTACGTTGCGTAGACCAGAAAGAGGCGAAGTTGCTCATGGAGGAAATACATGAGGGTACATTTGGTACGCATGCTGGTGGGCATGCCATGACGAGGAAGCTGCTGCGGGCAGGTTATTACTGGCTAACTATGGAAACTGACTGTTTCAAGTTTGCGAAGAAGTGTCATAAGTGCCAGATCTATACAGATAAGATCCATGTGCCTCCGAGTCCTCTGAACGTGATGTCGTCACCGTGGCCATTCTCAATGTGGGGAATCGACATGATTGGAAAGATCGAGCCGACGGCATCTAACGGACACCGGTTCATTTTGGTAGCAATCGATTATTTTACCAAATGGGTGGAAGCGGCATCCTATGCAAATGTGACCAAGCAGGTGGTAGCCAGGTTTATCAAGCGAGATATCATTTGCAGATATGGAATCCCCGAGCGGATAATTACCGACAATGGTTCGAACTTAAATAACAAAATGATGAAGGAGCTGTGTTAGAGATTTAAGATCGAGCATCACAACTCTTCTCCTTATCGACCCAAGATGAATGGCGCTGTTGAAGCGACCAATAAGAATATAAAGAAGATTGTTCAGAAGATGGTGGTGACCTATAAGGACTGGCATGAGATGCTACCTTTTGCTTTGCGCGGTTATCGTACGACAGTACGCACATCAACCGGGGCAACCCCGTTCTCTTTGGTATATGGAATGGAAGCAGTGTTACCACTGGAAGTTGAGATTCCTTCCCTGAGGGTATTACGAGATGTCCAACTGGACGAGGCAGAATGGGTGAAAGACAGGTTAAACCAGCTGAGTTTAATGGATGAGAAGAGGTTAGCTTCTCTAGCATATGGTCGGTTGTACCAGAGCCGAATGAAGAAGGCGTATGATAAAAAGATACACCCTCGGAGCTTTCAGACGGGCGACCTTGTGTTAAAGAAGATTCTCCCGCCACAGGCAGATCACAGAGGCAAGTGGACCCCCAACTACGAAGGGCCATACGTTGTCAGAAAAGTCTTTTCAGGAGGAGCTTTGTTGTTGTCCACTATGGACGGTGAGGACTTTACGTCGCCTGTGTATTCGGACGCAGTTAAAAAATACTTTGCTTGAAATTGACCCGCTGGACAGAAAAAAGAGAGTCCAGGCAAAAATGGGGCATCCTGGCGAACCAAAAACAGAATGAAAGGTTCGGGCAAAAATTAGGGATAAAACTAAAAAATGTACACCCGCGAAGTTGAAAACCTACACTGGGCGGCTTCGGCAAAAAGGGGTATCCCGGCGAACTGAAAACCCGCAAAGGGCGGTTCACGCAAAAGTTAGGGATTTGAAAAGCAAATGACTGCGGTCCGAATTTGATACTGCAGTGCACATTGGTGCGGGAGAATATACTTGAGGGGTCGATTATCAGATACAATCTCTTCAGAAGTGTGAATACCAGGAAAGCGCTAGAGTCAGGCGAGTCATAGGAGGATCAACTCATGATGTTCGTCTGCATCACATTGCCGACATGTGTGCAAATTTGATTTGTCATTGTATTTATGCTTCTTGTGCATACTTGTATATTTGTTGTGCGTAGCTTCCTCTTTTCAAGAGTTACATCCCGTGTACAAAACTCTGCCCATTCAGGGGCCCAATCAATAAAACATGTTATTCAGTATTTGATGCTTGTTCTTTACTGTTTTGTACATGACAAACGCCAATGGTTAATAAAACTAGCAAGTGTATAACATCGCTGGCCCTTGCCGATAATTGCTAAAACTTTGAATTGACTGAAAATGATGCCACTAACGCTAACCTGAATAGATTTGGTTGCATAGACTTGTCTTGTCTCATTTGTGGTGTTGCAGGGTTCTTGACCATACGAAGTGGACGATCAGAAGATTGCAGTACTAACCAGAAGCTCGTAACGGAAAGGCTTGATCGTTACGTGAAGTGAATCCCCATGCAGGTCGCGCTTCATTCCCTAAAGTTGAGATAACAATGTCCCTTACTGAAGAAGGATCAAATTCCCCAGCTAGTCGAAGCCTATCCGAAGGACATTCTCCAGCAAAGTCGTTTATCCTCAGCAGAATTGACGATCCCAAGATTCAAGGCTGCATTCAGACAGTGTGGTGTCCCCCGAAAGGGTTCCCCATCCCGAGCAGAGTGGTTTAGCCTCAGAAGACTAATATTTCCAACTTGTGAGTTGTACCCAGACAGTCTACTCTTCCCCGTAGAGATTCTCTTCCCAGTAGGGTCATTTATTCTCCCCTCCTCGGAGTCAGTTGATTTTCCCCAAGAGAGTCCTTTCGTCCTCAGCGGAGTCCTCTCTTTTCAGCAAGTGTTCTTTTTCCTCCCAGTGGAACTCGAAGGTTAAAACTCTCTCCGACAGAGTTGGTTGTGTGTCCTGGCATTTACTTTTCCGGAGTACATTGTGATACCCGTTCACTCCCCCAGCATGGTGGCATTTATCCTCGCCGGCAGATTTGATGAAGCAAGCTTGTTAGAGCTATCCCAGCAGTTCGAGCCTGCATTTGCATCGGCATATAGTGTCATATTTGCATCCACCGAACAAAAAAAACGCGTAGCATTTCCATGTTGTATGGAGAATTACGCCATTATCAAACATACGCATTTTGAAACATAGATCAGGTTGGTTGATTTTTGCTTTCAGGTGTGGTTCTCAATAGGAGTATGGAGCTCTAAAAGCTCAGATATTACCAGACAATCGAGGTCTCACCGAGAGACGTGTGACGACATAGTTCAGTTTATTACTTTCCCCACCAGAGTTGCCAATTGAGGCGTTATTGTATCTGGCCAGCGGAATTTTTCTTCAAGTTTGTTGCTGCGGCAACATTTCAGGTTTTTCATAAAATCAAAGTTCAGAAGTAGCTACTTGTTATCTAGACGAGTGTTTGATAGTTATTTTCGGAATATCCCCAGCGGAGTTAGTTACTGTAGAGAATAGGCAAAGAAACTATGTCCGAAATAATTTTCCTGTGTGATGGGCAGAAGAATAATTTTCCTGTGTGATGGGCAGAAGCGTAATTTTCCTGTGTGATGGGCAGAAGAATAATTTTCCTGTGTGATGGGCAGAAGAATAATTTTCCTGTGTGATGGGCAGAAGAATAATTTTCCTGTGTGATGGGCAGAAGAGTAATTTTCCTGTGTGATGGGCAGAAGAAGACATTCATGTGTGATGGGCAGACGAAGATTTCATGTGTGATGGGCAGAAGAGTAATTTTCCTGTGTGATGGGCAGAAGAAGACATTCCTGTGTGATGGGCAGACGAAGACATTCCTGTGTGATGGGCAGACGAAGATTTCCTGTGTGATGGGCAGACGAAGACATTCCTGTGTGATGGGCAGACGAAGATTTCCTGTGTGATGGGCAGACGAAGACATTCCTGTGTGATGGGCAGACGAAGACATTCTTGTGTGATGGGCAGACGAAGACATTCCTGTGTGATGGGCAGATGAAAATTTTCCTGTGAGATGGGCAGATTAGGGTTTTTAGTAAAGTAGATAGAAGTATGTTCCCGTTTCGGATAGGCGGATGACGATCCCTTTGCAGTTATAAACAAAGGTGTGTTCCCGTTTTGGATAGGCGGATGAAGAGTTTGTGTGACATAAGCAAGAGGTGTGTTCTCGTTTCGGATAGGCGGATGATTTCCTCGTTTCGGATAGCGGATGATTTCCTCGTAGGGAGCATAGTATGTGTCCCATGACAAAGTAGAATCGCATTCGTACAAAATTACTTCTCCCAGTGAAGTCGTTAGGTTTGTTCACAAAATGGTGCTGAAGTCAGGTCAATAAATAATTTTCCCCAAATAGTGGTACAGTTTATTTCGCAATTTATTTTTTGCAGTTGGCAAATTTCCAGGTTTATTGGTATTCAACCGTTCCGTACCTCGATTGGCTGAAGGCTCCGGGCGTTTCACCCAGTCGGGTCCATATCGTTTGAATAGGGGCAGCTGTTGCACCCCAAAATTTGACCAACTTATTTCACCTGATTCTATGTTTCATAGCTTTAGCATTTGCATATTAGATCATGTACATAATTCATTCATCTACATAGTATAGCATGGGCAAGCCATCCAACAAGGGATCAAATGCCATTCTTATTGCAAAGAGCATGTCAAGAGGTTCTTATTCAAGTTCATGACTATCCAGGAGAAGTTAGTGGACCAATCAGTGGGTTTCTCTCCCATCCTAAGGGGGTTTGAAGACTATCAAAGAGGTTGTGGGCCATGAACTGAGGGCATGGAATGTATATAGACATCATGGAAGACCTAGAGTGTCATTTTGAGAGTGATACAAGTCGTTGATGTGATTACAAGAGTTACAAGTGAAGACAGTCAACTAGGGTTTTATCTGGGTCAACCCTGGGTCAACCCTAAGTCAAATGCTTGATTGAAGGGCATCAAGGCCTATTTGGAGGATGTTGGATTCATAATTTGATATGTGGATATGGATGTGGTGTTGTGCCAAGGAGAAATCAAAAGAAATCAAGAAGAGGAGAAGTTTCTAAATTAGGGTTTCTGAGTAAAATTCCTTGATTTAGGTCAAACTTCCAAGCAAGATAATTCAAAATGCAAGTCTCAAATGGATCCTTGGCCAACATGAAACTTGTATAGTACCTCAATACTTTTAATTTGAGTGGTGGAAGGCATCAAGGAGATTTGTAGAACTCAAGTTATGGTTCTTGCAAGTTACAGGTCATCAGAGGCATCTGAAATTTGTCTGTGAAAGTTACTTGACTTCCAAGCAACGTTTGACCCTTAAGGAGTTTTCAATTGGATTTTTAGCCAACATGAAAGTTGTTTCCCATGATCTTAGCTTTCTAGAAAGGTATGGTATGCCTCAATATGAGTTGTGGAGCTCTACTTATGATCTTGGCAAGCCAGGGGCATTTTTGTCATTTGGAGGTTATAAGTCATTTCAAGCATAACGCCATACCTCCTATTTCCAAGCTTCAAATGGAAAAATCTTCAACATAAAACTTGCTTAGAATGATGTTTTAAGGCTAGTAGGGAAGTCATGAGATGTTGAAAAGGCTCATATCAAAAAGTGATAAAAATGGCCTAAAAATGAGGCATAAGTTAATTCAAGTGAAGTTGAAAATCATAAATCCCAAGTTATAAGTCCAAACCATGTCATGTAATAGGTCATTTTGACTCTAAATGACATTATAAGAACAATGGTTCAGCCACAATTTTGATTTGAGGCTTGCATCATAGGGTTGCTATGGAAAAGTCTTGCTTGCATATTAGGATACCAAACCAAAACAAGGAAAAACTCAATACACAAGGAAAATATGCATTGTAACTAATCCAAAATATCATGTGGGGATAAATTCAAGTTGGTTACAAAGATTACAAGGGTTTTGGCATGAGATACCATGTAAGGAGAAATGAAAATTCAAAATACCATGACATGAAATCTTCAAATTCTCATTGGATTGATCTAGGAGGTTCTAGACTGTTCTAATCCATTCTATATAACCATTGTGACTTGCATTGATGCAAGGTTGGTGTTAATTGGTGTAGAGAAGAGAGAGTGAAACCCTAAAGCTCCATTTGCAAATCACATTCAAGCTCTTGATTCTTCTTCATTGCAATCCATTTTTTCTCCACAAACCTTCTCCATACATCCTTCTGAGTGTGTTCATATTGAGTGGAAGCTCCATTGATGAAGATTTGAAGGTGTTCACATTGAATTTGCTAAAAAGTAAATCACATTGGATCTTGAAGTACAAGCTTGCTACATCAAATCTTTTGCATACAGAGGAAGATTCATCATCCAAGGAGTGTTCTTGAAGAGTTTCAAGCCTTGAATTGAAGATCTTCACCATCTACCATTTCAAGAAGTCAGGTATGCAAAACCATTTCTACACCCTATTCTAGGCATGGTTAGGATAAATTATTAGTGTAGACCTGTTAGAGACAATTAGGTGATCATGTATGATGAGTTTGGGAGCATTTGGTGAAGTTTCAACTATGGATGTCAATTCTTGATGGAGCAAGATCGTGTGATTTAATGAGTGTTAATGCCAAATTAATAGCTGATTTTGATTAGTGTAACATGAGGATCATTTTTATGTAAAGAATTCTGAGTTTGGTTGAAGTGGAAAATTTATCACATTTTGAGTTCAAGTTGGTTTCGCATTCGGGTTTGAATATAGAGATTGTTTCAATGGAAACCAACACCATAGTTGTATTCAGCGTAGAAAATAGGTCAAGTTTGGGTTTTATTTTGTTAAAATTGATGAAGGAATGAGGGAGAACGAGAGGGTAGAAGTTCTGTGCATGGAGCTCTGGTTTTAACGGTGTTTCTTCAAAACCCTAATCCAAGGTTGAAGATGACCTCGCTACCGTTGATGCGCGCTTGATCTGTTGACTGGGAAATGGATCGGACGGCTTGTGTTCAAAGCAAAAACGAGAGGGAAAGCTGAAACCACGAAGCACTGCGTTTCCTTAAAGCCCTCATCCTGGGCTTTAGTCATCAATGCTAACGTCACCCCCATTCAGGCCCAATTGCAATTTGAACTGGATTCTGTGACTATTCGCACCGCGCCTCTTTTATTTTCTGTTTGATTTTCCAATTGGTTTTTTCTGAGTTTAATGGGCCCTAGCGTATTTGCACCCCTCATGTTGGGCCCAGATATGAAATGAACTGAATATTATTTCTGTTCACACCCCATGCATTCATTCTCATATTATTTTTTCTCCATTTTATTTTTAATCTTTAGAAAATTCATAATAAAATGAAAAATAAAGATTTTCTCATGGGAATTTTTTCTCCACTTTCCATTTTTGGTCTAGAAAAATATAAAGTGAAAACATTTTTCTTATCATGCATTTTAATATTTTTTGCATATTTCTTCTTTTATTGCTTTTTAATGCTTTTATGTTGATACCCTAATTTGTAGATTTTAGTTTAGGTAGTTCCATTTAGATTTTTAGGTCAATATTTTTAGGTTAGTTAGATATATGTTTTAGGTTCCCCCTGGATTAATTCCATATTTTTGTGATGATTTTTAGGATAGTTTTGATTAGATAATTCTAGGTTGTGTAGAATTAGGTTAAACTTCAACATAGGTCCACAATAACTTTAGATTTTGGGTTTTTTAGGACAAGTTAGGCTATGGGGCATATATGGGTATTAAGTGTAGGTTTAGTAGATCCCCTAGAAATAATATTAGAATTTTCCCTACTATATTAATATTTTTAGTATATTTTGCAATTGTTTGATTGTATGGTGTGCCTTTTTGGGGTTTATTTTGTTTGTATGGGCTTATTGGGCTTGCTTGGGGTGTGGGTTAGCCTTGAAGAGCATGATGATGAAGCATATTGAAGACAAAATTGAAGTTGATGAAGATGCCAGGCTTGCTTGAAGATTGATTGAAGATCATAGGACCTAGGAGCTAGGTAGAGCTTTAGAGTAGAAATATGATTCATAAACATGGATGGTTTCTGTTGCCTCCATTCTTCTCTATGATTCAAAGTCTCTCTTTGATACTCACCTCCTTCCTTTGGAAGGCTTAGTGACAGTATCTAGGAGATAGAACTTTTGAGAGAAACAGTCTGTATTTTGTTAACAGTCTGTATGCCACCATTGGTGGTCAACTGATTGTTTAACATCCCAAATCATCTTGTGAACTATTACTCATTTAGGAGAGCTTGCTTTGAAGAATCCTTTGAGGATGGAAGATGAAGTTCATTGCCTTGAAGACTGATAGAAGAAGGAGCTTATGCTGTCAGGTTTTGCTGTTTAGAGCTGCTGGTGCTGTTTAGAGCTGTGGATGTATTGTTTGAGTTTCTTGACTGTATTGTTTGTTAATTGTCCCCTTGAGATTGAGGTGAAGCTGTTTCACCTTGCTCATTGTTTTCTAGGTTCGAGGTTGAGTGGGACTCCCTTGCCTCGCTTGTACTGCTGCATTCATGCATTTTACTGCTTTACTGTATATATGTTGTTGCTTTTCCGTTTATCCCCTAGGATCTCTGTTTCTCTCTCCGCAAGAGAGAAATATGACAGACATTAGGTCTTAACCCATGCATGATAATATTAGGGTAGATTTGGATTCCCTTTTCAACCATAGGTTTTAGAGTTGTTGTTTCTCTTCTTTCTCAAAACCATCAAAAAATACAATAAAAGGATAAACATCAATAAAAAACAGTTCTTGCGTAAAAGACTGTAAACCAATCAAAAAACGTCATTTTTGTCCGCTTGAACCCATAATTAGGAGAAAACCTTTTTCAGAAGGATAAAAAACAATCAAGACAGACTTGTGCCGTACGTGGCCCGAACTATGTTTGCTCTGATCTTTCATGCTGTATGAAAGTACGTAGGCATAGGATGCGATATCCTAGTGTCGCTACTGCGAAAATCGGCGCCGGCTGAACAGAAGAGTCGCCACCGTGCGTTATTTATCCCAACGGAGGGAAAGGAAACGCTCAGAGTAAACCTACCGCAAAGACGGGAAAGGAATGGTCATCGCAACCAAATCCTGGATTCGGGAGTCGGTTACGCAAGGGGAAGGTATTAGCACCCCTCACGTCCGTCGTACTCGACGGGATCCACGCTTGCTTTTGGTATGGATTGTTATTCTATCTACTCTACAGGTCTGGGGTTAAAAGAAAATAAAATGACTCGGCAAAGTATCGCACTTTATGCCTACGTATTCCCGTCTAGAACGAGAAATCAGAGTCAACGTAGTTCGCCTACCTACGGGAAAGGAGGGGAAGGTTGCTCGCTAGGATATCGCATCCTATGCCTACGTACTTTCATACAGCATGAAAGATCAGAGCAAACGTAGTTCGGGCCACGTACGACACAAGCTTGTTTTGATTGTTTTTATCTCCTTCTGAAAAAGGGTTTTTCTGATTAGCAGTCCCAGCGGACAAAAATGACGTTTTGATGAGTTCACATTCTTTTACGGAAGAAGTGTCTTTTATTGTGTTTGAAATATTTATTGTGTTTTTCTGTTTGTTTTGAGAAAGAAGAGACAGAACTCTAACCTATGGTTGCAAAGGGAATCAAACTAACCTAATGTTATCATGCATGGGTTAAGACCTAGTGTCTATCATGCTCCTCTCTTGCACAGAGAGAAACAGAGATCCTAAGGGGAATAGACGGAAACAGAAGCAATTGCAAATATAATAAAGCGGTAAAATGCATGAATGCAACAATACAAGCGAGGCAAGGGAGTCCCACTCAACCTCGAACCTGGAAAACAATAGGCAAAAGTGAACAGCATTCACTTTCAACCTAACAGGGTAAACAGCAAACAATACATTCAGGGAAAACCAATCAATACATCAGCAATAAAAACAGCAAAAATAAACAGCCACAGCAGCTCTGCATCAACATCTGTCTTCAAGTCATCTCCAAACAGCTACCAGCTTCAAGCAAACATCAATCTCCATCTCCATAGCCTTCAAGCAAGGCCTTGATTATCAGTCTTCAATCTGCAATGGCTTTTCTTCAAGTCTTAAACTCCAAGAGGAATATCAGTCAACAAGATAGAATGAATGTTAAACAGTCAATTACCTACCAAGGGTGGCTCATTGACTGTTAACATTATACAGACAATTTTCTCTCAAAAGTTCTATCTTTCAAATACATTCACTAATCCTTCCAAAGGAAGGAGGTGGATAGTTGAAATAGACTTTGAATCATAGAGAAAGGATGGAGGCAAACAAGGCCTTCCATGTTTGTGAATCAAGTTCTACTCTAGAGCTCTGCCTAGCTCCTAAACCCTACAACCTTCAACAGCTGCCAGCAAGATGCTCCACATCAACTCTGGAAGTTGGTCTTCAATCTCTTGATCTCCAATGGCCTCGTCATCAAAGTCTTCAGCTCTACCAATCCCCAAGCAGACCCAATACCCCACACAAACAAATGAAATAACCCTAGAGAGGGCACACCACACAGTCAAACAAATGCAAGCAATATACTGATAGTAATAGTAGAATAGGGGAAACCTAGTAATTTCTAAGGGATCTATTATCTACCCATAATCCATATAGTCCCATACCCCAAAGATTCAATCTACAACTCCTAAGGGAAATGATTCATCACACCTATGTTATCTCCTAAACCCTAGTTTTAGTTCTTCTAATCACACCTAAACAAATTATCTAAAAATTAATCCTAAAATTGTGAATTAAATTTTATATACAAGATAAAGGTCTAAGCTAATCAACCTAAAAAGAATGGATCAAAAATGTTAAAGCATCTAATCAAACCAAAATTAACAAATTCATGCATTAAACTACACATTATTTAATCCTATTTAAAAGAAAAATATGCTAAAAATATGAAAATAAAATGAAATGCTAATTTTTTTGAATGATAATTTTCCTAACAAAATTATGGACAATATGCAAAAACAACCAATTAAAAACATACAATTTTCTATTTGTTATGAATTTTCAAAGAATTAAAAAAAATTGAAAGAAATTAAAATGAGTGAATTGAGTTAGGGGGTGCAGCAAGCAGATTAATTCAGTTAAAATAAAAGGATGGGCCCAGACTGGGGGGCGCGCCTAGCAATGCGCGTCTGGGCCCAATGACTCAGAAAACTCAATCAGAAAATAAAAAAACTGGAACGGTGCAGAAAGTAAAGATTCTAGTTATAATGGTGATTGGGCCTGGCATTTGGGGTGTAAATAGCAAGAGATTATGAGGCCCATTCTGAGGGAATTAATGAAACGCAGCGTTTGGCTGCGTAATCTCCCTCCAAATTTCATTTTAAATCGTGACCATCATATCACATCCCAAGTCAAGGTCAAACCCTTAATCGTGTGGCTCTCCTTCATCTTCAACCTTGGACAAACCCTAGGGTTTGCAGAAATCACCTCCATGCACGCATCTTCAACCATTCTGTTCTCCCTCAATTCTCCATGAAAGCTCACGATGTGAAAACCAAAAACACTCCATTCTCTTCCCTCTACACAACCATGGCAATGGTTTCTTCTAAAACTCAATCAACACTCGAACCCGATAGGTAGAAGGTAGTGATTCCACCATTATGCACTGTCATCAACCATGAGAATTCCTTCCAATCTTTACCCTAACACAATCTACACTCTACACTGATCATTCTAAGCTATATATCCAAGATTATCTTGCCATAAACTATGAGTTCTAAACACTAACAGATTATGCACTCAAATGGCAACCTCCATGGATTGGTATCAAATTCACCAAAATCAATCACCTAACTATACCTAACCATTCTATCCTAATGATTCACTATGATTCTAACTAAATCAAGCAATTCGAATGAGAAAACCAACCTGGCATGATGATGAAAACAGGTATAGACATCCTTGGATCTGATGCTTGCAATGAGTGGAAATTGATCAATAAGCTTGCTCTTGAGTTCTGTATGCAAAAGATCTTGCTCCAATGCCTTGAATCTTGCAATCACAAAGTTCTTGCTCTTTGGATGATGAAAGTGAGTAGCACGAGTTCTTCTTCAATTCAACCAAATTCTGATGGAATTGTGATCTATGAAAGATGTTGATGATGATCAGATCAAGAAATTTGGAAATCAATGGAGATTTGATGGAGTTTGAAGAGGTTTTGCAAAAATGGAAGATTGAAGTGTAACTTGATATTATGAGCACAATTAATCACCAACCATGGCATGAATCCTCTCAATGCAATATATAGATGACAATAGAAAGTCCTAGAACTTTGGAGAAACTTCCCATGCACACTTTCCCTTGGATTTGGATTATGTAACTTCTTTTATAAGTAACCAAGCATATCTTTCAAATCTTAAACCAAACTCAAAAATCCACTTTTGCCAATGTTCTTAAAACATTCTTTCCAATCAAAATGACCTATAATTTCATCCCATTTGGCCAAATTATGAAAAATCTCAATTTTAGGTCATTTTTTATTCATTAAATTCACCAATTTTGAAACCTTGAGCTATGAGCCTTTCCAATCTTTCATGACCACTTTTCTAGACTTAAAATGTCATTTGGAGCAAGTTTTATGTTGTGAAGTTTTCCATTTGAAGCTTCCTTGTATGAGTTTTGGGCATAGGCTTGAAATGACCTGTAATTCTCAAATGACCAAAATACCCTTTGCTTGCCAAGACCATAAGTAGAGTTCCACAAATCATATGAAGGCATACCATACCATTCTAGAAATCTAAGACAATGAGGAACAACTCTTATGTTGACCAGGAAGACAAGTAACTTTCACAGACAAAATTTCAGATACCTCAGATCACTTGTAACTTGCAAGGACCATAACTTGAGTTCTATAAATCTCCTTAATGTCTTCCACCACTCAAATTAAAGGTCTTGAGATCCTCTACAAGTTTCACGTTGGCCAAGGATCCATTTGAAGCTTGCATTTTGACTTATCTTGCTTGGAAGTTTGACCTAAACTAGGGGATTTTACACAGAAACCCTAATTTAGAAACTCCTCTCCTTCTTAATTTCTCTTGATTTCTTCTTGGCACAACACCATATCCTTATCTACATGTCAAATGATGAACCCCACATCTCTCTAATAGACCTTGATGCCTTTCAATCAATCATTTGACCTAGGGTTGACCCAGGGTTGACCCAGATGAAACCCTAGTTGACTGTATTCAACTGCAACTCTTGTGATCATATCAATGACTTGCCTCCTTCTCCAAATGACTTTCTAAGTCTTCCATGATGTCTATATACTCTCCATACTCAATTCACAGCTCACAACTTCTTTGATGATCTTCAGATGCCCTCAGATAGGAGATAGATTCACTGCTTGATCCAATGACTTCTTTAGACTTCAATTGAATTAGAATAATAACCTCTTGATAGGCTCCTAGAGATGAGAATAATGCTTGGTCCCTTGTTGGATGACTTGCTATGCTATGCTATGCAGATGATTAGACTATATACCTGACTCTATATGCAAATGCTAATGCAATTGAAACATAAACCAAGTGAAATAGGTTGAGCAAATTTTAGGGTGCAACACCTAGCGAGCAACCTTCCCCTCCTTTCCAGTAGGTAGGCGAACTACGTTGGCTCTGATTTCTCGTTCCAGACGGGAGTACATAGGCATAAAGTGCGATACTTTGCCGAGTCATTTTATTTTCTTTTAACCCTTGACCTGTAGAATAGATAGAATAACAATCCGTACTAGAAAACAAGCGTGGATCCCGTCGAGTACGACGGACGTGAGGGGTGCTAATACCTTCCCCTTGCGTAACCGACTCCCGAATCCAGGATTTGGTTGCGATGACCATTCCTTTCCCGTATTTGCGGTAGGTTTACTCTGAGCGTTTCCTTTCCCTCCGTTGGGATAAATAACGCACGGTGGCGACTCTTCTGTTCAGCCGGCGCCGATTTTCGCAGTAGCGACAAAGACCAACTCGGAGGCATCCAGATGAAGGGAAAGAGCTAGACTAGCCAGATTAGGCTCAGCATCCATATGAACAAAGGGCATCTGACTCTTGATAGGCACACCTAACAAATCAGCATACTCCTCTAGTGTAGGTGCGAGAATAAAGTCCGGGAAAGTAAAGCATCTCAAAGGAGGATCGTAGAACTGCAGCAAGGCGTACAACCCATTCAACTCAGACACAGAAGGTTTACGAACCAAGCTGAGCAGTTTCACATAAGACTTTCTGAATTCACCTCTCACAGAATCATCTGCCAAAGCAATCAAACTAGACAGCTGAACAACATCAGGAGTGGGGAGCTTGTAGGCCACAGTCTTCCTCAGAGAACCCATGATAGCACAATAGAAGGCAAGAAAACCTGAACCGGGGGAAATGGTACCTGCAACACAAACACACGTTAATGATATGCAAATGAGTATGCAAAGCAATGCAAAATGCAATCATGCAGCAGGAGATCAAGACGACTGTGTTGTTGAAGAGATGAAGGTTCTGTATCAACAAAACCACAATACTGCTTTGTCAAGAACAACCATATCTCTGATGAGAAGAAAACCCTGATATTGGACCATAAATCTGCTCTGTCAAGAACAAACACATATCTGATAATAAGTACCTCTGATACAGGACCATAAATCTACTCTATCAAGAACAAATACACATCTGATGATGAGAACCTCTGATACAGGACCATAAATCTGCTTTGTCAAGAACAAATACACATCTGATGATGAGAACCTCTGATACCAACAAAACTGATTCACTATCAAGAAAACCAGGTATTCTGAAGGTTAAGGTTTCCTGCAACAAACCTGACCCTGCTCACAGGTATGGACCTAAACTGACACAAGTTCGGCATCCTATGCGGTCATCAGCGTCACATACATTCAAGAGAGATGATACGATACCCAGAAGGTGTGGCATCACCATCTCCTGAAGCGACCTCACTCAGCTGAATCCCAAATGATCGGCCCCCAGAGTCGACAATCCTCCAAACCAACAACCCCTCAGGCCCAAAGGGCCGGAAAAAAAGTCAACCGGGAGAACCTCGTCTGAGCGTGGATTTCATGAGACACTAGTGTCTGCAAAGCAAGCATGCGCCCACTAATTTCCACAACTAATGCTAGGTACACTCAAGCCTGGGTCTGGCTCCTCACTCATCAGAATGCCCCTCCCACAACAGCACAGATAATCATATCATACTGAAAATAAAGCACGAGAAATAAAATGTGATAAGTAAACACAACCCAACAAGTAAACATACAAGCGCTAGGATTGACTCTCGCAGGGGACGTTGGATCCCCAAACTGACTCGCATAAGGGACGTTGGATCCCCAGGAAACTATCAGAGTCCCCAGCAGAGTCGCCAGCTATCGCTATTGCGAAAATAAGGTGCCGGCAAAACAGAAGAGTCGCCACCTTTCGTCATTTATCCCTCGGGACGGGAAAGGAAACGATCGGAAAAACCTGGCGAAAAGGTATAAGACAAGGTCATCGCAACCATTATCTGGGTTCGGGAGTCGGTTACGCAAGGGGAAGGTATTATCACCCCTCACGTCCATCGTACTCGATGGGATCCACGCTCGTTATGTTTATCTGACGGGTTGGTTTTATCTATCTACCTATCAAGGCTGGTCTGAAAAGAAAAGAAAAATGACTCGGCAAAGCGTCACACTTTATGCCTACGTATTCTCATCAGAGAATGAGAAATCAGAGTCAACGTAGTTCGGATAACTACAGGTTACGGTGAAGGTGGCTCGCCAATACATCAGTATTGTGCCTACGTACTCTCAACAGGTATGAGAGATTAGAGCTTACGTAGTTCGGGATAATATAGCTTACGGGGATTCAGATTCATCTGTTTTATCGAGTAGGGTTAACAAACAGTTCCAGCAGTTTGGTGTACGCGGCTCGACCCTTGGAGACTTAGGCGTTACCGTTTGCGGTAGAACTAGGAGTTAACGACACTCTTTTACGGAAGAACTGTTTTTTATGGATGTTTGCAACCAATATCGCACTAGAGACTATGACCTGAGAGTGAATGCGTCGCATGTCACCCAAAGGGTGCCATACTAAACATCCAGACTGTTGAAAAGAAACTCTCCAACAATCCTTTCTCAGATAGCTTAAGGCTCGTAATGTATGACATCAGTTAACCTTTATTACTGTAGTTTAATTTGTTTTGAGATGAGAAGAGAGAACGAACAGGTTCAGCTAAGGGGAGACTATCAAGTCCTAATGTTGTCATGCCAAGGATTCATCCTATGGTTGAGGTTTGAAACAAGGAACTCCTAGAAGTTATCATGCATAGGTTTCAACCTAAAGTTCTAATCATCACTTCCTTATCAAAGGAAGTGAGACTCCTAGGGGATCATGTCAGGGTAAACAGAAACAAATAAAGCATTAACTAAACAGTAAACAGTAAACGACTATAAAATGCATGCAATGCAAGTGAGGGAGGAAATGTGTGTGGGGCATCAGCCTCCACAAGCTCATCTCAACCTCAAGCCAGATATGAATGACTGCAATCATACAGAAGAAATAAAATGCCATCAAGCAAACCACAAACCACACAGGCAAGGGAGCGAAGCTCTACCGAATACCAGCAAGCAAAGCCATACAGTAAAAATACAAGCAGAGGGAGAAACTCAAACTCTAATGCAATCATGCTCCTATCTTAACACAATCTAAACATGAACTTATTATAATGCATCAAGCAAATCAGACAAGTCACATCAATACAGTTGCACAGAAAGAAAACAAACAGTCAAGAGAGCAGATCAACAGCCCCCACAGCTTCACAGCAAAGCTCTCCTCTGACAGCAGTTCAGTCCTCAGTCTTCAGGTGCTCTTCAAGGCTATCATCTTCAATAGAAAGTGTCAACTTGCTTCTTCAAGCTCTCAATGCCTCAAACACAAGTATCAACTTGTTCTCCAACTTCAAGCTTTAGCTCTTCATTTGATCTCAGCTGGATTTTCTTCACAAGTGTCAACCTGTTCTTCCTGGTCTTCCAGCTTCAGCTCCAATGGAAGTCTCCAAATACAGAGAAGTAGTAACTTCTAGTATCTTCAATATTCTAACAAGGAACTCCATCCTCTAGCAAGGGAGAAAGATTCATCTAACAAGAGCAAGGTTTGGATAGTGGAAAGCAAAGTGAAGACCAAAGGTCACCACTAAACACCCCCCCCCCCCATCAAAGAAAGGAACCCTCAAAGGTTCTACCAACTTGGGAAGAGCCACACATCCTACCAAAGGAGGGATGAGGCCTTCACAAGGGGACCTTACATCATAGGGAAGAATTGAAGTGATCAACACCTTCCATGTTTATGAAAGAAGAGAATCTATCTAGAAGCTCTACTTACAAACCTTAATCTTAACACCTAAACAAAACTACTCCAAAGGAAGAGCAACCTTTAAGTCCAAGCTCCACCATGCATTCCTCAGCAGCCCACAAATGCCTTCAACATCATCCAAGAGCAAGAGAAGCAAAACCCTAATCTAAGGGAACTAAAGAAATCATTCTAGTTGAATTAGCAAGTTAGGATCACCTAAAACCTAGTACTAAAGTTAATCTTAACTAAAATACTAAAACCAATTGTAAAATCCTACAAAAATAACTATGGGAACCTAAGTCAATCATGAATCTACCATACAAAATCCAGGGGTTAAATCATCCACAAAGTCCTAGAAATAAATCCTAAACTATGGGGTACTAAGGTTAAACCCTAAAACTAGAGCACCCAAAGTTCCAACTTAAAAACCAACACTTAATTGCATCACAAAAATCTGAGAAAAATACTAAGGGAGCATACATGTCTAAACTAGCTACACACAAAAAATCAACTCAAAAATCATCACCAAGTGATCACACAAAATTCATCAAACCAAGGTATCAACCATAATGGATTTAATATCAATTAAAATACAAAAAATGCAATTAAAATAACAAATGCATGAACTCCTAATCTTTTAATTTGTTAAAATTCTAGACTCATTCATGAGTCAAGGGAAAAAAACTTGGATAAATTTGAGTTATTATTTTATTTTTTATGAATTATTTTCCAAACTATACGAAATGCACAAAATAAAAGAAATAAGAAAGAAATTAATAAAAGGTGCGTATCAAATAGCAATTCACATCAGTTTATTTCACAGATTGGGCCAAATGGGGGGTGTGGATATCACTCAGTGCACTAAGCCAAAACCAAACCAATTAATGAAACGGTGCGTTTCATCTCAACTCACTCTTCAGAGCTTCAACAATCAATCGTGGCCTTTCATTCCTTGCCCAAGTCAATGGTCAAACGCTCATCTGACGGTTCCCATGCATCGTCCCCAATTTGAACTCAGATGGAGGGAATTCTCCAGACGGTGGCCAGAGCTGCAGCGCCACCTTCTTCTCCGGAGAGGTGCTCGTCTCAGGTCTTCAAAAATGTTAAAACGAATCATCATCTTACTCAATTTTTCTCACTGAATCCAAATCCAATCTCCAAATTCTCTAATTCCTCCTCTAACTTAAAACCCGAACAAAGTTTCAGAAACCACTCAAATCTTGATCATCATGATTCTTAAAATTAATGACACTAATGTAAACTAAACTCATCAGAGATCACATTCCACTATCCAAACATGAATAACACTCCAAGAATCATGAGAAATCCATCTCAACAGAAGTTGCACAACACCTAGCATTGTCTCTAACCGTGTAATTAACCATCCTAAATCCATCTAGATCATGAATAGAACCTAACCACATGAAGATTTCTATCTAACACTGCCTTAATTAAGCATAATTTCAATTTTCACAAACCTGGTTTCAGATGAAGAACAGGTGCAGTTCTTGCTCGATTCCTCCTCCACAATGATCCAGATTCACTCTAAAACTCCTTCCAAAGCTAATGCAATCTTCAATTTCTCTTGGATTGGCCATGAACTCAGAATACGATTTCAACTTGCAGCTGTGAAACTTCAACCTCACTCTCTGCTTCAGGGATCAATCTTCACCAAAAAAAAAATGGCTGAACACACTCTAATGTTTATATAGAACTCAATGGAAATGTCTAGAACTTTCTGTAACCTTCCATATGAGATTTTCAATTTCACTTTCTCCTTCAAAATACCATCCACACCAGTCACGATTTTGGCTCTCTTTGGGCATGAAAATGCTTGGAAAATTCATCTCATGAGATATTGAATTGGTTTGTTATGATTATTTCCTTGTTTGCAAGCCAATGGTTCATGTTGGTCATGTTGCTTCATCATGAAGAAAGGAAATGAAATTGCATGAATTTGACCTCAAACCAAAATTACAACATTGCCAAAGTTTCTAAAATGATTTTTCCATTCAAAATGACCTATAATTTTGCCTTGTTTGGACACAAAATGAATTATTTCAATTTTTGGTCATTAATTCTCTTTAATTCTTCCTTTTTCAAAATTCCTTGAACCAAGTCTCTCCTTGAGCCATTTCAATGCCTCCTTGATGCATGGTCAAGGTTAAAACCCCATTTTGAGCAACTATCTAGTTGAACAAAATTTCATTTGAGATCTCTAAGTTGGTGAAAATGACCTATAATCAAAAATGACCTATAATCACAAATTCCCAAAATACCCTTGACTTGTCAAAGCCATAACTTGAGTTCTAAAAATCCTATCAAGGACTTATAGTACTCTATGGGAATCTAAGAGAATAAGGAACAACATTCATGTTGACCAAAAGTTGATAGGAATCATCCTTCTAGGGCAAAAGTTTCATGCAAGTTGGGTAACTTTCAAGCCCAAAATTCACATACCTCAGATGACCTGTAATTTGTCAAAGCCATAACTTGAGTTCTACAAATCCTATCAAGGACTTATAGAACTCAAATTAAATCTACGAACATGATCTACAACAATCATGTTGGGGTCAAGAAGAGATGACAATAAGATCTTGAGATACATTGCCTTGAAGATAGGGGTCAAACTAGGGGATTTTACACTGTCAAGCCTTAGAAACCCTAGCCTGAAACTTCTCAAACTCTTCAATCATGATGAGTTAACCTTGGAATCATCCTTATAACATCTCAATGTATCAATCCATGATCACATGGCTCTTGAATTAGGTCTCAACCTCTTTCAAATCCTCAGTTGACTTAGGGTTGACCCAATCAAACCCTAGTTGCACCAATCATGGCTGAGGCTTCTTAATCTTGCACAATGACTTGTCTAGGCCTTAAAGTGATATTAAACACTTCTGATGAGCTCTCTCAAGACCTCAAGTCTAACTTCAAGGCTTCAGAATCATCTGATGACTTCCCACAACTCAAGTTAGGAGACACACCTTCTTGGCTTCAATCACTCTCTCTAAGGATCTTTCAACTTCTCTGACAAGGATATCAACCCTTGAACACTTGAATAACCTTCTTAACTAGCTTCAAAGTCTTGTATAGCCCTTGATTGGTAATTATACCTATTGATCTCCTGCATACATGTCAATGAAATGCAAATGATAATGCTAATGTGAATGAAATGAAACACAAGCTAGGTAATGAAGTGTTGGACAAATTTTGGGGTGCAACAATATAGTGATTTGATCAGGAGGATCGTGTGCACCTAGTGTGCTTGATATTGGGTGCGATGCCTTGGTGTCTGCATAGCATGTTGAAGGGATTGAATCGTTGCTCAGATGGGGCGTATGCAATTCACCCGTGCTCTAAATGGGGAGCGTGGACGAGATTTGAATCATTGCTCAGATGGGGCGTATGAGATTCACTCGTGCTCCAAATGGGGAGCGTGGTAGGGATAAATCGTTCCGCAGATAAAGTGTATGCGATCTATCCTGAGATTGATTATATAAGCTCAGGAGGAGCGTGGTAGGGATAGATCGTTGCCCGGATAGAGTGTATGCGATTTATCCTGAGTTTGAGTCGGTATCGCATATCATTGTGTCGAGTTGCATATGTTGCATTGTTTGTGTGCTGTGTTGGTGTGGGACAGTAGGTCCGGATTGTTGTATGATGAAAGATGTTTATGTGTTGTCTGCCTTTTATTCATGTACATTATTATCATTATATGTTGATTGTGATTTCTCACCCCTTGCTTTTGTTGTGGTCTGTGCTTCTTCGGAAGTACAGATAATCCAGGTGTGTAGCTAGCTTGGATTGTGGCGAGTTGTAGGTATGCTCTGATACGTAACACCGGGGGCTTTGGGGAGTTTTATGTTTATTTGTTTATCTGACGATTTTGTGTGCCCCTGTGGCGTATCATGTTTTGTTGAATCCTTGTGGTGGATATATATATATATATATATATATATATATATATATATATATATATATATATATATATATATATATATATATATATATATATATATATATATATATATATATATATATATATATATATATATATATATATATATATATATATATATATATATATATATATATATATATATATATATATATATATATATATATATATATATATATATATATATATATATATATATATATATATATATATATATATATATATATATATATATATATATATATATATATATATATATATATATCTTGTATAATTTGGGCGTTGGTCGTATATGATGAATATGACATTTATGTATATGACGTGAATATATGTATATATTTCCGCTGCTTACTTGTTGAAAATCCATTTAATGAAAGGTTTTGTTGAGTTTCTTTTGTGACATCCCGTGCTGTTGGGGTGACTCTGATTTTAATTTGATTTAAATTGCTATTTATTTTAATTTGGGGAGCGGGGTATTACATCCCTGGCGTATCAGATAGATTTTGAAGCATTTGATCCCAATAGCCGGGAGGTCCACTATCAATAGCGCTTCCGTAATTAAGCTCAATGCCCATGTTTTCGTAGGATTGTCGGGGAGGTTGGGTGGAGTATGGACGGTATGGTTGTCTAAATTCGTACATATAATTGGGTTGGAAACAGTGTGTTGGTTGTTGTGGGGTTTGGTAGTCAAATAGTGGATAGTTGGAGGTGGTAGGGTCAAATGAGTTATCTGGGCTATAGGTGGAGAGGGTAGGCTCAAAACACGTATCAGGGCTATAATGGTATGGTGGTTAATATTGGAACTGGGTGGGTGGCATGTACGGGTCATGGTAAGGATGTTGTTGTTGATGGGGGCACGTATGGGTTATGGTAAGTTTGATTTTGGGCACTGGATTGCTGTTGTGTGTTTGACGAAGAAGCACGTTGCCTTGGGTCAACCAAATAGGTTGGCTTAGACAGAAATGGCTGAGATGTTGTGACAGACCTAAACCAAGTCATATATTGAAGGTTTGGCCTAGCCTCGTGCATAATATGGTCGGTTAAGATGTGCTGCCTTCTATTCTTCCAGTGTTGACACATCTTCTTCGCAAACTCCTTCCAATGACTGAAACTCCACTATGAGTCCACCCGCTTTTGACGCCATTTCCCCAATGATGTCGGAGCATCTGGAATATCCTGATGCATCCCAAATTGTAGCTTCGCCCTGTCACTTTGGTGCATCTCCACCATAGTGAACCTAATGATAAGTGTTCTTAATGTCCACACAGTAACATCATTGGGGTCGGGCCGATGGTCGAGACCCTCGTACAGCATCTAGACAAACTACAATAAAGGTGGATACATTTAGTCAGACAAAGATAGACAAGTTTATGCATATAAGTTAGCCAAATTAAAGATAAATAACTTACATCATCTGGCCCAAGGTGGTCGATGAGGTTGCGATATTGAATTAAAGAGTGCCATGGACATCTATGATAATTCATCCCTGGAACAGACCACCTAAAAAAAGAAACACATATAAGTTAGCAGCTAAAACACATCTCACAAATTATTGGTTGGTTAATAGACTTCAAAAGAAACTTACTTGTTGGCGTACGGGAATGTAAACGGATTCCAGTTTACCAGAGCAAGTGTTGGAATCCTAGACCAACCTCACACTTGTAGGAGATATGTGCAGCCATAGAAAGTACATGATATTTTTTTGAATTTTTACAAAGTGCACTATACAGATGGGCCAGGACAGCTGATCCCCAACTATATTCGTACACTTTGTTTATGTTTTGTAGCAAAGGTAAATACATAATATTTAGGCTATTTCCAATGCCCTCTGGAAATAAAAAGTGACCGAACAAAATCATAATATAGCACCTTGTTTTGACTATTTTCTCATAGTCGGTGCTATCCTCACGCAAGACAATATTGTTGTATTCTTCTTTGAGGTATTTTAGATTTATTTCCTGACACCTCGAGCGACCCTCGCGTTCTTCCTGAGTTGCATCCGCACAAAGAGGGGCGCCCAATAAATCTTTGCAAAGTTGGTCAGGGACACCAACTTTGTCATTGACGACCTTACCATTGATGTGTAGGCCAAGAAACATGTAGACATCTTGAAGAGTCATAGTACACTCACCAAAAGGTAGGTGAAGTGTATGTGTCTCCGGTCTCCAGCATTCTAACAACGCTTGAATGAACTTCGTATCGAGCGAGTATGATTTGATTTTAATCACACCACCAAACCCATAATGATGAAGGTATCCCTCTATGAGAGGGTCGTGTGGTATGTAATCATGCACACGACATCAAATCTTTGATGCATCCTGCAAAATAATTAATGTTTCGTTAGTTTTATAGGATAACTAAAGATCGTAAACATAGACAAAAACTAAAAACATACAAACTCGACGATGTTTTCAATCGTGCCTCTGTGAGAGTTTTCCATTGTGGTTTACGAATTTACTAGGTGAGTAGAGTTTGAGGGTTTGAGATTTTGAGAGATTGAGAAACTGAGAATTTGAGGATTTAAGACTTTAAACTTTGCTAGTTTCAGACTTTGAGAGTTGGAGAGCTTAAGTGTGAGCAGATTTTGTTGGGTAAAGTACCTCTATTTATATTCCACGAATGCATGTGTCTTGTAAATGAATGCAGGGCAAGTGTTTTGATGCATGTGTCTAGTAAATGCAAGCAGGGCAAGTGTTGTGATACATGTGTCTTGTAAATGCATGTGTCTCGTAAATGCATGTAGGGCAAGTGTTGTGCTGTAATGTCAAGCATGCTGCATGCAAGTGTTGTGTTGCCTTGTCAATCAGTGTGGCGACTTCACAAGAGTTTGGACTGTGTCGCCAAACAGTCTGGCGAATGCACTTTAGCCCAAAATCTCATTTGCACTATGTCGTCAATCCTAGTGGCGACCGAAGGTTGAATCTTAGTCTATTTGAAATTTTTTTTGAAACTGGCTTTTATTTGGTAAATAGGAAAGAATAGTTGGTTAATCTAAATAAAATTCGAAACATTATTTAACTCTTTAAGTTAAGTTAGACTTCTTTTGTTGTTATTTATTATGGACAACTCAGGGACTATAAACTTCGTAAGTTAAAAAAAAATAGAGAAATGCAAAATTTAATAATATAAAGATGACTTTACTCATTAAAATAATTTCAAACAAAGTTATGTAATATCATATAAAGAAACTGACTTTCTATATTAAATTTTGAAAATAATACTTTCTTCTGTTCACATTTAAATATCATTTATAGACCTTATTTTACCAATATTAATGAAAGAAAATGGTACAACCAAAGATACAAAAAGGAGATCAAATTAGTCTCATCAAGAAGAGATAAATCTAAAGAAAGGCATGTCTAACCTATTCTTTACAAAATTATTCTGAATTTCCAAAGGATTGAAATCAAAAACTATAGAGTAAATTGTGTTAAGAGCAATATTTGCAAGGTAATCAGCACAAAAATTTCCTTCTCTAAAAAGACTAGATATAATAGGGTTAGAATTAATATATTTTCCTAGAAGATTTATCCAAGTGTTTCTAAGCTTTCAATAAATCAAAAGAGAGTTGGAAAAGGCTTTGATGACCAAATAACAATCCATTTCAATCCAATGCTTATTCTAACCCTGCTGAATCGCAAAATCCAAACACTTGATAACAACTCCAGCATCATAAAAAAAAGAAGAGATAGGTTCGATGATCTCACCAAAACCAAGAATGAAATCCCCAAGTGTTTCCAAAAAATTCCACCAACATTAGCAGTGATTGAGGAAGCATTGAAGGCTCCATCACAATTACACTTTATCCAACGGGGATAAGAAGACACCAAAGAACCTCTTTGATTTTTGGGAGCACTAGGAGGTTAGATATAAACACCAAAAGATTTAATGGAGGAAAAATGATTAAGGGAGATGAAAGAACTATTAGAAGTGTTGCCTCTTGCAACTTTCACCATCATGTTGACCTTATGGATGGAATCCTAGATGGAAGTTTTCTTATTCTTATACTTCAAATCATTCCTTTCTTCCCAAATTTGAGTAATCAAAAAAATGATAACAACTTTAACACCCAAAGGTGCTTAGGCAAATCTGCCATCCTTAAAATGAGAAATCAATTCTTCAATAGACGGAGAAGTCAGATTCAAATTCACTTTGGTCTTGGACCATTTCCAAATGCTCTGAGCATAACTACAATTGATGAAAAGGTGCTCCAAAGTTTCAACATCCGCATTACAAAGGTAGAATCTAGAAGCCAAAGCAATTCCTCTTTGCATAACCAGGTTGTCCGTAGATAGTTGCCCATGAATGATTTTCCAAACAAGAAGCGAGCTTCTATGAGGAATGTGACACACCACACCTTTGAAGCCCACTTAAAAACTGCAGTAGTGGGGGATATAAAGGTATAAGCATCCTTGAAATGAAATCAGAGCATTCATAGTTCATCTATACAAGGTGAAAAACTCTTGATAGTGATAAAGGTTCAAAGAGAAAAGTATGTGTTCATAGCAATAACACTTACTTTGAGTCTACAAACTCTATCCTAAGTCTAAGTTGAAAGACTAATGACTCTAACAAGGTCAAAAGGAAAAGATAAGTGTTCATAGCAATAACACTTACATATAGTCTACAAAGAGGGGTCATTTCCTTTATTTTTGGACAAAAGACAACTATAATATCAATCAAGATAGGCTTATAACATATCAATGATAATGGCAAACAAATAGTGCACAAGCATTGATATCTTGAAGTGATAACCAAACATCATTACAAAGACCAAATAAGCCAAATAAGATAAGAACTCATACAAGTCAGTAGCTACATCACAACATGTTCAACATATTTCAAATATTGAGAAATGATCAAAAGTACATCCAACATGCATCACATCATTAGTCACACATTTGTCCATAACAAATTCACAAGAAACAAGTCAAAGATGATTCAAACATTGAGATTAAAGTATGAAACCAAAACGGGGCAGTAGCAATATCAAAAATTTCAACTCATAAAGAATCTCATGATATCAAAAAGGTTCAACAAGTATCAAATTCAAGACATGAACAAACAACTAGGCATGCATCAAACAATATCATCCATAAAATGAAGAAAACATTCAATGCAAGTAAAAGAGACAAATGAGCAAGAAACAGACATTGAAAAAATGGAAGTCAGAAGCTCAATCAAGTCATTCAAGTCATACAAAAGCACTAAGCATCAAAGAGATCCACACAAGAACATTAGTCCTAAAACTAGGTCAAAGACAAACCAACATCTTGTTCAACACATCACCAACTTGAGGCATCAATCAAAAATATTAAAATGGCCAAATAAATACAGTTTTAAGTCTCTATCTCAAGGAAACACACTCAAGAATATGTAAGGAAAAGATCCCCAAAATATTTGCACAAATGCACAAAAAAATCCAATCAACAAGTTCAAGATACTTCACTAATCGAGCATGAATCGAGGCTCCACAAACTCAAATGAAAGGTAATCAAACAAGTATAATCAATGAACAAAAAACCACTCAAACATCAAGTAATCACGTATCAAAATACGTCCAAAAACATGGCTCAAGAAATGTCTTAAAAAGAATCAAAACACAAAACCCTAGTTCAAGGGTAAATAGGTAAAATAACCTTCAAAATTAATTTAAAATAAAATAGGAAAATAATGAAAAATAAAATATAAAAATTATCATAAAAATCCTAAGATGTGAAAGTATTATAAAAATATTTTTGTGGATTTTTAATGTAAAAGAAATATTAAAAATAAAATCAAAATGTAAAACACAAGAAAATAAAATAAAATGAAATAATGGAAGCGGGTGTATCAGCAAAAAGATTGAACAAGGAAAATAGTTGCAGCACTGATGGGCCAAAAAGTTGGGGGTGTGAAGAGGAAGCATGTTAGGCCCAAGATAAAAGCAAGACCAAAACTCTGAAAACAAATAAAAAAATGCCACGCGTGCTTTCTCATTAATGTGTTGGCACACACATCAGCGCCACATGACCCAGTTAAGGAGTTAGCCACACCAACTCAGGCTTTCATGACCAGACGCCGGAACTAGTGCTCTGGTCGTCTTTTCCGGCAACGGCCACCGAAGCTAGTCTAAAACCTCACCAAAACTTACAAAATCTTACATCATCTTGCATGGACTTTTGTATAGATCACATATATGCTAACATTTTCCATTAAAATTCCTCCTAACACGATGAAAATAGGCCACAAATAAATGATGCCCATATTGAAACTTTCACAAATCAACATAACAAGTATTCAAACATGATCAGCACTAGCATGGGATCTCAAATATGTTAAGAATAAACTCAAAACAAGTATGGCATGGGAGAAGAAGGTTGCAGAAAAAGTTACCAAATGGAGAGATCTATTGCTCCCTATCTTTGAGTAAATCCTCAGCAAAGCCTCTCATTTACCTTCTAGTAGCTTCAAGGGTAGTGATATGAGCAAGAAAATTAAGTGAAGATCTTTGAAGTGTGAGATTTGAAGAGAGAGAGTTTTGGTTCTCAGTTTCTTCACAATGAGTTTCTCCCTTGTGTGCTAAGGTTTTTAAGTTTAAATACTATAGTTTTATGTGGTTAAAATTAAATTTTACTAAGTATAACTTGGTTGTGGTTGTTTTGCAAAATTTGAAAATCTTGTGAGTGGAGTGAGAATAGCACAAGTTTTCTTGGCATGAGGGTGGTGTTGGTTGTTTTGTGAGTGGTAAAGGAGCAGAAGGTGACTCAGCATGAGAAAGTAAGGAGACCATTCTTGGTGTGCAAGTTTTGTACATTTTGGTGCCTTCCTCCTTTTGGCAAGAATGTTAAAATTTGTGCATGAGGTACATGCATGTGTTTAACTACATTTGACAATGTTTGGTGATGCTCAAAAGAGGTACAATGCATGGAAATTGGAGGCATGGGTTGTTGCATGACAAAGAGATTCAATATGTACCAAACATGAACAACATGACATGCATAACCACCATATCAATGTAGCCAACTTTGAACATGTATATCTTAGTGTGTTTTGCTCCATTTGGTGTGTTCTTGAGATCAATGGAAATTATGAATATCAATGAACATTTCTCATGTTGAAAACAAATTGAAATGAGGCTCGGAAGGTTGTGAAAACTAGCCTTGAAGTCATGTCCAAAAACTATCCAAAGTAACTTAGAAAAATTTCACTAAGTCATGAATTTTGTCAACTTAAAAACCTTAACTTTAAAAATCCATAACTTGATATGTATTAATCCAAATGGAGATTTCTTGGCATCATTGGAAAGCTTGAAAAATAGGGAACAACTTTCATGTTGAAAGAAATTAAAATTGGAGCCTAGAACCATGAGAACAATGGCATTGAAAACTCAACCTCCAAGTTGAATTTCAACACTTAAAAAAATTCTAAGTATGGAATCTCAAATCTTATTTTTCTCAACTTCATTTTATCCTAACTTGAAATATATGAAAGTTTTGGGAATTCCTCCTAATTGGCAAAGTTGTAGTATATAATAATCTCTTCATATTGATCTTTGGACCAAAGAAAATGGATGTCTAGGTTCGAAGTTATGGCCTTGGCAAGTCAACACCAAATTAGGGTTTTCTCATAACTTCGAGAAATTTCCAATTTCTTCATTGTTGCCCTTTTTGCAAGTAACCTAAATTCTATTGTTTTTTCTTGATCAAACTCAATCATAAAACATATTTTCATGGAACTTGACTTGAGAAGTTCATATTTGACCAAAAAACTTAAAGTCAAAGGTTTGACTTTTTAATCAATGGCTTGTATATCAGATGAATCTTCACTTTTTAATCTTCAATGATTTCAATATCTTGAGCTATTTGAACACCATGGATGGACTCCAAGAGTATATTTAAGTGTCTTGAATCATGTCTCAACGTTTGAGATCATGTCTTGATCAAAAGTCAGGAATGTAGTTGACTTTGGTTGAAAAACCCTAATTTCATGGCCAAATAAATTTTATCTTTGAAGAACTTTCAATGAAGCCATTTTGAATTTGATATTTGATGAAGGGAGATATTTTAAGTGTATGAGAACTTGATTGGTTGATGATCCATCCCAAACTTTGACATGTAAATTCTTTGAGCCTCTTGAAGCAAACCTTAATTCCATAGATGAACAGAATAAAACAATGTCTGATAATTTGGTTAGCTATGCATGAATGATTGACCTAGAATGTTATGCAAATGGTGATGAAATTTAGAGGTAAAATTTGGGGTATGATAAATTCAAATCATACTATCAGCAGCAGCAGGAAGATTTAAATCAAAATATAAAGGGACAAGGGAATTAAAGAAAGGGAACCACAACTTCCAGTCACTAGGAATGTTCCAGTTGCTTACCGAAATTAAATAAGAAAATTTTTTGTTGGGAATAACACCTTTAGAAGCTAAAAAATCCAAAGAAGAGTAGTTAATCAAAGGTTGACCTCACAAATTATCAAACCAAAATCTAATGTCCTTTCAAGATCCAATAAGCCAATGTGCATTGGAGATTACATTGATAAGCCAATGTGCATTGGAGATCCAATAAGCCTATGATAATTTATATTCCCTTTAGGGCTTAATATCCTTTTTATAAGAATGGTTGCCCAGCTGTCATTTCTACTAAACAACTATCATTAAGAGGCTGACAACATTTTTTCCAAGCCAAGATGAACAAACTTCTCTTATGAATATCTCCTGTCCAAATGAAATTTATGCAAGCTTGGTCTATCTGTTTGATTAAAGAAACTGGCCAAGAGTAAACAACCATAGTGTATGAAATCATACTGTAAACAGTAGACTTGACATGGGTTAGTCTCCCTGCCATAGATAGGAGAGACCCCTTCCAAGAAGATAACTTGACAATTATTCTTTCAGTAATAGTAAGCAAATGGAAAACTTTAACCCTACCCTTAAACAAAGGAACTCCCAAGTAAGTGAAAGGGAACCACATCTAAAACCAGTCAAGTCAACAATATTCCTAAGCTTTATATGGCTGACTGCCCCAGGAAAGATGAAAAATTTAGAGAGATTAATGTTCTGACTAGAAGCGACAACATACTCAGGGAACACCTTTTTGAGAGCCCTAATTTTATAGGACTTACCAGTGCATAATATAAGAATGTCATCAGCATAAAAAATGTGGGAGGGGATGAAAGACTTCTTGGAAGATTTGATGTGGTCGAGCTCCGCATTTAGAAACAACTTGCCAGTGCTTTTGCTTAAAACATCTTCATCTAGACAAAACAGAAGGGGGGAGAGAGGATCCACTAATCTCACTCCTTGAGAACACTTGAAATAACCATGTTGGACTCCATTGAAGTTAATAAAAATGTTGGCAGAAGATAAAAGAACAGCAATCCAATCACAAAACTGCTTACAAAAACCAAACTGCTTCAAGATAGAAACCAGGAAATCCCACCTTATAGTATCAAATTCCTTAGCAATATCAACCTTAAAGGCCAAGTTACCATAAGTACATTTGTTGTGTAGATCATTAATTGGCTTCAGAGGCTAAACAAGTGCAAGCTCTGATGTTTCTCCCATTAATGAAACCCCTTGGTTCAGTGGAAATGATTGAAGGCATGATGGAGGAAAGCCGGTCAGCTAAAATCTTTAAAACAATTTTGTACTTGAAGTGGGTTAGCTAAAGTTAATTAATATTACTACTTTTAAAACAATAATTAGTTTTTTGTTTATATTACTGTTAATATTTTATTAATTTATTTGATTTTTTTTAGTAATTAATTTTTAGAGGTGATTTTGACAAAACTCCAATCAACACTACTTTAAAATTTTAAATGACACTTAAAAAGTAACAAATTTTTCTTTAAAAAGTAATAATTAAAAAAGGACGGAGACTAGTTATTAAATCAACAAAAACATAATATAAAATTAAATAATTATTAGTGCAATGAATGTTTCCCTGATGAACTTAAATCGTTTCCCTACAAGCTGTCTAACACATCATAACATAAACAAGGAAAATATCAGATAGTTGAGAACCAAATTATTCAAGACAATACTCTAAGACTAGAAAATTTATTATCCTAGGAGCTTAAACTTTTTGTGTAGTGCCTCCAACAGTGTGGCCTTGTAAACAGATTTTAGGAATTAACTGTTATTGGTGGGCTAAAATACATGAAAGGAATCTCGTCAATCCTACTATTAATATTTCTTACATAGTGATATCTACAAAACAAGTCTTCCAAAAATTAACTTTTAAAGGAGACATCAATTTAACTCTTTGTTAAAATTAATGTGTTATAGCCACCACTATCTTTATTAAGTATTATGAGAGAATTGGAATCACCACATTATAAATATTGTCTATAATTAGACTTACGATACAGTTATATCATTAAGATTGAGAGAATCAAAGAGTCCTCATCTTGATTACAAACTTATTGTATTCTCTATCAGTTTCCTTCAAGCCTATAAAGGCTTTGTAATGCTAAGTTGTATGTAAGCAAGAAAAAAGACAAAAAAAGTGTGTGATGGATCTAAATTCTGCAACAATATATTTTATCACATACAACCTCTAGAATACCACCAATAGTGTGGTATTAGAGCTTCAGATCCTTACAGTTGTAGCAAAAACCACAAAAATTGTGGCTTCCACAAGAAACTCTTCCACAAATTATAGCAATGTTAAAGTTCTTTTTTTTGAAGGAGAGAATTATAATTTTTGGGCTATTAAAATGGAGACTCTATTCACATCTTTGGATATCTTGGAGTTCGTCCAAAACACGTATGAAGATCCAGCACCGATAGAGGTGGGAGAATCAAAATAAAAGGCTGAAGAATCAAGCCAACGACTTGAAGAATTGAAGAAGAACAAGATTACAAATGCTGGAGTTCTCTGGATGATTCAAAGAGGAGTCTCTATATCCATTTTCCCAAGGACTATGAGATAAAAAACATCAAAGGAAGCATAGAATATTCTACAACAAGAGTTTGAAGGAGACTCAAAGGTGAAAACTGTGAAACTTCAATAGAGTTTGAATGAATACTTTAATAGACTCTTTGAATTGGTGAATCTAATAAAGTCACATGGAGATACAATATATGATCTTAGAATTATTGATAAAATTCTGATTAGTTTGACAGAAAAATTTGATCTTATGGTGGCTATTATAGAAGATACTAAGGATCTATCTGTCGCATCTCTGCGAAGAGGGGCCGGCAAGGACAGAAGAGTCGCCACCGTTCGTTATTTATCCCAAAGAGAGGGAAAGGAAACGATCAGAGAAAACCTATGGAAAAGGGAAAAGACAGGTCATCGCAACCATATCTCGGGTTCGGGAGTCGGTTACGCAAGGGGAGGTATGAGCACCTGTCACGTACGTTGTACTCGACGGGATCCGCGCTTGTTATCTATCTAAAAGGGTGTTAATCTATCTAGGCTACAGGCCACAGGGAAAAAAGCAAAGGAAAGAGACTTGATAGAACATCTCCATTCTATGCCTACGTACTCCCTCGTGCAATGGGAAAGTCAGAGTCAACGTAGTTCGGAAAACTACGGGGGAAAGGGGGGAAGGTTGCTCGCCAAGACATCGTCGTCTTATGCCTACGTATCCTCGTCAGGTACGAGAAATCAGAAAAAATATAGTTTGGGCTGACACGACCATAGGTTGGTTCAAGTGTTTTAACCGAGTAGGGTTAAACCTTCGTTCTAGCAGTTAGGTGTATTGCTGCTCGACCATTAGAGACTTAGGCGTTACCTGTTTGTGGTAGAACCAAGAGTTAAAAACACTCTATTTGAAAATGGTTTTAAATTAATTCCGAAGGATAAAAAAGGTTTGATGTTCTTTTTTTAGTTTTTTTATAAAGAAGAAGTGAATTGAATTGTGTTTGTAATTTATGTTGCACTAAAAACTATGACTTAGGAGCGAATGTGTCGCATATCGCCTAAAGGGCATACGCTAAACACTCTAGACAATTGAGAGGAGGCCCCCCAATCATCATTTCCCAAATGCTCAAGGCTCATAGCGTACAACACTCATTATCCTTTATTACATGTTTTGAAGATGTTTGGAGATGAGAAGAGAGAAGACACAACTAAGGGCAAACTAACTCAACCCTAATGTTATCATGCATTGTGCTTCTATGATTGGGATTAAGAGGGAAAAGACTATCCTAATGTTAGCATGCTTGGATTGAACACTTAATGTCTGTCCTACTCCGATAGGGACTAGGAATCCTAAGGGATCACGGCAGTGAAAACCAAGTAAACATAAGATAAATCAATCACAAGTAAGATGAAAGAAAGGAATGCAAACATGAAATGCAACACAAAGAAAAGAGGGAGGAAAAAAGTGTGGGGAAGCAACCACCACAAACACATCTCAACCTCTTATATGCAAACAAAGAGATGCAAAACAAAAGAAGAATGCAAGCAAAAGCACTCAAACAAGTCCAAGCAAAAGTGAGATGCAATGGGAGAAGTTACAACTCTTACAACCATTCAAGCATCAATCACCAAACCAAAAGGCAAACAAAAGCAAAGGATGAAACCATAATCAATATGAGGATGGGAGAATAGGCTTGGACAACAAGCAACACAAGAAGAAATCTCAACCAGGAGCATCAAAGTGATCATGCAAAAAGAAGGCACAAAAGATTCTCAAAGTGGCATCTCATTCAAGGCAAACTTAAAGTACAAACAAAGGGTACCAAATCAACATGAATGAGTTCCAAAGTCCAACGGATGGAAGTGAGAACAAGAGAAGAAGGTTCACAAACCAAAGAAGAAATCAAACCAAGACAAGTTACCAAGTAGGGCAAGGTAAAGAACCAAAGTTCAAAACACTTTCAACATTCAAATGCAAATGGAAAGCCCTAATTAAAAGTAACTTGCAACACAAATCAAAGACAATTGTCTTAGAAACCTGAACCGATTTCTAACGTCTAAGTGACACATTGGATTTAATCATTAATCTTGGAATTAGGTAAAATCCTCACGCTTTATCTCCTTTATTAGATTTTGAGCAAATTGCCTTTAATTTCCATTATGATTTACCTTTGTCATGATTACAAAATTCTCTCTTTAAACCCACTCCACTCACTTTACACACTTGCACAACTATTCACTCCCACACTTTCTTATTTTCAAACCGAAAAATCTCCCAAACTCCAAAACATATTCCATGCATCAATGGCTTCACAACAACAACAAGAACAATAGTATTCTCAACAATATTTATCTCTTGAACAACAACATGAAGCAAATTTCCAAAAGATTGTTCATAAAGATGTCATGTATCAACCTCCTGAGTACACTTCACACCTTCTTCACACTCACGGGACACCATCAATTGTGCATCCTAACTAGTTTTTATATACTTATGATACATATGACACTTCTGAAGTCACTCTTTTCACACCTGAAGAAAACTTGGAAGTTCTCAATGATCTCATTATTTATTTTAGAAGCTTGAAGGTCATGGTTTTGATCTTTGTAAAGCTGTTCAAACTCAAGGGTGGGACATATATTTCGATCATCTTCAAGGTCAAATAGCATCCTTTATATTTGGTAAAAAGATTGTCATCACTAAAAGTCTTATTGCCAAGCTAATTAGTCATGATGATAATGGAGTCAAGTTTGAGATGATGAGCGAGAGGAGATCTGATACAGCTGATGTGCCCAAGGCTACTTCCATCACTAGAAGCCATTCCAGCAAAATCAAGAACCTTCATCCTATTCTGAGGATTTGGGCAAGGATCATTCTTGGTTGCTTCAATTCCAGAAGGCCAAATAGTTCTTCAGACTACATCAACATAGATAAGCAACATAGATAAACCTGCCTCACTTTATCTTTTGGTTTTTAATAGATTTTATATGGGATTTAAAGAATGGAAGTAGAAAGATGAAATCTTGGATTCCCTGCGGAAGACTTATTTCACATATTCTAATGGAGAGCCGTCTGATAGACTCTCTAACAGATGATGAAAATTCTCAAGGACTGGTTGTGGAGGCAAATCGCCACATATAACACAAGTCTGCAAAACATTGGTAAATGCAGGTTTCGATGATGACAAATTCCCAGGATAGACTGGAAAGTATGAATTCCAGATCCACTAAACCAGATGCAACATATCACCCACCATATCCTTCTTTCGCTTGTCTTAAAATTTCTGAAATGAATATACTTTGAGTTGACAAAATGCAATCATGACTAAAGGCATGAAAAACCTCAAACTAATGAAATTTTGCAGGCTTGCAGGACATGGGTCGACCATAGGGTCGGCGTATCCATCAGAAAAAGGGCAAATCAGTCAGCGCACAAAGCATGCGTCGACCATAGGGTCAGCGCATGAAGGAATGATATTCCAGCGGGTCAACGCATAAAAGCATTGGTCGACCATAGGGTCGGCGCACAAAGGAGATGAATTTCAACGGGTCAGCGCACGCCGACTGTATGGTCGACGCACGCTGATGAAATTTCCAGAAATTCAAAACAGCACAGGCCATGCGTCGACGCACAGACCTGTTATGGTCGACCGTTCGCACGGAAAAACTGTTTTAAAATAGTTCCCTCTCATATTTGAAATACTGTTATGTCTTGAAGTTTGTTGGCACTATATATACTTGCTTAAACACTTGTGTCTAACAACATTTTGATATTCTTTTGATTCATGTGTTCAAAAACAAGAAAGACTGAAATAGGTGTCCAAGATTCATCATCTTCATCTTCAACATCTCACAACATTTCAATTACACACAATCATTTTTGAAATGCATGTGTGAGAGATTCAAGGTGATAAGGTTCGAGGCTTAGAATCAAGCTCGGGTTGAAGATTGCGACAGGTTCTTTCTTGAATAAAACCATTGGGGTTTTTTCCCTCCAAGATTGGTTTGAATTTTGGGGGGGTTTTTGGACGAGATTCTTCATCAACGATCAATCGAGCGAAGGTGATTGTGAAGAGGTGGTCTTCACAAGTCTAGTAGCGGATTCAGTGATTTTGAAGGGAAGATCTCGGGTTCGATTTGGTGCTGTTGAGATCAGCCGGAGCCAAAGGTTTGAATAACAATGTGTTCTTCAATAAGGTGGCTGGAGTCGGAGGTCCATCAACACAAATCGAAGAACTTGATTCAGCTTGAATCAAGGGGCAAGGAGTGAAGGCAACTTTCAACACATTGAGATTTTTGTTGTATATTTGCTGCTCAATCCTTGTATAAACTGTTCATTCAAACAGGTGATATCTATACAATATATCTCAATTCTAGTTTTAGAATTGAGGGCAGACGTACCCCGAAGCGAGGACGACGGGGGAACTGCCTCACCAAATAACTTGTCTTCTCTATTTTTCAGCATTTACGTTTCAGCTCAAATAAGAAATTTTTGTGTAAGCTCTATTGTCAAAATTGTGATATCAATTGAGTAAGAGGTTAAAACTTTGTTTTTAACTTTAAAAGTACAACAATACATTGTACTAGGCTGGTTGAAATCCCTTACTCAACATAAACATCACTTGGAGTGTTTTTGCACACCAAGTGTTTGACATATTGCTTGAACCAAAATTATCTTACTTGTGTATCTAGTTTTGGTTTGATTTTGAATCATTGGAACTAGGAATCCTTACAAATGAAGTAAATAATTGATAAGCGTAGTTTGTGTTGTGATTCTAGTTTTCCGAATTGTCATTAATCCATAGGCTTACGTATATCCGGTTTTCCAATAACCGTTCGTTTTAGACTATATTTTTCCTCGGCCGCTTCCGCACTTAAAACATTTTTAAAACCAATTTTAAATTGGTAGCGCCGACTCAAATTTTAATTGGGGATCTATTCAACCCCCCCTTCTAGATTCGTGCCATAGTCTAACAAGTGGTATCTAGAGCTCCGGTTATTCGGTGCTTCAAGTACAACGAGATAGAAAATGGCAAACGAACCTAAAGTGGCGTACAATAGGGCTCATATTTTCAACGGTGAAAATTATAGTTATTGGAAAGACTGTATGCGTGTGCATATGAACTCCATAGACAGAAAAATATGGAACGTTATCCTTAATGGTCCAATAGAAATTACTATGACCAATGCGGATAATGTAGTTGTGCCAAAGCCTGAAGCACAATGGACCGATGACGATGAGAAAAAATACAATTATGATTGGAAAGCTAAAAACGTCTTAATCTCCTCATTAGGTGTAGATGAATACTATCGTGTATCCCATTGTCCTACTGCTAAGGCCATGTGGGATTCACTACAAATAGCCCATGAGGGGACAAACGATGTTAAGTTGGCTAGAATCAATACATTAACTCAAGAGTTTGATCTCTTTTTCATGGAGCAAGGGGAAACCATTGCTGACATGCAAAAGAGATTTACTCATCTCATCAATCGTTTACATTCATTAGGCAGGCCTGTTTCAAATGATATTGCTACTAATAAGATCTTAAGATGTCTAAACAGGGAATGGCAGCCTAAAGTGACCGCCATCAAAGAAGCACATGATCTTACCTTATTAGATTTAACAACATTGTTTGGCAAATTACAAGAGCATGAACAGGTACTCTTGAGCTTAGACCAACGCGAAAAGATGGAAAAGAAAGGCAAGACGAAGGTGAGTGAAAAGAAATCAATAGCTCTCAAGACTTCCTCCTCGAAGTCTCAAGCAAAAGAGCAAAATGATTCTTCCTCGAGTGATGAAGAAGAAGAGGACACAAACGAAGATATGGGGTTGTTTGTTAAACAGTATAACCGTTGCGTGAGAAAGAACGACATCCAACATTCCGAGAGGAACTTGGTAAACTTCCGGAAACAATCAAGACACTCCAAGGATGATGACTCGAAAGGTAAAAAGACTAGAGGGACGTGCTACAAGTGTGGAAAGCCCGGTCACTACAAATCGGACTGTCCAATGAATAAAAAGGGAAAGGACAAGGAATCATCAAAATCACACAAGAAATCATCAAAGCCTAGAAGAGCGTACATAGCATGGGAAAGTGACAGCGACTCTTCCTCCTCTAATGAAAGTTCCAGTGATGAAGAAGAGTCCGTGAATCTATGCCTCTCCGCAAATCAGAAAAATAAGAAAAAACAGGTACGTCACTCTAAATATGATAAGTCCTCAAATATGTCGCATTCAGAATTACAAACCGCATTTCATGCCTTACACAATGAAGCAGTTGAAGCCTTCAAGAAACTTGCTTCTAATAAGAAACTCTTTACATATTTAGAGCATAAAGTTAAAGAGTCCGAAAAGAAATTAGAGGACCTTAAGGCTTCCATTGTGAAAGGCAATGAATCGGATTGTAAAGACGATAGAAATCCTTTCAACTTCGGGTGTGGTACTTGTCATATTTGGCAAGGTGAGGTTAGAAACCTCAAGGCCAAATTAAACAAAGCACTTGAGCCTAAAGTTACATTTGCTATTGATAAAAAGGATTTTAGAAAAAGTATGATTAACCCATACCAAAAATATGCATATGTAATTAGGGATCAAGCAAGTGAAAGTGTCTCTAAAGTTGATTTTGCTTGCTTATATTGTTGCAAGAAAGGCCACTCCATTGGTAAATTCCGGTTTAGGAGATTTCTTGTTCCTAAAGGCATCTACCAATGGTTGCCCAAATGCAACCATTTTGTCGCTAACCTATTAGGACCCAATATGCCATTGGGTACCTCCTTGTGCTAATTATGTTTTGACAGGTGAAATGTGTCGAGACCACCGAGAGAAGATGGGTTCTCGATAGTGGGTGCTCAAGACACATGTCTGGAGACATATCCTTATTCATAGACTTTGTGGCTAAGAAGAAAGGGTATGTAACTTATGGTAATAACAACCGCGAAGAAATACTAGGTAAAGGTAGTGTAGGTAATCCCGCCTCTACTATGATTTCCGACGTATTGCTTGTCGAAAACCTTAAACATAACCTGCTTAGCATTAGCCAATTGTGCGACAAAGGATACAACGTATCCTTTTCAAAAGAGTGTTGCAAAATTGTGCATGAAAATGATAAGAAGAATATGTTTAATGGTTTTAGAGTAAACAATGTATATATGCTTGACTTAAATGAAGTATCATTAACAAGCGACAAATGCCTCATAACTATGAGTGAAGACTCATGGCTATGGCATAGGCGTTTAGCGCATGTTAATTTTGACTTACTCAATAAGGTAGTCTCAAAAGACCTAGTCTTAGGACTTCCCAAAATAAAGTTCACCAAGGATCACCTTTGTGATGCTTGTCAAAAAGGGAAGCAAACGAGGATCTCATTTAAATCCAAAAAGATAATTTCAACAACGAGACCTCTTGAACTTCTACACATGGACTTGTTTGGGCCGTCTAGGATCAAAAGTCTAGGAGGAAACTATTACGGGTTCGTAATAGGGGACGACTTTTCTAGGTTTTGTTGGACCATCTTCTTAGTAAGTAAAAGTGATACATTCGCCGCTTTTGAAAAGTTTGCTAAGCTTTCCCAAAATAAGTTAAATACAAACATAGTGTCCATTAGGAGCGACCATGGAGGTGAGTTTGAAAATCACTTATTTGAGGAATATTGCGGTAACCATGGTATTGATCATAACTTCTCCGCTCCACGCACTCCTCAACAAAACGGGGTTGTGGAGCGTAAAAACCGTATTTTAGAAGAATTGGGAAGAACAATGATTAATGAAAGTGGTTTACCTAAATATTTTTGGGCCGACGCCATTAGTACGGCGTGCTATGTTTTGAATAGGGTACTCATTCGCCCCATTCTAAACAAAACACCGTACGAACTTTTAAAAGGGCGAAAGCCTAATGTTTCTCACTTGCACGTGTTTGGATGTAAATGTTTTGTATTAAACAATGGAAAGGAAAACTTGGGCAAATTTGATTCCAAAGCCGATGAAGGTATCTTTCTCGGATACTCTCACTCGAGTAAAGCATATAGAATATATAATAAACGATTACTTGCTGTAGAAGAGTCTGTACATGTTACCTTTGATGAGTCCTACCCGAGAAATGTCGGAAAGGATAGTGTTGTTCATGATGCAGGTACATCCACTGAAGACACACTCAAAAGTGGCGAGACGGGGATTGATCAACCTGACAAAGCCAAAATTGAGGAGGATAAGGATGCACACCGTGATGCAACAGAGGAAGTTCATCCGCATTCAAACGAAGATCTTCCTCAAGAATGGAAGTCATCTAAAGACCATCCAATTGAAAACATTATTCGAGACATCACAAAGGGTGTAACAACTCGAGCTAAGCTAAGTAATTTCTGTTATTACTTCGCTTTCGTGTCACAGATGGATCCTAAAAACCCTAGGGAAGCCCTACTCGATGAACATTGGTATTTGTCAATGCAGGAGGAACTGAATCAGTTTACTAGAAATGAGGTTTGGGACCTTGTCCCTCCTCCACGAGCTCATCGAGTAATCGGCACCCGATGGGTGTTTAGAAATAAACTGGACGAGAACGGAGTAATAACTCGCAACAAAGCGCGTTTAGTCGCGCAAGGGTATAACCAAGAGGAAGGCATCGACTATGAGGAAACCTATGCGCCGGTTGCCCGAATCGAGGCTATACGCCTTCTACTTGCTTTCGCTTGTGCGAAAGATTTTAAATTATTTCAAATGGACGTCAAAAGTGCGTTCCTTAACGGGTTTATAAATGAAGAAGTCTATGTTGCTCAACCACCTGGTTTTGAGTCTCATGAGTATCCTGATCATGTCTATAAATTGAAAAGAGCTTTGTACGGTCTTAAACAAGCTCCTAGAGCTTAGTATGAGAGACTAAGCAAATTCTTACTTGATCAAGGCTACTCAAGAGGAAAGGTTGATACTACTCTCTTCATTAAACGTCAAGGAAAACACTTAATTCTTGTACAAATTTATGTTGACGATATCATATTTGGATCCACTAACATGAATCTCGTAAGAGAGTTTGCTAAGCTTATGCAGGGTGAATTCGAGATGAGTATGATGGGTGAACTCACATATTTTCTCGGGTTACAAATCAAGCAACTGAAGGAAGGAACATTCGTGATCCAAACAAAATATTGTTTGGATCTTCTCAAGAGATTTGACATGGCAAATGCAAAAGCCATAGACACCCCTATGCCAACATGTGCAAATATGAGTAAAGATGAAAGTGGCAAAGATGTTGAGGTAAAAAGGTACAGAGGTATGATTGGCTCGCTTCTCTATCTCACTGCTTCGCGTCCCGACATTATGTTTAGTGTGTGTATGTGTTCCAGATACCAATCATGTCCTAAGGAATCCCACCTAAAATCTGTCAAACGCATACTTCGATACCTATCTGGTACTCCGAAGTATGGATTATGGTATTCTAAGGGTAATGATTCTTCATTGGTAGGCTTCTCTGATTCTGATTTCGCCGGTTGCAAATCAGATAGGAAAAGCACCAGTGGTACATGTCACCTATTTTCAAACTCTCTGGTTAGTTGGCACAGCAAGAAACAAGTGTCTGTTGCTCTGTCAACCGCCGAAGCGGAATACGTAGCCGCCGATAGTTGTTGTGCGTAAGTCTTATGGCTTAAACAACAACTATTGGACTTCAATTTGAAACTAGAACGTATTCCAATATTTTGTGACAACACTAGTGCTATAAATCTTACCAAGAATTTGGTGTTACACTCGTGTACCAAACACATAGAAATTCGACACCATTTTCTTAGAGACCATGTAGATAAGGGTGACGTTGTCTTTGAACACGTCGATACTAAAAACCAACTAGCGGACATTTTCACAAAGCCGCTAGCCAATGAGCCCTTCTTTCATATCCGTCGAGAACTTGGTATTCTCAATATTTCTGATCGGGTTTAACAATTGCTACGTTCAAATTTAATATATTTACAACTATGTTTTTGTACCACTAACAATCATTTTGAGTTTGTTGCAAGTGCAAATCTGTGGTTAACTAGAGGAGTCGGTATAGAGGTGATATTGCTCCTTTCTCCTTCTTTTTCTTCTCTCTCTCTTAGCATTCATGACTTGAAAATAGTTATATCGTTCTACAATCATGGCACTTATATATGTATATGACTGTTGCTGGTTGATACTATGTGTGTTGAATGCATGTCATATTGTGAAAAGATGAATAGGCATGATAAATAGGCAAGTGTGACATTCTGCATAACTTAAAATTGAAAATTTTGAGTTTTTTGAAGGTTTGAGTCGACCTTAACAGGACAATGGTCGACGCATCCTATTAATTTTCAAAATTATCAAAAACTATACAGTATGCGTCGACGCATGCAGGTCTATGGTCGACGGCTCGCTTGAAAACCCAGAAATTTTCTCCTTTGAAAAACGTTCCAATTTCCCTCTCCCCTACATTAAATGTGTTATGATGTTTTGACATGACATTCATCTTGTGAATTGCATCTAGACACCTAAATTGTCTCCTTGTCTCCTCTCTCTTCCCAAAAACCCTAACACCTCCTCCTATTAAAGACCTAAGTATTCTTCTTCTCCAACATTATTCCCAAATCATTCTCTTCAAAGTTCATCTTCAAACTCCTCCAAAACTCATCATCAATGGCTTCCTCTCTCCGCAAAACTATCGGTAAGAGATCAAGAGCCTCTTCATCCTCTGCTTCAGTTCCGGTTACTGCTGTTTCTCTTGTTCATCCTCCTGCGGTTGAAAACTTCAACAAAAGTCTTAGCAAAAGGGCCATAGTTCCACAGCATGCTTTCTACCATGAAACAAGTGAGCGCTTGCATCTCACTCGGCTTCTGTCCCTGTTGGACTTTCAAGGGTTCGTCAATTTCCTGGAATGTAATACAAAGTACAGTGAAGATTTGGTCAAAGTGTTTTCCACAAATATGCGAGGTAACTTTCAAGATCATCACTTTCACACCTCTATAGGAAATAGACTGGTTAATATCAATTCTGAAGTATGGAACAAATATTTTGATATGACTGTTGATGCTGATGCACCACCTCTCCATGAGGTAACTGACACTCGTACGGTGCCGGGTTAGGAATATAAGAGGGCTCTGAATGGAATGCTCAAACGACCTTACCCAGAGGCAATTGTCAACAGCGATGCTTTTCCTTGATCGGTCACAGCCGGGAAACTTAATACAGGGGAGCGCATCCTTCAAGTGGATCATCGCTCGTATATTACGACCGAAAAAGGGTGGCCTATCGCGTGTCAAACAAGCTGAGGTACATCTTATCTACATATTGCAAAACAAGATCAAAATAAATTGGCCTTACTATATTGCTAGCAGGATGTTTGCTCTGAGAGACTCAAGTAGAGGCACTGCTTTAGCCTATGGGTCGTTCATCTCGGAAATTCTTGCTGCTGCGAATGTTGTGTATCCAACATTTCCATGTGTATCAGTTTCCTCAGATAAAGAATTTAGCACCAAAACCCTTGCAATGATGGGGTATTTTTGGTGTGCTGAACGACGTTCATACAGATTTGTCCGACGAGCCAATATTCCTCTGGTGCCTAGTAACGATTCTGATGAAGAAGAAAGTGAAGAGCAGGGTGAAGAAGAAAGCGACGAACAAGGTGAAGAAGAAAGTGAAGAGGAAGGTGAAAAAGACGATGCAGAAGACAACACAGATGCAGAGATACAAGAACCTATCTATGGGACTCAAGATTATCATCAATCTCCAGTCCATGATACGGCTACAAATACCGATTGGGTCCAGTACTCATATCAATCAGAAGAACAAGAAGGTGATTCTACAAATCAAGGATGGGGCGATTGGCAATATACAGGCTGGACTACCTTGGGTAGATTCTATGAGCCATATCACGGCTACCCTCAAGACTACCAACCCTCTCAGCACTCATCACCTCCTCCGCCGTCGGATAACTCTGAAGTCATTACTATGATGCAGTCAATGCAGTTAGAACAATAAAACTTCATGAGGCGTCAAGACAATCAGATGGAGCAGATTAGAGCTGAGCTCCATGCCCAAAATGAAAGGTTCAATTCATTCTCTACTCGGATGAACGCCCGTATTGAATCTCTAGTTGAATCACATGAGCGACAAGATTGGGAAATCACCAACTCTCTTAGTCATCTCAACATGTCCGTCGAAGCCTTTTTGGACTTCTCGGATCCTTACCACAATCCAGATGCTGCATACCGAGGGAGAGGACGAGGACGGGGTCGTGGTTATTAGATTCATAGTTGCATATTTCATATTTTCTTATATGTTTTCGTCTGTGTACTTTTCATTTGTTTTGTATTATGTGTGCCTGAACATTCATTACATGTTTTCACCATTATCTATTAATTCAAGATTTTTGTTCATTATCATGCTTGTGTGTGAAGTTTGGTAATTAACTATCACCTATTGTCTGTTCTCTATTAATTGATGCGTTTCTCTTCTCTTTTTGATGGTGTCAAAGGGGGAGAAGACAATGTAGCAAGAAAACACCAAAGTCAAGTCAGGATATTAACAGTTCAGGATATTAACAACATTTGATGGTTGTTTGTTCTACAGCCTTATAGTGCAAAAGAAAGGGGGAGCTTGTGTATACTTGTGTGTATACGTTGCATATTTGGTGTTTTAATTGTATACAGGTTGTCATCATCAAAAAGGGGGAGATTGTGGAGGCAAATCGCCACATATCACACAAGTCTACAAAACATTGGTAAATGCAGGTTTCAATGATGACAAATTCCCAGGATAGACTGGAAAGTATGAATTCCAGATCCACTAAACCAGATGCAACATATCACCCACCATATCCTTCTTTCGCTTGTCTTAAAATTTCTGAAATGAATATACTTTGAGTTGACAAAATACAATCATGACTAAAGGCATGAAAAACCTCAAACTAATGAAATTTTGCAGGCTTGCAGTACATGGGTCGACCATAGGGTCGGCGTATCCATCAGAAAAAGGGCAAATCAATCAGTGCACAAAGCATGCGTCGACCATAGGGTCAGCGTATGAAGGAATGATATTCCAGCGGGTCAACGCATAAAAGCATTGGTCGACCATAGGGTCGGCGCACATAGGAGATGTGTTTCAACGGGTCAGCGCACGCTGACTGTATGGTCGACGCACACTGATGAAATTTCCAGAAATTCAAAACAGTACAGGCCATGCGTCGATGCACAGACCTGTTATGGTCGACCGTTCGCGCGGAAAAACTGTTTTAAAATAGTTCCCTCTCATATTTGAAATACTGTTATGTCTTGAAGTTTGTTGGCACTATATATACTTGCTTAAACACTTGTGTCTAACAACATTTTGATATTCTTTTGATTCATGTGTTCAAAAACAAGAAAGAGTGAAATAGGTGTTCAAGATTCATCATCTTCATCTTCAACATCTCACAACATTTCAATTACACACAATCATTTTTGAAATGCATGTGTGAGAGATTCAAGGTGATAAGGTTCGAGGCTTAGAATCAAGCTCGGGTTGAAGATTGCGACAGGTTCTTTCTTGAATAAAACCATTGGGGTTTTTTCCCTCCAAGATTGGTTTGAATTTTGGGGGTTTTTGGACGAGATTCTTCATCAACGATCAATCGAGCGAAGGTGATTGTGAAGAGGTGGTCTTCACAAGTCTAGTAGCGGATTCAGTGATTTTGAAGGGAAGATCTCGGGTTCGATTTGGTGCTGTTGAGATCAGCCGGAGCCAAAGGTTTGAACAACAACGTATTCTTCAATAAGGTGGCTGGAGTCGGAGGTCCATCAACACAAATCGAAGAACTTGATTCAGCTTGAATCAAGGGGCAAGGAGTGAAGGCAACTTTCAACACATTGAGATTTTTGTTGTATATTTGCTGCTCAATCCTTGTATAAACTGTTCATTCAAACAGGTGATATCTATACAATATATCTCAATTCTAGTTTTAGAATTGAGGGCAGACGTACCCCGAAGCGAGGACGACGGGGGAACTGCCTCACCAAATTACTTGTCTTCTCTATTTTTCAGCATTTACGTTTCAGCTCAAATAAGAAATTTTTGTGTAAGCTCTATTGTCAAAATTGTGATATCAATTGAGTAAGAGGTTAAAACTTTGTTTTTAACTTTAAAAGTACAACAATACATTGTACTAGGCTGGTTGAAATCCCTTACTCAACATACACATCACTTGGAGTGTTTTTGCACACCAAGTGTTTGACATATTGCTTGAACCAAAATTATCTTACTTGTGTATCTAGTTTTGGTTTGATTTTGAATCATTGGAACTAGGAATCCTTACAACTGAAGTAAATAATTGATAAGCATAGTTTGTGTTGTGATTCTAGTTTTCCGAATTGTCATTAATCCATAGGCTTACGTATATCCAGTTTTCCAATAACCGTTCGTTTTAGACTATATTTTTCCTCGGCCGCTTCCGCACTTAAAACATTTTTAAAACCAATTTTAAATTGGTAGCGCCGACTCAAATTTTAATTGGGGATCTATTCAACCCCCCCCCCCCCCCTTCTAGATCCGTGTCATATTCTAACACTGGTATCTTTTGTAGGATGTTTGTTCAACGCCAGGAGTCTGAAGAATATGAGCATGATTCCTGCTGTTGAGAGCATAATTGTTGAAATTCCCAAGGAAGAAATTCTCAAAAGAAGGACTCCTCTGGAATATTTTCCTATGTTCTCCAACCTAGAGTTAGCGCGTTATGAATATAGAAAGGCCAATAGAAACTATGCTAATGCTACTTCTTTTGCTCTTAAAGCCATCAAGGATATTAGAAAGTTTGATCAAAAGCAAAAGAAGAGAAGGAAAAGCTATTAAGGAGATACAGAAGTTCGCAAAAAGGGCTAAGGAAACAAAGGAAACTCTGGAGGCATCTTCTGAAGCAACCCCAACTGGTGCTACTATTGCTACTTAAACTAGTGTTTCTTTTGAAGCAACCTCTACTACTTCTGCTATTGTTGCTACTGAAACTATTGTTCCTTCTGGTGCTCATCAACTCACTTTTGTAAATAGTTCATCCATCACCACATCCACCATAACATATTCCATCCCATTCGTTCTGAAACCCATTGTTCCCTCTGCTCCCCAAACCACTAATCCAAATATCAACCTATCTTTGGACATACAAATCACAATCATTGTACACGTATCTGTTGATGGCCGTCTAACCTTTCCACAATTTGTCCTAACCCAATCTCAATGCACCAAACTATCCTAACTAGGAATTTGTCGCCCCTAATCCTAAACTACTTCAGAAACCCCTCAACCATCAAACAAACCTTATTATGACACTCACACTCATCTCTCAACCATCAATTCGGATTAGGAGTCAAAAACGGAGCTTTTTGTCTACCCAAACAACCCCTCTCAACCCTTTTCCATCTAAACACTCTTTCAAATCAACATCCGCCCAACTTCTATGGATGTATTATTTGCACAATTTGAAGAGTATGATGCTGGAAAAAAGACACTCTCATTAAAGCTTGCAATGGAAATGAAAACTTTTATGAAGTATCTAATATAAATAATGCTTTCGAAAAACGGATTGGAGCTGGTTCTGAAGAGCTAGAAGTTGCTTTTTTGAAGGAATCTAAGAGAAATTTCCATGCCATACTCTCTGGTATTATTGAACCTCTACTTCAGAAGGTTCTTACTACTCTTCTTCTCCCTGCACTAGAAGTGATTCCTCCTTCATCCCCAGTTCTGACTTTTTTGGTTCATACTGAGACTTCTATTGAAGTTGCACGTGTTTCTAGCACCAAGGAGACTTTGGGTTCTGAGGACTACATTCTGAAGAAGTTGGAGCATCTATCTGCAGAGAACACTGAAGTGAAATAAAGGACGTCAAAGACTGAAGGGCTACTTGCAGAGATTCTATCAAGACTGCCTAAACCATCTAAACCTTTGTTTTAAGAAAACTTTGTGTTATCTTTGTTCTGTTTTTTTTCTTCTTCTTTTCTGTACTCGCCTGTCTATTGGGTGAAGTGAAACTTTGTTGGGTTTATCTACTTTTTCTTTTTTATTTCTTTTTGACTGATGACAAAAAGGGAGAAGGAGCGTGTATGATTATGATATATCCAATTCCACTTATCAAAACCCAAACATGTTTATAATCATTTTTAAATTGGTAATCTTTTGATAACTTTGAAAAAGTTCATCATTCTGACCAAGTGTTTCACGTTCTAAAGCATTGAACTACGTGTTTAAATTGATTGAAGCTAAATCAGACATATTAGAACCAGGAATATACAAACTTTGAAACCTGTAATGTGAACAAGTTCAACCAGTGATATGTTCTACCGATTCTGATATTCATGACCTTGCTCTAATACCACTCATAGGAGAGAATCTCTGATACCGGATATCAGAATATTCTGATTATCTCTGATACCGGATATCAGAAAGTTCTGATTAATTATGACCTGATACTCAAACAAGGATTCTTAAAGAATACTATTTTACCGAAGCTGTTGCAATATGGGGTATTAATTCATTCACTTCCATACCCAAGATGTTGCAATCTAGGGTATTACTTCATTCACTACAACCAGGATTCCGCCTTACGAGAGGATAGCGACCAGATCTCTGTCTAAAGAGAAAGTTGTAACAACCTGGCTTATGCCACAAGGGATGTTATTTCTTTCATGCTGATTTAAAATTTTTATGTGTTAAGAGTATTTTAAGTCTTAAATTCAGGGGGAACTTATAAATCTAACTCTGAAATTCTAAGCATAAAAATAATTTTTAACAATATAAAATTCAGGGGGAACTTACAAACCTCACTCTAATATTTTTTATGATTAAACTATGCAAAATTTGTTCATAAGAATACATGGTTTTGTCATCATAAAAAAGAGGGAGATTGTGAGAACAAGTTTTGGTTCTGCATCTGGACTTTAGTTTTGATGATAACAATATAATGTTTCTTAGAGAACAATTTTGTACGCTAATGAATTTTGTCTAGTGTGTAACTTTTTCTAAATAGGTTCTAACTCTGAAGCTATGACGTGCGACGTCATTAGGTTCTGGAATCATCATACTTTAACTCTTGAGAGAAACAAGTGCTAGAAAGCTCTTAGACAATGGTTCTGAAGAATGTTCGTTCTAAAGCTTCTGATCATGACTCTAATTGAAGATGCCTTTTAAGGATTGCTTACTTTCAAGATTCTGCGCTCAAGCTGTAAATTTTGAAGACACTCAACTAAGCCCTTGATTCTTCTAAACATGCTTCAAACAACATTTACTCAAAATCCTCTGAAGATTTGAAGATCAGATTAAACCATTTTACATGAGATAAATAGTCTTCAGTATAAGATCAAAACATTTCTTCCACTACACAGATTTCATGGAGTAAGGACATTTATGCTGTACAATTTTGTCTCCCACCATTAATGACGGTTATTCAAGGCGCCCACTCATTCTACGAATGTCTCGAAGATCAATCAGACAGGGGAAGAATTATTGCAAGGCTCGCTGCTCAAGAGCACGGGGAGTTATCCTCTCCAGAGGACGGTTAATTAGAGTCACGTCTCCAGAATACATACTAGGGCATAAGACTTCAAATTTTCATAATACCTCCTTAGGCAGGTTTCTTCATAGGTTATGCCACACCGGGGCATAATTTGTCACATCACATCTGCATGATTCATGTTGATAGCTAAAACTTGGTATCCCCAATAAAGTTTCTCTCCCCGACAGAGATTGCCAAGGTGTTACCGTCCTCGACAGAACATTGTGAAATTTCTTATTATCTTCCCTAGTAGGATTCCAAAAGTCTTCCTTCCCCAGCCATGGTTGGATTTTGTTGTTGTTCTCCAGCAAAAGTTTGTGTCTCCAAACAGGGCAAGGATGGTTTGTTTATGCCCTCTGAGCAGGTTTGCCTCCCTTGAAAGAGGCTCGTTTGACCTCCCTTCCCTAGTATAGTTTCTCACCCTCGTAGGGTGCTTGTATATGAAATTATAATTTCCCCCAACAGAGTCTCATGGTTTCATATTCTCCCCAGCAAAGCTGGTTATGATGATACTTCCCTGGCAAGGTCATCATTCTCCGTAGTTCAAGGCTCGATGGTTCTTAGCATTTTCAGTAGGTTAAAGCCTAATTGTCATTGGCAGTCTCATAAAGGAGGTGGTATTTTTTTCCCGCAGAATGTCGGAAGAATAGAATCCTGGTATTATTTCCTTAGCAGTCATGTGTTACTCGCAGAGTGGAAGTTTAAGTTGGTTATGACTCCGAAGACAGTTCAGTTTGTCTTTCTAAGTGGAGTTGGTTTTAGTTTTGCAGCACCCCTCTCGATGGAGTGTCCTTCTGCATATCATAAGCATCATTATATTGCATCCTCAAAATGCATAAAATTTCCATTTGTATGGAGCATTACGCCATGGAAAATTCAAACATGCATTCGAGGTATAAGCCAGGTTTGATACCCTTTTTTCTAAACTTTTCCCCGGCAGAAAGCGGTGTAACTCAGGAGAGATTATTTAACTTATTCCCCAAGTGGTAGATCCATCAATCTTACCCTTTGATCGTTATTCCCTAGCAGAGTCATCTATCTAGGATTCCATTATCCCCTCAGAGTCGTTTATTGATTAGTTCTTGGCTCTTTCATCCATTGTTAAGGTGCTAGATGCATAAATCTCGATATTTTTTACGCTCGTCCATGTTTGTTTCTAATTTATTAATACTTCATTTGTATTGATCATAGAGACTCGTCCGTATTCATTCAACACCCGTCTGTGTTCCTTCGAAACTCGTCCGTGTTTGTTCAAGTTTCATCAATACTCGTCCTTATTGATCTTAAATTTTTAGACACTCGTCCATGTTTGTTTTAGTTTCATCAATACTCGTCCGTATTGACCTTAGAATTTTAGGCACTCGCCCGTGATCCTTCGACACTCGTCCATTTTTGTTTTAGTTTCATCGATACTCGTCTGTATTGAGCTTAGAATTTTAGTCACTCGCCTGTGATCCTTCGACACTCGTTCGTGTTTGATTTAGTTTCATCAATACTCGTCCATATTGACCTTATAATTTTAGTCACTTCTCTGTGATCCTTCGACACTCGTCTGTGTTCATTTTAGTTTCATCAATACTCGTTCGTATTGACCTTAGATTTTTAGACACTTGTCCTTGATCCTTCGACACTCGTCTGTGTTTGTTTCAATTTCATTAATACTCGTTCGTATTGATCTTAGATTTTTAGACACTCTTCGTGATCTTCAACACTCGTTCATGTTTGTTTCAGTTTCATCAGTACTAGTCTGTATTGATCCTATATTTTTAGACACTCATCACGATCTTTCAACACTCGTCCGTGTTTGTTTCAGTTACATCAATACTCATCTGTATTGATCTTAGATTTTACACTCGTCTGTGTTTGTTCAAGTTTCATCAATATTCGTTTGAATTGACCTTAGATTCTTATTATTACCCTCAACACTCGCTTGTGTTTATCCCTGAGGTAGTTGTGAGTCTTCTGTGTCGATCTCTTTTTATCAATACTTAGTCGTATTGATTCCTCAGTTCCTGTTTGTGTTGAGTATATAGTGTCTATTACTCAATTTCCATCAGCAGTTTCATTATTTTAATTCCTTAGAGGAGTCGTCTCTTCCCCTACAGAGTGCAAATTTAATGATTATTTTGGTATTCAATCTCCTTTTACCTGGAATATCTTCAGGTTTAAGTTGATTCACATACATATGCATTATTCACTAGGTGTTGCTTCACATACATATGCATTATTTACTAGGTCATATAATCGCAATCATTCATTTGCATAAGTTTCTAAGGTATCAGATCGAGGCTCTGGAAAGAATTAGGGTTTCCTACTGGTTTTAACCTTCTACTCATTGAAGATTAACTCAACTGGTTCTTTCATGGTTTATGGAACTAGGGATTGAATTATCATCATCATGAGCATCTTCTTGTCGAGACTCACCAAGTACCAAGGTCATATTTTTCAAGATTTCTTAAATTCCATCTTTATCAATATCTTTCCAAGAAGGTGCATTAGGATTTCTCCTTTTATGGTACTTAGGAGTTTTATCATTGTTTCAACCAAGAAGGCCATGGATTATGGTTTCATTCTAGAACCATCTTCAAGGGTTCTTCAAAACATTGCCATTATGTTCCTCATCAAGTTGAGATGTCTCTGTGGACTAAAAGTACAAAATTATAAGGTGAAAGATTCTCCGTATCCAAGACATTGTTTTCTTCTCCAGTGAACGCAAGTTGGGTTATTCATTAAGAATGCAAGTTGGTTTCCATTGAGAACTAAAAGATTTGATGGAGTATTCATTCAAGTGTGTAGATTGGTTGAAATCATTTGAATTGTCGGAATTGATTCAAATATACTAAAGTTGGGGAATTCAGGAATTTCACGGAAGGTACAAGATGCGAGTTATTCCTCCATCCTCATTCGACTCAATTTCATTTCACATTATTTACTAGTCATTTCAAACCCATGGCGAGTTATGATTATTAATTAATGATCTTTGATTATAACTTGAGATTAAATTTTAACTAACTTTTATCCTATGGTAAATTTGCAACATTAACTAAGGATCATAATTCGTGTTTAATTTCCAATTTAAATGTGTGATTCACCGTTGATTAAGGTCGATGGCTAATTGTGGTTAAATTAGTTGAGGGGTGTGATGAAGTCTTGGTTAAAATTTGTGATTAATCTTTGGCTTAAGCTTATGAATTTCTCGAGACATGCTTGTTGATTGATTTCTATCATGATTTTTATACCTGGGCGCAGTGATTGTTCTTGGTACGTGATTGTTTGGCTGTTGTGATTTCCATTCTCCCTTCGGATATCTTGATTCAATTTCATCTCTGATAAGTTGAATTATGATTAAGATGTAAGACTTAGTCTCTAACAAGAGCATAATAGGTTATATTTTTCCTTCATCATAACTTTAGGTTAAGAATTGTATGACAACATAACTTTAGGTTAAGAATTGTATGTCATAGACTTTAGTGCGTACACGTCACGAACAAAGTTATCCACTTCTTTAAAACACTTGAATAAGTACCAATCATTTTGTCCCTCGAGATGTTTTGTCAAACCTTTTTAGGAAAGACATGTTACCTCCGTTCTACCGCAAACAGGCATCGACCCTAACTGCTGGTACATGAACTTAGCATCATTCATAAAAGACATCTAACCAACCTGTGGTAGGTCAAACTACGACTGCTCTGACTTCCGCTTTATCGTCCAAATGAGGATACGTAGGCACAAGGCAACGATGTCTTGGCAAGCACAATACCCCCGTTCACCCGTAATTCTCCGAACTACGTTGACTTTGATCTTCCCATTGCAAGAGGGAATACGTAGGCATAGGACAATGATGTCCTATCGAGTCACCTTTTGTTCAATTTCTACTTAGCAGTAGGCTTTATATTAACACACGCTATGACTACAGCAATTAGCGTGGATCCTGTTGAGTACAACAGACGTGAGGGGTGCTAATACCTTCCTACCGTTAATCGACTCCCGAACCCGGGATTTGGTTGCGAGACCATGTCTTCTCCCTTTTTATGTTTTATCGATGTTTCCCTTTTCTCATTGGGATAAATAAAGTCTGGTGGAGAATTTGTTTTTCTGCCATTTATTTTTCGCGTTGCGACAACTGGCGACTCTGCTGGGGAAATGCTTCCCTGAGAGTCAATCCTAGCACTTGTTTGTGTCTTTTTCATTGGGTGTTTGCCTTTATGCTTTTATTTGCTTTATTTACCACTTGTCTCTGATTTCTGATACCAAGGTTTTGGTGACTTCATACTAAGGTTTTCTTTAATAATGTATAGGAAACATGTTTGAATTTCTCAACATGTTTTTAATTTAGTGACTTGCACTTGAACTTGTAGCCTTGGAGTTGTAACGACTCATATTATGAATTTGGCTTATGAATGTATTTTGTGTACTTTTTTTCGGAAACTTTGTAATCCTTTGATCTTTAGAGCTAACTTTAACTCGCACCCTTGAATGTTTAGAATTAAACTTGATGCAAATCATATAAAACTCCTTGAATAACGAGCGAATCACTTCTTGCCAAAATTCATAAAAAATGGGGCACATTGTAGTTTGATTGAATTCTAATAAAGCTTGAAGCTTAAAAAGTTGAACATTGACCTTACATATTCATGGTGAAGTATGAATCACTATTTGTCAAATTTGAAAGTAGAAAACATTATAATTTGACTTTGAACATTTGTAGAAAACATGGTGAATCAACTTGAATTTTTTGTAAAGAACATGGTCATGAATTTCAATTTAAGAACTCTTCGCCAAGTCTTGATTCAAGAAAGCTTACGTATTGATCACCAACTACCAACTAGAATGTCCCAACCCTTTTCTTAAGATCGAAAGGAAATTTTCATGACGATCCAACTTCATGAATAAAAGCCAAGTCTTGCTTGACCCTTTGTTACATGCACAATCTAAAGTTTTAGATGATGATGAAACTTGTTATGCGAACCATGCCTTGAGAAATCCTTCGAATGTGAGAATACCGTTTGTATCATAAAACCCTAATTTGTCCTTAAATAACCATGCTTCAAACCAATGGACAGGAGACCCTAATTTGTCTGGAATCTTTTGAGAAACCCTAATTCATCAGCAAACAAAAGAAAACAATATAAAGTATAAAGATATTGTTAGTTATGCAATGCATGATTGTCCTAGAGATGCTATGCAAGATGATGCACTAAGAGGTGGTATCTTATGGTAAAAAATTAAGGTATGATAGATATCACTGAGGTGATTTAGGAATTGAGGTGGGTTTCTCTTTTCTAGATGGGTTTCTATGTAGAAGTTTCACTGGGTAGGGAATTAAGTGATAAATTACCGGAGGTTGTATACTTAGAATTAATACTATTGATAGTGAGTTCATTATTGACTTTTTATCCTCCAGATGTAGGTTTTGTTTGACATCAAACTGGGTCATCATATCTTATTGTTATTTATCTTTCTCCTATGCAAAATTCAGTATATTATTGTGCTCTAAAATATATGTTTTAACAGATGTTGAAACATCTTTCATGAAACTGTTATAACTTTGAGATATCAAAATGTTCTTGTTCTGTCCTTGTTTTGTTAACCAGAGATCGATGTCTCGACATCTCTTAGGACATTTGAGATTTGTATACCAGAACTTCAATTGGTATCAGAGCAGGCATCATGTCCTGTTTCTAGATGAGTTCTAGGGAAGATACTTTCTGATCTTTTGAACAAGGAAGGAGATTATATGATCAAACCATCCATTACTATTGCGTTCAAGGGGATTGGAAGCTAGGATGATAGCTTTTTGAATCCATCCTGATAACAACTAATGGTTGACTGATACTTCTATGAAGATTCTACTGCTACTGCTGATAATGATGCTAATGTTACGCATGGTGCCTTATAAGATGTTCTGACATCTTACCTGGAACTTGTTGAAGATGGTGTCAGCCTCTATAGATGTTAAAGCCATGACTAGATGCGAGTAATAAAGGAGAAAGCATCATGATTTGGCTTCCACTGAAAGATCATCCTATGTTGCTTGGGAGATAGTTTCAACTAGGTCTCATGAAGGTTAGTAGGAGGAAAGAGGTTGAGTTAAGGTCTTGCTTATCAAATTCATGATCTATGGATTTGGTAAACACTTCATGTCACATTTAAAGTAGCCCAAGATACTTGAGTTTTCTCTCAGTCCACTCATAAAGGAACTTCTGAATGTGTTTGATAAATAAAGCTCAGAAGAGAATATGATCAAGAAGAAGATCCACTAGAACTTATTTAAGAAGTTTGACATAAGAATGTCATACCATTGAAGAAAGACATAATCAATTTATTTTTTCTCCCAATCCTATAAGAGATTGTATATGTTTGAGGATTCCTTATCAGAATTCTTGGAAGGAAGTCTATTCTGGAATAGAGTAAGGAGGATATGGTTTTCTAGTCTGAACACCAAAGAGAACACTGAACTGTCAAGAGGTTGTGTTTCAAGAAGCAAGTTGAGTCGTGGATGTTAATCCTAATGTCTCAACATTGTACTCTTCATCAGAATTCTCTAGCTAAAGGGGAGTCTAATTACATTTGGTGAATGAAAAATATAGAATTAGGATTTAAAATCAATTGCTATTGGTGGCCTTCGCAAGTATTGAGTTGATTATCCTTTTGCTTGGTGTTCAAGAAAGATGATGTCAAATTGTCATACCAGAAGGTGCAGCTTCAGGAAGCTGCAAGAACTCAAGAACTTATTCTCTATATCTGATTTGTCTTGAAGAATGGATATAGTCGAAATCATCTGTGAAGTTCTGAAAAGGTCTTTATCTTGTCCTTAAATGTAACCAAGGTGTGTAATTTGAGTAATGGCTTCAGAACCAATTTCAATGATTTGTTCATTGGAAAAGGAACTGATGTTCAACCAGGTGTTGAAACATCATTCCAGAAGAGTGTGTGCTAAAAGGAGTGATGTAGCATATGATCTGGATGCTAAACAAATGTTAGTTGATCAAAAGTGTTGGGAATCTTCTTCAAACTGGACTTGCAGAGACATTTGTTTTGCATTCTAGGAAGTCTCTATCCAAGAAAATTTTTATGGATAGGTATGCTGGTGGAAGTGAAGATTGACACATGATCATCTTGATGAACATTCCTTGGATTAGTTTATTTCTGATCTAAGTGCATAAGGGTGTAGAAACTATGGTCCAATATCTCCTATAGGAGTATGTGTTCTAACTCCAAGTAGAGGACTGTTAAAGGCATCTCAACCAGTCTATATGGAGGTCAAAATCTAATATCTAGGACGTTTTCTCAGATATCTTGAAGACTCTTCTCTCATAAGAAGCCAGATTTGTCTGATCCTACTTATGGATACTCTTTTTAAATAGAATAGTCTTTGGTTTGAATGATTATGTTGGAGAAGGGAACTTAAAGAAGCAATTGATCAAGATGTTTTTTTAGATGACCGGTGGTTGTTTTACTCAAACAGGATGGCGGTTGTTTTCTAGAACTCTAATTAATCATCCTTGTAGGGAGGTGTGTTAAATAAGCATAGTTATTTGTACGCTCAAGGGAGGTTTATCCTAGAAATATGTGTCATCACATGTTTGGAACATGTGAGCTTGCAAGTGATGGTGTTCTTGACATTATGAAGGTCTGTGCAAAAGGGTAGTAGGCAAAAAGGAGAAAATGTTTATGTCCATGCCTTGGTGTGTGTAGAAGAAATCCCAAGATGTTTAAGGATGATTGATGTCTCTAATACATCTGAAAGATTGTTTACACATTCTTTTTCTGGTAGAAGCTTCATGAGATGCATGAGAGTTTATTTCCCTCGGTGGTTTTCAAATAACTGTGAAGATTAAGCCGATACAAGTCTGTATCATATTAAGATCTTCATGTGTACCTTAACAAGGTGTACTATGAAAACGGTAAGTCTTATGATTGGGATATCAAGAATCAAAGTACATGCCTCCTCTGATTGAGACTGATGTCCTAAATAATATTGCAACATCATTCCTGCTATTGGTTATTCTTGGAGGATGACTAAGTTCGTTTTTCCTCCTTAGAGCTATATTTATTCATTATGGAGTATTGTGTAGAGCTACTGGTCAAGACTGTGTGGATTCTGATTATCTGTGATTAGATGGTAGGTTCTGTTAGATGTATCTCTAGAAAAGATTGTATCAGGCTGAATCTTGAGAAGGAAGCATGTTGAGGAGATATCTCTCATCATATGGAGAAGGGGTCTAATGTCTTCCAAGTGTGGATGACATCTTGTTTAACCAATGAGTAAAACTAATTTGTATGTCTCTTTCGGGGATGTGAGCATTCCAGATTTGATTGGATTTATTCTCAAAGAACAAGGTTGTTTATGGCCGTAAGATTTAAAATGAATTTGTACAGTGTGTGGATGTGTTCAGGAGGAGAATTATCAATGGTGTTATTTGGTCTCAATCCATGAGTTTATTGGTTATGGTACTAGGATTGTGTCCTGGTAGTTTCTCATTTATGAACATGAAGATGTTAATGTGATTCATGTGAGTTTGTGATGTCATACTAGATGTCTTGACATCATGGTGTGTTGATCCTTTAGCTTAGTAAGTTCTGCTTTTGAGTTAAGGCTATTGATTTTATCTTAACTATGTTCATGATTCTTAGGAGAGATTTGAGAAATAGGATTGGAGACTGTCTGAGAGAATTTATTTTTCTCTGTAGATTGGGATAAGGTTCATTAGAGTTTTTGTTGGGAAATTGTCACACATAATGTCTTGAAATCATGGTCAGGATTTTCTAATTCTGACTGAAAGGATTATGCTTGGATTTTATTGGAAGGCACTGTGGCTATGCTTCAAAGTTTACAAGAGAGAATAGATAAGGTCTGACTGGGTGTTAGGATATTGCTTAGGACTCGTGTTTTTTTATAAGTGGCTCTACATGGAAGGTGTTTCTTGGATGGTGGAAAATGTGCCTTAAAGAGGGCGTGCAAAACATGTCTCTTCGGTACATGCATATTCTTTGGACGGTTCTCATTAAAGAAGAAACAGTCAAAACTGAGTTGGCCGGTTGTAGCACCCCAAAAATTTCCCATCTATTCTGTTGTATCTTGGGTTATGTTTCACTTCATTTTCATATTCATTTATGCATAACATAGTTCTAGGCAAGGTATCATGGTTTGATTCTCAAGAAGAAGAGCATGGTTCTTCAACCTCAAGCAAGGTTTTCTTCTTTACTCTGTAGCATCCTCAAGTCCTAAAGGCCCCTTATCATCAAGTGTGATTCAAGGAAACATCATTTCAAGGTTAAAGGTTACTCTCATGTCTTAATTTTCAAGAAATGTTCTAGAGATTCAAAGTTGGTTTAAGGTGTTTGACCTAATTTAGCAAATTGGGGATACTAGGGTCAGATGAGCATAACTCCTTCAATTTTCAAAATTTTTAGGTGGTTCTTTTTCTAATGAAATCTTATCATCATCCCCAACAAACTCGTTTTGAAGGAAAAGGTCCAATGGTGCTTGGAAAGTCATAAAAAGTGTGGAGATATTATAGGTCATTTTGAGTTTTGAAGAGATTTTCTAGCCAACTTCCAAAGGTGATAACTTGCTCAATTTTCATCATTTGAAGCCCATTATTTCTCTAAAATGAACTTGAAGATGTCTTCTTCAAGTTTTGTTCAATATGAAAGTGCCAAAAACCTATGGAAGACCTTGGATTTTACCAAAACATTATAGGTCATCTTTGGTCCTCAAAAGTACTTGAAATTTTTCTAAGTGTTTTGTGAATTTGAATCTTTTGATGCAAGCTACTTTGAAGATCCATATCTCTCGACTCAGATTACCAAATCAATACTTTCTTTTCACATTGCAAAGATTGCATCTTCCTCTATCCAATGCAAGAAGAATCAATTCATAAAGCCTCCTACACTGTGAGAATCATGGTTGAAAAGTTTGAATTTTAAAAATGAGTTTTCCTTTGAAGTCAGAATTGAATTTGATTAACATGACCTCTAATCACCAATTTAAGGCACAAAATCAATTTAAACATGATTAACAAACTTTCATGAGCTAATTAGAGCATTGAAACACAAGTTTTAGTTGAGTTTTGGCATTTTGCAAGTCACATTTTGCTCATGACACAAGTGTGCACGAATTCACCTAAAATTGCATCATTCACTCTCCCTCAACATTCTAAACTTCTCTCCTATAAATAAGGACTTGATTTTACCCATTTCCACAAGCTTTGATAGCCAGAATCACCCTGCTGAGATCCCATTTGAACTGTTAAGCTTGAATTTTGTTTTTTCATTTCCACACCTTAATCACTCAAAATCTCTAATTAGTTAGCTTCATCTACATTCAGTGAAGCTAACCAGAATCAAGCTTGGTTACTCTATTTTTAGAGCTTCAAAGGAAAACTCATTTTGACTCAAATTTGTTCCTAAGATGTAATCCTTAATGCACTGATGTTGTTAGGATTGATAGCTTTTAGTTGTAGTTGAGTTTAGCATGTTAATTTTCAAATCCATGTTTTGAATTTCATCTGGTTTTTTCCAAATCGAGTGAGATGTGTGTAAAAGAAATTTGGCGCGATGATATGGTTGAGATCGTCTTGAAAAGATGCATCAAATGAAACCACTATGAGTGTAACACCCCACTTCCCAAGTTAAATAAAATGCGAATAAACCAATTAAAAATATCAGAGTTTCTCTTCCAAAAGTGGGATATTACTTTTCACAAAAATTTCCACAAAAAATTTCATTAAAAGATTTTCAAAATAAGCAGCGGAAAAGAAATTTGTCATAACATATATACATATATGTACATCATCTCATACATCATGTTCGGCCATCTGCCCAAAATATACAAAACATCATCAATGAATCCAATAAAACGTGATACGACACGAAGTATAAACAAATAATCAAATAGATAAATAACTCCCAAAAACCCCGTGTACGTATCAGAGCATCCCTACGACTCGACTCGCCACAATCCAAGCTAGCTACGCACCTGGATTGTGTGTACTTCCGAAGAAGCACAGACCACAACAACAACAAGGGGTGCGAAATCACGATCAAAATATAACGGTGATAATGTACATGAATAAAAAGAAGAAAACACATAAACATCATTCATCATACATCAATCTGGACCTACTGTCCCACGCCAACACAACACACCAACAATACAACATATGCAACATATGCAACTCGACACAATTATATGCGATACAAACTCAAACTCAGGATAAATCACTTACGCTCCATCCGAGACATGATCTATCCCTACCACGCTCCTCCTAAGCCCATATAATCAATTTTAGGATAGATCGCTTACGCTCCATCCGAGACACGATATATCCCTACTACGTTCCTCCTAAGCCAATATAATCAATTTCAGGATAGATCGCTTACGCTCCATCCAAGACACGATCTATCCCTACTACAATACCCATTTGGAGTACGAGTGAATCACTTACGCTCAATCCGAGACATGATTCAACCCGTCCAAATGCTATGCAAGACACCAATGCACACAACAAATACAAGCACCCACGGTGCACACGATCCTACTGATCCATCATCATACACCACACACACACACACACACACACACACACACACACACACACACACACACACACATATATATATATATATATATATATATATATACATATATTCCACACATCACCACATACATGTATCATGTCATACACCAATCAAAATATCCAATTCAAACGATTAACACAGAAATTACATTCCAACACCACACATACACTCTCCCTAATTCAACATCAATCTCATAATCAATCACGACCAACAAGAGTCCAACAGCACAAGAGAACTGAACAGCACAACACAAAAATACAAAACACTGACATGCTCGCTGGCTCACTCGCTAGGCGAAGCATCAGCGAATGCACGCTACTTGTTCGCTCAACAAACTCCCTAGCGAAGCCAGACAATGGCCACTGGAAGCACTCGCTACCCAGTTCCCCAAGCGAAGATTCGCTACTCACTCGCTCAGCGAAGCAGCTGGCGAACGTCTGCAATTTCAGAAAAATAAAACTGCTCAGAGTCGGCAAAAATACTCCGAACTCAGCTGATTCTACTCAAACCAGTTCTCGTCAAATCGGCTCAACATTCAACAACTTAATTACAGAATCTACTCTCAATTTAACCCGATTAAACCTCAGCTTTACTCAATTAATGAACTTCGGCATAACTTCGAACTACCCGAAAACCCCTAAAATTTATCAAACAACACATGCAATGGATTCAGCATATCATCAACAACTCAGAATCACAACACCAAGTAAAACATAATCATCAAACTTATGGGGTTAAGGGAAATCCCCTTCTACCTAATATTCATGCATTCTACCAATTTTAACGGATTCCCCCCCCCCCCCTCTACCTCAAATGCAGCTTCCATTGCCCAAGAGCTCTCAAAATCTGATAGCTTAGCTTCCTCTTGCTTGCTCTTGCTTCAGACCTTGTTCTTACTCTTGCTAGCTAAACCGAGTTCTTCTCCTTCACGCTCGTGTTCTTCTCTTTCTCTATTTCACCCAAAATGGCACTTATGCCCCTAATACCCCAAATTCTCTTTTTAATTCCAAAATAATATTAATCCTCATTTTCCCTTTTTAATCCAAAACAATTCCAATTAAAAAAATCTTCATAATATTAATAATAATAATAATAATAATAATAATAATAATAATATCAACATTAATATTAATTATCCTTTACTATCATTATCAATTATATAATATTAATATTATGTTCCTTATATCCTCAACAATTCCCACACAAGGCATGCCGATAATAAAATAACACGGGAAAAACTTAAATAATTAAATTGGGCGTTACAACTCTCCCCCACTTTAATTATTTTTCGTCCTCGAAAATACCTGATGGAAACAACTCTTGATAAGCTTCCCGCATTCTGCTTTCCAATTCCCAAGTCACACTGCCTCCTGCAGCACCTCCCCAAGCCACTCTCACCAAAGGTATCTCTTTCCCTCTGAGTCGCTTCATCTTGCGGTCCTCGATCCTCAACGGCATCGTCTCAACGATTAGATTCTCTATCACTTGAACTTCATCTCTCTGAATCACGTGAGACGGATCTGATACATACTTCCGAAGCTGCAACACATGAAACACGTCATGCAAGTTTGAAAGTTCCGGCGGCAACGCCACCCTGTAAGCCACAACATCAATCCTATGCAAAATTTGATACGACCCGATAAACATCGGATCCAGCTTCTTGGACTTCAATGCACGTCCTACACCGGTCACTAGGTTAACCCTAAAAAACACATGATCACCTTCATTGAATTCCAACTCCTTCCTTCGGCTATCATGATAACTCTTTTGCCTACTCTGAGACGCTTTCATCTTCTCACGGATCATCTGAACTGTCTTAGTAGTCTGATGCACAATCTCTGGTCCCAAAACAACACTCTTACCCGTCTCATACCAACACAGAGGAGTTCTGCACCTCCTACCTTAAAGAGCCTCAAACGGTGCCATTCCGATACTAGAATGGTAACTGTTGTTGTACGTGAACTCTACCAACAACAAATGAGTATCCCACGCACCACCTTTTTTCCAACACACAAGCTCTTAACAAGTCCTCCAACGACTGAATAGTCCTCTCTGATTGTCCATCGGTTTGAGGATGATATGCTGAACTCAGCTTCAACTCAGTGCCCAAAGCTTCCTGCAAACTCTTCCAAAATTTTGAAGTAAACCTCGGATCTCTATCCGACACAATACTCGACGGCACACCATGAAGGTTCACAATCACCCGAATATAAATCTCTGCCAGCTTCTCCAACAGAAAACTGATATTAATCGGCACAAAATGCGCAGACTTCGTAAGCCGATCCACAATCACCCAAATAGCATCATATCCTCTTGCCGTGTTCGGCAATCCCATAACAAAATCCATGGGTATACAGTTCCACTTCCAAACCGGAATTTCCAACGATTGCATCGAACCAGACGGTTTCTGATGTTCCACTTTCGATTTCTGACATGTCAAACAAGCATAAACAAAACGAGCGATATCTCTTTTCATGCCAGCCCACCAAAATAACTTTTTCAAATCATGATACATCTTCGTAGCTCCCGGATGGATACTCAGGCTACTACGATGTCCTTCGTCCACTATTGACTTCTTCAGCTCGTTATTATCCGGCACATAAATTTTGCCCCGAAATCTCAACACACCCACACTATCCAACTTGAAATCACTACCGGAGTCACTTCTTGCTTCTCGCATCAAATCCACAAATTTCACATCCAACTGTTGATTTTCTCTAATCATATCCAAGAAATCATTCCTCACTTGTAACTTGCCCAACATCGCACCATCTGTTGTAAACTCACACACCATGCTCAAATCTATGAACTGCTCAATTAGCTCCATCTCTTTCATCATCAAAGCTGACATATGAATTGTCTTCCTGCTCAAAGCATCCGCAACAACATTCGCCTTTCCGGGATGATAACTCAAGCTGAAACCATAATCCTTTAAGAATTCTAACCATCTTCTCTGCCGCATATTCAGCTCTTTTTGATCAAACAAATACTTCAGACTCTTATGATCACTGAATACCTCAAACCTCGAACTAAACAAATAATGTCTCCAAATCTTCAACATAAAAACCACCGCAGCCAACTCAAGGTCATGAGTAGGATAATTCCTTTCATGCACCCTCAATTGTCGTGAAGCATAAGCTACCACTTTACCATTCTGCATAAGAACTCAGCCTAATCCCAACTTAGACGCATCACAATACACCATAAAAGGCTCACTCGGAGTCGGCAATACCAACACTGGCGCTGAAATCAACCTCTTTTTCAGCTCCTCAAAACTTTCCTCACAGGCAGCATCCCATACAAAAGCTTGATCCTTTCTTATTAACTGAGTCAATGGAAACATCAATCTATAAAATCCTTCAATAAACCTCCGGTAATACCCTGCCAAACCCATAAAGCTTCTAACTTCCTTACCATCTTCGGTGGTTCCCACGGCAATACCGCACTCACTTTCGACGGGTCTACTGCAACACCATCACTAGAAATCACATGCCCCAAGAAACTCACAGTCTTCATCCAGAACTCACACTTCGATAGCTTGGCAAACAACTTATTATCCTTCAACACTTGCAAAGCGATCCTCAAATGCTCCGCATGCTCTTCTTCCGACAAAGAATAAATTAATATATCATCAATGAACACAATAATAAACTGATCCAAATAAGAATGGAAGATCCAATTCATATACTCCATGAACACTCCCGACGCATTAGACACTCCGAAAGGCATCACAATATACTCATAGTGTCCATAACGATTTCTAAACGCCGTCTTCTGAATATCACCATCCTTCAGTCTGATCTGATGATAACCCGACCTCAAATCAATCTTACTGAACACACGAGCTCCCACTAACTGATCCATCAAATCATCAATCCTTGGAAGAGGATATTTGTTCTTGATGGTCACTTTATTCAACTGACGGTAATCGATGCACAAACGCATACTACCATCCTTCTTCTTTACCAACAACACTAGAGCTCCCCAAGGCGACACACTCGGTCTGATAAACTTTCCATTCAACAAATCTCCAATCTGAGACTTCAAATCGGCCAACTCCACTGCCGACATCCTGTACGGCGACATAGAAATAGGCCTCATACCAGGTACAAGATCAATGCTAAACTCAACTTCTCTCTTCGGAGGCAATTCCATAATATCATCAGGGAAAACTTCCGGAAATTCACTCACCACTGCCAACTCTTCCAACAACGCCTTGTTGTCCACAGATAATGAGGCAAATAAAGCAAACACCTTAGCTTCTTCTTCCAACAAAATCCTCAATTCCTTATTAGACAAGGAATCCGCCAATGCTTCCTCTTCTGGAGAAAGAAACAATAACACCTTCCAAAAACAATCGATGTAGACTCGGTTGAACTCCAACCAGTTCATACCCAGAATAACATCTAAACCTCCAAGTGGCAAACAAATCATATCTACCCCAAAATCTCTATCAAAGATAGTCAGTGGACACTTCAAACACATCAAAGAAGTAGTCACTGAATCAATAGAGGGAGTTTCAATAGCCATCCGCCGCTTAAGAGTAGACGGCACCAAACCTAACCTCTTCACACAATCGACCGAAATGAACGAGTGGGTTGCACCCGTATCAATCATAGCAGTCAAAGGAACATTATTGATAAGACAAGTATCTTTGATAGCACGCTCTTCTTCTGCTGATTGAGTTCCCACCACAGCAAAAACTTTACCGCTGACCTGAGACGTCTGAACCTTCTTCGGGTTCTCACAATGAGTGCTAATATGACCTTTCTCACCACAGTTATAGCAAGTAGGCACATTAGTCCTGCACTCCGCCATCACATGGCCCGACTTCCCACACTTGAAGCACTTCTTTACCTCATTAGGACAATCATTAGCACGATACCCCGCGACACCGCATCGAAAACAGCTCAAATCCACAAATGCCCTCTTCTCTCTAAACTTCTTATCAGCAACAGCCTTCTGCTTTCCCTTACCAGCCAGAACGCTGTAGGGAGTACCACCAAACCTCTGCTTACCCTTACGATCATTCACCGCCTTATAGTGTGCAATCGTTGCCCTGTTGTCATTATCATAAATCTTGCTTCTGCTCACCAGCTCAGGGTAGCTCCTGATCTTCTGACAAGCGATTCCCATCTTAATCTCCGGACGCAGCCTGTTCTCAAACTTCAAACACTTGGAAGTCATTGCCTCATTAGTATTATAATGGGGACAATACTATGCCAACTCTTCAAATCTAGCAGCATACTCTGCTATAGACAGGTTACCTTGCTTCAGTTCCAGAAATTCGATCTCCTTAGCACTTCTGATGTCTTCCGAAAAATACTTCTCCAGAAAAATCGTTCGAACCACCTCCCAGGTAATGGCAGTTCCTGCAGCCTCCAATCTCTGGCGATTGTTATCCCACCAAGCCTCAGCTTCACCCTCCAACATATGAGTACCGAATCTCACCTTCTGCTCATCACTGCATCCCATGGTCTTGAAGAGCTTCTCAAGCTCCTTCAGCCATTTTTGTGCAGCTTCAGGGTCTAAAATCCCTCCTTCAAACTTCGGTGGCTTATTATTCTAAAACTGCATTAAATCTCTGAATTGCGCACCCGCAGCCAGATTCTGATTGGCAACCACCTGCGCCATCGCTTGCATGGCTGCAGCCAAAGCATCATCATTCCTTCTTGCCATACTTCTCAACCAAAACAACACGGGGTTAAAAGACACACACCCTCTATCCTAAGGACATACTCAAAACACTACACTGGCTGGACGGACTGACCTGCTCTGATACCAACTTGTAACACCCCACTTCCCAAGTTAAATAAAATGCGAATAAATCAATTAAAAATATCAGAGTTTCTCTTCCAAAAGTGGGATACTACTTTTCACAAAAATTTCCACAAAACATTTCATTAAAATATTTTCAAAATAAGCAGCGGAAAAGAAATTTGTCATAACATATATACATATATGTACATCATCTCATACATCATGTTCGGCCATCTGCCCAAAATATACAAAACATCATCAATGAATCCAAAAAAACGTGATATGACACGGAGTATAAACAAATCATCAAACAAATAAATAACTCCCAAAAACCCCGTGTTACGTATCAGAGCATCCCTACGACTCGACTCGCCACAATCCAAGCTAACTACGCACCTGGATTGTCTGTACTTCCGAAGAAGCACATACCACAACAACAACAAGGGGTGAGAAATCATGATCAAAATATAACGATAATAATGTACATGAATAAAAGGCAGACAACACATAAACATCATTCATCATACATCAATCCGGACCTACTGTCCCACGCCAACACAGCACAACAACAATGCAACATATGCAACTCGACACAATGATATGCGGTACCGACTCAAGCTCAGGATAGATCACCTACGCTCCATTCGAGACATGATCCATCCCTACCACGCTCCTCCAGAGCCCATATAATCAATTTCAGGATAGATCACTTACACTCCATCCGAGACACGATCTATCCCTACTACGCTTCTCCTGAGCCAATATAATCAATTTCAGCATAGATCGCTTATGCTCCATCCGAGACACGATCTATCCCTACTATGCTCCCCATTTGGAGAACGAGTGAATTACTTACGCTCCATCCGATACATGATTCAACTCGTCTACATGCTATGCAAGACACCAAGGCACACAGCAAATACAAGCACCCACGGTGCACATGATCCTACTGATCCATCATCATACACCACATATATATATATATATATATATATATATATATATATATATATATATATATATATATATATATATATATATATATATATATATATATATATATATATATATATATATATATATATATATATATATATATATATATATATATATATATATATATATATATATATATATATATATATATATATATATATATATATATATATATATATATATATATATATATATATATATATATATATATATATGCATATATTACACACATCACCACATACATGTATCATGTCATACACCAATTAAAATATCCAATTCAAACGATTAACACGGAAATTACATTCCAACACCACACATATACTCTCCCTAATTCAACATCAATCTCATAATCAATCACGACCAACAAGGGTCCAACAACACAAGAGAACAGAACATCACATCACAAAAATACAAAACACTGTCATGCTCGCTGGCTCACTCGCTAGGCGAAGCATCGGCGAATGCTCACTACTTGTTCGCTCAGCAAACTCCCTAGCGAATCCAGACAGTGGCTACTGGAAGCACTCGCTACCCAGTTCGCCCATCGAATCCCTAGCGAAGATTCGTTACTCACTCGCTCAGCGAAGCAGCTGGCAAACGTCTGTGATTTCAGAAAAATAAAACTGCTCAGAGTCGGCAAAAACACTCCGAACTCATCCGATTCTACTCAAACCAGTTCTCATCACATCGGCTCAACATTCAACAACTTAATTACAGAATATACTCTCAATTTAACCCAATTAAACCTATGCTTTACTCAATTAATCAACTTCGGCATAACTTTGAACTTCCCAGAAACCCCTAAAATTGATCAAACAACACATGCAATAGATTCAACATATCATCAACAACTCAGAATCACAACACCAAGTAAAACATAATCTTCAAACTTATGGGGTTAAGGGAAATCCCCTTCTACCTAATATTCATGCATTCTACCAATTTTAACGGATTCCCCCCACCCCTATCTCAAATGCAGCTTTGATTGCCCAAGAGCTCCCAAAATCTGATAGCTTAGCTTCCTCTTGCTTGCTCTTGCTTCAGACCTTGTTCTCACTCTTGCTAGCTAAACCGAGTTCTTCTCCTTCACGCTCGTGTTCTTCTCTTTCTCTATTTCTTCCAGAATGGAACTTCTGCCCCTAATACCCCAAAATTCTCTTTTTAATTCCAAAATAATATTAATCCTCATTTTCCCTTTTTAATCCAAAAAAATTCCAATTAACAAAATCTTCATAATATTAATAATAATAATAATAATAATAATAATAATAATAATAATAATAATAATAATAATAATAATAATAATAATAATAATAATAATATCAACATTAATATTAACTATCCATTATTATCATTATCAATTATATAATATTAATATTATGTTCCTTATATCCTCAACAATTCCCACACAAGGCATGCCGATAATAAAATGACACGGGAAAAACTTAAATAATTAAAATGGGTGTTACAATGAGCACTAATGGTTAGGGTTTGATGAAACCACGAATTTCTACAAATCTCTGGTGATTTTAGATGGATAGAGGTTGAAGATGATAAGCTGACATCATCTGACCGTGTTGTTCAAGTCAGTTTTAATTAGTTTAAAATTCTTTTTAAGCATTTTAAAATTGTGAATAAAATATCATATGTTCCTTTGATGGTCTTTGACCTATGGTGATTTTTCTTTGTTTTTTATTTCTGGTTTTGCTTTTTCATGAATTTTTGGATTATTTTCTTGATTTTAATTAGTTTTAAAACTCTTTTTAGGCATTTTAAAATGGTGAGAAAAATATTATATGATTCTATGATGGTCTTTGATCTATGGTGATTTTCTTGGGCTCTCATTTGTGTTTTAACTAATTTCTATCCTTTTATAGATTTTATTTGACTTTTTAATTATTTTTTAATTGGTTTTGGATTGCAAAATCATGTAAAATTATTTTCTAGTCCATTTTTGAGTGGTACTCTAATCTTCCTCAAGTCATTTGGGATTTATATGCTTGTTTGATGTTCCTTTCCTTTTGTCGATGATGATTTGGATGTATGATTATTTCTTGAGGAGTGTTTTGAGTCACTTGTGTGATCTTCTTGTGTGTTCATGGATGGATGTTAACTTGATGATCATGTTGATATTATGGATGTTTCTTATGTTCATGTCATAATCATATGCATTTTCCTTTAGGGTTTTTGTTCGCATGCTTGTTTTGTATGGTTTTGACTTGCTTACGAATGAGGTATAACCTGATTCTTTGTGCTCTCTCTTTGATCATTGACATGATTTAAGTATGATATGTTGTGCTACTGCCCTACCATGTTTCTTATTTCATTTGACTTTATTCCACCTTGCTTGATGATTGATAATACCTCTTGTTGGACTTTGAGTCACTTGTGTTTGTTTGGACACATTGTCTTATCATTTTATTTTAACTTCCAATCTTTGAGTGCGGTTTGGTATGTATGCGCTTTTGTTTACTTTGACATGTTATTGATGTTTACCTTGTTTGGTTGAGATCAATACTTGCTTGTTTGATGCCTTTGTTCTTTGAGTTTGAACTTCCATGCTTGTATACTTGGTGGTTCATTTCACTTTCATTCGTCTTTCATCTTTTCTCTCTTTGTGGAACTTGTTCAAGTTTCATATTTGTTTTCATTTGTGATTGAATTGGATAGTGTTTACTTGTGTTTGCTCACATGATCCCTTAGGATTCCTAATCCCACTTAATTTATGATTAAGGTGGGATTAGGAGAGACATTAGACTTTCAATCCTTTGTATGAGAACGATTAGGATAGTCCCTCTTTGACCCCAACTTTAGGTCCATTATTTGTATGATAACATTAGGTAGACTTCCTTTTTATCCTAAACTTAGGACTATTTGTATATAAAATTAGGGTTTTCAGTTTCCCTTTAGTGTTTCCTTTTTTAGTCTTCTTTTCTCATCTTAAACAACACTAAGACACTTAATAAATACGATGAACATTATGCGCCATGAGCCTTAAGTATATGAGAATTGATGAGTGAAGGGTTTCTCCTCACTTGTCTAGAGTGTTTAGTGTATGCCCCTTGAGCGATATGCGACACATTTGCTCATATATCATAGTCTTTAGTGCAACCTGAATCTCAAACAAATTCAATTCACTTCTCTAAAACTCTTAAACCAAATTTGAACCTTTTTATCCTTCGGGATTTGTTTCAAAATCATTTTCAGAAAAGAGTACGTTAGTTTTCCGTTCTACCACAAACAGACATCGACCTTAACTGCTGGAATGGGAACTTAATGTTGCTCATAAAAAACACTTAACCAACTAGTGGTCTAGTATACCCGAACTACGTTTGCTCTGATTTCGCATACCAGATGAGGATATGTAGGCACAAGACGGTGATGTCTTGGCGAGCAACCTTCCCCCCATCACCCATAGTTTTCGGAACTACATTGAGTCTGAATTTTCCATTGCACGAGGGAATACGTAGGCATAAGGCGGTGATGTCCTATCGAGTCTCCTTTTTCTTTTCCCTCCCCCGTTTAGCAGTAGCTTTTAGATAACACAACATTTGATTAGACAACAAGCATGGATCTCGTTGAGTACAACAAACGTGAGGGGTGTTCATACCTTCCCCTTACGTAACCGACTCCCAAACCCAAGATTTGGTTGTGATGACCTTGTCTTCTCCTTTCTTTTAGGTTTTCTTCAATCATTTCCTTTCTCTCTCTTTGGGATGAATAACGTTTGGTGGCGACTCTTCTGTTTTTTTCCGCCGGCCTTTTTTGCTGTTGCGACATCGGTGCACATTTATTTTTGCTGAAGTTATCTTCCTCAATTTACGTTCTCATTGAATTGATCTTCGGTTATATCAATGCATCATTAAATCCTAAGGAAACTGCTCGGGTATTTAAAGGAGGTCTTTGCTTCTTTTGTCTCAGGTAGTGTTTTTGATGTGTTGTGATCTTATGGGATTTGTCCGGCTTTGGGTGAGTATTGTTTGGGTATGGAATTATGTTGGATACTTTTGTCAATTTTTTTATAAAAAGGTAGAGATAGGTTATGTCTCTATCTTAGTTGTATGTTGTTCCTTACATCACATGACTAATCTTCTTTAGTACCTTGAGTTTGTTCTTGAATTTGTTTTGCAAGGATGTTGGATAGGATATTCCAACATCCTGTGTGTGTCTTAGTTCTCTTCGCTCTGAGTCTTCTTTTTGTGTCTTGTGATCTGAGTTATGAATACAATTGTGTCTTATGTTCTGAGTTATCCATAGTTGGGGTTTTGTCCACTTAGCCTTGATCTGGATAATGGAGGATGGTAAATTGGGACTGGTTTTGAGGGGTAGTGCCTTATATCTTCCTCCTCATGTACACCAGGGAAAAGGGTAAACATTATACAACAGTTGGTGTATGCTGTGTAAATCATCCAAACAACTATACAGGAAGAATGAAAGCTTCCAAGAGTCACATTATTTTCTGCTAAACTCGTCATTGGACGACTGAAATGACTTCAGGGCTTTTTACTCTTTCTACTCCTTGATTTCTTGGGTTTATTATACAAAAGGATTTTTAGCCAAAATTTGTCAAAAGGGGGAGATTGAAGGCTCTAAGATTTGACTAAATTTTGGTAAAACATGATATTAAACAAGATGTTCTAACATGAAGAAATCTGAAAAGAACAACATGTCTGACAAGATGTCATATCTTGAGGACTCTACATCTTGGTCTGATCCAACGGGTTTGTTACAGATCTGTTTCAAGATTTAAGGCGCAATCAAAACATGGATTAAGGGATGATTGGACAGAGATTTCGAAGCCCATGGACAACTGAAGTTTATAAAAGGAAGACCATATCCTAGGGAAATTACTAGTCCTGGTTAATACTTTTGTAAAGAAAATAAGGGTTTAGGGTTTTGAGAGTCGTGTGTCTTTCTTGTATTGTAAGTCACCCTTTGTATCAGTTTGATACATTGTGGTAGACATAGTTTTTCATATTCAGAAACATGTAGATAATGAATTGTATATTGTTCTTTGATGAAGCTTTTAAGAAAATTCAAGTATTAGTATTACTCAATAGTATTCACTAAATATTACGTTGAATGGGTTGTGTTTCAATTGAACAACTTTTTACAGTCACCAGAGATTGTGACTGTTTGATATCACTGAGGTGATTTAGGAATTGAGTTGGGTTTCTCTTATCTAGATGGGTTTCTAGGTAGAAGTTCAACTAGGTAGTTACTGGAGGTTGTATACTTTATAATTAATGCTACTAATAGTGAATTCATTCTTGGCTTGGTTGCCTTCAGATGTAGGTGTTATTGTACAGTGAACTAGGTCATCATATATTGGTTCTATTTATCTTTCTGCTATACATAATTCAGTTTATTCTTTTGTTCTAAAATATATGTCTTAACAGATGTTGAAACATCTGTCATGACACTATTATGAATTTGGGATATCAGAATGTTCTTTTTCTCCTTGTTTTGTTAAACAGAGATCAATGTCTCGATATCTCTTAGGACATCTGAGATCTACATACCAGAATTTCAATCAATTTGATGTGGCGCCACTCAAGTAGTCTTAAAAGTAGTGTATTGTTAGCTTTTCCTTATCGACATGGGTTGCCGTCTTTTTGTAATACATGAACAGACGAATCTTAGGGTAAGAGTGTCCCTTGAACTCATTAAAGTCAGGGGTCTTGAATTCGGAGGGAATCACAATAGTTGTTACCATACATGTCTCCCTAGTAGCAGCAGCTTTATCACCTTCAATTTTTCTTAATCTCTTCTTAAGAGTTTGATAATTCTCTTTCAGCATTTCTATATATAAATTTAGCAACATGATATACAAGATGAGGATCCTCAAATTGAGGTTGTGCGATTGTGTGCAAGATTGCTTGTGCTTCAGCAACGGGTGGTAAGGGAATCACATGTTAAGTAGAATCTCTAATTCTTAAGGTGTTCTCATATGGTGGCGAATAATTTGGAGGTAATTCAAAATCTGGCCATGTGGAAGGTACACTTCTATAAGGTTAGGGATCTATTGTAGCACAAAAAAATTCATAGATAACTAATAGATATAGAGGATCTACCCTGACTGTTAAAGCTTGGAGCATCTCCATGTTTTTGCTCACATTACCCCTTAGATCATCAATTTCCGACCTCATCTTTGTGTTCTCTTGTTCAAGATTCTCCATTTTTTTGTGAGTGTTGGATCGAGTGAGATATAAGGTGTTGGGGGGTCAGCGTGAAACTTGTTAAAGAAGGACAAAATGAGTTTTTAATTGATGTTGGCTGAATGCATGCATGCAAATTTTTATGCAAAGCTCTTGGTTATCTTTGCTATTTATTTTTAGGAATATTAAGATAATTATGTTAATTTGCAATCATTTAAATCAGTAATGAAGAAAACACAAAACTGAAACATGAATAGCTTTTCATTCATTTGAAATTAAAGTACAAAGTTCCTAAGACTACATCTGAGCCCTGGGATCATTGCAAGATGAGTAGTGAGTCCCTCTAACATCCTCTTGCAATAGTTCCTAAGACTACACCTTGTGGAGTAATCTCTGAACACGTGAACTCATAGACACTTTGAAGCTTTTCTAATAAGTCTTGAATGATTTCATTTGAAAATATGGACACGTTTGCAAGCTTTCCTTTCCATTCATAGTAGAGACTACGAAGATCATTGATGATAACATCATTTTCATTCATGGAGACATCTATTCCCTTGTACATATTCTCTCAATAGTGTTACTCATTCTTTAGGACCAAGTATGCTACCACTTGATTCCCTTCTTGTTCTTTGATATACATGATTATCTCAAGGGCTCACTAAAATTGGTACCTTTGGTGTATAAGAGCTCGATCCACCTCTTCCTTTTGTGCCTCAAAGTAAAATCTCGACTCCCTTTGCATATGGGTAGATCTATCTACCATTCTCTGCAGCTCATAGATGAAGCGGTTAGCCATATCCATCTCTTAGTTTTTGGCTTTAAGCTCAGAATTAGCTTCGTGGAGGGCATCTCAAATCCATTTTTTCTTACCCTTTTCACATCTAAACCTCTTGTTACCCACCTTTAGTGCTTTATCCTGTTGCACCCCAAAATTTGCCCAAACTTTTCTTAACTCGGTTTATGTTTCATTTCATTTCTTTCTAGCATTTGCATAACATAACATTTTTCATTAAACCGGGGATCAAGAGTTAGTGCATATCAAGAAGAGTCTACTCAGAGGTTTGAGCCTAAGCAAAGGGTTTTACTCAAGTTTGGATGGTCATCAAGTCATCAGGAAGTGGGCATTGGTCTTGTGAAAGAAAGGATGGATGTATATGGGTCAACTCCTAACTTGGAGGCCAGTTCAAGATCTTCAGAAGGTTGTGAACTCATGGTTATGAGTATAAGATGTTGAGAGAGCTCATTGAGTGCCTTGAGGGTCATTGTGGAGCTCATCCAAGTGTTTGTGCTAAGTGTGAAATGTTACAGTTGAGGGTGTTGCATCTAGGGTTTTCATCTGGTTAATCCTCAGTCAACTGTGAATTTAAAGAAGATTAAAACTCAATTCCAAATCTCTATGGTCATGGGATGTTGTGTTAAGATATATGAGATAACATTTTAATTTCAATTTCATCAAGGATCAAGTGTGTGAGAAGTTACTAAATAAGGATTCTCAGGGTAAAATCCCCTATTTAGTGCCTAACTTCAAGACCACCTATCTCAAGATACAAGTTTCATCTCAACTTTTGACCAACATGGAACTTTTAGAGCATTTTATTATATTTCTTTTGAGTACTAGAAGTCCTTGATTGGATTTATAGAACTCAAGTTATGATCCAGACAAGTTACAGGTCATCAGATGAATGTGATTTTGGTCAACAAAAGTCAACCAACTTCCAAGCCATTTTTTACCTAGAAGGATGTATCTCCTCAACTTTTGGTAAACATGAAAGTGTAGATCTTGGTCTTAGCTTTCCAAAAAGTACTAGAAGTCTTTTATCTGATTTGTAGAACTCAAGTTATGAGGGTTACAAGTCAGGGGCATTTTGGGAAAGTAAGATTACAGGTCATTTTATTATAGGTCCATTTCACCAACTTGCACACTTCAAATGAAGATCTTTCCAACATCATACTTTCTCCAAATGGTGTTATTTGTTTAGCCAAGCATTGAGAAGTCATGGTTTAGGCTTGGAATGAAGAATGGATGTGTGAATTTTCATGGAAGGAGGCTTAAAAGGGCAAATTTGGGAATTCATTCATTTTTGAACATTTTGGTGCAAATGAGTACATTTTTTGAGTGCAAACTACATTTTGAATACATTGGCATTGTTAGAATTTGGATTTGAGGTGTTTTAGTGAGCCATTTTCAAGGTTACTTCATTATGAAGTTACACAACAAACCTCAACCATTGAGATTAAACAAGGCTTTAATCCTAGCCATTCACATACCATGTGGTACCAGCAAGCATTTTCAAGCATTTTGGAGCCAATTTGGTGAGAATTTCATGTACATGAGAAAGCTCAAAAACTCAATTCCTTGGATTTTCAATTGGGCTGTTAGAGGCTGAGATTTGGCTCAATTCTTATCAAGATCCATCACATATAAGGTTTTGGTCATGAACAAATGATCAGAAGTGAGAATTGGAGCCAAATTGATCAGAAACAACTTTCAAAAAGTGGTGAAATTTTGAAATTCGAATTTGGAGATAGAAGCCATTTCAAGACAAATTGTGAATTGCAAAAGCTCTATTGAAGTTTATTGAACGATTCTGGGCAATTTTCTTCAAGCTTAAGCTCCATTTGAAGGCTCGGTGGAAGTTCTCCACTAGGTAATTGCAAATCAACTTTACACTCTAGTTATGCATTGATTCACTGCCATTTTTGCATATTTACGACGTAGAAACAATGTAGATCATTAATAAGTAAAACGAACTGGCATTGGTGTTGATTGTTGGATGATGCTAAAAAATGTTTGGATCTGTTTTGGCTTGTTCATGCGTGTTTTGGCTTGTTTGATGCTTGATCTGTAATCTACATGACTTCTAGATGAGTTTTAAACCAAATTGGAGATGTTTTGATGAACTTTGGATTTTGGTGCATAATCTTGATGGCTTCGGGTTGCTTTTATTACGTATGATTAGTGATTTTTGAGACTGGATTTGAGATCCTCATGATCTCTAGATAAATTTTGGTATAAAATTTGTGCGAATTGGTTGAGTCTGGGTTTGGCCGTGTGTGGTTGTTACATTCGCGGTGGCCGGAGCTGCGAAGAAGATGACCGAAGTTGCAATCCGGCCACCCTGGTTCCCTCCTTATTTCATTGGAGAAGATGATATCGTGACATTGCGTGGTTCTCTTGATCTAATTACTTTTGAGTCCAACGATGGTGATTAAGACCCACAATGGTCTATGTTTGACTGATTGCATGCAATTTCATTTAAATCTTTCAGTAATGCGTTGGAAGTCCCCCAGCCCTCTGATTAGATTACTAATTGATCAAACGTCCATGATTGAGTGTCCATGATACACCTCATTTGACTTATCACGTGGAATTACCAGGTTTATTTGGTTTTGTTTAATTTGTCTGATGGGCCTTGCATGCGCTTGCTAAGCGCACCCCCTGTTGGGCCCAGTTTCATTTCTGAACTTGCTTGGATTGTTATTTGCCACAACTGTTTTTCATTTTCTTTTTTATTTCTTTTGAATTTTATTTTTTTTTCTGTTTAGAATTTAAATCATTAAAAATAACTCCAATACTTTAAAAATTCACCAAAAATATTTTTTATCAACTTTGAGATTTCTACTTTTTTTTGGATATTTTTATTTTATTTTCAATTAAAAAAGAATTAAAGTATTGGAGTTGTTTTAATTGAATTTAAATTGTAACATGGTTTGCTTTTGCATTTATTTCTCTCATTCCTTTTTGATCCAATGATTGAAAATTGATCCTCATCTCAATGATGAGTTGATCAATTTTTGAGGACCATTTTGCCCTTGGTTGTTGACTTTTGGGGCTTTTCTTTTTGCCTTTGTTTCTCTCATTTCAAAGTGGTACATCTAAATGAATCCTTTCTTTTGATGGTGCTTTGAGGGGATATTTGTCTTGATTTTTTGGCCTCTGGTTGCCAACATGTGTAGTTTATTTTTGTATTTTATTTTGGTATTTTTTGAGCCTTTTTCCTATTTTTAAAGTGACTTGCAAGATAGGTCATCTCATAGGACAACTCACACAAGTGCATGACCTAGTTTGGATTGGAAATGACCTTTGTGGATCCAATAACCTCTCAAATCTTCTTGTTTCACATTCTAAACATGTTGAGCTTCCTTTATGTTCATTTTCAGGTCAAAATCATGTTCATTGCTTGTTGCTTGATGCCTTTCTTTTTGTGCTTCCAACTTGAACTCCTATGTGATGCATGCTTGCTTCCTTTGTTCTCTTACTTGCATTTCTTCTTGATTTGTTTTGATATTGCTTGAGAGCTTTATTCTCTTAATCTCCTTTCTATCCAATGACCTTGGAGTGTCATTTAAGGAAGCTTTGTCCCTCCTTAGGAGGAACTTGAAGCTTACCTAAAGTGATGAATCCATGAGGACTCTTTTTTTGTGTCTGTCACTTGTTTGCTTGATTTTGATGCATCATTCTTCTTCTTATTCTCTTTTCTTGCATTTCCATATGCATGCTTGGTTGATATGAGCTTTTGGTGGCTACTGCCCCACACTATTTTCCTCCCACTATCATTCTACTTGTGCATTCTATGTGTGCATCTTTTCATTTGCATATGCATTCTTCTTCTTCTTCTTCTCCTTTTGCTTTTCTTTGCCATGCTCCCCATAAGTTCTCTAACCATGCATGATAACATTAGGTAGTACCCTTTTCAATCTCAACTTTAGGTTCACTTTGCATGATAACTTTTAGGATTGACTAGTCTCCCATTAGTGTGCCTTCTTCTCTTCTCATCTTCAAACAATCTTAACATACTTAATAAGGATAATGAATGTTGTGCCATGAGCCTTATACTTGGGAAATGGTGATTGAGGGGCCACCTCTCAATTACCTAGAGTGTTTAGTATACGTCTTTAGGACGATATGCGACGCATTCGATCCTAGGTTTTAGACTTTGTTACAACATACATTATGAACACTCTAATTCAAAACACTTCTTCTCTAAAAAACACAAACATTTCAAACCTTTTTCACCCTTTGGGGTTCTTAATAAGGAAAATCTTTTCACAAAAAGAGTGTCGTTAACTCCTAGTTCTACCGCAAACGGTAACGCCTAAGCCTCTAATGGTCGAGCTGCATATGTAACAACTCAAATTTCATTAATTAATTAACTATGTTAATTAATTGATTTATTGGAATTAATCTTAATGATTTGGATTAATTGGATTTATTTGGTAGATAATTGAAGATAGAAATGGGAAGGAAAGAAATAATAGAAGTATATAAGGGGTAAGTAGAAAGAATTGGATAAAAAGAAAATAGAAGAGAAAGAATAGAGAAAGAGGAGAAAAGAGAAGAGAAGAGGGAAACTTGGAGAAATCATCAAGAATCAACTTCAAGCTTCAATCCAATCAAGGTAAGGGTGAGAAACATTATTATCTAGTTAATGTATGTGGTTATGTATGTGTGGGTTGGGTTTATTGTGAGTTTCCACCATTTTCCCATTTAGGGCAAAAGTGATTTAATCCGTAGAATCGTAGTTTAATCGGTTAGAAACTGGAAATAATGCCGTAGAATAGTCGGGTGATGTGTGGTTAAGTTGTTGGTACTGATTTGGTGAAGAATCGGTCGATTATTGGTGGATTAGAAGTAGGGGACAGATTGAGGATTCTGTCTTCGTAGATTCACGGGCTCTCACCAGGCGAATGAAGGCGAAGCTTCGCCGGGCGAAGCTCAGCGAATAATTAAGAATTAAATCCTAGTGGTCTTCGCTGGCAAGTTCGCCAGGCGAAGGATAGGTAGCGAAGGTTCGCCAGGCGAATCCTTCAGCGTAGGGCAGCAAACCAAGTCAGTAGCTACTGACTTTGCTCGCTAGGGAGTTCGTCGGGCGAAGGTCCAGCGAGCATTCGCCATGAGGCTTTGCCAAGCGAATGGTGGCGAATCAGACAGTGTTGTTCCTGTTCTGTGATTTTCATCCGATGAGTGGTTGCTTAGTTCGAATAGGCTAATACGCATATGAATCGAATAGTATGTGTACGATTGAAATGAGATATGTTGTGGGTAGCCGTAAGGCGTGAATCCTAGATTATAAAATGTAATTGATAACTTAATGCATTGTTTAAATCGAATAATAATGCATGAGAATATATTATGAGTATATGTGCATGGTGTGGTAAATGTGTTATGCGTGTAAGCATGATGAAAATCTTGTATGATGAACTACTTGAGAATGCATGAGAACATGTCGTGGACATGTGTGCATTGCTTGGTAGGTGTTGTAAATGCATATTGTGTTTATGTGAATAAATGTGAATAATGCATAAGAACATATCGTGGATATGTGTGCATTGTGTGCTAATGTAGTGATAGTATTGAATTACGAATACATTGATGACGTTGTGTACAATTATGTGATAAGTATGCATGAGAACATTGTGGATATGTGTGCATAGCTTGTAATTATAATATTGGTATTGTGATGTGAATACCTTGATTGTTGTGATATATGTTGTATGTGCAATCATAATGTAATTCTTGAAGGGATGAATTATTTGAATGCATGGGATTAAGATGCGGGAACGGTCTTATGTGCATTTTTGTTGGTTGATTGCATGTGCATCATTTAGTCAAGAGGCAATGTTTGCTAGTTTCATGGAGACTAGTGGCTTGTCCCAAACCTAGAAGGGTGGGTTTGAAGCCTAGGGGACGGGCTTTGTTATTATTGGTCTAGAAGGGTGGACCCAGTTTAAGTGTAAAAACCGAAAAATGATAACAAGTGTTGGTACAACATAGCATTGAGTTGCATTGAGCCGTGATTGAGTCACGTAGCATTGATGTCATTGTTATATGAATTATGCTTGTGTGTAAATTGGTAAATTGGTGAGTTGTGAATGAGGGATTTGGTGCATGATGAAATGTGTTATATTATTATTCATATGTGTTTATACATGTCGAGAAATGTATGATGAGCTATGAGTGAATTGTGGTGAGAAATGTGGATTATATGTAATTGTTACTCGTGTATATACGTAATCTTATGCATTGATTATTATGGTAATATTTATCACCCTTTTGCTGTTTTATAATGCTCTATGAGGCATTGCAGATTAGGTTGCTGGAGATTTCTTTTGTGAAGTATAGCTTCATTCTTTTGAGCCGGACTGCTCTGATTATGTAAGATCGGGTAGTTAGGCTTGTATAGCATTCTTTTGTGATACATTTGTGATGTATCAGTTGATGATGTTTTGTTACATGAACGATTGATGAACCAAACTGGATAACATGTATTTATGTGGTCAAATGTTTTAAGGCAATTTAAATGTTTTAATCTTCCACTTTAATTTTAAATATTGAGACGTGGGTGTAAGGACTAAGTTCCTCTACTTTGAAAACTATCCCACGGTTGCATATTTTTATAGAGCAGGTGTTGAGTGTTTTATTGGTGATAATGTGACATACTTCTTTTATACCGTATTTTAAATTATACTCTGATAAATTTTACATGTGCCTATATATATTATTGTTCTATTTGGGGGTATAGAAGAGGGTGTTACATTAAGTGGTATCAGAGCAGGTCGGTCCATCTGGCCAAGTTGTTAGTGTGTTGCTTTACGTGTATATTGATATGTGTGTGTGTTACACTATCGATATTGGTGTTCTTACGTGGTTTTGTTGTTGGAATTCAGTAAGATGGTTACAGGTAGGAATGACGAAGCAATTGCGGAGGCTTTGACGAGATTGGCTGGGGCAATTGGACAGAATCCTCAGGCCAACGTGAATGGGGGGAATAATGCTGACGATGAATTTCGTGCCTTGGGAAGGTTCCAAAGGAATAATCCACCGACATTCAAGGGAACCCACGAGCCTGACAAAGCACAAATTTGGTTGAAAGCTATTGAGAAGCTTTTTCGGGTTATGAATTGTTCGGATGCACAGAAGGTGCAGTTCGGAACTCATATGCTCGAAGAGGAAGCCGAGGACTGGTGGGGTAATACTCGCCAAAGATTTGAAGAGGATGAGATTGTGATTATTTGGAATCTTTTTAGAGAGACATTTATGGAGAAGTATTTTCCAGAAGATGTGCGCGGAATGAAAGAGATTGAATTCCTTGAACTGAAGCAAGGTAATTCGACGGTAGCTGAGTATGCAGCAAGATTTGAGGAGTTGATCAAGTTTTGTCCTCTCTACAACACTATTAATGCTGAGAGATCTAAGTGTCTCAAATTTGTGAATGGTTTGAGGCCCGAGATCAAGCAAGCTATTGGTTATCAGGAAATCCGGCAATTTTCTGAGTTGGTAAACAAAAGTAGGATTTATGATGAGGATAGTAGGGCTCGGTCTAGCCACTACAAGAACATAAGTGATAAGAAAGGAAAGGGCCAATTCCGAGGAAAACCTTATGTGACTCCTGCTGAAAAGGGGAAACAAGGGTTGGTTTCGGTAAGAAGCCAAGTGGGGGAGTTTCTACTCCGGTGAGGTGCTATAGGTGCGGTGAAGAGGGACACCATGCTCCGGAATGCAAAAGTGTTGAGAAAACGTGTTTCAAGTATGGCAAGCCAGGCCACAAGGCTCTTGAGTGTAGGAGCAGTACGGGTGTGACTCGCTACAATTGTGGTGAGCAAGGGCACATTAGTACAAAATATGATAAGCCGAAGAAGAACCAAGGGAGCGGAAAAATGTTCGCTCTATCTGGATCTGAGACTGCTAGTGATGATCGCTTGATCAGAGGTACGTGTTTTATTAATGGTATACCTTTGATCACTATAATTGATACTGGAGCTACGCATTCTTTTATTTCTCTGAAGTGTGTTAGAAGGTTGAATCTTGAGATGTCTGTTATTGGTGGTGGCATCGTTATTGATACTCCTGCTATGGGTTCGGTAACTACACCGTATGTGTGTTTGAATTGTCCTTTGAGTATTTTCGGTAGAGACTTTGGGGTTGATTTAGTGTGTCTTCACTTAGATCAACTTGATGTCATTCTCGGAATGAATTGGTTAAAATTCAATCATGTTTATATTAACTGTTTTGATAAAACGGTTATATTTCCTGAATCGGGTGATGAAGGGGACTTGTTTATGGATGCTAAACAAGTGAAAGAATCAGTGCGAGATGGTGAAAGGGTATTTATGTTGATGGAAACTTTGAGTGTTGGTGAAAGTGAGGCAATTGATGCCTTACCAGTCGTCCGTGATTTTCCGGAAGTTTTTCCTGATGAGATAAGGGATTTACCGCCGGAACGAGAAGTGGAGTTTTCGATTGACCTGATTCCTGGAACCAGTCCGATATCGATGGCTCCATATCGTATGTCCGCATCGGAATTGAAAGAGTTAAAGAGTCAACTTGAAGATTTTCTTGAGAAGAGGTTGATTCGTCCAAGTGTGTCGCCGTGGGGTGCACCGGTGTTGTTGGTTAGGAAGAAAGAAGGTTCTATGAGACTCTGTGTGGATTACAGACAGTTGAACAACGTGACTATCAAGAACAAGTATCCACTACCGAGGATTGATGATCGGATGGATCAGTTGGTTGGTGCAATTGTGTTCAGTAAAATAGATTTGAGGTCTGGGTATCATCAGATTCGTGTGAAAGCTGAGGATATTCAGAAGACTGCTTTTAGAACGAGGTATGGACACTATGAGTATTCTGTAATGCCATTTGGTGTGACTAATGCACCAGGTGTATTTATGGAGTACATGAATAGGATTTTCCATCCTTATTTGGACAAGTTTGTTGTGGTGTTTATTGATGACATTTTGGTCTACTCGAAGAACGAAGAGGAGCATGCCGAACATTTGAAGATTGTGTTATCTGTGTTGAAAAAGAAGCAGTTGTATGTGAAACTTTCTAAGTGTGATTTTTGGTTGAAAGAAGTGAGTTTCCTTGGTCATGTAATTTCAAGCAAAGGTATTGCGGTTGATCCATCGAAGGTTGAAGCGGTATCGGAATGGGAGACTCTGAAATCAGTTTTTGAGATTAGAAGTTTTCTTGGTTTAGCGGGTTATTATCGTAAGTTCATTGAAGGATTTGCAAAGTTATTGTTACCATTGATGCAATTGACTAGGAAGGGTCAAGCTTTTGTTTGGGATGCCAAGTGTGAAGAGAGTTCTCAGAAACTTAAGAGAAGATTGACGACATCCCCTGTTCTGATTTTGCCAAATCCGGAAGAGCCGTTTGTTGTGTATTGTGATGCTTCTTTAATAGGCTTGGGAGGTGTGTTGATGCAGAATAATCAAGTTGTAGCCTATGCTTCGAGGCAACTCAAAGTTCATGAGAAGAATTATCCGACGCATAACTTAGAGTTGGCCGCTGTCGTGTTTCTGCTTAAACTTTGGAGGCATTATTTATTTGGTGCGAGATTTGAAGTGTTTAGTGATCACAAGAGTTTGAAGTATCTCTTTGATCAAAAGGAATTGAATGCTAGGAAAAGAAGGTGGTTAGAGCTTTTGAAGGATTATGATTTTGGGTTGAATTACCATCTGGGTAAAGCGAATGTGGTAGCGGATGCGTTGAGTCGGAAATCGTTGCAGATGTCGATGATGATGGTGAAAGAGTTGGAATTGATTGAGCAATTTCGTGATTTGAGTTTGGTGTGTGAGGAGACTTCATATGGGGTTAAGCTTGGAATGTTGAAGCTTACGAGTGGTACTCTGGACGAAATTCGGGAAGGACAGAAATCCGATTTGAGTCTAGTTTACCGGTTGACTTTGATCAACCAAGGCCAAGGTGGTGATTTTTGGATTGATGAGAATGGTATTATGAGGTGTCGGGATAGAGCTTGTGTCCCGGACCTTGATGAACTGAAAAAGAGTATTCTTGAGGAAGGACATCGTAGCGGATTGAGTATTCATCTGGGTGCTACTAAGATGTATCAAGATTTGAGGAAAATATTTTGGTGGCCTCATATGAAGAAGGATATTGCCAAATTTGTGTATTCTTGTTTGACTTGCCAGAAGTCGAAGATTGAGCATCAGAAACCGTCGGGTTTGATGCAACCGTTATTTATTCCTGAGTGGAAATGGGATAGCATTTCTATGGATTTTGTGTCTGGATTACCTAGGACGCCGGGTAATTTTGAAGCTATTTGGGTTATTGTGGATAGATTGACTAAATCTGCTCACCTTATCCCTATGCGAATGTATTATCCGTTGGAGAAATTGGCAAAGCTATACATCGAGAGGATTGTTAGTTTGCATGGTATTCCGTCTAGTATTGTGTCGGATAGGGATCCGAGGTTTACTTCAAGATTTTGGGAGAGCTTGCAAAGTGCTTTGGGTACGAAGTTGCGTTTGAGTTCAGCTTATCATCCTCAGACAGATGGTCAGACTGAGAGAACTATTCAATCACTTGAGGATCTTTTGAGAGCTTGTGTGTTGGAGAAAGGAGGAGCTTGGGATAACTACTTGCCTTTGATTGAATTTACTTACAACAACAGTTTTTATTCGAGCATTGGTATGGCGCCGTTCGAAGCATTGTATGGTAGACGGTGTAGGACGCCACTGTGTTGGTATGAGTCCGGAGAGAGTTCTGTAGTTGGACCCGAGATAGTTCAGCAGACTACGGACAAGATTAAGATGATTCAAGAAAAGATGAGGATTTCTCAAAGTCGTCAGAAGAGTTATCGTGACAAGAGGAGGAAGGTACTTGAATTTCAAGAGGGAGATCATGTGTTTCTTCGGGTTACTCCAATGACTAGTGTTGGTAGGGCATTGAAGTCGCGTAAGTTGACACCGCATTTCATTGGTCCTTATCAGATTTTGCAGAGGATAGGATAAGTGGCCTATCGTGTGGCTTTACCACCGTCTCTTGCTAATCTCCATGATGTGTTCCATGTATCTCAGTTGAGGAAATACATTGCAGATCCGTCTCATGTAGTCCAAGCAGATGATGTGTAGGTGAGAGATAACCTAACTGTGAAGGCATCACCTATGCGGATAGAGGATCGGAAGTTGAAGCAACTTCGAGGCAAAGAGATTTATTTAGTGAAGGTCGCTTGGGGAGGACCGGCTGGTGGAAATGTGACTTGGGAACTGGAAAGCCAAATGAGGGAGTCTTATCCGGAACTGTTTGAATCAGGTAACATTTTCGAGGACGAAAATTCCTAAAGTGGGGGAGGGTTGTAACAACTCAAATTTCATTAATTAATTAATTATGTTAATTAATTGATTTATTGGAATTAATCTTAATGATTTGGATTAATTGGATTTATTTGATAGATAATTGAAGAGAGAAATGGGAAGGAAAGAAATAATAGAAGTATATACGGGGTAAGTGGAAAGAATTGGATAGAAAGAAAATAGAAGAGAAAGAATAGAGAAAGAGGAGAAAAGAGAAGAGAAGAGGGAAACCTGGAGAAATCATCAAGAACCAACTTCAAGCTTCAATCCAATCAAGGTAAGGGTGAGAAACATTATTATCTAGTCAATGTATGTGGTTATGTATGTGTGGGTTGGGTTTATTGTGAGTTTCCACCATTTTCCCATTTAGGGCAAAAGTGATTTAATCGGTAGAATCGTAGTTTAATCAGTTAGAAACTGGAAATAATGCCGTAGAATAGTCGGGTGATGTGTGGTTAAGTTGTTGGTACTTATTTGGTGAAGAATCGGTCGATTATTGGTGGATTGGAAGTTGGGGACAGATTGAGGGTTTTGTCTTTGCAGATTCGCTGGCTCTTGCCAGGCGAATGAAGGTGAAGCTTCGCCGAGCGAAGCTCAGCGAATGCTAGCGAATAATTCAGAATTAAATCCCAGTGGTCTTCGCTGGCAAGTTCGCCAGGCGAAGGATAGGTAGCGAAGGTTCGCCAGGCGAATCCTTCAGCGAAGGGCAGCGAACCAAGTCAGTAGCTACTGACTTTGCTCGCTAGGGAGTTCGTCGGGCGAAGGTCCAACGTGCATTCGCCACGAGGCTTCGCCAGACGAATGGTGGCGAATCAGACAGTGTTATTCCTGTTCTGTGATTTTTATCCGATGAGTGGTTGCTTAGTTCGAATAGGCTAATACGCATATGAATCGAATAGTATGTGTACGATTGAAATGAGATATGTTGTGGGTAGCCGTAAGGCGTGAATCCTAGATTATAAAATGTAATTGATAACGTAATGCATTGTTTAAATCGAATAATAATGCATGAGAATATATTATGAGTATATGTGCATGGTATGGTAAATGTGTTATGCGTGTAAGCATGATGAAAATCTTGTATGATGAACTACATGAGAATGCATGAGAACATGTCGTGGACATGTGTGCATTGCTTGGTAGGTGTTGTAAATGCATATTGTGTGTATGTGAATAAATGTGAATAATGCATAAGAACATATCGTGGATATGTGTGCATTGTGTGCTAATGTAGTGATAGTATTGAATTATGAATACAATGATGATGTTGTGTACAATTATGTGATAAGTATGCATGAGAACATTGTGGATATGTGTGCATAGCTTGTAATTGTAATATTGTATTGTGATGTGAATACCTTGATTGTTGGTATATATGTTGTATGTGCAATCATAATGTAATTCTTGAAGGGATGAATTATTTGAATGCATGGGATTAAGATGCGGGAACGATCTTAAGTGCATTTTTGTTGGTTGATTGCATGTGCATCATTTAGTCAAGAGGCAATGTTTGCTAGTTTCGTGGAGACTAGTGGATTGTCCCAAACCTAGAAGGGTGGGTTTGAAGCCTAGGGGACGGGTTTTATTGTTATCGGTCTAGAAGGGTGGACCCAATTTAAGTGTAAAAATCGAAAAATGATAACAGGTGTTGGTACCACATAGCATTGAGTTGCATTGAGCCGTGATTGAGTCACGTAGCATTGATGTCATTGTTATATGAGTTATGCTTGTGCGTGAATTGGTAAATTGGTGAGTTGTGAATGAGGGATTTGGTGCATGATGAAATGTGTTATATTATTATTCATATGTGTTTATACATGTCGAGAAATGTATGATGAGCTATGAATGAATTGTGGTGAGAAATGTGGATTATATGTAATTGTTACTTGTGTATATACATAATCTTATGCATTGATTATTATGGTAATATTTCTCACCCTTCTGCTGTTTTATAATGCTCTATGAGGCATTGCAGATTAGGTTGCTGGAGATTTCTTTTGTGAAGTATAGCTTCATTCTTTTGAGTCAGACTGCTCTGATTATTTAACACCGGGTAGTTAGGCTTGTATAGCATTCTTTTGTGATACATTTGTGATGTATCAGTTGATGATGTGTTGTAACATGAACGATTGATGAACCAAACTGGATAACATGTATTTATGTGGTCAAATGTTTTAAGGCAATTTAAATGTTTTAATCTTCGCTTTAATTTTATATATTGAGACGTGGGTGTAAGGACTAAGTTCCTCTACTTTGAAAACTATCCCACGGTTGCATATTTTTATAGAGCAGGTGTTGAGTGTTTTATTGGTGATAATGTGACATACTTATTTTATACCGTATTTTAAATTATACTCTGATAAATTTTACATGTGACTATATATATTATTGTTCTATTTGGGGGTATAGAAGGGGGTGTTACAGCATACACCAACCGCTAGAACTACTTGTTAACCCTTCTCGGGCCTAAAACCTTTTGAACTAACCTGTGTTCCTTTTAGCCCGAACTACGTTTGCTCTGATCTTTCATACTAGATGAAAGTACGTAGCTACGAGACACGATGTCTCGGCGAGCAACCTTCCCCCTCCTTTACCCGTAGTTAGTCGAACTACGTTGACTCTGACTTTCCCATTGCATGAGGGAGTACGTAGGCATAGAGCGGCGATGCTCTGCCGAGTCACTTCTCTTTTCTTTTTCTTTTGTCCTTAAGTCTTTAGCTAGATAGTTTAAACACACCCTTTTAGATAGACAACAATGCGTGGATCCCGTCTAGTACGACGGACGTGAGGGGTGCTAATACCTTCCTCTTGCGTAACCGAATCCCGAATCCAGACATGGTTGCGATGACCTTGTCTTTCCCTTTTTCTTTAGGTTTTTGCGATCGTTTCCTTTCCCTCTCTTTAGGATAAACAACGAAAGTGGCGACTCTTCTGTTTTTTCACCGGTGATTTTTCGCAGTTGCGACATATCCCTTTCTTGACTATCCCACTACAAACCTTTGTTCTCTTCGGTGGTTTGGTCAAGCTTGAGTTGTAAATGTGAGTTTTCCAACTCCAGTTTTTAGACTTATGCTCTAAGCTCCTTAAACTATGAAACTTAGATGGTAACAAGCTCAAGAATTTATGGAAAAGAAAAGGAATCAAACATGAAAGGAATCTTGATTATCTGGACTCTTTCCTTAACCATTATGGCTATTGGGAAATGCAGTTCCTTTTTCCCAACTCTTTACCCTTTTTGTTAATCTTCACCCAAGATCTTCTAACCTTCTTCTTAACTAGGTTGTTTTCTCCTATGTCATGTAAGACTAATGCCTCTAGGAATTTTTCATTTGAAAGCCATCCATAGGGTATCCAAGTTACCTCATGGATAACACAAGGTTATAGTTGATTCCATCTCAATTTCCATTAATGGAACATCAAGAAATTCCTACGGCTAAAGATGACATCTTTTGTCTCCCAACCTCTCTTATACCACTAAATGGTAGTGGAGGTAAGAGAACCCAATTTTTTAGGCCATTTGAGTTCCTTAGAAACGAAAGGGCCTTCTTTAGGCATATGTGTCATTACCCATACATGGAGGAGGGAAACAGAGCACATCAGAGTTCCATATTTCTTCTCATGGCGAGTGTGAAGAGAATAGTATATGTCAGCTAGAGAAAAAGGCACAGGGTTGCCTGAGAGGAATACTTCAATAGCCAAATTATCCACGAAGTTGTCAATGTTGTGGAAAAGTACAATCCCATAAATCAAGAGAGCTAGAACGACATTGAACGCCTTCCAATTCTCTATTTTCTCTAATTCCATGGCTTTACCCTATAGGAGCTTCCTTGAAAACCGTTAAACATCCCTGTCTTGTCCAAGTTTTATATCACGTCTTTGACATCAATACTTAGAGCTAAAGTTATCTTTTTTGGAGTAACATCTTCTCCTAGCTTGGTAAATAGATTGTGGTCCTTCAATGTTCGGACTAAGATTCTCTCAAATTCTTTCAAGGTGGGAGTCAACCGGAAATATGAGAATGCAAAGTAGAGTACAGGTGGGTCATAGAACGTAACAACGACAAACAAGTCCACATTTTCAGTCAAGAGGTCCAAGATCTTCCCATAGTCTCCTCTGAAGTCAATGCACTTGATAGGAGTCAATTTGGAGCTTAAAATCTTCAAGCTATCTATCTTTGGCTTTTTGAACTTGAACCGCAAAGTGTTTCTTCTTTCTAAAGTCATTTTTGTAACTTGCCGATATCTCAAATTCCTGAAATAAATGTCAAACACTAACTCTTTTGTCATTTATTATGAGATGCAATAAAATGTGAGTGAATGCAACGAGATGTCATGCATAATTTTTGTTTTGTTTTTTAGGCAAAGGTTTGAGGTAAGGATGATGGACAAATCTGATTGCTTCAGTATTCTGCATGCTCGCCACTTTAATCAGGTACATATTAGTTCCCCTAGGGCTCCTAAAATGTCTCCTGCATTCCAGCTTGAGCTTCTGATTTGTTTCCTGAGTTCTAGCTACCAGAATAACAAACATGCGCTTGATGTCATACGACCTATGTCATAACATTGAGTATGACATCCAACTTAACTTATAGTTAACTGAGTTTACTTACCCTGCACAATCCATAATATGAATGTATTAAAATCAGACATGACATTCATACATACACTAATGTTTTGCCACACAATGTAGCCAATCAAGAGCACTTACAATGATTTTTCTTTGTTTTTTATTTCTGGTTTTGCTATTTTTCATTAATTTTTGGATTGTTTGCTTGATTTTAATTAGTTTTAAAACTCTTTTTTAAGCATTTTAAGATGGTGAGAAAAATATTATATGATCCTATGATGGTCTTTGACCTATGGTGATTTTCTTGGGCTCTCATTTGTGTTTTAACTAATTTCTATCCTTTTATAAATTTTATTTGAGTTTTTAATTATTTTTTTAATTAGTTTTGAATTGCAAAATCATGTAAAATTATTTTCTAGTCCATTTTTGAGTGGTACTCTAATCTTCCTCAAGTCATTTGGGATTTATATGCTTGCTTAATGTTCCTTTCCTTTTATGGATGATGATTTGGATGTATGATTCTTTCTTGAGGAGTGTTTTGAGTCACTTGTGTGATCTTCTTGTGTGTTCATGGATGGATGTTAACTTGATGATCATGTTGATGTTGTGGATGCTTCTTATGTTCATGTCATAATGATATGCATTTTCCTTTAGGGTTTTTGTTTGGATGCTTGTTTTGTATGGTTTTGACTTGCTTATGAATGAGGTATAACCTGATTCTTTGTGCTCTCTCTTTGATCATTGACATAATTTGAGTATGATATGTTGTGCTACTGCCCTACCATGTTTCTTATTTCATTTGACTTTATTCCACCTTGCTTGATGATTAATAATACCTCTTGTTGGACTTTAAGTCACTTGTGTGTGTTTGGACACATTGTCTTATCATTTTGTTTTAACTTCCAATCTTTGAGTGTGGTTTGACATGTATGCACTTTGGTTTACTTTGACATGTTATTGATGTTTACCTTGTTTAGTTGAGATCAATACTTGCTTGTTTGATGCCTTTGTTCTTTGAGTTTGAACATCCATGCTTGTATACTTGGTGGTTCATTTCTATTTCATTCGTCTTTCATCTTCTCTCTCTTTGTGGAACTTATTTAAGTTTCATAATTGTTTTCATTTGTGATTGAATTGGATAGTGTTTACTTGTGTTTGCTCACATGATCCCTTAGGATTCCTAATCCCACTTAATTTATGATTAAGGTGGGATTAGGAGAGGTATTAGGCTTTCAATCCTTTGTATGATAACGATTAGGATAGTCCCACTTTGGCCCCAACTTTAGATCCATCATTTGTATGATAAGATTAGGTAGACTTCCCTTTTATCCTAAACTTAAGACTATTTTGTATATCACATTAGGATTTTCAGTTTCTCTTTAGTGTTTTCTTTTTGAGTCTTCTCTTCTCATCTTAAACAACACTAAGACACTTAATAAATACGATGAACGTTGTGCGCCATGAGCCTTAAGTATATGAGAAATTATGAGTGAAGGGTTTCTCCTCACTTGTCTAGAGTGTTTAGTGTATGCCCCTTGGGCGATATGCGATACATTCACTCATATATCATAGTCTTTAGTGCAACCTGAGTCTCAAACAAATTCAATTCACTTCTCTAAAACTCTTAAACCAAATTTAAACCTTTTTATCCTTCGGGATTTGTTTCAAAATCATTTTCTGAAAAGAGTACGTTACTTTTCCATTCTACCACAAACAAACATCGACCTTAACTGCTGGAATGGAAACATAATGTCTCTCATAAAAAACACTTAACCAACTAGTGGTCTAGTATACCCGAACTACATATGCTCTGATTTCTCATACCAGATGAGGATATGTAGGCACAAGACGGTGATGTCTTGGCGAGCAACCTTCCCCCCATCACCCGTAGTTTTTCGAACTACATTGATTCTGAATTTAACATTGCACGAGGGAATACCTAGGCATAACGCGGCGATGTCCTATCGAGTCTCCATTTTCTTTTCCCTCTCCCGTTTAGAAGTAGCTTTTAGATAACACACTGTTGCACCCTAAAATTTGCTCAACCTTATTCACTTGGTTTATGTTTCAATATCATTAGCATTTGCACAAAGAGTCATGTACATAGTCTACACATCTGCATAGCATAAGCATAGCAAGTCATCCAACAGGGGACCAAGCATTATTCTCATCTCTAGAGGCCTATCCAGAGGTTATTATCCTAATTCAATCTCATTCAAGTCATCAGAAAAGAATTTGAAAGCAGGGAGGGCAGTGGATCAAGCATTGAGTATATCTCCTAACTGAGGGTGTCTGAGGATCAACAAGGGAATTATGAGTCGTGAATGGAGAGCATGGGGAGTATCTAGACATCTTGGAGGAATTAGGAAGTCATTTGAAGAAGAAAACAAGTTGTTGATGTGATCACAAGAATTGCAGTTGAAGGCAGTCAACTAGGGTTTCATCTGGGTCAACCCTGGGTCAACCCTAGGTCAAAGGTTTGCTGGGGAGGTACTAAGGGCTATTGAAGAGATGTGGGGTTCATCATTTGACATGGAGAATAAGGATATGTTGTTATGCTAAGAAGAAATCAAGGAGAAGAAGAGGTTCTAAATTAGGGTTTCTATGTAAAATCCCCTAGTTTAGGTCAAATTTCCAAGCAAGATAAGTCAAAATACAAGCTTCAAATGGATCCTTGGCCAACATGGAACTTGTAGAGGATCTCAGGACCTTTAATTTGAGTGGTGGAAGACATCAAGGAGATTTATAGAACTCAAGTTATGGTCCTTGCAAGTTACAGGTCATCTGAGGTATCTGAAATTTTGTCTGTGAAAGTGACTTGACTTCCAAGCTATTTTTACCCCTCAAGGATATTACAAATGAACTTCTGGGCAACATAAGAGTTGTTCCTTATTGTCTTATCTTTCTAGAATGGTATAGTATGCCTTCATATAATTTGGGGAACTCTACTTATGGTCTTGGCAAGCAAAGGGTATTTTGGTCATTTGTGAATTACAGGTCATTTTAACCTATGCCCAAAACTCATACAAGGAAGCTTCAAATGGAAAACTTTACAACATCAAACTTGTTCCAAATGACATTTTGAGTCTAGAAAAGTGACCATGAGAGATTGGAAAGATTCATAGCACAAGGTTTCAAAATTGTTGGATTTAATGAATAAAAATGGCCTTAAAAATGAGATTTTTCATATCTTGGCCAAATGAAGCAAAATTATAGGTCATTTTGAATGGAAAGATCATTCTAAAGACATTGGCTAAAGTAGAATTTTGAGCTTAGTTCATATTTTAAGAATTATCCATGGTTACTTGCAATGGAAGAAACATAAACCAAATTCAAGGGAAATTACACAAGGGAAGCTTCTCCAAGTTTCTAGGAGGTTCTAACCTCATGTATATATTGATGTGAGATGGTTCATGCCATGGTTGGTGATTGCATTTTCTCAAAACCTCAAGTTTCATTCACTTCCTCCATTTTACAAAAGTATCTCAAACTCTCTTAATTTCTCACCAATATTCATCATTCTTGATCTGAGTTTCATCATCATCCTCCATAGAATACAAGTCTCATAAGAGTTTGGCAAATTGGAGCAAGGATAGTTCTATACAAGTTTCATCATTCAAGGTTCAAGAAATTGGAATCACATGATACAAGAAGTTTGAGCCCAAATATTTGCATACAGAATCAAAGTGGTAGTGTGTGGATCAATTTCAAGTCCCTGCAAGCATTGGATCGAAGATCTCCATAGCTGTTTCTCCATTTTTCAACAGGTTGGTATCTTTGCTCGATTTGCATAATTTAGGTAGCATGATAGGGTTTTGATAGCTTAGACTGGTTAAGTTAGGTTAGATGATGATTTACACTGAGTTTGGAGAGGTTTAATGGAGGTTGCTCATAGTGCATTAAATCTGGTTGGATTGATATCTCACGATTCAGTGCATGAAATTCTTGGCTTATTGGCTTATGGTAATTAGCATGAGTTGTAGATAAGATTAGGACGGGATTTGGAGAGTTTTGGAGGAGTTGATCACAGGTGTTCATGGTGGCTTATGACTGATATCTCTATCGAATTAGTTTATTGCTTGAGTTTTAAGAGAATTTACTATCATGGCTGTGTAGAGGGATTAGAGTAGACCAAGTTTGCTTTTTATGTCAATTGAATCCATGGTCAGATGAGGGAGAACAGAGTGGTCGAAGGTGCGTGCATGGAAGGGTTTTCTGAAACCCTAGGGGTGCTCAAGGTGGAAGACGATGTCTGAGCCACACGATGGAGAATTTGACTTTGACTGGGGTTCTAATCCAACGGATCATATTCAAACTGAAAGCGGAGGGAATGACTTAATATGAAACGCGGCGTTTCATTTAAAATGAAACTCTGGGCCTGGACTCAGCTTGCTATACACACCCCTCAATCAATGAGCCCACTAAAACACACGTGATATTGTTGCTAAATGCACTGAGTTCCTTTTCATTTTTCTGGCTTTTTCCAATTTATTTTCTGAGCGAGTATGGGCCTAACACAATTAATATGCGCACCCCCGTTTTTCAAGCCCACCTGGATTACAACTGGAGCGAATTGCTTTTCTCACCCCCTCCCATTTATTTCTTTTAATTCTTTTTAATTTCTTTAATTTCTTTTATGCATTTTATAAAAATCACATAAAATTGGAAAATCATTATTTTTTGATGATTCTTTTTGCATAATTTTCTTTAAAGAGTCTAGAAAATTATAAAAAATATAAATGGCATTTTATTTTTTCTTTGATATTTTTCCCATATTTTCCAAATAAATAGCATTTTAAATAGTTTCATTTCATACATAAATTTGTTGATTTTTGTTCTAATCAATGCTTTAATATTTTTTGTCCATTCTTTTTTAGGTTGTTTAGTTTAGATATTCAACTTGTAAATACAATTTAATTCATATTTTTAGGAGTTAGTTTTAGGTGTTTAGTTTAGGTGAGAACAACATGAACAAATTAGGGTTTCTAAGTGACAACTTAGGAGAATTAATTCATTTCCCTTAGGGCTTAGAGTTTGAATAGTTTAGCTATGGGACTATAGGGGCTATGGGTAGTTATCATATCCCCTTAGAAAAAGTCAGGATTCCCCTACTGCTATACTGTCTATATTTGATTGACTGGTGTGGTGTGCCCTCTGGGGATTATTGCTTGCTTGTTTGGGTGTTGGGATTTGTCTGGGGATTGGGGAAGCGGAAGATTGGTGATGATGGAGCCATTGGAGATCCAGAGCCTGAAGACCAACTTCTAGAGCTGATGAGTTGTTTCTTGCTAGCAGCTGTTGAGGAGATTAGGGTTTAAGAGCTAAGCAGAGCTCTAGGTTAGAAAACTTGATTCTCAAACATGGAAGGTTTCGATTGCCTCCATTCTTCTCTGTGACACAGAGTCTCTCTGAGACACTCACCCCCTTCCTTTGGAAGGCTTGGTGCTATTGTCTGAGAGATAGAACTCTTGAGAGAACATGTCTTATGTGTTAGTAGCAGTTGGTTTACCACCATTGGTAGTCAATTAATTGCTTAACACCCAATCCACTCTGGTGATTGATCCCTCAGCTTGGAGGATAGGACTTGAAGAAAAGCCATTATGGACTGAAGGTTGACAACCAAAGCCCTTGCTTGAAGACTGTGAAGATAGAGACTGCTATTGACTGAAGCTGGTAGCTGATTGGAGATGACTTGAAGATGGAGGGCTGCTGTAGCTGTTTCTTTTTGCTGTATTTCATTTCTGATGTATTGTTTGGTTTTCCTGACTGTATTGTTTGCTGTTTACCCTGTTGGGTTGAAAGTGAAGTCTGATCACTTTTGCCTATTGTTTTCTAGGTTCGAGGTTGAGTGGGACTCCCTTGCCTCGCTTGTATTGTTGCATTCATGCATTTTACTGTTTTACTGTATATATCTGATATTGTTTCTGTTCCTATCTATTCCCTTAGGATCTCTGTTTCTCTCTGCACAAGAGAGGAGCATGATAGACACTAGGTCTTAACCCGTGCATGATAACATTAGGTTAGTTTGTTCCCCCTCGCAACCGTAGGTTAGAGTTCTGTCTCTTCTTTCTCAAAACAAACAGAAAAACACCCTAAAGATTTTAAACACAATAAAAGACACTTCTTCCGTAAAAGAACATGAACTCATCAAAACGTCATTTTTGTCCGCCGGGACTGCTAATCAAGAAAACCTTTTTCAGAAGGAATAAAACCAACCAAGAAAGACTTGTGTCGTACGTGGCCCGAACTACGTTTGCTCTGATCTTTCATGCCGTATGAAAGTACGTAGGCATAGGATGTGATATCCTAGCGAGCAACCTTCCCCTCCTTTCCCGTAGGTAGGCGAACTACGTTGACTCTGATTTCTCGTTCCAGGCGGGAATACGTAGGCATAAAGTGCGATACTTTGCCAAGTCATTTTTATTTTCATTTTATTTTCTTTTTAACCCTCGACCTATAGTTTCGATAGAATAACAATCCATACCCGAAAACAAGCGTGGATCCCGTCGAGTACGACGGACGTGAGGGGTGCTAATACCTTCCCCTTGCGTAACCGACTCCCGAACCCAGGTTTTGGTTGCGACGACCATACCTTTCCCGTGTTGTGCGAGGTTTACTCTGAGCGTTTCCTTTCCCTCCCGTGGGATAAATAACGCACGGTGGCGACTCTTCTGTTCAGCCGGCGCCGATTTTCGCAGTAGCGACAGCTGGCGACTCTGCTGGGGATCCAACGTCCCCTGGCTGCTAAGGACTGCGATAGTTCTTATGCATTTGGGATCCAACGTCCCTTAAGAGAGTCAATCCTAACGCTTGTTTTCCCGTCGTGGATTTTGTATGGGTTTATATTTCTAACCTTTATTTCCAGCATTATATATATATTGATTATTATTGTTGTATATTGGGGTGTGACGGGTGTTCTGATATTGAGTGAGAAGTCGGACCTGGGCTTGAGTGCACCTTAGACTTAGAGTAGAGATTAGTGGGCGCGCACGTGCTTTGCATGTCCTAGTGTCCCGCGAAATCTACACTCAGACGAGGTTCTTCTGGTTGGCCTCCTGTCCTGCCCTTTGGGTGGCTTGGGTTGCTGGTTAGTTGGATTGTCGACTCTGGGGACCGATCATTTGGAAGTTGGCTAAGTGAGGCCTCTTCAGGATTTGATGATGCCACTCCTTCTGGGAATCGTATCATCAACCCTGAAAGTCTGTGACGCCGACGACCGCATAGGATGCCATACCTTTGTCAGTTGCTAGGACATCCCCCTGTGAGAGGGTTCGGGGATATGCAGGTAACTAGACCTTCAGACTACCGGTTGTTTTCTTGATCAGAGATCCTGGGTATTTACGAAGAGTTATGAGGTCTGTCAGAGACCGTTTGGAGATGTGTTTTGAGGTCTGTCAGAGACCAGTTGGAGAAGTGTTCTGAGGTCTGTCAGAGACCATTTGGAGATATGATTTGAGGTCTACCAGAGACCAGTCTGAGTTATGGTTTGAGGTCTGTCAGAGACCATTGTTGGAGCTTTGTTGTAGGTCTATCCGAGACCATGGTTTGAGGACTTCTAGAGAATCTATCTGAGACTTCTTGATATGGTTCAGGCTATTCAGCTATGGCAATTGGTCCCTGTTGAATGTTATTTGCATTGCATTGTTTGCATACCCATTATCATTGCATCCCACTAACGTGTGTCTGTGCTGCAGGTGCATTTGCATTCCCCCGATTCTAGTGTCTGGACTTCTGAGTATTTGATCATGGCTGGTTTGAGGATGACCGTTGCGTATAAGCTACCTGTCCTCGATATTACTCCACTCCTGGGTCTGATTTCTCTCGCAAATGAGGATGTCCGTAGAAGCTTCAGGCAGAGTTACGGAAGGTTGTTAGGTTTAGTGCGTAGGTCTACTGAGGATGAATTGAATGGGTTGTACACCTTAATGCAATTCTATGACCCGACTTTGAGATGTTTCATGTTTGCGGACTTTATCTTAGGGCCCACCATGGAGGAGTATGTAGAGTTTACTGAGCTGCCAGTTCAGAATGCAGTTCCTTTTATTCACTCAGCCGCTGAGCCCAATTTGGAGGATTTAGCCAAGGCCCTGCATATGAATGCTTCTGACTTGTTGATGACTGCGTGGCGAGGGGTTCCGGGTTTTTCTCTTCAGTTTCTGGTTGGTAAGGCTCAAGAGTACGCCAAGAATGGGTGTTGGGTGGTCTTTAACGCTATTTTGGCCCTTTGCATTTATGGGATAGTGTTGTTCCCTAACTTCCCAAACTTCGTGGACATGGATGCATTTCATCTATTTGCTGCCGGTAACCCAGTACCAACACTGATCGGGGACTTTTACCATTCGATGCACTATAGGAATGAAAACAGGAGAGGCAAGAATGTCTCCTGTTGCGTACCTTTGCTGTATATGTGGTTCAAGAGTCATTTCCCATCGAGGGGACCTTTCAGGGATAATGCAATTACACCCGACTGGCCAGAGCATATGATGAGGTTAACTTCTGAAGACGTTGGTTGGTTTGATAGAGATCTGCTGGGATCCGAGCTTATCTTCAGTTGTTCTAGTTACCCTAATGTTCCGCTGATAGGAAGAAAAGGGTGTATCAACCACAACCCTTCTCTGTTCATTCGTCAGTTCGGATATGCGCTGAAGAACCCGCCCAAAGAGGAAGAAGTACAGGAATCTCTGTACTTCACTGGAGATGTGAAGGGGGAGTTATTGGCCAAGTTGCAGCATGCCTGGACGCGCATTAACCAAAGAGGGAAGCCGTTGTTAGGAAAGAATGACTGTCAGGCCTATGCACCTTATAGAGTTTGGATTCAGGAGAGAGCCAGTCAGTTGAGGATGCCATTTCCAGATGCACCAATTCCGGTCCCTATTCCGGTAGCAGAGCCAACTATTGTTTCTAGGGAAGCCTATGAGCAGGTTGTGAGAGAAAAAGAAGCCTTATTGAAGATCAACGAAGGGTTAGAGCAGGAGTTAGCCCAGATACGCAGTGAGAAAAACAAGGTCGTCCATGCTTTCCAACAGCAGATTGAGCTAATGAACAGATTAGGCGCTGAGCTAGCTGAGGAGAGGAAGAAGCGCGAACGTCTGGGGCAAGAGTTCAGGAGTTCCCATGACAAGCTTGAATCTAAGAAGAAAGCTCTTGACATCGCTCACCAAGAGATCTCTTCTTGCAATAAGACTTGGAATGCTACGCTCACCAACAATAAGAAGAGGGAAGATAAGTTGAAGCAGCAAATTTCCGACCTCGAAGAGCAGTTGAAGTCCAGCATCAAGAAGTGTGAGGAAGAGGTGATGACCCGGTATAGTCTCCAGAACGCGCTAAACAAGGCCATCAAGGGCAGAGATGAAGCTGTGTCTCAGAAGCGTAAACTGGAGGATTGCTTCGGAGACGGGGCATGGGAAAAACTGCTGAAGACGTACGCCGTGTTCTTAAGAAAAGAAACCAACTTGTCGAAGGGCTGCTTGCTCGACCCAGTCATCCGGAGACCAAGAAGTTGCTAGAAGAATACCAGACTTATGGGAGGATTTGATCATTTCATGTAGTAACTTATATGCTTTATTTGCATAGCGCTGACCATCACCAGGATTGTTGGTCGAGGTCATGCCTTCTCTTTGTACTCTTAGTGATATTGTATTCTGGGTTTATTGGTTTCTCAGCAATATATGAGGCTTTCCGTGATTCAGTTCCGATCTTTATATTGTTAGCACTGTCACTGCACCAACACCTTCACACTAGAATCGGGGAATGAACTTCCCTAATGCACAGACACACATTGCATTGCATTCATATTCATATTGCATTACAGGTGATCTTTGGATGGTGTCTTATTTCCTGCTCTGTAACAGGTATCTTTCAGGATTGCAGATCAGCACCCGCACCGCTATTCCACTCCCACCAACTGTCGAAGAATCATGGATCAAATTCAGAACGAGATGCAAGATGTGCGCGAGAAGCTCGCTCTCTTCATGCAGACCATGGAGGCTATTGCAAAAGGTCAGGAGAATTTGCAAGCCATGGTCCAACCTCTGTTGGCCCGAAATGCTGGTCACGGTAATGAGGATCATCAGTCCGTACGGGTCGATACTGTTCATGGAGATGGCACTCCCACGCCAGTGGCTCCCCCTGTAGTCAACATGCCTGCTGCTAACGTCAACAACGCTACCGCTGCTGTGAATGGTAACGTCGGAGTTGGGAATGAGACTGCTGTCCATAACGTTGGGCTTGGTGACGTCAACTTAGGTGATAATATGGGAGGCAACGACTTTGTCAATGCTGGATTCGGGTTCAATGATCAGGGATTCGATAATGCTGGGAAATATGGTTTCAATGCTCAAGGCTTTGGGCAAGATGGTTATGGTGTGGCCAATCAGGGCTACGGAGGTTTTGGAAATGGAAACGGCACGGGGCTTATGGCTTTTGGGCCTGCTGGAGGTGTTCAAGGGTACGGCAACAGAGGACGAGGTCCGGGGATGAATCAGATCAGGGCTGGACGTAATAATGGATATGACGGGTATGGAGCTGGGAATGGTATGTGGCAAGAAGATCAGCAGGAGGACGCTTTCTCCGGCGGAGGTTTCGAAGGACCGATGGATGACTCCCAGAAGATCAGAATGCTGGAAGAGCAGATGAGGGGGGTCCTGAACCAAAGTGCTGTGGGCTTGGACATGGCAACAATGGGTCTGGTACCTGGCTTAAGGGTGCCAATCAAATTCAAAGCTCCTGCGTTTGATAAGTATAAAGGGGACACATGTCCGAAAGTGCATGTGCGAGCCTATTACAGAAAGATGTCTGCATACTCAACTGACGAAAGAATGCTAATGCATTTCTTTCAAGATAGTCTGTCGGGTCCTTCCCTAGAGTGGTATATGGGGTTGGAGCCAACCGATATCAAGACATGGAAGCAATTGGCAGAGGCATTTGTAGCTCACTACAAGTATAACAGCGACTTGGCGCCCAATCGGGTCCAATTGGCGGGGCTGTCGCAGAAGAAGGGGGAGAGCTTTAAAGAGTACGCGCAAAGGTGGCGCGATATGGCTGCCAGGGTCCGTCCTCCTGTAGAAGACAAGGAAATGAATGACATGTTCGTCGGCACATTCACAGGCTTGTTTCATGACATGCTGTTTCACACATCTCTGGCCAGTTTTTCAGACCTAATTCTGATGGGAGAAAAGATTGAGCGCAACATTAAGCAAGGAAAGTTCCAGGTTGAGGAATCAACTGCATCTGGAAGTAATAGGAAAGCTTTCGGTGGGCGCCGTCAGGGCGAGGCAAGCGCAGTATTTGGAGGCCGAGGCCGAGGCCGAGGCAGGGGACGAAACCAATATCATCAGCCGCAGCAGGTGGCGAGTGTTACTATCCCATATCAGCAACAACCACTTCAGCAACAACAACCGTCTCAGCAGCAGCCAATGCAGCAGCAGCAGCCTCAGTAGGGGGCACAGCAAGCTCAGCGAAGATTCCAGGGTGGTAAACCAAGAAGAGTGTTTGAGAAGCCTCCCACGACATATGCAGATTTGTTGCAGACATTGTTGGGTTTGAACTTGGTAGAGAAAAGAACTCTGGCACCGATAACGGGAGCTCCCCCGTTTGGTTACGATGCAAGCAGGCACTGTGAGTTTCATTCTGGGGCGCCGGGCCACGATATAGAGGGTTGCCATGCTTTTAAGCACGTTGTGCAGGATCTTTTGGACAATAAGACTATCAATTTCGGCACGGCAGGTCCGAATATAGTGCAGAAACCCATGCCTAATCATGGGGCAAACGCCATTCTGACTGAGGAAGGGTTGAATCTGATTATGAATGTCGAAGATTTAAAGACGCCGCTGAGCGAGATAAAGAGCCGACTATTGCAAGGGGGTGTTTATCCAGGATGTGACGAGTATTGCTTAGGATGCTGGACCGTAGCTGGGGGGTGTGATGATTTGAAGAAAGGCATCCAGGCTTTAATTGATGGAGGCACATTGCAGTTTGACCGAGCAGCAACTGAAGAGCCTGCAGGGGCGGTAGCAGATGATCAGAGTGATGTGGCCACTGTAACGATTCCTCAAAAGACAATCATTATTGCAACACCAGCTCAGCGACCACCAATCACCATAACTAAGGTCGGGCCGATCCCGTACGAGAACACGAAAGCAGTCCCCTGGTCATATGGGTTGGAGGTGTTTTGTGACGGAATAAAGATCGAGGTTAATAAACAGCCCGCCGAGACTATGGATAATGTTGTTGGTTCGGGGGGTATGACAAGGAGTGGTAGGATCTTTATATCACCCGAAGTGGAGGCCGAAAGACTAGCGAAAGGGAAAGGGAAGATGGTTGAGAATGTTCCCGTGCAAGCAAGCGAAAAAGAAGCAGCATCGAAAGATGTAGAAGAGTTCATGCGCTTGATTCGGAAAAGCGATTATAAGATTGTGGAGCATCTGCAGCAGACGCCGTCCAAAATATCTATCCTGTCATTGCTCTTGTGTTCTGAAGCTCACAGAAATGCTTTGTTGAAAGTCCTGGATACTTCCTTTGTACCCCAAGACGTCTCTGTAAATCAGCTGGAAGGAGTGTTGGCACATGTAAATGCAGGCCACAGCTTGGGCTTTACCGACTTCGATTTGACCCCGAAAGGGAGAGATCATAATATGGCGTTGCACATATCTGTTGAGTGTAGAGGATCAGTAATGTCGCACGTATTGGTCGACACTGGATCGTCTTTGAATGTGATGCCCAAGAAAGCGATGATGAAGCTGGATGTCAGGGGAATCCTGTGCACACCCAGCGACTTGGTAGTTAGGGCCTTTGACGGCACGCGAAGAACAGTCTTTGGATCAATCACATTGCCCCTGCAAGTAGGGCCGGAGGTATTTGCAACTGAATTTTATATCATGGATATACAGCCTGTGTACAGCTGCTTGCTCGGACGACCCTGGATTCATGGGGCTGGGGCAGTCACGTCCACCCTGCATCAGAAGCTAAAATATATGGTCGGAGACAGCGTAGTCACCGTATGCGGAGAAGAAGACATCCTGGTCAGCCATTTATCGTCGTTTAAATATGTGGAAGTCGACGGAGAGATCCACGAAACGCCCTGCCAGGCATTTGAAGGGTTGCGTATCAAGGATAAAGGTCCCGGGCCGAGCAAAGTGCCAGAGATAGCTGTCTCGTCGTACAAAGAAGCTCAAGCTCTAGTGGAGGCAGGAGAAGCCAAGGGCTGGGGCAAAGTGCTGGATATTCCTGTGAAGATGGACCGGTTCGGGCTGGGGTACCAACCGTCGTCGTCAACTCCTTCCATGGGGGAACCCCGTTTCAGAGGGCCAATCACCATCTCTGCCAGTGGAGTATGTCATGAAACCGTCAATGCTGCTTCGGAGTCTGACGAAGGAGACAACGACTGTGATATGGATGCCTGGATTCAGCCAAGCACGCCAGGACAAGGACTGTGCAGCTGGTCTATTCAGGAGCTTGTTCCTGTGACTCTTAAACAGTAATGCTTTGCTTTGTTAATTGTTGAATAATCTGATGTCTTGCCCGGGGCATCAGAATTTGCTTAGGGCTGTGTTGTTATGAACATTGTGTGTTAATCATTAAATAAATGGCGTTTTTCATGTGCAAATACCGTAATCTCTGTCTTTCTTGTTTTATATTTTTCAATAAGATGGCAACGTGGGTTATTCGCTTTATACGCATTTTGAAGCACTTAACCATTCCTTTTGCAGGATAACATTTTCAGATGACATCCTTGAACCACCTATGACTCGTCTCGACTTCGAGCACCCGGTATTTCAGGCCGAAGAAGAGGTTGTCGAAGATAGTGACGTTCCTGAAGAACTGTCTTGGTTGGTGAAGCAAGAGGAAAGAGCCATTCTGCCTCACGACGAGGTCATCGAAATTATCAACTTAGGATTGGAAGGGGTTGAGAAGAATATCCGCATTGGGGCCGCACTGCAGGGTGATATCAAGCGAAAACTGGTTGAAATGCTCCGAGAATATAGTGATGTATTCGCTTGGTCATATGAAGATATGCCGGGGCTTGATACAGATATGGTTGTGCATCGCCTGCCACTGAAAGAAGATTGCCCGCCAGTCAAACAAAAGCTTCGCAGAACTCGACCAGATATGGCAGTGAAGATCAAAGAGGAAGTCCAAAAACAGTGGGACGCTGGTTTCCTTGCTGTGACGAAATACCCCTCATGGGTTTCTAACATCGTACCAGTGCCAAAGAAAGATGGCAAGGTTCGAATGTGCGTGGATTATAGAGATTTGAATAAAGCAAGCCCAAAAGACGATTTTCCGCTTCCTCATATTGATGTGTTAGTTGATAACACTGCTCAATACTCCGTATTCTCCTTCATGGATGGCTTTTCAGGCTATAATCAGATTAAAATGGCGCCAGAGGATATGGAGAAGACCACTTTCATAACGCCTTGGGGAACATTTTGCTACAAAGTGATGCCCTTTGGTTTGAAAAATGCTGGGGCAACATATCAGCGTGCGATGACGACTCTTTTTCATGACATGATGCATAAAGAGATCGAAGTTTATGTTGACGATATGATTGCCAAATCCCAGACAGAAGAAGAGCATCTGGTGAATCTGTTGAAGTTATTTAAAAGGCTTAGGAAGTTCAAGCTGAGGCTGAACCCTAACAAATGCACCTTCGGGGTGAGATCGGGTAAGCTGCTGGGGTTTATCGTAAGCGAAAGAGGAATAGAGGTCGATCCTGCTAAAATAAAAGCGATACAAGAAATGCCGACGCCTAAAACAGAAAAAGAGGTGCGCGGGTTTTTAGGGAGGTTGAACTACATCGCTCGGTTCATATCTCACCTAACTGCCACGTGTGAACCATTATTCAAGCTGTTGAAGAAAGATCAAGCTGTAACGTGGAACGAAAATTGTCAAAAGGCGTTCGATAAAATAAAGAAGTATTTGCAGGAGCCTCCTATTTTGATACCCCCAGTGGCAGGTAGACCCTTGATCATGTATTTGACGGTTCTTGAGGGAAGCATGGGTTGTGTTCTCGGTCAACACGACGAGACAGGAAGAAAAGAGCATGCGATCTACTACATGAGCAAGAAATTTACAGATTGTGAATCTCGACATTCAATGCTTGAGAAAACTTGTTGCGCACTAGCTTGGGCCGCCAAGCGTTTGAGGCAATACATGCTGAATCATACAACCATGCTCATCTCGAAGATGGATCCTATCAAATATGTATTCGAAAAGCAGGCGTTGTCAGGGAGAATTGCCCGTTGGAAGATGGTCTTGACTGAATATGACATTCAATACGTCTCGCAAAAGGCTATAAAGGGGAGTGTGTTGTCTGAGTATCTGGCGGAGCAGCCTATTGAAGAGTACCAATCGATGAGGTTTGATTTTCCTGACGAGGATATCATGTACCTAAAGATGAAAGATTCTGAAGAGCCGTTTCCAGACGAAAGACCAGAGTTGGGATCCAAGTGGAAGATGATATTTGACGGAGCTGTGAATGCCTACGGTAGCGGAATAGGGGCAATCATCACTACGCCGCACGGGTCGCACATCCCGTTTACTGCCCGATTGACCTTCGCTGTCACCAACAATGAGGCCGAATACGAAGCTTGCATAATGGGGCTTGAAGAAGCCATTGATTTGCGAATCAAAAATCTAGACGTATACGGAGACTCAGCTCTGGTGGTGAATCAGATCAAAGGGGAATGGGAGACACGTCAGCCCAATCTGATACATTACATGAATTATGCAAGGAGATTGTTGCCTTTCTTCGACAAGGTTGAATTGCATCACGTACCGCGGACAGAGAATCAAATGGCTGACGCTCTCGCCACTTTGTCTTCCATGTACAAAGTCAACTTCTGGAACGAGGCTCCCCGAATCATTATCTCTCGGCTTGACAGACCAGCTTTCGTATTTGCTATTGATGAAGCATCCGATGACAAACCGTGGTATTTTGATATCCTTAATTTCCTGAAAAATAAAGAGTACCCGGCTGGGGCATCCAGTCAAGATCAGAAGACTCTCAGGAGATTAGCGAGTAATTTTTATTTGAATCCGGATGGCGTCTTATACAGAAGAAACCATGATTTGGTGCTGTTGCGTTGTGTAGACGAAAGAGAGGCAAAGCTGCTCATGGAGGAAATACACGAGGGTACCTTTGGCACGCATGCTGGTGGGCATGCTATGACGAGGAAGCTGCTGCGGGCAGGTTACTTTTGGCTAACTATGGAAACTGATTGTTTCAAGTTTGCGAGGAAGTGTCACAAGTGCCAAATCTATGAAGATAAGATCCATGTGCCTCCGAGTCCTCTGAATGTAATGTCATCTCCGTGGCCATTCTCGATGTGGGGAATCGACATGATTGGAAAGATCGAGTCGACGGCTTCTAACGGGCATCGGTTCATTCTAGTAGCGATCGATTATTTCACCAAGTGGGTGGAGGCGGCGTCTTATGCAAATGTAACGAAGCAAGTGGTGGCCAGATTCATCAAGAGAGATATCATTTGCCGATATGGGATTCCCGAGCGGATAATCACAGATAACGGTTCAAACCTGAACAACAAAATGATGAAGGAGCTCTGTCAGAATTTCAAGATCGAACATCACAACTCCTCCCCGTACCGACCCAAGATGAATGGCATTGTTGAAGCGGCCAATAAGAATATAAAGAAGATCGTTCAGAAAATGGTGGTGACCTATAAGGATTGGCATGAGATGCTACCTTTCGCTTTGCACGGTTATCGTACGACGGTACGCACATCAACCGGGGCAACCCCGTTCTCGTTAGTATACGGAATGGAAGCAGTATTACCATTGGAAGTTGAGATCCCTTCTCTGAGGGTCTTGCGAGACGTTCAGTTGGACGAGGCAGAATGGGTAAAAGACAGGTTGAATCAACTGAGTTTGATGGACGAGAAGAGGCTAGCTTCTCTAGCATACGGTCGTTTGTACCAGAGCCGAATGAAGAAAGCGTATGACAAGAAGATACATCCGCGAAGCTTTCAGATGGGCGACCTTGTGCTGAAAAGGATTCTCCCGCCGCAAGCAGATCACAGGGGCAAGTGGACCCCCAACTACGAAGGGCCATACGTTGTCAGGAAAGTCTTTTCAGGAGGAGCGTTGTTATTGTCCACTATGGACGGTGAAGACTTTACGTCGCCTGTGAATTCGGACGCAGTTAAAAAATACTTTGCTTAAAATTGACCCGCTGGACAGAAAAAGGAGAGTCCAGGCAAAAATGGGGCATCCTGGCGAACCAAAAACAGAATGAAAGGTTCGGGCAAAAGTTAGGGATAAAATTGAAAAAATGTACACCCGCGAAGTTGAAAACCTACACTGGGCGGCTTCGGCAAAAAGGGGTATCCCGGTGAACTGAAAACCCGTAAAGGGCGGTTCACGCAAAAGTTAGGGATTTGAAAAGCAAATGACTGCGGTCCGAATTTGATATTGCAAGTAAGCATCAGTGCGGGAGAATACCTGAGGGGTCGATTATCATATGCAATCGCTTCAGAAGTCTGGATACCGGGAAAGCACTTGAGTCGGATGAGTCATAGGAGGATCAGTTTGTGGTGTTCGTCTGCATCCCGTTGCTGACATGTGTACAAAATTTAATTTGTCAAAATATTTATGATTCTTGTGCATACTTGTGTATTTGCTTTGCGTAGCTTCCTCATTTCAGGAGTTACATCCCGTGTATAAAACTCCGCCCATTCAGGGGCCCAATCAATGAAATATGTTATTCAGTACTTGATGCTGGTTCTTTACTGTTTCGTGCATGATAAAACGCCTAAGTTTATTGAAACTAGCATGTGTATAACGTCACTGGCCCTTGCCAACAGTTGCTGAAGCTTTGAATTAACTGAAAATAACGTCACTAACCTGAATCGATTTGGTTGTATAGGCTTGTTTTGTCTTGTTTGTGTTGTTGCAGGTTCCACAACCGTACGAGGAAGATAATCAAAAGACTTGGTCCCCGCGCAGGTCATGCATGTTCTTCCTGAAGAAGGATAGAATTCCCCAGCTCGTCGTAGATTATCCAAAGGACATTTTCCAGCAAAGTCGTTTATCCTCAACAGAATTGACGATTCCAAGATCGAAGGCTGTATTCAGACAGTGCATCTCAAGCAGAGTGGTTTAGCCGCAGAAGATTAATATTGGTGAGCTGTATTTAGGCAGTTTTCCTTTCCCCGCAGGGTCATTTACTCCCCCTAGCGGAGTCAGTTGGTTTCCCCAGGAAAATCATCCCATCTCCAGCGGAATTCTCTTTGCAAGTGTTTTCATTCCTCCCAGTGGAACTCGAAGATTAAGACTATCCCCGATAGGGTTGGTGCGGGTCCTGGCATTTATCTTGCCGGAATACCGTGTGATACCTGTTCACTTTCCAGCGTAAGTCCGATCATACCAGGCGCATTTGTTAGTCTCCAGCAGAGTTATATTCCCCGGCAGGGTGTTACTTCAACAGAGTGTTTGGTTTAAATTCCCAATTTCCCAGCTGAGTCGACTTCCTCTTCCAGCATTTATTTTGCTGGAATAATTCCGTAGCATCTGGCTATCCCCAGCGAAGTCAGCATTGTCTTCAGCATTTATTTTGCTGAAGCAGTTTCTGTACCCAGTAGTTCAAGTCCGCATTTGCATTGGCATATAGTGTCATATTTGCATTGGCATATAGTGTCATGTTGGCATCGACATATAGTGCCATACTTGCATCCACCACATGAAAGCGTAGCATTTCCATGTCGATTGGAATATTGCATCATTGTCAAACGCACGCATTTCCGAAACATAAACTAGGTTGGCTAACCGTTCGTTCCAAGTATTGTTTCTCGTGCAGGTAGAAAGAGCCCTTGCTCAAGCGAATCAAAAAGCAGCTTTGGCGCTATTCCCCACAGAGTCAGCAGGATAAGTTTCCCCTTATCCCCAAGCAGAACTATTGGTCATCAAAGGATTCATGAATCAGAATTTCAGAGGCTACCGCCGGTTATCAGAACAGGCATCCGGAAGTTGGTTTCCAAATGTCCCCAGTAGAGTCAGCCTCGAAGTTGCTGTGACATCAGTGATAAGAAGTTCGCGGACCAATGGAAGGATGAGTCCTAACGTGGACAATTTTATTGACGGGATTCCTTTGTGCTAGAGACGATTGTTGGAATGTGGAGTCTTAACGTGGACATTTCCTCAGGTCGACGATGTGTGTTAGTCCTAACGTGGACAGGTTCGAGTTCTCGGTATTGATTGGGTGTGGAGTCCTGACGTGGACAGATCAACGTTTGATTCCTAACGTGGAAAGATCAGAGTCCTTACGTGGACATATCAAGAGCATTCCTTACGTGGAAGAAAAATGGTTTCCTTACGTGGAAAGACGAGTTTATTCCTTACGTGGAAAGATTGAGTCCTCACGCGGACATATCAAGATTGATTCCTGACGTGGAAAGAAAGAGATTATTCTTGACGTGGAGGAGTTTAGTCCTGACGTGGACAGATTTAAAAGAAGACGTATTCCTTACGTGGAAGAGTTTGACGAAGAAGAAGTTCATTCCTAATGTGGACGATGCAGTCCTAACGGGGACAAGTCTGACTCCTAACGTGGAAAGGTGGTATTCCTAACGTGGAAGAGTTTATTCCTAACGTGGACGATTTATTTCTGACGAGAAGGCAGACGAGCCATCCCCAGCAAACCTGTTGAAGTTTCTCGAGTTGACGGCAGTTGGAGTCCTAGCGTGGACAAAATTCTATCTCTGCGATGATAAATTCTTTCTCAGAACGATGAAAATAGTCCCCAGCACGGTCGCGCGAGACCAGTGGGTTGTCATAACAGTCAGATGCAGCTGATAAATGCCGTTCCCCAAGAAGGAGCATAGTTTGTTTCTGCGGTTGGCAAATTTCTAGTTTCACTGGTATTCAACCGTCTCGTACCGCGAATGTCTGAAGGCTCCGGGCTCTTCACCCAATCGGGTCCAAGTCGTTTGAATAGGGGCAGCTGTTGCACCCTAAAATTTGCTCAACCTTATTCACTTGGTTTATGTTTCAATATCATTAGCATTTGCATAAAGAGTCATGTACATAGTCTACGCATCTGCATAGCATAAGCATAGAAAGTCATCCAACAGGGGACCAAGCATTATTCTCATCTCTAGAGGCCTATCCAGAGGTTATTATCCTAATTCAATCTCATTCAAGTCATCAGAAAAGAATTTGAAAGCAGGGAGGCCAGTGGATCAAGCATTGAGTATATCTCCTAACTGAGGGTGTCTGAGGATCAACAAGGGAATTATGAGTCGTGAATGGAGAGCATGGGGAGTATCTAGACATCTTGGAGGACTTAGGAAGTCATTTGAAGAAGAAAACAAGTTGTTGATGTGATCACAAGAATTGCAGTTGAAGGCAGTCAACTAGGGTTTCATCTAGGTCAACCCTGGGTCAACCCTAGGTCAAAGGTTTGCTGGGGAGGTACTAAGGGCTATTGAAGAGATGTGGGGTTCATCATTTGACATGGAGAATAAGGATATGTTGTTATGCTAAGAAGAAATCAAGGAGAAGAAGAGGTTCTAAATTAGGGTTTCTATGTAAAATCCCCTAGTTTAGGTCAAATTTCCAAGCAAGATAAGTCAAAATACAAGATTCAAATGGATCCTTGGCCAACATGGAACTTGTAGAGGATCTCAAGACCTTTAATTTGAGTGGTGGAAGACATCAAGGAGATTTATAGAACTCAAGTTATGGTCCTTGCAAGTTACAGGTCATCTGAGGTATCTGAAATTTTGTCTGTGAAAGTGACTTGACTTCCAAGCTATTTTTACCCCTCAAGGAGATTTCAAATGAATTTCTGGGCAACATAAGAGTTGTTCCTTATTGTCTTAGATTTCTATAATGGTATAGTATGCCTTCATATGATTTGGGGAACTCTACTTATGGTCTTGGCAAGTGTAGGGTATTTTGGTCATTTGTGAATTACAGGTCATTTTAACCTATGCCCAAAACTCATACAAGGAAGCTTCAAATGGAAAACTTTACAACTTCAAGCTTGTTCCAAATGACATTTTGAGTCTAGAAAAGTGACCATGAGAGATTGGAAAGATTCATAGCACAAGGTTTCAAAATTGTTGGATTTAATGAATAAAAATGGCCTTAAAAATGAGATTTTTCATATCTTGGCCAAATGAAGCAAAATTATAGGTCATTTTGAATGGAAAGATCATTCTAAAGACATTGGCTAAAGTAGAATTTTGAGCTTAGTTCATATTTTAAGAATTATCCATGGTTACTTGCAATGGAAGAAACATAAACCAAATTCAAGGGAAATTACACAAGGGAAGCTTCTCCAAGTTTCTAGGAGGTTCTAACCTCATGTATATATTGATGTGAGATGGTTCATGCCATGGTTGGTGATTGCATTTTCTCAAAACCTCAAGTTTCATTCACTTCCTCCATTTTACAAAAGTATCTCAAACTCTCTTAATTTCTCACCAATATTCATCATTCTTGATCTGAGTTTCATCATCATCCTCCATAGATTACAAGTCTCATAAGAGTTTGGCAAATTGGAGCAAGGATAGTTCTATACAAGTTTCATCATTCAAGGTTCAAGAAATTGGAATCACATGATACAAGAAGTTTGAGCCCAAATATTTGCATACAGAATCAAAGTGGTAGTGTGTGGATCAATTTCAAGTCCCTGCAAGCATTGGATCGAAGATCTCCATAGCTGTTTCTCCATTTTTCAACAGGTTGGTATCTTTGCTCGATTTGCATAATTTAGGTAGTATGATAGGGTTTTGATAGCTTAGACTGGTTAAGTTAGGTTAGATGATGATTTACACTGAGTTTGGAGAGGTTTAATGGAGGTTGCTCATAGTGCATTAAATCTGGTTGGATTGATATCTCACGATTCAGTGCATGAAATTCTTGGCTTATTGGCTTATGGTAATTAACATGAGTTGTAGATAAGATTAGGACGGGATTTGGAGAGTTTTGGAGGAGTTGATCACAGGTGTTCATGGTGGCTTATGACTGATATCTCTATCGAATTAGTTTATTGCTTGAGTTTTAAGAGAATTTACTATCATGGCTGTGTAGAGGGATTAGAGTAGACCAAGTTTGCTTTTTATGTCAATTGAATCCATGGTCAGATGAGGGAGAACAGAGTGGTCGAAGGTGCGTGCATGGAAGGGTTTTCTGAAACCCTAGGGGTGCTCAAGGTGGAAGACGATGTCTGAGCCACACGATGGAGAATTTGACTTTGACTGGGGTTCTAATCCAACGGATCATATTCAAACTGAAAGCGGAGGGAATGACTTAATATGAAACGCGGCGTTTCATTTAAAATGAAACTGAAAGCGGAGGGAATGACTTGCTATACACACCCCTCAATCAATGAGCCCACTAAAACACACGTGATATTGTTGCTAAATGCACCGAGTTCCTTTTCATTTTTCTGGCTTTTTCCAATTTATTTTCTGAGCGAGTATGGGCCTAACACAATTAATATGCGCACCCCCATTTTTCAAGCCCACCTGGATTACAACTGGAGCGAATTGCTTTTCTCACCCCCTCCCATTTATTTCTTTTAATTCTTTTTAATTTCTTTAATTTCTTTTATGCATTTTATAAAAATCACATAAAATTGGAAAATCATTATTTTTTGATGATTCTTTTTGCATAATTTTCTTTGAAGAGTCTAGAAAATTATAAAAAATATAAATGGCATTTTATTTTTTCTTTGATATTTTTCCCATATTTTCCAAATAAATAGCATTTTAAATAGTTTCATTTCATACATAAATTTGTTGATTTTTGTTCTAATCAATGCTTTAATATTTTTTGTCCATTCTTTTTTAGGTTGTTTAGTTTAGATATTCAACTTGTAAATACAATTTAATTCATATTTTTAGGAGTTAGTTTTAGGTGTTTAGTTTAGGTGAGAACAACATGAACAAATTAGGGTTTCTAAGTGACAACTTAGGAGAATTAATTCATTTCCCTTAGGGCTTAGAGTTTGAATAGTTTAGCTATGGGACTATAGGGGCTATGGGTAGTTATCAGATCCCCTTAGAAAAAGTCAGGATTCCCCTACTGCTATACTGTCTATATTTGATTGACTGGTGTGGTGTGCCCTCTGGGGATTATTGCTTGCTTGTTTGGGTGTTGGGATTTGTCTGGGGATTGGGGAAGCGGATGATTGGTGATGATGGAGCCATTGGAGATCCAGAGCCTGAAGACCAACTTCTAGAGCTGATGAGTTGTTTCTTGCTAGCAGCTGTTGAGGAGATTAGGGTTTAAGAGCTAAGCAGAGCTCTAGGTTAGAAAACCTGATTCTCAAACATGGAAGGTTTCGATTGCCTCCATTCTTCTCTGTGACACAGAGTCTCTCTGAGACACTCACCCCCTTCCTTTGGAAGGCTTGGTGCTATTGTCTGAGAGATAGAACTCTTGAGAGAACATGTCTTATGTGTTAGTAGCAGTTGGTTTACCACCATTGGTAGTCAATTAATTGCTTAACACCTAATCCACTCTGGTGATTGATCCCTCAGCTTGGAGGATAGGACTTGAAGAAAAGCCATTATAGACTGAAGGTTGACAACCAAAGCCCTTGCTTGAAGACTGTGAAGATAGAGACTGCTATTGACTGAAGCTGGTAGCTGATTGGAGATGACTTGAAGATGGAGGGCTGTTGTAGCTGTTTCTTTTTGCTGTATTTCATTTCTGATGTATTGTTTGGTTTTCCTGACTGTATTGTTTGCTGTTTACCCTGTTGGGTTGAAAGTGAAGTCTGATCACTTTTGCCTATTGTTTTCTAGGTTCGAGGTTGAGTGGGACTCCCTTGCCTCGCTTGTATTGTTGCATTCATGCATTTTACTGTTTTACTGTATATATCTGATATTGTTTTTGTTCCTATCTATTCCCTTAGAATCTCTGTTTCTCTCTGCGCAAGAGAGGAGCATGATAGACACTAGGTCTTAACCCGTGCATGATAACATTAGGTTAGTTTGTTCCCCCTCGCAACCGTAGGTTAGAGTTCTGTCTCTTCTTTCTCAAAACAAACAGAAAAACACCATAAAGATTTTAAACACAATAAAAGACACTTCTTCCGTAAAAGAACGTGAACTCATCAAAACATCATTTTTGTCCGCCGAGACTGCTAATCAAGAAAACCTTTTTCAGAAGGAATAAAACCAACCAAGACAGACTTGTGTCGTACGTGGCCCGAACTACGTTTGCTCTGATCTTTCATGCCGTATGAAAGTACGTAGGCATAGGATGCGATATCCTAGCGAGCAACCTTCCCCTCCTTTCCCGTAGGTAGGCGAACTACGTTGACTCTGATTTCTCGTTCCAGGCGGGAATACGTAGGCATAAAGTGCGATACTTTGCCGAGTCATTTTTATTTTCATTTTATTTTCTTTTTAACCCTTGACCTATAGTTTCGATAGAATAACAATCCATACCCGAAAACAAGCGTGGATCCCGTCGAGTACGACGGACGTGAGGGGTGCTAATACCTTCCCCTTGCGTAACCGACTCCCGAACCCAGGTTTTGGTTGCGACGACCATACCTTTCCCGTGTTGTGCGAGGTTTACTCTGAGCGTTTCCTTTCCCTCCCGTGGGATAAATAACGCACGGTGGCGACTCTTCTGTTCAGCCGGCGCCAATTTTCGCAGTAGCGACACACACCCTTTGATTAGACAACTAGCATGGATCCCGTTGAGTACAACAAATATGAGGGGTGTTCATACCTTCCCCTTGCGTAACCGACTCCCAAACCCAAGATTTGGTTGCGATGACCTTGTCTTGTCCTTTATTTTAGGTTTTCTTTGATCATTTCCTTTCCCTCTCTTTGGGATAAATAACATTTGGTGGTGACTCTTCTGTTTGTTTCCACCGTCCTTTTTCGCAATTACGACGCCGGTGCACATTAATTTTTGCTAAAAGTTATCTTCCTCAATTTACATTCTCATAGAATTGATCTTCGGTTATATCAATGCCTCATTAATTCCTAAGGAAACTACTCGGGTATTTAAAGGGGGTCTTTGCTTCTTCTGTATCAGGTTGTGTTTTCGATGTGTCGTGATCTTATGGGATTTGTCCGGCTTTGGGTGAGTATTATTTAGGTATGGAATTGTGTTGGATACTTTTGTCAATTTTTTTATAAAAAGCTGGAGATAGGTTATGTCTCTATCCCAGTTGTGTGTTGTTCCTTGCATCACATGACTAATCTTCTTTTGTGCCTTGGGTCTGTTCTTGAATTTGTTTTGCAAGGATGTTGGATAGGATATTCCAACATCTTGTGTGTGTCTCAGTTTTCTTTGTTCTGAGTCTTATTTTTGTGTCTTGTGATCTGAGTTATGAACACAATTATGTCTTGTGTTCTGAGTTATCCATAGTTGGGGTTTGGTCCACTAAGCCTTGATTTGGATAATGAAGGATGGTAAATTGGGACTGGTTTTAAGGGGGAGTGCCTTGTATCTTCCTCCTCATGTACACCAGAGAAAAGGGTACACGTCTTACAACAGTTGGTGTGTGCTGTGTAAATCATCCGAACAACTGTACAGGAAGTATGAAAGCTTCCAAGAGTCACATTATTTTCTGCTAAACTCGTCATTAGACGGCTGAAATGACTTCAAGACTTTTTACTCTTTCTACTCCTTGATTTCTTGGGTTTATTGTACAAAAGGATTTTTAGCCAAAATTTGTCAAAAGGGGGAGATTGAAGGCTCTAAGATTTGACTAAATTTTGGTAAAACATTATATTGAACAAGATGTTCTAACATGAAGAAATATGAAAAGAACAACATGTCTGACAAGATGTCCTATCTTGAGAACTCGACATCTTGGTCTGATCCAGCGGGTTTGTTGCAGATCTGTTTCAAGATTTAAGGTGCAATCAGAACATGGATCAAGGGATGATTGGACAGAGATTTCAAAGCCCATGGATAGCTGAAGTTTATAAAAGGAAGACCATAACCTAGGGAAAATTACTAGTCCTTGTTAATACTTTTGTAAAGAAAATAAGGGTTTAGGGTTTTGAAAGTCATGTGTCTTTCTTGTATTGTAAGTCACCCTTTGTATCAGTTTGATACATTGTGGTAGACATAGTTTTTCATATTCAGAAACCTGTAGGTAATGAGTTGTATATTGTTCTTGGATGAAGCTTTTAAGAAAATTCAAGTATTAGTATTAGTCAAGAGTATTGACTGAATATTATGTTGAAAGGGTTGTCTTTCAATTGAACAGTTTTATACATTCACCAGAGGTTGTGACTGTTACATATCACTGAGGTGATTTAGGAATTGAGCTGGATTTCTCTTATCTAGATGGGTTTCTAGGTAGAAGTTCAACTGGGTAGGGAATTAAATGATAAGTTACCGGAGGTTGTATACTAATAATTAATGCTACTGATAGTGAATTCATTCCTGGCTTGGTAGCCTTCAAATGTAGGTGTTATTGTACACCGAATTGGGTCATCATATATTGGTGTTATTTATCTTTATGCTATGCATAATTCAATTTATTCTTTTGCTCTAAAATATATGTCTTAACAGATGTTGAAACATCTGTCATGACACTGTTATGAATTTGGGATATTTGAACATTCTTTTTCTGTCCTTGTTTTGTTAAGAAGAGATCAATGTCTCAATATCTCTTAGGAAATCTGAGATCTACATACCAGAATTTCAATCAATTCGATGAGGCGCCACTCGAGTAGTCTTGAAAGCAGTGTATTGTTAGCTTTTCGTTCTCAACATGGGCTGCCGTCTTTTGGTAATACATGAACAGACAAATCTTAGGGTAAGAGTGTCCCTTAAACTTATCAAAGTCAGAGGTCTTGAATTCGGAGGGAATCACAATAGCTGTTATGATACATGTCTCCCTAGTAGAAGAAGCTTTATCACCCTCAAAAGTTTCTTAATCCCTTCTCAAGAGTTTGATAATTCTCTTTCAGCATTTCCATATATAAATTTAGCAACATGATATACAAGATGAGGATCCTCAAATTGAGGGTGTGCGATTGTGTGCAAGATTGGTTGCGCTTCTGCAACGGGTGGTAAGGGAATCACATGTTAAGTAGAATCTCTAACTCTTAAGGTGTTCTCATATGGTGGTGAATAGTTTGGAGGTAAGCCAAAATCTGGCCACGTGGAAGGTACACTTCTATAAGGTTAGGGATCTATTGTAGCACAAAAAAATTCTTAGATAACTATTAGCTATGGAGGATCTACCCTGACTGTTAAAGCTTGGAGTATCTCCATGATTTTGCTCACATTACCCCTTAGATAATCAATTTCTGACCTCATCTCTGTGTTCTCTTGTTCAAGATTCTCCATTTTTTTGTGAGTGTTGACTCGAGTGAGATATAAGGTGTTGAGGGATCAGCGTGAAACTTGTTAAAGAAGGACAAAATGAGTTTTTAATTGATGTTGGATGAATGCATGCATGCAAATTCTTATGCAAAGCTCTTGGTTATCTTTGTTATTTATACTTATGAATATTAAGATAATTATGTTAATTTTCAATCATTTAAATCAGTAATGAAGAAAACACAAAAATGAAACACAAATATCTTTTCATTCATTTGAAATTAAAGTACAAAGTTCCTAAGACTACATCTGAGCCCTGGGATCATTGCAAGACGAGTAGTAAGTCCCTTTAACATCCTCTTACAATAGTTCCTAAGACTACACCTTGTGGAGTATTCTCTGGACACGTGAACTCATCGACCCTTTGAAGCTTTTCTAATAAGTCTTGAATGATTTCATTTGAAAATATGGACACGTTTGCAAGCTTTCCTTTCCATTCATAGTAGAGACTACGAAGATCATTGATGATAACATCCTTTTCATTCATGGAGACATCTATTCCCTTGTACATATTCTCTCAATAGCGTTACTTATTCTTTAGGACCAAGTATGCTACCACTTGATTCCCATCTTGTTCTTTGATATACTTGATTATCTCAAGGGTTCACTAAATTTGGTACCTTTGGTGTATAAGAGCTCGACCCACCTCTTCCTTTTATGCCTCAAAGTAAAATCTCGACTCCCTTTACATATGGGTAGAACTATCTACCATTCTCTGCAGCTCATAGATGAAGCGTTTTGCCTTGTCCAACTCTTAGTTTTTGGCTTTAAGGTCAGAATTAGCTCCGTGGAGGGTACCTCAAATCCATTTTTTCTTACCCTTTTCACATCTAACCCTCTTGTTACTCACCTTTAGTGCTTTATCCCTTTCTTGGCTATCCCACTACAAACCTTTGTTCTCTTTGGTGGTTTGGTCAAGCCTGAGTTATAAATGTGAGTTTTCCAACTCCGATTTTTAGACTTATGCTCTAAGCTCCTCAAACTATGAAACATAGATGGTAACAAGCTCAAGAATTTGTGGGAAAGAAAAGGAATCAAACATGAAAGGAATCTAGATTATCTGGACTCTTTCCTTAACCATTATGGCTATTGGGAAATGCAATTCCTTTTTCCCAACTCTTTACCCTTTCTGTTAATCTTCACCCAAGGTCTTCTAGCCTTCTTCTTAACTAGGTTGTTTTCCCTTATGTCATGTAAGACTAATGCCTCTAGGAATTTGTCATTTGAAGGCCATCCATAGGGTATCCAAGTTACCTGATGGATAACACAAGGTTATAGTTGATTCCATCTCGAGTTCCATTAATGGCACATCAGGGAATTCCCACGGCTAAAGATGACATCTTTTGTCTCCCAACCTCTCTTATACCACTAAATGGTAGTCGAGGTAAGAGAAACCAATTTTTTAGGCCATTTGAGTTCCTTAGAAACAAAAGGGCCTTCTTTGGGCATATGTGTCATTACCCATACATGGAGGAGGGGAATATAGCACATGAGAGTTCCATATTTCTTCTCATGGCGAGTGTGAAGAGAATAGTATATGTCAGCTAGAGGAAAAAGCACAGGGTTGCCTGAGAGGAATACTTCAATAGCCAAATTATCCAAGAAGTTGTCAATGTTGTGGAAAAGTACAATCCCATAAATCAAGAGAGCTAGAACGACATTGAATGCCTTTCAATTCTCTGTTTTCTCCAATTCTATGGCTTTACCCTATAGGAGCTTCCTTGAAAACCCTTAAAAATCTCTTTCTTGTCCAAGTTTTATATCACGTCTTTGACATCAATATTTAAAGCTAAAGTTATCTTTTTTGGGGTAACATCTTCTCCTAGCTTGGTAAATAGATTGTGGTCCTTCAATGTTCGGACTAAGATTCTCTAAAATTCTTTCAAGGTGGGAGTCAACTGGAAATATGATGCAAAACAGAGTAGAGATGGGTCATAGAACTGGACTAAAGTAACAACAACAAACAAGTCCACATTTTCAGTCAAGAGGTCCAAGATCTTCCCATAGTCTTCTCTGAAGTCAATGCACTTGATAGGAGTCAATTTGGAGCTTAAAATCTTCAAGCTATCTATCTTTGACTTTTTGAACTTGAACCGCAAAGTGTTTCTTCTTTCTAAAGTCATTTTTGTAACTTGCCGATATCTCAAATTCCTGAAATAAATGTCAAACACTAACTCTTTTGTCATTTATTATGAGATGCAATAAAATGTGAGTGAATGCAACGAGATGTCATGCATAATTTTTGTTTTGTTTTTTAGGCAAAGGTTTGAGGTAAGGATGATGGACAAATCTGATTGCTTTTCACTTAAGGTTCTAACAAGGTATCATCTATGGTTTGTAAAGGTTTTTAAAGTCATGGATTCATTATGAATAGATTGCCGCTTACAACAATATTTCTACTTGAGAAAAGGAAAATGTCATTTGTCTCATGAAACCATAGAGTAACCTCGATATAAAGGGCAGTAAACACCAAATTAAGATACACACCTTCGTAAACTTATACATGTAACATAATCTTCACTCATATTCATATATTGATTTGGGTGTTAGAGTGTTTGTAAGAACTACCTTCTCTATTTCTTCAAACCTAAAAGACATCTTTAAAGTGAAACACCTTAAAACATTACCACTTTATCATGATCCATCTTAGCATTGTAACATTTTTGTCTATGCAGGATCGATATCACATAATTTTTATATTTGAGAAAGTAGGCTCTAGAATTAATTACATCATAATCCCCTGTGAATTTGGAAAAGCAAAAATAAAAATACTATTGATTTATAGTCTTTTTTTGCCTAAATTAGCAGCCATCCAAACAATCTCCACAAAACCAAAGCATCCAACTAATGTCTATCTTCATGCACATATTGAGAACAGACCGAAGGAGGATCAAAAACACTGAAGGCTCTAAAAGCTGAAATCACAGCTAAAACGAAGAAACATGCAAAAGTAATCATATGGAAGATCAAAGCCAGCTTTACTTTGCTGCAAAATTTTCCATATGAACTGCAGGCTTGACTCCAAGAATCTTCCTTGGCACCATTATAAGCAAGGTAATATATCTCCATGGTTGCAGCAATTGATGTGACCATTAAATAGGCTACAACCTGTTGAAACATTTTCACAAAGACATTGAACAAGTTAATATGTTTCCCTATTCTGTGTAATTAATAATAAAGGGTGAGCAACAGTCATCAAACCTGATCAGATATAAAGAAAATCCATGCTTTGGTTACTACATATCTAAGCCATGAGCAAACTGCAGCAACAATAGCATAACAAGCACAAAGAGCACTCACAAAAACCATATACCTGCACAAAAATAAACCATGACACAACTGATAATAATCAATGAAACAAAAGATAATAGTTATTGTAGTTTTCTTACTTGAGACCAGATAGGTTGCTATATTTGAGTGTTCCATAGCTAGGGTTGTCCTCCTTATTTGTGACAGTAATCCAAATGGTTGCTACAGAGAGCGGAACTGCAAAGAGCCTCAGAGAAGAATCTAATAGCTTAAGCATGGGGATATGATTTTTCCCAAAATCATTATCATCAATTTGTGTTCTTCTCATAATTAAGTTTAACTCGTAGTGTGATGTACCAATACCACTCTATATAGTGAGTCTGTCTTCACAAGTAAATGATGTCTTAAGAGAGATATCGTGATGATAGTATTGTCTTAGTGCGGCTGGTGAGAATAGTGGAATGCACTTTATGAGATACATGTAATCGTGATGCTTTTGGTTGGTGAGTTTTATCTTGTTGTTAGAAATAGCATCATTGGTTCCACTTATGTTTATGCAATGTCGACACAACACATTTTTAGACTTAAACAAATTTTAGTATTTGGTTATTCCAAAAATAAATAAATAAAATCAAATGGATTCGTACGGGTTGTAGAATTTTAAAAGCATGAAATTTTCAATTCAGGAATGTTGCGGGCTGGCCAAATAGCTCAGTAAGACTGACCCAACATAAAAGATCCAATCTAGAATATCTTTGTAGAAGGTTGTCCATCATATTCAAGCTACTAACTAATCACCAATAATCATATTTAGACGAACTTTCGCACTTCACCTCAAATTAAGCGTGAACAATTTTCATTACATATCCTATATAAGTCATAAGTCATGTTGTGCTCCGTAACAAGTGTTCATTTATTAATTGTTACAAAGTTAAATAACTTTTACCTCACTGATTTTGACGTTACACCTATGTTCCACCATATCAGAGGCTCGTAACACTATACTGGAGGAGCACATTCACTTTACATCACGGACCTCTTGTTCTACACCAGAATAGTGGCGCCAACTACGAGAATCAACTTCCAATTCTCCCAAACTTTCACATTGAATTCAATAAAATCCTTAGCATCACTGCATTCAGCCAACAATATCGACATTGGCAATAATCGATTTTGTTTATAGAATCACCACTTCAATTTTGACCTCAGAACCGCTCTTAAACCTCTTAATTTCTTCAATCATTAGAGGATCCTTTAGCTTGAAAGGACCAATCAAAAGATCTACAAAGATGAATGCCTCAAAAGTGTCACTGCGCGAAAAATACACAGAGTCGCCATCGAACTTTATTTATCACAAAGAGAAAGGGAAACATCGAGAAAACCCGAAGAGGAGGGATAGGTGGTCTCATAACCAAGATATGAGTTTGGAAGCTGGTTATGCAACGGGAATGTATTAGCACGCCTCACATCCATCATACTCGATGAAAACCATTCGTTTGTCTTATGCGTATGGATGTTGCTAAGGATTCATGTTTTTTATGAATGTTTTATTAAAGGAAAAAGGGGTTTAAAATAGAGTATTCAAAAAGGATTGAGGCCCTCGTGCCTACATATCCTCATGGTGCAATGGGAAGTCAGCGCCTCGTAGTTCGTGGAACTAGGTGAAAAAATGAATGAAGGTTGCTCGCCAAGATCTCGCAATCTTGTGCCTACGTATTCTCTCGTGCAATGAGGAAGTCAGAGCTGCGTAGTTTGTGGAACTAAATGATTGTGGATTTGCTGTTTTTAGTGGGCGATGTTAACGTTCACATCCTAGCAATAGGTTTTACCACTCGCACGTAAGGAGACTTATGTTTTAGCCTGTGTTGCGATAGAATCACTACGCCAAATATGATTTTTGGCAGCGCAAAAAAGACAGCGCTTTCTGTGAAAGCGCTGCTAAAGAGTCAGGAAAAAAAGAAATAAAAGAGCTAACTTTAGACAGCGCTTTTAGAAAAGCGCTGCTAAAGGTGGCAGTTTTGGCTTACAATAGAAAGCACTTTATAAAAAGCGCTGCTAAATGGGGGCCCTACGAAAGCGCTCTGAGAAAGCGCTGCTATAGGGGTAACGTACGAGAGCACTTTGAGAAAGCGCTGCTAAAGGGGTAACCTACAAAAGCGCTTTCTAAAAGCGATGCTAAAGGTGGCAGTAAAAGAAAGCTCTTTTAGAAAAGCGTTGTTAAAGGGGGTATAAAAGAAAGCACTTTTCTAAAAGTGCTGCTATAGGTCCTGCCTAAGACAGACCTTAGAGAGCTGCTATATGTTTAAGTATCATAAATTTAATAAAACTCATAATTTTTCAAAAATAGAACATTCGTGGTTTAAACCTTCGTTCCCACTCGAGATAAACCCTACTCCCTCCATCAACCACTTTCGTCCGTTGTCTTCGTCCGACCGCCTCCGTCCGTCGTCGTCCGACCGCCTCCGTCCGTCGCCGCCCGTCTGTCGCCGTCCGTCGTGTTCTTTATTTCTGCCACTGTCCTTCGTCCGTCTATCGTGTTCTTCGTCCTCCACTTCCTCTGTCTGGCCATTCCACCATTTTTAAGGTATTGAAGTTTTTTTAAAAATGTTGTTGATGGAAACAAATGATATTGATGTTGTTGTTGTTTTTAGTGTTGATGTTAATATTGTTATTGATGTTGTTGATAGAAACAAATGATGTTGTTGTTAGAGTTGTTGTTGATGTTAAAATGATAATGTTGATGGAAACAAATGATGTTAATGTTGTTGTTGATGTTAAAATGATAATGTTGATGGAAACAAATTATGTTAATATTGTTGTTGTTAGTATTGATGTTAATGATGTTGTTGATGGAAACAAATGATGTTGTTGTTAGTATTGAAGTTTTTTTAAAATGTTGTTGATGGAAACAAATGATGTTGATGTTGTTGTTGTTAGTTTTGATGTTAATGATGTTGATGTTGATGATGAAAACAAATGAATTAATTTCGTATATATGTTAATGTTATTGTTGTTGATGGAAACTTGAATTAAGTAACGATAATGTTGTTGTTGATGTTGTTAGTGTTGATGTTAATGATGTTGATGTTATTGATGAAAGTAAATGAATTATTTATGTCTGTTAATTTTAATTGTTTCCAAGAATTATTTGATGTTGATGATGTTAATTTTATCTGTTATATGGGTTACTTGTGAAGAGCAAGATTGTGATCGTTTCCAAGAATCCTACTGTGTAGTTCTAGAAGTTGGTGATTTCTCTACAGGTGCTACAGGTATTCGCTGTTTTTGTTTAGCTTTCTTAGTTTAGTTTAGCCTACTTAATTAGTATGGAAAAAAATGGATGTCTTCTAATTGATTGTCAAAAGAGTATGAGAATGGGGTATCGAAATTCGTTAACTTTGCTGTTGAACACGCCAAAGACCCCAGTAGGATCATGTAACGCCCATTTTAATTATTTTTATTTTCGGTGTTATTTTTATTCGTGGATGTGTTTTGTGTGGAATTATTTGACGATCAAGAACTCATAATATTAATATATAGTGATAAAACGTGGTAATTAATAGTAATGTAAATATTATTATTAATTATTATTATCACTAATATTAATATATGAGCAATATCTTATTAGTGGATTTTTTGGAAATTAAAAGGAATAAGATTATTACTTTGGAATTAAGAAAATGTGGAGAATATTAATATTGGAAATTATTTGGATTAAGAAGTGATTTTTGGGGTATTAAGGGTAGTGTTGGTATATTTGGAAAATAGAATGTGAAGGAGAAGGAAGAACACGCACGGTTGGGAAAGAAAGAGGGAGAGCAGAACACGATTAAAGTGAGCGATCAAGAGCAAGAAGAAGAGCAAAGGTGCAGATTCGTGGAGTTCATCATCATCAATCTGCTTATTGAGGTAAGGGGGGGGGGGGGGGAATAATCGGTTAATTTTGGTATTGCATGAAGATATGGTGGAAGGGGATTTCCCTAACCCCATTGATGAATGATGAACTAAATACTATGTTGTGTTGTGATTATGAATGTTGCTAGCATGAATTAATTGTTGCATGTGTTGTTCGGATGAATTTGGGGTTTCCGGTAGTTTTCCATTTTGAGCCGAAAGTTGATTAATTGAGTAGTGTTGAGGTTTTACCGGATGGAATTGAGAATAGATTTTGGAGTTAAGCCTTAGAATGTGGGTTAGTCGTGTTAGAAGCTGATTTTTGGTAACATTGGGCGAGTTCGGAGAGAATGGATGATCTGATCAGTGAGATTTTTCTGAAAACGCAGGTATTCGCTGGGCGAATGAGGGGGCGAGCCTTCGCCAGGCGAACTGGGCAGCGCATGCTGTCGGTAGCCTCTGTTTGGTTTCGCAGGGGTTTCGTCGGGCGAATCGTCAGCGAGTGTTCGCTGCGGAACTTCGCCAGGCGAATGCGCCAGCGAGCCCGACAACAGTTTGTGTTTTGCTGCTGTTCTGTGTTGATTTCTTGGTGGTTGTGGACCCTTGTTGGTCATGTTTGGTGATGAGCTTATTAGTGAGCTGTGGTGAGTGTATGTATGGTGTCGGAACGTGATTCCGTGATATCCGTGTGGTTTTGATAATTGAATTGATGTATGTTATGATGTATGTCTGTGGTGATGGGTGGGGCATGTTCGATATATGATAAATTGTGATCAGTAGGATCGATACGCTTTATATGCGTTGCGTTTATAAGGTGTTGTGATGAGTGGATCAGTAGGATCAATACGCCTTGTGTGCGTTGTATTGATGTGTTGAGTGAGGAATTGGATAAGTAGGATCGTGCGCACCGTGAGTGTTGTGTTATTGTGCATGGTGTCTGCATAGCATGTGGACGTGGTGAATCATTGCTCGATGGAGCGTATGTGATTCACTCACGTGCTCCAAGTGGGGAGCGTGGACGTTGTGAATCATTGCTCGGTGGAATATATGTGATTCACTCACGTGCTCCAATTGGGGAGCATGGACGGGACTTGAATCGTTGCTCGGATGGAGTGTATGCGATCACCCGTGTTCCAAGTGGGGAACATTGGTAGGGATATATCATTGCTATGATGGACTGTATGCGATCTATCCTGAGATTTGATTATATGGGCTCAGGAGGAGCGTGGTAGGGATAAATCGTTGCTCGGATGGAGTGTATGCGATCTATCCTGAGTTGAGTCGGTACCGCATATTGTTGAGTCGAGTTGCATGTGTTGGATTTGTTGTATGTATGTTGTGTTGGCATGGGACAGTAGGTCTGAACTCGATGTGTATGAAATGATGTTTATGTGTTTCTACCTTTTATTTCATGTACATTTATACCGTTAATAATTGATCGTGATTTCTCACCCCTTTGCTGTTGTTGTGGTCTGTGCTTCTTCGGAAGTACAGACAATCCAGGTGTTTAGCTAGCTTGGATGTGGCAGTGTCATAGGATTGCTCTGATACGTAACACCAGGGCTTTTGGGGAGTTTTCATGTTTGTTAAAGATTATGTGTTCCCCCGTGGCGTATCTTATTTTGTGGATTGGCGATGATGTTGGACGATTATCTTGTATATTTTGGGCAGTGGTCGTACATGTTGTACATGATGATATTGATGATGTATATATGATATGTGGTTTATGACAGACTAGTTCTTTTTCTGCTGCAATATTATAAAGAAATTAGTTTGAGAAATGATTTGTGGAATCTTGTTGAAAATTGTGACATCCCGTTGTGGGAAAACTTTGATATGTGATTATTTTAATTGCTTTATTCTACTTTGGGAAAACGGGGTGTTACATGTTGGTATCAGAGCAGGTCGGTCCGTCTGGCCAGTGTAGTGTGTTTTGAGTCTGTCTATAGGATAGAGTTAGTTGTTTTCCGTTAACCTGTTGTTGTGGTTGTTGAGCAGTATGGCGGGGAGGAACGATGCTGCGTTGGCTGCAGCTATGCAAGCAATGGCACAGGTGGTGGCCAATCAGAATCTGGTTGCGGGTGCTCAGTTCAGAGACTTGACGCAGTTCTAGAGCAACAAGCCACCAAAGTTTGAAGGTGGGATTTTGGATCCGGTAGCTGCACAGAAGTCGCTGAAGGCGATAGAGAAGATCTTCAGAACCATGGGGTGCAGTGATGAGCAGAAAGTGAGGTTTGGCACTCACATGTTAGAGGGCGAAGCCGAGGCTTGGTGGGACAATTGTCGTCAGAGGATGCAGGCTTTGGGGACTCCGATTACTTGGGAGGTGGTTCGATCTGGATTTCTAGAGAAGTATTTTCCAGAATATGTCAGAAGTGCTAAGGAGGTGGAATTTTTAGAGCTGAAGCATGGCAGTATGTCGGAAACCGAGTATGCAACTAAGTTTGAGGAGTTGGCTCAGTATTGTCCCCATTACAATACTGAGGAGGCTATGACTTCTAAGTGCTTGAAATTTGACAATGGGCTGAGGCTGGAGATCAAGATGGGGATCGCGTGTCAGAAGATCAGGAGTTATCCTGAGTTGGTGAGTAGAAGTCGGATTTATGACAATGATAACCGTGCGAGGATCGCACACTATAAGGCGGTGAATGACCGCAAGGGTAAACAAAGGTTTGGTGGTACACCTTACAGTGTGTCGACCAATAAGGGAAAGCAGAAGGCTATGACTGATAAGAGGTTCCGAGAGAGGAAAGCATTGGTGGATTTGAAATGTTATCGATGCGGTGTCGCGAGGCATTGTGCTAGTGATTGTCCTCATGAAGTGAAGAAGTGTTTCAAGTGTGGGAAGTTGGGCCATGTGATGGCGGATTGCAGGACTAATATGCCTACTTGCTATAACTGTGGTGAGAAGGGCCATATTAGTACTCATTGTGATAAGCCGAGGAGGGCTCAAGCGCCTCAGGTCATCGATAAAGTGTTTACGGTGGTGGGAACTCAAGCGGTGAACGACGGGCGTTCGATCAAAGGTACTTGTTTTATCAATAACATTCCTTTGACTGCTATGATTGACACGAGTGCAACCCACTTGTTTACCTCTGTTGATTGTGTGAAGAGGTTAGGCTTAGTGCCGACTACTCTTGAGCGACGGATGACTATTGAAACTCCCTCGATTGGGTCAGTGACTACTTTGTTAGTGTGTTTGAAGTGCCCACTGACTATTTTTGGCCGAGATTTCGGAATGGATCTGATTTGTTTACCACTTGGTGGTTTGGACGTTATACTTGGTATGAACTGGTTGGAATTCAACCGAGCATACATTGATTATTTTCGGAAAGTGTTATTGTTTTTGACCCCAGAAGAGGAAGCGTTGGCAAATTCCTTGTCTGGTAAGGAATTGAGGACTTTGTTGGAAGATGAAGCTCAGGTGTTTGCTTTATTTGCATCGTTGTCGGTTGACAATAAGGCATTGATGGACGAGTTAGCTGTGGTGAATGATTTTCCGGAGGTGTTCCCGGATGATATTACAGAGTTGCCTCCAAAGAGAGAAATTGAGTTTAGCATTGACCTTGTTCCTAGTACGAGGCATATTTCTATGGCGCCGTACAGGATGTCGGCAACAGAATTGGCCGAGTTGAAGTCTTAGATTGGAGAGTTGTTGGATAGAAAGTTTATCAGGCCATGTGTGTCGCCGTGGGGAGCTCCAGTGTTGTTAGTCAAGAAGAAAGATGGTAGTATGCGGTTGTGTATTCATTATCCGTCAGTTGAATAAAGTTACCATCAAGAACAAATATCCTCTTCCAAGGATTGATGATTTGATGGGTCAGTTGGTGGGAGCTCGTGTGTTTAGTACGATTGACTTGAGGTCGGGTTATCATTAGATCAAAGTGAGAGAAGGTGATATTCAGAAGACGGTGTTTAGGACTCGATATGGACATTACGAGTATGCAGTAATGCCTTTCGGCGTGTCTAATGCGCCAGGAGTGTTTATGGAGTATATGAACCGTATCTTCCATTCTTATTTGGATCAGTTTATTATCGTATTCATTGATGATATACTGATTTATTCTAAGTCTGAGGAAGAGCATGCGGAACATTTGAGGATTGCCTTGCAAGTGTTAAAAGATAACAAGTTGTTTGCTAAGTTATCGAAGTGTGAGTTCTGGTTGAAGAAAAAGAGTTTCTTTGGACACGTTATTTCTGGTGATGGTGTTTCGGTAGACCCCTCAAAGGTGAGTGCGGTGTTATAGTGGGAACCGCCAAAGACGGTAAATGAGGTTAGAAGCTTTTTGGGTTTGGCAGGTTATTACCGAAGATTTATTGAAGGCTTTTCCAGTTTGGCGTTGACATTGACTTAGTTGACGAGGAAAGTCAAGTGTTTGTGTGGGATGCTGCTTGTGAAGAGAGTTTTGAAGAGCTGAAAAAGAGATTGACTTCAGCGCCGGTGTTGGTGTTACCGAATCCGAGTGAGGCCTTTTGTGGTGTATTGTGATGCGTCTAAGATGGGATTGGGCGGAGTTCCTATGCAGAATGGGAAAATGGTAGCTTATGCTTCACGAAAATTGAGGGTGCATGAGCGGAATTATCCTACTTATGACCTTGAATTGGTTGCGGTGGTTTTTATTTTGAAGATCTGGAGACATTATTTGTATGGTTCGAGGTTTGAGGTGTTCAGTGATCACAAGAGTTTGAAGTATCTGTTTAATCAGAAAAAGTTGAATATGAGGCAGAGAAGATGGTTGGAATTCTTGAAAGATTATGATTTCAGTTTGAGTTATCACCCAGGAAAAGCGAATGTGGTTACAGATGCCTTGAGCAGGAAAGCGATTCATATGTCGGCTTTGATGGTGAAAGAGATGGAGCTTATTGAGCAGTTCCGAGATTTGAGCATGGTCTGCGATTTTACTACAGATGGTGTGATGTTAGGTAAATTGCAAGTGAAGAATGATTTCTTGGATATGACAAGAGAACACCAGAAGTTGGATGTGAAACTTGTGGATTTGATGCGAGGAGCTGAAGGTGACTCCGGTGATGATTTCAAGTTGAATAATGCTGGTGTGTTGAGGTTTCGGGGCAGAATTTGTGTGCCGGATAATGATGAGCTGAAGAAGTCAATTTTGGACAAAGGACATCGTGGTAGCCTGAGTGTTCATCCAGGAGCTACGAAGATGTATCAGGACTTGAAGAAGTTGTTTTGGTGGTCGGGCATGAAGAGGGATATTGCTCGTTATGTTTATGCTTGTTTGGTATGTCAGAAATCGAAGGTGGAGCATCAGAGACCTTCTAGGATGATGCAACCATTAGAGATTCCGGTTTGGAAATGGGATTGTATCGCCATGGATTTTGTTACAGGATTGTCGAATACGGCGAGAGGATTTGATGCGATTTGGGTAATTGTGGATCGGCTTACGAAGTCTGCACACTTTGTGCCGATTAGTATTAGCTTTCCGTTGGAGAAGCTGGCAGAAATTTATATTCGGGTGATTATGAAGCTACACTATGTTCCGTTGAGTATTGTGTCGGATAAAGATCCGAGGTTCACTTCTGTATTTTGGAAGAGTTTGCAAGAGGCTTTGGGTACCGAGTTGAAGCTGAGTTCAGCTTATCATCCGCGGACGAATGGACAGTCGGAGAGGACTATTCAGACGTTAGAGGATTTGTTGTGGGCTTGTGTATTGGAAAAAGGTGGTGCGTGGGATACTCATTTGCCATTGGTAGAGTTCACGTACAACAATATTTATCATTCCAGTATCGGGATGACACCGCTTGAGGCTCTTTATAGTAGGAGGTGTAGAACTCCTCTGTGTTGGTATGAGTCGGGTGAGAATGTTGTGTTGCGACCAGAGTTGGTGCAGCAGACTACTGAAACAGTTCAGATGATCCGCGAGAAGATGAAAGCATCTCAGGATCGAAAGAAAAGTTATTATGATAACCGAAGGAAAGAGTTGGAATTCAGTGAGGGTGACCATGTATTTTTGAGGGTTAACACAGTGACTGGTGTTGGACGTGCATTGAAGTCCAAGAAATTAGATCCGAAGTTTATCGAGCCGTATCATATTTTGCAGAGGATTGTTGTTGTGGCTTATAGGGTGGCGTTGCCACCAGAGCTTTCGAATTTGCATGACGTGTTTCATGTGTTGCAACTTCATGGAGATGAAGTCCAGGTTAGAGAGAATCTAACTGTGGAGACGTTGCCGTTGAGGATCGAGGATCGCAAGATAAAGCGACTCAGAGGGAAAGAGATACCTTTCGTGAGAGTGGCTTGGGGAGGTGCGGCAGGAGGCAGTGTAACCTGGCAATTGGAAAGCAGGATGCGGGAAGTGTATCCAGAGTTGTTTTCATTAGGTATTTTCGAGGACGAAAATAATTAAAGTGGGGGAGAGTTGTAACACCCATTTTAATTATTTTTAGTTTCGGTGTTATTTTTATTCGTGGATGTGTTTTGTGTGGAATTATTTGAGGATCAATAACTCATAATATTAATATATAGTGATAAAACGTGATAATTAATAGTAATGTAAATATTATTATTAATTATTATTATTATCACTAATATTAATATATGAGCAATATCTTATTAGTGGATTTTTTGGAAATTAAAAGGAATAAGATTATTACTTTGGAATTAAGAAAATGTGGAGAATATTAATATTGGATATTATTTGGATTAAGAAGTGATATTTGGGGTATTAAGGGTAGTGTTGGTATATTTGGAAAATAGAAAGTGAAGGAGAAGGAAGAACACACACGGTTGGGAAAGAAAGAGGGAGAGCAGAACACGATCAAAGTGAGTGATCAAGAGCAAGAAGAAGAGCAAAGGTGTAGATTCGTAGAGTTCATCATCATCAATCTGCTTATTGAGGTAAGGGGGGGGGGGGGGGGGAATAATCGGTTAATTTCGGTATTGCATGAATATTTGGTGGAAGCGGATTTCCCTAACCCCATTGATGAATGATGAACTAAATATTATGTTGTGATGTGATTCTGAATGTTGCTAGCATGAATTAATTGTTGCATGTGTTGTTCGGATGAATTTGGGGTTTCCGGTAGTTTTCCGTTTTGAGCCGGAAGTTGATTAATTGAGTAGAGCTGGGGTTTTACCGGATGGAATTGAAAATAGATTTTGGAGTTAAGCCTTAGAATGTGGGTTAGTCGTGTTAAAAGTTAATTTTTGGTAACATTGGGCGAGTTCGGAGAGAATGGCTGATTCTGATCAGTGATATTTTTATGGAAACGCAGGTATTCGCTGGGCGAATGAGGGGGCGAGCCTTCGCCAGGCTTCGCCAGGCAAACTGGGCAGCGAATGCTGCCAGTAGCCTCTGTTTGGTTTCACCGCGAAAATGGTCAGCGGGTGTTCGCTGCGGGGCTTCGCCAGGCGAATGCGCCAGCGAGCCCAACAACTGTTTGTGTTTTGCTGCTGTTCTGTATTGATTTCTTGGTGGTTGTGGACATTTATTTGTCATGTTTGGTGATGAGCTTATTAATGAGCTGTGTGAGTGTATGTATGGTGTCAGAACATGATTCCATGATATCCGTGTGGTTTTGATAATTGAACTGATGTATGTTATGATGTATGTCTGTGGTGATGGGTGAGGCATGTTCGATATATGATAAATTGTGATCAGTAGGATCGATATGCTTTATATGCGTTGCGTTTATAAGTTGTTGTGATGAGTGTATCAGTAGGATCGATATGCCTTGTGTGCGTTTTATTGATGTGTTGAGTGAGGAAGTGGATCAGTAGGATCGTTCACACTGTGAGTGTTGTGTTGTTGTGCATGGTGTCTGCATAGCATGTGGACGTGGTGAATCATTTCTCGGTGAAGCGTATGTGATTCACTCACATGCTCCAAGTGGGGAGCGTGGACGTGGTGAATCATTGCTCGGTGGAGTGTATGTGATTCACTCACGTGCTCCAATTAGGGAGCGTGGACGGGACTTGAATCGTTGCTCGGATGGAGTGTATGTGATCACCCGTGTTCCAAGTGGGGAACATTGGTAGGGACAGATCGTTGCTCGAATGGAGTGTATGCGATCTATCCTGAGATTTGATTATATGGGCTTAGGAGGAGCGTGGTAGGGATAGATCGTTGTTCGGATGGAGTGTATGTAATCTATCCTGAGTTGAGTCGGTACCACATATTGTTAAGTCGAGTTGCATGTGTTGCATTTGTTGTATGTATGTTGTGTTGGCATGGGACAGTAGGTCCGGACTCGATGTGTATGAAATGATGTTTATGTGTTTCTACCTTTTATTTCATGTACATTTATACCGTTAATAATTGATCATGATTTCTCACCCCTTTGATGTTGTTGTGTCCTGTGCTTCTTCGGAAGTACAGACAATTCAGGTGTTTAGCTAGCTTTGACGTGGCAGTGTCATAGGATTGCTATGATACGTAACACCAGGGATTTTGGGGAGTTTTCATGTTTGTTAATGATTATGTGTGCCCCCGTGGCGTATCTTATTTTGTGGATTGGCGATGATGTTGGACGATTATCTTGTATATTTTGGGCAGTGGTCGTACATGTTGTACATGATGATATTGATGATGCATATATGATATGTGGTTTGTGACAGACTAGTTCTTTTTCCGCTGCAATATTATGAAGAAATTAGTTTGAGAAATGATTTGTGGAATTTTGTTGAAAATTGTGACATCCCGTTGTGGGAAAACTTTGATATGTGCTTATTTTAATTGCTTTATTCTATTTTAAGAAAACGGGGTGTTACAGATCACATGTCCTTGCTTAGGTTGCTGTTATGGGCGTCAGATTGATGCAGTTCAGTTGGAATCTCATTTAAAGAGACATGGAACTGATCAAAGTTATACATGTTGGACATTACATGGTGAGATAAGTAACGAGAATGTTGAACCGGGGGATAATACGACATTTGCTTCAAATGACAATGGCAGAGATACATATGATTATGATCAAGTCGAAGAGATTGCAGAAGCACTTGAAGAAGATCTTCAGGATTGTCCCAAGATGTTTGAGAGGTTGGTAAGCGATGCAGAGAAATCGTTGTATAAAGGTTGCCCTACTTTCACAAGATTATCTGCGTATTAAAGTTGTACAACTTAAAGGTGGGTAATGGATGGTCGGATAAACGTTTCACAGAGTTATTAGCCCTTATGAAAGAGATGCTTCCGGAGGATAACGTTCTTCCCAGTCGAACCTATGAAGCTAAAAAATGTTATGCTCTATTGGCATGAGCTATGATAAGATACATGTTGTCCAAATGATTGTATTTTGTTTCGAAATGAATATTCATCATTAAACGAGTGCCCTAAATGCGGTGTATCTCGGTATAAGAAAAAGTTGTCACCAACAAAAGTCTTATGGTATTTTCCTACAATTCCGAGATTTAGACGCATGTTTCGTAGTGAAACAGATGCAAAATACTTGACTTGGCATGCAGATGATAGAATTATAGATGGGAAGTATCGACATCTGGCAGATTCACCACAGTGAATGAAAATTGATAATGAGTATCCTGATTTTGGAGAAGAAGCTAGAAACCTTCGCTTGGCATTATCAACTAATGGAATGAATCGGCATGGTCTACAAAGTATGTCACATTCCACACGGCCTGTAATTATTATGATTTATAACCTACCTCCATGGCTATGTATGAAGCGTAAGTACATGATGTTATCTATGTTAATTTCTGGCCCTAAACAACCAGGGAATGACATAGACGTAATCTTGACACCTTTAATCGAAAACTTAAAGAGTTTGTGGGAGAACGGTGTGGAGGTTTATGATGGATATAGGAAAGAAAGTTTCAATTTAAGGGCGATGTTGTTTGGCACAATTAATGATTTTCCAGCATACGGAAACCTATCGGTGCGTGTCCTATTTGTGAAGAAAACACAAATTGGACGCGATTGGAATTTGATTAGAAGAATGTCTTTCTTGGTTATTATAGATTCTTAAATTCTAATCATCACTACCGTGGGTGGAGAAAAGCATTCAATGGAAATTCAGAACAAGGTAGAGCTCCACCTACATTGACCGAAGAACAAATTTTTGAAAAGGTGAAAGATGTGAGTACTTAGTTTGGCAAGCCTTTTGCTCATACGCTTGCCACACGTGGGTGGAAGAAGAGGTCAATTTTGTTTGAGTTGCCGTATTGGAAGTCGTTGTATGTAAGACATTTTCTTGATGTTATGCATATTGAAAAAAATGTATTTGAAAGTGTTATTGGTACGTTACTCAATATACAAGGAAAGTCTAAGGATGAACTTAAAGCAAGAAAGGACTTGGTAGTGATGGGAATAAGAAATGAATTAGGACCCTTGAAGAAAGGAAATCAAACATATCTACCACCTGCTGCTTATACTTTATCTAGAAAGGAGAAAAAGATATTGTATAAGTTTCTAAGTGAAGTTAAAGTTCCAGAAGGATACTCTTCAGATATTAGAAGACTTGTTTCTATGAAAGACCTCAAGTTAAAGAGTTTAAAGACACATGATTGCCATGTTATAATGGAACACTTTCTACCAATAGGTATACGTTCTATTTTTCCAGAAAAAGTGAGAAGCGCAATAACTAAATTGTGTTTTTTCTTCAAGTCAATTTGTATTAAGGTGATCGATCCTACGATCTTATCAACATTGCAAAAAGAAATAGTTATTACTTTGTATGAGCTTGAATTGTATTTTCCTCCATCATTTTTTGACATAATGGTACATCTAGTTGTTCATCTTGTGAAAGAGACACAATTGTGTGAACCAACTTATATGAGAAGGATGTACCCTGTTGAACATTATATGAAAATATTGAAAGGGTGTGTGAAAAACCGAAGTCGACCAGAGGGTTGTATTGTTTAATGATACATTATTGAAGAAGTGATTGAGTTTTGTACTGAATATTTGTCTAATGTTCAATCCATTGGCCTCCTAAAATCTCATGTTGTTGAAAAAATAGTAGGCTAACAGTTAATTAGAAATAAAGTTGTGACAGTTTCAAGGGATGAACGGGAGCAAGTGCGTTTGTATGTTCTGCAAAATGACATTGAGGTTGAGCCGTATGTTGAAATGCACAAGGAAGTTCTCCGAGGTTTAAATCTGAATAGAAATGAAAATTGGAGAGTACGTGAGCATAATCGAAGTTTTATTACATGGTTCAAGGATCATATATTTTCAAAGTTTTATTCTGATCCCGCTTCAATGACAGAAAGTTTGAGATGTTTAGCATATGGTCCAAGTTTGCATGTGTTTTCTTATAACGCATACGCAATTAATGGATACACATTTTATGAATGTAGGAAAAACACTTAGAAGGGGGGGGGTTGAATATGGGTTTCAAATAATAACTATGACAATAGTAAAAATAACAAGGTATTTTTATCCTGGTTCATTTGAACTCAAACTAATCCTGTCCACCCTACCAAGGTGATTTGCCTTTCTCAACAAGGACTTAATCCACTAAATCTAACTGATTACAGTGTTAACCACTAAGACAAACAGTCTTAGTCTTCTCAAGAAATCTGACCACAACTTGGTCTCTTAAGGAACCTTTTACAAGTAAGTAAAATACAATGTGTTTAAGAGTTGCTTCTAAAAAGCTATATCACAACTGTGATTTTACACAAATGAAGAACAAATAAAACTTAGAATGTTTTCTTTGATTTGCTTCTTTGAATTCTTTCTTTTAAAACATTGTAATTTGTTGTAGTTGAAGACTTCTTTATATACTTCACTTTCTCAATAGTGTGTAGATGAAAGTACTGTAGGATGTAGACAGGAAGGACAAATACTTTTCGTCTTGATTTGACATTCCCTTTTTGCCTGAAATCCTGTGTCATGCACGAATGAGAAATAGTACCGTTGGTAGACCTTGGGTTTAGCAATATCTCTTTCTTTAACACTTCCTTTTTAATTGAACATATATGAAAAGTATTCTTGCATCAGATCCTCTGATGTTGTTCCTTGTTCTTCTTATCAGAGTCACTCTTTCAGAGTCTTGCAGCAAAGTGCTTAGCATGAATTATAATCAGAGTTGACTTGATTCAGAGCCTCTGTACTTGCAGCGTTAAGTTCTCATAGTATTCTGAATATTCTGAGTCTTTATACTCTATGCTCAGAGTCTTCTGTAGGTAGCGCTCCAGAGTCTTCTGCTTTAGAGTTTTCTTTAGCAAGCGCTTCAGAGTCTACTTCAGCAAGCTTCGCTCAGAGTCTTCTGCAGCTTCGCTCAGAGTCTCTTTCAGGCAACGTTTAGAGTCTTTTGATTCTTAACTTTCAGAGGAGTTTTTGCTTCTAGAGGAGTATTAATTTTAATATCTGAAACAAAAACACTTGAATACGATTAGAGTATATATTTACTTCATACAAAATTTCATTAATGTTATCATAAAAACATAGAGATATATTAAGAACCAATCTGTGTTCTAACAATCTCCCCCTTTTTGATGATGACAAAACTATGGGAAATTTTGTTCAAAGCATTAAAAAAATATCTCTCCCCCTGAATTGAATACTGATAAAAAATAATTACTCCCCTTTCAGCACAAGTATTCTTTCTAGAGTTAGAGCAAACTTTGTAGACTCTTAGAGTTTGTTCAGAGCTACTCTAATCAATTTATGTGATGAAAAAATTTGAGCTCTGAAATACTGAATTCAATGTTAGTTAAATTGAAATATGTCTGTGTTCCATTTTAGTAACTGTTTATGTGAAAAATCAAAATTTCCATTTTCTCCTCCTTTTTGTCATATCAAAAAGAAAAATTTTAAGACCAAAAAAGAAAAAAATCTAACAGAGGAAAAATCATAAAGCATATCATATAATCAGATGGAAAAACCAAATAGTCACAAATGCATTGATAAGTTATTCAGAAGATAAACAAGATAAGCAAAAAAACAACACAGAAGTGCACAAAACAAAACAACTAAGAAGAAGAACGAGAAGCCAAAATCTTCAGAAGATTTGTTATCTCTGAGGTTGACTCTTCTTCCTTTGCCATCCAAGTCTTGATCTCAGATGTGGATTCCTCTTGCTTAGCCATCCAGTCTTTTATTTCATCTGTTGTTTTCTCTTGTTTAATCATCCATGTTCTGAACTCAGCATTTTCAGCTTCTTGCTTTTCAACCTTAATCTTCAGATCCACAACTTCTTTTGTCTTCAACTGAGAAGATTCTGGAACTCTCACAGAAGCAAGTGCACTGACATTAACCATTGCAGATTCATTCTCCATTTCCATAGGAGAAGGTTGAGCAGATGCAGAAACGTCTTCAAAAATGGAAGCTTCAGGGATGACTTTCTCAGTCTGAGAAACCTTAGTCATCTGAAGAGTAGCAGCTTCTTCTTCAGAAGAACATACAACCTCTGGAGGTGTATTTTCCAGAAGTAGAGTTGGAGTTCTGCTAACTCTCAGAAGAGTGAGTCTGATAGCTTAAGCAAATCTCACCTTCGCATCATCAGAGCAAATATCTTGAAGATTTGAAGCCACAGAGTTGAATCTAGTTTTGAATCTTGTCCAGATGGCTTCAGAATCAGCAGGATTGAAGCTTTAGAAGAACTCCTTCTTAACAGAAGATAACCACATATTTATCTCTTTTTCAAAACTAGAAAATAGTGCACCAACATCTAGCCTAGGTTTGGGTTTCAGGTAGGCTTCTAAAGGTGACGTTTTAATGGGAGACGAGGTTAAAGGTATAGAAAAAGTAGGAATAATGATTACAGGAGGATATGGTGAAGATGGAATATGGACAGATGAGGTTTTAGATACAGAGGGGATAACTGGTTGAAATGTTTTAGGAATATCAGAAGAATGGAATGGGGAGTTGGGTGTGAGTGAGATAGCGTCTGATGAACCAGAAGATGTATCAGATGAATCAGATGATTCAGATGATGAACATGATCCAGATGAAACAGGATGTACTGTCATCAGAGGTTGAATCTCAAGTATCTTTGGTTCAGGATCAGATGGTATTGTTTTAAATTTTTTTGGTTCTGATGGTTGTTGTTCAGATGACTGGTGTGTAGAAGGGTTTGGTTCATATGATTTTGGTTCAGAAGGTTCAGGTGAGGCTTCTGGAATGAATATGGAAGGGGTTTCAACAGAAGGGTTGTGATGGTCAGATAAAGGTGTTTTGTTCTGTTGAGGGGAGTTATTTTGTGGTTGAGGTTGAGAAGGGGGAACAGATTCATGAACATTTTCAGAAGAAAAGTGTTCAGATGTAGTGTGTGTTGGAGAGGAAGAATGTAACACCCCCTTTCTATACCCCCAAATTAATACATTTAATCAATTAGGCACTTAGAAAATTTATTTCATCAGAGTTTAATTAAAACATGGTATATAAGAGGCGCATCACATTATCATGAAATTAAACACATACGATACCTGCTCTAAATAGATATGCAACAATGGGTAACCCACATCTCAATATGTAGAATAAAAGCGGAAACATCCAAATATTGAATCGATCACATACATAAAAGTATATACAACCATTCAATCAATTCATGCTTTACAACATATCCACAGCAGATACATACACATATGTATCACAAAAGAATCAAAACAAAATAACTTCAAAAGAGTCAAAAGCTTCCTAACTACCCAGATGTTACATATCAGAGCCATTGACCAAAAAGAATGAAGACATCGCTTCACAAAAGAACCTCCAGCTTCCTACTCTACAATGCCTCATAGAGCATTATAAAACAGCAGAAGGGTGAGAAACAATATCATAACAGTTAATGCATAAAACTGTATATATATATATATATACATATACTCATATTTGTACAAGTCATACTCAATCATGTTTTCACCATATTAAGCATACACAATTAATCATGCCTCTAAACTTGCTCATAAACATTCACTATATGTTTCTCCAAACAATCATATATAACATACACAGTTATGTTCATACAACTAATGCATCATGCACAGATGACTCATGCAACTCATAGAGACCGACACACGACTCTATGCAGATGCAAATGCGGTACCGACTCATTTCAACAGATTCTCTAAGGAATCGAGTATTCAGCAGATTCTCCACAGAATCAAGTACTCAGCAGATTCTCCACGGAATCAAATATTCATCAGATTCTCCACGGAATCGAATATTCAGCAGATTCTCCACGGAATCAAGTACTCAGCAGATTCTCCACGGAATCAAATACTCTAGTCAATCCTCCAAGGGATTACATGTTATGACCGATTCTCCGAGGAATCACACAATGCAACCGATTCTCCAAGGAATCAAATGTAACCATCGTATCATACGAGGTTCTGCAAATCCTCCGAGGGATCAATCAACACAAAAATGCATACTAAGATGCTACACAATACAAATCCTCCGAGGGATCGATCAACACAGAATGCATACTATGTTCACAAACATACTCATTGCATTTATCACATACATCACATATATTTATCATGCATTCACATTATGCACCATTTCACACATGGTTCACACACATATCAGCCTATCAATGCATTTCTATTCAATTCAAGCAAATACACAAGATTATCAAACGTTCAAGATTCACCATTGACTCTACAATCTAGGATTCACGCCTTTCGGCCACCCACAGCACGACATGTCAAAATAGTTCACACATCAATCATTCATATAGGCATTAATCATAATTGAATCAACCAAACATCATGCTATGAACAAACAGCAAAACAAATAACACTGCCAGGTTCGCCAACCTTCGCCTGGCGAAGCCACGCAGCGAATGCTCGCTGGCCTTCGCCTGGCGAACTTCCCAGCGAAGTCCACTGGGAGTAATTCTGGAATTACTCGCTGAGGCTCGCTACACACTCGCCTGGCGAACCTTCACCAACTAACCTCGCCTAGCAAACTTGCCAGCGAATACAGGGTGTTAGCTTCTGACTTGCTTCGCTACAACTCGCTGGGCTTCGCCTGGCGAGCCTGCGAAGACAGAACTTCCATGGCTGTTCCAAAGCCCAAACTCCACAAAATCAACCGATTAAATCCAAACCAGTCTCAGTGGCACAACCCAACCATCACCCGACTAAACTACATCGTCTAATCCGAGTTCCAACCGATTAAAACCTCTTTCTACTCACAAAACCAACTTCTAACCTAAGTGGAAAAAGAGTAGAAACTCTACAAAATCCAAACATATCCACATACAATCATACACATTAAAGAGATGATAGAGTTTCACACCCTTACCGATCGATTGCAAGCTTTGGTGATGATCCCTTGATGATTCTAGGTTTTCCTCTCCACTTTCTCTTCTCTTTCTCTTCTCCTCTTTTCTTTCTCTTGTTTTTCTTCTTATGTTACTATCTTTCTTTCTTTTCCTCTCTTATTCTATTTCTATCTCTATTTCTTTCCTCTCAAATTCTTTCCAACACTTACCAAATCAATTCTCACACTAAATTGCTAAATGACTAAAATGCCCTTTTTACTCTAATTCCCCGAAAACTCTCCGAATCGGTAAAAATAGATAAAATAAGCAAACACCACATAATCATATATAATTTCTCAATTTAAAACAAACATCAATTAAATAAATTAAAAGACTCAACAATTAATGGGAATTCAGAATCGGGGCGTTACAACTCTCCCCCACTTTAGAAATTTTCGTCCTCGAAAATATTACCTGATTCAAACAATTCCGGATGCGATTCTCGCATCTTTCTCTCCAACTCCCAATTCATGTTGCCTTCCGCGGCACATCCCCAGGACACTTTCACAAGCGCAATATCCTTGCCTCTTAGTTTCTTAACTTCGCGGTCCAAAATACTAACCGGTAAAACTTCAACTGTAAGGTTATCTCTTACTTCAACTTCATCCATCGGGATCACATGTGACGGATCCGGAACATACTTCCGAAGTTGCGATACATGGAATACATCATGCAAATTCGAAAGGTTCGGAGGCAACGCCACACGATAAGCCACAACACCGACTCGTGCGACAATCTGATACGGGCCAATAAAACGAGAAGTCAACTTTCTCGACTTCAAAGCACGACCCACACCCGTAACCGGTGTAACTCTCAAAAACACATGGTCGCCCTCTTGAAACTCGAGATCCTTTCTCCTTTTATCATGATAACTTTTTTGTCTACTCTGAGAAGCTCTCATCTTTTCCCGAATAAATTTCACCTTTTCCGTCGTTTGCTGTACCATTTCCGGACCAACTACCGACTTTTCACCTGACTCATGCCAACACAGAGGTGTTCGACATCTCCGACCATATAAAGCCTCAAATGGCGCCATACCAATACTCGAATGGAAACTGTTATTATAGGTGAACTCAATCAATGCTAAATAACCGTCCCACGCACCACCTTGTTCAAGCACACAAGCACGTAACAAATCTTCTAACGATTGAATCGTCCTCTCGGTTTGACCATCTGTTTGCGGATGATATGCCGAACTCAATCTCAACTTAGAACCCAAGGCACCTTGCAAACTCTCCCAAAATCTTGAAGTAAATCTAGGATCTCTATCCGACACAATACTCTTAGGAACTCCATGAAGCTTCACAATAGTGCCAACATAAATCTCGGCCAACCTTTCCAAAGAATAAGTAACATCAATCGGAATAAAGTGAGCCGATTTAGTAAGCCTATCAACAATCACCCAAATAGCATTATGTCCTCTTTGCATATTCGGCAATCCCGTAACAAAATCCATCGATATACTATCCCATTTCCATTCCGGAATATCCAACGGTTGCATCAATCCACTAGGCTTCTGATGCTCCACCTTAGACTTCTGACAAGTCAAACACGAGTACACAAAACGAGCAACATCGCTTTTCAATCCAGACCACCAAAAGATCTTCTTCAAATCCTGATACATCTTATTCGCTCCCGGATGAATACTCAAGTTACTCCGATGTCCCTCTTCCAATATCACCTTTTTCAAATCCGCATCATCGGGAATACAAATACGACCTCGAAACCTCAAAACTCCTAATTCATCAACTTTGAAATCTTCATTTCCATTCGTCATCAAATCCACAAATTTCAAATCCAACTTTTGCTTTTCACACACCGTAGCAAGGAAATCATTCGTGACATGCAACATACCCAGTTTCACACTACTCGGTGTTAACTCACAAACCAAACTCAAATCTCTAAAGTTCTCCAAAAGTTCCCACTCTCTAACCATCAAAGTAGACACGTGCAACGACTTCCGACTTAAGGCATCGGCTACCACATTCGCCTTACCCGGATGATAATTTATACCAAAATCATAGTCCTTCAAAAGTTCTAGCCATCTACTTTGCCTCATATTCAATTCTTTTTGATCAAACAAATACTTCAAACTCTTGTGATCGCTAAAAACTTCAAATCTTGCACCATAAAGATAGTGCATCCATATTTTCAAAACGAACACTACGGCCGCTAACTCCAAATCATGAGTAGGATAATTCTTTTCATGTACTCTCAACTGTCTAGAAGCATACGCCACGACCTTCCCATCTTGCATCAATACACCACCCAATCCTGACAAAGAAGCATCGCAATAAACCACAAAAGGTTCCGTAGGATTCGGCAAAATCAAAACTGGCGCTGATGTTAACCTTCTCTTTAATTCCATGAAACTCTCTTCACAATTAACATCCCAAATAAAAGCCTTTCCTTTACAAGTCAACTGCGTTAACAGAAGTGCTAACTTTGAAAATCCTTCGATAAACCTCCGGTAGTAACCGGCCAAGCCCAAAAAGCTTCGAATTTCCGTAACTGATCTTGGAGTCTCCATTGCATTACCGCATCGATCTTGGATGGATCCACACTAATACCATTGCCGGAAATAATATGTCCAAGAAAACTCACCTCCGACAACCAAAACTCACACTTAGAAAATTTTGCGAACAACTTCTTCTCTTTCAAAATCCGCAACACAATCCTTCAATGTTCTTCGTGTTCCTCTTGAGACTTAGAATAAATCAAAATGTCATCGATAAACACTACCACAAAACGATCCAACTGCTCATGGAAGATACGGTTCATATATTCCATGAAAACACCCGGCGCATTAGAAACTCCGAATGGCATCACCGTATACTCATAGTGACCATATCGTGTTCTAAAAGTCGTCTTCGAAATATCTTCTTCCTTAACCCGAATCTGGTGATAACCGGATCTCAAATCAATCTTACTAAAAACACGGGCTCCAACTAATTGATCCATCAAATCATCGATTCTTGGAAGCGGATACTTATTCTTAATTGTCACCTTATTCAATTGCCGATAATCAATACACAATCGCATACTACCATACTTTTTCTTTACCATGAATACCGGCGCACCCCAAGGAGAAACGCTCGGTCTTACAAATCTCTTATCCAATAAATCATTCAACTGCTTTTTCAATTCCACCAACTCCGATGCTGACATCCGATACGGGGCCATCGAAATCGGTCTAGTACCCGGAACTAGATCAATAGAAAATTCAACCTCTCTCTTTGGCGGCACGTCCGCAACATCTTCCGGAAACACTTCAGGAAATTCACAAAACCACAGGAAACACGTCGAGCTCAACTTTGCTCTCCACCGACAACGATGCAAACAAACCAAACTACTGAGCTTCGTCCGCTAAAAGTTTCTTCAACTCTTTAGTGGAAAGAAAACTCTCGTTTTCACCATCTTCCAAGGAAAGAAACCTTACTAACTTGTGATAGCAATCCAGATGAACTCTATTAAATTGCAACCAGTTCATACCCAAGATTACGTCCAAACCTTCCAACGGCAAACACACTAAATCCATAACGAAGTCCTTACCATACATGGTCAAAGGACAACTTGCACACACCAAAGAAGTAGTTACCGACCCCGAAGCGGGAGTCCCAATAACCATACCACTACTCAAAGAAACCATACACAAATCCAACCGCTTAGCACACGCAAGAGAAATGAACGAGTGAGTCGCTCCAGTATCAATAATAGCAACTAAAGGCATATCATTAATAAAGCATGTACCTTTAATCAAACGATCCGCCGCATTAGTAGCGTCTGAACCTGCTAATGAGAATACTTTTCCTCCCGCCGGAGCTTGCTTCGGTTTGGTACAATTCGGGCTAATGTGACCCACCTCGCCACAATTAAAACACTTCACAGCATTCTTTCTACACTCTGCTGCATCATGTCCAAGGAGCCCACAGTTGGAACACTTCGCCTTGAACTTTCCACAATCATAAGACTTGTGGCCCATCACGCCACACTTAAAACATTTGATCGCACCGGAACCTCCTCCGGGTCTCCTATCAAAGTTTCCCCTATGTTTTCCCTTCTCAGCAGGCGTCACATAAGGTCCGCTTCATACTTGTTGCTTCCCTCTCCTCTCGCTCAAACCCTTATAATGAGTAGAACGAGCTCAACTGTCTTCTTCATAAATTCTACAACACTCGGTCAAATCCGAAAATCTTCGTATTCTTTGATAACCCACCGCTTGCTTTATCTCAGGACGCAAGCCATTCTCATACTTGATACATTTGGAAAATTCCGCCGTAACCGCATCATAGTGAGGGTGAAACTTCACTAACTCAGTAAACTTAGCGGTGTAGTCCACCACCGACATATTACCTTGTTTCAACTCCAGAAATTCCATTTCTCTCTTTCCTTTAACACTTTCGGGATAATACTTCCTTAGAAACTCAGTACAAAATAAATCCCACGTAATCTCCTCATCGTCGACCTCAAGAACTTGCCTCACGCTGACCCACCAGTCATCAGCCTCTTCTCTCAGCATGTGAGTCCCTAGTCTCACCTTGTTCCCTTCAGTATAATCCATCACCCTAAAGATCCTCTCAATTTCCTTTAACCATATCTGAGCACCATCCGGATCAAATCTCCCTTTGAACACCGGTGGTTGGTTCTTCCTAAACTCATCATTCGCATTCACGTTAGGTGCACCCTGCACACCTCTGGCCATAGCCTCTAACGCCGCTGCCATAGCATTGTCATTACGACCTGCCATATTCTGAGGATTCCCAAAAATAATCAACAAGGTTAAACAACCGTTCAACCAACACAACAACAAGACAGACACGACTGACACAACACTGGCTCTGATACCACTTAATGTAACACCCCTTTTCTATACCCCCAAATTAATACATTTAATCAATTAGGCACTTAGAAAATTTATTTCATCAGAGTTTAATTAAAACATGGTATATAAGAGGCGCATCACATTATCATGAAATTAAACACATACGATACCTGCTCAAAATAGATATGCAACAATGGGTAACCCACATCTCAATATTTAGAATAAAAGCGGAAACATCCAAATATTGAATCGATCACATACATAAAAGTATATACAACCATTCAATCAATTCATGCTTTACAACATATCCACAGCAGATACATACACATATGTATCACAAAAGAATTAAAACAAAATAACTTCAAAAGAGTCAAAAGCTTCCTAACTACCCAGATGTTACATATCAGAGCCATTGACCAAAAAGAATGAAGACATCGCTTCACAAAAGAACCTCCAGCTTCCTACTCTGCAATGCCTCATAGAGCATTATAAAACAGCAGAAGGGTGAGAAACAATATCATAACAGTTAATGCATAAAACTGTATATATATATACATATACTCATATTTGTACAAGTCATACTCAATCATGTTCTCACCACATTAAGCATACACAATTAATCATGCCTCTAAACTTGCTCATAAACATTCACTATATGTTTCTCCAAACAATCATATATAACATACACAGTTATGTTCATACAACTAATGCATCATGCACAGATGACTCATGCAACTCATAGAGACCGACACACGACTCTATGCAGATGCAAATGCGGTACCGACTCATTTCAACAGATTCTCTAAGGAATCGAGTATTCAGCAGATTCTCCACGGAATCAAGTAGTCAGCAGATTCTCCACGGAATCAAATATTCATCAGATTCTCCACGGAATTGAATATTCAGCAGATTCTCCACGGAATCAAGTACTCAGCAGATTCTCCACGGAATCAAATACTCTAGTCAATCCTCCAAGGGATTACATGTTATGACCGATTCTCCGAGGAATCACACAATGCAACCGATTCTCCAAGGAATCAAATGTAACCATCATATCATACGAGGTTCTGCAAATCCTCCGAGGGATCAATCAACACAAAAATGCATACTAAGATTCTACACAATACAAATCCTCCGAGGGATCGATCAACACGGAATGCATACTATGTTCACAAACATACTCATTGCATTTATCACATACATCACATATATCTATCATGCATTCACATTATGCACCATTTCACACATGGTTCACACACATATCAGCCTATCAATGCATTTCTATTCAATTCAAGCAAATACACAAGATTATCAAACGTTCAAGATTCACCATTGACTCTACAATCTAGGATTCACGCCTTTCGGCCACCCACAGCACGACATGTCAAAATAGTTCACACATCAATCATTCATATAGGCATTAATCATAATTGAATCAACCAAACATCATGCTATGAACAAACAGCAAAACAAATAACACTGCCAGGTTCGCCAACCTTCGCCTGGCGAAGCCACGCAGCGAATGCTCGCTGGCCTTCGCCTGGCGAACTTCCCAGCGAAGTCCACTGGGAGTAATTCTGGAATTACTCGCTGAGGCTCGCTACACACTCGCCTGGCGAACCTTCGCCAACTAACCTCGCCTGGCAAACTTGCCAGCAAATACAGGGTGTTAGCTTCTGACTTGCTTCGCTACAGCTCGCTGGGCTTCGCCTGGCGAAGCTTCGCTGCCATTCGCCTGGCGAGCCTGCGAAGACAGAACTTCCATGGCTGTTCCAAAGCCCAAACTCCACAAAATCAACCGATTAAATCCAAACCAGTCTCAGTGGCACAACCCAACCATCACCCGACTAAACTACATCGTCTAATCCGAGTTCCAACCGATTAAAACCTCTTTCTACTCACAAAACCAACTTCTAACCTAAGTTGAAAAAGAGTAGAAACTCTACAAAATCCAAACACATACACATACAATCATACACATTAAAGAGATGATAGAGTTTCACACCCTTACCGATCGATTGCAAGCTTTGGTGATGATCCCTTGATGATTCTAGGTTTTCCACTCCACTTTCTCTTCTCTTTCTCTTCTCCTCTTTTCTTTCTCTTGTTTTTCTTCTTATGTTACTATCTTTGTTTCTTTTCCTCTCTTATTCTATTTCTATCTCTATTTCTTTCCTCTCAAATTCTTTCCAACACTTACCAAATCAATTCTCACACTAAATTGCTAAATGACTAAAATGCCCTTTTTACTCTAATTCCCCGAAAACTCTCCGAATCGGTAAAAATAGATAAAATAAGCAAACACCACATAATCATATATAATTTCTCAATTTAAAACAAACATCAATTAAATAAATTAAAAGACTCAACAATTAATGGGAATTCAGAATCGGGGCGTTACAAAGAAGGTATGGGTTCATAAGGAGGAGGAGATCTAGATGTTGGTTATGTTACTTGTTCCAAAATAGGAGATAAATTTATAGAAGGGTTACCTTTCTTCCTTAAGTGTTTGGGCTTTGCAGAGGATGCTTCTCCCGAAGCTTTTCTCTTAGACTTTGTAGATCCCTCCTCTAAAACCTTTCTTCTCTTTCTCTATTTCTCACCATAGAAATCTGGTCCAGGTTCATTTGCTATTTTGATCAAGTCTGGTGGCAGAGGGGGTTCCATCTGCTACGCATTCAACAATGTAGCTTAAAAGAATTTCCCTTGGTTCTTCAGCAGTGAAGAGAGGAAAATCGTCCACAGGAATTCTTCTTCAGTGTACAACATTAGAGTCCATCTTGACTGGCTCTTATTGAAGTGCCTCTACAAGTCTCATCCTCAACAGACTTTTCCCATTCAGAGGATTTCCCAGAATTGGAACCAGTTCTTCTGTCTGACCTGCCTCTGTCAGATGAGCAACTAAACAATTCTCAGTCAAAATATCTGAGATCAGTCTTCCCATAGGGATCTAGTTTCTGATCTTCTGATTCTTTGTTCTGATTTCCTCTATGGACTGTGTTACATGGCTCCACAGATGAGCAAATAACAAGTGTGGCAGATCCACCTTGATTTTATTTCCCAAGTAGTACAGAAAGTACAGTTGTTCTGCGTTGATGTAATTTAGAGAGTTGGTTGATTTCCTATGGTGAATACAACCCAGAAAGATCTTCGCCCAGATTTTGTAATGCACTTTCAGATCTTTTATTTTCCTTGAGGCCAGCCCAGATGTAAAGACTTTAATGTAGACATCATCCATGTCTATTTGTCCAGCAGAGAGATTGTGAACATCATCCACTTCTTCATACCCAATCAGCTTCCTAATCAAATCCTCAGTGATGATGATTTCCTTACCCAGAACATACGAAACAATGAACTTTGGGTATACCTTTGCATGAATCCAAATTTTTTTCACCAAAAGAGGGAAAACTGGACCAAACAGTCTATCAAAGTATTTAGTCCATCCTTGTGCAGACACAATCGGTCGCAAATCAAACCCATTCTTTTCAATGCAGTCAAAATCAACCATGAATTCGCAAAGAACTTCCAACTCTTCAACAGGAGTGAGAAGGGTTATTTCAGGTTCTTTGTAGGTGAGGTTACCCATTTCAGATGAAGATCCAACCATTGTAGATGCAAGTTTCTGAGTTGATGATGATGAGGTTGCCATTGAAGAACTTGAGAGATAACTTGATCTTTTTGAAGATTTTGGTTTGAGGAGATGAAGACAGTGAAGCAAGCAAAAATGCATAAAGGTTGTGAACGAGAGTGAAAAGTGTGAAGAGTGTTGTGTTATGGAATATATAGGGGAAAAAATTAGGGCAAACAATCACACGTTCAACATTTACTCAAAATTAATTAAAACATTAAATCACATCAAAAAGAATAATGATAAAAAAAGCATTTAATGATTCTGGCAAGCGTGGGGAGAAGAACGAGAAAAGTAATTGCTCAAACAGTACCTCTAAACGACGTCTCATTGTTTACACTCCACCTTTTCATATTTTATGTGACACGTGTTTAATGTTTGGGTGTCTATGAAACTTCTTAAGGAAATGAAACGTTAGCAGCATTCAGATCCTCTGAAGGTTGTTAGTTCAGAGTTTTAGAAGAAATAAGGTAACAAATGAAATATAGAAGAAAATACTCCAGAGTATAGACATTAATCAATTTTCATCTGAGCAAATTTGCTTCTGAATAATAGTTTTATTCTGGACAAAAATCCATACTAATATTCTTCAGAATAAACTTAAACCTATCTTCAGCAAGGGGTTTTGTAAAAATGTCAGCCCATTGATGGTCTGTATCAACAAAGTTTAAACTTATAATTCCCTTCTGAACATAGTCTCTGATGAAATGATGCTTAATTTCTATATGCTTTTCCTTAGAATGTAAAATGGGATTCTTAGAAAGGCAAATAACAGAAGTATTATCACAGAAAATAGAAATATTACTCTCATATATCTGATAATCTTCTAGCTGACTCTTCTTCCAAAGCATCTGTGTACTACAACCAGCAGCAGCAATATATTCTGCTTTTATTGTTGAAAGTGCTATTGTGGGTTTCTTCTTGCTGAACCATGAGATTAGATGACTTGCCAGAAACTGACAACTTCCAGAATTACTTTTACGTTCTACTCTATATCCAGCATAATCAACATCACAGAATTCTACTAGTTTGTATTCATCAGATCTTCTGTAACAGCTGTTAAGTCAGATTCTCTAGGATCTGATTGGAATCTAGCACACAGACAAACACTGAGAAGAATATCAGGTCTAGAAGCAGTCAAATACATAAGAGATCCAATCATACCTCTGTAGAGCTTTTGATCTACCTTCTTACTTACCTCTTCTTTTCCAAGAGTGCTTGTTGGATGCATTGGAGTTTTAGCCAACTTACTTTCTGTCATGTTGAATTTTTTCAGAAGCTCCTTCACATACTTTGTCTGATGTATGTAGGTGCCTTCTGGAGTCTGATTAACTTAAATTCCCAGAAAGAATCTGAGTTCTCCCATCATGCTAATTTCAAATTCTGCCTGCATAGATTGAGAAAACTCCTTTCCAAGTGTAATATTTGTTGTACCAAAAATAATGTCATCTACATAAATCTGACAGATTAAAATGTCTTTCTTAATTGATTTATGAAGTAGAGTTGTATCCACCTTTCCTTTGATAAAATTTTTTTCCAGAAGGAAATTACTCAGTCTCTCATACCAAGCTCTGGGAGCTTGTTTTAGACCATAGAGTGATTTCTTTAGTTTAAAAACATGTTCTGGAAATTTTTCATTTTCAAAACCAGGAGGTTGATGAACATAAACTTCTTCAATTAAACCATTTAAGAAAGCACTTTTAACATCCATCTGATACAAAGTGATGTTATTCTATGCAACAAAATAAATTAATAAACGAATAAATTCTAACCTTGCCACATGAGCATATGTCTCTGTGTAATCAATTCCTTCTTGCTGACTGTATCCTTGAGGAACAAGTCTTGCTTTGTTTCTGACAACTTCTCCTTGCTCATTCAGCTTGTTTCTGTAAACCCATTTTGTTCTAATGATATTAAATCCTTTTGGTCTTGGAACTAGATCCTAAACATCATTCCTTGTGAATTGGTTAAGCTCCTCTTGCATAGAAAGTATCCAATCACTATCTTGCAGAGCTTTATCCACAAAGGCAGGTTCAATGATTGATATCAAACCAAGCAATGACGTTCCAGATGATCTGAGAAATGATCTTATTCTGATAGGGTCATCCTTCTTTCCAATTATCGTTTCCTCTGGATGAGAGGCCTTGATTCTGGATGATCCTTTAACAGTTGGTTCTATAGAAATGGTCAAGTTGTCCATCTGAGCATTCAACGGAGTAGCATCTGACGTTGCTTCTGGTGCTTTTACTTGAGCTTTGTCTGCCTCTGAATCTTCAGAGTCTGTGAGAAGCACTTCTCTATCTGCAGAAATTTCAAGCTGCTTTGGCTTTTGATTTCCAAGCTTATCATCAAATCTAACATGAATTGATTCCTCTACAATCTGTGTCTCAGTATTGTATACTCTGTAGCCTTTAGAACGTTCAGAATATCCAAGCATGAAACACTTCTGTGCTTTAGAATCAAACTTGTTAAATTGTGTTTAGTATTCAAAATAAAACAAACACATCCAAAAGGATGGAAATAAGAAGTGTTGGGCTTTCTATTCCTCCACAATTCATAAGGAGTCTTCTCCATAAGAGGTCTTACAGACACTCTGTTCTGAATATAACGTGCTGTATTGATTGCCTCTGCCCAAAAATGTTTTGCCATGTTTGTCTCGGTGGTCATGGTTCTGGCCATTTCCGGCAATGCTCTATTTTTCTTTTCTACAACTCCATTCTGTTGAGGAGTTCTAGGATAAAAAAATCATGTGCAATGCCATTTTCTTTAAAATATTTTTCAAAATATTTATTTTCAAATTCTTCACGATAATCACTTCTGACTTTAACAATTTTAAATTCTTTTTCATTTTGGACTTGTTTGCAGAAGTCAAAGAATACAGAATGTGACTCATCCTTGTGTTTCAGAAATTTTACCCATGTCCATCTGTTGTAGTCATCAACTATGACTCATCCATACTTCTTGCCTCTGATGGATGTAGTTTTCACTGGTCCAAACAGATCAATATGAAGTAGCTCTAATGGTCTAGAGGTAGAAACAACATTTTTAGCTTTGAAAGAATATTTTGAAAATTTTCCTTTCTGACATGCTTCACAAAGAGCATCAGAGTTGAACTTCAACTGAGGAAGTCCTCTGACCAGATTGAGCTTATTAATCTGAGATATGTGTCTCATACTAATATGACCCAATCTTTTATGCCAGACCCATTGCTCATCGTTAACAGACATAAGGCATTTAACATTTTGAATTTTCAGTTCTGAAAGATTATTTTTGTAAATGTTGTTCTTCCTTTTCCCATTAAAGAGGATTGAACCATCTTTTTGACTCACAGCTTTACAACATTTTTGATTGAAGATTATATCATAACCATTGTCGCTTAATTGACTTATGGACAATAGATTATGTGTTAATCCTTCAACAAGTAAAACATTAGATATGGAAGGGAGGTTACCATTACCAATAGTTCCAGAGCCAATGATTTTTCCCTTCTGGTTCCCTCCAAAATTCACATCACCTCCAGATCTAAGTTCCAGGCTTTGGAACATAGACTTTCTTCCTGTCATATGTCGTGAGCAGCCAGAGTCCAGCTACCATGATTGGTGTCTCAACTTTGCTGCTAAGGACATCTCTTCTGAATCTGATTCTGATCCAGATTCAGATGTTTCTTCGTGGTCCTCCACGTCAGCCATCAGTGCCATGTTTGCACATTCTTCCTCTAACTCTGATGAGGATTCAGAAGCATCTAAATCATCCCACGTGGCCATCCGAACTTTCTTCTTCTTTTCAAACTTCTTTCTGGGTTCGTCTTTCTAAAGTTTGGGACATTCATTTTTATAGTGACCTGGCTCCTTGCATTCCATAACATACAACTTTTTTCTTGCCAGATCCTTTATGTCCAAAAGATTCTCCATGTTGATCAGATCTCTTGAAGTTTCTGAACTTCTTTTGTTTATGCTTCCAGAGTTGATTTATCCTTCTGGACAGCAAAGATAATTCATCTTCTTCTGAGGAAGATTCTTCAGAGCTTTCTTCAATTACTTGCAAAGCTTTAGCAGATTTGTTAAATTTTAACGCAACAGACTTACCTTTCTTCCGAGGCTCGTCTTCTTCCAACTCAATCTCGTGACTTCTTAAGGAACTGATAAGTTCCTCCAGAGTCATCTTATTCAGATCCTTTGACAGCTTCAACGTTGTAACCATTGGTCTCCACCTTGTTGGTAAGCTTCTAATGATCTTCTTGACATGGTCATAAGTGGAGTAACCTTTATTCAGAACCTTCAAACCAGCAGTTAGGATCTGGAATCTTGAGAACATAGTTTCCACAGATTCAGACTCCTCCATTTTGAAAGCTTCGTAGTTCTGGATAAGCTCCAGGGCCTTTGTCTCCTTTACTTTGGAGTTTCCTTCATGTGTCATTTTTAATGACTCAAACATATCAAATTTTGTTTCTCTATTTGTAATTTTCTCATACTCAGTATGAGATATAACATTTAACATAATGGTTCTAGCTTTATGATGTTTTCTGAAATCCTTTTTCTGTTGGTCACTCATTGACTTTCTATCAACCTTTTTACCCTCACCATCAGTGGGGTGAATGTAACCATAATGTGACCAAATCCCATAAATCAACATCATAGCGTAGAAAGAAACTTTCTATTCTATCTTTCCAATAGTTAAACTTCCCTCCATCAAACATGGGAGGTTTGGTGTTGATTCTATCTCTATCATCATATTTGTTGTTGTATGAAGTTGAAGTTTCAGCCATGATAAATCAAGAATAATAACTTAAGAGTTTTTCCCAACTGGATCTTTCTCTTTCACTGTTAAGTGATAGCACTACAGAGCCGGAGCTCTGATACCAACTGAAGGTAGGAAAAACACGTAGAAGGGGGGGGGGTTGAATAAGGGTTTCAAATAACAACTATGATAATAGTAACAATAACAAGGTTTTTTTATCCTGGTTTGTTTGAACTCAAACTAATCCAGTCCACCCTACCAAGGTGATTTGCCTTTCTCGAAAAGGACTTAATCCACTAAATCTAACTGATTACAGTGCTAACCACTAAGACAAACAGTTTTAGTCTTCTCAAGAAATTTGACCACAATTGGTCTCTTAAGGAACCATTTACAAGTAAGTAAAATACAATGTGTTTAAGAGTTGCTTCTAAAAAGCTATATCACAATTGTGATTTTACACAAATGAAGAACAAATAAAACTTAGTGTTTTATGTAGAAAGTTGTTTGAATGTTTTCTTTGATTTTCTTCTTTGAATTCTTTCTTTCAAAATGTTGTAGCAAAATTGTTGTGAAACGTTGTAATTTGTTTTAGTTGAAGTGTTGATGAAGACTTCTTTATATACTTCACTTTCTCAATAGTGTGTAGAAGAAAGTACTGTAGGATGTAGACAGGAAGGACAAATACTTTTCGTCTTGATTCGACATTCCCTTTTTGCCTGAAATCCTGTGTCATGCACGAATGAGAAATAGTGACGTTGGTAGAACTTGGGTTTAACAACGTCTCTTTCTTGAACACTTCCTTTTTAATTGAACATATATGAAAAGTATTCTTGCATCAGATCCTCTGATGTTGTTCCTTATTCTTCTTATCAGAGTCACTCTTTCAGAGTCTTGCAGCAAAGTGCTTAGTGTGAATTATGATCAGAGTTGACTTGATTCAGAGCCTTTGTACTTGTAGCGTTAAGTTCTTAGAGTCTTCTGAATATTCTAAGTCTTTATACTCTGTGCTCAGAGTCTTCTGTAGGTAGCACTCCAGAGTCTTCTGCTTCAGAGTTTTCTTCAGCAAGTGCTTCAGAGTCTACTTCACCAAGCTTCACTCAGAGTCTCTTTCAGGCAGCATTCATAGTCTTCTGATTCTTAACTTTCAGAGGATTTTTTGCTTCTAGAGGAATATTAATTTTAATATTTGAAACAAAAACACTTGAATACGATTAGAGTATATATTTACTTCATATAAAATTTCATTAATGTTATCATCAAAACATAGAGATATATTAAGAACCAAACTGTGTTCTAACATTTTATACCAAAGAACAAGATGATAAAAGTACAATGCAAAATAGTGGTGTCACCGTGCTTGCTGAAGCAATGCACATTTCAAGTGTGAAGGACTTAAACCCCAAATATGCAAATCTATCGTATTTTGGGGTTATCGAGCGCATTTGGGTGTTTGATTATGAGAAGTTTCAGATTCCTATCTTTGGATGGAAGTGGTTTGAAAATAATAGTGGCATACGAATGGATAGGTCAAGATTTTTGCAAGTGGATCTTAATAGGTGGGGTACAAAGATGAGCCTTTTATTCTAGCCACACAAGCTAAACAAGTGTTCTATGTCACTGATTCGACAAGTATGAAATGGTCTATAGTTCTTTTTTACAACAAAGTAATCGATGATAACATTGGAGATCAGGGTGATGTTGATGTTGAGAAGGAATCTTATATTATTGATGATCAAGATGAGAATATTAGAGCAGACGAATCATATATTAGAAATGATCATAACGAGGGAATTTGGATCAATCCATCCGCCCGTGTTGTTAAGAGACAAGTAAACCATGTTCCAACGAAGAAAAGAAAGAGATGTTAGTGACAAAGGTACTTGTAAAATTACATATTGTTTCATTCAATAAAGTTACATATTATGTCATTCAATAAAATTACATATTATGTCATTCAATAAAATTATATATATGTTTTTCTTATTTATATATTTCTTATTTATATGTTTTTCTTTTCATATATATTTGTCATTCATTTCATAATTTGGTTTTTCTCAATTACATGTATTATGGCTACCAACGACGAAAAATCACATGATGGAAACGAACCAGCACAAGACGTGGAAGGGGATATTACAAGAGGAATAACAATTATGAAAAAAATTATCTGTGCGAGAGATAAAGGTATAAAGTATGACGTGCATTGGAATGAAACAGATTAATTAATTGAGCCTAACGGTGCGATGCTGACAAGTTACATTGGAGCACTTGCTCGTTTGCAAATTCTAATCACTTCCGATAATTGGAGAATTCCTTCGTTACAACCGGCTAAAGATAAAATTTGGAGCGAGATACAAATATGATATTTGATATTTTTTAATTATGTCGACGATTATGTCTTTAAATTACTTATACTAACATACTATATGCATATTTACTTGTTTGCAGAGATCTTTCAATATTGATGACAACCGAAAAAAATATTGTCTTCAATTGGTCGAAAAACGACTAAGAGGATTTAGAGCGTTTTTAACGAACAAGTTTCTCAAAGATTCTGATGGAAACTTTGTCGAATCAGAGCATCCAAAGAAGTATGCTGATCTGATTTCAGATGAAGAATGGGAAACATTTGTTGCCAAGCGAAGAACCAAAGAATTCCATGTAATTATAATTTATCATGAATAATTTATAATATATATACTTCTTCCACATGAGTTCTGATATGACTTAAACTTGTTTTTCAGGTTGTGAGGGACGTAAATCGGCAACGAGCATCAAAACCCGTGTATCCATACAAAAAAGGGCGTTTGGGATATGCACGCTTACAACAAAAAATAGTAAGTATATATAAACGCTTTAATATGATATAGTTACAAAAAATAGTAAGTATATATAATGGGATATGCATGCTTTATTATCTATCTTAATGTATAGTTAGAAGAAGAGAAAAGTGATGCAACATCTCTTCCGGACCATGTTTTGTGGAAAGCTGCCCGTGTGGGAAGAGATGGAGTCGTTCAGGAAGAAGTTCAACAAGTATTTGAACAATGTGTAAGTACAACATTAGTTCTGTCATAAACTCAAAAGTGTATAATATATTTATGCTTTTATCTATATTCCAAAAGAGTCTATCCCATACTATAACTCCAGCTGAGGAAGATGATTACATGAGCGTACTGAGTCGAGTATTAAATATTCCTAAGTATTCTGGGCGTGTGAGGGGTAAGGGATTTGGTGTCACTCCAACAAAATTGTATAAGCAACCAAAGAATAAAAATCCTAGCAATAAACAAGTGATGGAGACATTGGAGGAATTGAAAGCTCAGATTCGTGAATTACAAAAGGACAAAGAGAGATACATGTCAGAAAGGTGTGGTCCAGTGTGTAAAGATACTAGTGACAAAGATAGTATCAATTGTAATTTTCCGCAGAAGCTTCCACAGGTAATTATATATATTACATTGAAATTAATTTAGCACAATTTTCTTAATTGACACATTAATCATATTCTTATTTGTTTAGGGAATTTCACCTTGTCGGCTATATTTATCATCACCGACTTATCGCATGGTTGGCAAGGGAAAAGTGCATAACACTTTGGGAGACTTACTTCACCATAAATTGCTCCCTGCTGGATTTTTGAAAGTATCGGTTGATATTGCTTTAGAGGGGGGTGCGTTGTTGCCTATACCAGATGATGTTTCAGATGCAACAGTGGTGGGAGACGCAATAGGATCATATGTTGCATGGTCGTCAAATCTCATTTTCATAGATGATGAGGTAGGTTGAACACCATTATGAACCTTGTAGTATTTAAATGTTTTACGGCCCATACTGTTGCACCCTAAAATTTGCCCAACCTTATTCACTTGGTTCATGTTTCAATATCATTAGCATTTGCATATAGAGTCATGTACATAGGTTACCCATCTGCATAGCATAAGCATAACAAGTCATCCAGCAGGGGACCAAGCATTATTCTCATCTCTAGAGGCCTATCCAGAGATTATTATCCTAATTCAATCTCATTCAAGTCATCAGAAAAGAATTTGAAAGCAGGGAGTTCAGTGGATCAAGCATTGAGTATATCTCCTAACTGAGGGTGTCTGAGGATCAACAAGGGAATCATGAGTTATGAATTAAGAGCATGGGGAGTATCTAGACATCTTGGAAGACTTAGAAAGTCATCTGGAGAGGAAAAAAAGTTGTTGAGGTGATCACAAGAATTGCAGTTGAAGACAGTCAACTAGGGTTTCATCTAGGTCAACCCTAGGTCAACCCTAGGGCAATTGATTGATTTAAGGGAATTCAGGTCTATTGAAGAGATGTGGGGTTCATCATTTGACATGGAGAATAAGGATATGGTGATATGCCAAGAAGAAATCAAGAGAAATCAAGGAGAAGAGGAGTTTCTAAATTAGGGTTTCTATGTAGAATCCCCTAGTTTAGGTCAAATTTCCAAGCAAGATAAGTCAAAATGCAAGCTTCAAATGGATCCTTGGCCAACATGAAACTTGTAGAGGATCTCAAGACTTTTAATTTGAGTGGTGGAAGACATCAAGGAGATTTATAGAACTCAAGTTATGGTCCTTGCAAGTTACAGGTCATCTGAGGTATCTGAAATTTTGTCTGTGAAAGTGACTTGACTTCCAAGCAATTTTTACCCCTCAAGGAGATTTCAAATGGATTTCTGGTCAACATAAGAATTGTTCCTTATTGTCTTAGATTTCTAGAATGGTATGGTATTCCTTCATATGATTTGGGGAACTCTACTTATGGTCTTGGCAAGCAAAGGGTATTTTGGTCATTTGTGAATTACAGGTCATTTTAACCTATGCCCAAAACTCATACAAGGAGGCCTCAAATGGAAAAACCTACAACATCAAACTTTCTCCAAATGACATTTTGAGTCTAGAAAAGTAACCATGGGAGATTGAAAAAGTTCATAGCACAAGGTTTCAAAATTGTTGAATTTAATGAAGAAAAATGGACTTAAAAATGGGATTTTTCATATCTTGGCCAAATGAAGCAAAATTATAGGTCATTTTGAATGGAAAGATCATTTTAAAGACATTGGATAAAGTAGAATTTTGAGTTTGGTTCAAGATTTAAGAGTTATCCATGGTTGCTTGAATTGAAAGTTACATAAACCAAATTGAAAGGGAAAAGTGCAAGGGAAACTTCTCCAAGTTTCTAGGAAGTTCTAATCCCATCTATATATTGACACAAGATAGTTCATGCAAGGGTTGGTGCTCCCATTTGTTCAAAACCCCAACTTTTCCATACTTTCTTCAATTTGCATAAGCTTCACAAACTCTCCATAATCTCCCTCAATTCCTACATTTGTTGATTGAATCTTCATCATCATCATTCAAACACTATGATTCACATCAAGAATTGGCTGAATTGATCAAGAATTGTACCATTTATCTTCTTCACTTCAAGTTGCATTTTCATCAAAACTCCATTAAAACTTCATCTACCATTCCAATTGCTGTTATCATCATCATCCACCATCATCCTAGAGTATTTGGCAAAGGAAAGTGGAAGAGATTCGTGGCTGGAGAAGGAGATCCAAGTGCAAACTCCAACTTGCATGAAGAATGGAATAGAGTGATTCACAAGGATTGATCAAGGACCAGTGCAAACAGAAGCACACACACTCATTGGAGATTATTTTCAGCAAGTATCAAGGGTTGAATTGGAGTCTAACCACCATTGCCATCACCAATTGCAAGGTATGTAAAATTCTTCGAACCTCAACATTTAGACTGTTGTAGATCATGTGGTTAGGATAGGGGTGCTTAGAAATTATAGAGGATTAATTCTTGAAACCTAGGGAGAGTTATGTGAAGTTTGGTGACAGAGTGGTGGAACTTTGATGAGCAAGAAATCATAGTTTAGGGGTTGATAATTGTAGGAGATGAGCTCAGAATGATCAGTGCAACATGGTGATTACATTAGGATGAAAATTGGCAAGGTTTGGTTGAATTGATCACAAGTGCAAAGATTGGATCCCAACTGTTCTCCTTATCGGGTTCGATTGTATGTTGAGTTTTAGGAGGATCCATTATTATAGTTGTGTAGAGGGAGAGAATTAGGCCAATTTTGCTTTTTATATCGTGTGAATCCATGGCGTGTGGAGAGAGAACAGAGGAAGAGAAGATCATGCATGGTTAGGGTTTTCTGAAACCCTAGGAGTGCTCAAGGTTGAAGATGATGGCTAGACCACACGATGAGGCCTTGACCTTTGACTAGAATCACCATCCAACGATCCAAGTTTAAAGCTGAAAACGGAGGGAAGGACTTGGTATGAAACGCGGCGTTTCATTTAAGTATTCTGAGTGGGCCTGGATTCAACTCGCTATGCACACCCCCCTTTCAATGAGCCCAATGAAATACACGTGAACTGGCTGCTATTTACACCGCGTTGCTTTCCATTTTTCTGGCATTTTTTTTAATTCAATTTCTGAATACGTTGGGCCTAATGCAATTACTACGCGCACCCCACCTCCTCAGCCCATCATGAATTTCAACTGCAGCGCATTGCTTTCCACACCCCTTCCCATTTATTCCTTATATTTCTATTTTAATTTCTTTCATTTTTTTCATGCATCTTATAAAAATCATAATAAATAGAAAAATCATTATTTTTAATTCATTCTTTTTGCATTATTTTCTTTAGAGAGTCAGGAAAATTATAAAGAATAAAAATGGCATTTTATTTTTTATCTGATATTTTTCCTATATTTTTCAAATAAATAGCATTTTAAATAGTTTCATTTCATGCATGATTTTGTTATTTTTTGTTCTATTAAATGCTTCAATATTTTTTGTCCATTATTTTTAGGTTGATTAGTTTAGACATTAAGCTTGTAGATGCAATTTAGTTCCCATTTTTAGAAATTAATTTTAGGTGTTTAGTTTAGGTGAGAATAACATGAACAAACTAGGGTTTTAGGTGATGACTTAGGAGAATCAATTCATTTCCCTTAGGACTTAGAGATTGAGTAGGTTAGCTATGGGACTATAGGGGCTATGGGTAGTTATTAGATCCCTTAGAAAAAGTCAGGATTCCCCTACTGCTATCAATGTACTGTATATCTGATTGACTGGTGTGGTGTGCCCTCTGGGGATTGTTGATTTGTCTGTGGGGGGTATTGGGATTGTCTGGGGACTTGGGAGAGTTGAAGACTTGTGAAGCTGAAGCCATTGGAGATCCAGATGTTGAAGTCCAACTTCCAGAGTTGAAGAGAAGATTCTTGCTAGCAGATGCTGAGGAGACTAGGGTTTAGGAGCTAGGCAGAGCTCTAGGTTAGAAAGTTTGTTTCTCAAACATGGATTGCCTTGTCTGCATCCATTCTTCTCTGTGATTCAGAGTCTCTCTAAGACACTCACCCCCTTCCTTTGGAAGGCTTGGTGATAGTGTCTAAGAGATGGAACTCTTGAGAGAAAATGTCCTTTGTGTTAGAAGCAGTCTGTTCACCACCCTTGGTAGTCAACTGATTGCTTAACACCCAATTCACTCTTGTGACTGATCCCTCATCCTGGAGGTTTGAACTTGAAGAAAAGCCATTGTAGATAGGAGACTGATGATCAAAGCCCTTTGCCTGAAGGCCATGAAGATGGAGATTGATGCTTGTTGAAGCCTGTAGCTGATTGGAGATTATTTGAAGCCAGATGTTGATTCAAAGTTGCTGAAGCTGTTTGTTTTATTGCTGTATTTCATTTCTGCTGTATTGTTTGGTTTTCCTGACTGTATTGTTTTCTGTTTAACCTGTTGGGTTGAAAGTGAATCCTGTTCACTTTTGCCTATTGTTTTCTAGGTTCGAGGTTGAGTGGGACTCCCTTGCCTCGCTTGTATTGTTGCATCCATGCATTTTACCGCTTTACTGTATATATCTGATATTATTTCTGTTCCCGTCTATTCCCTTAGGATCTCTGTTTCTCTCTGTGCAAGAGAGGAGCATGATAGACACTAGGTCTTAACCCATGCATGATAACATTAGGTTAGTTTGTTTCCCTTCGCAACCGTAGGTTAGAGTTCTGTCTCTTTCTTCCTCAAAACAAACAGAAAAACACGATAAAGATTTCAAACACAATAAAAGACACTTCTTCCGTAAAAGAATATGAATTCATCAAGATGTCATTTTTGTTCGCTTGGACTGTTAATCAGAAGAACCCTTTTTCAGAAGGAATAAAATCAACCAAGACAAGCCTATGTCTTCCGTGGCCCGAACTACGTTTGCTCTGATCTTTCATGCTGTATGAAAGTACGTAGGCATAGGATGCGATATCCTAGCGAGCAACCTTCCCCTCCTTTCCCGTAGGTAGGCGAACTACGTTGACTCTGATTTCTCGTTCCAGACGAGAATACGTAGGCATAAAGTGCGATACTTTGCCGAGTCATTTTTATTTTTATTTTCTTTTCTTTCTTAACCATTGACCTGTAGTTTAGATAGAATAACAATCCATACCCGAAAACAAGCGTGGATCCCGTCGAGTACGACGGACGTGAGGGGTGCTAATACCTTCCCCTTGCGTAACCGACTTCCGAACCCAGGTTTTGGTTGCGACGACCATACCTTTCCCGTGTTGTGCGAGGTTTACTCTGAGCGTTTCCTTTCCCTCCCGTGGGATAAATAACGCACGGTGGCGACTCTTCTGTCAGCCGGCGCCGATTTTCGCAGTAGCGACAGCTGGCGACTCTGCTGGGGATCCAACGTCCCCTGGCTGCTAAGGACTGCGATGGTTCTTATGCCTTTGGGATCCAACGTCCCTTGAGAGAGTCAATCCTAACGCTTGTTTTCCCGTCGAGGATTTTGTATGGAGTTATTTTATATTTCTAACCTTGTATTTTCAGCTTTATATATTGATTATTGTTGTTGTATCTGGGGTGTGACGGGTGTTCTGATATTGAGAGATAACCCGGACCTGGGCTTGAGTGCACCTAGAATTAGAGTAGAAATTAGTGGGTGCCCGCTTGCTTTGCTTGCTTTGGTGTCCCATGAAATCTACACTCAGACGAGGTTCCTCTGGTTGGCCTCCTGCCCCTTCCTTTGGTTGGCGTGGGTTGCTGGTTAGTTGGATTGTCGACTCTAGGGACCGATCATTTGGAAGTTGGCTAAGTGAGGCCTCTTCAGGGATTGATGATGCCACTCCTTCTGGGAATCGTATCATCAACCCTGAAAGTCTGTGACGCCGACGACCGCATAGGATGCCATACCTTGTGCCAGTTATAGGGCCACCCACCTGTGAGGGGATTCAGGGTTATGCAGGTAACTAGACCTTCAGACATCCGGTTTGTTTCTTGATCAGGATCCTGGATATTTATGGAGGGTTCTAAGGTCTGTCAGAGACCAGTTGATGTGTTCTAAGGTCTGTCAGAGACCAGTTGGTGTGTTCCGAGGTCTGTCAGAGACTATTTGGAGGTGTGTTCTGAGGTCTGTCAGAGACCAATGGGAGATAAGATTTGAGGTCTGCGAGAGACCATTCAGGTTGTGATTATGGGGTCTATCAGAGACCAGTATTGGAGCTCTATTTTAGGTCTATCTGAGACCAGGTTTTGAGGACTTCTAGAGAATCTATCTGAGACTTCTTAATATGGTCTAGGCTATTCAGCTACAGCTTTGGTCCCTGTTGCATGTTACTTGCATTGCATTACTGCATATCCATTTCCATTTGCATTTCACTAACGTGTGTCTGTGCTGCAGGTGCATTTGCATTTCCCTAGTTCTAGCGCCCAGACTTCTGAGTGTTTGATCATGACTAGCTTGAGGAGGACAGTTGCTTACAAATTGCCTACTCCTGATATTGTTCCATTACTGGGGTTGATCTCTCTTGCTGATGAGGGTGTTCGTAGAAGCTTCCGGATGAGCTATGGCAGATTATTGAGATTGGTGTGTAAACCTACAGAGGTAGAGTTAGATGGGTTGTATGCTTTAATGCAATTCTATGACCCTGCTTTGAGGTGTTTTACGTTCTCTGACTTTATTATGGGACCAACCCTGGAGGAATACGCTGAGTATGTTGAGCTGCTCGTGCAGGACCAGGTTCCATTCATCCATTCTGGCGCCAAGCCCAAGCCGGAGGACATGGCAAAAGCTTTGCATATTGATGCTTCTGAGCTATGAACTACTGTTTCCCGTGGAGTTCCAGGCTTCTCACTTCAGTTCTTAGTTGGTAAAGCCCAGGAGTATGCCAAGAGCGGGTGCTGGGTTGCTTTCAATGCTGTGTTGGCCTTGTGCATTTATGGCATAGTCTTGTTTCCCAATATACCGAATTTTGTGGACTTCGATGCTTTCTACTTGTTTGCCGCTGGTAATCCTGTACCTACCTTACTCGGAGATCTCTACCACTCACTGCATTACAAGAATGAGAAAGGGAGAGGAAAGAATGTTCATCTTTGTGTACCCTTGTTGAGTATGTGGTTTGAGAGTCACCTTCCTAAGAGGAGATCTGTTGCAGAGACTACAGTTCCAGTTGGTTGGCCAGAACGCCTGATGAGGCTATCGTCGGAAGACATGGAGTGGTTTGATCGAGACCTGTTGGGATCTGAGCTCATCTTCAGTTGTTCTGGGTACCCTAATGTGCCGCTGATAGGAAGAAAAGGGTGTATCAATTACAACCCTTCTCTATTCATTCGCCAGTTCGGATATGCGCTGAAGAATCCACCTCAGGAGGAAGAAGTACAGGAATCTCTGTACTTCACAGGTGATTTGAAGGGAGAATTGCTAGCTGAGCTGCAGCATGCCTGGACACGTATTAACCGCAAAGGGAAGCCACTGTTAGGTAAGAACGATTGCCAGGCTTATGCACCTTACAGAGTTTGGGTCCAGGAAAGAGCAAGTCAGTTATTAATGTCATTTCCAGCTGCACCCGTCATTGTTCCTATTCCGGCAGAAGAGCCAACTACTGTTTCTAGGGAAGCCTATGAGCAAGTTGTGAGAGAAAAAGAAGCCTTGATGAAGATCAACGAAGGGTTAGAGCAAGAGCTAGCTCAGGTACGCAGTGAGAAGAACAAGGCCGTATATGCTTTCCAACAACAGATCGAGCTGTTAAACAGGTTAGGGGCTGAGTTGACTAAGGAAAAGAAAAAGCGCGAACGTCTGGGGCAAGAGTTCAGAAGCTCCCATGACATACTGGAATCCAAAAAGAGGGCGCTCGATGCAGCACACCGAGAGATCTCTTCCTGCAATAAGACTTGGAATGCTACACTCACCAACAATAAGAAGAGGGAAGATAAGCTGAAGCAGCAAATCTCCGACCTCGAAGAGAAGCTGAAGGCTAGCATCAAGAAGTGTGAGGAAGAAGTGATGACCCGGTATAGTGTCCAGAATGCACTGAACAAGGCAATCAAATGCAGAGATGAAGCTGTGTCGCAAAAGCGAAAACTAGAAGATTGCTTCGGGGAAGCGACATGGGAAGAAACCGCTGAAGATGTGCGCCGGGTTCTTAAGAAGAGAAACCAACTTGTTGAGGGGCTGCTTGATCGACCAAGTCATCCAGAGACCAAGAAGTTGATAGAAGAATACCAGACTTTTGGGAGGATTTGATCATTTTATGTAGTAATTTGTATGCTTTATTTGCATAGTGCTGACCATCACCAGGATTGTTGGTTGAGGTCATGCCTTCTTGTTGTACTCTCAGTGACATTGTATTATGGTTTTCTCAGCAATATATGAGGCTTTCTATGATTCAGCTCCGATATTCCTATTGTCAGCACTGTCACTGCACTGGCACCTTCACACTAGAACTGGGGGAATGAACTTCCCTAATGCACAGACACATTGCATTGCATTCATATTCATATCGCATTACAGGTAATCATTGGATGGTATCTTATTTCATGCTCTGTATCAGGTACTTTCCAGGATTGCAGATCAACACCCGCACCGCTATTCTATCCGCACCAACTGTCGAAGAATCATGGATCAAATGCAGAACGAGATGCAAGATGTGCGCGAGAAGCTCGCTCTCTTTATGCAGACCATGGAAGCTATTGCAAAAGGTCAGGAGAATTTGCAGGCCATGGTCCAGCCTCTGTTGGCCCGAAATGCTGGTCACGGTAATGAGGATCATCAGTCTGTACGGGTCGATACAGTTCATGGAGACGGCACTCCCACGCCAGTGGCTCCACCTGTAGTCAATATACCCGCTGCTAATATCAACAACGCTACCGCTGCTGTGAATGGTAACGTCGGAGTTGGGAATGAGACTGTTGTCCATAACGTTGGGCTGGGTGACGTCAACTTGGGAGATAATATGGGAGGCAACGGCTTTGTCAATACTGGATTCGGGTTCAATGATCAGGGATTCGATAACACTGGGAAATATGGTTTTAATACTCAAGGCTTTGGGCAAGATGGTTATGGTGCGGCCAATCCGGGCTATGGAGGTTTTGGAAATGGAAACGGCGCTGGGTTTATGACTTTTGGGCCTGCTGGAGGTGTGCAGGGATACGGCAACAGAGGACGAGGTCCAGGGGTGAATCAGATCAGGGCTGGACGTAATAATGGATATGATGGGTATGGAGCTGGAAATGGTATGTGGCAAGAAGATCAGCAGGAGGACGCCTTCTCCGGCGGAGGTTTCGAAGGGCCGATGGATGACTCCCAGAAGATCAGAATGCTAGAAGAGCAGATGAGGGGGGTCCTGAACTAAAGTGCTGTGGGCTTGGACATGGCAACAATGGGTCTGGTACCTGGCTTGAGGGTGCCAATTAAATTCAAAGCTCCTGCGTTTGATAAGTATAAAGGGGACACGTGTCCGAAAGTGCATGTACGAGCTTATTACAGAAAGATGTCTGCATACTCAACTGATGAAAGAATGCTAATGCATTTCTTTCAAGATAGTCTGTCGGGTCCTTCCCTAGAGTGGTATATGGGGTTGGAGCCAACCAATATCAAGACATGGAAGCAATTGGCGGAGGCGTTCGTAGCTCACTACAAGTATAACAGCGACTTGGCGCCCAATCGGGTCCAGTTGGCAGGGCTGTCGCAGAAGAAGGGGGAGAGCTTTAAAGAGTACGCGCAAAGGTGGCGCGATATGGCTGCCAGAGTCCGTCCTCCTGTAGAAGATAAGGAAATGAATGACATGTTCGTCGGCATATTCACAGGCTTGTTTCATGACATGCTGTTTCACACGTCTCTGGCCAGTTTTTCAGACCTAATTCTGATGGGAGAAAAGATTGAGCGTAACATTAAGCAAGGAAAATTCCAGGTTGAGGAATCGACTGCATCTGGCAGTAATAGGAAGGCTTTTGGTGGGCGCCGTCAGGGCGAGGCAAGCGCAGTATTTGGAGGCCGAGGCCGAGGCCGAGGTAGGGGACGAAACCAATATCATCAGCCGCAGCAGGTGGCGAGTGTTACTATCCCGTATCAACAACAACCACTTCAACAACAACCACTTCAACAACAACCGTCTCAGCAGCAGCCAATGCAGCAGCAGCAGCCTCAGCAGGGGGCGCAGCAGGCTCAGCGAAGATTCCAGGGTGGCAAACCGAGAAGAGTGTTTGAGAAGCCTCCCTCAACATACGCTGATTTGTTGCAGACATTGTTGGGATTGAACCTGGTAGAGAAAAGAACTCTGGCACCGATAACGGGAGCTCCCCCGTTTGGTTACGATGCAAGCAGGCACTGTGAGTTTCATTCTGGGGCCCCGGGCCACGATATAGAGGGTTGCCATGCTTTTAAGCATGTTGTGCAGGATCTTTTGGACAATAAGACTATCAATTTCGGAACGGCAGGTCCGAATATAGTGCAGAAGCCCATGCCTAATCATGGAGCAAACGCCATTCTGACTGAGGAAGGGTTGAGTCTGATTATGAACGTCGAAGATTTAAAGACGCCGCTAAGCGAGATAAAAAGCAGATTGTTGCAAGGGGGTGTTTACCCGGGATGTGACGAGTACTGCTTAGAATGTTGGACCCTAGCTGGGGGGTGTGATGATTTGAAGAAGGGCATTCAGGCTTTAATTGATGAAGGCATATTACAGTTTGACCAAGCAGCAACTGAAGAGCCCGCAGGGGCAGTAGCATATGATCAGAATGATGTGGCCACTGTAACGATTCCTCGGAAGACAATCACTATTGCCGCACCAGCTCAGCGACCACCGATCACCATAACTAAGGTCGGGCCGATCCCGTACGAGAACACGAAAGCAGTCCCATGGTCATATGGGTTGGAGGTGTATTGTGACGGGATAAAAATTGATGTTAATAAGCAGCCAGCCGAGACTGTGGATAATGTTGTTGGTTCGGGAGGTATGACAAGGATGTGAGGGAAAACTGTCTCACAACATACGTTCTCAAGTTTCGATGATGACAAAGTACAACCTCGGATGAATCAGAGTCGTCATGCATACTTACGATGATGACAAAGTACAACCTCGGATGAATCAGAGTCGTCATGCATACTTACGATGATGACAAAGTACAACCTCGGATGAATCAGAATCGTCATGCAATACTTAACATATTACATCCTTCCTATATCCTTTTAAATCATCATATTTCATTGGCAATATATGTGACTAATGTTTGGTCGTGACAAGATGCACGAAACAACAAACATATCAATTTTTGCAGGTTTTGTAGCTATGAGTCAACCATACCGTCAGCACACAGTTTCATTCAGTTCACACGGGTCAGCGCATGGAACCATGCGTCGACCGTTAACTTGGCGCATGCAGGTTTAAGAATCTCACGGGTCAGCGCATGAAGATCATGCGTCGACCGCTGACTCGGCGCATGACAGTTTGAGAATCACACGGCTCAGCGCACGCCGACCCTATGGTCGACCGTTCGCGCGCAGAAACAGAAATTCTGCTATGTTTCATTGATCTGTCAACTGTCTGCTTTGTATATTACTATAAATAGCTGTCTTTTCAATTTTAACAACTAACATTTTTCAACAACATTTTTGAAAGCATTGTGAGAAAGTGTTCAGGTCAAGAAACGTGAAAGAGGTGCATCAGTGTTCTTCATCTTCATCGTTCAATCAACTCACAAATCCTCAAATTACAGATAATCAATTTTTTGCTGCGGTTTGTGGTTTGCTCGACGGTGATAAGGTTCGAACGCGTGATTGAAGATCCGGTTCGAGTGGAAGCTGGTGCAGGTGTTTCTTGGGAGAAAACCTTTGAGGTTTTACCTATCAAGACTACAGGTTTTGAAGGCTTTTGTTACGGAATCGTCGGTTCAACAATCAAGCGAGTGCGAAGGTGATTGATTAGCGGAAGGTTGATCAATCTAGTAGCTAGGGCGTTGAAAGGTTGAAGACGTTCCGGGTTCAATTTGGGTGTGTCTAAGATCAGCCGTGCCGAAGGTTTGATCAACGGAAGAGTTGTCAATAAGGTGGCTGCAATCGGAGGTCATTCACATCAAATTGGAGGACTTGATTCATCTTGAATCAAGGGGCAAGAAGTGGTAGAAATTATCAGCAACATTAAGATTGTTTGTATCAATTGTCTATCGATTCTTGTGTATAACTGTTCTACCAAACAGGTGATATCTATTCAATACATATCTCAATTCTCTTTGTAGAATTGAGGGCAGACGTACCCCAACGCGAGGACGACTGGGGGAACTGCCTCATCAAATCTTGTGTTCCTTTATTTTCTGCATTTTCAATTACAGCTTAAAAATTAAGTGATTCTAGAATAAGTGATTTTGTCAAATTGTAGTATTGATTGAGTGAGTTGGTGAAACACTGTTTTTTAACTACTAAGTACAATAGAAATACTGTACTAAGGCTTTTTCAATCACTCATTCAACACAAATATCATTTAAGGTATTTGTGCACACCAACTGTTCGACAAAAGTGCTGAACTAAAATTGCCTTAATTTTGCTGCTAGTTTTGTGCACACCAACTGTTCGACAAAAGTGCTGAACTAAACTTGCCTTAATTTTGCTGCTAGTTTTGTGCACACCAACTGTTCGACAAAAGTGCTGAACTAAAATTGCCTTAATTTTGCTGCTAGTTTTGGTGTAATTTTTGATCATTGGAATAAGGAAATAGTACGAGTGAATCACATCTGAGTTTTGCATAAAAGTGTGTAGTGATTTACTATCCGTTATCGTCTTAAATTCATCTGCTTGACGCATATCCGGCTCTCCAATAGTTGTTCGTTTTAGACTATATTTTCCAAGGCCGCTTCCGCATTTGAAAACAATTTTGAAAACCAATTTTATTGGTAGCGCCACTCAAATTTTTAAAAGGGATCTATTCAACCCCCCCTTCTAGATCCGTGCCTTAGTCTAACAAGTGGTATCACGAGCTCCGGTTCTCCGGTGCTTCAAATACAACATTGATAGAATAATGGCTAACGAACCAAAAGGGGCGTACAATAGAGCTCCCGTTTTTAACGGTGAAAATTATAGCTATTGGAAAGACTGTATGCGGGTGCACATTAATTCCATAGATAGAAAGATATGGAACGTTATTCTCAATGGTCCGATTGAAATAACCATGACAAATGAGAATAACGAAGTTGTGCCAAAGCCCGAAGCACAATGGACCGACGACGATGAGCGAAAGTATAATTACGATTGGAAAGCTAAGAACATTCTAATCTCCTCATTAGGTGTAGATGAATACTACCGTGTATCCCATTGCCCTACGGCTAAGACTATGTGGGATGCACTACAAATTGCCCATGAGGGGACAAACGATGTTAAGTTGGCTCGAATCAACACTCTTATACAAGAGTTTGATCTTTTTTTCATGGAGCAAGGGGAAACCATTGCTGACATGCAAAAGAGATTTACTCATCTCATAAACAGATTACATTCACTAGGAAGACCTATTTCCAATGATCTTGCTACTAATAAAGTTTTGAGATGTCTTAGCAGGGAATGGCAGCCGAAAGTGACCGCCATCAAAGAGGCAAATGATCTTACGGTATTAGACCTGACTACATTGTTTGGCAAACTACAAGAGCATGAACAGGTACTCTTGAGTCTTGACCAACATGAAAGGAAAGAAAAGAAGGACAAAGTAAAGATGAGTGAAAAGAAGTCTATAGCTCTTAAGGCTTCTTCCTCGAAGTCTAAAGCAAAAGAGCAAAGTGATTATTCTTCAAGCGACGACGAAGAAGAAGACATAAATGAGGACATGGGGCTGTTCGTTAAACGGTATAACCGGTACGTGAGAAAGAACGGCATCCAACATTCGGAGAAGAACCTGGTAAATTTCCGAAGGCAATCAAGGTTCTCCAAAGATGACAATCAAAAAGGCAAAAAGACTAGAGGAACGTGCTATAAATGTGGAAAGCCCGGTCACTACAAACCGGACTGTCCAATGAACAACAAGGGAAATGAAAAGGAACAATCGAAGTCACATAAGAGAGCATCAAGGCCTAGGAGGGCGTACATCGCGTGGGAAAGCGACAGTGATTCTTCCTCCTCTAATGAAAGCTCTAGTGATGAAGAAGAGTCCGTGAATCTATGTCTCTCCGCAAATCAGAAAAAGAAAAAGAAACAGGTACGTCACTCTAGATATAATATGTCATCTAATATGTCTCATTCCGAATTACAAACCGCATTCGATGTTTTACACAAGGAAGCAACTGAAGCCTTTAAGAAACTTGCTTCTAATAGAAGAATTTTTACATATTTAGAGCACAAAGTCTTAGAGTCCGAAAAGAAATTAGAGGACCTTAAGGCTTCCATTGTGAAAGATAATGAATCGGATTGTAAGGACAATAGTAATCCTTTCAACTTTGGTTGTGATACTTGTCATATTTGGCAAGGTGAGGTTAGAAACCTTAAGGCCAAATTAGACAAGGCACTTGAACCTAAAATTACATTTGCAATCGATAAAAAGGATTTTAGAAAAAGTATGATAAACCCATATCAAAAATATGCATATGTAATTAGGGATCAAGCAAGTGAAAGTGATTCTAATGTCGACTTTGTATGCTTTTACTGTTGCAAGAAAGGCCACTCCATTGGTAAATGTCGATTTAGGAGATTTCTTGTTCCTAAAGGCATCTACCAATGGTTGCCCAAACGCAACCGTCTTGTCGCTAACCTATTAGGACCCAATATGCCATTGGGTACCTCCCTTTTCTGAGTTATATTTTGACAGGTGAAATGTGTCGAGTCCACCGAGAGAAGATGGGTTCTTGATAATGGGTGCTCAAGGCACATGTCTGGAGACATATCCTTATTCATAGACTTCGTGGCTAAGAAGAAAGGGTATGTAACATACGGTGATAACAACCGCGGAGCGATACTAGGTAAAGGTAGTATAGGTAATCCCTCCTCTACTACAATTTCCGATGTGTTGCTTGTCGAAAACCTTAAACATAATCTCCTTAGCATTAGCCAATTATGCGACAAAGGTTACAATGTTTCCTTTTCAAAAGATTGCTGCAAAATTGTGCATGAAAGTGATAAGAAGAATGTGTTTATTGGTTTTAGAGTAAACAATGTGTATATGCTTGACTTGAATGTGGTATCCCCAACAAGCGATCAATGTCTCATATCTATGAGTGAAGACTCATGGCTATGGCATAGGCGCTTAGCGCATGTCAACTTTGACTTACTCAATAAGATTGTCTCAAAAGATCTAGTACTAGGACTTCCCAAAATTAAGTTCACCAAGGATCACCTTTGTGATGCTTGTCAAAAAGGAAAACAAACGAGGATCTCCTTTAAATCCAAAAAGATTATTTCAACAACGAGACCTCTTGAACTACTTCATATGGACTTGTTTGGGCCGTCTAGGATCAAAAGTCTAGGAGGAAACTATTACGGATTCGTAATAGTGGACGACTTTTCTAGGTTCTGTTGGACCATCTTCTTAGTGAGTAAAAGTGACACGTTTGCCGCTTTTGAGAGATTTGCCAAGCTCTCCCAAAATAAGTTAAATACAAACATTGTGTCAATAAGAAGTGACCACGGAGGTGAATTTGAAAATCATTTATTTGAAGAATATTGCGGTAACCATGGCATCGATCATAACTTCTCGGCTCCACGAACTCCTCAACAAAATGGGGTTGTGGAGCGTAAAAACAGAATTTTAGAAGAATTGGGAAGAACAATGATTAATGATAGTGGTTTACCAAAATACTTTTGGGCCGACGCCATTAGTACGGCATGTTATGTTTTGAATAGGGTACTCATCCGCCCCATTCTAAACAAAACTCCGTATGAACTTTTAAAAGGGCGAAAGCCTAATGTTTCTCACCTTCATGTTTTTGGATGCAAGTGCTTTGTATTAAACAATGGAAAGGAAAACTTGGGCAAGTTTGATTCAAAAGCCGATGAAGGCATTTTTCTAGGGTACTCGCAATCAAGTAAAGCATATAGGATTTATAATAAAAGATTACTAGCTGTTGAAGAGTCTGTGCACGTTACGTTTGATGAGTCCTATCCGAGAAATGTCGGAAAGGATAGTGTTGTTCATGGTGCAGGTACATCCACAGAAGACATACTCAAAGGTGGCGAAACGGGGATTGATCAACCCGATAGAGTCAAAATTGAGGAGGATAAGGATGCACACCATGAGGTAACTGAGGAAGCTCATCCGCCTACAAACGATGATCTCCCTCAAGCTTGGAAGTCGTGTAAAGATCATCCAATTGACAATATTCTCGGAGACATCACAAAGGGAGTCACCACTCGATCTAAGCTAAGTAACTTTTGTTATCACTTCGCTTTCGTTTCACAAATAGAGCCTAAAAACCCCAAAGAGGCCCTACTCGATGAGCACTGGTTTTTATCGATGCAAGAGGAACTAAATCAGTTTAAAAGAAACGAGGTATGGGACCTTGTCCCTCCTCCGCGAGGCCATCGAGTAATCGGCACCCGATGGGTGTTTAGGAACAAGTTGGACGAAAACGGGGTAATAACCCGTAATAAAGCGAGATTGGTCGCTCAAGGGTATAACCAAGAGGAAGGCATCGACTATGAGGAAACTTATGCGCCGGTTGCCCGACTCGAGGCTATACGCCTTTTACTCGCCTTTGCATGTGCAAAGGATTTTAAGTTATTTCAAATGGATGTTAAAAGTGCGTTCCTTAACGGTCACATAAATGAAGAAGTATATGTGTCTCAACCTCCCGGTTTTGAATCTCATGAATACCCTGAACATGTTTACAAGTTAAAAAGAGCTTTATATGGTCTCAAACAAGCTCCTAGAGCTTGGTATGAGCGACTAAGTAAGTTTTTACTTAATCAGGGGTACTCACGAGGAAAGGTTGACACTACACTCTTCATTAAACGTCAAGGAAAGCACTTGATTTTGGTGCAAATCTATGTTGACGATATTATATTTGGATCCACTAACATGAATCTCGTGAGAGAGTTTTCTGACCTCATGCAGGGCGAATTCGAGATGAGTATGATGGGGGAGCTCACATACTTCCTCGGCCTGCAAATTAAACAACTCCAAGAAGGGACATTCGTGAGCCAAACAAAATATTGTTTGGACTTGATCAAGAGATTTGACATGGCAAAATCCAAGGCCATAGACACCCCAATGCCTACATGCGTAAATTTGGATAAAGATGAAAATGGCAAGGACGTAGAGGTAAAACGATATAGAGGTATGATTGGTTCACTTCTCTATCTTACTGCGTCACGTCCTGATATTATGTTTAGTGTGTGCATGTGTGCACGATACCAATCATGTCCCAAAGAATCCCACCTAAAAGCTGTTAAACGAATTCTTCGATACCTGTCAGGTACCCCGAAGTATGGATTGTGGTATTCTAAGGGTAGTGATTGCTCGTTGGTAGGTTACTCCGATTCCGACTTTGCCGGGTGCAAATCGGATAGGAAAAGCACTAGTGGTACATGTCATTTGTTTTCAAACTCCTTGGTTAGTTGGCATAGCAAGAAACAAGTTTCAGTTGCTTTATCAACGGCCGAGGCGGAATACGTTGCCGCTGGTAGTTGTTGTGCTCAAATTCTGTGGATTAAGCAACAACTACTAGATTTCAATCTTAAACTTGAACGTATTCCTATCCTATGTGACAACACTAGCGCTATTAACCTTACCAAAAATCCCGTATTACACTCTCGCACTAAACATATAGAAATTCGACACCATTTTCTTAGGGACCATGTTGAGAAAGGTGATGTTGTATTTGAACACGTTGACACTAAAAACCAACTAGCGGACATTTTCACAAAGCCGCTAGCAACGGAACCTTTCTTTCATATCCGCCGAGAACTTGGCATCCTCGACATTTCGGAACGGGAATAATAATTGCTTACTCTATCTTATTTCATTTAAAACCATACTTTTGTACTTCTAACAAATTGACGTTTTTGCAAGTACAAGTATGTTGTTTATCAAGCTACTCCGGCATTAAGGTGATATTGTTCCATTTCTCTCTCTATCTCTCGCTAATAACTCTCATGATCAACAATTGTATCGTTTGACCTATGTTGCATATGTATGAAACTTTTTTTGTATGATAAACTGTTTGGATGCAAATTGTTTTGTGGCATTTTAGGTAGGCATCAAATATGGCTTGATATGTGACATTAAGTGCAAATCTACATTTGTGCATCCGAACTGAGCTACACACCAAATCTGAACAGTTCAACTCTTTTTCAACAAGAATGAATGAAAGATTTGCAGCTTTCACAACTGCCCATGGATACCAAGAAACAGTCGTCTCTCGCAGCATCAATCGCCTGAATCAAGCAGTGGATTACCTCACTGATATGGCTGATCCATATCGTTATCCGTCTTCCTTTGATATGGGCAAGGGACAAGGATATTAGTCATTTGTTTTTGCATTTGCTCACTCTCCATGTTGTTTTTGTTATCATGTTCTGTTTTATCTCTCCTAAGTGCACACTAATGTTTGTTTTACAGTCTTGATTCCTATAAAATGTTATGACTTATGTGTCCTTAATTTGGTTTAATCTATTTTCAATATTTTGCTCATTGTCAATATTTTGTGTGGATATTGGTATATGATTACTTATAACCTGTTGAGTATTTTGTTAATTGTTAATATGCCAAAACTTTACCTTTCTCCATCTCTTTTTGATGTTGTCAAAGGGGGAGAAAAGACAAGTAGATTGTAGACCACAACAGCTATGACTGTAAAAGAAAGGGGGAGCTTACTACTATGTTAAAGATATCGCATGTTGTGTTCACCAAGCTTCGCATAGGTTTGTCATCATCAAAAAGGGGGAGAATGTGAGGGAAAACTGTCTCACAACATACGTTCTCAAGTTTCGATGATGACAAAGTACAACCTCGGATGAATCAGAGTCGTCATGCATACTTACGATGATGACAAAGTACAACCTCGGATGAATCAGAGTCGTCATGCATACTTACGATGATGACAAAGTACAACCTCGGATGAATCAGAATCGTCATGCAATACTTAACATATTACATCCTTCCTATATCCTTTTAAATCATCATATTTCATTGGCAATATATGTGACTAATGTTTGGTCGTGACAAGATGCACGAAACAACAAACATATCAATTTTTGCAGGTTTTGTAGCTATGAGTCAACCATACCGTCAGCACACAGTTTCATTCAGTTCACACGGGTCAGCGCATGGAACCATGCGTCGACCGTTAACTTGGCGCATGCAGGTTTAAGAATCTCACGGGTCAGCGCATGAAGATCATGCGTCGACCGCTGACTCGGCGCATGACAGTTTGAGAATCACACGGCTCAGCGCACGCCGACCCTATGGTCGACCGTTCGCGCGCAGAAACAGAAATTCTGCTATGTTTCATTGATCTGTCAACTGTCTGCTTTGTATATTACTATAAATAGCTGTCTTTTCAATTTTAACAACTAACATTTTTCAACAACATTTTTGAAAGCATTGTGAGAAAGTGTTCAGGTCAAGAAACGTGAAAGAGGTGCATCAGTGTTCTTCATCTTCATCGTTCAATCAACTCACAAATCCTCAAATTACAGATAATCAATTTTTTGCTGCGGTTTGTGGTTTGCTCGACGGTGATAAGGTTCGAACGCGTGATTGAAGATCCGGTTCGAGTGGAAGCTGGTGCAGGTGTTTCTTGGGAGAAAACCTTTGAGGTTTTACCTATCAAGACTACAGGTTTTGAAGGCTTTTGTTACGGAATCGTCGGTTCAACAATCAAGCGAGTGCGAAGGTGATTGATTAGCGGAAGGTTGATCAATCTAGTAGCTAGGGCGTTGAAAGGTTGAAGACGTTCCGGGTTCAATTTGGGTGTGTCTAAGATCAGCCGTGCCGAAGGTTTGATCAACGGAAGAGTTGTCAATAAGGTGGCTGCAATCGGAGGTCATTCACATCAAATTGGAGGACTTGATTCATCTTGAATCAAGGGGCAAGAAGTGGTAGAAATTATCAGCAACATTAAGATTGTTTGTATCAATTGTCTATCGATTCTTGTGTATAACTGTTCTACCAAACAGGTGATATCTATTCAATACATATCTCAATTCTCTTTGTAGAATTGAGGGCAGACGTACCCCAACGCGAGGACGACTGGGGGAACTGCCTCATCAAATCTTGTGTTCCTTTATTTTCTGCATTTTCAATTACAGCTTAAAAATTAAGTGATTCTAGAATAAGTGATTTTGTCAAATTGTAGTATTGATTGAGTGAGTTGGTGAAACACTGTTTTTTAACTACTAAGTACAATAGAAATACTGTACTAAGGCTTTTTCAATCACTCATTCAACACAAATATCATTTAAGGTATTTGTGCACACCAACTGTTCGACAAAAGTGCTGAACTAAAATTGCCTTAATTTTGCTGCTAGTTTTGTGCACACCAACTGTTCGACAAAAGTGCTGAACTAAACTTGCCTTAATTTTGCTGCTAGTTTTGTGCACACCAACTGTTCGACAAAAGTGCTGAACTAAAATTGCCTTAATTTTGCTGCTAGTTTTGGTGTAATTTTTGATCATTGGAATAAGGAAATAGTACGAGTGAATCACATCTGAGTTTTGCATAAAAGTGTGTAGTGATTTACTATCCGTTATCGTCTTAAATTCATCTGCTTGACGCATATCCGGCTCTCCAATAGTTGTTCGTTTTAGACTATATTTTCCAAGGCCGCTTCCGCATTTGAAAACAATTTTGAAAACCAATTTTATTGGTAGCGCCACTCAAATTTTTAAAAGGGATCTATTCAACCCCCCCTTCTAGATCCGTGCCTTAGTCTAACAAAGGAGTGGTAGGATCTTTATATCCCCTGAAGTGGAGGCCGAAAGACTAGCAAAAGGAAAAGGGAAAGCGGTTGATAACGTCCCAGTGCAAGCAAGCGAAAAAGAATCGGCGTCGAAAGATGTAGAGGAGTTCATGCGCTTGATTCGAAAAAGTGATTATAAGATTGTGGAGCATCTGCAACAGACGCCGTCCAAAATATCTATCCTGTCATTGCTGTTGTGTTCGGAAGCTCACAGAAATGCTTTGCTGAAAGTCCTGGATACTTCTTTTGTACCTCAAGACGTCTCTGTAAATCAGCTGGAAGGAGTGTTGGCACATGTGAATGCAGGCCACAGCTTGGGCTTTACCGATTTTGATTTGACCCCGAAAGGGAGAGATCATAATATGGCGCTGCACGTATCTGTTGAGTGTAGAGGATCAGTAATGTCGCACGTATTGGTTGACACCGGATCGTCTTTGAATGTGATGCCTAAGAAGGCGATGATGAAGTTGGACGTTAGAGGAATCTTGTGTACGCCCAGCGACTTGGTAGTCAGGGCCTTCGACGGCACGCGGAGAGCAGTCTTTGGATCGATCACATTGCCTCTACAGGTGGGGCCGGAGGTGTTTGCAACTGAGTTTTATATCATGGATATACAGCCTGCGTACAGCTGCTTGCTTGGAAGACCCTGGATTCATGGGGCGGGGGCAGTCACGTCTACCCTACATCAGAAATTGAAATATATGGTCGGAGACAGCGTAGTCACTGTATGCGGAGAAGAAGACATCCTGGTCAGCCATCTGTCGTCATTTAAATATGTGGAGGTCGACGGAGAGATCCACGAAACACCTTGCCAGGCATTTGAAGGTTTGCGTATCAAGGACAAAGGTCCCAGGCCGAGCAGAACGCCAGAGATAGCCGTCTCATCGTATAAAGAAGCTTAAGCTCTAGTAGAAGCAGGAGAAGCAAAGGGCTGGGTGTTGCACCCCAAAATTTGCCCTCACAATACAAGACTTTGTGTTCCAAGAAGGTTCACAAGGTTCACAAAATTCACAATTGGTCAGAAGAGTTGACAATTCCCTCAGACAATGCACCTCCTAAGCAGTGCATCCAAAACTAGGGTTTTGACTTTAATCAGGCTAAATGGACTTCCAAGACTTCAAGTGAGCTTCATAACATCTTATATGTGTATAAGAACCCCCATGTCAAGTTTCAAGACTTTTCTCAAAAGTTTGCTCAGTCAGATGATCAGATAAGTCAAAAGCAGTCAATGCAGTTAAAAGGTAAATATCATATGGCATGCATTTTTTTTCTAAAAAGTAAAAATGGCACAATTGGCAGGAGGACATGTGTAAGGAGTTATGAGTGTGAGAGGTTGAGAGTTCGAATCTCACCTTTGTCACTTTTTTTGTTTTTTATTATTTTTACTCTAAATTTTTCTATCTTTCATTAAAAAAATAACAAAAATAGTTTTTTATTATTATTTAATTATTATTTTCGTATTTTAATTAAATCATTTTTTAAAATATTATTTTTTTCACTTTTTTCTAAATTATTCATAAAAATATCCAAAAAATCATAAAATAAAAAATATTGAAAAAAATTTTGTTCTTTTTATAATATTTTTTATTTTAGGAATCAATAGGATTATTAGTTTTTATTTTAAGTTTATTTTAATTATTTTAAATTATTTAAATTTTATTTTTTTAACTAATTATTTAGTTTGGGCTTTAAAATGGGCTTTAGGGACATTATTGACAATTTGGTGTTAACCCTAATTTGTTCCCTATATATACATGTGTTGCCTTGTTGGAAAAAAAGAGGAGAATGAAAAAAACCTAAGAGGAGTGAGTGCCGTTTGCCGTTATTTAGTTTTCTTCTTCATCCATTACTATTGTTTCTTTTTCTTCATCGTTTACCGTTATTTCTTTTCCTTCATCTATTACTGTTGTTTCTTTTTCTTCATCTTTTACCGTTATTTCTTTTTCTTCATCTATTACCGTTATTTCTTTTTCTTTATCTATTACTGTTACGTTTATATATATATATAATTTTTAAATTGTTAGAGTTTATATATATAAGATTTTTGATCGAATTATGTCGATACGATGTTTGCACATTTGTGTGCATGACGCGTGACATTTGCGTTAGTTCGATCTGGTTGCGATGATCGCATTTTTGTGTGAGCAATAATACTATTTTTTGCTTAATTTCTTTTTCTTTGCGATAAATTTTGTTTCGTCCGATTTAGATCTGGTTGCGATGAGCGCATTTCTGCGTTAGCAACATTGTTGGGTTATTTGGCACATTTAAAATTCATTATTGCTTTATTATTATTATTATTATTATTATTATTATTATTATTATTATTATTATTATTATTATTATTATTATTATCATTATCATTATTTATTATTATTATCATTATTATCATTATTATTACCATTATTATTATTATTGTTATCATTAATTTATTAAAATTTGTTATAATATAAAAATCTGTTTTTTAAAATAAATAACATTAACATCTTTTCCAAATTAATATGAAAACCTATTATTTTTAAGAAAAACTTTTTTTAGATAAATTTAAAATAATAACTAAAATCTTTTTTTTAAAATAATAACTAGAACCGTTATTTATTTTATTTTATTATTGTTCAATTCAAATTTCATTATCATATTGTATCTGCTCCTCTCATGTAACCTCGCGAACTTAACAATCGCTCTTTAAATTCTGCCTTTAAATTTCTGCTTGCATGGTTTAAATTATGACATTATCTCTCTGTTTGCATGATTCAATTATCTCACGCGTTTACTATTATTTCTGTCACATTGCACACATCCGAAGGTTAGGTCTAACTGTTTGGCCGCCGCGCCAATAGTCCGTAAAACTTCACACATTCAATTTCAAATCCTCAAAACTACAAACTACAAACCCTAATTTTCACAAATGCCTTGCCGCAGGCAAAATTACAATTTTACCCTTAGCATTAGGTCAAAGAGCCGCCGCGCTCATTTTAGGGTTTCCCGCCGTGGAATCCCTAATTTAACCCTAATTACAACTTAACATTTCAACGTAGAGATTTGGAGTTTCTACACTCCACGTAAGCGTGTCCTTAAGATGCGTTTATTCCCCTTGAGACCTTGACCACAGTCAAGAAGTTTCTAACCTCCCTATTGAGGGGAACTACGATTACTCTGATTCCACTCCCGTAAGGATACGTAGGCACAAGATGCGATGTCTTGCCGAGTAAACTTAGAATTAACCCCCTTTATTATTTATTATTGCTTATTTATATTTTATTTATCTTTGCTATTTAATTATTTTGCTTATTATTTTGTAATTGTTTCTTGGATGTAAAGTTGTTTAATTATTTAATTATTATTATGGTTAGTAATTAGGGAGTGTAACAACATGTATGTAATATTAAAATAAATTTAGATCACTTTTAAATAAAGATAATTAAAATAAACACGTCACACACGTAAGTCGATTTTAATCGCCGTCTCACTTCCTAAGGATATCCCTCAAGTTGCCTACGAATAATGGTTAAGTGGGGTGTATAAAGCAAGTCCCTCAAATAAAAAAATCATCAAAGTCCCTTATGGTTGCCTTTACGAATCAAGTCCCTTTCGAAAAATGATGATGGTCCCTTATATGTGCTTATTACATCCCACAATGGCCTTCAAAGTCAAATTGTCCCTCACATACCCCTTAACATCCAAAGTAAGGACTACCTACTCCATTATAGTAGGGATAGTCTTACTAAAGGAAAGAATGAAGAATAAGAAAGACCTTTAAACATTAGGGTAGGTTACTCCTAGGTGCTTGCTCACTTCAAAATTGTTTCGCACTTAAACAAATTTTCAACAAGTTTTCAAACAAGTTCTTAACACATCCTTACATGGATTATCTATTAACTATTCTGAAAATTTTCTATTCACACACTACAATTTCAAAACAATTCAAAAGTGAGCTTAAGTACCTAAGAGCCCATGGATAACCATGGATGAAAAGGATGCTAATACCTTCCCTTTTCATAACCTACCCCCCGGACCCAAAATATTCTCTAAGGTCTTTCCTGTTCTTTTATAACCTTTCCTTATGGATAAAATAAAAGTCGGTGGCGACTCTTGCTATCCGCAACATTGTTTAAAGTCAGTTCACCGGGTTACAGAACTGGCGACTCTGCTGGGGATTTATTTAAGAGGGGTACCCTTAGGAATTAAGATCACTTTAAATTGTTTGCCTTGTTTGCTTTATTATTATATTGTTGGGGTGCTCTTATGTGTGAAAGATCCTAACCCGGATCTAGTGTACCTTAGGTAAATGGCAATAGACCAAGGAAACTGTACGACGTATATCGATACGGTTGATCTGGTGGCCATAGTTAGTGCGACTTCTTGGTTGGTGCTTATATTCCTTAAGTCAAGTTGAGGATAATATTGAGGCTGCCATATGTTGTCAATGCACTAACTAACTTTTAGAACCCTAGTTAACTCATCTTGGCCTTTAGAAAGTAGTGAGGTAACCGGCTTTGGTGCAGACTGAAGTTGGTTGACACTCGATACTACGCTCATTGAGATCTTAAACTTGGAGGGTTTTGGTTGGAAAGTAAGTTGCCTTCTGAACAACCACCCTTGTGAAGGATCAATGATATTGAGATCCCTTAGAACCTGGTTACTTTTGTAGGACAGGATGAACCATCTAACTTCAGGGGAGGGTACTTGCCTTTGAACCTCATGCAAGCCTTTAAACCTAGGGCTATGGTGTGACTTGTTTGTGTGTGCCACATGTTTGTGATTGAGCATGACATCATGACATCATCATGCATCATAAGCATATCATTTTCCCTAACCATTTCAAGGACCAAAGGATTTATTTTGTTCTTTGTTGCAGGTCATGGCTTCTGCTCGTAGAAACACCATCAGGATCAACTTTGTAGGGATACCTGCTAGGCTCAAGGAGTTGGTTTCCCTAGTGCCTGATCATTCCCAGTTCAACAAGAGACATGGTCACTTATTGGATCTAGTTACTTCAGGGTTCAGTGAAGACATGATGAGTGTGTTGTTTCAGTTCTTTGACCCTAAGCACCATTGCTTTACATTTCCTGATTATCAGCTGGTTCCAACCATGGAGGAGTTCTCTAAACTTCTGGGTATACCTGTTCTTGATCAGAAGCCATTCACAGGCTTAGAGAAGAAGCTTAAACCAGAAGTTATTGCTGCAGCTCTACATCTGAAGAAGTCTGACATTGTTCTAGAGACGAGAAGTGGAGTTAAAGGTATTCTTGCCAAGGTATTAGTGGATAAAGCTCAAATGTTCTTGAAGGCTATGAGCTACGAGGCTTTTGAGGAGATCTTAGCCTTATTGATTTATGGCTTAGTGTTGTTCCCCAATCCTGATCAGTTCATAGACGTTCATGCCATCAACATATTCCTGAGTCACAATCCAGTGCCTACCTTACTTGGAGACATCCTACATTCTCTTCACACCCGTACTACAAGGGCAAGAGGAACTTTGATGTGCTGCATACCTTTACTTTCTAGGTGGTTTATTTCTCACCTTCCTCGCTCAGTAATGAAGAATGAGCAAGGGTTCAGATGGTCCAAGAGGATCATGTCACTTTCTCACTCAGACATCCATTGGTGCTCCAGATCTATGGAGAATGTCACCATCATTGACCGTTGTGGGGAGTTTCCTAATGTGCCACTTCTAGGCATAAGAGGAGGCATCACCTACAACCCATCTCTAGCTTTACGACAGTTTGGTTACGCCCGGAGCGATGGTCCACATGACATGTTGATTCAGGGCATTGTGTTTGACTACGACAACGATCTTCAGGGTTACCGTCAGAGATTCATACGAGCTTGGGGAAAGGTAAACAGGATTGACAGCAAGACACTGGAGCCTAAGTACACCATTCCTATGGAGGCTTATCTCAGATGGGTACGATTTCGTGCTCAGACACTCATGATGCCATATCCTGCCGTCCTACCAGTTACCATGGAACCTGTTGCTGAAGGAGACACAGCTTATACCATCCTTCACCCAGACATGCCTACTGATATGGAAGACTTGCAGAGATCATGGATCCAACTGAAAGAGCAAAGGGATACTTTCGAGGCTCATTACAAAGCAAGCCAAGCAAGGATCCTAGAGCTAACAAAGCTACTTCATGAGGAACGAAACCTCAACTCATACCTCAACACAAAGAGGAAACGTCCATGGGAGACTTAAAACCCCATCTTTTATACTTATTTCGTTTTCATTTTTTGTAAGCCTAAAAGGCAAAACAAGTATTACTAATAAAAAGTTACTTTCTTGTTTGTTTAAGCAAATTTAGATCCTGCGGTCCTTGAAAACATTGCATATGCATTCCCATATCATTGCATCACAGGTTTATAATTGTGCACAGGTTTCTCATCTCCTCGCTGTTTATTTCAGCAATGGCTCTTGAACAATCAGTTAAGGATCTCCAGGCACAGAATGCACAGTTCCAAGAGCTGATCCTGAACCTATCCAAGGGGCAGGATGAATTGAAGACACTGCTGGCCAAGAAGACTAAGAAGGCTAGAAGGTCTGCTGGGTTGCTCAACATGGGAAGAAGGTTCAAAGGTCCTGTCAGGACCAAGGAACAGGTTGAAGACTATGAATCTGAAGAATCTGAGCAGGAGAGAGGCAGTCTCCACAACACTATGGGGGACTCTGATTCTGAGGCTAACTACTACCATGAGCCTAACGAAGACAAATTCAAGATGCTGGTGGATAGAATGGATGCTATGGAATTACAGAAATCATCTGGGCTGGATTTTGAGGATTTGAGCTTGATATCTGGGGTGGTCATACCCATTGGGTTCAAAGTTCCTACATTTGTTGTCTATGATGGGGTCTCTTGTCCCAAATTGCATCTGAGGTCTTATGTCAGAAGAATGCAACCCCACACTGCTGATAAAAAGTTGTGGATCCATTTCTTTCAAGAGAGTTTATCTGGAGCTCAGCTAGAGTGGTATTATCAGTTGGAGAGTGTCAACATCAGAGATTGGAATGACCTTGCTGAAGCTTTCTACAAGCAGTATCAATACAATGCTGACTTAGCCCCCACTCGCATGCAGCTTCAAAGCATGTCTATGGGTGCCAAAGAAAGCTTTAAGGAGTATGCTCAGAAGTGGAGAGACTTAGCTGGAAGAGTTCAACCCCCTTTGACTGATAGGGAGTTGGTTGATATGTTCATGTGTACGCTGAATGGTCCGTTTTACAGTCATCTCATTGGAAGCTCATCATCTGGCTTCACTGAGTTGATCATGACAGGAGAGCGAGTAGAGAATGGTATCAAGAGTGGTAAGATCCAAGTGGGCACTTCTTCATCAGGAGCTGCAAAGAAGCCTCCCACTGGGAAGAAAGAATCTAATGCTGTGTATGGTCAGCCTGATCGTAACAGAAGGCATCAGTCTGTTAGTGCAGTTCATATTTCAAATCCAACTCCTGCAACAACAGAGCAGCCTCAAGGCAACCAACAGAGGGCTAGAAGACAGTTCACGAAGATCAACATGTCAATGGCTCAGGCATTGCAACACTTGTTGAAAGCTGAACTTATTACCCTGAGGGAGGCCCCTCAGAATCCCAATGTTACCTCTCCCAAGTACAATCCCAATGCACGATGTGCATATCATTCAAACTGTCCAGGACATGATACTAATAATTGCTGGGTCTTGAAGAACAAAATTCAGGATATGATTGATGCTGGAGAAATTGAGTTTGATCCACCAGGTACTCCAAATGTGATTACAGCTCCAATGCCAAATCACGAGAAGACTGTCAACGCCATTGATGAAGATATTGATGAAGATCTGCATGTCTATTCAGTTATGGAGTTGAGCACACCATTGTCTGTTATCAAAAAGAGGTTAGTACAAGCTGGGATCTTTCCAGGTTGTCATGAAGATTGTCTATATTGTACCTATAAGCTGGATAGTTGCTTCGTTTTGAGAGATGGGATTCAACGTCTCATGGATAAATATACTATAGTGTTTGAAAGAAGACCAGCATCTGTAGAAAGTATGGTGGATCATCTGACTCAGGGTAAGAAGATTGGAGAGGTTGACATGGTTGACAAAGTACCACTAAGAATCACTTCAAAGGGTCCCATTAAAATCACTCATCAGGGCCCAATCAAGATTACTGCTGAAGGTCCTGTGAAAGTTGTTGCTGAAGCCAGAGTAGCTCCTCTGATCATTACCACTCCTGGTCCTATTTCTTATACATCTGACAAAGCTGTGCCTTGGCACTATGGGTCTGATGTTTACATCCATGGTGTCAAGCAGGAGCCTTTACCCGATATGCCTGTTGACATTGATAATATTGCTGGATCTAGCAAGATCACTCGTAGTGGAAGAGTCTTCTCTCCTCCAGTTGCTTCTAAGAGTGCAGTTACTCCTGCTGTTACCTCCACCACTGATGCTCGGGGCAAGGGTCCTGTTATTGAGCCTGTATCTACTGATGTTCCAGCTGCTGATGACCTCTCTAAGCAGATGGAAGAAGTATTGAAAATCATTCGCAAGAGTGATTATGATATTGTTGATCAGCTGGGGCATACTCCCTCAAAGATTTCTATGCTCTCCCTGTTATTATGTTCTGAGGCTCATGCCAAGTCATTGATCAAGTTTCTAAAGATGGCTCATGTACCCAGTGCAATTTCTGTGGACCAGTTTGAGAATTGTGTTGCTCACCTGACTTATGACAACGGGTTAGGATTTTCTGATGCTGACTTGACCCCTGCCAAGAGGGATCATAACAGGGCCTTGCATATTTCAATTGAATGCAGGGGCACTACCCTGTCTCATGTGCTGATAGACAATGGTTCCTCTCTGAATGTGTTGCCTAAGGAAGTCCTGAACAAGCTGAGTCCTGAAGATACGGTATTGAAGCCCAGTAATATTGTGGTAAAGGCTTTTGATGGTTCTAGAAGAGTAGTGCATGGGGAAATTGATCTTCCAATCAAGGTTGGCTCTCAGGTGTTTACTGCTACATTCTATGTGATGGATATTCGTCCTTCGTACTCATGTCTGCTTGGTCGTCCCTGGATCCATGGGGCAGGTGTTGTGACCTCCACATTACATCAAAAGTTGAGATATCCGGTGAATGGAAAAGTTGTTACTGTCTTTGGAGAGGAAGAATACTTTGTCAGCCATGTAAACACTTTCAAGTATCTGGAAGTAGAAGGTGAATACATTGAAACTCCATGTCAGTCATTTGAAGTGGTTCCCTGGGCTGTTAAGGATTGTGTGACTCCTCCTGCTGTGAAGAAGGTTCCTGTGGTCATCAGAAACCCTCCAACAATGGCAATGGCCTCCCTCAATGATGCAAAAGCTGTGGTGGAAGAAGGTGGTTGTACTATTTGGGGTCAGCTTCCTAATATTCCATACAAGTCTGACAAGTTTGGTTTGGGTTTCACTGCAGAATCCCAGAAGGTTGTTCGTCGTGCTCGTGCTGTTCGTATCACCAATCAAGGGGTTATCAATGCTGTGGGAGATCAAGATGAAGACTACAACTTGGAGGCATGGATTTTTCCTACTATGGGTGCTGGACTCAATAATTGGAAAGCTGAAGATGTTATCCCTATCTCCTTTAGTCAGGAGTAAATACTATTCCTGTGTTATGTTTTTAAATTTATAATTTCTGGAACAATTAAAACTTTCAAGCCATGTGCCTTACCCGGGGCACAATGGTGTGCTTGTTACGGGTCGTCATTTCATTTGCATACTTCATTCAATAAAATCAGTGGACGTTTCGTTTTCGTAAATATTGTGTTCCTTGTCTTTCTTTTTCTTTTATTTTTGCTTTATCAGCTATGTGTTCTTACACACACCCACGTCACTAAAATGCAGATCCTCATCCACTCTGGATCCAGTTGATAACAGTTCTACTATTGCCAATTACAATTTCGAGAATCCGATCTATCAAACTGAAGACGGAAACGAGGACGATTGTGAAATACCTGTAGAGCTTGCTAGGTTGTTACAACAAGAAGAGAAAGCTATACAGCCACATGAAGAGCCAGTCGAAGTTGTGAATCTGGGAACTGAAGAAAATAGAAAAGAGGTCAAGATAGGGGCTGATTTAGAGGACAGTGTCAAGAGCAGGTTGATTCAGATGCTACGTGACTATGTGGAGATCTTTGCTTGGTCTTATGAAGATATGCCAGGGTTGGATACAGACATTGTGGTTCACCGTTTGCCAGTGAAAGAAGATTGTCGTCCAAAGAAGCAGAAGGTTCGTCGTATGCGTCCTGAAATGTCAGAAAAGATCAAAGCAGAGGTAATGAAACAGTTCAATGCAGGGTTCTTGGCCGTAACCTCTTATCCTCAGTGGGTTGCAAATGTGGTACCAGTTCCTAAGAAAGATGGTAAGGTACGTATGTGTGTAGACTACAGAGATCTGAACAAGGCTAGCCCTAAAGATGATTTTCCACTTCCTCATATTGATATTCTGGTAGACAACACTGCTCAGCATAAGGTATTCTCTTTTATGGATGGTTTCTCTGGTTACAATCAAATCAAGATGGCACCTGAAGATATGGAGAAGACTACATTTGTGACACAGTGGGGCACCTTTTGCTATAAGGTAATGCCATTTGGTTTGAAGAATGCAGGGGCAACATATCAGCGTGCTATGGTGGCTTTGTTTCATGATATGATTCATCATGAGATAGAGGTATATGTGGATGATATGATAGCCAGGTCTCAGAATGAAGAACAACATCTTGATCATCTGCACAAGTTGTTTGAGAGGTTGAAGAAATACAGGTTGAGATTAAATCCAAACAAGTGTACTTTTGGAGTTAGATCTGGAAAGCTCCTAGGTTTCATTGTCAGTGGAAAAGGTATTGAAGTGGATCCTGCAAAAGTGAAAGCTATACGAGAGATGCCAGCTCCCCGTACTGAGAAAGAGGTTAGAGGTTTCTTGGGACGATTGAACTACATTGCAAGATTTATTTCCCAATTAACTACCATCTGTGAGCCAATCTTCAAGTTGTTGAAGAAAGATCAGGTGATGGAATGGAATGATGAGTGCCAGACTGCCTTTGATGAAATCAAGAGATATTTGCTAGAACCTCCAATTTTAATGCCACCAGTTGATGGAAGACCCTTGATTATGTATTTAACAGTATTAGACAACTCAATGGGGTGTGTATTGGGGCAACATGACGAGTCTGGTCGAAAAGAGCAGGCAATATACTACCTTAGCAAAAAGTTTACCGACTGTGAAACAAGATACTCACTGCTCGAGAAAACTTGCTGCGCTTTGGCATGGGCTGCTCGCCGACTAAGACAGTATATGTTGACCCATACTACCTTGTTGATTTCGAAGATGGATCCAATCAAGTACATATTTGAGAAACCTGCTCTCTCCGGAAGAATTGCAAGATGGCAAATGATCTTGACGGAATATGATATACAGTATACTACTCAGAAGGCCATTAAGGGGAGTGTTGTTGCTGATCATTTGGCTCATCAAGCAGTAGATGATTACCAGTCAATGAATTTTGAGTTCCCTGATGAAGACATTATGTCTGTTACCAAAGAACCTGGACAATATGACGGACCTGAACAAGGATCCCGATGGACTATGGTTTTTGATGGTGCCTCCAATGCACATGGTAATGGTGTTGGTGTTGTGATTAGTTCCCCTGAAGGTTGTCATACCCCGATTACTGCCAGACTTTGTTTCTATTGTACCAATAACATGGCTGAGTATGAGGCATGTATCATGGGTATGCAAGTTGCTATTGATATGAAGATTCAGTTCCTTGAGGTGTATGGAGATTCAGCTCTGGTAGTAAGTCAGATTAAAGGAGATTGGGATACAAAGCATGATAATCTCATTCCTTACAGAGAACATGTGTTGTCTTTGATCCCACTTTTCAAAGAGATTACTTTTGGACATATTACACGAAGAGAGAATCAGTTGGCAGACGCATTGGCCACCATGGCATCTATGTTTGAGATCAGCTGGGATGATGAAGCTCCCAAGATTACCATTGATAGATTTGAGAAGCCTGCATACTGCAATGAGATTGACACTGAAGGAGCAGAGGAGAAGCCTTGGTTCTATGAAGTGAAAAACTATCTTGAAGCTCAGGAGTTCCCTGAAGGGGCATCTGTCAAAGATAGGAAGTTCCTGAAAAGGTTTTCTGCTAAGTTCTTTCTGAGTAATGGCATTCTGTATAAGCGTAATCATGATTCAACTATGCTTCGGTGTGTGGATAAGAAGGAAGCTACAGAAATTATGGAAGAGATGCATGATGGGACCTTTGGCACTCATTCTAGTGGTCATACCATGGCAAAGAAGATTTTGAGAGCAGGTTACTATTGGTCTACCATGGAAGCTGATTGCTATCAACATTCCAGAGCATGTCACAAATGTCAAATCTATGCTGATAAAGTACATGTACCTCCATCTCCATTGAATGTGTTGACTGCTCCTTGGCCCTTTGCCATGTGGGGCATTGATATGATTGGTGAGATCAAGCCTACTGCTTCTAATGGGCATCGTTTCATCCTAGTTGCTATTGATTACTTCACGAAGTGGGTAGAGGCAGCTTCATTTGCATCTGTGACTAAGAATGTTGTGGCTCGGTTCATTAAGAATAATCTCATATGTAGGTATGGTATCCCTGAAAGGATTATCACTGACAATGGCTCTAATCTGAACAACACTATGATTACTGATCTCTGTACGCAGTTCAAGATTAAGCATCACAACTCTTCTCCGTATCGTCCAAAGATGAATAGGGCAGTTGAAGCTGCTAATAAGAACATTAAGAAGATTGTACAGAAGATGACTGTTACTTACAAGGATTGGCACGAGATGTTACCATTTGCTCTGCATGGTTATCGTACTACAATACGTACTTCAACAGGGGCAACCCCATTCTCCTTAGTCTATGGTATGGAAGCAGTTCTGCCTATTGAAGTTCAGATCCCCTCCTTGAGAATTATGAAGGATGCAGGCTTGGATGAAGATGAGTGGATTCAGACTCGACTTGACCAGATAAATTTGATTGATGAGAAAAGGTTAGCAGCAGTTTGTCATGGCCAGATGTACCAGAAACGGATGATCAAAGCTTTTAACAAGAAGGTTAAGCCAAAGGTATATCAGGCTGGTGACTTGGTAATCAAGCGTATCATATTACCACAGGGTGATCCTAGGGGCAAGTGGACTCCAACATATGAGGGACCATTTGTAGTCAAGACAGTGTTCTCAGGAGGTGCCATGATACTGACTACAATGGATGGTGAAGACTTCCCACAACCTGTAAACGCAGACATAGTTAAAAAATACTACGCATAAAAAGAGACCCGCTAGGTTGACAGGCCTAGGCAAAAATAAGGGCATCCCGGCAAACCAAAAGGGTTTGGGCAAAAATTAGGGATATATATATATAAAAGATGTACACCCGGCAAGTCGAAAACCTGAAAAGGCGGCTTGGGCAAAAAAGGGTATCCCGGTGGATTGAAAACCTGAAAGGGCAATCCAGGCAAAAGTTAGGGGTTAAAGCGTATGACTATGTCTCGTTTGGATCACTCATGAAACTGCAACCAGTTGTACTACTTACTCAAGCTCAAACAGATAAAGCTCAATCCAATCATTTCCGTCTCAACAGCAAGAAGATGAGATACTTGAGTGGCAATAGTAGAATTGAAACTCAATAGGATTATTTCCCACATAGTTGATTCTTTTTGTAAAACTTCATGACAAAATTCTCTTACTAGGGTTTATGTCTCCTTGTACAAACTTACCCGTGTATGGGTCACTTTTGATATAAATAAATTCCATCTTTTGAATCCAGATTTACTTTTACCTTATTTACATAAGCGAAACGTCCATTGGTTGTGTTTGAATGTATGTATGCCTTTGAATATGATTGATGTTTACCAGAAATGCATGTATGCTTTTAATATGATTGATGTTTACCAGAAATGCATGAAAATGCAGTAATAGTATTTACTAAGGACGAACGAGGGAAGGATTTCAACGAAGCTTCGCCGGTTCATCTTTACAAGACAGTTACAAACCATCAGTAGGACTAATCCATTTTCACAAAGTCTAATCTCCCCTGGAATTTATATCCATCTCTTTTATCCTCATACGGATATACGGGAAATTACTTTCCAATAAGGGCACGATGAACGAAGACGGGATGTTATACTTATCCTACTATCAAACGAAAACGAAGGTTATCTATACCCTACTATCCCCAACAACGGGAGGTTATCTATACCTTGTTATCCCCAACAACGGGAGGTTATCTATACCTTGTTATCCCCAGCAGACGGAGGGTTATATATTCTTCAACAACGAATCGGGATTTATTTTCCTTGGCCAGCAGTTGTTATACAAGGATATCCAGACACTTCCAGCAGTGTCATAGCATACATACATCATTTACATCATACCATAACATATATGTCTATAGTACATTACCTAAGTGCATCATGTCATACATGCATACATAAAGCATAAACTAATGTTGTTATACAGAATGCTACCTTGTTTTCAGGTTAATTATCCAACAAACAAGCTTATGATCTTTGGGACTGCTTTATTGTAACCTCAGGGTTACTTTATCCTCCTGATGAGCTTCTTATTACTTTGGGACTGCTTTATTGTAACCTCAGGGTTATTTTATCCTCCTGATAGCCTCTCATGACTTCAAGACTGCTTTAGAGTTACTGATTGCTCTATCCTCCTGAAATCATCCTATTACTTCAAGACTGCTTTAGAGCTATTCATTGCTCTATCCTCATGAGGTCATATTACTACTTCAAGACTGCTTTAGAGCTATTCATTGCTCTATCCTCCTGAATGCCATTATTATTTCAAGACTGCTTTAGAGCTATCCATTGCTCTATCCTCCTGAAATCATTACTTCAAGACTGCTTTAGAGCTATTGATTGCTCTATCCTCCTGAAGACATATCACATTATTACTTCAAGACTGCTTTAGAGCTATTGATTGCTCTATCCTTCTGAAGACATATCACATTATTATTTCAAGACTGCTTTAGAGCCATTCATTGTTCTATCCTCCTGAAATCATATCATTGCTTCAAGACTGCTTTAGGGTTATCACTATTGATTGCTCTATCCTCATGAAGACATGCTGCTACATCAGTATTACTCCAGACTCCTGACAGTTCTCATTATACTACTGAAGAACTTTCCCCTAGTGGCATCTTTAAGCCCACTCAATCATGTTCAACCAACCATCAATATCACTCCATGCACTGGTGAGTGCAAATTTTTGGGCTTTTGTGTTCAATCCCCTTCAACCTTCCAGGTTACGACTGGCAAATATACCAATCTAACCCCTCAGGTTTCAGAAAATTGAACAGGGGCAGCTGTTGCACCCCAAAATTTGCCCTCACAATACAAGACTTTGTGTTCCAAGAAGGTTCACAAGGTTCACAAAATTCACAATTGGTCAGAAGAGTTGACAATTCCCTCAGACAATGCACCTCCTAAGCAGTGCATCCAAAACTAGGGTTTTGACTTTAATCAGGCTAAATGGACTTCCAAGACTTCAAGTGAGCTTCATAACATCTTATATGTGTATAAGAACCCCCATGTCAAGTTTCAAGACTTTTCTCAAAAGTTTGCTCAGTCAGATGATCAGATAAGTCAAAAGCAGTCAATGCAGTTAAAAGGTAAATATCATATGGCATGCATTTTTTTTCTAAAAAGTAAAAATGGCACAATTGGCAGGAGGACATGTGTAAGGAGTTATGAGTGTGAGAGGTTGAGAGTTCGAATCTCACCTTTGTCACTTTTTTTGTTTTTTATTATTTTTACTCTAAATTTTTCTATCTTTCATTAAAAAAATAACAAAAATAGTTTTTTATTATTATTTAATTATTATTTTCGTATTTTAATTAAATCATTTTTTAAAATATTATTTTTTTCACTTTTTTCTAAATTATTCATAAAAATATCCAAAAAATCATAAAATAAAAAATATTGAAAAAAATTTTGTTCTTTTTATAATATTTTTTATTTTAGGAATCAATAGGATTATTAGTTTTTATTTTAAGTTTATTTTAATTATTTTAAATTATTTAAATTTTATTTTTTTAACTAATTATTTAGTTTGGGCTTTAAAATGGGCTTTAGGGACATTATTGACAATTTGGTGTTAACCCTAATTTGTTCCCTATATATACATGTGTTGCCTTGTTGGAAAAAAAGAGGAGAATGAAAAAAACCTAAGAGGAGTGAGTGCCGTTTGCCGTTATTTAGTTTTCTTCTTCATCCATTACTATTGTTTCTTTTTCTTCATCGTTTACCGTTATTTCTTTTCCTTCATCTATTACTGTTGTTTCTTTTTCTTCATCTTTTACCGTTATTTCTTTTTCTTCATCTATTACCGTTATTTCTTTTTCTTTATCTATTACTGTTACGTTTATATATATATAATTTTTAAATTGTTAGAGTTTATATATATAAGATTTTTGATCGAATTATGTCGATACGATGTTTGCACATTTGTGTGCATGACGCGTGACATTTGCGTTAGTTCGATCTGGTTGCGATGATCGCATTTTTGTGTGAGCAATAATACTATTTTTTGCTTAATTTCTTTTTCTTTGCGATAAATTTTGTTTCGTCCGATTTAGATCTGGTTGCGATGAGCGCATTTTTGCGTTAGCAACATTGTTGGGTTATTTGGCACATTTAAAATTCATTATTGCTTTATTATTATTATTATTATTATTATTATTATTATTATTATTATTATTATTATTATCATTATCATTATTTATTATTATTATCATTATTATCATTATTATTACCATTATTATTATTATTGTTATCATTAATTTATTAAAATTTGTTATAATATAAAAATCTGTTTTTTAAAATAAATAACATTAACATCTTTTCCAAATTAATATGAAAACCTATTATTTTTAAGAAAAACTTTTTTTAGATAAATTTAAAATAATAACTAAAATCTTTTTTTTAAAATAATAACTAGAACCGTTATTTATTTTATTTTATTATTGTTCAATTCAAATTTCATTATCATATTGTATCTGCTCCTCTCATGTAACCTCGCGAACTTAACAATCGCTCTTTAAATTCTGCCTTTAAATTTCTGCTTGCATGGTTTAAATTATGACATTATCTCTCTGTTTGCATGATTCAATTATCTCACGCGTTTACTATTATTTCTGTCACATTGCACACATCTGAAGGTTAGGTCTAACTGTTTGGCCGCCGCGCCAATAGTCCGTAAAACTTCACACATTCAATTTCAAATCCTCAAAACTACAAACTACAAACCCTAATTTTCACAAATGCCTCGCCGCAGGCAAAATTACAATTTTACCCTTAGCATTAGGTCAAAGAGCCGCCGCGCTCATTTTAGGGTTTCCCGCCGTGGAATCCCTAATTTAACCCTAATTACAACTTAACATTTCAACGTAGAGATTTGGAGTTTCTACACTCCACGTAAGCGTGTCCTTAAGATGCGTTTATTCCCCTTGAGACCTTGACCACAGTCAAGAAGTTTCTAACCTCCCTATTGAGGGGAACTACGATTACTCTGATTCCACTCCCGTAAGGATACGTAGGCACAAGATGCGATGTCTTGCCGAGTAAACTTAGAATTAACCCCCTTTATTATTTATTATTGCTTATTTATATTTTATTTATCTTTGCTATTTAATTATTTTGCTTATTATTTTGTAATTGTTTCTTGGATGTAAAGTTGTTTAATTATTTAATTATTATTATGGTTAGTAATTAGGGAGTGTAACAACATGTATGTAATATTAAAATAAATTTAGATCACTTTTAAATAAAGATAATTAAAATAAACACGTCACACACGTAAGTCGATTTTAATCGCCGTCTCACTTCCTAAGGATATCCCTCAAGTTGCCTACGAATAATGGTTAAGTGGGGTGTATAAAGCAAGTCCCTCAAATAAAAAAATCATCAAAGTCCCTTATGGTTGCCTTTACGAATCAAGTCCCTTTCGAAAAATGATGATGGTCCCTTATATGTGCTTATTACATCCCACAATGGCCTTCAAAGTCAAATTGTCCCTCACATACCCCTTAACATCCAAAGTAAGGACTACCTACTCCATTATAGTAGGGATAGTCTTACTAAAGGAAAGAATGAAGAATAAGAAAGACCTTTAAACATTAGGGTAGGTTACTCCTAGGTGCTTGCTCACTTCAAAATTGTTTCGCACTTAAACAAATTTTCAACAAGTTTTCAAACAAGTTCTTAACACATCCTTACATGGATTATCTATTAACTATTCTGAAAATTTTCTATTCACACACTACAATTTCAAAACAATTCAAAAGTGAGCTTAAGTACCTAAGAGCCCATGGATAACCATGGATGAAAAGGATGCTAATACCTTCCCTTTTCATAACCTACCCCCCGGACCCAAAATATTCTCTAAGGTCTTTCCTGTTCTTTTATAACCTTTCCTTATGGATAAAATAAAAGTCGGTGGCGACTCTTGCTATCCGCAACATTGTTTAAAGTCAGTTCACCGGGTTACACTGGGGCAAAGTGCTGGACATCCCTGCGAAGATGGATCGGTTCGGGCTAGGATACCAACCGTCGTCGTCAACTCCTGCTGTGGGGGCGCCCCGTTTCAGAGGGCCAATCACCATCTCTGCCAATGGAGTGTGTCATGAGACCGTCAATGCTGCTTCGGAGTCTGATGAAGGAGACAGCGACTGTGATATGGATGCCTGGATTCAGCCAAGCACGCCAGGACAAGGACTGTGCAACTGGTCTATTCAGGAGCTTGTTCCTGTGACTCTTAAACAGTAATGCTTTGCTTTATTAATTGTTGAATAATCTGATGTCTTGCCCGGGGCATCATGATTTGCTTAGGGCTGTGTTGTTATGAACATTGCGTGTTAATCATTAAATAAATGGCGTTTTTCATGTGCAAATACTGTAATCTCTGTCTTTCCTGTTTTATATTTTTCAATAAAATGGCAACGCGGTTATTCGCTTTATACGCATTTTGAAGCACTTAACCATTCCTTTTGCAGGATAACATTTTCAGATGACATTCTTGAACCACCTATGACTCGTCCCGACTTCGAGCACCCGGTATTTCAGGCCGAAGAAGAGGTTGTCGAAGATAGTGACGTTCCTGAAGAACTGTCTTGGTTGGTGAAGCAAGAGGAAAGAGCCATTCTTCCTCACGATGAGGTCATCGAAATTATCAACTTGGGGTCGGAAGGGGTTGAGAAGAATATTCGTATCGGAGCCGCGCTGCAGGGCGATATCAAGCGAAAACTGGTTGAAATGCTCCGAGAATATAGTGATGTATTCGCTTGGTCATATGAAGATATGCCAGGGCTCGATACAGATATGGTTGTGCATCGCCTGCCACTGAAAGAAGATTGCCCACCAGTCAAACAAAAACTTCGCAGAACTCGACCAGATATGGCAGTAAAGATCAAAGAGGAAGTTCAGAAGCAGTGGGCCGCTGGTTTCCTGGCTGTGACAAAGTATCCCTCATGGGTTGCTAACATCGTACCAGTGCCAAAGAAAGATGGCAAGGTTCGAATGTGCGTGGATTATAGAGATTTGAATAAAGCAAGCCCAAAAGACGATTTTCCGCTTCCTCACATTGACGTGTTAGTTGATAATACTGCTCAATACTCCGTATTCTCCTTCATGGATGGCTTCTCAGGCTATAATCAGATTAAAATGGCGCCAGAGGATATGGAGAAGACTACTTTCATAACGCCTTGGGGAACATTTTGCTATAAAGTGATGCCCTTTGGTTTGAAGAATGCTGGGGCAACATATCAGCGTGCGATGACGACTCTTTTCCATGACATGATGCATAAAGAGATCGAAGTTTATGTTGACGATATGATTGCCAAATCCCAGACGGAGGAAGAGCATCTGGTGAATTTGCTGAAGTTATTTAAAAGACTTAGGAAGTTCAGGCTGAGGCTGAACCCTAACAAATGCACCTTCGGGGTGAGATCGGGTAAGCTCCTGGGGTTTATTGTAAGCGAAAGAGGGATAGAGGTCGATCCTGCTAAAATAAAAGCGATACAAGAAATGCCGACGCCTAAAACAGAGAAAGAGGTGCGCGGGTTTTTAGGGAGGTTGAACTACATTGCCCGGTTCATATCTCACCTAACGGCCACGTGTGAACCATTATTCAAGCTGTTGAAGAAAGATCAAGCTGTAACGTGGAACGAAAATTGTCAAAAGGCGTTCGATAAAATAAAGCAGTATTTGCAGGAGCCTCCTATTTTGATACCCCCAGTGGCAGGGAGACCCTTGATCATGTATTTGACGGTTCTTGAGGGAAGCATGGGTTGCGTTCTCGGTCAACACGACGAGACCGGGAGAAAAGAGCATGCGATCTATTACTTGAGTAAGAAATTTACAGACTGTGAATCTCGATACTCAATGCTTGAGAAAACTTGTTGCGCACTAGCTTGGGGCGCCAAGCGTTTGAGGCAATACATGCTGAATCATACAACCATGCTCATCTCGAAGATGGATCCTATCAAATATGTATTCGAAAAGCAGGCGTTGTCAGGGAGAATTGCCCGTTGGCAGATGGTCTTAACTGAATATGACATCCAATACGTCTCGCAAAAGGCTATAAAGGGGAGTGTGTTGTCTGAGTATCTGGCGGAGCAGCCTATTGAAGAGTACCAATCGATGAGGTTTGATTTTCCTGACGAGGATATCATGTACCTAAAGATGAAAGATTGTGAAGAGCCGTTGCCAGACGAAGGACCAGAGTTGGGTTCCAAATGGAAGATGATATTTGACGGAGCTGTGAATGCTTACGGTAGCGGAATAGGGGCAATCATCACCACGCCACACGGGTCGCACATCCCGTTTACTGCCCGATTGACCTTTGCCGTTACTAATAACGAGGCCGAATACGAAGCTTGTATAATGGGGCTTGAAGAAGCCATTGATTTGCGAATCAAGAATTTAGACGTATACGGAGACTCAGCTCTGGTGGTGAATCAAATCAAAGGGGAATGGGAGACGCGTCAGCCCAACTTGATACATTACATGAATTATGCAAGGAGATTGTTGCCTTTCTTCGACAAGGTTGAATTGCATCACGTACCGCGGGCAGAGAATCAAATGGCTGACGCCCTGGCCACTTTGTCTTCCATGTACAAAGTCAACTTCTGGAACGAGGCTCCCCGAATCGTTATCTCTCGGCTTGACAGACCAGCTTATGTATTTGCTATTGATGAAGCATCTGATGACAAACCATGGTATTTCGATATCCTTAATTTCCTAAAGAATAAAGAGTATCCGGCTGGGGCATCCAGTCAAGATCAGAAGACTCTCAGGAGATTAGCAGGCAATTTCTATCTGAACCCGGATGGCGTCTTATACAGAAGAAACCACGATTTGGTGTTGTTGCGTTGTGTAGACGAAAGAGAGGCAAAGCTACTCATGGAGGAAATACACGAAGGTACCTTTGGTACGCATGCTGGTGGACATGCTATGACAAGAAAGCTGCTGCGGGCAGGCTACTTTTGGCTTGCCATGGAAACTGATTGTTTCAAGTTTGCGAGGAAATGCCACAAGTGCCAAATCTATGCTGATAAGATCCATGTGCCTCCGAGTCCGCTAAATGTGATGTCATCACCATGGCCGTTCTCGATGTGGGGAATCGATATGATTGGAAAGATTGAGCCGACAGCTTCTAATGGGCACCGGTTCATCTTAGTAGCAATCGATTATTTCACCAAATGGGTGGAAGCGGCGTCTTACGCAAATGTAACGAAGCAAGTGGTGGCCAGATTCATCAAGAGAGATATCATTTGCCGATATGGGATTCCCGAGCGGATAATCACGGACAACGGTTCGAACTTGAACAACCAAATGATGAAGGAGCTCTGTCAGAATTTCAAGATCGAACATCACAACTCCTCCCCTTACCGACCCAAGATGAATGGCGCTGTCGAAGCGGCCAATAAGAATATCAAGAAGATCGTTCAGAAAATGGTAGTGACCTATAAGGATTGGCATGAGATGCTACCTTTCGCTCTGCACGGTTATCGTACGACGGTACGTACATCAACCGGGGCAACCCCGTTCTCGTTGGTATACGGAATGGAAGCGGTATTGCCATTGGAAGTTGAGATACCGTCTCTAAGGGTATTGCGAGACGTTCAGCTGGACGAGGCAGAATGGGTGAAGGACAGGTTGAATCAATTGAGCTTGATGGATGAGAAGAGGCTAGCTTCTCTAGCATACGGTCGTTTGTACCAGAGCCGAATGAAGAAAGCATATGATAAGAAGATACATCCGCGAAGCTTTCAGACGGGCGACCTTGTGCTGAAAAGGATTCTCCCGCCGCAAGCAGATCACAGGGGCAAGTGGACCCCCAACTACGAAGGGCCCTACGTTGTCAAGAAAGTCTTTTCAGGAGGAGCGTTGTTGTTATCCACCATGGATGGAGAAGACTTTGCGTCGCCTGTGAATTCGGACGCAGTTAAAAAATACTTTGCTTAAAATTGACCCGCTGGACAAAAAAAGAGAGTCCAGGCAAAAATGGGGCATCCTGGCGAACCAAAAACAGAATGAAAGGTTCGGGCAAAAGTTAGGGATAAAATTGAAAAATGTACACCCGCGAAGTTGAAAACCTACACTGGGCGGCTTCGGCAAAAAAGGGTATCCCGGTGAACTGAAAACCCGTAAAGGGCGGTTCACGCAAAAGTTAGGGATTTGAAAAGCAAATGACTGCGGTCCGAATTTGATATTGCACTGAGCATCAATGCAGGAGAATATAACGGGGAGGATCGGTTATATGGTACAACCTTTTCAGAAGTATGAATACCGGGAAAAGCATTAGAGTCGGACGAGTCATAGGAGGATCAGGTCGTAGTGTTCATCTGCATCCCGTTGCCGACATGTGTACAAATTTAAGTTGTCAATATTTATGCTTCTTGTGCATACTTGTATATTTGCTTTGTGTAGCTTCCTCTTTTCAGGAGTTACGTTCCGTGTACAAAAACTCCGCCCATTCAGGGGCCCAATCAATAAAATACGTTATTCAATACTTGACACTGTTCTTTACTGTTTTGTGCATGATTAACGCCTAAGTTTGATGAAACTAGCATGTGCATAACGTCACTGGCTCTTGCCAACAGTTGCTAAAGCTTCGAATTAACTGAAAATAACGTCACTAATCTGGATCGATTTAGTTGCATAGACTTGTCTTGTCTTGTTTGTGTTGTTGCAGGTTTCATAGCCATACGAGGAAGATGATCAAGAGACTGCAGTAAGAAAAGACTCGACTCTCACGCAGGTCACGCATGTTCCTTACTGAAGAAGGATCGAATCCCCCAGCTAGGCGTAGCCTATCAAAGAGGACATGCTCCAGCCAAGTCATTTATCCTCAGCAGAGAGTGGTTCAGCCTCAGAAGATTAATATTTCCAATTGGCGAGCTGAATTCAGACGGTTCACCTTTCCCCGCCGGGTCATTTACTCTCCCCCAGCGGAGTGAGTTGATTTTTCCCAAGAGAATCATCCCATCCCCAGCGGAATTCTCTTCTCAGCAAGTATTCCTCCCAGTGGAACTCAAAGATTAAGGCTCTCCCCGGCAGAGTTGGTGTGGGTCATGGCATTTATTTTGTCAAAATACCGTGTGATATCCGTTCACTTTCCCGCAGAAGTTCAATCATACCAGGCGCATCTGCTGTTCCCCAGCAGAGTTATATCCCCCAGCAGGGTGTTCATTCAATGAGGTGTTTGGGTCAGAATCCCCATTCCCCGGCTGAGTCGACGTCACTCTTCCAGCACTTATTTGGCTGGAATAATTCTATAGCATCTGGCTATCCCCAGCGGAGTTGGCATTATCTTCAACATTTATTTTGCTGAAGCAGTTTCTGTACCCAACAGTTCGAGTCTGCGTTCGCATCAGCATATAGTGTCATGCTTGCATTAACCCAATAAACGCGTAGCATTTCCATGTCGAATGGAGCATCGCGTCGCCGTCAAACATACGCATTTTTTGAAACATAAACCAGGTTGGTTAACCGTTTGTGTTCAAGTGTTATTTCTCATGCAGGTAGAGAGAGCTCTTGCTCAAATGAATTATCAAGCATCCAAGATTTCGACACGAGACATCCCATGAAGTGTCAGCTTCGGCATTACTCCCCACAGAGTTATCATAATGAAGTTCTCTTTGTCTCCGAACAGAGTTATTTGTGAATTTCTCGTGTTTTCCCCGCCAGAGTCAGTAGGCAAAATCTCTCCTCAGTCCTAAGCAGAGTTATTTGTCATCAGAAGGTTCATGAATCAGAATTTCAGAGGCTGCCGTCGGTTATCAGAACAGGCGCCCGGTAGTTTGGTTTCCAGATATCCCCAGTAGAGTTCGCTTCAAAGTCGCCGTCACGTCAGTGCTAAGAAGTTTGTGGTTTGGGGGTCAATGGAGAAACGAGTCCTGACGTGGACAATTTATTTCCAACAGATAGCTTTATTCGTAATGGTGAAGTGGGTGTCCTGACGTGGACAAGTTTATAGTTCTTCATGATGACAAGATACGAGAGTCCTGACGTGGACCAAATTTATCCTTCTTCGTGTTGTTGGCAGAGTGTGTGTCCTGACGTGGACGGGGTTTATTTCCCCAGCAAGTCCTAACGTGGACAAAGTTTATTTCCTCAGCAAGTCGACATGTGAGTCCTTACGTGGACAAATCAAAAGAAAATGTGTTTCCTTACGTGAAAGATTGAGTCCTTACGTGGACAGATCAAGTTGGTTTCCTTTCGTGGAAAGATGAGATTCCTTACGTGGAAAGAGGTAGTCCTGACGTGGACAAGTGGATTCCTTACGCGGAAAGAAGATGGTTTCCTTACGTGGAAAGAGATTGATTCCTTACGTGGAAAAGTTTAGTCCTGACGCGGACAATTTGAGAAGTTGGTATTCCTTACGAGGAAGATTGAGTCCTTACGCGGACAGATCGAGATAGTGCGTGATTCCTTACGTGGAAAAGTTTGTATTCCTTACGTGGAAAGAGATAGTACTCCTTACGTGGAAAGAGGCTTGTATTTCTGACGTGGAAAAAGGGAGATGGATTCCTTACGTGGAAACGCGAGGCCTAACATGGACGGTGTTATTCCTAACGTGGAAGAGTTTATTCCCAACGTGGACGATTTGTTTCTGACGAGAAGGTAGACGAGCCATCCCCAGCGAAGTTATTGAGGTTTTCCAAATCGACGAAGCAGGCGTCCTGACGTGGACAATGTGTTGTCTTTGCAATGATAGAATCTTTTTCAGAACGATGAAAATAATCCCTAGCACGGTCGCGCGAGATTAATGGGTTGTCATAACAGTCAGATTCAGCTGACGAATGTCGTTCCCCAAGCAGGAGCGCAGTTTATTTCTGCGGTTGGCAAATTTCTGGTTTCATTGGTATTCAACCGTCTCGTACCGCGAATGTCTGAAGGCTCCGGGCTCTTCACCCAATCGGGTCCAAGTCGCTTGAATAGGGGCAGCTGTTGCACCCTAAAATTTGCCCAACCTTATTCACTTGGTTCATGTTTCAATATCATTAGCATTTGCATATAGAGTCATGTACATAGGTTACCCATCTGCATAGCATAAGCATAGCAAGTCATCCAGCAGGGGACCAAGCATTATTCTCATCTCTAGAGGCCTATCCAGAGATTATTATCCTAATTCAATCTCATTCAAGTCATCAGAAAAGAATTTGAAAGCAGGGAGTTCAGTGGATCAAGCATTGAGTATATCTCCTAACTGAGGGTGTCTGAGGATCAACAAGGGAATCATGAGTTATGAATTGAGAGCATGGGGAGTATCTAGACATCTTGGAAGACTTAGAAAGTCATCTGGAGAGGAAAACAAGTTGTTGAGGTGATCACAAGAATTGCAGTTGAAGACAGTCAACTAGGGTTTCATCTGGGTCAACCCTAGGTCAACCCTAGGTCAATTGATTGATTTAAGGGCATTCAGGTCTATTGAAGAGATGTGGGGTTCATCATTTGACATGGAGAATAAGGATATGGTGATATGCCAAGAAGAAATCAAGAGAAATCAAGGAGAAAAGGAGTTTCTAAATTAGGGTTTCTATGTAGAATCCCCTAGTTTAGGTCAAATTTCCAAGCAAGATAAGTCAAAATGCAAGCTTCAAATGGATCCTTGGCCAACATGAAACTTGTAGAGCATCTCAAGACTTTTAATTTGAGTGGTGGAAGACATCAAGGAGATTTATAGAACTCAAGTTATGGTCCTTGCAAGTTACAGGTCATCTGAGGTATCTGAAATTTTGTCTGTGAAAGTGACTTGACTTCCAAGCAATTTTTAACCCTCAAGGAGATTTCAAATGGATTTCTGGTCAACATAAGAATTGTTCCTTATTGTCTTAGCTTTCTAGAATGGTATGGTATTCCTTCATATGATTTGGGGAACTCTACTTATGGTCTTGGCAAGCAAAGGGTATTTTGGTCATTTGTGAATTACAGGTCATTTTAACCTATGCCCAAAACTCATACAAGGAGGCCTCAAATGGAAAAACCTACAACATCAAACTTGCTCCAAATGACATTTTGAGTCTAGAAAAGTAACCATGGGAGATTGAAAAAGTTCATAGCACAAGGTTTCAAAATTGTTGAATTTAATGAAGAAAAATGGACTTAAAAATGGGATTTTTCATATCTTGGCCAAATGAAGCAAAATTATAGGTCATTTTGAATGGAAAGATCATTTTAAAGACATTGGCTAAAGTAGAATTTTGAGTTTGGTTCAAGATTTAAGAGTTATCCATGGTTGCTTGAATTGAAAGTTACATAAACCAAATTGAAAGGGAAAAGTGCAAGGGAAACTTCTCCAAGTTTCTAGGAAGTTCTAATCCCATCTATATATTGACACAAGATAGTTCATGCAAGGGTTGGTGCTCCCATTTGTTCAAAACCCCAACTTTTCCATACTTTCTTCAATTTGCATAAGCTTCACAAACTCTCCATAATCTCCCTCAATTCCTACATTTGTTGATTGAATCTTCATCATCATCATTCAAACACTATGATTCACATCAAGAATTGGCTGAATTGATCAAGAATTGTACCATTTATCTTCTTCACTTCAAGTTGCATTTTCATCAAAACTCCATTAAAACTTCATCTACCATTCCAATTGCTGTTATCATCATCATCCACCATCATCCTAGAGTATTTGGCAAAGGAAAGTGGAAGAGATTCGTGGCTGGAGAAGGAGATCCAAGTGCAAACTCCAACTTGCATGAAGAATGGAATAGAGTGATTCACAAGGATTGATCAAGGACCAGTGCAAACAGAAGCACACACACTCATTGGAGATTATTTTCAGCAAGTATCAAGGGTTGAATTGGAGTCTAACCACCATTGCCATCACCACTTGCAAGGTATGTAAAATTCTTCGAACCTCATCATTTAGACTGTTGTAGATCATGTGGTTAGGATAGGAGTGCTTAGAAATTATAGAGGATTAATTCTTAAAACCTAGGGAGAGTTATGTGAAGTTTGGTGACAGAGTGGTGGAACTTTGATGAGCAAGAAATCATAGTTTAGGGGTTGATAATTGTAGGAGATGAGCTCAGAATGATCAGTGCAACATGGTGATTACATTAGGATGAAAATTGACAAGGTTTGGTTGAATTGATCACAGGTGCAAAGATTGGATCCCAACTGTTCTCCTTATCGGGTTCGATTGTATGTTGAGTTTTAGGAGGATCCATTATTATAGCTGTGTAGAGGGAGAGAATTAGGCCAATTTTGCTTTTTATATCGTATGAATCCATGGCGTGTGGAGAGAGAACAGAGGAAGAGAAGATCATGCATGGTTAGGGTTTTCTGAAACCCTAGGAGTGCTCAAGGTTGAAGATGATGGCTAGACCACACGATGAGGCCTTGACCTTTGACTAGAATCACCATCCAACGATCCACGTTTAAAGCTGAAAACGGAGGGAAGGACTTGGTATGAAACGCGGCGTTTCATTTAAGTATTCTGAGTGGGCCTGGATTCAACTCGCTATGCACACCCCCCCTTTCAATGAGCCCAATGAAATACACGTGAACTGGCTGCTATTTACACCGCGTTGCTTTCCATTTTTCTGGCATTTTTTTTAATTCAATTTCTGAATACGTTGGGCCTAATGCAATTACTACACGCACCCCACCTCCTCAGCCCATCATGAATTTCAACTGCAGCGCATTGCTTTCCACACCCCTTCCAATTTATTCCTTATATTTCTATTTTAATTTCTTTCATTTTTTTCATGCATCTTATAAAAATCATAATAAATAGAAAAATCATTATTTTTAATTCATTCTTTTTGCATTATTTTCTTTAGAGAGTCAGGAAAATTATAAAGAATAAAAATGGCATTTTATTTTTTATCTGATATTTTTCCTATATTTTTCAAATAAATAGCATTTTAAATAGTTTCATTTCATGCATGATTTTGTTATTTTTTGTTCTATTAAATGCTTCAATATTTTTTGTCCATTATTTTTAGGTTGATTAGTTTAGACATTAAGCTTGTAGATGCAATTTAGTTCCCATTTTTAGAAATTAATTTTAGGTGTTTAGTTTAGGTGAGAATAACATGAACAAACTAGGGTTTTAGGTGATGACTTAGGAGAATCAATTCATTTCCCTTAGGACTTAGAGATTGAGTAGGTTAGCTATGGGACTATAGGGGCTATGGGTAGTTATTAGATCCCTTAGAAAAAGTCAGGATTCCCCTACTGCTATCAATGTACTGTATATCTGATTGACTGGTGTGGTGTGCCCTATGGGGATTATTGATTTGTCTGTGGGGGGTATTGGGATTGTCTGGGGACTTGGGAGAGTTGAAGACTTGTGAAGCTGAAGCCATTGGAGATCCAGATGTTGAAGTCCAACTTCCAGAGTTGAAGAGAAGATTCTTGCTAGCAGATGCTGAGGAGACTAGGGTTTAGGAGCTAGGCAGAGCTCTAGGTTAGAAAGTTTGTTTCTCAAACATGGATTGCCTTGTCTGCATCCATTCTTCTCTGTGATTCAGAGTCTCTCTAAGACACTCACCCCCTTCCTTTGGAAGGCTTGGTGATAGTGTCTAAGAGATGGAACTCTTGAGAGAAAATGTCCTTTGTGTTAGAAGCAGTCTGTTCACCACCCTTGGTAGTCAACTGATTGCTTAACACCCAATTCACTCTTGTGACTGATCCCTCATCCTGGAGGTTTGAACTTGAAGAAAAGCCATTGTAGATAGGAGACTGATGATCAAAGCCCTTTGCCTGAAGGCCATGAAGATGGAGATTGATGCTTGTTGAAGCCTGTAGCTGATTGGAGATTATTTGAAGCCAGATGTTGATTCAAAGTTGCTGAAGCTGTTTGTTTTATTGCTGTATTTCATTTCTGCTGTATTGTTTGGTTTTCCTGACTGTATTATTTGCTGTTTAACCTGTTGGGTTGAAAGTGAATCCTGTTCACTTTTGCCTATTGTTTTCTAGGTTCGAGGTTGAGTGGGACTCCCTTGCCTCGCTTGTATTGTTGCATCCATGCATTTTACCGCTTTACTGTATATATCTGATATTATTTCTATTCCCGTCTATTCCCTTAGGATCTCTGTTTCTCTCTGTGCAAGAGAGGAGCATGATAGACACTAGGTCTTAACCCATGCATGATAACATTAGGTTAGTTTGTTTCCCTTCGCAACCGTAGGTTAGAGTTCTGTCTCTTTCTTCCTCAAAACAAACAGAAAAACACGATAAAGATTTCAAACACAATAAAAGACACTTCTTCCGTAAAAGAATATGAATTCATCAAGATGTCATTTTTGTCCGCTTGGACTGTTAATCAGAAGAACCCTTTTTCAGAAGGAATAAAATCAACCAAGACAAGCATGTGTCTTCCGTGGCCCGAACTACGTTTGCTCTGATCTTTCATGCTGTATGAAAGTACGTAGGCATAGGATGCGATATCCTAGCGAGCAACCTTCCCCTCCTTTCCCGTAGGTAGGCAAACTACGTTGACTCTGATTTCTCGTTCCAGACGGGAATACGTAGGCATAAAGTGCGATACTTTGCCGAGTCATTTTTATTTTTATTTTCTTTTCTTTCTTAACCATTGACCTGTAGTTTAGATAGAATAACAATCCATACCCGAAAACAAGCGTGGATCCCGTCGAGTACGACGGACGTGAGGGGTGCTAATACCTTCCCCTTGCGTAACCGACTCCCGAACCCAGGTTTTGGTTGCGACGACCATACCTTTCCCGTGTTGTGCGAGGTTTACTCTGAGCGTTTCCTTTCCCTCCCGTGGGATAAATAACGCACGGTGGCGACTCTTCTGTCAGCCGACGCCGATTTTCGCAGTAGCGACACATACATGAAAGTTATTCTTACATTTACGTATCATTTATTTACATGATGATCTTAGACTCCTACAAAATCCAAATCAAAAGATAAGGGAATTGTGCGGGAAACCGATTCAGCTGCATCAAAAAAATAGGTACTACTACAATTACATGATGATCTTATTATACATTAATTACTTAACTTATATGACTTTTAGGTTCATGCTCAACAGTTGCAACAAGTCAGCAAGGGTAAGATGCCTGAATCTAGCAAGGTGCCCAACAAAAAAAGGCTGAGCTAAAAAAAGCATATGTTCCTCGATTTAGGTTGTGCCTTGAAACATATGTAGGAACAACAAATGTGGCTGAGGGTGACATCCGTCAAATACCTATGGAGGAAGGTATTTTCGGTTTTGAATATGCTGAAACAATTGCTAAAGAGGATTTGGATCAGATTTTCCAGCATTTTGAATTGGGCGTCGGTGTTATGCATTCAGGTACTCCGATCAATTTTAATTAAAGAATTAAACAATTTATTTGCTTATTTAAATGAATATTCTAATGCTGATTATGTTTTTATTTAAGGTTCTTGTATGACAAGTTGTTGGTCCCGCATCAATTGACTTCAAGATTCGCATTCTTATCTGCTAGTTATATCAACTTACGATCAATCGATCACACTCCAGATGTAGTCAGAGATTACATAGTCCAAGAATTTATGGCCGCAGATACATAGAAGTTGTATTTTTTGCCATATAATACTAGCCATGGGTTAGATTTCATTCTAAATTCACTTCTTATAATTATTCATTTTTTGCCAGTCTATATAACATTTCTGTCTAAAATTTTGTCTTATTTTACAGTGGACATTGGTTATTGGTTGTGAGTAATCCAATGAAAGAAATAATGTATTATCTGGATTCATTGGATGGTGATCAAACAAAATATCCTGATATGAAGAATATGGTTGATACATAAGTGATGAGATATATTGTTCTGAATAATTATCTTGATTTATTATGAGAGATTGTTCTAAATATTCGTTTATATTGTGTTAGAGCTATACAAATATTCCGATCACAAAGACAAGCAAGAATGCCAAAAAGGAAGGCTAACAACATTAGCTGGATCAGAGTGCATGTATATTTTCACAAGTTTGACTGTTATAGTGATTCTACTTGATAAAACTAGTTAAACTATATATCCTGATAAATATTCATTTTTTTTCCATTTACAGTGTCCTCGTCAGCGCAATGAGATTGATTGCGGATAGTTTGTATTGAGGTTTATGAAGGAAATTATTCATTCGGGTCAAATAGAGATTCCAATCACGGTATGGATCAATTTATAAGTTATATGATTTATTTTAATATTTAACCGATAATTCATCTGAGTAATTAGTTTTAAAACTAAATCATGCATGTTATGTTATAATATGTAGTACTTTGATGATTTCAAGTGTGGTACTTACTCGAAAGACTGATTGGAAGAAATTAAGGAGGAATGATGTCAATACATTCTTGAGTTGAGAATTGTATAAGGTATATATATTGTCAAATTTTGATACGGGATAATTATATTTCTCGAAGTCTGTTGCTACCGCGAAAATAAGGTGCCGGCAAAACAGAAGAGTCGCCACCTTTCGTTATTTATCCCTCAGAACGGGAAAGGAAATGATCGGAAAAACCTGACGAAAATGTATAAGACAAGGTCATCGCAACCATTGTCTTGGTTCGGGAGTCGGTTACGCAAGGGGAAGGTATTAGCACCCCTCACGTCCATCGTACTCGATGGGATCCATGCTTGTTTGTGTTTATCTGACGGGTTGGTTTTATCTATCTACTTATCAAGGCTGGTCTGAAAAAGAAAATAAAAATGACTCGGCAAAGCGTCGCACTTTATGCCTACGTATTCTCATCAGAGAATGAGAAATCAGAGTCAACGTAGTTCGGCTAACTACGGGTTACGGGGAAGGTGGCTCACCAATACGTCAGTATTGTGCCTACGTACTCTCAACATGCATGAGAGATCAGAGCTTACGTAGTTCGGGATAATACGGATTACGGGAAATCAGATTCATCTGTTATTATCGAGTAGGGTTAACAAACAGTTCCAGCAGTTTGGCGTACGCAGCTCGACCCTTGGAGTCTTAGGAGTTACCGTTTGCGGTAGAACTGGGAGTTAACGACACTCTTTTCTTCAGAAAAGCTTCCTTTGAATTACGGGCCCACGGGGCAAAAAGGTTTGAATTTTTTTTTTGTCTTTTACGAAAGAACTGTTTTTTCTGGATGTTTACAACTAATATCGCACTAGAGACTATAACCTGAGAGTGAATGTGTCGTATGTCACCCAAAGGGTGCCATACTAAACATCCAGACTGTTGAAAAGAAACTCTCCAACAATCCTTTCTCGGATAGCTTAAGGCTCGTAACGTACGACGTCAGTTAACCTTTATTACTGTATTTTAATTTGTTTCGAGATGAGAAGAGAGAACAGGCTCAACTAAGGGGAGACTATCAAGTCCTAATGTTGTCATGCCAAGGATTCATCCTATGGTTGATGTTTGAAACATGGATATCCTAGAAGTTGTCATGCATAGGCTTCAACCTAAAGTTCTAATCATCACTTCCTTATCATAGGAAGTGAGATTCCTATGGGATCATGTCAATGATAAACAGAAACAGGTAAAGCATCAGCTTAAACAGTAAACAGTAAACGACTGTAAAATGCATGCAATGCAAGTGAGGGAGGAAATGTGTGCGGGGCATCAGCCTCCACAAGCTCGTCTCAACCTCAAGCCAAATATGAATAACTGCAATCATACAGGAAGAAATAACTTGCTATCAAGCAAAATATAACAACTGCAATCATACAGAAGAAGGACATGCTATCAAGCAAGATACAAACTGCAATCATACAGAGGAAATAATAACATGCTATCAAGCAAACTCAAACCACATAGGCAAGGGAGCAGGGCTCTACCAAATACCAGCAAGCAAAGCCATACAGTAAAAGTACAAGCAGAGGGAGGAACTCAACCTCTAATGCAATCATGCTCCTGGCTTAAAACAATTTAAACATGAACTTATTCTAATGCATCAAGAAAATCAAACAAGCCACATCAACACAGTTTGCACAGAAAGAAAAACAGACAGTCAAGAAAGCAAATCAACCACTCCCACGCTTCACAGCAAAGCAATCCTCTGACAACAACTCAGTCATCTGTCTGTAACTGTCCTTCAAGGCTATCATCTCCAATAGCAAGTATCAACTTACTTCTCTGAGCTTCCAACACATCAACATAAGTATCAACTTATCTTTCTTCCCCAAGCTTCAGCTTCTTCATTCAATCTTCAATGAATTCCCTTCACAAGTATCAACTTGTTCTTCTTCTTCTTCAAGCTTCAGCTCTTTCCTCTTCACAAGTATCAACTTGCTCTTCCTGATCTTCAAGCTTCAGCTTCAATGGCAGTCTTCAAACACAGAGAAGTATCAACTTCTGGCCTCTTCAGCCTTCTTCAAGCAAGGAACTCCATCCTCTAGCCAGGGAGAAAAATTCATCTAACAAGAGCAAGGTTTGGATAATAGACAGCAGAGAGAAGACCAAAGGTCACCACTAAGCACTCCATCATCAGAGAAAGGAACCCTCAAAGGTTCTACCAACTTGTGAAGAGCCACACATCCTACCAAAGGAGGGATGAGGCCTTCACAAGGGGACCTTACATCATAGGGAATAATGGAAGTGATCAACACCTTCCATGCTTTATGAAAGAAAAGAATCTATCTAGAAGCTCTACTTACAAACCCTAATCTTAACACCTAAACAGAACTACACCAAAAGGAAAGAAGATATTCACGTTCAAGCTTCTTCAAGCACTCCATTGCATCTTCAACTTGCTTTCATCATCCACCAAGGGCAAGAGAGGCAAAACCCTAATCTAAGGGAACTAAAGAAGTCAATCTAATTAAATTAGTGCATTAGAATCATCCAAAGTTAGCACCTAAACTAAAATAGTAAACTACATTATAAATTCCTACAAAAATTCCTAAGGGACCCTAATTCAATCATGAATCTACCCTACAAAATTCAGAGGTTGAATCATCAACCAAGTTCTAGATATAAAACCTAAATCATAAGGTATTAACCATAAACCCTAAAAATAAAGCTCCTAAATTTTCAACCTAAAACTACCACTTACATTCATCACAAAAATGTGAGAAAAATCTTGGGGGAACATGCATATCTATGCTAGCTACACACAAAAAATCAAGGCAAGAATCATCATCAAATGATCAAACCAAATTCATCAAAACAAGGCATCAACCATGATTATTTTATCATCAATTAAAATTCAACAAATGCTAATAAAATAAAAAATGCATGAAATATTAATATTTTTTTTCTAAAAAAACCTAGATTCAATCATGAATCAATGGAAAAAAATAATGAAATTAATTGAGTCATTTTTCAATTTTTTATGGATTATTCACTAAACCACATGAAATGAAGAAAATAAATTAAATTAATGGAAATTGGTAAAACAAGTGTGGCAAATAGCAAGAATTTCCAGTTCATTTCAAAAGATGGGCCCAGAGGGGGGTGTTGGTATCAACCAGTCCAAAGCCCAAGCGCCAATTCCTCTCCAATTATCAAACTGAAGCAAAATAAAACAATGTACAACCAGTTTCGAACCCACGCTCCCTTGGATGTACGTCTCTCCCATAAGTGAAACGCAGCGTTTCACCCAACTCAGGAACCTTCACAAAATTAAAACCACTCGTGGCCCTTGGATCCTCACCTGGTCAAAGTCTCACCCCAGATCTAATGGCTATGAGGTTGTCTTCTTCATATTTCTGAAAATTCCTCCACCTGCGCGCGCGAAGGTCACCGCCGGTGACTTTTCCGGTCAGCCTCATCCAACCCTAACTCTCTCTACAGGCCTCCATTCCACATGGTTTCTACATGAATCTTGTCCCAAATTTCACAAGGAATCCACCTATACTACTCACTCATTCTAAAAACTCAAGAATCCAAGAATAGCAATCTCAACCGAAAATTGCATAAACCTTAAATTGTCACTAATCTTCAAATTAACGATCCAGAAAGCTTCCTACACTAATCTACAATGATTTTAACCTAACAAAACCTAAAGATTCTACTTAAATTAAGTTGCACGATGAAAAGTACCTACCTGCAAATTCTTGATGAACAGAGTGGTAAAATCTTCAAATCAACCCTCAGTAACCTCCAGATTCCTTCACTAGCATCCAATCAACCTTCTGTATGCAAAGAAATGAGCTGAAACTTCGTGGATCCTTGAATTCAATTCTGAGTTGCAAGCTTCAAACTCCAATTGCCAACTCACGATTCTTCCACAGTTTTGCCTTGAATTTGATCTGGACTCAATCACCAACACAAATGGAAGCTACTGAGATCAAGAACTTGGATTGAAATGGCCTCAATTAATGTAACCGATTTTGATTTGCAATGTGCAAATTCAAAATGCTATCTCTCTAACTCCTCTTAATTCTCACCAACCGGTGCTCTGAATCACTTCAGAATTATATATAGGACATGAATGAATGATCTAGAGGCTTCTGGATCCATCCAAGGAGAATTTCAATATCTCATGTCATGGAAATCTCATGATATGCTACATGTATGACAGTTCTGCTAACAGCTTTCATTTGCCCTTCAACCTTGTTCAATTTCTCTCCACATGAGATTCTGAGTGTGTTTGAATGTGTTAGCACCTTGGTTTTGCACTTGTGTGTAGTTTGGCAAATGTAACTTACATCATAAGTAACAAAATGCAACTCCATGATTTTGACCTCAAATGAGAAAAGTGCTATTGCCATTGTCTTTAAAATGCATTTTACAATCAAAATGACCTATAAGTTTGTTTCATTTGGTCACCAAATGAATTATTTGAATTTTTGACCATTAAATCCTTTTAATTCTTCTTTTTTCAAAGTTTCTTGAACCAAGTCTCTCCTTGAGCCATTTCAATGCCTCCTTGATGCATGGTCAAGGTTAAAACCCCATTTTGAGCAACTTTCTAGTTGAACAAAACTTCATTTGAGGCCTCTAAGTTGTTGAAAATGGCCTATGATCACAAATGACCTATAATCACCAAATGTCCAAAATACCCTTGACTTGTCAAAGCCATAACTTGAGCTCTTGTGTAGCTCTTGATTGGTAATCATTCCTCTTGATCTCCTGCATACATGTCAATGAAATGCAAATGATAATGCTAATGTGAATGAAATGAAACATAAGCTAGGTAAAGAAAAGTTGGGCAAATTTTGGGGTGCAACAGCTGCCCCTATTCAAACGGCTTAGACCTGACTGGGTGAGAAGTGAATGGCTCTCAAACAATCAAGGTGAAAGACGGTTGAATACCAACAAACCCAGAAATTTGCCAACTGCACAAGTACACAGTACTCTGATGGGGACAAATCTTCGGAAACTGAAATGATAGTTGCACGGCAACTAGCTGGAGAAATACTGATCTAAACCTCCGTCAAGATGATTCTCTGATTTATCTGATATCATTCCATCCTCAAATCATCGAGGGATTACCGGTTACACGGTAACTGGTGGTCTTCCAACCGCACAAGTAAACGATACTTTGATTGGTAGGCACATCTTTAAAACTGAGCATGACAGTTGCACGGCAAATCTATTGGGGAATGGGTCACACGGTAACCGGTGATACATAGCTGATATTGCCGTCAGGCATTCTGCGACACTGCTGCAGAAGAATTCCTCGGGACTCATCAGGTCATTAGGAGCTTTTTAACAATCAAGTTAACTATGCCGTCGGGCATTCAATGAACATCTCGGGCGTCAGCCAGACTTCATCAGTAAGTCGGGAATAGAATCCTCGGTCAATCATGAACCAAATAGGGATATCCAAACTTCTGCCGTCAGGCACTCCGTGTCAGCTGGGATAACTGCTTCGACTTCACAGTTGGACTTCGTCAGTAAGTCTTAAAATGGGATCCTTAATCCATCATGGACCAATGAGGATAAACATTCTTCTGCCATCAGGCACCCTGCGTCAGCTAGGCAAACTGCTTTGACCTCGCAATTAGACTTCATCAGTAAGTCTGGGGTTTTGGCACTGCTGCCGGACTTCAATCATCAAGTTTTCAAGGAAATTTCAACTTCGCTGTTCAGAAACCTGCTGGGGATGACACATCTCCGCCGGGGATTCTGGATAACTATCAAGTAACTCTGCTGCAGGTGATTCAGAAATCATTCTGGGTGAATCATCTCTGCTGAGGAAATCAAGAATCATCTTGAACAAATAACTCCGCCGAAGACTTCAAGAATCATCCTGAACCAATAACACTGCTGGAGATTTCAGGAATCATCCTGAGCAAACACTCTGCCGAGGATTCCAAGCATCAACTTGAGCAACTCTCTGGCGACTTCACCGGGGATTCTAAGAATCATCTCGGGCAAGTGACTTTGCTGGGGAATTCAAGAATCATCTTGAGCCACATAACTCTTCCGAGATTTTAGGAATCATCCTGAGCAGACACCCTTTCGGGGAACACCTGCAAAACAAGAACGGTAACAACCTAGCTCATGTTTCATATGCATATGATTGACAATGGCGCAATGCTCCACACGGTGGAAATGCTACGCGTTTTAGGGTAAATGCTATGCAATCATGCAAAATGCTACGACCTCATCAGCAAAATAAATGCTGAAGGGAGAATCCTCCTGTCAAGGAGAAGGAACCACTCTGGTGGAGGAAGGAATCATCCTGCCGAGGAGAAACAGTCACACCAATCTCAATTGGACTCCGTCTGGGGAAACGAACTTCAGACGACTGCTGCAGTGGAGACAAAGTTCTACGAGAACCTGGACCTGCTCATTTAGGTGTACGAACCTCAACTGCTGAGGAAAACGATGTCAATCGCATAAATAAACTGCACGGCCTTCGCGGCTAAACTTTCCTGGAGATAACGACTCCGATGGAGAAATACAACATCAGTTATTCAACATTCTACTGGGGAAAACCAATCATGGCCTGCACGGCTTCCAAGGACTCGACTCTCTTGGGGAACTGCAGACTCGGCTGGGGAAGAAGGAATCATCCTGCTTGCTGGGGAGAGTACGACCCTGTGGGGAATTTCAATTCTCCTGGAGACTTCAGTCTGCTCTATCAAGCGCCGCACACTTCAGTATATGACTCAGCTGGGGAAACGACGATCCTTCAGGATACATCTGATCACGGAGAGAGTCTCCTCTGCTTGGGGAGACATATCAATGCTCTGCTTGGGGAGACATATCAATGCTCTGCTTGGGGAGACATATCTTACATTTGCTGGGGAAGAAGGAATCATCCTGCTTGGAGACGCATGCGGCGTACTGCTTGGTATATGCTACACCTGCAACAACACAAACAAACAGACAAGATACCCTTCTCAAAGGGACCTATCAAGGTTATCATCTTGTGACAATGTTCAGGTAATTCATTGTTTCAACAATCAGTGGCCTAGGCCAGTAAGTTTATGTATGCGCATTTTATCAAAAACATCGGCGTTCTTTTTCGCAAACAAAACAGATAGATGCTAAACAGGCAAACAGAATTGCTGAATAGTATACATTTTATTGATAACGAACCCCTGAATGAGTAAAAATGTTTTACAACAGATGCAAGCTCCTGGAATGAGGAAGCTGCGCAAATATAAAACATAAATATACATCAGTATATACACAAATGTCGGCAATGAGGCGTAGACGAACACCATGAGTTGATCCCTCTATGACCCACTCGACTTCGATACCTCTCCGACGCTTTAGCTTCAGAAGAGATTCATTCAGATAAACGGCCCTCAGGTCCTCCAAACCACTAAACAATGAAAGTCCATACGAGGAACGCAGTCATTTGCTTTTTCAAATCCCTAACTTTTGCCTGAATCGCCCTTTCGGGTTTTCGATTCACCGGGATACCCTTTTTTGCCAAAGTCGCCCTTCCAGGTTTTCGACTTTGCGGGTGTACATTCTTTTCTTTATATCCCTAATTTTTGTCCGAACCTTTTTCCTTTTTTATGGTTCGCCGGGATGCCCCATTTTTGCCTGGATATTTTTTTCTTTCCAGCGGGTCATTTTTTAAGCAAAGTATTTTTTAACTGCGTCCGCATTCACCGGGGATGCAAAATCTTCGCCATCCATCATGGACAACAATAAGGCTCCTCCCGAGAAGACCTTGCTGACGACGTACGGACCTTCGTAATTCGGAGTCCACTTGCCCCGGTGATCGGAGTATGGAGGAAGAATCTTCTTCAGGACGAGATCACCCGTCTGAAAGCTTCTAGGACGCACCTTCTTATCATAAGCTTTCTTCATTCGGCTTTGGTACAGACGACCATATGCAATCGATGCTAACCTCTTCTTGTCCATCAGGCTGAGTTGGTTTAATCGGTTCTTAATCCATTCTGCCTCATCAAGTTTCACGTCAACCAAAACTCGTAAAGAAGGAATCTCAACTTCTAACGGTAGGACAGCTTCCATATCATACACCAGTGAGAAAGGAGTTGCCCTGGTTGATGTACGCACCGTTGTACGATAACCGTACAGTGCGAATGGCAGCATCTCGTGCCAATCCTTATAGGTCACAACCATCTTCTGTACAATTTTCTTAATGTTCTTATTGGCCGCCTCAACGGCGCCATTCATCTTCGGCCGGTAAGGAGATGAGTTGTGGTGTTCAATCTTGAAGCTCTGGCATAGCTCCTTCATCACCTTGTTATTCAGATTTGATCCATTATCAGTAATGATCCGCTCGGGAACTCCGTATCGACAGATGATGTCCCTCTTTATGAATTTAGCCACCACTTGCTTGGTCACATTAGCATACGAGGCTGCCTCCACCCACTTGGTGAAGTAGTCGATAGCTACTAAAATGAAGCGATGACCGTTGGATGCAGTGGGCTCTATCTTGCCTATCATGTCGATGCCCCACATGGAGAACATCCATGGGGAGGACATGACATTTAACGGGCACGGCGGCACATGAATCTTATCAGCATAAATCTGGCATTTATGACATCTCTTCACGAATTTAAAGCAATCCAACTCCATCATCAGCCAGTAATATCCTGCTCTCAGGATATTTCTTGTCATAGCATGCCCGCTGGCGTGCGTACCAAACGTGCCTTCATGGACTTCTTCCATGAGCATACTCGCTTCTTTCTCATCTACACATCTGAGTAGCACGAGATCGTGGTTTCTTTTATACAAAACTCCATCGGGATTGAGATAAAAGTTTCCAGACAGCCTCCTCAGAGTCTTCTTATCCTGGGTTGACGCTCCCGTAGGATACTCCTTAGTCATAAGGAAAGTCTGGATGTCATGGAACCATGGCTTGCCGTCAGAGGCTTCCTCGATCACAAAGATGAATGCAGGTCTATCAAGACGAGAAAGGATAATTCTTAGAGCTTCATTCCAAAAATTGACTTTATACATCGAAGCCAACGTGGCTAAGGCATCAGCCATCTGATTTTCAGCCCTGGGCACATGATGGAGTTCCACTCGGTCGAAGAACGGAAGCAGCCTTCTAGCATAGTTCATGTACGACACCAAATTCGGTTGACGAGTCTCCCACTCCCCTTTAATCTGGTTAATCACAAGCGCCGAGTCACCATATACATCTAGGTTCTTGATTCTCAGATCAATTGCTTCTTCTAGACCCATGATGCATGCTTCATACTCCGCTTCGTTATTGGTGACTGGAAACGTCAGTCTCGCAGTGAACGGGATGTGGGATCCGTGGGGAGTCGTGATGATCGCCCCAATGCCACTTCCATAAGAGTTAACCGCCCCGTCAAATATCAATTTCCATTGGGATTTCCTATCTGGCCCCTCGTCGGGCAGCGGTTCATCGTAATCTTTCGCTTTGAGAAACATAATATCCTCATCAGGGAATTCAAATTTCATCGGCTGATAATCCTCGATCGGCTGTTCGGCCAGGTATTCAGATAATACGCTGCCCTTAATGGCATTTTGGGAAACGTACTGAATGTCATATTCGGTCAACACCATTTGCCATCTGGCAATCCTGCCCGAAAGCGCTTGCTTCTCGAAGACGTACTTGACCGGATCTATCTTCGAAATTAGCATGGTTGTGTGATTGAGCATGTACTGTCGTAAACGTTTGGCAGCCCAGGCTAGTGCACAACACGTTTTCTCCAGCATCGAGTAACGAGATTCACAATCTGTGAACTTTTTACTCAAATAATAGATGGCATGCTCCTTTCTGCCCGTCTCGTCGTGCTGACCGATAACACACCCCATACTGTTCTCAAGAACTGTCAAGTACATGATTAAGGGCCTTCCGGCCACTGGGGGTATCAAGATCGGAGGTTTCTGTAGATACTGTTTTATCTTATCAAATGCCTTCTGGCAATCCTCGTTCCAGATAATCGCCTGATTTTTCTTTAACAGTTTGAACATCGGCTCACACGTGGCTGTGAGCTGAGAGATAAACCTTGCAATGTAGTTTATTCTGCCCAGGAAACCACGAACTTCTTTTTCTGTTTTTGGCGCTGGCATTTCTTGTATTGCTTTAATCTTCGCAAGATTAACCTCAATGCCTCTTTCGCTCACGATAAACCCCAGTAGTTTTCCAGACCGTGCTTCGAAAGTACACTTGTTAGGATTCAGCCTCAACCTGAACTTCCTAAGCCTCTCAAAAAGCTTCAGCAAATTAACCAGATGTCCCTCCTCCGTTTGGGACTTCGCAATCATGTCATCAACATAGACTTCAATCTCATGATGAATCATATCATGAAACAAGGTGACCATTGCTCGTTGGTAAGTGGCCCCTGCGTTTTTCAGACCGAAAGGCATTACCTTGTAGCAAAACGTTCCCCAGGGCGTAATAAACGTAGTTTTCTCCATGTCCTCCGGCGCCATCTTGATCTGATTGTAGCCGGAGAAGCCATCCATGAACGAAAATACGGAGAACTGAGTTGTATTGTCGACCAACACATCGATATGAGGGAGCGGGAAATCATCTTTAGGGCTCTCCCTATTCAAATCCCGATAAACGACGCACATTCGTACCTTACTGTCCTTCTTTAGTACAGGCACTATGTTGGCGACCCACGGAGGGTAAGTAGTGACCACTAAGAAGCCAGCATCAAGCTACTTCTGCACTTCTTCTTTGATCTTAACGGCCATATCTAGTCGTGTCCTCCTAAGCTTCTGCTTAACGGGGGAACAATCTTCTCGCAGCGGCAAGTGATGGACCACGATGTCAGTATCAAGTTCGTGCATATCTTCGTATGACCAAGCAAAGACGTCACTATACTCTCTCAGCATCTCGACCAATCTCTGCTTGACATCATTCTGCAATGCAGCCCCTATCCTGACATTCCTGACAAGTTCTCCAGAACCCAGATTCACAATCTCAATCTCTTCTTCGTGAGGAAGAATAACTTTCTCTTCTTATTTCAACAGGCGGGCCAACTCTTCGGGAAGGGCTTCGTCTTCATCAATCTCTTCTTCGGCTTGATAGATCGGGAAATCGAAGTCGAAGTGAGTCGTAGAAGGTCCAAAGTCGATGTCATTTGCTATGTGGATCCTGCAATAACAAGGTTAAGCTTAAAACAAGGATATGCAGGTTAGCACAAACCTCATTGCCATTTTGTTGTTTTTCAAAACAAATATAAAACAGGAATAACAGAGATCACAACATTTGAATGCGGAGAAAAAACGCCTTTTGATTTATTGGTAAAATGCATGTACATAATCAAACAAGGCCCTGACAATAAAACCACTATGCCCCGGGTAGGACATAGGGTTGTACAACGATTGGAGAAATTAAATCATTACTCTTTGCCTGTCACTTGGATGGTATCCCTGACGAACCAGTTGTTGAGGCTCTCGCTTGGTTTGCTTGGCCGAATCCAAGAGTCTAGGTCGCAATCACTATCTTCGCCGTCTTCAGACACTGCGTTGACATTTTCAAATATCACCCCGCCACTGGTAAACTGGATCGGCCCTTTACCTCGCGACATACCGTGAGAAGAGGAGGCTTCAGCCGTAGGAGAGTACCCTAACCCAAACATGTCCTGTTTGTTAGGTATTTCCAGAATCTGCCCCCAGCCTGGGGTAGATCCGGCCTGAACTACGGCCCGGGCTTCCTTGAAGGAAGAGAGAGTCATCTCTGGTTTCTCAGTGATTACAGGAGCTACTTTCTTGACTTTAACAGCTTCGAACGCCTGACATAGGGTTTCATGGATTTCCCCATCCATCTCAACATATTTGAAGGATGACAAATGGCTCACCATTATATCCTCCTCGCCACATACCGTCACGACGCTACCTCCGACATCATACTTGAGTTTCTGGTGCAACGTGGAGGTCACGGCGCCAGCAGAGTGGATCCACGGTCGGCCTAAGATACAGCTGTAGGCTGGCATGATGTCCATGATGTAAAAGACTGCGTCGAAAGTTTCCGGCCCCACTTAGATTGGCAAAGTCACTTCTCCAAAAACATGACGTTTGGTTCCATCGAACGCCTTCACAACCAGATCACTGGGTGTGCAAATCAATCCTCGGGTATCTAACTTCATCAATGCTTTCTTCGGAAGAACATTGAGCGATGACCCTGTGTCCACCAACACATGAGAAATAATCGTTCGCCTACACTCTATCGAGATGTGCAGGGCGCTGTTGTGGTTTCTTCCCTTTGGCGTCAGCTCCAGGTCAGTGAACCCTAACCCGTTTCCAGCATTCACGTGGGCTACGACTCCTTCCAACTGGTTAACCGATATCTCATGCGGTACATACGTGGCATTCAAAACCTTCAGCAGCGCGTTGCGATGTGCCTCAGAACACAACAACAAATTCGGGATGGAAATTTTCGAGGGTGTTTGATGGAGGTGATCCACGATCTTGTAGTCACTCTTCTTAATCAACCTCATGAACTCTTCAGCGTCCTTGACAAGTAAGTCCTTCTCTACCCCACGAGGGGTTTCCTCAACGACTTTACTCTTTCCCTTGTCGGTCATTTCAGCTTTGTCGGCTTTGTCCGCCACAACCTCAGGTGGAGCAAACACTCTTCCGCTGCAAGTGATTCCGCCAATGCCCACTAGGTTATCCACAGACGACCCAGATGGTTCCAGTTCCAACATCTGTCCATTACAGTAGACGTCTGCCCCATAATGCCATGGGATGGCATTGGTGCTTTCAAAAGGTATCGGCCCAGCCTTGGTAATGGTAATGGTGGGCGGTCTAGGTGCATAAATAGTTATCGTCCGGCGAGGGATGGTGATGGTGGCAACCTCATCATCTTGCTTCAGCATTACCTTTCCAGATCCACATTCGGCCCTTCGACTAAACTGCAAGATTCCTTTGGTCATCATACTCTGAATCCCTTCTATTAACTGTTCACATCCATCAGGACTAGTCGCACAACCCATACACAGTTCTCCACAGCCTGGAAAGAATCCTCTCTTCATCAGCTTGGCTTTGACGAAGCTGAGCGGTGTCTTCAGATCCTTGACATCAGTCAATAAATCCAAGTTCTCGTCTTTGATAATGGAATTTACCCCACCTCCCCTATGATTCGGCATAGGGTTCTTCGTGACATTTGGCACATTATTCGAGAAGTTGATTATCTTAGCATCCACCATGTCTTGCATCTTGTGCTTGAAGGCTTTGCAGTTTTCTATCGTGTGGCCTGGTGCCCCTGAGTGAAACTCACAAGTTGCATTCGCATCATAACCTGGCGGAGGTGCCCCTGTCAAGGGAGCCAGGGTTCTCTTCTGGATTAGCTGTAACTGAAGCAGAGTCTGTAACAGCTAAGCATAAGACATGGGCGGCGTCTCGAGGTGACGACTCGATAGCGGTGTCCTGTTCTGATACTTTTTGTACCCTTGCTGATTCAGATGCTGCTGCTGTTGCTGCTGTGGCTGTTGGACCGCGGGGATGGTTATGCTAGCCACCTGCTGGTGCTGGCCCTTACTCTTCCTTTGAGCATTGGACACGACGCTCGTCTCTCCTTCCCGCCTTTTGCCATCATACGGTTTCTTTCCTCCTCCAGCTGAGGACAGATCACCTTGAATTTTCCCCAATTTGATCCCATTTTCAACGTGCTCGCCGGTGATGATGAGATCTGAGAAGCTTCCAGACATACCGCTGACCAATTTCTCGTAATAAACCCCTGGGAGGGTGGCTACAAACATTTCAACAAGCTCGTGTTCAACCATCGGCGGCTGAACTCTAGCGGCCAATTCACGCCACCGCTGGGCGTATTCTTTGAACCCTTCGTTGTTCCTCTGCGACAAATTCTGCAGTTGGACTCGGTTTGGAGCCAAATCACTGTTATACTGATAGTGGTGCACGAATGCTTCAGCAAGTTCCTTCCACATGCGCACACTGGTAGGTTCCAAACTCATGTACCATTCCAAGGATGGCCCGGACAAGCTATCCTGGAAGAAGTGCATCAGCAACTTCTCGTCTTCAGAGTGAGCGGACATTTTCCGATAGTATGATCTTAGGTGGACGCGAGGGCAAGTGGTGCTGATCGCGACTTTCTATGTCTAATACAACTAACTGCAAGTGCACAGTCTATCGCGTAGTAATAAAAGATATCGATCCCACAGGGACTCGTAATCAAACTAGTTTTCTCGGGAGTTACTATGTTTAGCTAGGTAGAATATGTTTTAAGGGAATAAGATTGTCACTAAAAGGGGAAACTAAGATTACTATTTAGATTTTAATTAATTGAATCGATACGTAGTAATTATGTTCTTCAGGGATTTGATAAGTTACTAGTGTATGAAATAGTTTTCGCAGTGTATTTAAGCAGAAAATGGAGATTTGAAGACTCTCGTCTCACGATGGTTATTGACGCTAATCATAATCCTAAGGGCCAAACGTACACTTTCGTATCCCGTTCGGGGTTAGAACTATTTTTTGGAAATCTCTAAGTTCTAATTCGTTTTAAAGTGCTTTCGCTGTTATTAAAACAAATGCCTAGTGTTTACTATCTGACCTTACTGCAGCTTTCGCTTGTTGGTTCGTATCTTAATTAATTTCCTACTTTCGTGGCAAAACTACTTTTAAATAAGTTCTCGCTTTCGCGACGAAGTTTATTTCGTGAATCAATTTTAAACACTTAGACCATAAGTTATTTTTGTGAAAAGAAAGTTTTCAAACAAGAGTTATCAAATCCCATTCGAATTATTACTACATATCGATTACCTAAGTTTAGCTAGACATGGAATTTGGAAAAACAAAACATAAATAATAATAATAAATAATAAATTGCATTATAATAAAACAGAAGTCGATCAAAATGAAAACCTGTAAATAATGCCAATTGGCCTTTGGGCAGATCCTCCACAGATGTTGGCAGGATTCTGTCTTTAGTTCCAAATAGATCGTACAGTGCAATAGGTATTACAGAAGACCGGAAATGGAAATGAGGAAATGAAAAGGGAAATAAAGGAAAGGAATACAAATAAAAACTGGAAAATAAATTTTCTCTGGAAATTAAATTCGGCAGCACTTCGTGGTATGAATGCAGCACCCTTTTTGAAGTCCCCTGCTTCCCTTTTTATAGAAGTGGAATCCCAACGGTTATCTCTGAGGATGATGGACCTTGAGGCAGATAATTTAGGGAGTAGTGGACCACTTAATGGGAATTGGAAATGCTCTTTTGACGTGTAATCTGAGTGGGGCGTTTTTGCCTGCATGACGGTCGTCACAAGGTGTGACGGTCGTCACCCGTGTGACGGACGTCATGCATCTGTGACAATCGTCACATCAGCAAAAACTGTCTGCTGCGCTTTTCATTGTGTTTTCACTCCTTTCTCGTCCATATTTCATCTGGGATTGCTTCTTTTCTTCATGTTGCCTTGTTTAGACGTGATCGTTGAATACCTGCAAAAACATCAGACAAATACACGGAAATAACCCAAAATCGGATCGAAAACGGTTAGACTTTAGTTGAATTATGCATGAAAATATCTATATGATTTCGTGTTATCAAACTCCCCTAAGCTTGAATCTTTGCTTGTCCTCAAGTAAAACGTGGAAAAGTCGGCAAGCACGAGGCTGCTTCTTCGTTCGCAGGGTTTGGAAAAACCGGGACTCTTGGTAGGAACAAGACGAGTATCACGACGACACTGGACTACAAGTCTCCGGAGGTCTCCCTTTTATGCAAATCGGTCTCAGTCATGCTACCGTATCTTGGTGTCAAGGTTCTCGTGGCAAGTTCACCCTGTTTGTTCTAGCGCAATCACATTAAGCCCGTTGTCCGCACACTCTCATGGCAAGTCGACCTGTTAGTGAATATGATCTCATTTTTGTTTTTGATCTTCTTCATTGATCATAATTTAGTGTCATTGATTTTTCAATGGGTTTTTCGTGCCGTTGGGCTAAATGCTCGGGTGAGGAGCACCTAACTTAGAAGGAAAAGTATCTTATATTCTTGGGCTTTTTAGCTCTCTTTTCATGATTTTTCATCTTTTTGGAGATCATACACTTATTTGCATCGGTCGCTTGCTTAGAAGTGTTTTTAGGATGGTGCTGACTGCTAGTATAAACTACTTGGGGTTGAGTTTGCGTAGACACTTGAGACTTTGGTACACGTAGGTGGTGAAACCGACTCGCATAAACTAGAGATCTAAGGTGTCTGGACGATACTGGTTTTGTTAGAACTGTCGTTTCCTCGGAGTTTCGAAACTTGTTTTGAACTCAGGTGCATTCTCATGATGCTTTTGCTTTTGAGGAACAAATGAAAGTTTTTGTTTACGTTGAATAATGTGGGGATTGTTTGCGTAACGTGAAAAATATATAGACGAGCTTTATTTGCTAGAAATAGAAAGTGTAAAAATAGAAATTACTAAAATTCAAAGTGCAGTGAAATGGAAATACAGGAAATAAGGGAATGTCAGAATACAGTGGAAATAAGGCTCCGCTCCCACACTATCTCGATCAGTGTCCTCACTGATTCTTGAAGCATGCGAGAGGGAGATACAACTGAAAATGAAAATACAAAATATAGTAAACAATGAAGGAAAAAAATGAAAATCTAGTCCCGGGGTCTGTCACGTCCACCCTGGCGTCCTCTGGCTCTAGCAAGGGCTACTCTATCCTCATAGCTCATGGCTCCGGTGTGGTAGACCGTATCTCGGAGTCCTTCGACCTGCAGGGTCAGATTCGCTAGACTCTCAGTGATCGTAGCTTGGACGGTGTGAAGTTGTTGCATTTGAGTCTGGTGCCATGCTTCGAACTGGTCAGCTCGCTGGTTCTACTGCTGCAGCATCGTGAGTATCTGTGCCTGCTGGTCTAGGGAGCGACGGAGGTCCTCTTCGGTGTAGTCGGGCACGGGATGGTGACGGCGGCGGCGGGATGATGTACCTACTTGAGGAGGAGGCTGCGATGCCTCTGGCTGCTCGGACCTGTCCAACTCAGCTTGGATTTCATCTTCGGAATCATGAGTGGGATCCTGAGTAGGAACAGCGGCAGCAGGAGGGGCAGTGAGGTCGAACAACCAGTTGGTATGGTCCTCTAGATGGATGCGGGTGCGGGACGGAAGGATGATGCTTCTGACGGTCTTTCCACGCACGACCGGATGGTATTTCCCGTCAGCTCGGGAGCGGATGAGATGGGAGGCTCTGCAGTTGTCGGTGTCAAGGAACACCGAGGGGATGGACTGGAGGTGCTGGAGGCGGTCGCCAAGATTCAGCCCAAGTGCAATAGCCGTGACAATCCCGCCAAAGTAGAATGGCTTCGAGCCACGGTTGCAGTTGGCCTGAATGTGAGCCAGCAGGAACGGGGCAGCGTTGACAGGTTCATTGTTGAAGACGCAATGAAGAAAGAAGAGCTCCTTGGAGTTCACTTTGTGGTTGCTGTCTCTGGCGAAGATAATGTTACTGAACACTCTGTGAAAGTACCTGATGGCAGGGTTATGGATGTGAGTGGTATGCAGGGAGTCCCAACCATCGGCATTTAGGCCGGTCAACTGATACCACAGCGCGAAGGCTTCATGCTGGAACTGGACGGTGATGCGGCGATGAGCATTGTCGCCGCGGGGTAACTGTAGGATGCTGGGGATCTGATTCTGATTCACCTGATAGTTGACTCCAAACATTCGGAAACAAGCGGCACCTGTGTGCTGGTTGAGTTCGCCGCTGCTGGTGACGTACGAGAACGAACTCAAGAACTCAAGGGTGAGTTGTTCGTAGGTCGGCTGAGGGTTGGTGCATAGGTTCCAGATGCCCGCTCGTTGAAGCATCCAGGTTACACCTTCAAGGAGTCCGAGCTCCGTAAGTGATGGAAGGTGTGGGTAGTGAGTTGGCTGGAGTGACCTCTGATGAAATGCAATGTACTGTGCTCGTTGTCTCTCGCCTAACTCGCCCTCAGGGAAGGAAATGTTGCTGACATCTGCGTTTCCGGCCATTGTTGAAGATGGAGAGGTTTCAGAGGTTTTGGGGTTTTTCGGCAGAGAGGGAAAATTGACAGAACGGTGGTTTGGAGGTTGAATTTGGAGTTTAGGTTTATAGGGCAATGTGGGGAGGATGAAAATTCGTAGTGGGGTATGAATGTTGGAAGTTTGAAAGTGATAATGGGGGAGTGGAAGGTAACACGAACCCTGTTATCAGATAGCAGTTCTGGACTGCGTGACGGTCGTCACAAAAGTGTGACGGTCGTCACCCGCGTGACGCTCGTCATGGGGCTGTGACGGTCGTCACAGCAGCAAAATCTGCAGAACGCAGAATTTTGCTCTGAGGGCGTACTCGTGGTGATTTTAAAGCGTAGTATTGATACGGTGATGTAATATAATAGCCAACAATCAATAAATAATGCGAAAACAGAATAATTGAATAAAACTAGAATTGAAATAACATAAAATGGAAACAAATGTATGTAGTACATAATAGAAACGAACAATGCGAAAAATCCAAATCATTAAATTAAACTAAACTAGACTAGACTAAACTGAAACTACTGCTACGAGCTAATAACTAATCTTTCCGTGCCTTCAACTCATCGAATTTCTGTGAATAATAGTCGAGATGGTCGCAAACTAGATCCATGAAGCCTACCAGGTCACTGTGCATGCCGGCGATATCAGCTTTTACATTAGTCAGAGCTTTATCAACGTCGTCCAATCTGAGTAACATGGTATCCATTTTGTCGGTGGTCTCCTCAGGGATAGGCTCAGGATAAGTATTGTAGTGTGGAGGAGTCATAGGGTCTACTTCATTTTCAGAGGCGGCGTCCTCATAGTACATGTAGTCGTGTGCCTCAGAGATGTGGTCACTGTCATACATATAGTTCTGGGGTGTTGACTGTGGTGAAGGAGGTCTCATAGGCTCATCCAATTCGTAGAGCCAGTTATCCTTGTTGTGGATGCTTGTCATCAGATGATTCGGCAGTGTGAATAGCTGTACTGGTTTTTCGTTAATAAGGTACTCATACGGTCCAGGTCCCATAGTCCCTAAGATGTGCCTGTTAAAGCAGAATTGTATGTTCATGGGTCTGATGGTACCAAAACGAGTGCTGGCATTTAAATGGAATCTAAGGCCAAGCTCGTGGGCAATCATTGTTACTAGTCCTCCTATAAGAATAGGTGTCTGAGGTTCCAGCGTGAGGCGTTTGAAGGATCTCATCATGAAAGGAACTGCATTTACTGTCCGTCCCTGAGAAGCACAGAGCATGATGAATAACTCTTTCTTAGACACTGTAGTAATATTTTCTTCTTTTCCAAACAAGGTGTGAGCTAGTATCTTATGGAAGTATCTAAAGGTTGGGTTATGAATGTCATCATTGTACATTCTGTCTGGGTCAGGGTGATAGTCGCCTGTGATTCTACCCCAGAAGTGCTCGAGTTGCAAATCAATATCGTCATCTTCTGCACTGATGAACACATGCGGTCCACTAGGGAATCCTAGGAGGTTAGCTAGTGACATCCGGCTATGGGTTTGGTCCATTCCAAACAATCTCAAGGTAATCAATTCTGAGCGGGTTCCAAAACCATAGTTGGGTGTGTATCTGAAAGAACTAAGGAATTCATAGGTAAGATCCTTATAGGTAGCGAAACGTGTTTTCAGAGCAGTGTTCTCCCAACCTAGTTGATTGAACAGGTATTGAATGCTATCTGTGATCCCTAGTTTATCCATAGTAGCCTTGTCATAATACAGCGTTAAGGCGAATTCTCTTTCGGTCAGTGCTGCAAATCTTGCCTTTTGAGCGAGTCCTTGGAAGTGAACCTTTGTGAAGTCGTACTCGGCCATATTCGCAGGTAATTCGGAGAAAACAGAAGAAATGTTTTGAAGACTTTAAAAATCCTGAAAAGTTTGAAACAAGAAATTGAAGTCAGGATTTTTAGAAACGAAAAGTGGTAGAAACAAAAGACAAAAAGGGAAAAAATAAAATAAGAATAAAAGTATGAAAATGAACGAAAGTAGAAAGTAGTAGTAATTTTAGGATTTTTGTTGGATTTTTCAAAGTAGAATTTTAAAGAAAAAATGAAATGCAATAACGAGGGGAGTTTGGGTTGCCTCCCAATAAGCGCTGTTTTTAACGTCTAAAGCCTGACGATAGCTTGGTGAGAAGCTATTCTGGTGTTTGAGCCGGAAGCTCAAGCAATATTATATTGCTAATTTGAGGACTGTTGTCGTTCTTATTGTAATGTTTTAGACGTTGCTCGTTTACGATAAATGGTGCATTTGTCTTGTCGGTAATTTCAACAGCTCCACTCTGAAGTACTTTAGTCACTTCATGGGGTCCAGACCACCTAGATTTTAGTTTTCCTGGGAAGAGTTTTAATCGTGAATTGAAGAGCAATACGATGTCTCCCACACTGAATTGTTTCCTGATTGAACGTTTATCATGCCACTTTTTAGTTCGTTCTTTGTAGATACGGGCATTTTCGTAAGCGTCTAATCGAAGTTCTTCCAACTCGTGTAAGTTCAAGATTCGCTTTTCTCCTGCCTCGGTGTAGTTGAAGTTGAGTGTCTTAATGGCCCAAAAGGCCTTATGCTCTAACTCTACAGGGAAATGGCAGGATTTACCGTAAACTAATTTATAGGGGGTAGTACCTATTGGTGTCTTAAATGCGGTCCTATAAGCCCATAAAGCTTCTTGTAGCTTTGATGACCAGTCTCTCCTTGAGGTAGCGACAGTCTTTTCCAAGATCTGTTTTATTTCTCTGTTCGAGACCTCTACTTGTCCGCTAGTTTGCGGATGATAGGGTGTAGCTACTCGGTGCCTGACTCCATATCTAGAGAGAAGTTTATCGAATATTCGTGATATGAAGTGAGATCCTCCGTCACTAATGACGAGTCTGGGTACACCGAATCTAGGAAAGATAGTGTTCTTAAAGAGTTTGATTACTACTCGTGCGTAATTTGTTGGAGCAGCTATGGCTTCTATCCATTTAGACACGTAATCGACAGCGACGAGTATGTAGTTATTACCAAAAGAAGGAGGGAAAGGTCCCATGAAATCTATTCCCCAGACGTCGAAGATTTTTACCTCTAAAATTCCTTTTTGAGGCATTTCATCGCGTCGTGAGATGTTGCCAGTTCGTTGGCATCTATCGCACTTTTGCACAGCGATGTGAACGTCTTTCCAGAGATTAGGCCAGAATAAACCGGCTTGTAGAATCTTAGCGCACGTCTTAGATGTACTAGCATGACCACCGTATGGTGCTGAGTGGCATTGGGAAATAATATTTTCTATTTCTTCCTCTGGGACACAGCGACGATATATGTTCTCGGCCCCTCTCTTGAAGAGTAGGGGTTCGTCCCAATAATAGTGTTTCAGATCGTGGAAGAATTTCTTCTTTTGCTGATAAGTAAGATCCGGTGGAAGCACGCCCGCAGCGAGGTAATTAACGATGTCAGCATACCAAGGTAATGTGACTTGGGCATAGACGGCTTCTACGGCTTTTTTGAATTCTGGATCTTCCGAGATTGAGTTGGGTACGTCACTTTCTAATTTGGCTATCAGACGTTCGTACGGGAAATCGTCATTTATCAGCACTGGTTCGTGTCTGATACCTTCTATTCGGGATAAGTGATCTGCAACAACGTTCTCGGTTCCTTTCTTATCTTTGATTTCTAAGTCAAACTCTTGTAATAACAGGATCCATCTAAATAGTCTTGGTTTGGCATCCTTTTTGCTTATTAGGTACCTTATGGCAGCGTGGTCTGTGTATATTATAATTTTTGCTCCTACTAAGTAAGAACGGAATTTGTCAAGTGCAAATATAACTGCTAGAAGTTCCTTTTATGTGGTAGCATAGTTCATTTGGGCAGGATCTAAGGTTCTACTGGCATAGTAGATGGCATGGAGTTTCTTGTCCTTCCTTTGTCCTAGAACTGCGCCTACAGCGTAATCACTCGCGTCGCACATGATTTCAAACGGTAGTCTCCAATCCGGTGGTTGCATGATTAGTGCGGTGATAAGGGCTGATTTCAATGTTTCGAATGCTTTTAAATAGTCGTCGTCGAAGACGAACTCAACATCTTTCATTAACAGGCCGGTCAAAGGTTTTGTGATTTTCGAGAAATCTTTTATAAATCTTCTGTAGAAACCGGCATGTCCTAGAAAACTCCGTATTTCTCGTACGGATTTTGGAGGTTGGAGATCCTTTATAATCTCTATTTTAGCTTTGTCTACCTCAATCCCTCTATCTGATATGACGTGTCCTAGAACTATTCCTTGTCGGACCATAAAATGGCATTTCTCCCAATTTAGGACGAGGTTTACTTTTACGCAACGTTCTAGTACCATTTCTAAGTTTTGTAAGCATCCTTCGAAACTTTGTCCACATACCGAGAAATCGTCCATAAACACTTCCATAATGTCGTCTATGAAATCGGCGAAGATTGCCATCATGCATCTTTGGAAGGTTGCTGGAGCGTTACAGAGTCCGAACGGCATTCGGCGGTAAGCAAAAGTACCGTAAGGACAGGTGAATGTAGTCTTTTCTTGGTCATCAGGATGGATGGGAATTTGGAAGAATCCTGAGTAACCATCTAGATAGCAGAAATATGAATGTTTGGCTAATCTTTCCAACATTTGGTCTATGAAGGGTAGCGGGAAGTGATCTTTGCGCGTAGCCTTGTTAAGCTTCCTATAATCAATACACATCCTACTTCCAGTCACGACTCTTTTCGTTATTGATTCGCCTTTTTCGTTTTTAACTACTGTGACTCCTCCTTTCTTTGGTACGACATGAACTGGGCTAACCCATTCACTATCGGAGATCAGATAGATGATTCTTGCATCTAGTAATTTCTTTACTTCATCTCTGACTACAGTGCTCAGGATGGGGTTTAGTCTTCTCTGATGCTCTCGAGAGGTTTTAGAGTCTTCCTCTATTGTAATTCGATGCATACAGATCGAAGGGCTTATACCTTTTAGATCGCTTATGTTATAGCCTAACGCGGTGGGGTACTTCATTAGGACTTCTAATAACTTTTCGGTTTCTGGTTCTCCTAAGCCGGCGTTGACTATCACTGGTCTTTTTAGTTCATCGTCTAGAAATTCATATCTGAGGTTTTTGGGTAGAGTTTTAAGTTCTAAAGATGGGTTCTTCGGACCTGGCATATGATTTGGTGTCAGTGCTAAGCTCTCGCTTAGGCTGTCGTCTTTATATGGTTTACGCCAATTGTCGTCTTCAGAAATGTCGGGTATTTGAATCTTTATTATTTCTGAATACGTGGTCTCTTCATTTTCAAGTTCTCTTATGCATTCGTCGATTTCATCCACTAAATAGCAGGTATCGTCTATTGCTGGTGCTTGTAGGAACTTGGTGAGAATGAACTCTATCTTTTCTTCTCCTACTTCGAATGTTAGCCTTCCTTTCTTCACGTCTATAATCGCTCCGGCTGTAGCTAGGAATGGTCTTCCTAGGATAATTGGGGTTACAGTGTCCTCCTTGATGTCCATGATTATGAAGTCAGTTGGAATGTAGAATTGTCCTATGCGTACCGGAACGTTTTCCAGTATTCCGACGGGGTATTTCACTGATCTGTCAGCTAATTGTACGGACATTTTGGTCGGCCTGAGGTCTCCCATATTCAGCTTTTTGCATATAGATAAGGGCATAACACTGATACTGGCTCCTAAATCGCATAGAGCTTTGTCTATTACGAACTTTCCTATGACGCAGGGTATGGAGAAACTACCTGGGTCTTTTAATTTAGGAGGCATGCGGTTCTGAATAATAGCGCTACACTCTGCAGTAAGTGTAACTGTTTCGTTATCCTCGATCTTTCTCTTATTCGACAGGATCTCTTTGAGAAATTTGGCGTATGACGGCATTTGAGTTATCGCTTCTGTAAAAGGAATAGTAATATTCAACTGTTTAAGGAGCTCTACAAATTTCTTAAACTGTCCTGACGTTTTGGAGTTTATTAGTCTTTGCGGATAAGGAATAGGTGGTTTATATGGCGCTGGAGGTGCTTGAGTTTTTTCACTTGCGGTATCCTCCTCGTTGTCCTCCTTCTTCTCTAACTCAGATTCCTTTTCTGCTTGTTCAGTTGGTTTCTGTTGCATGGCTGAGTTTTCGGTCCTCGGATCGATCGGTTCGTCCAATTCTTTTCCATTTCTTAGTATCACAGCATTTGCTTGGCCTTTGGGATTCTGTTCGGGTTGTCCAGGAAATGTGCCAGCAGGTGCGGCAGCAGATGCTTGCTGTTGAGCCACTTGTGATATTTGAGTTTCTAACATTTTGTTGTGGGTGGCTAAAGCGTCTACTTTTCCTGTCAACTGTTTAATTTGCTCGCTAGTGTGTATGTTTTGATTCAGGAACTCTTTGTTCGTTTGAGCTTGAGTAGCTATGAACTTTTCCATCATCAATTCGAGGTTTGATTTCCTAGGTGCATTCTGAGCAGCTGGTTTTTTATATCCTTGCGGAGCAGTAGGCATTTGCAATGCATTTTCGCTTTTGTAAGAAAAGTTTGGATGATTTCGCCAACCTGGGTTGTAGGTATTTGCGTAGGGATTTCCTTGAGCATAATTTACCTGGTCTGGCGGGATTCCGGCTAGCAATGGGCATTCGGGTGCATTATGAGTGGTGCTTCCGCATAACTCGCAATTTGGAATTACTGCAGCGACAGTTGCAGTGGGGTTAACGATCAGACTATCGATCTTTTGTGCTAGAGCATCTACTTTAGCATTGAACTTTTCAAGGCTGCTGATTTCGTACATCCCACCTTTCGCTGAGGTTTTCTCATTTGGAGTGCGTTCACCTCCCCATTGGCAATGATTTTGTGACATGTTTTCTATTAATTGATAGGCTTCATCGTATGGCTTATCCATAAGTGCACCGCCCGCGGCAGCGTCTATTGTCAATCTAGTATTGTATAGAAGCCCATTATAGAAAGTATGGATTGTCACCCAGTCTTTTAGACCGTGGTGAGGACATGTTCTCATCATATCTTTGAATCGTTCCCATGCTTCGTAGAGAGATTCAGTATCTTTCTGTCGAAATCCGTTGATTTGAGCTCTAAGCATAGCAGTTTTGCTTGGTGGAAAATATCTCGCTAAGAAGACGTTCTTCAATTGCTCCCACGTCGTAACGGAGTTGGATGGTAACGATTGTAACCATGTCCACGCTCTGTCTCTAAGAGAGAATGGGAAAAGACGAAGTCTTATCGCGTCTGGAGTTACTCCATTTGCTTTCACTGTGTCTGCGTATTGTACAAACTTTGTTAGATGTTCGTTCGGATCCTCAGTTGCGTTTCCTGAGAATTGGTTTTGTTGTACAGCCGACAGCAATGATGGTTTCAGCTCAAAATCATTTCGGGTAATATCTGGGGCAGCAATGCTACTTCTAGGCTCCATCTGAGATGGTGTAGCGTATGCCTTCAGCGGTTTGTTCGGAGGTCCTTCAGCCATCGTCGGTTCTTCTTCGGATTTGGGAATGGGAGTAAGAGGATCGGGAATGTTATGTTTGAGTTGGTACTCAATGATTCGGCTTCTTAGATGTAAGAAGCGTTCTAGTTCTGCGACTGAAGGTTTCAAGATATCGCTTTGTGGGCGATCACTTGGCATACAATCGACAGCACTAGTAAAGGAAAAATGAAAATTGTTTACCTAGTCTATACGGCGTAATAGAAGGTTACACTATTGACTAAACAGGTCCCCGGCAACGGCGCCAAAAACTTGATCGCGACTTTCTATGTCTAATACAACTAACTGCAAGTGCACAGTCTATCGCGTAGTAATAAAAGATATTGATCCCACAGGGACTCGTAATCAAACTAGTGTTCTCGGGAGTTACTATGTTTAGCTAGGTAGAATATGTTTTAAGGGAATAAGATTGTCACTAAAAGGGGAAACTAAGATTACTATTTAGATTTTAATTAATTGAATCGATACGTAGTAATTATGTTCTTCAGGGATTTGATAAGTTACTAGTGTATGAAATAGTTTTCGCAGTGTATTTAAGCAGAAAATGGAGATTTGAAGACTCTCGTCTCACGATGGTTATTGACGCTAATCATAATCCTAAGGGCCAAACGTACACTTTCGTATCCCGTTCGGGGTTACAACTATTTTTTGGAAATCTCTAAGTTCTAATTCGTTTTAAAGTGCTTTCGCTGTTATTAAAACAAATGCCTAGTGTTTACTATCTGACCTTACCGCAACTTTCGCTTGTTGGTTCGTATCTTAATTAATTTCCCACTTTCGTGGCAAAACTACTTTTAAATAAGTTCTCGCTTTCGCGACGAAGTTTATTTCGTGAATCAATTTTAAACACTTAGACCATAAATTACTTTTGTGAAAAGAAAGTTTTCAAACAAGAGTTATCAAATCCCATTCGAATTATTACTACATATCGATTACCTAAGTTTAGCTAGACATGGAATTTGGAAAAACAAAACATAAATAATAATAATAAATAATAAATTGCATTATAATAAAACAGAAGTCGATCAAAATGAAAACCTGTAAATAATGCCAATTGGCCTTTGGGCAGATCCTCCACAGATGTTGGCAGGATTCTGTCTTTAGTTCCAAATAGATCGTACAGTGCAATAGGTATTACAGAAGAGCGGAAATGGAAATGAGGAAATGAAAAGGGAAATAAAGGAAAGGAATACAAATAAAAACAGGAAAATAAATTTGCTCTGGAAATTAAATTCGGCAGCACTTCGTGGTATGAATGCAGCACCCTTTTTGAAGTCCCCTGCTTCCCTTTTTATAGAAGTGGAATCCCAACGGTTATCTCTGAGGATGATGGACCTTGAGGCAGATAATTTAGGGAGTAGTGGACCACTTAATGGGAATTGGAACTGCTCTTTTGACGTGTAATCTGAGTGGGGCGTTTTTGCCTGCATGACGGTCGTCACAAGGTGTGACGGTCGTCATGCATCTGTGACGATCGTCACATCAGCAAAAACTGTCTGCTGCGCTTTTCATTGTGTTTTCACTCCTTTCTCGTCCATATTTCATCTGGGATTGCTTCTTTTCTTCATGTTGCCTTGTTTAGACGTGATCGTTGAATACCTGCAAAAACATCAGACAAATACACGAAAATAACCCGAAATCGGATCGAAAACGGTTAGACTTTAGTTGAATTATGCATGAAAATATCTATATGATTTCGTGTTATCAGGTGCCCTTGTACTTTTCAAAGTCGGGTACCTTGAACTTGGGAGGCACCTTGAAATCAGCAATCAGTCCCAGTTTGGACATGTCAACACCCATAGTGTTCAGGTTCTCGAAATTTCTCATCTTGTCCTCGAGTGCCTTAAACCTCGGACGCGCTTCAGCAGTCAGCTCTCCTTCAGCACCTTTCTGTGAGAACAAATCGTCTTGACGGTCTTCTAACCATGGCTGAGGCCCATACAGATTTCCAACACCTGCATTGCCATTGCCCAGCCCAACATTGACATTAGCTTCAAAATTCCCATTACCGACGCCAGTCGTATTACCATTGAGCCCCATGTTAGCGATCACATTGTCGTTGCCACTACCATTCCCCCCGGTCACGGGGATGCCGTTCTGAGGGGTTTCAACAGGTGGAGGGGTTGGAACAGCCCCACCATGGAGTACACCATTGCTGTCAACCCTTGAGATCAGAGGCTAGACCAATGTTCTGAGCTGGTCCTGGCCGTTGGCAACCACTTGCATGAGCTCCATAAAGCGGTCCATCCTCTCTCGGAGCTCCTGAACGTCAGTCTACACGTGCTCCATAGCTCTAGCTTGATTTGCTCTGCTCGGATAGCGGTGGATTGATCTTTGCTCAATCTTGGAACAACCTGTATACACAAAGGGTTAGAAAAAACGACAAAGTGCTCGTTATGCAGATGCTTCATGCAAATGCAAACGTGTGTTTGTGCGTTAGGGAGTTTTCCCCCTCATCCTAGTGCCTGAGTGCCAGTGCTGATAATAAGAAGTCTGGGTCCAGTCATGGAAATAACACCTCATATATAAAGAAAGCCTATCAAGGCAGTACACAACGTCACTGAGTACACGCAGAATCAATAGCATGACCTCGACCAACAAGCCTGGTGATGGTCAGCATACAACAATGATCAACACAAAAGGATTACAAATAGTCAAGCCCGGCCACGGGCTCGAAACTCTTCTAACAGATCCCTTGTTTCTGGATGATCAGGCCGAGTGAGCAACCCTTCGACGAGTAACTCCCTCCGCATAATGGTGTATTGAAGACCTTCAACTGAATCTTCCCATGCTCCTTCGCCGAAACAATCTTCTAACTTTCGCCTCTTGGACTCAAACGTCTGTTTACGCTCCTTCAGGTTAGCAAGAGCCTTGTTGAGCAGGCCTTGAACGGCATATCTGCGAGCGGTTTCTTCATCAACCCTCTTCTCACTAGCCTTCACCTGGGCTTTCAATTTGGAGATCTGCTGCTTCAGCTTATCCTCCCGTTCCTTGTCGTTGGCTAGGGTGGCCTTCCAATGCTGATTAAACCTGGATATTCTCCGGTACGCTTCATCCAAGTGCTGCTTCTTAGTGGCCAGTACATCGTTGACAGCTTTGAAGTCCCGAACTAAGCGCTCACGCTCAGCCATCTGCTTAGTCAAATCTGTCCCTAACTGGTTCACCAGCTCTGTCTGCCTCTTGAAGGAATGGACGGCTTCGCTTCTCTCGCTTCTGAGCTGAGCCAATTCTTTTTCCAGTTCTTCATTCGCCTTCTTCAGCTCATCTCTTTCAGCTAACACCTGATTATGCTGCTGAATAGGCACGGTGGTAGGCTCTTCAATCACTGGAGGGCTTTCTAGCTTGGCAGGAGGAAACGGCATCCCTATGATACCTGCTCTGGCTCTGATCCAGGTCACATATGGAGCATAGGCTCGGCTATTACTTTTTCCCAGCAACGACCTTCCCTGCTTACAGGTACCATTCCAAGCATGCTGAAGCTTAGATAACATATCCCCCTCTAGAAGACCAGTGAGGTACAGAGATTCCTGCACCTCTTCGTCCTTCGGCGGAGCTCTCAAAGCATAAGCAAACTGTCGGACCAGCAGAGATGGATCATAGTTGATACAACCCTTCCTGCCTATCAAAGGCATATTCGGAAACCCACTGCAGCTAAAGATGATCTCGGTACCCAACCTATCTCTATCAAACCAGGCAATATCCTCCGCTGACAGACTCATCAAACGCTCAGGCCACTCAGCTGTGGCTGCAGACGAAGCAAAGGGACCCTTCTTGGGTAGGTGACTATCAAGCCATCTATAGAGTAGGGGCACACAACACGAGGCATTCTTACCCCTTCTGTTCTCGTTTTTGTAGTGGACGAAATGATAGACATCTCCTATCAAGGTAGGGACTGGATTCCCTGATGCAAAGATGTGAAAGGCGTCGAAGTCTACAAAGTCAGGCATATTGGGGAACAGAATGATGCCGTATATGCACAGAGCGAGGATGGCGTTGAACACGATCCAACATCCGTCTTTGGCACACTGCTGGGCCTTTCCCACTAAGAACTATAAGGAGAAACTGGGAACCTTGTTCCAACTAGACAAGACCAGCTCGGAGGCGTCCAGATGAAGTGAAGGAGCTAGACTAGCCAGATTAGGCTCAACATCCATATGAACAAAAGGCATCTGACTCTTGATAGGCACACCTAACAAATCAGCATACTCCTCTAGTGTGGGTGCAAGAATAAAGTACTGGAAATTAAAGCATCTCAAAGGAGAATCGTAGAACTGCAGCAGGGCGTGCAACCCATTCGACTCAAACACAGAGGGTTTACGAACCAGGCTGAGCAGTTTACCGTAAAACTTTCTGAATTCATCTCTCACAGAATCATCTGCCAAAGCAATCAAACCAGTCAGCTGAACAACATCAGGAGTAGGGAGCTTGTAAGCCACAGTCTTCCTCAGAGAACCCATGACAGCACAATAGAAGGCAAGAAAACCTGAACCGGGGGAAACAACACCTACAACACAGACACACGTTAATGATATGCAAATGAGTATGCAAAATAATGCAAAATGAAATCATGCAGCATGAGATCAAGACAACAGTGTTGTTGAAGAGATGAAGGTGAAGATTTTGTATCAACAAAACCACAATACTGCTCTGTCAAGAACAACCACTATCTCTGATAATAAGAAAACCCTGGTATCGGACCATGAATCTTCTCTATCAAGAACAAACACACATCTGATAATAAGGACCTCTGATACAGGACCATAAATCTTCTCTGTCAAGAACAAACACATATCAGAAGATAAGGTCCTTTGATACAGGACCATAAATCTGCTCTGTCAAGAACAAACACACATCTGATAACGAGAACCTCTGATACCAACAAAACCGATTCACTATCAAGAAAACCAGGTAGTCTGAAGGTTAAAGTTTCCTGCAACAAACTCAATCCTGCTCACAGGTATGGACCTAAACTGACACAAGTTCGGCATCCTATGTGGTCATCAGCGTCACAAACATTCAAGAAGGGTGATACGATACCCAGAAGGTGTGGCATCACCATCTCTTGAAGCGGCCTCACTCAGCTGAATTCCAAATGATCGGTCCCCAGAGTCGACAATCCTCCAAACCAACAACCCCTCAGGCCCAAAGGGCCGGAAAAGAAGTCAACCGGGAGAGCCTCGTCTGAGCGTGGATTTCATGAGACACTAGTGCCTGCAAAGCAAGCACACGTCCACTAATTTCCACAACTAATGCTAAGTACACTCAAGCCTGGGTCTGGCTTCTCACTCATCAGAATGCCCCTCCCACAACAACATTGATAATCATATCATACTGAAAGTAAAGTGCGGGAAATTAAATGCGACAAACAAACACAGCCCAACAAGTAATCATACAAGCGCTAGGATTGACTCTCGCAGGGGACGTTGGATCCCTAGACTGATTCGCATAAGGGACGTTGGATCCCAGGAAACTATCAAGTCCCCAGCTGTCGCTACCGCGAAAATAAGGTGCCGGCAAAATAGAAGAGTCGCCATATTTCGTTATTTATCCCTCAGAACGGGAAAGGAAACGATCGGAAAAACCTGACGAAAAGGTATAAGACAAGGTCATCGCAACCATTGTCTGGGTTCGGGAGTCGGTTACGCAAGGGGAAGGTATTAGCACCCCTCACGTCCATCGTACTCGATGGGATCCACACTTATTTGTGTTTATCTGACAGGTTGGTTTTATCTATCTACCTATCAAGGCTGGTCTGAAAAAGAAAAGAAAAATGACTCGGCAAAGCGTCGCACTTTATGCCTACGTATTCTCATCAGAGAATGAGAAATCAGAGTCAACGTAGTTCGGCTAACTACGGGTTTCGGGGAAGGTGGCTCGTTAATACATCAGTATTGTGCCTACATACTCTCAACATGCATGAGAGATCAGAGCTTACGTAGTTCAGGATAATACGGATTACGGGAAATCAGATTCATCTGTTATTATCGAGTAGGGTTAACAAACATTTCCAGCAGTTTGGCGTACGCAGCTCGACCCTTAGAGACTTAGGCGTTACCGTTTGCGGTAGAACTGGGAGTTAACGACACTCTTTTTTTCAGAAAAGCTTCCTTTGAATTACGGGCCCAAGGGGCAAAAAGGTTTGAAGTTTGTTTTCTGTCTTTTATGAAAGAACTGTTTTTTATGGATGTTTGGAACTAATATCGCACTAGAGACTATGACCTGAGAGTGAATGTGTCGTATGTCACCCAAAGGGTGCCATACTATACATCCAGACTGTTGAAAAGAAACTCTCCAACAATCCTTTCTCGGATAGCTTAAGGCTCGTAACGTACGACGTCAGTTAACCTTTATTACTGTATTTTAATTTGTTTCGAGATGAGAAGAGAGAATAGGCTCAACTAAGGGGAGACTATCAAGTCCTAATGTTGTCATGCCAAGGATTCATCCTACGGTTGATGTTTGAAACAGGGATCTCCTAGAAGTTGTCATGCATAAGCTTCAACCTAAAGTTCTAATCATCACTTCCTTATCAAAGGAAGTGAGATTCCTATGGGATCATGTCAATGATAAATAGAAACAGGTAAAGCATCAGCTTAAACAGTAAACGACTATAAAATGCATGCAATGCAAGTGAGGGAGGAAATGTGTGCGGGGCATCAGCCTCCACAAGCTCGTCTCAACCTCAAGCCAAATATGAATAACTGCAATCATACAGGAAGAAATAACATGCTATCAAGCAAAGTATAACAACTGCAATCATACAGAAGAAGGACATGCTATCAAGCAAGATACAAACTGCAATCATACAGAGGAAAGAATAACATGCTATCAAGCAAACTCAAACCACATAGGCAAGGGAGCAGGGCTCTACCAAATACTAGCAAGCAAAGCCATACAGTAAAAGTACAAGCAGAGGGAGGAACTCAACCTCTAATGCAATCATGCTCCTGGCTTAAAACAATTTAAACATGAACTTATTCTAATGCATCAAGCAAATCAAACAAGCCACATCAACACAGTTTGCACAGAAAGAAAACAGACAGTTAAGAAAGCAAATCAACCACTCCCACAGCTTCACAGCAAAGCGACCCTCTGACAGCAGCTCAGTCATCAGTCTGTAACTGTCCTTCAAGGCTATCATCTCCAATAGCAAGTATCAACTTGCTTCTCTGAGTTTCCAACACATCAACATAAGTATCAACTTATCCTTCTTCCCCAAGCTTCAGCTTCTTCATTCAATCTTCAATGAATTCCTTTCACAAGTATCAACTTTTTCTTCTTCTTCTTCTTCAAGCTTCAGCTCTTTCCTCTTCACAAGTATCAACTTGCTCTTCCTGATGTTCAAGCTTCAGCTTCAATGGTAGTTTTCAAACACAGAGAAGTATCAACTTCTGGCTTCTTCAGCCTTCTTCAAGCAAGGAACTCCATCCTCTAGCCAGGGAGAAAGATTCATCTAACAAGAGCAAGGTTTGGATAATAGACAACAGAGAGAAGACCAAAGGTCACCACTAAGCACTCCATCATCAGAGAAAGGAACCCTCAAAGGGTCTACCAAATTGTGAAGAGCCATACATCCTACCAAAGGAGGGATGAAGCCTTTACAAGGGGACCTTACATCATAGGGAATAATGGAAGTGATCAAGACCTTCCATGCTTTATGAAAGAAGAGAATCTATCTAGAAGCTCTACTTACAAACCCTAATCTTAACACCTAAACAGAACTACACCAAAAGGAAAGAAGATCTTCACATTCAAGCTTCTTCAAGCACTCCATTGCATCTTCAACTTGCTTTCATCATCCACCAAGCGCAAGAGAGGCAAAACCCTAATCTAAGGGAACTAAAGAAGTCAATCTAATTAAATTAGTGCATTAGAATCATCAAAAGTTAGCACCTAAACTAAAATCAAACTAAAATAGTAAACTAAATTATAAATTCCTACAAAAATTCCTAAGGGACCCTAATTCAATCATGAATCTACCCTACAAAATTCAGAGGTTGAATCATCCACCAAGTTCTAGATATATAACCTAAATCATAAGGTATTAACCATAAACCCTAAAAATAGAGCTCCTAAAGTTTCAACCTAAAACTACCACTTACATTCATCACAAAAATGTGAGAAAAATCTAGGGGGAACATGCATATCTATGCTTAGCTAGACACAAAAAATCAAGGCAAGAATCATCATCAAATGATCAAACCAAATTCATCAAAACAAGACATCAACCATGATTATTTTATCATCAATTAAAATTCAACAAATGCTAATAAAATAAAAAATGCATGAAATATTAATATTTTTTTTCTAAACAAATCTAGATTCAATCATGAATCAATGGAAAAAAGAATGAAATTAATTGAGTCATTTTTCAATTTTTTATGGATTATTCACTAAACCACATGAAATGAAGAAAATAAATGAAATTAATGGAAATTGGTAAAACAAGCGTGGCAAATAGCAAGAATTTCCAGTTCATTTCAAAAGATGGGCCCAGAGGGGGGTGTTGGTATCAACCAGTCCAAAGCCCAGGCGCCAATTCCTCTCCAATTATCAAAATGAAGCAAAATAAAACAATGTACAACCAGTTTCGAACCCACGCTCCCTTGGATGTACGTCTCTCCCATAAGTGAAATGCAACGTTTCACCCAACTCAGAATCCTTCACAAAATTAAAACCACTCGTGGCCCTTGGATCCTCACCTGGTCAAAGTATCACCCCAGATCTAATGACTATGAGGTTGTCTTCTTCATTTTAAATTTCTGAAAATTCCTCCACCTGCGCGCGCGAAGGTCACCGCCGGTGACTTTTCCGGTCAGCCTCATCCAACCCTAACTCTCTCTACAGGCCTCCATTCCACATGGTTTCTACATGAATCTTGTCCCAAATTTCACAAGGAATCCACCTATACTACTCACTCGTTCTAAAAACTCAAGAATCCAAGAATAGCAATCTCAACCGAAAATTGCATAAACCTTAAATTGTCACTAATCTTCAAATTAACGATCCAGAAATCTTCCTACACTAATCTACAATGATTCTAATCTAACAAAACCTAAAGATTCTAATTAAATTAAGCTGCACGATGAAAAGTACCTACCTGCAAATTCTTGATGAATAGAGTGGTAAAATCTTCAAATCAACCCTCAGTAACCTCCAGATTCCTTCACTAGCATCCAATCAACCTTCTGTATGCAAAGAAATGAGCTGAAACTTCGTGGATCCTTGAATTTAATTCTGAGTTGCAAGCTTCAAACTCCAATTACCAACTCACAATTCTTCCACAGTTTTGCCTTGAATTTGATCTGGACTCAATCACCAACATAAATGGAAGCTACTGAGATCAAGAACTTGGATTGAAATGGCCTCAATTGATGTAACCGATTTTGATTTGCAATGTGCAAATTCAAAATGCAATCTCTCTCTCTCCTCTTAATTCTCACCAACCAGTGCTCTGAATCACTTCACAATTATATATAGGACATGAATGAATGATCTAGAGGCTTCTGGATCCATCCAAGGAGAATTTCAATATCTCATGTCATGGAAATCTCATGATATGCTACATGTATGACAGTTCTGCTAACAGCTTGCATTTTCCCTTCAACCTTGTTCAATTTCTCTCCACATGAGATTCTGAGTGTGTTTGAATGTGTTAGCACCTTGGTTTTGCACTTGTGTGTAGTTTGGCAAATGTAACTTACATCATAAGTAACAAAATGCAACTCCATGATTTTGACATCAAATGAGAAAAGTGCTATTTCCATTGTCTTTAAAATGCATTTTACAATCAAAATGACCTATAAGTTTGTTTCATTTGGTCACCAAATGAATTATTTGAAATTTTGACCATTAAATCCTTTTAATTCTTCTTTTTTCAAAGTTTCTTGAACCAAGTCTCTCCTTGAGCCATTTCAATGCTTCCTTGATGCATGGTCAAGGTTAAAACCCCATTTGAGCAACTTTCTAGTTGAACAAAACTTCATTTGAGGCCTGTAAGTTGGTGAAAATGGCCTATGATCACAAATGACCTATAATCACCAAATGTCCAAAATACCCTTGACTTGTCAAAACCATAACTTGAGTTCTGCAAATCCTATCAAGGACTTATAGTACTCTCTAGAAATCTAAGAGAATAAGGAACAACATTCATGTTTACCAAAAGTTCATAGGAATCATCCTTCTAGGGAAAAAGTTTCATGCAAGTTGGGTAATTTTCAAGCTCCAAATTCACATTCCTCAAATGACTTGTAACTTGTCAAAGTCATAACTTGAGTTCTACAAATCCTATCAAGGACTTCTAGAACCCAAATTAAAGCTAAGACCATGCTCTACAACAATCATGTTGCGGGAAAAATGAGATAACAATCACATCTTGAGCTAAATTGCCTTGAAGATAGGGATCAAACTAGGGGATTTTACATTGTCAAGCCTTAGAAACCCTAGCTTGAAACTTCTCAAACTCTTCAATCATGAGGAGTTGACCTTGGAATCATCCTTATAACATCTCAATGCATCAATACATGATCACATGGTCTTTGAATTATGTCTCAACCTTGTTCAAATCATCAATTAACCTAGGGTTGACCCAGTCAAACCCTAGCTGCAGCAATCATGGCTGAGGCTTCTTAATCTTGCATAATGACCTGTCTAGGCCTCAAAGTGATCTTCAACACTTCACATGAGCTCTCTCAAGACCTCAAGTCCATCCTCATGGCTTCAAAATCATCTGAGGACTCTCCACAACTCTCAAGTTAGGAGGCACACCTTCTTGGTTTCAACCAATCTTTTTGAGGCTCTTTCAACTTCTCTGACAAGGATATCAACCCTTGAACACTTGAATAACCTTCTTAGTTAGCTTCAAAGTCTTGTGTAGCTCTTGATTGGTAATCATTCCTCTTGATCTCCTGCATACATGTCAATGAAATGCAAATGATAATGCTAATGTGAATGAAATGAAACATAAGCTAGGTAAAGAAAAGTTGGGCAAATTTTGGGGTGCAACAAAGTCGTATGTAGTTTTGGCGTTATATGTGTAGTGAATATATTTGTAAAGTTATCGGTTTTGTAATTATATGTATAGTGACTGTATTTGTGAAGTTGTTGTGAGGGTCGGCTTGTGTTGAATTATAAGTAGGTTTATGTGTTGAACTACAATGATTATGGTATATATAAGGCCAAAGTGTTGAATTAAAGGCCTGTGGTGAATCTAATCGTTATAAGTAGGTTTATCAAAAAAAATATAAAAAATGGTGCAACATAATTCAACAAAACTCATTTCTAAAAAATATGAAAAATAGACAGCGCTTTTACCAAAAAACGCTATGAAAAGTGATTTTTTAAAAAAAAATTTAAAGACGTGAAGAATAGACAACACTTTTATTGAGAAAGTGCTGCTAAAGGGGGGCATAGAGAGCGCTCAAAAAAGTGATGCTATAGGGGGGAAGGGGTGGGAAAGACAACGCTTTAAAAAGCGCTGCTAAATGGGGGGGCGGGTGGGAGGAATAGGCAGCGCTTTCCAAAAGCGCTGCTATATGGGGGGAGGGGGAATAGTAAGTGCTTTTAAAAAGCGCTGCTAAAGGGGGGCGAATAGAGAGCACTTTTCTGGAAAAGCGCTGCTAAATGTGGGCCTATAGCAGCGCTTTTTCCATAAAAAAGCGTTGCCTTTACCTTTAGCAGCGCCACTTTAGGCAGCGCTGCTAAAGGTCTTTTTTGGCATAGTGAATGGAAATAACAAGCCATTTTATGAAAAAGGTTATGATTTGCGCCCTCGAGGCAAGACGTCAAATTTAATTGGTAATATTTATTTTAGGGGAGAGATAAGTCCTTGGATAGGAATCCCTGCGGGTAGTATCCAATTCTTTATTTCATAAGATTTGTTTGAAAAAAAAAGTGTGGCGAGTATAGTCACATCTTCGTATTGAAGGACGAGTATCAAGACCACACACTCTAAAATGAGCATCATAATATTCGGAGAAGAAGAAGTCTTCACTCAATATTTTCTTTTTAGTCCAATACGAGAAGGACACTACTCATTTTATTTAGGAAGTGTTTTACTTTGGAAGGCAAGTGTTTAGATAGTGAACCCTAAAGGTAATGTCAAACACTCGGGATAGGACAAGGCTTTCGCCTAACAACTCCTTAACCATTCCAAATTTGTTTGAAAAGAGTTTGAAAATGTACTTGGTGCAAAGACCAAGGTTTTATTATTATGAAGGAATGAGATGATAACGAAGGAAGTGGAATGAATTTGAAAGGGTGGTGGATTGAGTTAGGGTAGGTTGATGGTGATGCGCAAGGAAATTAACTTATGGTGTGGAGACATATAAGGTTTGCTTGTGGTGTAATGTAATGGATTGGATGTGGGTAGATGAGAGGTGTAAGAAACCCTAAGGTGGAGAAAAGCATTTCAATTAATTAGTTTGAAAATGGATTGATGTTAGATCAAGCTTTTCTTATTCTATTTGTTTTTGAAATCATTTTCTAAACACTTTGTTTTTATCTTTTTTAACATACAAACATGCAGGCATAAAGCACTAAAGAATGTAAAGTCCTAAACTATTACACTTCAATGGGAATGGGGAAAAATTTTTCCACAATAGGGGGATGGCATATGAAAAGATATAAAGGAATAAAAATACAATAAAGGAGAAAAGTGAATTAAATTCTAAGGTATAATCCAAAGTCTCAAAGTGGTAACTTATAAAAAAGGAGAAATAGTTTGTAATATGAAAAATGGATGCAATGTGATGTAATCAAATGACGAATAGAAACTAAGCATAAAAATAATCAATCAATATCAAATGAAAAGAACAAGTAAAACCCTTAAAAAATCAAGCAAACAAGGTGGATTATAATTATTTCAGAGTGTTAATGTTGATTATGGCAAGTCCTTTATCCAAATAGTCCAAAGAATCGTCCAAAGCAAAGGTCTCCAATGGTCCATTGTCCAAAACACCAATGCAAAGGATAATTCAGTTAGTCCACGGTCAAAACTCCAATGCAAAGGGTAATTCAATTAGTCCACAAAATTCCAAAGCAAGGTTTTAATGGTCCATGATTTTTAAAGCGTTACTGGTTATTTTTAAGTTCATTACGTTTCAATTAGTAAAAAATTAACAAGAAGTGACAATACAAATTTAACAAGAGAATTAATCAACATTCAATTAAGCAAATCAATCAAAAACTCAATGAGAAAATCAATCAAGAAACTAATCAAAACTACACAATATTTTAACCAAAATGAATAAAAAAATTCCATTCAAATATCAACTAAAAGTAAATTACTATTCAACTAAAAAATTTCAATTAAGATTCAAATCAATTCAATCAAAATTCTAATCAAAACTATAAACCTTCTAATTATAATTAAAAAAAAAACAATCCAAATTTCAATTAAATTCTACTATAGAAACAACCAATATTTCAATTAGAAATAACCAAAAAAAACTATCATAATTTCGATTAGAAATTTAGAAAACTCAATCAAAATTTAATAAAAAACAAGAGAACACAGTAGGAGTACAACATTGATAAAGGATGTGTAAAAATCATACTAGAATGATGTACGGATGTTGCACCCCAAAATTTGACCCCTTATATCTTCATCATCATTCTAGGATCATTTTCACTTGATTATCTAACCATAACCTATTACAAGTTTGTCTTTATTAAGATACAGGTGAATTAGGGTTCCGTACAGTCAGGAATCGAAGTCTCGACGGTTTATTCAGTAAATGTATTGGATTGATTCTCCATGAAACAAGTTTCTACATCATAAAAGATACTCCATTGGGTCAAGTATGCAACCAATTTGAGGTTGGCACCCAAAGATCAAAAACAATGCAGTTCAGGATCCCCGATTAGGGTTTTCGATTAGGAAAAGTCAACCGTAGTTTGACTTTTGATTTAAAAGGTATTCCAATGAGGGAATTATGGTCCATGAAGTTCATATATCTTAGTGAAGTCCACTCAAGATGTTTCTAGGCCTCAGAAGACCCGAAACATCAACAGTCGACTCGGTAGTCATCGATCGATCGTTCGGTTGATCGAAAAGTCAACTCTTCAACCATAAGTAATTTGACCTTAAAGTATGAAGCAAAAATGTTCCTAGTAACATATTACACCTATCCATGAAGTTTCATGACCATTGGATCAAGGATTGGGGAGTAATCGAAAAAGTCGGGAATTAGGATTTTGAAAGGGGCAAGACCATAACTTCCTAACCACACATCCAAATGAGGTAAAGCTTGTTGGAAAGGTCTTGGAAATTCCTACAAAAGTATCACAGTGGTCCATGTGCAAAAAATGCATAGATTTGGAGTTATAGACAAAATCATCACAAGAGGGAGAAAACACAGAAAATTCTAAGTTTCTGGCCTTGCAAATCATGTTTTCAGCCAACTTTGAAGGGATTTTTGACCTAGTTCCACTTGGAATCTGAAGACCATGAAAACATGAAAGTTATAGAGCTCCATGAGGGCTTTCCAAAAAGTACTAGAACTCCTCCATAGCCTTTGTGAGTTGAGAGTTTCAAGTTGAGACAGTTGGGCCTGTGCACTAGTTTGTCAACTTGTCAAAATTCAACATAGACTTGGTTTCCAACCATGTGCTTCCTTTCTAACCATGGAATGACCTCTGATGAGATGTATTAGGGTGTAATTTGGACTGGATCAGACAAGAATACAAGCAAATCTCAAGTTCTTGACAAGACACATTAGTTTAATAAGAAAAACTGCAAAAGTTACACAAGGAGAGAGAGCATTGGTGGCTGCAGCAGGTGGGGGGTCTTTGCTCACTCAAATGTCACTTCTCACATCAGATTACTAGCTAGATTCTGAAAGCTAAACCACTTGCAAGCAAGCAAAGCTTGCTGAACCAAAACTACTACATGGATCTCATGAGATTTTCACTAAAAATCTCCCTCCAAGGCAAAAAACCAAATCTGCCCCTATGCTTCTCATGGCCTATAAATAAAGGCTTTCTCCCATTGTATACAACACACCAAAGCTATCAAAAACATCGCAAATACATAGCTCTCTTTCTTTCTCCCTTTGCTTGAATGTGAAGAAACCTCACAAAACCACCAATTTCACCACTTTGCATTTTGCACACCAATTCTTGCTCCAAACATGAAACCACCATAAAAACCATCCACGCACCCTTAAAATCATCATTTGAAGCTATACCAACAATTAGTTTCATCAAAAACACCATAAATCTAAAAGTTAACTTCTCACACATTCAAGTTTGACTTTTATGCACATTTCATGCCAAATCACTACTCAAGCCATTTTCCATCATTGTGACACTTTGAACACCTTCCATTATAGTCACAGTAGCTGTTAATAACCTCAAACAACAACTAGAAGTCCATTTGCTCAAACTGTCCTCAAAAACCAATTGTTGCCTCAAAAGGAAGAAAACCCACAAGCTTACTCAAAGGGAGGGAATTCTTGCTTTTTGCTGCTAACTTGTTGAGAGGGATCTACAAGAGGTTGGTGCCTTTAAATTCTCTCCTTTATATGCATAAATTTCATGAAAACATGTTTTGAGTATTGCTTGTCCGCATGTATTTGAAATATTGGTTTATTATTGTAATGATGAATCTGTTGTCATTTAATGAGCAACATTGTCATGTTGGCTGCTGCAAGTTACAACCATATGAAAAGCATACTTTTGAGTGTGTTGATGTTTAACTTTGGTAATGTTAGTGTAGGACAGTTTACGTAAGTGTTTGCTTTGGTCGTAACCATTTACCTTGATTGAAATGATTGATATCATAACATCTTAATGTTTGCTTTGGTCGTAACCATTTACCTTGATTGAAATCATTGATATCGTAATATCTTAATGTTTGCTTTGGTCGTAACCAGTTACCATGATTGAAATCATTGATATCGTAATATCTTAATGTTTGCTTTGGTCGTAACCAGTTACCTTGATTGAAATCATTGATATTGTAATATCTTAATATATGCTTTGGTCGTAACCATTTACCTTGGTTGTAATCATTGATATCGTAATATCTTGATGTTTGCTTTGGTCGTAACCATTTACCTTAATTGAAATCATTGATATTGTAAAATCTTAATGTTTGCCTTGGTTGTAACCATTTACCTTGATTGAAATCATTGATATTGTAATATCTTAATGTTTGCTTTGGTCGTAACCATTTACCTTGATTGAAATCATTGATATTGTAATATCTTAATGTTTGCTTTGGTCGTAACCATTTACCTTTATTGAAATCATTGGTATTTTAATATCTTAATATATGCTTTGGTCGTAACCATTTACCTTGATTGTAATCATTGATATCGTAATATCTTGATGTTTGTTTTGGTTGTAACCATTTACCTTGATTGAAATCATTGATATCGTAAAATCTTAATGTTTGCCTTGGTCGTAACCATTTACCTTGATTGAAATCATTAATATTATAATATCTTAATATATGCTTTGGTCGTAACCATTTACCTTGACTGAAATCATTGATATCATAATATCTTGATGTTTGCTTTGGTCGTAACCATTTACCTTGATTGAAATCATTGGTATTGTAATATCTTAATATATGCTTTGGTTGTAACCATTTATCTTGATTAAAATCATTGATTGATATTGTAATATCTTAATTGTTTGCATTGGTTGTAACCATTCATCCTGATTGAAATCCTTTTTTATTGTAATATGCTTGCTTATTCTTGGTTGTAACCATATCTCTTGTATTCATTATGATTGAATGATTATTGCTTTGTTAAGTTTATTTCCCCAAGTGATGAAACTCTTTAGTTCTCATCCAGGTCGCCGCATCTTTCCCCTTCCAAAGGAAAGTCTCTCTATTGACCTTTGGGTCATAGATAGCTCATTGACTTGATAGTTCTGGATAGAACCTTCCCTCAACCTTCTTTTTGGTCAGGATAGAACTACATGGACTTAAAACTCATAGGTCTGGATAGAACCTTTTTCCTTCTTTTAGTCTGGAAAGAACCAATTGACCCCCGTTCTTCGGTTTAGCCCGAACTACGGCCGCTCTGATTTCTTATTGGATAATGAGAATACGTAGGCACAAGATGCGATATCTTGACGAGCAACTTTTCTTTTGGTCTGGACAGAACCAATCAACCTTCCAACCTTCCTTTTGGTCTAGATAGAGCCAATCAACCTTCCAACCTTCCTTTTGGTCTAGATAGAACTAATAAACCTTCCAACCTTCCTTTTGGTCTGGATAGAACCAATCAACCTTCCTTTTGGTCTGGATAGAACCAATCAACCTTTCAACCTTCCTTTTGGTCTGGATAGAACCAATTGGGCATACCCGTTAGGCTTGGGTAGAGCCTTTTCCCTCACCTTTTAGTCTAGATAGAACCAATTGGTCTTACAACGTAGAATTAGGTAGAGTTTTGTTAACTCTATGTAAGAATCATGGAGATGATTACTTACTCCCCTTTCTCGAGTGTTCAATATATATCTAGAGAGTTTTCTTAAACTCTACACAAGCATTGTAATGTTTGTTCCCCTCTAAACCTTGATCATAATCAAGTGTTCTTCATCCCTAGTGAGGTGAACTACGATTGCTCTGATTCTATCATAGTAAGGATACGTAGGCAGAAGATGCGATATCTTTGTGAGCAAATTTAGAAACTATCCTTAGGTCTTTACCTACACCTACACCTTATACCCAATCCCAAACCATAGCAAACATTTAGCAAGCATAGCAGGCAAAAAAACAAAAGGTTCCTGTAGAGTACTACAGATGTTTAGGATGTGAAATACCTACCCTAGGCATAACCAACCCCCGATCTCTTAGCATTGTTGTTACATCGCGAAAAGGGTTTTTCTTTATTTAACCTTTCCTTTGGATAAATCAAAGTCTGGTTGTGTATTTTAAGAATTAAGATTCAAGTTAATCAATAGCTTGATATCACGATTCTCACTGCAACAATGGCCCATTGGCCTTAATGCTAATCCAATGGAGAATTCCTTCCAGAAAGTGCTCAAAAACAATGGGTCACGGTCCGAGATTATTGACTTAAGAATTCCATAGAAGCAGAAGATTTCAACAGCAAAGCGTGAAGCAAGGTCCTTAGCAGAAAATTTTGAGGGCAAGGGGAGGAAATGCACATATTTGGTCAGTCGGTCGTAGATGACCCAAATGGTTGTGTGACCGAAAGAGTTCAGCAGATGCGTGATGAAGTCCAATGTGAGTTCTTCCCACACTTTCTGAGGTATGGGTAGAGGTTGTAACAGTCATTTCTTCTTCTGAGTTTGATATTTATTGTGTTGGCAAATGGAAAAATGTTTAACCATGGTTTTTACTGCTAGGGAAAGACTAGGCCAGCAGAAAGACAACCTGATACGAGCTAATGTGGCCTTGACACCCGAGTGACCTGCAAAAGGAGTGGCATGATAATCGTTGAAAATGTTGTGGTGGAGCTGTGAAACATCAGGTATGAAGATTTTGTCTTTGTAATAAAGGTGTCCATTCATTAACTTATACAATGTGTTGTTAATATCCTTTTCTTTGAGATGTTGAACTAATTGTTGACCTGCACTATCTATTGCATAAAACTAGCGAAGAGTTGTTATAAGGCTTGGAACAGGGGAGGACAATGCTAGCAATTGGGGTTCATCAGAGCAGTATTCTTGACTCAATGCATCAGTAACAAGATTTGATCTTCTAGGCTTGTAAGTGATATCAAAATTAAACCCTTGTAATTTAGAGGCCCATTTTTGTTGTTTAGGGGTCTGAATCTTCTGCATAAGGAGATTTTTGAGGCTTTTTTAGTCTATTTAAATCTGAAATGTTTGACCAATGAGATACTGACACCATTTTTTTACAGCTTCAGTAACGGCAAACATTTCTCGCACATAAATGGACGCAACCTGCATTCTTGGGCACATTTTCTAGCTGAAGAACACAATAGGATGGCCGTCCTTTGACAAAACAACACCGATCCCTACACCAGAAGCATCAGTTTCTATGATAAAAGTCTTTGTAAAATCTGGTAGAACCATGACCGACATGTCTGTCATATGTTTTAACTCTGTAAAGGCCATAGTTGCCTCTGTACTCCATGTAAATTTAGTGGATTTCAACAAGTCGGTGAGAGGAGCGGCGAGTGAGCCATATTTACATATAAATCGATGATAGAAACCTGTGAGGCCCAAAAATCTACGGAGAGTCGTGAGAGAATGAGGTGGAGGAAAATCCAAAATGGCTTTGACTTTATCTGGGCCGGGTGCAACACCACCCACATAAATGACATGACCCAAATAATCCATTTGTTTTGCTGCAAAAACACATTTAGACAATTTCACAAAAAAAGAATGGGACTTCAACAAGTCAAACACAATCTGCAAATGAGTTAAATGATCCCTGAAATTAGAACTATAAATCAAAATGTCGTCCAAAAAACTAAAACAAAACGCCTTAGGTAAGGTCGTAGTAAATCGTTCATTGCGAATTGGAAAGTTGAAGGGGTGTTGGTAAGTCCAAAGGGCATAACTGAAAATTCGTACTGCCCGTCAAAAGTTCGAAAAGCTGTTTTGTACGTATCTTCTAATGCCACACGAACCTGATGGTAGCTAGAGTGTAGGTCTATCTTGGAGAAAATTTTTGCTTAGCCAAGCTCGTCTAACAATTCATCAATAGTGGGGATTAGGATTCGATCTTTGATAGTTACATCATTGAGTGCTTTGTAATCGACACAAAAACGCCCTGTACCATCCTTTTTTTGACGAGGAGTACAAGGGATGAAAATGGGCTATAATTAGGGATAATAGTGCCATCTTTCAGCATTTCCTTGATGATGGATGTCATGGCATCTTTCTGTGAGTATGGGTAGCGATAAGGTTTGACATTGATAGGTAGGGTGTTTGGTAAAAGGGGTATGTGATGGTCGTGAGGTCTAGGGGGTTGAATACCACATGGGCATTGGAAAATGGATTGGTATGAAATTAGAAGTGTTGCAAGGTCAGGGTGTAGGTGTGGTGTTGTTGTGTCTAGTGGAAGTGTGTTAGGGGTCTCTGAAAAAGGAGTTTGGTCTATGGGATCCATGATCATTAGATGGAAAGGTGAGACAAAATCCGTATGAATGAGATAGAAAAATCCTTTTAAGGTGATAGACTTGTCTTTGTGTGTAAAAGTGATAGAAGGGATAGAAAAATTGCTTGGATGGGTCCCAAGGTCCGCAGCCAAGCCATTCTCAAGACCACATTCGCGCCTTCGTTAGGAAGCAAATAAAATTGGAGGTTGAAAGGTCTGTTTTGAAGGATAAATTAAATATTATTACAAATACCTTCACATTATAGGTGGGATCCGTTGCCTACCATAACCGAGAATTTGTTGATCGGGGATGTCAAGATATTCAGGTGGCGGGCAATGCGGGGCTGCATGATATTATGAGTGATATCGGTATCTATTAGGACCATAACTGACAAACCACCAATCAAGCCCTTGAATTTTAGTGTTTGAGAGGAGAATTGTCCTGTTAGAGCTTGGGTATAGAGCTGAAAATAAGTGTCAGCGAGGTGTATTGGATCAAATCCGGGTTCAATGATGCTGGTCGCTTGCTCCTCCTCAATAGAGTCGTCATCGGTTAGGAGAATTAGAAATCTGCTGGTAGCACATTTATGTCCCAGAATGAATTTGTCGTCGCAACTAAAACATAAGCCTAGGGCCCGTCTCTTCTGTAATTGGGCTTGTGATAGCCGTGTGATGGGCAGCTTAGATGGTATAGAAGTGGCTTGGGGTTTTGGTGGAGTAGGAACTTGTGGTTGGGATTGGCTGGTGGGCCTATAGTAGTAGGGTGGGAGGGGGGGTTTGAAGGGTTTGGGTGAGCCACTTGTTTTCAAGATATCGGCTTAGCGGGCTTCTTCCTTTGATTTTTTTCCTTTTTTCTTTGTCTTCTTTCTTTGAAATAAATTGTGTGACACTGGCTTGTCTGACTTGTTGAAGGGATTGTGACTGTTTCACTCCTTGGAAATGGATAACCACTGTGGTTTTTTAGTCACGACCTCTAGAGGTGTAATTGGTCCTCGAACGGGAACACTCCTTTTGCAATTTGGACGCTCGGTCAAATTAACTGACACCTACCCTGCCCCAGGTTAAGATTGATAGTTTTTTGTTTTTCAGAAAGAAACTCCTACTACTAGGCTCAAAGGGGTTGACAAGGGATTATCTTCCTTATATCTCCGGTGTTTAGGAATTTGAAACAATGCCCGTACATCATCAGCAGGTTTTATTCAAAAGCATACGATCGGAAGCTTGTGCGTCTTTCAATTTCGTCATCCTCCCCTGATTCCACTTAAACAAGCGTTTGATATCAATAAAAGCAAGCATATTAGTGAACACAAATGGATTTAATCAAAAACATGCATATTAATTTCATTATCAATATCAATTGAAAACAAACAAGTTTTACAAATGAAATTTGCACTTAAACAGAAAAGAAACTACAAATGCAAAAATGACATGATAAAACAGATCGTCAGTCTCGGGGAACCGAGCTTTCAAATCTTGACTTGCTGTTGAATCAACCATCCTCAGAATTACTCGTCAATGTTAATCTGATACTCTTCTGAACCTCTTCCATCGGTAAATTCTTCAACAACATTAATCGCTAAACCCACATGGCTGGACGAAGGAAGATTGTTGATCTGGATACCCTGAGGTATGATTGAGAACATGTTAGAGTCAAGCAGAGTATGAATCTTGATCCTCAGCACCTTACAACCTTCAGTTGAATGCCCCTGTGCCCCAGCATGTTACTCACAGCGGGCGTTGACATCAAAACCGGGCGGATACGGCGGAATCTCTGGATTAACCTTTTTCAGCACTATCAATCCACCTCTGATCAGACCTGGCAGCATTTGACTGTACGACACTGGCGGCTGGGTGAAATTCCTTTGTGGCTTCCTTGGTCTTTGTCGGGCGTGCTGTCGCGGCTGATGACGGTACGATCGTTGACTCTGGAGGGGAAATGATATCTGATGCACAGACCCAATGGATTTTTGACTCTAAACAGTTGAAACATCTGAAGACTGAGTCTGAGATATCAGGGACTCCCTTTGTTCACATACTTTCATCCTCAGGCTTGGCCTAGGAATAGGAAACAGCTGTGGGCACGAAGATTCTACAGTCATAAATTGCAAGACACGCACTTGACCCGATGCAGCTTTAGGAGAAATAAGAGGAACAACCACCTCTTTTGCAATGAATGGACCAAAACCACCTGGTACACTTACGCCGCCAAACGCGAATTAAATTAGAAAACGGACACGCATGTGTAACACGGTGGGAGAACTGACTTTAAACAATGTTGCGGATAGCAAGAGTCGCCACCGACTTTTATTTTATCCATAAGGAAAGGTTATAAAAGAACAGGAAAGACCTTAGAGAATATTTTGGGTCCGGGGGGTAGGTTATGAAAAGGGAAGGTATTAGCATCCTTTTCATCCATGGTTATCCATGGGCTCTTAGGTACTTAAGCTCACTTTTGAATTGTTTTGAAATTGTAGTGTGTGAATAGAAAATTTTCAGAATAGTTAATAAATAATCCATGTAAGGATGTGTTAAGAACTTGTTTGAAAACTTGTTGAAAATTTGTTTAAGTGCGAAACAGTTTTGAAGTGAGCAAGCACCTAAGAGTAACCTACCCTAATGTTTAAAGGTCTTTCTTATTCTTCATTCTTTCCTTTAGTAAGACTATCCCTACTATAATGGAGTAGGTAGTCCTTACTTTGGATGTTAAGGGATATGTGAGGGACAATTTGACTTTGAAGGCCATTGTGGGATGTAATAAGCACATATAAGGGACCATCATCATTTTTCGAAAGGGACTTGATTCGTAAAGGCAACCATAAGGGACTTTGATGATTTTTTTATTTGAGGGACTTGCTTTATACACCCCACTTAACCATTATTCGTAGGCAACTTGAGGGATATCCTTAGGAAGTGAGACGGCGATTAAAATCGACTTACGTGTGTGACGTGTTTATTTTAATTATCTTTATTTAAAAGTGATCTAAATTTATTTTAATATTACATACATGTTGTTACACCCCATAATTACTAACCATAATAATAATTAAATAATTAAACAACTTTACATCCAAGAAACAATTACAAAATAATAAGCAAAATAATTAAATAGCAAAGATAAATAAAATATAAATAAGCAATAATAAATAATAAAGGGGATTAATTCTAAGTTTACTCGGCAAGACATCGCATCTTGTGCCTACGTATCCTTACGGGAGTGGAATCAGAGTAATCGTAGTTCACCTCAATAGGGAGGTTAGAAACTTCTTGACTGTGGTCAAGGTCTCAAGGGGAATAAACGCATCTTAAGGACACGCTTACGTGGAGTGTAGAAACTCCAAATCTCTACGTTGAAATGTTAAGTTGTAATTAGGGTTAAATTAGGGATTCCACGGCGGGAAACCCTAAAATGAGCGCGGCGGCTCTTTGACCTAATGCTAAGGGTAAAATTGTAATTTTGCCTGCGGCGAGGCATTTGTGAAAATTAGGGTTTGTAGTTTGTAGTTTTGAGGATTTGAAATTAAATGTGTGAAGTTTTACGGACTATTGGCGCGACGGCCAAACAGTTAAACCTAACCTTCGGATGTGTGCAATGTGACAGAAATAATAGTAAACGCGTGAGATAATTGAATCATGCAAACAGAGAGATAATGTCATAATTTAAACCATGCAAGCAGAAATTTAAAGGCAGAATTTAAAGAGCGATTGTTAAGTTCGCGAGGTTACATGAGAGGAGCAGATACAATATGATAATGAAATTTGAATTGAACAATAATAAAATAAAATAAATAACGGTTCTAGTTATTATTTTTAAAAAAAAAGATTTTAGTTATTATTTTAAATTTATCTAAAAAAAAGTTTTTCTTAAAAATAATAGGTTTTCATATTAATTTGGAAAAGATGTTAATGTTATTTATTTTAAAAAACAGATTTTTATATTATAACAAATTTTAATAAATTAATGATAACAATAATAATAATAATGGTAATAATAATGATAATAATGATAATAATAATAAATAATGATAATAATAATAATAATAATAATAATAATAATAATAATAATAAAGCAATAATGAATTTTAAATGTGCCAAATAACCCAACAATGTTGCTAACGCAGAAATGCGCTCATCGCAACCAGATCTAAATCGGACGAAACAAAATTTATCGCAAAGAAAAAGAAATTAAGCAAAAAATAGTATTATTGCTCACACAAAAATGCGATCATCGCAACCAGATCGAACTAACACAAATGTCACGCGTCATGCACACAAATGTGCAAACATCGTATCGACATAATTCGATCAAAAATCTTATATATATAAACTCTAACAATTTAAAAATTATATATATATAAACGTAACAGTAATAGATAAAGAAAAAGAAATAACGGTAATAGATGAAGAAAAAGAAATAACGGTAAAAGATGAAGAAAAAGAAACAACAGTAATAGATGAAGGAAAAGAAATAACGGTAAACGATGAAGAAAAAGAAACAATAGTAATGGATGAAGAAGAAAACTAAATAACGGCAAACGGCACTCACTCCTCTTAGGTTTTTTTCCTTCTCTCCTTTTTTCCAACAAGGCAACACATGTATATATAGGGAACAAATTAGGGTTAACACCAAATTGTCAATAATGTCCCTAAAGCCCATTTTAAAGCCCAAACTAAATAATTAGTTAAGAAAAAATAAAATTTAAATAATTTAAAATAATTAAAATAAACTTAAAATAAAAAATAATAATCCTATTGATTCCTAAAATAAAAAATATTATAAAAAGAACAAAATTTTTTCAATATTTTTTATTTTATGATTTTTTGGATATTTTTATGAATAATTTAGAAAAAAGTGAAAAAAATAATATTTTAAAAAATGATTTAATTAAAATACGAAAATAATAATTAAATAATAATAAAAAACTATTTTTGTTATTTTTTTAATGAAAGATAGAAAAATTTAGAGTAAAAATAATAAAAGACAAAAAAAATGACAAAGGTGAGATTCGAACTCTCAACCTCTCACACTCATAACTCCTTACACATGTCCTCCTGCCAATTGTGCCATTTTTACTTTTTAGAAAAAAAATGCATGCCATATGATATTTACCTGGAAAAAGTCAAACGACCACACAAATTTGTTAGTAATTGATTAAATGCAATGAAATGCGACGACAAATCTTAGGGCAAAATTTGGGGTATTACAGTTATTATGATAATATTTCTCACCCAACCTCTCTTTGATGTTGGCAAAAAAAAAATCATGAAGTTTGACTTTGGTTTGACCACAGTTGACCTCAGTTTGACCTTTTAACTGCATTGACTGCTTTTGACTTATCTGATCATCTGACTGAGCAAACTTTTGAGAAAAGTCTTGAAACTTGACATGGGGGTTCTTATACACATATAAGATGTTATGAAGCTCACTTGAAGTCTTGGAAGTCCATTTAGCCTGATTAAAGTCAAAACCCTAGTTTTGGATGCACTGCTTAGGAGGTGCATTGTCTGAGGGAATTGTCAACTCTTCTGACCAATTGTGAATTTTGTGAACCTTGTGAACCTTCTTGGAACACAAAGTCTTGTATTGTGAGGGCAAATTTTGGGGTGCAACAGCTGCCCCTGTTCAATTTTCTGAAACCTGAGGGGTTAGATTGGTATATTTGCCAGTCGTAACCTGGAAGGTTGAAGGGGATTGAACACAAAAGCCCAAAAATTTGCACTCACCAGTGCATGGAGTGATATTGATGGTTGGTTGAACATGATTGAGTGGGCTTAAAGATGCCACTAGGGGAAAGTTCTTCAGTAGTATAATGAGAACTGTCAGGAGTCTGGAGTAATACTGATGTAACAGCATGTCTTCATGAGGATAGAGCAATCAATAATGATAACCCTAAAGCAGTCTTGAAGTGATAAATCTGACCTCAGGAGGATAGAGCAATCAATAGCTCTAAAGCAGTCTTGAAGTAATAATGGCATCAGGAGGATAGAGCAATCAATAGCTCTAAAGCAGTCTTGAAATAATAATGTGATATGTCTTCAGGAGGATAGAGCAATCAATAGCTCTAAAGCAGTCTTGAAGTAATGATTTCAGGAGGATAGAGCAATGGATAGCTCTAAAGCAGTCTTGAAATAATAATGTAATTTCAGGAGGATAGAGCAATGGATAACTCTAAAGCAGTCTTGAAATAATTAGATGGCTTCAGGAGGATAGAGCAATGAATAGCTCTAAAGCAGTCTTGAAGTAGTAATATGACCTCATGAGGATAGAGGAATGAATAGCTCTAAAGCAGTCTTGAAGTAATAGGATGATTTCAGGAGGATAGAGCAATCAGTAGCTCTAAAGCAGTCTTGAAGTCATGAGAGGCTATCAGGAGGATAAAATAACCCTGAGGTTACAATAAAGCAGTCCCAAAGTAATAAGAAGCTCATCAGGAGGATAAAGTAACCCTGAGGTTACAATAAAGCAGTCCCAAAGATCATAAGATTGTTTGTTGGATAATTAACCTGAAAACAAGGTAGCATTCTGCATAACAACATTAGTTTATGCTTTATGTATGCATGTATGACATGATGCACTTAGGTAATGTACTATAGACATATATGTTATGGTATGATGTAAATGATGTATGTATGCTATGACACTGCTGGAAGTGTCTGGATATCCTTGTATAACAACTGCTGGCCAAGGAAAATAAATCCCGATTCGTTGTTGAAGAATATATAACCCTCCGTCTGCTGGGGATAACAAGGTATAGATAACCTCCCGTTGTTGGGGATAACAAGGTATAGATAACCTCTCGTTGTTGGGGATAGTAGGGTATAGATAACCTTCGTTTTCGTTTGATAGTAGGATAAGTATAACATCCCGTCTTCGTTCATCGTGCCCTTATTGGAAAGTAATTTCCCGTATATCCGTATGAGGATAAAAGAGATGGATATAAATTCCAGGGGAGATTAGACTTTGTGAAAATGGATTAGTCCTACTGATGGTTTGTAACTGTCTTGTAAAGATGAACCGGCGAAGCTTCGTTGAAATCCTTCCCTCGTTCGTCCTTAGTAAATACTATTACTGCATTTTCATGCATTTCTGGTAAACATCAATCATATTAAAAGCATACATGCGTTTCTGGTAAACATCAATCATATTCAAAGGCATACACACATTCAAACACAACCAATGGACGTTTCGCTTATGTAAATAGGGTAAAAGTGAATCTGGATTCAAAAGATGGAATTTATTTATATCAAAAGTGACCCATACATGGGTAAGTTTGTACAAGGAGACATAAACCCTAGTAAGAGAATTTTGTCATGAAGTTTTACAAAAAGAATCAGCTATGTGGGAAATAATCCTATTGAGTTTCAATTCTACTATTGCCACTCAAGTATCTCATCTTCTTGCTGTTGAGACGGAAACGATTGGATTGAGCTTTATCTGTTTGAGCTTGAGTAAGTAGTACAACTGGTTGCAGTTTCATGAGTGATCCAAACGAGACATAGTCATACGCTCTAATCCCTAACTTTTGCCTGGATTGCCCTTTCAGGTTTTCAATCCACCGGGATACCCTTTTTTGCCCAAGCCGCCTTTTCAGGTTTTCGACTTGCCGGGTGTACATCTTTTTATATATATATATCCCTAATTTTTGCCCAAACCCTTTTGGTTTGCCGGGATGCCCTTATTTTTGCCTAGGCCTGTCAACCTAGCGGGTCTCTTTTTATGCGTAGTATTTTTTAACTATGTCTGCGTTTACAGGTTGTGGGAAGTCTTAACCATCCATTGTAGTCAGTATCATGGCACCTCCTGAGAACACTGTCTTGACTACAAATGGTCCCTCATATGTTGGAGTCCACTTGCCCCTAGGATCACCCTGTGGTAATATGATACGCTTGATTACCAAGTCACCAGCCTGATATACCTTTGGCTTAACCTTCTTGTTAAAAGCTTTGATCATCCGTTTCTGGTACATCTGGCCATGACAAACTGCTGCTAACCTTTTCTCATCAATCAAGTTTATCTGGTCAAGTCGAGTCTGAATCCACTCATCTTCATCCAAGCCTGCATCCTTCATAATTCTCAAGGAGGGGATCTGAACTTCAATAGGCAGAACTGCTTCCATACCATAGACTAAGGAGAATGGGGTTGCCCCTGTTGAAGTACGTATTGTAGTACGATAACCATGCAGAGCAAATGGTAACATCTCGTGCCAATCCTTGTAAGTAACAGTCATCTTCTGTACAATCTTCTTAATGTTCTTATTAGCAGCTTCAACTGCCCCATTCATCTTTGGACGATACGGAGAAGAGTTGTGATGCTTAATCTTGAACTGCGTACAGAGATCAGTAATCATAGTGTTGTTCAGATTAGAGCCATTGTCAGTGATAATCCTTTCAGGGATACCATACCTACATATGAGATTATTCTTAATGAACCGAGCCACAACATTCTTAGTCACAGATGCAAATGAAGCTGCCTCTACCCACTTCGTGAAGTAATCAATAGCAACCAGGATGAAACGATGCCCATTAGAAGCAGTAGGCTTGATCTCACCAATCATATCAATGCCCCACATGGCAAAGGGCCAAGGAGCATTCAACACATTCAATGGAGATGGAGGTACATGTACTTTATCAGCATAGATTTGACATTTGTGACATGTTCTGGAGTGTTGATAGCAATCAGCTTCCATGGTAGACCAATAGTAACCTGCTCTCAAAATCTTCTTTGCCATGGTATGACAACTAGAATGAGTGCCAAAGGTCCCATCATGCATCTCTTCCATAATTTCTGTAGCTTCCTTCTTATCCACACAACGAAGCATAGTTGAATCATGATTACGCTTATACAGAATGCCATTACTCAGAAAGAACTTAGCAGAAAACCTTCTCAGGAACTTCCTATCTTTGACAGATGCCCCTTCAGGGAACTCCTGAGCTTCAAGATAGTTTTTCACTTCATAGAACCAAGGCTTCTCCTCTGCCCCTTCAGTGTCAATCTCATTGCAGTATGCGGGCTTCTCAAATCTATCAATGGTAATCTTGGGAGCTTCATCATCCCAGCTGATCTCAAACATAGATGCCATGGTGGCCAATGCGTCTGCCAACTGATTCTCTCTTCGTGGAATATGTCCAAAAGTAATCACTTTGAAATGTGGGATCAAAGACAACACATGTTCTCTGTAAGGAATGAGATTATCATGCTTTGTATCCCAATCTCCTTTAATCTGACTTACTACCAGAGCTGAATCTCCATACACCTCAAGGAACTGAATCTTCATATCAATAGCAACTTGCATACCCATGATACATGCCTCATACTCAGCCATGTTATTGGTACAATAGAAACAAAGTCTGGCAGTAATCGGGGTATGACAACCTTCAGGGGAACTAATCACAACACCAACATCATTACCATGTGCATTGGAGGCACCATCAAAAACCATAGTCCATCGGGATCCTTGTTCAGGTTCGTCATATTGTCCAGGTTCTTTGGTAACAGACATAATGTCTTCATCAGGGAACTCAAAATTCATTGACTGGTAATCATCTACTGCTTGATGAGCCAAATGATCAGCAACAACACTCCCCTTAATGGCCTTCTGAGTGGTATACTGTATATCATATTCCGTCAAGATCATTTGCTATCTTGCAATTCTTCCGGAGAGAGCAGGTTTCTCAAATATGTACTTGATTGGATCCATCTTCGAAATCAACAAGGTAGTATGGGTCAACATATACTGTCTTAGTCGGCGAGCAGCCCATGCCAAAGCGCAGCAAGTTTTCTCGAGCAGTGAGTATCTTGTTTCACAGTCGGTAAACTTTTTGCTAAGGTAGTATATTGCCTGCTCTTTTCGACCAGACTCGTCATGTTGCCCCAATACACACCCCATTGAGTTGTCTAATACTGTTAAATACATAATCAAGGGTCTTCCATCAACTGGTGGCATTAAAATTGGAGGTTCTAGCAAATATCTCTTGATTTCATCAAAGGCAGTCTGGCACTCATCATTCCATTCCATCACCTGATCTTTCCTCAACAACTTGAAGATTGGCTCACAGATGGTAGTTAATTGGGAAATAAATCTTGCAATGTAGTTCAATCGTCCCAAGAAACCTCTAACCTCCTTCTCAGTACGGGGAGCTGGCATCTCTCGTATAGCTTTCACTTTTGCAGGATCCACTTCAATACCTTTTCCACTGACAATGAAACCCAGGAGCTTTCCAGATCTAACTCCAAAAGTACACTTGTTTGGATTTAATCTCAACCTGTATTTCTTCAACCTCTCAAACAACTTGTGCAGATGATCAAGATGTTGTTCTTCATTCTGAGACCTGGCTATCATATCATCCACATATACCTCTATCTCATGATGAATCATATCATGAAACAAAGCCACCATAGCACGCTGATATGTTGCCCCTGCATTCTTCAAACCAAATGGCATTACCTTATAGCAAAAGGTGCCCCACTGTGTCACAAATGTAGTCTTCTCCATATCTTCAGGTGCCATCTTGATTTGATTGTAACCAGAGAAACCATCCATAAAAGAGAATACCTTATGCTGAGCAGTGTTGTCTACCAGAATATCAATATGAGGAAGTGGAAAGTCATCTTTAGGGCTAGCCTTGTTCAGATCTCTGTAGTCTACACACATACGTACCTTACCATCTTTCTTAGGAACTGGTACCACATTTGCAACCCACTGAGGATAAGAAGTTACGGCCAAGAACCCTGTATTGAACTGTTTCATTACCTCTGCTTTGATCTTTTCTGACATTTCAGGACGCATACGACGGACCTTCTGCTTCTTTGGACGACAATCTTCTTTCACTGGCAAACGGTGAACCACAATGTCTGTATCCAACCCTGGCATATCTTCATAAGACCAAGCAAAGATCTCCACATAGTCACGTAGCATCTGAATCAACCTGCTCTTGACACTGTCCTCTAAATCAGCCCCTATCTTGACCTCTTTTCTGTTTTCTTCAGTTCCCAGATTCACAACTTCGACTGGCTCTTCATGTGGCTGTATGGCTTTCTCTTCTTGTTGTAACAACCTAGCAAGCTCTACAGGTATTTCACAATCGTCCTCGTTTCCGTCTTCAGTTTGATAGATCGGATTCTCGAAATTGTAATTGGCAATAGTAGAACTGTTATCAACTGGATCTAGAGTGGATGAGGATCTGCATTTTAGTGACGTGGGTGTGTGTAAGAACACATAGCTGATAAAGCAAAAATAAAAGAAAAAGAAAGACAAGGAACACAATATTTACGAAAACGAAACGTCCACTGATTTTATTGAATGAAGTATGCAAATGAAATGACAACCCGTAACAAGCACACCATTGTGCCCCGGGTAAGGCACATGGCTTGAAAGTTTTAATTGTTCCAGAAATTATAAATTTAAAAACATAACACAGTAATAGTATTTACTCCTGACTAAAGGAGATAGGGATAACATCTTCAGCTGTCCAATTATTGAGTCCAGCACCCACAGTAGGAAAAATCCATGCCTCCAAGTTGTGGTCTTCATCTTGATCTCCCACAGCATTGATAACCCCTTGATTGGTGATACGAACAGCACGGGCACGACGGACAGCCTTCTGGGACTCTGCAGTGAAACCCAAACCAAACTTGTCAGACTTGTATGGAATATCAGGAAGCTGACCCCAAATAGTACAACCACCTTCTTCCACCACAGCTTTTGCATCATTGAGGGAGGCCATTGCCATTGTTGGAGGGTTTCTGATGACCACAGGAACCTTCTTCACAGCAGGAGGAGTCACACAATCCTTAACAGCCCAGGGAACCACTTCAAATGACTGACATGGAGTTTCAATGTATTCACCTTCTACTTCTAGATACTTGAAAGTGTTTACATGGCTGACAAAGTATTCTTCCTCTCCAAAGACAGTAACAACTTTTCCATTCACCGGATATCTCAACTTTTGATGTAATGTGGAGGTCACAGCACCTGCCCCATGGATCCAGGGACGACCAAGCAGACATGAGTACGAAGGACGAATATCCATCACATAGAATGTAGCGGTAAACACCTGAGAGCCAACCTTGATTGGAAGATCAATTTCCCCATGCACTACTCTTCTAGAACCATCAAAAGCCTTTACCACAATATTACTGGGCTTCAATACCGTATCTTTAGGACTCAGCTTGTTCAGGACTTCCTTAACTGATTGTTCAAGAGCCATTGCTGAAATAAACAGCGAGAAGATGAGAACCCTGTGCACAATTATAAACCTGTGATGCAATGATATGGGAATGCATATGCAATGTTTTCAAGGACCGCAGGATTTAAATTTGCTTAAACAAACAAGAAAGTAACTTTTTATTAGTAATAACTTGTTTTGCCTTTTAGGCTTACAAAAAATGAAAACGAAATAAGTACAAAAGATGGGGTTTTAAGTCTCCCATGGACGTTTCCTCTTTGTGTTGAGGTATGAGTTGAGGTTTCGTTCCTCATGAAGTAGCTTTGTTAGCTCTAGGATCCTTGCTTGGCTTGCTTTGTAATGAGCCTCGAAAGCATCCCTTTGCTCTTTCAGTTGGATCCATGATCTCTGCAAGTCTTCCATATCAGTAGGCAGGTCTGGGTGAAGGATGGTATAAGCTGTGTCTCCTTCAGCAACAGGTTCCATGGTAACTGGTAGGACGGCAGGATATGGCATCATGAGTGTCTGAGCACGAGATCGTACCCATCTGAGATAAGCCTCCATAGGAATAGTGTACTTAGGCTCCAGTGTCTTGCTGTCAATCCTGTTTACCTTTCCCCAAGCTCGGATGAATCTCTGACGGTAACCCTGAAGATCGTTGTCGTAATCAAACACAATGCCCTGAATCATCATGTCATGTGGACCATCGCTCCGGGCGTAACCAAACTGTCGTAAAGCTAGAGATGGGTTGTAGGTGATGCCTCCTCTTATGCCTAGAAGTGGCACATTAGGAAACTCCCCACAACGGTCAATGATGGTGACATTCTCCATAGATCTGGAGCACCAATGGATGTCTGAGTGAGAAAGTGACATGATCCTCTTGGACCATCTGAACCCTTGCTCATTCTTCATTACTGAGCGAGGAAGGTGATAAATAAACCACCTAGAAAGTAAAGGTATGCAGCACATCAAAGTTCCTCTTGCCCTTGTAGTACGGGTGTGAAGAGAATGTAGGATGTCTCCAAGTAAGGTAGGCACTGGATTGTGACTCAGGAATATGTTGATGGCATGAACGTCTATGAACTGATCAGGATTGGGGAACAACACTAAGCCATAAATCAATAAGGCTAAGATCTCCTCAACAGCATCGTAGCTCATAGCCTTCAAGAACATTTGAGCTTTATCCACTAATACCTTGGCAAGAATACCTTTAACTCCACTTCTCGTCTCTAGAACAATGTCAGACTTCTTCAGATGTAGAGCTGCAGCAATAACTTCTGGTTTAAGCTCCTTCTCTAAGCCTGTGAATGGCTTCTGATCAAGAACAGGTATACCCAGAAGTTTAGAGAACTCCTCCATGGTTGGAACCAGCTGATAATCAGGAAATGTAAAGCAATGGTGCTTAGGGTCAAAGAACTGAAACAGCACACTCATCATGTCTTCACTGAACCCTGAAGTAACTAGATCCAATAAGTGACCATGTCTCTTGTTGAACTGGGAATGATCAGGCACTAGGGAAACCAACTCCTTGAGCTTAGCAGGTATCCCTACAAAGTTGATCCTGATGGTGTTTCTACGAGCAGAAGCCATGACCTGCAACAAAGAACAAAGATAAATCCTTTGGTCCTTGAAATGGTTAGGGAAAATGATATGCTTATGATGCATGATGATGTCATGATGTCATGCTCAATCACAAACATGTGGCACACACAAACAAGTCACACCATAGCCTTAGGTTTAAAGGCTTGCATGAGGTTCAAAGGCAAGTACCCTCCCCTGAAGTTAGATGGTTCATCCTGTCCTACCAAAGTAACCAGGTTCTAAGGGATCTCAATATCATTGATCCTTCACAAGGGTGGTTGTTCAGAAGGCAACTTACTTGCCAACCAAAACCCTCCAAGTTTAAGATCTCAATGAGCGTAGTATCGAGTGTCAACCAACTTCAGTCTGCACCAAAGCCGGTTACCTCACTACTTTCTAAAGGCCAAGATGAGTTAACTAGGGTTCTAAAAGTCAGTTAGTGCATTGACAACATATGGCAGCCTCAATATTATCCTCAACTTGACTTAAGGAATATAAGCACCAACCAAGAAGTCGCACTAACTATGGCCACCAGATCAACCGTATCGATATACGTCGTACAGTTTCCTTGGTCTATTGCCATTTACCTAAGGTACACTAGATCCGGGTTAGGACCTTTCACACATAAGAGCACCCCAACAATATAATAATAAAGCAAACAAGGCAAACAATTTAAAGTGATCTTAATTCCTAAGGGTACCCCTCTTAAATAGATCCCCAGCAGAGTCGCCAGTTCTGTAACACGGTGGGAGAACTGACTTTAAACAATGTTGCGGATAGCAAGAGTCGCCACCGACTTTTATTTTATCCATAAGGAAAGGTTATAAAAGAACAGGAAAGACCTTAGAGAATATTTTGGGTCCGGGGGGTAGGTTATGAAAAGGGAAGGTATTAGCATCCTTTTCATCCATGGTTATCCATGGGCTCTTAGGTACTTAAGCTCACTTTTGAATTGTTTTGAAATTGTAGTGTGTGAATAGAAAATTTTCAGAATAGTTAATAAATAATCCATGTAAGGATGTGTTAAGAACTTGTTTGAAAACTTGTTGAAAATTTGTTTAAGTGCGAAACAGTTTTGAAGTGAGCAAGCACCTAAGAGTAACCTACCCTAATGTTTAAAGGTCTTTCTTATTCTTCATTCTTTCCTTTAGTAAGACTATCCCTACTATAATGGAGTAGGTAGTCCTTACTTTGGATGTTAAGGGATATGTGAGGGACAATTTGACTTTGAAGGCCATTGTGGGATGTAATAAGCACATATAAGGGACCATCATCATTTTTCGAAAGGGACTTGATTCGTAAAGGCAACCATAAGGGACTTTGATGATTTTTTTATTTGAGGGACTTGCTTTATACACCCCACTTAACCATTATTCGTAGGCAACTTGAGGGATATCCTTAGGAAGTGAGACGGCGATTAAAATCGACTTACGTGTGTGACGTGTTTATTTTAATTATCTTTATTTAAAAGTGATCTAAATTTATTTTAATATTACATACATGTTGTTACACTCCCTAATTACTAACCATAATAATAATTAAATAATTAAACAACTTTACATCCAAGAAACAATTACAAAATAATAAGCAAAATAATTAAATAGCAAAGATAAATAAAATATAAATAAGCAATAATAAATAATAAAGGGGGTTAATTCTAAGTTTACTCGGCAAGACATCGCATCTTGTGCCTACGTATCCTTACGGGAGTGGAATCAGAGTAATCGTAGTTCCCCTCAATAGGGAGGTTAGAAACTTCTTGACTGTGGTCAAGGTCTCAAGGGGAATAAACGCATCTTAAGGACACGCTTACGTGGAGTGTAGAAACTCCAAATCTCTACGTTGAAATGTCAAGTTGTAATTAGGGTTAAATTAGGAATTCCACGGCGGGAAACCCTAAAATGAGCGCGGCGGCTCTTTGACCTAATGCTAAGGGTAAAATTGTAATTTTGCCTGCGGCGAGGCATTTGTGAAAATTAGGGTTTGTAGTTTGTAGTTTTGAGGATTTGAAATTAAATGTGTGAAGTTTTACGGACTATTGGCGCGGCGGCCAAACAGTTAAACCTAACCTTCGGATGTGTGCAATGTGACAGAAATAATAGTAAACGCGTGAGATAATTGAATCATGCAAACAGAGAGATAATGTCATAATTTAAACCATGCAAGCAGAAATTTAAAGGCAGAATTTAAAGAGCGATTGTTAAGTTCGCGAGGTTACATGAGAGGAGCAGATACAATATGATAATGAAATTTGAATTGAACAATAATAAAATAAAATAAATAACGGTTCTAGTTATTATTTTTAAAAAAAAGATTTTAGTTATTTTTTTAAATTTATCTAAAAAAAAGTTTTTCTTAAAAATAATAGGTTTTCATATTAATTTGGAAAAGATGTTAATGTTATTTATTTTAAAAAACAGATTTTTATATTATAACAAATTTTAATAAATTAATGATAACAATAATAATAATAATGGTAATAATAATGATAATAATGATAATAATAATAAATAATGATAATAATAATAATAATAATAATAATAATAATAATAATAATAATAATAATAATAATAATAATAAAGCAATAATGAATTTTAAATGTGCCAAATAACCCAACAATGTTGCTAACGCAGAAATGCGCTCATCGCAACCAGATCTAAATCGGACGAAACAAAATTTATCGCAAAGAAAAAGAAATTAAGCAAAAAATAGTATTATTGCTCACACAAAAATGCGATCATCGCAACCAGATCGAACTAACACAAATGTCACGCGTCATGCACACAAATGTGCAAACATCGTATCGACATAATTCGATCAAAAATCTTATATATATAAACTCTAACAATTTAAAAATTATATATATATAAACGTAACAGTAATAGATAAAGAAAAAGAAATAACGGTAATAGATGAAGAAAAAGAAATAACGGTAAAAGATGAAGAAAAAGAAACAACAGTAATAGATGAAGGAAAAGAAATAACGGTAAACGATGAAGAAAAAGAAACAATAGTAATGGATGAAGAAGAAAACTAAATAACGGCAAACGGCACTCACTCCTCTTAGGTTTTTTTCCTTCTCTCCTTTTTTCCAACAAGGCAACACATGTATATATAGGGAACAAATTAGGGTTAACACCAAATTGTCAATAATGTCCCTAAAGCCCATTTTAAAGCCCAAACTAAATAATTAGTTAAGAAAAAATAAAATTTAAATAATTTAAAATAATTAAAATAAACTTAAAATAAAAACTAATAATCCTATTGATTCCTAAAATAAAAAATATTATAAAAAGAACAAAATTTTTTCAATATTTTTTATTTTATGATTTTTTGGATATTTTTATGAATAATTTAGAAAAAAGTGAAAAAAATAATATTTTAAAAAATGATTTAATTAAAATACGAAAATAATAATTAAATAATAATAAAAAACTATTTTTGTTATTTTTTTAATGAAAGATAGAAAAATTTAGAGTAAAAATAATAAAAGACAAAAAAAATGACAAAGGTGAGATTCGAACTCTCAACCTCTCACACTCATAACTCCTTACACATGTCCTCCTGCCAATTGTGCCATTTTTACTTTTTAGAAAAAAAATGCATGCCATATGATATTTACCTGCAAAAAGTCAAACGACTACACAAATTTGTTAGTAATTGATTAAATGCAATGAAATGCGACGACAAATCTTAGGGCAAAATTTGGGGTATTACAGTTATTATGATAATATTTCTCACCCAACCTCTCTTTGATGTTGGCAAAAAAAAAATCATGAAGTTTGACTTTGGTTTGACCACAGTTGACCTCAGTTTGACCTTTTAACTGCATTGACTGCTTTTGACTTATCTGATCATCTGACTGAGCAAACTTTTGAGAAAAGTCTTGAAACTTGACATGGGGGTTCTTATACACATATAAGATGTTATGAAGCTCACTTGAAGTCTTGGAAGTCCATTTAGCCTGATTAAAGTCAAAACCCTAGTTTTGGATGCACTGCTTAGGAGGTGCATTGTCTGAGGGAATTGTCAACTCTTCTGACCAATTGTGAATTTTGTGAACCTTGTGAACCTTCTTGGAACACAAAGTCTTGTATTGTGAGGGCAAATTTTGGGGTGCAACAGCATGTTGACAAAATCATGATTAAATGATCAAGAACAGCGACATATATCCAAAACAACTCACTCCTAATGCATCATATTGATCTATGAAGATTCGAAGTGAAATGTTATCAAAACAAACATGAAAAACAGCAAAACAGGCCTGCTGGCACAATGTTAATCGATTAACACCAGGGGTTAATCAATTAACCATTGAAAAATGCCCGAAAATTTGAATATTTGTGTTGGTTAATCGATTAACCAATTGGTTAACCGATTAACACTGTGTCAACAGCAGAAAACAACAGTTCAGAAGCACTTTCAGCACATAAGCACTTATCCAATCATTCGGAAAACAGCAGTTCAGAAGCACTTTCAGCATATAAGCAAATCCAAGCAAGAAACCCGGAGATTCTTCAAGATCCAAGTGTGTTCTTGTTGTAGAAGTGATGATCAACCGAAATTAAGCAAGATCCACTCAAATAAGCTATTCCAAACCAACTTCAAAATTCAGATCCAAACTTGTATGAAAATTGGATGAAGAAATTGATTCAATGAGGATGATGGATGAAGGTTTAGCCCTTAGAAATCAGTGATTCCAATGGAGAATCCATTAATTCAAACAAAGAAGAGCTTTGGTGAATGTTTGGGAATGGAGAAGTTGAGAGAAAATTGAGAGAGTGAGAATGAATTCTGAAATGAAATGGAAATTATGAGGATTAGATGTGTGAGGTTTGGAGTAGATCAATTAAATACCCCTTAGACTTGAATCCAAATGAGGCTTGGAGTGTGGTTTGTGAAAATTGCTTTGGAGTGAGGAGTGGAAATTTTGGAGGGAATTTGTAATGATTTGAAAGTTAACCAAAATTCAAAATGGTTCGAGATCCTTCCCTTGGTGTAAAATCAACTCACAAGTGATCAAAATTGGACCCCAAAGTGGCTTGGTTTGAAAATTCCCGTGCAGAGCAGAAGTTTGGACTAGTTAACCGGTTAACCATATGGTTAATCGATTAACACCCTCAAAACTTCAACTTTGACCCGATTTTGACTTGGTTAATCGGTTAACTAATTGGTTAATCGATTAACACCTTTAAAAATTTGAATTTGGCGCCTTTTGGAGGGAAACCTGCACAATTGTCTGTTTTCAATCGTTTTGAGCTCTGTTAAGGTTGAAACTCGCCTTTGAATATTGTCACTGTGAGAACGCTTGATATAGCCTGCATGCTGCTTCTCGAGCTGAAAATAACCCTGTAAAACAAAATAAAATCTACCGCTCGATCGTCGGGCAAAATAAATGTCGGAACTGGTGATGCTTGTTGTTCTGTCTTTTGCGCTAAAAAAAAGAACCCTGAGCCACAGGAAAACCATTATCCCCTTTCTCAAGAACAAATGCTATGATATGCAAATGCAAATGCTAGAACAATGCAGTGAAAACATAAGCCAAGTAAAGAAAGGGTTGGTCAAATTATGGGGTACAACAATATCGTAGGGCAAATCTGATGTCATGACCAATGTCTCAAAATCAGGGGAATAGAAGCAGGAACCAGAACAAGAAAAAATTCCAAAGGCATATGTGTTACTACTGTGGAAGATTTGGGCACTTAAAGACTTTTTGCTTCAGGCTGCATGGATTTCCGAGCCACATGCACCAAGTCAAATCCAAACTGGATGCTCAGATCAAGAAACTCCATCAGGTCAAACCCAAACAGGTTGCTCCTATCAAGAAACGACAATGGGTTGCTACGAATGTAGCTCTAGTAGCTCATACGTCTCTAAGGATGCCAACCAAAGAAGACTTGTATTTTGACAGTGGTTGTTCCAGACATATGACTGGGATAGAAAACCTTTTGGTGAACATCAAACCACATTTTTCGAGTCATGTAACCTTTGGTGATGGAGCTAGAGGAAAAATCAAAGGTATTGGAAAACTAGATTGTCCTGGTGCTCCAAAACTGGATAATGTTATGTTGGTTAAAGGACTGACTATAAATCTTATTAGTATCAGTCAGCTTTGTGACCAAGGGCTCAGTGTCAAATTCACTAAGGGTGAATGTGTTGTCACCAATGAAAAAGATGAGGAAGTCATGAGGGGATCTAGAGCTTAGAATAATTGTTACTTATGGGATCCTACAAGTAACTTCAATATCTGTCCCATGGCCAAAGAAGAAAAGAAGAATCAACTGTGGATTAAAAAGGGTGGACATCTTCAAGGGATGAAAAAAACCATATCCAAGGGAGCAGTAAGGGAAACTCCAAAGGTAATCTCAAATGAAAGAAAAGGTTGTGGTAAATATCAGGTTGGCAGGCAAGATAGCACATTCTAAGAATGGACATCATAGAAATCTAGATCTGTTATACTGGAAGTTGATGGAGTCCATGAAAGATGACCAACATATAGGGAGCAATGTCACTCAGAATGTCATGTCATTGTACTGTTACAATCTTAGTGCCATAAATATGAACCCAATTCAGCCTAATAGAGCCATGTATAGTAATAACAGACATCACTCTAGAAAAGATCGAGTGAAGCTTGAGAACTCTGACCTACCAAGTGCTGACATTTTTACAAGAGATCTTGAGACTGCTCAAACTGAAAAGTCAAGAAGCAAGATGGGGATGTGTCTTAATGAGGAGTTATAGCAATTAATGGTAATAGAGAATTGTAATTTGAAAATTAATCATTTGCTGATTGGTCAAAATATTGAGTTCCCTCCTCTTTTGCAACCATACCTCACTATTACTCAGATCATCCTTCGCTCTTTATCTACTCACCACCCTGTGACCTACCTTCGATTTCCACAACTTCTCTCTTCACATAGAACCGTCACTATTTCTTCTAAGCGTGATACTGCTAATGCTCACCACATGATCATCTCTCTGGATGATGTCCTTGATATTGCTCCTCTCAATATGGTTTCTGGAAATGCTAGTGAAGCCCCAAATTCTGCTACCTGCGTGGACAGGTCTATCAGGGAACTTCTCACCAAGATCCTCTATGGAGGTCACAATGTGCATGGGATCACCACCCCTCTGTCTCGGGTTGATCCATCCCCAATCCCTAGTGAGAACACTAAAGATAATACTGAGTTTCCGTCTACTAATACTAACCCTAACACGTAGAACTTGGAGAATCTTGCCAGCTCTGTGGTGCATGAGGAAGGTAATGATGCTGGCCAAAATGATGATGAAGCCAAGAATACTGATAATGATGATGACATGAATGATGTTCCCAACAATGGTATGGATGTGCCATCAGATGATGAGCTCATCAAGAATGTTGCTCTTGGAATTTCCAAGAGACTTGTGACCAGGAAAGGAAAAGTTGTGGTTGAAGAATCCCCTCTCAAAAGTCAAAAGAAGAGAACTCCTGTTGGCCCCAAGACATGGAGCAAGGTGACTGGTGCATCCAAGAAAAGAAAGTTACCGGTAAAAACTATGAGTCTAATGAGAATGTTGTGAAAGATGTTCCTGACATATCCCATGTAAATAAATCCTCTGCTTAGAAATCTTCTAAACCTGTGCCAGCTGCCCCTCTGACAACATCTCTTTTCATACTATTAACAATGTGACCAAATGGAGATATGTTTATCAAAGGAGAATTTCTCTTGAAAGAGAATTGGGAAAGGATGCCTTGGAAATCAAGGAGGTAATGGACCTAATCAACAAGGCTGGATTGCTCAAGACAGTCACTGGGTTCTCCAAATGCTATGAAGGACTGGTGAAAGAGTTCATTGTAAACATACTTGATTCGATCACAAATAGGATCAGCAAAGAATACATGAAGGTGTTTGTCAGACGGAATTGTGTGAAGTTCTCTCCTGCTGTGATCAACAGATGTTTGGGACGTGCAAATGGTGGTGAGGAAGAATTATTTGCTTCAGACAACCAGGTTTGCAAGATCATCACTGCAAATCAGGTCAAGACATGGCCATCAAAAGGGAAGCTATTTGCAGGACAACTGAGTGTAAAATATGCCATTCTGCACAGAATTGGAGCTGCAAATTAGGTGCCTACCAACCATACATCCACCATTACTGTCGGGCTTGGCAAGTTCATTCATGCTGTAGATACCAAAGTCAATTTTGATTTTGGCTGGTATATTTTTTATCAGATTATTAAGCACTCGACTTCTAGTGCTATCAAACTGCCCATTACTTTTCCCTCTCTTATTTGTGAGATTATCTTAAATCAATACCCTAGGATTCTGTGCTCTAGTGATGCTGCTAGCAAGAGAGAGACTGCATTGTCTCTTCACTTCAAATTCTTTGCTGGGAGACATGTCCCAGATATTGTTTTGACTTCTGATAAGAAGACCGATATTTCTAAAGAAATGATCATTGCTGAATTAAAAGATACTTGTAGGGAATTGGGGGAAACTATCAATATTGCCACTGCAAGAAAGATCAAGCTAAAGTCTTTCATTCAATGTCTTGAAAGAAATGCAGCTAATATTAATAGTGAGGCTGTGTCAGGGGAAGAATCTAAAAATAAAGATGAAGATGTCTCAACTAATATTGAGGAGGTTGGATCCAGTTCTGCTGAGGAGGAAGAGTAATTAGTCTGCTTTGGTGGTTTGCTGTTTGGGCTGATGGTCTGCTGGTGGTTTGGCTAGGTTTTCCTTTTGGTTAGACTTTTTGCTTTTTGTATTTGCCTTGACAGCATGAGACATGTGTTATGCTCTTCATGAGCTTTGTGTTGTAATAACCCTTTAATTATGTGTTTCCAACCTTATTTGATCTATACTATCTGTTTAGTTATGATCTAAATTTGTGGCTAAAAAGTGGGAGAAGTAGTAGTAGAATCAGTAGGTTGTGCATGTTTGCACTGAGCAGCACTAAGCAGGTTTGCAGATGTGGTGATACTGCTCTGAGTGTAATACAGGTTGATTGTCGTTGTGTTGAAGTTGATCTGTGTGTGACTGCAGGTTGTGCAGGTTGTGTTTGGCTGATGCTATGTGCATCAGTTGAGGGGGAGTAACACAGGATGGTGTGACATCTGTAGTTTGGACTTGCAGGTGATTGTTTTATGTGGAATAGGTGATTTTTTGTTGTGGAACAAGTGTGATTCAGGATGTCATCCTGGATGTCTTAACATCCATAATCCAGAACAGTCTGGATGATTCTGTGTGTACACGTTAATCCTGAGTGGCTGGAAGCTGATGTAGTTAATGTGTGTAATAATTGGTAGTATTAGCTAGTAGCCTTCCTGCATGATTAGATACATGTTATGAACTTTTCTGCTGCTTGTTCTCTGATATGATGACAGAGTGTTTTAGCCAAAAATTTGCCAAAGGGGGAGTTTGTAGATGTTTTTGGTTGGCTGCATTTTGTGGCAAAACATTGAGGTATGTGTAAATGTCATGACTGATGTTATGACATACATGTGGAGTGTAATGCAGGGTAAGTCTAAATAGCTAGAGCAAAGCATGTTGGATGTCATGCTGGATGTTATGACATTAAGCAGTTGACATCAGGGCGCGTGTTTTAGTTTTCTGGTATATTGCATGAGGAAGCTCAGGCTATACTTCAGGAAACATTTTAGGAAGCTTAGTTATCTCAGGAGAAATGCCAGGCATTGCTGAGGATAACCTATGAACTAACTGTTAGTGTGCAACTTAATGAAAAGAGGTCTTCACTGGGTTCAACCTAATTTCTGCACTAAGGCCCCAGATCTTTCTGCTGCTTATAAATAACAAAGTAGTAATCCTAATGGAGGAGAATTCTTGGAAGAGCTTTTGAGACAGAGAGTACAGAGTATTTGTGAGTGAAGAATTCAGTCTGTGTGCTGTGATCTTCACGTGTGTATTGTGTCTTAGGATTACTTGTGAGCCAGTCAATTATCTCTTGGATGATTGCATTGGACTAGTGTGTTTTGAGTTATACTCTGTGTGTGTCACTCTAAGATTTTAAGCATGAGTGTTGTGTAACAGCCCAATTTTTCAATAATTGATTAATTGTGCTAATTAATTGGTTTATGTGATTTATCTGATTTAAATAAATTATTGGATTTATTTAAATGAGTTAATGGATTTAATTAATTTATTCTACTTGGTAGAATAATGTGGATTTATTAGATATTCTCTAATTAATGATAAAATGAGATATTTTGTGAGAAATGAATTGATAGATATTTTTGAGAGAAGAATTATGATGGAAAGAAAATAAAAGGATATATAAGGGAAATTGGAGAGAAAAGAAAAGAGATAGAAACATAAGAGAAAGAAAGAAAGAAAAGGAGAGAAAGAATAGAGAAAGAGGAGAAAAGAGAAGAGAAGAGGGAAACTTGGAGAAATCATCAAGAATCAACTTCAAGCTTCAATCCAATCAAGGTAAGGGTGAGAAACATTATTATTTGATCAATGTGTATGATTATGTATGAGTTGTGTTGGATTTGTTGGTAGTTTTCTCTATTTTCCATTTCTAGGGCATAAATGGTTTAATCGGTAGAATCGAGTTTTGAACGGTTAGAATTCAAAATAAATTGCATAGTTTAGTCGGGTAATGTTTAGCCGTGATTATTGGATTTCGTTTGATTGAATTTGGTTGAGTTTGTGAGTTTTGACATTTTTGGATAATTGAGGGTTTGAGATTTGAGTGAAAATCGGACGTCGTAGAAATCATGTTTAATGGTTCTAATTCACTGCTATATGTTAGGTGAGTATGAGTATGTGTTTGTTTCGAAAAAAAGAATTGAATCAGTCAGATTTTCGGGAGAAAATGCAAAATCCCGTAGCCGTGTTTAGGCAAAATTCTGGTTTTTCGGAAAACTTCGAAAATTCATAACTCTTGAACCGTAAGTCGGTTTTGACCCCCGTTCGAAGCGTTGGTAAGTTAGCGAGATTGTCTTTCTAGAAAAAATGGCTTTGAGGCCTGTACCTAGTTCAATTATAGCAAAAAATTGAAAACATATTATTGTGTTGATTTTTACCGTCGCGAATGTGTGTGATTGATGTGTTATTGTGCAAAATACTTTTGTTATATAACGTATAGCTTGTGCATGTTGTGATATGATATGCTGTGGGTAGCCGTATGGCGTGAATCCTAGATGGTGGAATCGATTATGAAATATAGTCTTTTGACAAATATATGCATATTGTTTGTATGTGAAGAATGCATGAGAACATATTGTGAATATGTGTGCATTGCTTGATAAATATGGTAATGATATTGAAGTGTAAATGCATATTGATTATATGCGATATTGTGAATGCATGAGAACATATTGTGAATATGTGTGCATTGTTTGAAAAGGTAAGGAGGTTGAATTATGAATGCATATTTGTTGTATCCGATTATTGTGAATTAATGCATGGGAGCATATTGTAAGATATGCGTGCATTCTTTGACAAATATGTTGATGAAAAGTATGAATACTTGATTATATGATATGTTGTGTGTGCAATCTTGTTTAATTCTTGAAGGGAGGAATTATGTGAATGCATGGGATTAAGACGTGTGATCGGTATTAAGTGCATTTTGTTGTTGATTGCATATGCATCATTTAGTCAAGAGGCAATGTTTGCTAGTTTCGTGGAGACTAGTGGCTTGTCCCAAACCTAGAAGGGTGGGTTTGAAAGCTTAGGGAACGGGCTTTTGTTGTTATCGGTCTAGAAGGGTGGACCCGGTTTAAGTGTAAAAACCGAAAAATGATAACAAGTGTTGGTACCACATGGCATGAGTTGCATTGAGTTGCATTGAGTCTCATGGAATGAATATATGATTGTTGTATGAAGTTATGCATAGGTGTATGTACATGACTTGTGTAACTGTGAACTATGGATATGTTTGATGATTGTATTTGCCTATATATATATATATATATATATATATATATATATATATATATATATATATATATATGCTTTGTGAAGTATATGATGAGTTATGATGAAGTATGGTGAGAATGGTGGAATACGCGTATGTGCATTACTTGTGTAATTGAGAGTTGTGAATATGTGATCATTGTATGAAAGTATGCTTATGAACATGAATTGTTGATTTGAGAATTATGAATGTGTAATTGTGAATTAGTGAGTAAACATAATATGTGTATGTTCATGTGGAATATTGAGATTTATGGATACGTGCATGATGAATATGCTTGATGATTATCCATATTTGATTATATATATGTTGTATTGTACATGATGAGTTATAATGAATTGTGGTGAGAAAATGTGGAATATATGTATTTTGTGCTTGTGTATTTGTGTATATATAATTATATGCATTGTTATTATGATAATATTTCTCACCCTTCTGCTGGAATGATGTCCTACATGACATCGTGCAGGTATCAAGGAGTAGTATTGCTCGTAGTTACGAGGTCGCTTTTGGTGTAGCCGTTTAGTGATTTAATTATTTTGGGTCGAGTCATGCTCTGGTCATGTAACACTGGGATCGCTTGGGTTGTGTTTAAGATATACATTATGTACTCTATAAACGTGTTTATATCCATTGGAATATTATGATGTTGGCCTTAGTGCCTAAGTGATGTTGTTTTATGTGATAAAAACAAATGTTTCTCTTATGAAAATTATGGTATAATTGAATCCGCTGCTACATGCAAAATGAAGTTTTGTAAAGCATAATTTTATATTGAAATAGTAATGAGCATGACAGGTGGTTTTGATATTTTGAAAGTTATGTGTAATGCCCTTTTGTAAATGCATGGAAATTTACTCTGATTATTCATATATTATCCGTGGGGTTTAGAAGGGTGTTACATTAGTGGTATCAGAGCAGGTCGGTCCGTCTGGCCAAGTTGTCTAATGTTGGTTGTTCCCTTGTATGCGACATATGTGTGAAAACACTCTCGATACCTGTTTGTTGTCTAACCTTTGTTTACAGAAGTGGGAATGATCTAAGTGGGGGAGAAACTTGTGCTTCTCCAGGATACTGCAAGTGCAGAGTTGTAGCTCAGTGTGTGGTTAAACACTCTTATAGTTTGGTAAAGATGGTTTATACCCCATCATGATTTTCGGCTGTCTATCGATAAATTGAGGAACTGATCACCCTTAATCTCTTGTTGATAGTAGTTGGGATTGTGTTGGATGGGATAGACGTGTCTTGTAAGCTTAGATGGCGTGAGCAATGAATTGTTTGGAGTTAAGCCAAGTGCTGAAGAATTGTTTTGATGAGTCGGCAGAACAGTGATGAGATGTTTCATTTTGATGGAAATTTTGAGTGTTAACGAAAGTGGAAAGTTTGCGGTTTGCCGATTAATTGTGGTTGTCTGGAAGTTATTCTAACAAGATAGTGATATACAGCCAGGACGTGAAGTGGAGTTGTGATTGACTTAGTTATGGGATCTAGTCCGATATTAAGAGCTCTATATTGTATGTCTATTTGGATAGTCAAGGAATTAAACTGATTGAGTAGTTTTGAGACTTGTGTCTGGTGTGTGTGCTGTGGCAACAGATTGTGAAGTCAAGTATATAATGGGTGGATAGTGACTTCTGGTGATTATTAAAGGAAGTAAGGTGTGGGATACTATATTGGTATAATTAGACCTTTAAACATTTCAAGAGTTGAAGATGTGTTGAATGGCCTTCTAAGTGTAGAAATGTTGTTTTCGTATTTTTGTCATAACGGGAGGACTGTAACTCGGAATGACGCAAGATTAGAAGCGCGGGAAACAATGCTTTATGTGATGGTGAAGTAGTGACATGGAATTAATTATTTATTGATGGAATATGTTTGGTTGTTGTAGTAAGTGCGGTTTGTATTTCCGCCATGACTCACAAATTGAGTGTCCGTTTGGCATAGGATTCTCTATACTTAATTGAGTGAGTCAATGGTTGGGTAACCGATGATATTTGGATATACTCGAAGAGTATAGAGGATCATGTTGAGCATCGGGAACTTGAGTTATCAGTGTTGGAGAAGAAGTAGTAATATTCTACTGTGAAGAAAGTTTAAGGAATTGTTAGAAAAGTTGTCAATAGCTCGTGTATTGGTTTTGCCGAATCCGACAGAACAAATTGTTGTGTTTTGTGATGTTTAGTTGATATGATTGGGGGATATGTTAAGTACAACATCATCGAGTTTTGGTTATGCTTTAAGGCAACTTAAAGTACATAAGGGAATTATCTGACAAGTAATTGGAGTTGGTTGTTGTTGCATGTTTGTGCCGGAGTTTGGAAGCCTCAATTGTTTAGTTGAGATTTGAGATGGTTGGTGATCTTAAGAACTTAAGGTATTTGTTTATTTGAAAAAGAGTTGAATATGGTGCAGAGGAAATAAATAGGGACTTCTGAAGGAGTATGGTTTTGGGTTGAATTACCATTCGAGTGAGACCAAGTGGTAGCAGAGGTATCGAATTGGAAATTTCTGTATATACCAATGATGATGGTAATGAGTTAGAACTGATGAAGCAAATTCGGGATATGAGTTTGGTCTGTGAAGAAAATATCTTAGGGAGTTGAGCTTTGTATCTTGAGACTGACTATAGGTATTCTTGATAAGATTCGAAGAAGTCGAAGTTCTAATTTGAGTTAATAGATTGATTGAATTTAATGAATTGAAGTCGAAGAGCTGATTTTCGGATTGATGAGAATGGTACCATGAGATGTCGTGATGGAGTGTGTGTTCCAAATAGTGTGAGTTGGATAAGAGTACTCTGGAAGAAGAACATTGAGATAGATGGAGATAGAAGTGGTTGAAGTGGTATGTGCTGGTTTGACTTATCGGAAGTCGAAGTGTGAACATCAGAGGTTGTTGGACCTGATACAACTATTGAATATTTCTAAATGGTATGGGATAGTATTCCCATGGATTTTGTGTCGGTTTTTCCGAAGAAATGTGAAGGGATATGATTCGACTTGGGTGGTTATGAATGGATTGGCAAGATTAACTCATTTCTTACTAATGAGGATGAATCATTCTATGCTGAAGCTAGCTAAGAGGTATAGTGAGGAAGTTGCGGGGTAGTATGGGTTACCGTCGAATATTGTGTCAGATGGGAATCTGAATTTTCGTTGAGATTTTGAGAAAGTTGTAGACGCTTTGGGTGTCATGTTGAAGTTGAACTCTGTCTAGCATCCGTGGACGGAATGGACAGACAAAGAGAACTATCTAGTATGTAGGGGATTTATGGAGAGCTTGTATGTTGGATCAAGGTGGATCGTGGGATAGTTAATTATCGTTGCTTGAATTACCTACAATGACAATGATCATTCTAGTAGAATGACATTGTATGAGGCTTTGTACGGTAAGAGGTGTAGGAATCCTTTGTGTTGATGTGTGTCAGGCGAGAGTGTTGTACTCGGACCAGAGATTGTGCAAGAGACGACTAGAAAGATTAAAAGAACCCAAGAAAAGACGTGTTTCGAGAGTTACAATAGTAACTGGTGTCGGTCGAGCTTGAGGTCTCGGAAGCACCCACTGTGTTTTGTTGATCTGTATCAGAGTGGCGCAGCGGAAGCATGGAGAAAATAGCATGTTAGATTGTTTTACCGCGGTCGCTTGTGGGAATTGCATGATGTGTTCATGTGTCTAAGTTGAGGAAGTGCATTGATCCAGATGGATAGTGTACGAGTGAGAGAGGATTTGATTGTTGAGACATTGCCAGTTCAGGTTGATGAACGAGAAGCAACTTCGAGGTATAGAGATTCATTTGATGGAGGTAGTTGGGAGATTAGGATGCGAGAGTCGTATCTAGAGTTATTTGAATCAGGTAACATTTTCGAGGACGAAAATTCCTAAAGTGGGGGAGGGTTGTAACAGCCCAATTTTCCAATAAGTGATTAATTGTGCTAATTAATTGGTTTATGTGATTTATCTGATTTAAATAAATTATTGGATTTATTTAAATGAGTTAATGGATTTAATTAATTTATTCTACTTGGTAGAATAATGTGGATTTATTAGATATTCTCTAATTAATGATAAAATGAGATATTTTGTGAGAAATGAATTGATAGATATTTTTGAGAGAAGAATTATGATGAAAATAAAATAAAAGGATATATAAGGGAAATTGGAGAGAACAGAAAAGAGATAGAAACATAAGAGAAAGAAAGAAAGAAAAGGAGAGAAATAATAGAGAAAGAGGAGAAAAGAGAAGAGAAGAGGGAAACTTGGAGAAATCATCAAGAATCAACTTCAAGCTTCAATCCAATCAAGGTAAGGGTGAGAAACATTATTATTTGATCAATGTGTATGATTATGTATGAGTTGTGTTGAATTTGTTGGTAGTTTTATCTATTTTCCATTTCTAGGGCATAAATGGTTTAATCGGTAGAATCGAGTTTTGAATGGTTAGAATTCAAAATAAATTGCATAGTTTAGTCGGGTAATGTTTAGCCGTGATTATTGGATTTCGTTTGATTGAATTTGGTTGAGTTTGTGAGTTTTAACATTTTTGGATAATTGAGGGTTTGAGATTTGAGTGAAAATCGGACGTCGTAGAAATCGTGTTTAATGGTTCTAATTCACTGCTATATGTTAGGTGAGTATGAGTATGTGTTTGTTTCGAAAAAAAGAATTGAATCGGTCGGATTTTCGGGCGAAAATGCAAAATCCCGTAGCCGTGTTTAGTCAAAATTCAGGTTTTTCGGAAAGCTTCGAAAATTCATAACTCTTGAACCGTAAGTCGGTTTTGACCCCCGTTCGAAGCGTTGGTAAGTTAGCAAGATTGTCTTTCTAGAAAAAATGGCTTTGAGGCCTGTGCCTATTAGAACGCAGATTGGTTCTTAATAATTACTCTTTGTTTTGATGATAACTGTTGGGAAATTTATATTTAAGAATTATATACTCTAAAATTTGTTTGAGAGTTTTACTGCAGATTAAAATTATATTAACTCTCTAGAAGCAAATCTGCCTTGAATACAAGAAGCTATTCTGACTCTGAAGCGCCAGATCCACCTTACAGAAGAATCTGTTTTCTCCTTACAAAAGATCCTGAGCGTAGTCTCCAGAAGGATCTGAAGCAAGAAGCTCCAGAACATTCTGAGTCAGAAGCATCTGAAGATAGTCAGAAGCATCTGAAGATAATCAGAAGCATCTGAAGCTGAAGCATCAGAAGTATAGAAGAATATTGATTGAAGAGTTTTTCAAAGCATTAGTCTACAGAAGTTTCTGAATGTACTTACGCTGCCAAGTACTGAAGTTCTGTGTCAAGATGCTCTGATGATCAACACGCTAGAAGCACACACGCTGCAGAAGACTCTGATACAGCATAGTTCTGAATCTCATCAGAAGACTCTGATTTATTCAGACTCTGAAGAACTTGCTGAAACTGAAGAAGTGTTTTCAAGAATATATCCGTTGGAACTATTCAACGTCTCTTTCCTTATTTGTGCTAGACACACTTACACAGACAAAAAGGATTTATCTGTGCCATCTATTTCAAGGAAAAGTCATTACATGTGAAGACAAAAAGGCTCAGACCTTTTGGACTCTCTTTTCAACGTGCATGATTCAGTTGCCTATAAAAGGAGTTCCTTACTTCATTCTTCAGTTATACACTTGCTGAAAAGAAATCACAATATTCTATAAGCTCTCATTCTTATTCTTCATAGAATTTCATTGTACTTAAAACTTAAGAGAAAAATCACTGTTGTGATTATAGCTTTATAGAAGCATTAAAAACTCTTGTATTTAATTTACATTATTTGTAAAGGATTTTCCTTAAGAGGATTCAGTGTGAATCAGTAGCTCTTGAGAAGACTAAGAACTGTAGTTCTTAGGTGATACTATTGTAATCAGTTTGATTTAATAGTGGATTAAGTCCTTGTTGAGAAAGGCAAATCACTCTGGAAGGGTGGACTGGAGTAGTTGTTCAACGAACCAGGATAAAAATAATTGTGTGATTATTTTCAAGTATTAATTTTCCATACTTATTCAACCCCCCCTTCTAAGTATTATCTCACCTTCAGTTGGCATCAGAGCTCCGGTTCTGAGTGTGTTATCACTTAACAGTGTCAGTAAAGATCCAGAGGAAATATACTTTGATCAATATATTTATTTGTTATCATGGCTGATAATTCAATGTCAAATATCAACAATAAATATGAAGAGAGGGATAGGATCAGTACCAAACCTCCAATGTTTGATGGAGAAAAATTTGACTATTGGAAAGATAGAATAGAAAGTTTTTTTCTTGGGTATGATGCTGATCTTTGGGATTTGGTCATTGATGGATATGAACATCCTACTGGTGAGGATGGCAAAAAGATTGATAGAAAATCAATGACTGAAGTGCAGAAAAGAGATTTCAAGAATCACCACAAAGCCAGAACTATATTGCTTAATGCAATCTCTCATACTGAGTATGAGAAGATTACTAACAGAGATACTGCTCATGACATGTTTGAATCACTCAAAATGACTCATGAGGGAAACTCTCAGGTTAAAGAGACAAAGGCTCTGGCGCTCATACAGAAGTATGAGGCATTTAAAATGGAAGATTCTAAAAATGTAGAAACTATGTTTTCTAGATTTCAGATTCTTACAGCTGGTCTGAAAGTTCTGGACAAGGGTTACTCAACGTCAGATCATGTCAAGAAAATCATCAGAAGTCTTCCCACCAGATGGAGACCAATGGTGACTGCATTGAAGATGGCAAAAGATCTGAACAAGATCTCCTTAGAAGAACTTATCAGTTCTTTGAGAAGCCATGAAATTGAGCTGGAGGAAGATGAACCCTAGAAGAAAGATAAAGGTAAATCCATAGCTTTAAAATCTAACAAAACTGCTAAAGCTTTGCAGGTTATTCAAGAAAGCTCTGAAGAATCTTCTTCTGAAGAATCTTCTTCTGAAGAAGAAGATGAGTTGTCCATGCTGTCCAGAAGGATTAACAAACTCTGGAAGCACAAGGGAAAGAAGTTTAACAACTTCAGAAGATCTGACAACAGAAAGGAATCTTCTAGTCACAGAAGATCTGCCAAGAAAGAAGTGGTGTGCTATGAGTGCAAAGAACCTGGGCACTACAAGAATGACTGCCCTAAACTTCTGAAAGAAAAACCTAAGAAGAAGTTCAACAAGAAGAAGAAGGTTCTGATGGCAACATGGGATGACTCAGATGAGTGTGAGTCATCTTCTGAATCAGAAGAAGAATGTGCAAACGTTGCACTGATGGCCAGGACAGAGGATCAAGAGGAAGGTACCTCTGGATATGAATCAGAATCTGAATCTGATGATGATGCAGAGGAGGTAATGGCTAAACTTACCAAAGAAGAACTCATTAAAGTTTTAACAGAAGTTCTTAAAAGTTACAACGACATCAAACTCAAATACAAGAAGCTGAAAAGCAATCTTGAATCTGAGATTGACCTTCTGAAAGCAGAACTTGTTGAGCAGAAAGAAATAAATTTAAAAATCAAAAATGACTTTGATAGAACTCAACAAGAATCTGATTCTGAAACTAAGTCTTGTGAAAATATTTTAGAAAAATATGACTCTAGTTTTCAGAGGTTTCTCACTAAGAGCATAGACAGAAGCAAGATGGCTTCCATGATCTATGGTGTTAGTGGAAATAACAGAAGAGGCATTGGATATGAGTCTTCATCTGGAAGCAATCCAAAACCTGTTGACAAACTTTTCATCAGGAAGACACCTCTGTACTCTCAATTCAAATTTGGTCATCTGAATGACATTAAACACACAAGCTCTGAGAAGAGTACTTATGTGTTTAAACCAAAGGCAAGTCAGAATAAACATTATGTTGCAAAACAGAAGTTTAGACAAACCTGCAAACCAACTAACCCCAAAGGACCCAAGAAGATCTGGGTACCTAAAGACAAAATAATTCCTGTTGCAGATGTTCTTAGCAGCAAAGTCAGGACACCAATCATGGTCCCTGGACTCTGGATGCTCACGACACATGACAGGAGAAAGGTCTATGTTCCAAAGCCTGGAACTTAGATCTGGAGGGGACGTGAAGTTTGGAGGGAACCAGAAGGGCAAGATCATTGGATCTGGCACTATTGGAAATGGTAAGCTTCCCTCTATTACTAATGTTCTGTTAGTTGAAGGATTGAAACATAATCTATTGTCCATAAGTCAATTAAGTGACAATGGTTATGATATAATCTTTAATCAAAAATGTTGCAAAGCTGTATGTCAAAAGGATGGCTCTATCCTATTCAGTGGAAAGAGGAAACACAACATCTATAAAATTAACCTTTCAGAACTTAAAGTTCAAAATGTAAAATGCCTCTTATCTGTGAATGATGAGCAATGGGTCTGGCATAGAAGATTGGGGCATATTAATATGAGACGTATATCTCAGATTAATAAACTCAATCTGGTCAGAGGACTTCCTAAGCTGAAGTTCAACTCAGATGCTCTGTGTGAAGCATGTCAAAGAGGTAAATTTTCAAAATCTCATTTTAAATCAAAAAATGTTGTGTCTACCTCCAGACCATTGGAATTACTTCACATTGATCTGTTTGGACCAGTGAAAACTGCATCCATCAGAGGCAAGAAGTATGAGTTAGTCATTGTAGATGACTACAGCAGATGGACATGGGTAAAGTTTCTAAAACACAAGGATGAGTCTCATTCTGTGTTCTTTGACTTCTGCAATCAAGTCCAGACTGAAAAAAATTCCAAAATTATTAAAGTCAGAAGTGATCATGGTGGAGAATTTGAAAATAAACATTTTGAAAAATATTTTTCTGAAAAAGGCATTGCACATGATTTCTCCTGCCCTAGAACTCCACAACAAAATGGAGTTGTAGAGAGGAAAAATAGAACATTGCAAGAGATGGCCAGAACCATGATCAATGAGACAAATCTGGCAAAACATTTTTGGGCAGAAGCAATTAACACAGCCTGTTATATTCAGAACAGAGTGTCTGTAAGACCTCTTCTGGAAAAGACTCCTTATGAATTGTGGAGAAACAGAAAGCCTAACATTTCTTATTTTCATCCTTTTGGATGTATTTGTTATATGCTTAATACTAAAGATAATCTGAACAAGTTTGATTCCAAAGCACAGAAGTGTTTCATGCTTGGTTATTCTGAACGCTCTAAAGGCTACAGAGTATTCAATACTGAAACACAGATTGTTGAAGAATCTATTCATGTTAGATTTGATGATAAGCTTGGCTCTGAAAAACCAAAGCAGTTTGAAAGTTCTGCAGATAGAGAAGTGATTCTCACAGACTCTGAAGACTCAGAGGCAGAAAAGGCAAAAATCAAAGAATCTGAAGCAACTCCAGATGCTACACCTTTGACCTCCCAACTAAACAACTTGCAAATTTTTGAAAAACCAACTGTCAGAGGATCTTCTTCCAGAATCAAATCTTCTCATCCAGAAGATGTGATAATTGGAAAGAAAGATGATCCAATAAGGACAAGATCATTTCTCAGAACTTCTGAATCTTCTTTATTTGGCTTAGTGTCAATAATAGAACCAACATCTGTAGATGAGGCTCTGGAAGATAATGAATGGATTATAGCTATGCAAGAAGAGCTGAATCAATTCACCAGAAATGAAGTTTGGGATCTGGTTCCTAGACCTAAAGGATTCAATATTATTGGAACAAAATGGGTCTTCAGAAATAAGCTGAATGAAAAGGGAGAAGTAGAAAGGAATAAGGCAAGGCTGGTTGCTCAAGGATACAGTCAGCAAGAAGGTATTGATTACACTGAGACATATGCTCCAGTGGCAAGGTTAGAATCTATACGCCTTCTGATTTCTTTTGCTGCACAGAATAACATCACTCTGTATCAGATGGATGTTAAAAGTGCTTTTCTTAATGGTATTATAGAAGAAGAAGTATATGTCCACCAACCTCCTGGATTTGAAAGTGAAAACTTTCCAGATCATGTTTTCAAATTAAAGAAATCCCTTTATGGATTAAAACAAACTCCCAGAGCTTGGTATGAGAGGTTGAGCAATTTCCTTCTGAAGAAAAATTTTATCAGAGGAAAAGTGGATACAACTTTATTCTGTAAAACTGTTAAGAAAGATCTGTTGATTTGTCAAATTTATGTAGATGACATTATTTTTGGATCAACAAATATTACGCTTGGAAAGGAGTTTGCTAAATGTATGCAGGAAGAATTTGAAATGAGCATGATGGGAGAATTGAGATTCTTCTTGGGAATCCAAGTCAATCAGACTCCAGAGTGCACCTACATACATCAAACCAAATATGTTAAAGAGCTTCTGAAGAAGTTCAACATGGTTGATAGCAAAATGGCAAAGACTCCTATGCATCCTACAAGCACTCTAGGTAAGGAAGAGGTAAGTAAGAAGGTAGATCAAAAACTCTACAGAGGTATGATAGGATCTCTTCTATACTTGACTGCTTCTAGACCATATATTCTGTTTAGTGTCTGCTTATGTGCTAGATTCCAATCAGATCCTAGAGAATCACACTTAACAGCTGTTAAGAGGATTTTAAGGTATCTGAAAGGTACTGCTAACATGGGTTTGTGTTACAGAAGATCTGATGAATTTTGATTAGTTGGATTCTGTGATGCTGACTATGCTGGAGACAGAGTTGAACGTAAAAGCACTTCTGGAAGCTGTCAGTTTCTTGGAAGTCATCTGATCTCATGGTACAGCAAGAAGCAACCTACCATAGCACTATCAACTACAGAGGCAGAATACATTGCTGCTGCTGGATGTTGTACTCAGATGCTCTGGATGAAGACTCAATTAGAAGATTATCAAATCTATGAGAGTAATCTTTCTATCTTTTGTGATAATACTTCTGCTATATGTTTGTCAAAAAATCCAATCTTGCATTCTAAGGCAAAACATATAGAAATTAAACATCACTTCATCAGAGACTATGTTCAGAAGGGTGTAATTAATTTAGCTTTTGTTGATACAGATCATCAATGGGCTGATATTTTCACAAAACCCCTTGCTGAAGATAGATTTAAGTTCATTATGAAAAATATTTGTATGGATTTTTGTCCAGAGTAATATTTATCAGAGGCAACCTCTCAGATGCAAAATGTTTAATGATCTGAAGTATTTCTTCTGTTCATTTATTCTATTCTGATTATTATTTCTGATGTGAAAATCTGAACTAACCATCTTTAGAAGATCTGAACGTGGCTAACGTTTCATTTCTTGAGAGAATTCAGAACAGCATGCAAGCAAACACGTGTCCCACAAAATCTGATGAGGTGGTGTGTGCACAACTGAAAAGACATTTGAGGTGAAATTTGAATAGTAAATTTCTTGGTTTTCCCCCCAAATCTGTCAGAAGCATTCATTATTTGAAATGATTTTATTCTCTTCATTTAATGCTGCTCAAACGTGTGTTATTTCTGTCTTTTGGTGTGCCTATGTGATTAGTATAAATACCTGTTGTGTATTCACTTTCACACTTTTCACTCTCAGAATTTTCATGCGCTTTCATCTTTTGTTCTCTCTTCACAAAAACTCAAAACCTAAGTGTTCTAAAAAGCATTCTTCAATGGCGTCTTCTTCATCAACAACTGCTCAGTTTCAATCAACAATGGCTGCTGTGACTTCAGATAATCTAGGTGTTAATCCATACATTCCTCCACAGAGAACTCTTCTCACACCTGTTGAAAAGTTAGAAGTGTTGTGTGAATCCATGGTTGAATTTGATTCACTGGCTGACAATGGGTTTGATTTTCGCTCCATTGTTAGAGCTCAAGGTTGGGTGAAATACTTTGATAGACTATTTGGACCAGTTTACCCTCTGCTTGTTAAGGAATTATGGATTCATGCATTTGTGTATCCAAAGTTTATTCTATCATCTGTGCTGGGAAAGGAGATCATCATCACAGAGGATCTAATTAGAAGACTGATTGGTTATGAAGAAACAGATGGTGTTTCACATCTGCCAGTTGGGCGTGTTGATATGGATGAAGTCTATGAAGAGGTTATGACTGCTGGACAAGCCTCTAACAGATTCAAAGATCTGAAGCCAGATTACAAGATCTGGGCCAAGATATTCATGGGATGCATTCATCACAGAAAGTCAACAAATTCCCCAGATTATGTCAACAATGAACATATCTATTTTATGTACTGCCTTAGTCAGAGTAATAAGGTAGATCTTCCTTACTTATTGTTCATGCATCTGTGGAATCACATAAATGCATCCAGAGAATCTATGAAAGAAAAGAACCAGAAGATCAGGAATTGGATACCTTTTGGAAGGTTGCTCTCAGATCTTCTCACTGAAAATGGTTTAGTGGCTGCTCTGAATGATGCTGGTGTAACAGAGGAACTAGAGTTCATTATGGGAAAGCCTCTGAACGCTAAGAGCCTTCTGAGACTCAAGATTGTAGATGAACTTACCACTGCTCCAAAGAAGTTAAACATGTCTGATCTGAATAAAAGGATTCCAGTATCAGATTTCCCTCTATTCTTTGCTGAAGAACCTAGACACATTGTTCTGATGTATATAGAGGAATGTAAAAGGGAAGGAGTGCCTGTTCCAGCAAATGTGTTTCAACTTGTCAAGCAACCCCTGCCAGATGCAGGAGAAGAAGAAGAAGAAGCAAAAGTTCCACTTCAGAGGAAAAGACCTCAACCTGTAGCAGAATCTGAACCTGTCCAGAAGAAGGCTAAGATTGCTGAGACACCCAAGGATCTTCTAAAGAGAAAAGATTCTGGAGAAGCTGTCTCTGCTAAGAGGATTAAACTCAAAGGTACTAAAGCTTCTGTTACTTCTAAAACTATTGTTATAAATGATTCATCTATTAAGTCTGTTCCCAAACCCCCTGTCACTCAAACAACATCTGTTGCTGCCCCCAGTTCTGTATCTCCTCAGAAACAACCTACTGCTTCTGTATCAAAACCACCTCAACCTAAATTACACATCAAACACTTCACTCCACGTCCACAACCTACAGAACCACAACCAATTGTTCCACAACCAACAGAATCACAACAAACAGAACCACAACCATCAGAACTACCACACAATTGTGACAAACAAAACTCTGCACAACCACAAACAGAAAATCATCCAGAAAAATAAACCACAGAAGATCAACCACAAAAAGAATTTGTCATTCCACCATCACCTATTCTATCTTCTGAACCTGTAGCAACTGTTACTTCTGAACCCTCTAAAGTAACTTCTGCTCCTGTTTCATCTGAACCACCATCTCAACAACCTGATATTCCTTCAGAACCATCTCATATCCCTGAGACAGAAGTTCTTGATATCACTCCATTAAAAACAGTGTTTCAAGTTTCTTCTACCTCTTGTACACCTGAAACATCTTCAAATTCATCTGAATCAGAAATTCATCCTGATTTTCTGATTAATCCATCTGACAAATACCCTGTTCATGACCCTGAACCTGAATCAACCTTACCTACCAAAACTACCATTCCAGAACCTATGCCTCCACCTGCACCTTCATCTGAGATGATTGTTCCTACTTCTAATCCATCATCATCTGGAATATCTTGTGCCCAAGTGTCCTCTCTATATCATAATTTATCTTATGGTTTCAAACTTAAAGATTTTTATGATAGAGTTGAGCCCTCTGAACCCTTGAAACCTCTGAGACCTAAACTCAAACCAACCCTTCCATCTGTAATCCTTTCATATATTAAATCTATGGAAAATGAAGGATCCTTAGCCCCCATATCTGCTACATCTGGTAAAGCTGTTGTTTCAGCTCTGCATCCTGCATCTGACAACACAGTTGCATCTGATAAACCATCAAACTCTGCTTTCGTACCATACTCTAATGCATTCTTTGATGTTTTTTACCCACGCACAAGACCTCAACCAAATCTGCTTAATGCTTTAAACAGATCATTACCTCAGAAACCAGAAATTCCATTCTTTCCATATGTTCCCCCTCCTCTTATTTCCATTCCAAAATCATTGATACCACCAACTCCAAAGCCTAAACAGATGACTCTGGAAACCTTGCTTAAACCTCCACCCAGACTTAATATTGAACATTTATTTCAAACGTTTTTGCAAGAAATACAGATGTCTTTAGGTACTGTTCAGAAAAGATGTTCTGAAACTATGGATGCAAATGAGACTGACATCATCTGGAAAGGATTTCTCAATAGATTCAACACTGTGGCTTCTAATCTGAAGAACATCTGTTCTGATGATGCAAAGCTCAGAGCTGAAAGAACTCAATTCTGGATTGTCAACAAGACTGAACCTCTGCTGTGTTTGGATGCTCCTCCACCTCCTCCTCCACCAGAACCAACTGCCACTGCATTAACTATGACTCTGGTAGAACCCTCTTCAGGATCTCCAGAACATATGGCAATTGACTCTGTTCAGGATACAGAACCTCCATCATTAGAGATTAAGACAGAAAATCCAGATTTGGCAAACAAGATTGCTGCTCTGGAAGCTGGTCAATCTGAAATTAGATCTTGGATGGCGAAGCAAGACAAGAAATCTGAGGACATGTCAGAGTGGATGTCCAAACAAGATGAGAAGAATGAGACAATAACTAAGTTCATGTCAAAGCAAGAGCAATCACAATCTGAGATCACAGACCTATTGAAGATGCTTTTGTCAAAACACACTTAGATTTTTTTTCTCATGTTTGTGCATCTGTTGTTATTGCATCTGAATGTTTTGTTATATCTTCTGATGTACTTTTTGCTCTGTTATGATTAAATGAAACAGTTTGTTATTCTCCATTGAATTGTCTGCTATTATTCTTTTTAATTGTCTTTATTAATAGTTTTACTTTTTGCTTATGACAAAAAAGGGGGAGAAAATAAAGATCTGAACTATTTAATATAATTTCACTAGAATGAATCTTCAGACATATCTATTCTTTCTAATATCTAAATTGACTCCTTCAGAACTTTTGATAAAAATACTCTATAAAAGAACCTCTGAGTTTCTCATATCATTTATCTTTTATCAAACTCTGAATCTTATATCTGCAAGATATTCTGACCATTGATTATTACAAGACAAACAAGATCTGACTCTGAAGATTACTCAAGATAAAAAGGGAAGTTTCTATTCCTTTTTCATATTTAACTCAGGGGGAGATTCATCATCTCAGGGGGAGTTATAATTCTTTATGTTCAATTAAATAAAATTTCTGATACTTTTTGTCATCATCAAAAAGGGGGAGATTGTTAGAACACAGATTGGTTCTTAATAATTACTCTTTGTTTTGATGATAACTGTTGGGAAATTTATATTTAAGAATTATATACTCTAAAATTTGTTTGAGAGTTTTACTGCAGATTAAAATTATATTAACTCTCTAGAAGCAAATCTGCCTTGAATACAAGAAGCTATTCTGACTCTGAAGCGCCAGATGCACCTTACAGAAGAATCTGTTTGCTCCTTACAAAAGATCCTGAGCGTAGTCTCCAGAAGGATCTGAAGCAAGAAGCTCCAGAACATTCTGAGTCAGAAGCATCTGAAGATAGTCAGAAGCATCTGAAGATAATCAGAAGCATCTGAAGCTGAAGCATCAGAAGTATAGAAGAATATTGATTGAAGAGTTTTTCAAAGCATTAGTCTACAGAAGTTTCTGAATGTACTTACGCTGCCAAGTACTGAAGTTCTGTGTCAAGATGCTCTGATGATCAACACGCTAGAAGCACACACGCTGCAGAAGACTCTGATACAGCATAGTTCTGAATCTCATCAGAAGACTCTGATTTATTCAGACTCTGAAGAACTTGCTGAAACTGAAGAAGTGTTTTCAAGAATATATCCGTTGGAACTATTCAACGTCTCTTTCCTTATTTGTGCTAGACACACTTACACAGACAAAAAGGATTTATCTGTGCCATCTATTTCAAGGAAAAGTCATTACATGTGAAGACAAAAAGGCTCAGACCTTTTGGACTCTCTTTTCAACGTGCATGATTCAGTTGCCTATAAAAGGAGTTCCTTACTTCATTCTTCAGTTATACACTTGCTGAAAAGAAATCACAATATTCTATAAGCTCTCATTCTTATTCTTCATAGAATCTCATTGTACTTAAAACTTAAGAGAAAAATCACTGTTGTGATTATAGCTTTATAGAAGCATTAAAAACTCTTGTATTTAATTTACATTATTTGTAAAGGATTTTCCTTAAGAGGATTCAGTGTGAATCAGTAGCTCTTGAGAAGACTAAGAACTGTAGTTCTTAGGTGATACTATTGTAATCAGTTTGATTTAATAGTGGATTAAGTCCTTATTGAGAAAGGCAAATCACTCTGGAAGGGTGGACTGGAGTAGTTGTTCAACGAACCAGGATAAAAATAATTGTGTGATTATTTTCAAGTATTAATTTTCCATACTTATTCAACCCCCCCTTCTAAGTATGATGAGTTATGATGAAGTATGGTGAGAATGGTGGAATACGCGTATGTGCATTACTTGTGTAATTCAGAGTTGTGAATATGTTATCATTGTATGAAAGTATGCTTATGAACTTGAATTGTTGATTTGAGAATTGTGAATGTGTAATTGTGAATTAGTGAGTAAACATAATATGTGTATGTTCATGTGGAATGTTGAGATTTATGGATACGTGCATGATGAATATGCTTGGTGATTATCCATATTTGATTATATATATGTTGTATTGTACATGATGAGTTATAATGAATTGTGGTGAGAAAATGTAGAATATATGTATTTTGTGCTTGTGTATTTGTGTATATATAATTATATGCATTGTTATTATGATAATATTTCTCACCCTTCTGCTGGAATGATGTCCTACATGACATCGTGCAGGTATCAAGGAGTAGTATTGCTCGTAGTTACGAGGTCGCTTTTGGTGTAGCCGTTTAGTGATTTAATTATGTTGGGTCGAGTCATGCTCTGGTCATGTAACACTGGGATTGCTTGGGTTGTGTTTAAGATATACATTATATACTCTATAAACGTGTTTATATCCATTGGAATATTATGATGTTGGCCTTAGTGCCTAAGTGATGTTGTTTTATGTGATAAAAACAAATGTTTCTTTTATGAAAATTGTGGTATAATTGAATCCGCTGCTACATGCAAAATGAAGTTTTGTAAAGCATAATTTTATATTGAAATAGTAATGAGCATGACAGGTGGTTTTGATATTTTGAAAGTTATGTGTAATGCCCTTTTGTAAATGCATGGAAATTTCCTCTGATTATTCATATATTATCCGTGGGGTTTAGAAGGGTGTTACATGTTGTGTCTCTTGATTGAAGCTGTGAAGCAAGATCAAGACTTGTTTGAAGTGTGTCTTCATTTAATCTGTAACATTTATTGGTTGATATCACTGCTGTGATTGAGGGGGAGTGAGCAGGAACTCAGGTCTAGTGTTAGGCTGAAGTTGCATTGGGTAGGTCTTAAGTGAAGAGTGCAAACTAGTTGTTTGAGTCTGAATTAATTCTACTAATAATGGATTTCCTCTGTTGCTTGGTAGCCCCCAGATGTAGGTGTGAATTGCACTAAACCGGGTCAACAATTCTCAGTGTTATTTACTGCATTATTTAAGTGTTTTACTGCTTAGCCTAATTGTCTGTCAGTAGTGGATGTCATAACATTCATTATAACATCAACTGTTTGGTACTTAAAATTTCAGGACCAAAACATAATTCTAATGCTCTAGTAAAAGAAACCCAATATGTTAATAATTGGCTATGATGTATCCACTTGAACCAACCTAAAGCATCACCCTTCATGTAAAACAAAACTAAGGCTAATTTTTTTCTGGAGGTAGATTGTAAAACGAAAAAAATTGGTCAGCTTGGAAAAGCCATTCTAAGGGATTGGAGCCATCAAATATTGCAAGTTCAAGTTTAAGGGTGCGGTACTGGGGTAAGGGGCAATTTGGGGATACGGGTTTTGGGGAAAATAACGGATAATGTAATGTTGACTTGAATGAAATGCTTGTGTGGAAGAGAGATATGGTGGAAAGGAGGGTTGGGGCATGGTAGATGCGGTTCTTGGTGGCATAGTGAAAATGGAGGGCAGAGGTAGGTTAGAAAACATAGTAGATGTTCGAAGGGGGGTGTTTTGGGGAGTAAAATTTTGAAATGTAGGGTTTGAAATAAGGGATATCAGTGGGGGGGTTTTATGTAATACCTGATGAGCTAGCTGCAGAATGAGTAGTGATGGGATGGGGATCTTTCTGTATGACTAGCTTGTTGAGGGATGACATGAGGGTTTCAAATCTGGAATCTGTAATTTGTTTTTCATTGTCTAAACGAGTATCAATCTAACCGATGTGTTGTTCCAACTCTGTTGTATCTCTATCAAATCTTTCATCCATTTGCTATTGGGTTTGAGCTATAACATTATCTAAGTGAATGTGAGCTGTTTAAACAACTTCTTCAACAATATCTTTAGGGTTTTGGGGTTTTGTAGGAGCCATGAGAACGAGAAATGAAAGCACCAAAGATAGAAACACTAGACTACCAAGATCAGAATTGCATTAGAAAATAAAGCAAAATAACAACTTCTTCCTATTCTCCATCAATATCTCATACAAGACATTTATAGTTAGGGTTACATAAAAATATATGGGCCATGGTCCACTTACCCAACTAATGGTAACAACTTGAAATTTACTAAACACACCACTAGTGAGTAATAAAATCCTTGAGTAAAATTGAAGTCTTTTTAATTCTATAAGGTCTATTTAATTTCCTAACAGAAATGGTCAATACGATCAAAATCGGAAGAGAAAGAATCTTTTACCTGTAATAATTTAGATACTCAAGCATGTTTTGAATTCTGTTTATATTCCTCTTATCTTCCTCTTTGGTGCTTCGAATGCGTTGCACTTCAGATTGTTGTTGTTAAGTTGTGAGTTGCGTGAATCTTGTGTGTTTATTTGTTGTTGTGATGGATCTTCCTCTAAGTGTTGTGATTGTTGTGAATTCTTGTGTTATGAATTTGTTGAGTTTTGCAGGTTCGGGATTTGATGAATTTGTGAATTGATGTGAATCGAAGAAGTTGTTGCGGTTGTTGAATTTTATTTGCAGGTTGTTGAAATGTTCTATAGGTTTTTGATTAGATTAGATGAATATTGAAGAAGAATTTGTAGAAGTTTGGTTATGGAAATGAAGGTGAATTGAAGAAGGTGAAGGGGGATGAAGCTTGAAAGAAGTGAGAGTGAAGAAGAAAAAGTGGAGAAAGAAGTAAAATGGCGAAGAGAGCTATGAAGAAGGGAGTGTGGAGGCTTTATTGAAGAAATGTTTGTTATAATTTCGGTTCATTCAGTTATGCTATTGCAATGTATTTTTTCATGAAATTTCCTTCTACTACTATGTATCTATTATCCTACTGCTATGAAATTGTTTACTATCATGTAGTTTATGTAGTTGCTCCTTTCTACATTTTTGGATTTGGATTTTGTAATTTTGGACACAACATTTGGACATTTGGATATTGCAAATGGATCAGTCTTGGTTTAATGGTTTGGTAATGGTTTGATTTATGTTCTAAAATGGATTTAAAGTGAATATGGATATTTGGAATTAATAGGATAAAATAGTTTTTGGGTAATGAAATTGGATATGGATTTGGATACTTTAAACATGGATCTTGAATTTGGGTACTTGGGATGGACTTTGAATTTGGTTTAATGGATAAAATGGACTTTGTTATTGAAAATGAATATGGAATAAAAAATGATTCTAAAATGTGGATTTCAAATTGGTTTGAATATGGACATTGAATTGAAAATGGTTAAATATGGATATTGAAATTAAAGATGGTTAAAAATGGATATTTGGAGGATAAAATGGATAAATATGGTTATGAATATTGGAAATATGGTTTTCAAAATTTACTTGGTAATTGGCCATGGGTTTAGAAAATGGATAATTGATCATGAATTTGAATTTGAATGATGAATGATGATGAACTTGAATTAATTCCTTGATACTTGAATCCAAAGAAATCCACACAATCCTTCTTCCAATTTTTGAAGAAAATAAATGCTTAAGAACTTGATGACATTTGAGTTAACTTCGAACATTCCTGATCATTGCTCCATGAATCCAATAGTCTTTCGTGCCATACTTGATTAATGAATCATAATATTCAATTAAATCCCAAATTCAAGAAGCAACCAAATTCCATTTGAAATGATGTTGAGACCTTAATCCATAAATTAATTAAAAAGAAACATCTTGGCTTTATGCAAACTAAAACCAGTCATTTAGATAATGATGAACTTGCAATGAAGAATAATGCTCAATGTAGCCTTGAGGAGAAATTAGAGCACAATAAACCTTTGTTGAAGAATTATTACTGGACTCAAGCACAATGAATAAATAACCCTAATATTCCAAGACTACTGATCTAAGTATCAAACCTATGCAGATGAGTTTATGATGTCTTTAAATTTCCTACAAGAGGGTATGTACACGAAAAATATGAGATGCATAAGACATAAGATTTAAGTTGGAGGGTAGAAAAAATTTGTGGTATGACAAAAAGCATAGAAGGAAGAGGGAGAATCAAAAGAGGAAAGACCAATCCTAGGATTTTGAGACAACAAAAAGGTTGATGGAATTCCCAACAATGTGCTTCTATTGGTGGTAACCACACTACTATAGCAAATCGGTTGGTACCGAGGATTTTGATTGACGATGGAAGCTCTACGAGGTAGTGAAGGCATATATGTTTAGGAATTCAATGATTTAATAACCCATCCTTATGGTACTAAAGTGTTGCAAGACTCCTTGAAAAAAAGGATGGGAGTAAAGGACAATACATGTTCCCTATCTGGTGGTCTCTTTCGAAAGCATCTATAACTGGATTCTAAGAAGACCTTTACTCGAGGTAATTTGTCCTTCCAAATTCGTTTGAATTTCCTTATAAAAATCATGTAATGACGACTATCATCAAATAACCCATAAAAATATTTAATTCATATATACCATGCTAACTCCTTTTCATCATAATACTTGATTGGGTTCCTTTCTCTTAAGAACAACATTTTTTTTATTTTTCCTTTAGTAATGTGGTTAATGAAATACCTGATAAGAAAGTACTAAAATATCTCATTGAATGGTATTACTTTTCACACAAGTAACACTTTACACTTATATGGAAAATGAAATTTTGAAAAGTAGTTAAACTAAACAATTAACTTTTAGTTATTTAGTTACAACTACTACAACAAAAAACATACTTAACCTCGACTAGAAAGGGGATTTTACCTCGATTTCACATGCGAGGTAACAAAGGGCGACATAAAAACTTGCCACTTTATCCATTGGTTTTTGAATAATAGGTGGGTAAAGTGTTATGCACATGGGTTCGATCCTCAATAACTGCATTTTTATTATTTTCAAAACTGGTTGGCACGCCCTTCATTTTCTCTCGGTTATCATAAAAACTGAGGTAATAAAGAAGTATTATTACCTCGGTTTGTAATATTAATCGAGGGGAAAACTTTGTTATGTAATTTGTTTCTACATTTTTGTTTGAACCTGTATTACAAAACCATATTTTGGAATTTTCTAAAACAGAAACATTGTACCTTTTCTCGATCAGAAATATCATACCAAAAAATATTCATTATTTACACCATTTTCAAATCCAAAATGACATTCACACCTTATTATTTTACAACAAGTTGAAACAAGAACAAATGATTAACCAACAAAAGAAAAAACTAAAATGCAAAGTCTTGTAGGATGTCTAAAAGTTCTCTTCTATGATCTGTCATCAGTCGCTAAGCACATATAATTTGAACAACAATTGAAACCAATTAGCATCATCAACAAAAACAACATTAAATCTTTAGTAAGACGAATATAAAAATAAAAATGTATTACTAAGGGATATAAAACATTTATTTAATAATTTTTCCATAATATACATCTATAATATATATTACATATAGTGTAAATTGGTATTGATACACATAAATGCCTATCGACATCATTATATATACATGTCCAAAGGGAATAATAGATAATATGGCACATGCTATAGAGAGGTTCCTAATAAAAAAATGAAGAGTTATGTACAACATCTATATCTGTACATGATCTACAATAGAAGATCATCAAAACGAAAGTCTCTGAAATATAATCAAGCAAGCTTCTCATTTCCCCCCACCTGATACAACAACAATAAAAATGGGGTGAGATAATAATTTCAGCGGATTCCCTATTTTATAGGTACACTCTCCTCTAAAAGGACTATTATCTAAACTTTAACTTAAGCTTCTCTATAAAATAAAGCATGTGTAGATTTACACAATAGAGAGAGACTTAAGCATCGGAGGAATAACCTTCACTCGTATGGGACTCAAACCCACTTCAATAAATTTCACTCGTATGGGAATCAAACCAAGTTAGATTATATTTCCTCATATGGGACTCTAACCCACTTTGAGGTCCACCTCTGCTCTATTAGACTTAAAACCATTTTTAAGGAACAGATTATTGGTTCTTACATCCTAATTATACTTTACATAAGCATCTTAATTGGGATCACCATGATCAAGGGTTATTTCTGAATACGTGACTAGGTTTCATCATTAAGCGCGGTTGCACTCATCAACCACTAGGTAGTCACATTCATCAATTCTCATATAATCACAACATGTTCTATACAATGCTCATTTATTCATAATTCAAGCGACTATTCATCCACGATACACACTGAGGTACCTTCACGTCCAAGAATCATCGTCTAAGTGATTTTCATAACCTAAGTTATCTTTCTAACATTCACCTAGATATCTACCTAGGTTTAACCTCACTAATCATTATAGGATTTAATCAATTATCATACATTCCACATAACATGTCATATTATAATGCATAATTTAAACTTTATTGTTCCCTACAATTATCTAGGTAATATTTGGAATATGTGCATGGTTTTACTTCACCAAAAGATAGAGCATTGGACTAGCTTTCTAAAGCATCCTACCTCACCCCAAACGGAGTTACGAAACTCATTTTATGTGGAAAATATTGGAACAATCGATTATCATAGAGGTACAATCGATTGTCCAAAATTTCCGAACTCTCTGCCAAGCGTGAAAATTGAAAATCAGGCCATGACAATGGATTGTCACATGGGTGGAATCGATTTTCATTACATATTTTTCCATAAATCTCATTTCTAAACACATATTCTTCAAAACTTAACCATTCCAATCCATAGATTCATAACAATCAACATCAACAAAACAAAATATCATATTTTATCACAAAAAAAAAATCATAGCATTTGTCATACCCCAATTTTTCCCCACTCTTTTTTCATTTTCTTTTTTTCATTCTTTTTTGGCTCAGGCTAAATTCATCTAATACACCATAAAAAGTTTCATATATGTCTACCTTACATTTTCTTTTACTTAATGGTTCATAGGTTCTCTGTTAATATATATATTTTGTTGGTTTGTGAGTTATAATTGATTATTTATTGACTTTGATCATTTCTATATTGTTAATCATACATTGACCAATGTTGACTTTTACCATTACTGTTGACTTTTTCCACGTGATGACTTTAATCATAATTGTTGACTTTATCATTACCATTGACTTTTAGTTATTATTGACTTTTCGTCATTGATTGGGTGCTATTAACTTTTAATCATTATGAGCATTAATCATTGTTGACTATTTCCTATTATTTTTACTTTAACCATGTTTTGAATTTTGTTAACTTTTTGGAAAGAAATGGAATATTTTCATTCATGAGTAGTTGGAATACATTACAAGCATCACAAGCTTTATTTTAAGGAAATTGATCAATTACAAGAAAAACTGCAAATATTTGGTATAGTTAACTTTAAGTCAATGATTTACTTTTGGCCAACTATTGACCATTGACACGATTTTGACAAAAGGGTCAACATTATTCATTGCACAACCCAAGAGTTCATAAATATGTTACATGTAGCATTTCAACAAGTCTTCTATCCTTCAAGGTTCCATTTCCATGGCCTTTTTTCATATAATCATTGTTATCCTTATCTTATTCTTCCACTACAAAAATCACTTTGCTACAAGAAAGAAGAAGGATCAAGTTTAGCTACTATATCATGAAGTTAAATCATAAATAAGTTATGGAAAAGTCGTGAAAAACTCAATAAACAAAAGGAAAATTATGCATTTTTGCTAAGTGAAATTATCGTTTCTTCAATTCATTCAAACCAACTCTATGCCGCTACGTAAAAAATGACAAAGAATCGCCATATAACTTTATTCATCCCAACGCGGAAAGGAAAACATCGAGAAAACCTCAGAAGGGAATGAACATGGTCTCACAACCAAATTCGGGTTTGGGAGTCGATTACGTGAGAGGAAGGTGTTAGCACCCCTCACGTCCATTGTACTCCACATGATCCACTCTTGTTTTTCTAACCAAAGGTTGTATATCTAAAGACTTGCTTGCTAAGGAAATGCATGAATGAGTTATTTGAGGAAAATAAAAGGTTTTTATTATTGAGTTCGTCCAAGTTTTGCAACCGAATGTCTATGTATCCCAGAGGGAATCAGAACCATGTAGTTCTTGTTAAAAAATTGCTTTATTAGGTTTTTTTATAGAGGATGCTAAGTTCACATTCTAATAGTTAGAGGCACTTTCTGCCTGCAGTAGAACGAAAATAACATGTCATTTTTGGAAAGTTTTTCAGGGGAAAATCCCGAAGGAAAAAAAAACCTTGAATTTATGAGGTGTTTTATTAAGAGATATGAAAAAAGTGGTCTGAGATATGTATCACACTAAATTATATGGCAGTAGGAGCAAATACATCACACAAATGAGTCAGGCGTCTCACATACAACATACCCTAATAAGAGGTAAGAAAAACTCCCGCTCATCCTTTCCCATGTACTTAAGGCTCGTGACGCATAATACGTATCGTATTGATTAAGTGTTTTTGTATTTTTATTAAGAAAATATTTTTGTTTTATGAAAGAAAAGGGAAAAGACTAACCTAATACTATAAACCTAAGGCTCGGGTTGAAGGTAAATTAATTTAATATTATCATATCAAAGGTTAAAGACCTGAAGGAATGCTATGTTGTGGCTCGATTTAATCACGTAAAAGCTTAATTAAATCAGAATAAATCCAACCCTAAGGGAGCATGTGAATCATAATGAACAACCAATACAATATCATTCAAATATCAAAATCAAGACCTATCAATCAAACTCATATTAATCAAAACATCCGAATATTTAATCAAATTTAATCCCAACATAAGATCACAATTAGCATCAATATTTGAATCCAAATTCAATCAACTTTAAGATCAAAGTTGATCAATATCATCCAAACGAGAATTAACATCTAATTGAAGTTAATCACAAATTTAGCCTCACACTATTAACCAAAAATCAGCATTATTCATTTGTAATAAAATATAAAAGAAAAAAAATTAGAAATAAAATCTAAATCAAATTAATAAGAATTGGGGTGTAAAAATTGAATTAGAGGAGTGTGAGTTAAGATTGGGTATGGGCTTTGTTAGTGAGCCCAAGGGGTGCAAAAATATTTTTTATGGTGTTCTAAAAAAGTATATTGGGCTGCAACCTTCTAAGGCCCACCCGATCCATGCTTGAAAGAGTGTAATGAGAGCCTCAAAGAAATACTCAACATCTCTTCCTCTCTCACCTTCTCTTTCTCGTTCTCTCTTTCACTCTTTCTTCTTTCCCTCTCGCCACAAATGGCTACCACAAAAAAACAGCCTCCGCCTTGTTGTGGCCTTACGCTGGCAGTGGCAGAGATTACCCCATACTCACAGTTTCTTCCTCCTCCATCTATAAAATTTAATTTCACCCGCTTACCTAAACAAAAAATTCGCTTGAACCTCGACTCTGCTTCGCATTAAAATTGGAATTAACGTAATCTAAACTACGGAAATGATCAAAGTGAGAACTTACTTGGGGATTCAGGTACAATTCGACTTCTTCTTTTACACGTGCTCGCTGCTGTGATGTGATTTTGTGTGTGTATTATTGCCTTGTTGTTGCTGCAAATCGTTGCTTCAAACCCTCCATTTCCGTCTATGCGTGTATATGTGATTTTGCTCTTGTTGTGTTCTGATTTGTGCATTGTTGTGGCCCAATCTGTTTTTCTCCATTATGCGCCAGTATCCCCTCTTTTCGTCTAAAATCCTCTACTTTTATAGGCATATGCGAATTAATTATTGATTATTGAAATTGAACGTGCAAGATATCTGTTGATTCTTGTTTTGGAAACAAAACACCGCTACCTTGAACATGTGATTTTCGTGATTATTTTGCGATTGAAACTTGTTGTTTTTGGTTGATCATGTTTAATTGTATTGATTGTAATTGATGAGCTTTCCATTCAATTAGATCATGTTTGATGGATTATGGTAATTGCATTCCTTGTAACAAAATCTTTGGGAATAATGTCAGCAAATACATCCTCTTATCATGTCTCATGGTGCTCCTTTGGTTTTAACTTGCACATGTTTTTTAATTTTTTTGCTTGGCTTTTGTTTTTGACATGTATGGATTGGATGATGCAATGTTAAGAATTAAAGACATTTGAAGGTCGTGTATTTGATTTTGGCATGAATGAAGATTTTCTAAGTAATTTGGATCAGTTGGCAAGTGATTAATACAAAATAATGCTCTGGGCAGTACTAGGAGAACTTCATTAGCTTCTGAACTGGATCTTTCTTCAGCAATCCTTGTTCAACCTTCATCTTGTAAGGTAGGAGGTGTAGGACGCCATTATGTTGGAATGAGTTGGGAGATAGTGTTATGGTTGGACTTGAGATGGTCCAGCAAACTACTGCTAAGCTTAAGATGATTCAGGAGAAGATGAAGATTTCTCAGAGTCGTCAGAAGAGTTATGGTGACAAGAAGAGGAAAGCACTTGAATTTACAGAGGCCTGAGTTATACCCTAGTTCTCCTTGAGCTATACCTAGAGGCCTTTGAGAAATCTTGATAAACCTTGATGAGAATATGCTCATGATGACAGTTCAAACCCTAATTCCATAATCCACGAAAGAACAAGTTGACTTGATCTTCAATGAAATAGAAACCTCAAACCAATAAAAAAACCTTGATTCTCTAGAGAGCATTGATCACATGCCTCAGGATCTCACGCAAATGAATGATGATTTAGTGGACAAATGTATATGAATATGAGGCAAAAGCCAATTAAGGTTAGGATAGAGTGAGAGTAAATTTTGGGGGTACAACATCTATGACAGAAAAATTTAGAAGTTGGTTCATTAGTTTACACCATTCAAAAGTCCACTTTTCAATGGCCATGAAAGAGATTAATCCTATAACTTTCATCCATAACTAATTCATCAAAAAAATAGTCAAAAAAATCAAGCCAAAGCATTTAAATTCAAGTTTATCAGTAATGATCTTTTGCCTTGCATCCTAACTTGGTACTTCTTCAAATTTCCAACACTTCTACTTCTAACTAACTCATTCCTCACAAAACCCTCAATTACTTCATTACCCTTAAACTACCTAGGCCAAATCAAAGATTAACCAAATACCAACTTCCAAACTAACACAAATATATCATTTTTGGGAGCATTCTCAACCCTTGATAAGATTCTCTCTGTGATCACTATCCTCGGTCTAGAATCATTTCATCCATAATCACTCTCTCCCTTTGAAAAAACTATAAAAACCTACTAGTTTTCATCATTCTTCAACCATGAACACATTGTAAAGTTATTATGTCAAAATTCCTCACCATTACCTAAAGCTCATAAACCAAGTTGATGCAGTTTCATCACTTGAAACTCCATTAAATTTAGTATAAACTCATACCATTCTTTCATAATCCAAAGTTCTTCATCCTTCGCCATATTAAATTCACCATTTTCATCACTTTCACCATATTCATATCCTTTCACAATCTTCATCTTTGATTATTCATAAAAAAAAAATCACAAAATCTCATTTTCACCAATTATCATTTTTCAAAACTACACCACGCCAATCTTCATCTTCTCCATAAACACAAAAATCAAAAGAAATCAAAAATTCACCAAGCTTCAACCATATCCATCTTCATCTCTATCAACTCTGCATATACAATTCAACTGCCATCCATCATATTGGATCCTTCACAATTTTTCTTCAAGACTTCAAACCCAACAATCATCTTATTCAAAAATTCATTCATTAGTATCTTATCACTTTCATCATTATCAACCTCCATCACCTTCCAAGCATTACCATTATTCAACAACTTCAAGATAACAATCAACACAACAATGAGATCAAGGAAAAACAGAAGTGAAAAGAGTCCATAACATAAACAAAACAAGGCAAAACTTGGTTGAAGAATTTCGTCGAACACTTTACAAGCAAGCTGAAAATTCTGCATTTCTGAAGCATTTGGATAATAACAACACGATATCATAGAAGAGAAGGAGAGGAACCAGAACTAAAGATCAAATCAAAATTAAGTATACGGCAAACCCTTACCAATTTTCCCCTACCCTTGTTTCCTTTGTTTTCTGTCTCACAAACATTTTGCTTTCAAAACTTCTCTAAAACCACGTTCTCCAAATCACCGGATCTACCCATCGCATTTAACTTAATCCATCCAAGATTTTATTCCACTATATACTAAATTCAAATTTCTCTGGCATTGCTTCAATATCCGCTGTGGATTTTACCGATAATGTGGTGTTGGTCGTGTCTCATTTTTCTGTCACAATCCACTTCGCTTTCGGTAGTCTGACGGCTAGGTTCATCCTTAACAAATACGTTTTTCGCAGGCTGGCCATCATGATATGGTAATAGACATAATCAGTACTTTTGGGAGTAATATAACAAGTGAGATTAGTATGGATAATAGTCTTACATTAGAAAGGAATGTGGTGACTTGAGCATTTATAATTGAGAGAGCCCATACACCTATCACCTTAAGGTTTTGGGTGCATATATGGTGTCTTTTACTTGTGTTGATCTTGGCCTAATATTCAATGCTCCCTAGTGTAAAAAGTCCTCTAACATGGTATCATGAGCCTTTTGTTTGTAAAGGGACCGCCATACATGTATTGAAATGCTCATGAAGTGGTGTCCCGTTGAAATCGAAATGCCCAAGGAGGAGGTGTATTCGAAATACCTAATAAGAGGGTCCTAGTAATAGGTGTCAACGGCGGTACAAATATATGTGGACAAAAAAAGAGTTTCCACATGAGGGGGAGCATTGTGGAGTCACGTTTGAGTGAGAGTGTTGGAAATAATATAACAAGTGTGAGTAGTATGGATAATAGTCCCTCTCATACACCTATCACCTTAAGGTTTTTGGTGCATATGTGGTGTCTCTCTCACTTGTGTTGCTCTTGACCTAATATTCATACTCTCTAATGTAAAACTCCTTAACATGTATTGCATGTCGTTTAATAGTTCTAACTCAATTATACAAATCTGGATTGATCTTCAAGTCATTGCTCGCCTTAGACATTGACAACCACTTGTTTCAAATGTGTAACATTTTCTTGGCAACAAGGCTAACCATAAATTTGTAAAAGACATCACTAATTGCCTTTTCAGCGCATATTATTGAAATGGAACTCTTATGACTCACTGCTACATCGCATGCGAGGTTCTCTACCCGTCTTATCATGCGGAAAATGAAACTGAGACATTGGTGGATGTTTTATCAAGTAAGGTCTTCCTTCTTTTATTCATTTTTTAATCTTTTTCTTTGTTTTTATATTAAAATTATTATTATTAATAATATGAAATGATTAATATTGCTTGATTAATTTAGTTTTAGTTAATTAAATCCATTAACTTGTTACATTTTGACTACTCTAATTTGGCTAATTGTATTTTTGACCATATTATTTTATTCCAAATATTCTTGATGATCAATTTTCAATTAGATTTATTAATTAATTATATGATAATTTGTTTAATGGTGTGGTTAATAATTCTCAAATTAGGGTTTTCATCATGGTTATACTTTGGTTATCATTTCTTTTCTAATTCATGATTTGGGTCATTTTTGAATTAAAATGTGTATTGAATAATGTGTGGATAGTATGGATAATCTTTCATACCCTTGTTTGGTCAATTCTTTAATGGATTGAACATGAACCCTTAAATGTTTGACTTTGATTAATTCTTTTGGTTAATTAGTTAGATTTTGAATCTAAGGGTTCATTTTAGATGAATTTATACAGGGGTGTTCAAATTCAAACAGATCCAAAAAAAAACCGTAAATCAATCCAAATAAAAATTTCAAACTGCAAAAAACTGAAAATTATTCAATGTATTTGTATGTCATTTTGTAAAAACCGCTCGGTTCAGCTTGAATTTCGGATTAATTTTTCAAAATCAATTCAAACCAAACCGAAGCGCATGTATATATTTTTTATACTTATTTAGTATATATTAGTATGTTATCTTGTGTTAATTTAATATTAGAGTATACTTATTTTTTAAAAAATTTAAATATTATTTATTAGTTTGATTTAATCTATTTATTTTTATTATTATTATTTTGTAATATTAACTTTTAATATAGTATATTATATTTTATATTAAACTTATTATTTATTATTACTTTTAGAATATTAATAAAAGTTATAATTTGTAATTTGAACATCCAAAAAACTGATCCAAACTAAACGACATGAAATTGGATCGGATTGGATATTTTAATCAATCATCCAAAGTCGAACTGAACCGCAAGTAAATTAATATTTGAATTGGATGATATTTCGATTCAAGACTGATCCAAACCGAACTGCGAACACCCATAAAATTACATATTTTTAATACCCTTTTGGTGTTATAAAAGCTAACTTGCAATTATCTTAATATTTCATATAATCCTTGGCAACATATTTATTCATTTCCTTATGCCACAATAAGAATAAAGTCTTTTTGCAACTAAACCAAAAATACTTTAAAAAAATATGATGCGGAGTCTGCGCCATGAGCCTTAAGAAAAAGAGAAGAATAAGAGGGTGTATGCCTATCCTTACTCTGAATATCTTTGGATACAAGCATCACAAGCTTTATTTTAAGGAAATTAATCAATTACAAGAAAAAACTACAAAATTTTGGTATAGTTAACTTTAAGTCAATGATTTACTCTTGGCCAACTATTGACCATTGACACGACTTTGACAAAAGGGTCATCATCATTCATTGCACAACCCAAGAGTTCATAATTATGTTACATGTGGCATTTCAGCAAGTCTTCTATCCTTCAAGGTTCCATTTTCATGGCCTTTTTTCATATAATCATTGTTGTCCTTATCTTATTCTTTCACTACAAAAATCACTTTGCTACAAGAAAAAAGGAGGATCAAGTTTAACTATTATATCATGAAGTTAAATCATAAACAAGTTATGGAAAAGTCGTGAAAAACTCAAGAAACAGAAGGAAAATTATGCATTTTTGCTAGTGAAATTATCGTTTCTTCAATTCATTCAAAGCAAATCTATGCCGCTACATGAAAAATGACAAAGAATCGCTATATAACTTTATTCATCCCAACGGGGGAAGGAAAACATCGAGAAAACCTCAGAAGGGAATGAACATGATCTCACAATCAAATTTTGGTTTGGGAGTCGGTTACGTAAGAGGAAGTTGTTAGCACCCCTCACGTCCATTGTACTAAACATGATCCACTCTTGCTGTTCTAACCAAAGGCTATATATCTAAAGACTTGCTTGCTAAGGAAATACATGAATGATTTAATTGAGGAAAATAAAAGGTTTTTATTATTGAGTTCGTTCAAGTTTTGCAATCCAATGCCTACGTATCGCAGAGGGAATCAAAACTATGTAGTTCTTGTTAAAAAATTTGCTTTATTAGGTTTTTTTGTAGACGATGCTAAGTTCGCATTCTAACAGTTAGAGGCACTGTCTACTTGTAGTAGAACAAAAATAACATGTCATTTTTGGAAAGTTTATAAAGGGAAAATCCCGAAGGAAAAAATAGCTTGAATTAATGAGGTGTTTTATTAAGAGATATGAAAAAAGTGGTTTGAGATATGTATCACACTAAATTCTATGGCAGTAGAGAGCAAATACATCACACAAATGAGTCAGGCGTGTCACATACAACATACCCTAATAAGAGGTAAGAAAAACTCTCGCTCATCCCTTCCTATGTACTTAAGGCTCGTGATGCATAATACGTATCAGATTGATTAAGTGTTTTTGTATTTTTATTAAGAAAATATTTTTGTTTTATGAAAAAAAAGGGAAAAGACTAACCTAATACTATGGACCTAAGGCTAGCATTGAAGGGAAATTAATTCAACGTTATCATATCAAAGGTTAAAGACCTAAAGGAATGCTATGTTGTGGCTCGATTTAATCATGCAAAAGCTTAATTAAATCAGAATAAATCCAGCCCTAAGGGATCATGTGAATCATAATGAACAACCAACACAATATCATTCAAACATCAAAATCAAAACCTATCAATCAAACTCATATTAATCAAAACCTCCCAATACTTAATCAAATTTAATACCAACATAAGATCACAATGAACATCAAAATTAGAATCCAAATTCAATCAACATTAAGATCAAAGTTTATCAATATCAACCAAAAGAGAATTAACATCTAATTGGAGTTAATCACAAATTTAGCCTCACACTATTAACCAAAAATCAGCATTATTCATTTGTAATAAAATATAAAATAAAAAAAATTAGAAATAAAATCTAAATCAAATTAATAAAAATTGGGGTGTAAAAATTGAATTAGAGGTGTGTGGATTAAGATTGGGTATGGGCTTTGTTAGTGAGCCCAAAGGGTGCAAAAAGATTTTTTATGGTGTGCTAAAAAAGTATATTGGGCTGCAACCTTCTAAGGCCCACCCGATCCTTGCTTGAGAGAGTGTAATGAGAGCCTCAAAGAAATACTCAACATCGCTTCCTCTCTCACCTTCTCTTTCTCGTTCTCTCTTTCACTCTTTCTTCTTTCCCTCTCGCCACAAGCTGCTACCACAAAAAAACAGCCTCCGCCATGTTGTGGCCTTATGCTGGCAGTGGCAGAGATTACCCCATACTCACAGTTTCTTCCTGCTCTGTCTCTAAACATTAATTTCACCCGCTTACCTCAACAACAAATTCGCTTTAACCGCGACTCCGCTTCACATCAAAATTGGAATTAACGTAATCTAAACTACGGAAATCATCAAAGTGAAAACTTACTTGGGGATTCAGGTACAATTCAACTTCTTCTTTTACATGTGCTCGCTACTGTGATGTGATTTTGTGTGTGTATTATTGCCTTGTTGTTGCTGCAAATCGTTGCTTCAAAACCCTACATTTTCGTCTCTGCGTGTACATGTGATATTGCCCTTGTTGTGTTCTGATTTGTGCGTTGTTGTGGCCCAATTTGTTTTTCTCCATTGTGCGTCAGTATCCCCTCTTTTCGTCTAAAATCCTCTACTTTTATAGGCATATGCGAATTAATTCTTGATTCTTGAAATTGAACGTGCAAGATATCTATTGATTCTTGTTTTGGAAACAAAACTCCGCTACCTTGAACATGTGAATTTCGTGATTATTTTGCGATTGAAACTTGTTGTTTTTGGTTGATCATGTTTGATTGTATTGATTGTAATTAATGAGTTTTCCATTCATTTAGGTCATGTTTGATGGATTATGATAATGCCAGCAAGATGCGAATCAGAGTAATCGTAGTTCCCCTACCTCGAATACGTAGGCACAAGATGCGAGTCTTGGAGAGTAAACTTAGGACTAACCCTTAGGTCTTTCTTTCACCTTCTAACCCTTAGCAATATACCCTAAAGCAAATAATAAAGCGAAATAGCAACATTTAAACAAAAGGTTCCTGTAGAGTACTACAGAAGTTTAGGGTGCTAATACCTTCCCTAAGCTTAACTGTAGATGCTTTTGGTTGGATGCATTTTGTGGCAAAAGATTGGAGTGTATATGAATATCATGACTGATGTTATGACATACACTAAGAGTATTCTACAGGGTAAATGAAGTTGGATGTCATGACTGGGTGCTGTAACATTGATCATATGACATCAGGCGTACAATTTTTGTTTTCTGGTATTTAGAATGAGGAAACTCAGCCTAGAATTCAGGAAATATTTTAGAAGCTCATGTTGGAAGTCAGGAAACATTTTAGAAGCCCTGGCGAAATAAAATGTCCCTGACCTAACTGGTAAGGATGCAGATTCGTGAAGAGAGGTTTGGGTAAACCAAAATTCTGCATAAAGGCCCAAAGGATATATGCTGCTATAAATAACAAGAGGATGAACCTTAATAAACGGGAGAGCCAGCAAATAGATAAAGAAGTGTAGTTTATGAGTGAAGGGGTTTGCTCTTCACGTGTGTCTAGTAGTCTTAGGATTCCTTGTGTGTCAAGCAATTGTATGCTGTATAATTGCTTTGGTTATTGTGTATGAACAGGTGTGTTCATTGTGACACTCAAAGCTGTTAAGCAAAAGTGTGTGTCACTTGATCAAAGTTATGAAGCAAGATCAAGGTGTGTTTGAAGTGAGTCTTCATATCTATTTTGTAATTGTGTATTGATATCACTGAGGTTATTGAGGGGGAGTGAGTGGGTATACTCAGGTCTAGTGGTCTCTAGGCTGAAGTGTCATTGGGTAGGTCTTAAGTGAAGAGTGCAAACTGGGATTGTTTCACTCTGAATTAATTCTACTGATAGTGAATTTCCTCCCTGGCTTGGTAGCCCCCAGATGTAAGTGTGGTTGAAACTGAATTGGGTGACCAATCTCTTGTGTTATTTACTGCTTTCCAATTACAGCTTATTAGTAAGTTCAGTAGCCTATGTTACAGTGGATGTCATAATATCCGTGATAACATCCATCGTGTGTTTGCCAGAATTTCAATTGGCACCAGAGCAGGCACCCTGCCTGTTATTTTCTGGGTGAGATCTAGGGAAGATAAATTATGGTACTATGGATAAAGACATAGGATTCACAAATAGACCACCAATTTTGGATGGCTCTAATTATGACTATTGGAAACCTAGGATGATTGCATTCTTGAGGTCTCTAGATAGCAAGGCATGGAGAGCTGCAAACTCAGGATGGGAACATCCAGTAAAGACTGATAAAGATGGATTGGTTGTACTTATACCTGAAGAAGAATGGACCAAAGAGCAAGAAGCCTGGGCTCTTGGGAATTCTAAAGCTTTGAATGTTTTATTTAATGGTATAGACAAGAACATCTTCAGACTAGTGCATCATTGTGCTGGCTAAAGAGGTCTGGGATACTCTCAAAACAACTCATGAGGGAACCTCTAAAGTCAAGATGTCAAGACTTCAAGTGCTGACCACCAAGTTTGAAAGTCTGAGGATGAAAGAGGATGAGACTATTTATGAATTCTACATGAATATTCTTGAAATCGCAAACACCTCAGGAGCTTTGGGAGAAAAGATGACTAAAGAAAAGCTTGCGAGGAAAATTCTCACCGTCTTTGCCTAAAAGGTTTTCCATGAAGGTCACTGCCATTAAAGAAGCTCAAGACATATGTGTTGCACCCCAAAATTTGGCCAACATTTATTTACCCATCAAGAGTTATATGAGACTTTGAAGCTAGCCAAGAAGGTTATTCAAAGGTTCAAAGATTGATATCTTTGTCAGAGAACTCAAGAGATCCTCAGAGAGATTGGTTGAAACCAAAGTTGTGTGTCTCATAACTTGAGAGTTGTCGGAGCTCCTCAGATGATTCTGAGACTATGGGGATGGACTTAAAGCTTTGAGAAAGCTTATTATATGTCTTGAAAGCCATCATGAAGCCTAGAGAGGTCATTGTACAAGAATTCAGAAGATTCAACCATGAGTGGTGGAATTAGGGTTTGACTGGGTCAACCCTAGGTCAACTGATGATTTGGAGAGGGTTGAGACCTAATCCAAGAGCCATGTGATCATGGAATGATGCATTGAAGTGTCATAAGGATGATTCCTAGACCAACTCATCATGATTGAGGAGTTTGAGAAGTTTTAAGCTAGGGTTTCTAAGGATTAATAGTGTAAAATCCCCTAGTTTGATCCCTATCTTCAAGGCAGTTTAGCTCAAGATGTGATTGTCATATCATCTTCCCCACAACATGAATGTTGTAGAGCTTGTTCTTAGCTTTAATTTGAGTACTAAAAGTCCTTGATAGGCTTTGTAGAGCTCAAGTTATGGCTTTGACAAATTACAGGTCATCTGAGGTATGTGAATCTGGGTCCTTGAAAGTCACCCAACTTGCATCCAACGTTTGCCCTAGTAGGATGCTTCCTATGGATTCTTGGTCAACATGAATGTTGAAGGGCATCTTCTTAGCTTTCTAGAGAGTACTATAAGTCCTTGATAGGATTTGTAGAACTCAACTTATGGCTTTGACAAGTCAAGGGCATTTTGGTCATTTGGAGGTTATAGGTCATTTCAAGCATAAGGCCATATCTCCTACTTCCAAGCTTCAAATGGAAAAATCGTCAACATCAAACTTGCTTAGAATGATGTTTTAAGCCTAGTAGGGAGGTCATGAGAGGTTGAAAAGGTTCATATCAAAAAGTGATAAAAATGGCATAAAATGGAGGCATAAGTTAATTAAAGTTGAAATTGAAAAATGGAAATCACAAGCTATAAGTCCAAACCATGTCATGTAATAGGTCATTTTGACTCCAAATGACATTCTAAGAACAATGGTTCAGCCACAATTTTGATTTGAGGCTTGGATCATAGGGCTGCTTTGGAATTGGCTTACTTGCATATTAAGGTACCAAACCAAAACTCAACAAAACTCAATACACAAGGTGGTTATGCATTGTAACTCATCCTAAATCTCATGTGGGGATAAATTCAAGTCAGAATGGGAAGTTACAAGGAGCTTGGCATGAGATAGCATGTAAGGAGAATGAGAAATCAAAATACCATGACATGAAAAGTTCAATTTCTCATTGGATTGTTCTAGGGGGTTCTAGATGATTCTAAACCACTCTATAAGATGATTGTAACTTGCTCAGATGCAAGGTTGGTGTGAATTGGTGTAGAGAAGAGAGAGTGAGATCCAAATTCTTCCATTGCAAGTCAAGTGCAATTTCTTCATTCTTCTTCATTTCCTTTCATTTTTTTCACACAAACACCTTCCGTACATCACATTGAAGCTGTGCAGATTGAATTGAGAGCATTTCCATGGAGAATTGAGGAGTTGGTGATTGAGATTTCAAGGAAGCAATTCAAAATCGAATTTCAAGAACCAAGCAATTTCAACCATTCTTTTTGCATACAGAAGCTAAAAGATTACTCAGTGAAGGATTTTGGAAAGATTCAAGGCTTGAATTGAAGGATTACTACCTCTGTTTACTCCATTTTACCAGGTTTGCAAATTCTTTCCTACACCTTAATTTAGGCATGATTAGTTGAATTATTAGTGTAGAATGGTTAGAGACCAATAGGTGATGGATTTTGGAGAGTTTGAAGGCAATTGGTGAAGATTGAACTAGGGACCTCATTTCTTTGATGACCAAGAACTCTTGTTATATTGAGATATAGAATGAGTTAGATAGCAAGAAATGTTCAGGGTGAGTTGGTGAGTGATCTAGGACCATTAGTTTCAAGAATTGTTAAAATGGATGACTGAGTATGTTTTGGATCTTGGATCGGGTTCATGGATTTAGGAGGTTTCAGTTGATTTTAAGGGTGTAATCGTGTTCAGCATGAGAAATCAAGTGGATTAGGGTCTTGAATTTTAAGAATTGATGAGGAATTGAGGGAACTCGAGTTGAGGAAGATGAGTGTGCTTGAGCTCTGTTGCCATGGTGGTTTCAGCCAAACCCTAGCTCAAGGAAGAAGACGAAGTCCCAGCCGTGAGATCAAGCTTGACTATTGACTCAAAGACCAGATCCAACGCACCACGTTTAATCTCATTTTGTAGGGAAGTCTGAAGCATAATGAAATGCACCATTTCATTAAAACGGTGGTCATGGGCTTAAGTAATCTTGTGATATCCCCACCCCCTTTGTGAGGCCCAATCCATAATGCACTATATTTCGTTGATATTTGCACCGCTGATTTTTTCATTTTCTTTGGTTTTATTAATTATTTTTTCTAATGAAATGGGCCCAGCGCGCTTGCTGTTTAAACCCCCCATTCTGGGCCCAAGCGTGATCTGAACTATATTTTGTTGCTGGTTGCACCCCTTTTCATAATTCCTTTTATTTTTTTTCCATTTTATTTCCATCTTAGAAAAATCATATTAATTTGAAAAATAAAGATTTTTTCATGGGAGTTTTTCCTTCTATTTCATATTTTTGTCTAGAAAAATATAAAATAAAAATATTTTCCTTTCATGCATTTTTAGTATTTTTTGCATATTTTCCATTTTTATTGCATTTTATTCTTTTATGTTGATATATGATTTTGTAGAATTTAGTTTAGGTAGCTCCCTTAGTATTTTTAGACCATTATTTTTAAGATAGTTGTATATAAGTTTTAGCTCCCCCCTGGATTTATTCCATAATTTTGTGATGATTTTTAGGTTAGTTTTGATTAGATGTCATTAGGTTGTGTAGAATTAGGTTAAACTTCAACATAGGTCCACAATAACTTTAGATTTTTGGGTTTTTAGGACAAGTTAGACTATGGGACATATATGGGTATTAAGGGTAGGTATGTAGGATCCCTTAGAAATTATATTAGGATTTAATATAGTAGTATACTATTTTTAGTTTATTTTTGTATTGGTTGATTGTTTGTGTTGCCTTTAGGGCATTGTATTGTTGTTTGCTTTGCTTTGTGGGCTTGGTGAGCTTGATCTTGTACTAAGGAGCATTGAGGAGCATAGTAGAAGATTTGAAAATGCATTGAGGAGCTTGAGAGATTGAGAGCTTGATTTTCTTTTTGTTGTTGTTTTAGGGTTAAGGATTAGGAAGAGTTTAGATGTAGATAACTCCTTTCTTAAACATGGATGGTATCTTTCACCTCCATTCCTCCCTATGATTCAAAGTCCTTCCAGGGTATACACCTCTCTCCTTTGGAGGGATAAGTGATGTACCTAGGAAGTAGAACTTTTGAGGGAACCATTCCTTTGTTGTTGAACCCTTATAGGTCACCTTTGGTGGTCAATAAGCAGTTCAATATCCCTAGCTTATCCAGTAAGTGATTTTCTCTGGTTTGATTGTCTTGAGAGATGCAGAGCTTGAGTTTGAAGATGAAGACTTCAATGAAGAGTGTAGAACAGGATGAATCCTTGAGTATTGCCATTCCAGCTGAAGCTTGAAGAGCAACAAGAGCAAGTTGACACTTGAAGATCCCTGAAGATTAGGTGAAGCCTGAAGGTGGAGCTGATCAAGAAGCTGAAGCTTAAGGGAGAAGATAAGTTGAAGCTTATGTTGTAGGGTTGAAACCTGGAAAAGCAAATTGATATTTGTCAAGAGTGAAGTCTGAAGACTAGAGCTGTTGGAAAAGCTGAAGCTTGGAGTTGAGAGAGGAGTTGATCTGTTTTCTTCTTTTTCTTTTCTGTATTGAGGTGTTTTGTTTGACTTGCTTGATGCATTAGAATAAGTTCATATCTAGAATAGGTAGAATCTAGGAGCATGATTGCACTAGAGTTTGAGTTGCTCCCTCTGCTTGTATTGTTACTCTGTGGCTTTGCTTGCGGGTATTCGGTAGATCCCAGCTCCCTTGCCCATGTGGTTTGTTTGTCCGATGGCATTTTATTTCATTTTATCTGTATGATTGCAGTTTACTGTTATTTCTTGATAGCATGTTATTTATATTTCAGTATGATTACTGTTATCCATTCTGGCTTGAGGTTGAGATGAGCTTGTGGAGGCTGAAGCCCCACACACATTTCCTCCCTCACTTGCATTGCATGCATTTTACTGTTAAGCTGATGCTTTGTCTGTTTTGGTGTATCATTGACATGATCCCTTAGGACTCTCATTTCCTTTGATAAGGACTTGATGATAGAACTTTAGGTCGAAACCTATGCATGACAACTTCTAGGAGTTCCCTGTTCAAACCTCAACCATAGGATGAATCCATGGCATGACAACAGTAGGACTTGATAGTCTCCCTCCTAGTTGGGCCTGTTCTCTTCTCATCTCAAAACAGTTTAAGATACAGTAATCATGAATGATTTCTTTCGTACGTTACGAGCCTTAAGCTATCTGAGAAAGGATTGTGGGAGAGTTTCTTTTCCACAGTCTGGATGTTTAGTATGGTACCCTTTGGGTGACATGCGACGCAATCACTCTCAGGTCATAGTCTCTAGTGCGGTTGAAATTGCAAACACAATAAAAAACACTTCTTTCGTAAAAGACAGGAAATAAACCGTAGTTTCCCGAACTACGTGAGCTCTGATCTCTCATACCTGTTGAGAGTATGTAGGCACAAGATGGCGATGTCTTGGCGAGCTACCTTCCCCCATAACCTGTCATAGGCCGAACTACATTGACTCTGATTTCTCATTCTCTGATGAGAATACGTAGGCATAAAGCGCGACGCTTTGCCGAGTCATTTTTCTTTTCTGTTTCAGCCAGCCTTGATAGGTAGATAGAATAAAACCAACCCGTCCAAGTAAACACAACCAGCGAGGATCCCGTCGAGTACGATGGACGTGAGGGGTGCTAATACCTTCCCCTTACGTAACCGACTCCCGAATCCAGACAACGGTTGCGACGACCTTGTCTTACCCTTTTTCGTCAGGTTTTTCCGATCGTTTCCTTTCCCGCTCTGAGGGATAAATAACGAAAGGTGGCGACTCTTCTGTCATGCCGGCACCTTATTTTCGTGCAAGCGACAGCTGGCGACTCTGCTGGGGAATCTTACGGTTCCCTGCGAGAGTCAATCCTAACGCTTGTATGTTTACCTGTTGGGTTGCGTTTATTTATCGCATTTTTACTTCTCGCACTTTATTTCCCGCATTTTATGTTCAGTATAATATGATTATCTGTGCTGTTGTGGGATGGGAGTTCTGATGAGTGAGATGCCAGACCCAGGCTTGAGTGCACTATAGACTTAGAGTGGAAATTAGTGGGCGCGTGCTTGCTTTGCAGGCACTAGTGTCTCATGAAGTCCACGCTCAGACGAGGTTCATCCGGTTGGCTTCACTTTCAACCCTTTGGGTTGAGACGGTTGCTGGTTTGGTGGATTGTCGACTCTGGGGACCGATCATTTGTGATTCAGCTAAGTGAGGCCGCTTCATGAGCTGGTGATGCCACACCTTCTGGGTATCGTATCACCCCTCTTGAAAGTCTGTGACGCTGATGAACGCATAGGATGTCGTACCTTGAGTCAGTTTAGGTCCATACCTGTGAGCAGGGTTGGGTTCATTGCAGGAAACTTTGACCTTCAGACTACCTGGTTTTCTTGACAATGAATCAGTTTTGTTGGTACCAGGGTTTCTCAGTTGCAGATTTGTCTGTTCTTGATAGAGCAGGTTTTGATCAGAGGATCTTATCATCAGGTGTTTGTCTATTCTTGATAGAGCAAGTTTTGATCAGAGGATCTTATCATCAGGTGTATGGCTGTTCTTGATAGAGCAGAGTATTGTCATCAGTTGTTTGTTCTTGATAGAGCAGATTTGTGGGGTCTGAAGATCGCATCAGCAGATGTTGTTTGTTCTTGATAGAGCAGATTTTTGAGTGGGGTCTGAAGATCTCATCAGCAGCTGTATGTTTGTCCTTGATAGGAAAGATTTTTGATTTGGGGTCTGAAGACCGCATCAGCAGATATTTCTTGATCATACATCAGAGGTCCTTATTATCAGACATTTGTTCTTGACAGAGCAGAATTATGATCCTATATATGGTCCTATCAGATGGTTGTTCCTGGCAGATCAGATCTGTGGTCCTACACCGGGGTTTTCTCCTCATCAGTGGTTTTGTTGATACATAATCTCCACAGCACCAGTTGCCCGGATCTCTTATTGCATGATTGCATTTTTCATTAGTTTGCATACTCATTTGCATTTCATTAACGTGTGTCTGTGTTGCAGGTACCGTTTTCCCCGATCCAGGATTTCTTGCCTCCTATTGTATTGTTATGGGCTCTCTGAGGAAGACCGTGGCTTACAATTTCCTTACCCCTGATGTGGTTAAGCTGACTGGTTTGATAGCTCTAGCAGGTGATTCTGTGAAGGATGAGTTTAGAAAATCTTATGGCAGGTTGCTCAGTTTGGTTTGTAAGCCTTCTGTGTTCGAGTTGAACGGGTTGCACGCTCTGCTGCAGTTCTACGACCCTCCGCTGAGATGTTTCACTTTTCAGGACTTCGTTCTCGCGCCGACGCTGGAAGAGTATGCTGATTTGCTAGGTGTGCCTATCAAGAGGCAGATGCCTTTTGTCCACATGGATGCTGAGCCTGATCTGGCTGGTTTAGCTCCTTCACTCCATTTGGACGCCTCCGCGTTAGTATTGACTAGTTGGAACAAGGTTCCTGGGTTCTCCTTGCAGTTTCTGGTGGTTAAGGCGCAGCAGTGTGCCAAGGACGGATGTTGGGTCGCGTTCAATTCCATCCTTGCTCTATGCATATACGACATTATTTTGTTCCCTAATATGCCCGATTTTGTAGACTTTGATGCGTTTCACATCTTTGCTTCGGGGAATCCAGTCCCTACTTTGATAGGAGATGTCTATCACTCAGTCCACTACAAAAACGAGAACAGGAGGGGGAAGAATGTCCGTGCTGCGTACCTTTGCTGTACAAATGGCTTGAAAGTCATCTGCCCAAGAGGGGTCCTTTTGTCTTGTCTGCAGCCACAGCTGAGTGGCCTGATCGTCTGATGAGCTTATCTGCAGAGGATATTGTCTGGTTCGACAGAGATAGATTGGGTACTGAGGTGATCTTCAGTTGCAGCGGGTTTTCTAATGTGCCTTTGATAGGTAGGAAGGGCTGCACAAACTACAATCCGTCGTTGCTGGTTCGACAGTTCGCATATGCTTTGAGGAATCCGCCGAAGGATGAAGAGGTACAGGAATCTCTGTACCTCACTGGTACTCTAGAAGGGGATCTGTTGTCCAAGCTTCAGCGCGCGTGGAACAGTATCAGTAAGCGAGGAAAGCCATTGCTGGGAAAAAGCAACAATCAAGCCTACCCTCCGTATTTAACTTGGATCAGAGCCAGGGCCAATGCTATAGGGATGCCGTTTCCTCATGCCAAGCCAGAAAGTCCTCCAATGGTCGAAGAGCCTACTACTGTGCCCATTCATCAGCATAACCAGGTATTAGCTGAGCGGGATGAATTGAAGCGGGCGAACAAAGAACTGGAGAAGGAATTAGCTCAGCTCCGAAGCGAGAGGAACGAAGCCGTTCATTCTTTCAAAAGGCAAACAGAGTTGGTGAACCAGCTGGGTACAGACCTGACAAAGCAGATAGCCGAGCGTGAACGCATGGGTCAAGACTTCAAAGCTGTCAACGACGTACTGGCTACGAAGAAGCAGCACTTGGACGAGGCATATTGGAGGATATCCAAGTTCAACCAGCACTGGAAGGCTTCCCTGGCCACCAGGAAGGAGCGGGAGGATAAGCTGATGTTGCAGATCTCCAAGCTGGAAGCCGAGGTGAAGGACAGTGAAAAGAGGTTTGATGAAGAAACCGCCCGCAGATACGCCGCCGAAGGCCAGCTCAACAAAGCTCTCGCTAACCTGAAGGAGCGCAAGCTGACGTTTGAGTCCAAAAAGCGGAAGTTAGAAGATTGCTTCGGCAAAGGAGCATGGGAAAGTTCAGGTCAGGGACTTCAGTATACTATTGTGCAGAGGGAATTGCTCGTCGAGGGGTTGCTCACTCTGCCAGATCATCCAGAGACGAAGGAGCTGTTAGAAGAGTATCGCGCCCGTGGGCGTACTTGACTATTTGTATTCCTTTTGTTTTGATCATTGTTGTGTGCTGACCATCACCAGGCTTGTTGGCTGAGGTCACGCTGTTGATTCGTCTTGTACTCGCTGATGCTATGTACTGCCTTGATAGGCTTTCTTTATATATGAGATTGATGTTTCCATGATTGGGCTCAGACTTCTTCTTATTATTATTATCAGCACTGGCACTCAGGCACTAGGATCGGGGGAAATCTCCCAAACACACAGACACAAGCATGCATCTGCATGAAGCATTTGCATGGCGAGCATTTTGTTGTTTTTCCTAACCTTTAGTGTTTGCAGGTTTTTCAGGTTTACAGGTCCCAGGCTGTTTCCGGTGACTCCAGGATTGATCAGAGACTAATTCACCGTTATCCAACTAGAGCTAATCAGACCAGGATCATGGATCAAGTGCAAACAGATGTTCAGGAGCTCCGCGAGAGGATGGATCGCTTTATGGAACTTATGCAGGTGGTCGCTAATGGTCAGGACCAACTCAGGACTTTGGTTCAACCTTTGATCTCCAGGGTTGATAGCAACGGCATACTCCATGGCGAGACCGTGCCTACTCCTCCACCAGTTGATACTCCGCAGAATGGTGTCCCCGTGCCCGGGGGCAACGACAGTGCTAATGGCAATGTGATGGCCAACATCGGACTCAATACGACGGGCGTCGGCAATGGGAGTCTGGGAGCTAATGTAAACATCGGGCCGGTCAACGGCAATGCAGGCGTCGGGAATCTGTTGGTGCCTCAACCATGGCTTGAGGATCATCAGGATGATGTGTTCTCTCAAAGAGGTGCGGAAGGGGAGCTGAATGCTGAAGCGCGGCTCAGATTCAAAGCACTTGAAGATAAAATGAGAGATATTGAGAATCAGAATACTTTGGGCGTTGATATGTCCAAGCTGGGGTTAATTGATGATTTCAAGGTACCTCCTAAGTTCAGGGTGCCTGACTTTGAGAAATATAAGGGCACCGCTTGCCCTCGTGTCCACCTGAGATCGTACTACAGGAAGATGTCTGCCTATTTAGAGGATGAGAAGCTGCTGATGCACTTCTTCCAGGACAGCCTTTCCGGACCATCCCTCGAGTGGTACATGGGTTTGGAGCCCACTAGCGTGCGCACATGGAAAGATCTCGCTGAAGTGTTTGTCCACCATTACCAGTACAATAGCGACTTGGCCCCGAATCGAGTTCAGCTCCAGAACCTATCGCAGAGGAATAATGAAGGATTTAAGGAGTACGCCCAACGGTGGCGTGAGTTGGCAGCCCGGGTTCAACCACCGATGGTTGAACGCGAGCTCGTGCAGATGTTTGTGGCTACCCTCCCAGTGGTTTACTATGAAAAGTTAGTCAGCGGTATGTCTGGGACGTTTTCAGCTCTCATCATCATGGGCGAGCATGTAGAGAATGGAATCAAGATCGGGAAAATCCAAGGTGAATCATCCTCAGCTGGAGGAGGTGGAAAGAAACCTTATGCTGGTAAACGAAGAGAAGGAGATGCGAGCACTGTGACCAACGCTCGAAGAAAGGGCAAAGGCCCTCAGCAGCAGATAGCCAGTATAAATATCTCAGCAGCTCCGCAGCAGCATCAACAACAGCAACTGAATCAGCAGGGATATAGAAAATACCAGAATCGGGCACCTTTGACAAACCGTCACTTCGAGGCACCGCCCATGTCGTACGCGCAACTCTTGCAGACCTTGCTTCAGCTTCAGTTAGTTCAGAAGAGGACGATGACTCCCTCGACAGGGGCACCTCCACAAGGGTACGACGCAAATGCCACTTGCGATTTCCATACAGGGGCACCAGGCCACACAATCGAGAACTGCAAAGCCTTTAAGCACAAGGTGCAGGACCTGGTAGATGCCAAGATTATTAACTTCTCCGATAATGTGCCCAATGTTACAAAGAATCCTATGCCGAACCATAGGGGAGGCGGAGTGACCGCCATTATCGAAGAAGAGAGCGCAGATCTGTTGACTGATGTCAAAGACCTAAAGACGCCGCTTAGCTTCGTTAAAGCTAAGTTGCTGAAGAAAGGTTTCTTTCCAAGATGCGGAGAGTTATGCATGGACTGTGCTACACATTCTGATGGATGTGAGCAGTTGGTAGAAGGAATCCAAAGTCTGATGACTGAGGGGATTCTGCAGTTCAGCCGGAGGGCTGAAAGTGTATCAGGAGAGGTAGTGTTGAAACAGGCCGATGAAGTCGCCACCATCACCATCCCTCGCCGGCCAATAACCATTTCTTCGCCCAGACCGCCTACAATCACTATTACCAAAGCCGGGCCGATACCCTTCGAGAGCACTAACGCCGTTCCGTGGCATTATGGGGATGAAGTCTATTGCAACGGTCAAAATTTAGAGCTGGAGCCGTATGGGTCGACTGTGGAGAATCTCGCAGGAATCAGTGGTATCACCCGCAGCGGAAGAGTGTTTGCACCGCCAGAGGTCGTGGCAGAAAAAGCGTTCAGAGCTGATGCGGCTGACAAGGGTAGAAGCAAAGCCGTCGAAGAGGTCCCGTGTGGGGTAGAGAAAGATTTGTTGGTCAAAGATGCCGAGGAGTTTATGCGGTTGATCAAAAAGAGCGACTACAAGATTTTAGACCATCTCCATCAGACGCCTTCGAAGATCTCTATTCTCAACCTGTTGTTGTGTTCTGAAGCGCACCGCAACGCGCTACTGAAGGTATTGAATGCTGCCTACGTACCGCAAGAGATATCGGTGAATCAGCTAGAAGAGGTGGTAGCCCACGTTAATGCTGGCAATGGGCTAGGTTTCACAGATCTAGAGCTGACGCCAAAAGGGAGGAATCACAACAGCCCCCTGCACATCTCGAACGAGTGTAGAGGCACAATCATGTCGCACGTGCTAGTGGACACGGGTTCGTCGCTTAATGTGCTTCCGAAGAAGGCATTAATGAAGTTGGACACTCGCGGATTGCTCTGCACGCCCAGTGATCTGGTGGTGAAAGCATTTGACGGAACTAAGCGCCACGTTTTTGGGGAGGTGACCCTGTCGATTCAAGTTGGTCTGGAAACGTTCGACACGGTCTTTTATATTATGGACATCATGCCTGCCTATAGTTGCCTCTTGGGCCGGTCGTGGATCCATGCTGCTGGTGCCGTGACCTCCACGTTGCACCAAAAGCTCAAATATGCTGTCGGAGGAAGCATAGTAACCGTGTGTGGTGAGGAGGACATAATGGTGAGCCATTTGTCATCCTTTAAGTATGTTGAAATGGATGGCGAAATCCATGAGACTCTCTGCCAGGCATTTGAGGCCGTCAAAGTGAAAGAGGTAGCTCCTGTAGTCGCAGAGAAGCCAGAGATGAATCTCTCCTCATTCAAGGAAGCTCGGGTCGTCGTCCAAGCTGGATCTACCCCAGGCTGGGGGCATATTTTGGAGATACCAAACAAGCAGGATAAGTTTGGGTTGGGGTATTCTCCTGAAGCTGAAGCTTCTTCTTCTTCGTCTAGCAGCGCGTCACGGGGTAAGGGGCCGATCCTATTTACCAGTGGCGGAGTGATCTTCGAAAGCATCAACGCGGTGTCTGAAGACAGCGGGGATAGCGATTGTGATCTCGACTCTTGGATTCAGCCAAGCAAGCCGGGCGAGGGCCTCAACAATTGGACCATCAAGGATATCATCCAGCTGACAAGTGAAGAGTAATGATTTACTTTTTACAATCATTGTACAACCCTATGTCCTACCCGGGGCATAACGGTTTTATTGTCAGGGCCTTGTTGGATTATGTACATGCATATTGTTAATAAATCAAAGGCGTTTTCTTCGTATTCAAATGTTGTGATCTCTGTTATTCCTGTTATATATTTGTTTTGAAAAACAGTAAAATGGCAATGGGGTTTGTGCTAACCTGCATATTCTTGTTTTAAACTTAACCCTTGTTATTGCAGGATCCACATAACAGATGACATCGACTCTGGACCTTCTACGGCTCACTTCGACTTTGATTGCCTGATCTATCAAGCCGAAGAAGAGATTGATGAAGACGAAGACCTTCCTGAAGAGTTGGCCCGGTTGTTGAAACAAGAGGAAAAGGTTATTCTGCCTCATGAGGAGGATATCGAGATCGTGAATCTGGGTTCTGAAGAGCTCGTCAGAAACATCAGGATAGGGGCTGCGTTGCAGAGTGATGTCAAGTAGAGACTGGTCGAGATGCTTCGAGAGTATAGTGACGTCTTTGCTTGGTCATACGAAGATATGCCCGGACTTGACACAGACATCGTGGTCCACCACTTGCCGCTACGAGAAGATTGCCCTCCCGTCAAGCAGAAGCTTAGGAGGACGAGACCATATATGGCCGTTAAGATCAAGGAAGAAGTGCAAAAACAGCTTGATGCTGGCTTCTTAGCGGTCACCACTTACCCTCCGTGGGTCGCCAACATAGTGCCTGTACCGAAGAAGGACGGTAAGGTACGCATGTGCGTCGATTATCGGGATTTGAATAGGGCGAGCCCTAAAGATGATTTCCCGTTGCCTCATATTGATGTGTTGGTCGACAACACAACCCAGTTCTCTGTGTTTTCATTCATGGATGGCTTCTCCGGTTACAACCAGATCAAGATGGTGCCGGAGGACATGGAGAAAACGACGTTTATCACCCCCTGGGGAACGTTTTGCTATAAGGTAATGCCCTTCGGTCTGAAGAACGCAGGGGCCACTTACCAACGAGCAATGGTAACTTTGTTTCATGATATGATTCATCATGAGATCGAGGTCTATGTTGATGACATGATTGCGAAGTCCCAAACGGAGGAAGAGCATCTGGTCAACTTATTGAAGCTTTTTGAGAGGCTTAGAAAGTTCAGGTTGAGGCTGAATCCTAACAAATGCACTTTCGGAGTGCGGTCCGGAAAGTTACTGGGGTTTATCGTTAGCGAACGAGGCATCGAGGTTGATCCTGCAAAGATAAAAGCCATTCAATAAATGCCAGCGCCGAAAACAGAAAAAGAAGTTCGTGGTTTCTTGGGCCGAATAAACTATATTGCAAGGTTTATCTCTCAGCTCACGGCCACCTGTGAACCGATGTTCAAGCTTTTAAAGAAAGATCAGGCGATTACATGGAATGAGGATTGCCAGAAGGCATTCGATAAGATAAAGTAGTATCTTCAAGAACCTCCAATCTTGATACCCCCAGTGGCTGGACGGCCATTAATCATGTACTTGACAGTTCTTGAGAATAGTATGGGGTGTGTTCTCGGTCAGCAAGACGAGACGGGCAGAAAGGAACATGCCATTTACTACTTGAGTAAAAAGTTCGCTGACTGTGAATCTCGATACTCGATGCTGGAGAAGACGTGTTGTGCACTAGCCCGGGCTGCCAAAAGTCTACGACAGTACATGCTCAATCACACCACCATGCTAATTTCAAAGATGGATCCGATCAAGTACGTCTTCGAGAAGCAGGCTCTTTCGGGCAGGATTGCCAGATGGCAAATGGTGTTAACGGAATATGATATTCAGTACGTGTCCCAGAAGGCCATCAAGGGAAGCGTATTGTATGATTACCTTGCCGAGCAGCCGATCGAGGATTACCAGCCGATGAAGTTTGAATTCCCTGACGAGGATATTATGTTTCTCAAAGCGAAGGATTGCGATGAGTCGTTGCCCGACGAGGGGCCAGATAGGAAATCCCAGTGGAAGTTGATATTCGATGGGGTGGTTAATTCCTACGGAAGTGGCATCGGGGCTATCATCACGACTCCCCACGGATCCCATATACCGTTTACTGCGAGACTGACGTTTCCAGTTACCAATAATGAGGCGGAGTACGAAGCATGCATCATGGGTCTAGAAGAGGCAATTGATTTGAGAATCAAGAATCTAGACGTATATGGTGACTCAGCGCTTGTGATCAACCAAATTAAAGGGGAGTGGGAGACTCGTCAATCGAATTTGGTGTCGTACATGAATTATGCCAGAAGGCTACTTCCGTTCTTTGATCGAGTGGAACTCCATCATGTCCCCAGAGCTGAAAATCAGATGGCTGATGCCTTAGCCACGTTGGCTTCAATGTATAAAGTCAATTTTTGGAATGAGGCTCCAAGAATTGTGCTTTCCCGTCTTGATAGACCGGCATTTGTCTTTGCAATCGAGGATGCCGCCGACGGCAAGCCATGGTTCCATGACATCCATACTTTCCTTATGACTAAGGAGTATTCGGCGGGTGCGTCAACCCAGGATAAGAAGACTCTGAGGAGGCTGTCTAGAAACTTTTATCTCAATCCTGATGGAGTTCTGTATAAGAGAAACCACGATCTCGTGCTACTCAGATGTGTAGATGAGAAAGAGGCGAGTATGCTCATGGAAGAGGTCCATGAAGGCACATTTGGTACGCACGGCGGCGGACATGCTATGACGAGGAATATCCTAAGAGCAGGATATTACTGGCTGACAATGGAGTCGGATTGCTTCAGATTCGCGAAGAGATGTCATAAATGCCAGTTTCATGCTGATAAAGTTCATGTGCCGCCGTGCCCGCTGAATGTCATGTCCTCCCCGTGGCCGTTCTCCATGTGGGGCATCGACATGATAGGCAAGATCGAGCCCACTGCATCTAACGGTCATCGCTTCATTCTGGTAGCTATCGACTACTTCACCAAGTGGGTGGAGGCAGCCTCGTATGCTAATGTGACCAAGCAGGTGGTGGCTAAATTCATAAAGAGAGACATCATCTGTCGTTACGGAATTCCCGAGCGGACCATTACTGACAATGGTTCGAACCTGAATAACAAGATGATGAAGGAGCTGTGCCAGAGTTTCAAGATCAAACACCACAACTCATCTCTTTACCGGCCGAAGATGAATGGCGTCGTTGAAGCAGCCAACAAGAACATAAAGAAGATTGTTCAGAAGATGGTTATGACCTACAAAGACTGGCACGAGATGCTGCCATTTGCACTGCACGGTTATCGTACAACGGTACGTACGTCAACCGGGGCAACTCCTTAGAAGTGGAAGTGGTCCTACCGTTAGAAGTGGAGATCCCTTCTTTGCGAGTTTTGGTTGATGTGAAACTCGACGAGGCAGAATGGATTACGAATCGTATGAACCAACTCAGCCTGATGGACGAGAAGAGGTTAGCATCGATTGCGTTTGGTCGTCTGTACCAAAGCCGAATGAAGAAAGCTTATGATAAGAAGGTGCGTCCTAGAAGCTTTCAGACGGGTGATCTCGTCCTGAAGAAGATTCTTTCTCCACACTCCGATCACCGGGGCAAGTGAACTCCGAATTACGAAGGTCCGTACGTCGTCAGCAAGGTCTTCTCGGGAGGAGCTTTGTTGTTATCTACGATGGATGGTGAAGACTTTGCATCCCCGGTGAACGCGGACGCAGTTAAAAAATACTTTGCTTGAAAGCGACCCGCTGGACAAAAAAAAAAGAGTCCAGGCAAAAAAGGGGCATCCCGGCGAACCAAAAACAGAATAAAAGGTTCGGGCAAAAATTAGGGATATAAATTGAAAAAGGTACACCCGCGAAGTCGAAAACCTACACTGGGCGGCTTCGGCAAAAAAGGGTATCCCGGTGAACTGAAAACCCGTAAAGGGCGGTTCACGCAAAAGTTAGGGATTTGAAAAAGCAAATTACTGCGTTCAGCGTGTGGACTTTCATTGTTTAGTAGCTTAGAGGACCTGAGGACCGTTCATCTGAATCAATCTCTTCCGAAGCTGAAGCGTCGGAGAAGTATCGAAGTCGAGTGGGTCATAGAAGGATCAACTCATGGTGTTCGTCTACGCCTCGTTGCCGACATTTGTATATACTGATGTATATTTATGTTTTATTTTTGCGCGGCTTCCTCATTCCAGGAGCTTGCCTCTGTTGTAAAACATTTTTACCCATTCAGGGGTTCGTTATCAATAAAATGCATACTATTCAGCAATTATGTTTGCCTATTTAGCATTTATCTGTTTTGTTTGCGAAAAAGAACGCCGATGTTTTTGATAAAATGCGCATACATAAACTTACTGGCCTAGGCCGCTGATTGTCAAAACAATTAATTACCTGAATATTGTCACGAGATAATAACCTTGATAGGTCCCTTTGAGAAGGGTATCTTGTCTGTTTGTTTGTGTTGTTATAGGTGTAGCATATTCGAGATAGAGCGCCGCGCGCATCCCGAAGCAGGATGATTCCTCTTTCTCCAGCAGAGTTCAGTAGCCTCTCCCCGCAGAGTCTGAACGCAAGATAATGAGCATCGATATGTCTCCCCAGGCAGAGATGATTCTCTCCCCAACCAGATGCATCCTGAAGGAACGTCATCTCCTCAGCTGAGGCACGCGCCGAAGCATGAATTCTTTCCCCCAGCACCGGGTCACAAGTGCAGGTTTCGTAGGAAACTATTCGTACGCCGAAATATGCAGCAACTAATGGTGCCAGACTGAAGTCCCCAGTGGAATTGAAATTCCCCACCAGAGTTGTACTCTCCCCCGAAGTTGGATGATTCCTTCTTCCCCAGTGGAATTGAGATTCCCCCGCAGAGACGTACTATTCCAGTGAAGCAGTTGGGACCATGAGCGGTTTTTCCCCAGTAGAGCGTTGAACAGCTGATGCTGTATTTCCCCCAGGGTCGTACCCTCCAGCGAAGCATAATGATTTCTCCTTCCTCAGCCGAGTTTGCAGATCCCCAAGAGAGCCGAATCCTTGGAAGTTGATCAGACCATGATCGGTTTTTCCCTAGTAGAGTGTTGAACAACGGAAGTTTTTTCCCCACAGAGTCGTCGTCTCTAGAGAAATAGCCACGAAGGCCATGCAGTTTATTCTTGCGATTGACATCGCTTTCCCTCAGCAGGTCCAGGTTCTCGTAGAGCTTCGTCCCCATGCAGTAATCAACTGAAGTTGTTTCCCCCGCAGCAGTCAACTGAAGTTGTGTCCCCTGCGGAGTCCAATTGAGATTGGCGTGACCATGTTCTCCTCAGCAGGAGGATTCCTCTATCTGAGTAGTTCTTTCTCCTTGACAGGAGAATTCCCCTTCGGCATTTATTTTGCTGGCGGGATCGCATCATTGTGCATGATTGCATAGCATTTATCTTAAACGCATAACATTCTCACCGCGTGGAGCATTGTGCCATTGCTGAAGCATATGCATAATAAACATGATCTAGGTTGTTACCTTTCTTGTTTTGCAGGTGTTCCGCCGCAGAATTGATGGCTCAGGATGATTCCTGACATTCTCCCCAACGAAGTCGCTTGCTCAAGATGATTCTTGAGACCCCCAGCGAAGTCTTCAGTTCAAGATGATTCTTGAATTCCTCAGCAGGGTCGTTTGCTTAAGACGATTCTTAAGCTCCCCAGTGGAGTCCCCAGTGAAGGTTGCCCAGGATGATTCCTGAAGCCCCAAGAGAGCCGAATCCTTGGAAGCTGCTCAAGCCATGATTGGTTTGTCCCCGACAAGAGTTGCCCAGGATGATTCCTGGAATCCCCAACAGAGTGTTTGCTCAGAATGGTTATCAGTTCAAGATGATTCTTGAGGTCCCTGACAGAGTTATTTGTTCAAGATGATTCTTGAAGTCCTCAACAGAGTTGATTCATCCAGAATGATTTCTGGACCCCCGGAGCGGAGTTACTTGATAGTTCTCCAGATTCCCCAGCGGCGAAGCGTCCTCCCCAGCAGGTTTTCTAACGGCGAAGTTGAAATCTCATTTGAAGACTCCATGATTGAAGTCTGACCGTGTTAATGAAGCAGTTCTCTGAGCTGATGCGGAGTGCCTGATGGCAGAGGTTTAGATGTTCCCAGTTGGCTCATGATTGACCAAGAATTCTATTCCCGACTTGCTGATGAAGTCCGACTGATGCCCGACAATTTCTTTGAATGCCTGATGGCGTGATCAACCTGATGGTTGCAGTCCGGCTGATGCCCGACAATTTCTTTGAATGCCTGATGGCATGATCAACCTGATGGTTGAAGTCCGGCTGATGCCCGACAGTTTCTTTGGATGCCTGATGGCATGATCGACTATGTATTACCGGTTACCGTGTGACCAATTCCCCACTGAAGTTTCTTCACCCTGACGGCGAGGTCAGACGATGTTGAGAGTTGACGGCGAAGTCAGATTATGTTGAGTACTTAACGGCGATGTCGGGTGTTTCCCCGAATTATAGTTTGTTTCTGGCAGCAATTTCAGATTCTTTGTTTCCAGCGGCGATGTTGGATGTTCGTTTCTGACGGTGATGTCAGATTCTTTGTTGTTCTCCGACGGCGATGTTGGATGTTTGTTTCTGGCGGCGACGTCAGATTCTTTAGTTCTCCAGCGAAGAAGTTGGGTGTTTTGTTTCCGACGGCGATGTCAGATTCTTTGTTCCCCAGCGGCGATGTTGGACGTTTGTTTCTGACGGCGATGTCAGGTGATTTAGTTCTCCAGAGGCGATGTTGGGTATTTTGTTTGGTTGATGGCGATGTCAGACTCTTCAGTTTTCCAGCGGCGATGTTGGGCATGTCAGGTGATTTAGTTCTCCAGCGGCGATGTTGGGTGGTTTGTTTCCGACGGCGATGTCAGATTCTTTGGTTAGTTCTCCAGCGGCGATGTTGGATATTTGTTTCTGGCGGCGATGTCAGGTGGTTTATCTTTCCAGCGGCGATGTTGGAGGTTTTGGATGTTTTGTTTATGACGGCGATGTCAGGTGATTCAGTTTTCCAGCGGCGATGTTGGCTGTTTTGTTTCCGACGGCGATGTCAGATTCTTCAGTTTTCCAGCGGCGATGTTGGGTATGTCAGATTCTTTAGTTCTCCAGCGGCGATGTTGGGTGTTTTGGTTGCCCGACGGCGATGTCAGATCAGTATGTCTCCAGCTAGTTGTCGTGCAGCTAGTGTTTCAGTGTTCGAAGATTTGTTCCTGCCAGAGTACCGTGTACTTGAGCAGTTGGCAAATTTCCGGGTTTATCGGTATTCAACCGTCTCGCACCTTGATTGGCTGAGAGCCGTTCGCTCCTCACCCAGTCAGGTTCAAGCCGTTTGAATAGGGGCAGCTGTTGCACCGCAAAATTTGGCCAACATTTATTTACCCATCAAGAGTTATATGAGACTTTGAAGCTAGCCAAGAAGGTTATTCAAAGGTTCAAAGATTGATATCTTTGTCAGAGAACTCAAGAGATCCTCAGAGAGATTGGTTGAAACCAAAGTTGTGTGTCTCATAACTTGAGAGTTGTGGGAGCTCCTCAGATGATTCTGAGACTATGAGGATGGACTTGAAGCTTTTAGAAAGCTTATGAGATGTCTTGAAAGCCATCATGAAGCCTAGAGAGGTCACTGTACAAGAATTCAGAAGATTCAACCATGAGTGGTGGAATTAGGGTTTGACTGGGTCAACCCTAGGTCAACTGATGATTTGGAGAGGGTTGAGACCTAATCCAAGAGCCATGTGATCATGGAATGATGTATTGAAGTGTCATAAGGATGATTCCTAGACCAACTCATCATGATTGAGGAGTTTGAGAAGTTTTAAGCTAGGGTTTCTAAGGATTAACAGTGTAAAATCCCCTAGTTTGATCCCTATCTTCAAGGCAGTTTAGCTCAAGATGTGATTGTCATATCATCTTCCCCATAACATGAATGTTGTAGAGCTTGTTCTTAGCTTTAATTTGAGTACTATAAGTCCTTGATAGGCTTTGTAGAGCTCAAGTTATGGCTTTGACAAATTACAGGTCATCTGAGGTATGTGAATCTGGGTCATTGAAAGTCACCCAACTTGCATCCAACTTTTGCCCTAGTAGGATGATTCCTATGGATTCTTGGTCAAAATGAATGTTGAAGGGAATCTTCTTAGCTTTCTAGATAGTACTAGAAGTCCTTGATAGGATTTGTATAACACAACTTATGGCTTTGACAAGTCAAGGGCATTTTTGTCATTTGGAGGTTATAAGTCATTTCAAGAATAAGGCCATATCTCCTACTTCCAAGCTTCAAATGGAAAAATCTTCAACATCAAACTTGCTTAGAATGATGTGTTAAGGCTATTAGGGAGGTCATGAGATGTTGAAAAGGCTCATATCAAAAAGTGATAAAAATGGCCTAAAATGGAGGCATAAGTTAATTAAAGTTGAAATTGAAAAATGGAAATCACAAGCTATAAGTCCAAACCATGTCATGTAATAGGTCATTTTGACTCCAAATGACATTATAAGAACAATGGTTCATCCACAATTTTGATTTGAGGCTTGGATCATAGGGATGCTTTGGAACTGGCTTACTTGCATATTAAGGTACCAAATCAAAACTCAACAAAACTCAATACACAAGGTGGTTATGCATTGTAACTCATCCTAAATCTCATGTGGGGATAAATTCAAGTCAGAATGGGAAGTTACAAGGAGCTTGGCATGAGATAGCATGTAAGGAGAATGAGAAATCAAAATACCATGACATGAAAAGTTCAATTTCTCATTGGATTGTTTTAGGGAGTTCTAGATGATTCTAAACCACTCTATAAGATGATTGTAACTTGCTCAGATGCAAGGTTGGTGTGAATTGGTATAGAGAAGAGAGAGTGAGATCCAAATTCTTCCATTGCAAGTCAAGTGCAATTTCTTCATTCTTCTTCATTTCCTTTCATTTTTTTCACACAAAGACCTTCCATACATCACATTGAAGCTGTGCAGATTGAATTGAGAGCATTTCCATGGATAATTGAGGAGTTGGTGATTGAGATTTCAAGGAAGCAATTCAAAATCGAATTTCAAGAACCAAGCAATTTCAGCCATTCTTTTTGCATACAGAAGCTAGAAGATTACTCAGTGAAGGATTTTGGAAAGATTCAAGGCTTGAATTGAAGGATTACTACCTCTGTTTACTCCATTTTACCAGGTTTGAGAATTCTTTCCTACACCTTAATTTAGGCATGATTAGGTTGAATTATTAGTGTAGAATGGTTAGAGACCAATAGGTGATGGATTTTGGAGAGTTTGAAGGCAATTGGTGAAGATTGAACTAGGGACCTCATTTCTTTGATGACCAAGAACTCTTGTTATATTGAGATATAGAATGAGTTAGATAGCAAGAAATGTTCAGGGTGTGTTGGTGAGTGATCTAGGACCATTAGTTTCAAGAATTGTTAAAATGGATGACTGAGTATGTTTTGGATCTTGGATCGGGTTCATGGACTTAGGAGGTTTCAGTTGATTTTAAGGGTGTAATCGTGTTTAGCATGAGAAATCAAGTGGATTAGGGTCTTGAATTTTAAGAATTGATGAGGAATTGAGGGAGCTCGAGTTGAGGAAGATGAGTGTTCTTGAGCTCTGTTGCCATGGTGGTTTCAGCCAAACCCTAGCTCAAGGAAGAAGACGAAGTCCCAGCCGTGAGATCAAGCTTGACTATTGACTCAAAGACCAGATCCAACGCACCACGTTTAATCTCATTTTGGAGGGAAGTCTGAAGCATAATGAAATGCACCGTTTCATTAAAACGGTGGTCATGGGCTTAAGTAATCTTGTGATATCCCCACCCCCTTTGTGAGGCCCAATCCATAATGCACTATATTTCGTTGATATTTGCACCGCTGATTTTTTCATTTTCTTTGGTTTTATTAATTGTTTTTCTAATGAAATGGGCCCAGCGCGCTTGCTGTTTAAACCCCCCATTCTGGGCCCAAGCGTGATCTGAACTATATTTTGTTGCTGGTTGCACCCCTTTTCATAATTCCTTTTATTTTTTTTTCCATTTTATTTCCATCTTAGAAAAATCATATTAATTTTAAAAATAAAGATTTTTTCATGGGAGTTTTTCCTTCTATTTCATATTTTTGTCTAGAAAAATATAAAATAAAAATATTTTCCTTTCATGCATTTTTAGTATTTTTTGCATATTTTCCATTTTTATTGCATTTTATTCTTTTATGTTGATATATGATTTTGTAGAATTTAGTTTAGGTAGCTCCCTTAGTATTTTTAGACCATTATTTTTAGGATAGTTAGATATAAGTTTTAGCTCCCCCCTGGATTTATTCCATAATTTTGTGATGATTTTTAGGTTAGTTTTGATTAGATGTCATTAGGTTGTGTAGAATTAGGTTAAACTTCAACATAGGTCCACAATAACTTTAGATTTTTGGGTTTTTAGGACAAGTTAGACTATGGGACATATATGGGTATTAAGGGTAGGTATGTAGGATCCCTTAGAAATTATATTAGGATTTAATATAGTAGTATACTATTTTTAGTTGATTTTTGTATTGGTTGATTGTTTGTGTTGCCTTTAGGGCATTGTATTGTTGTTTGCTTTGCTTTGTGGGCTTGGGGAGCTTGATCTTGTCCTAAGGAGCATTGAGGAGCATAGTAGAAGATTTGAAGATGCATTGAGGAGCTTGAGAGCTTGAGAGCTTTATTTTCTTTTTGTTGTTGTTTTAGGGTTAAGGATTAGGAAGAGTTTAGATGTAGATAACTCCTTTCTTAAACATGGATGGTATCTTTCACCTCCATTCCTCCCTATGATTCAAAGTCCTTCCAGGGTATACACCTCTCTCATTTGGAGGGATAAGGGATGTACCTAGGAAGTAGAACTTTTGAGGGAACCATTCCTTTGATGTTGAACCCTTATAGGTCACCTTTGGTGGTCAATAAGCAGTTCAATATCCCCGGCTTATCCAGTAAGTGATTTTCTCTGGTTTGATTGTCTTGAGAGATGCAGAGCTTGAGTTTGAAGATGAAGACTTCAATGAAGAATGTAGAAGAGGATGAATCCTTGAGTATTTCCATTCCAGCTAAAGCTTGAAGAGCAACAAGAGCAAGTTGACACTTGAAGATCCCTGAAGATTAGGTGAAGCCTGAAGGTGGAGCTGATCAAGAAGCTGAAGCTTAAGGGAGAAGATAAGTTGAAGCTTATGTTGTAGGGTTGAAACCTGGAAAAGAAAATTGATATTTGTCAAGAGTGAAGTTTGAAGACTGGAGCTGTTGGAAAAGCTGAAGCTTGGAGTTGAGAGAGGAGTTGATCTGTTTTCTTCTTTTTCTTTTATGTATTGAGGTGTTTTGTTTGACTTGCTTGATGCATTAGAATAAGTTCATATCTAGAATAGGTAGAATCTAGGAGCATGATTGCACTAGAGGTTGAGTTGCTCCCTCTGCTTGTATTGTTACTGTGTGGCTTTGCTTGCGGGTATTCGGTAAAGCCCAGCTCCCTTGCCCATGTGGTTTGTTGGTCCGATGGCATTTTATTTCATTTTATCTGTATGATTGCAGTTTACTGTTATTGCTTGATAGCATGTTGTTTATATTTCAGTATGATTACTGTTATCCATTCTGGCTTGAGGTTGAGATGAGCTTGTGGAGGCTGAAGCCCCACACACATTTCCTCCCTCACTTGCATTGCATGCATTTTACTGTTAAGCTGATGCTTTGTCTGTTTTGGTGTATCATTGACATGATCCCTTAGGACTCTCATTTCCTTTGATAAGGACTTGATGATAGAACTTTAGGTCGAAACCTATGCATGACAACTTCTAGGAGTTCCCTGTTCAAACTTCAACCATAGGATGAATCCATGGCATGACAACAATAGGACTTGATAGTCTCCCTCCTAGTTGGGCATGTTCTCTTCTCATCTCAAAACAGTTTAAGATACAGTAATCATGAATGATTTCTTTCGTACGTTACGAGCCTTAAGCTATCTGAGAAAGGATTGTGGGAGAGTATCTTTTCCACAGTCTAGATGTTTAGTATGGTACCCTTTGGGTGACATGCGACGCATTCACTCTCAGGTCATAGTCTCTAGTGCGGTTGAAATCGCAAACACAATAAAAAACACTTCTTTCGTAAAAGACAGGAAATAAACTGTAGTTTCCCGAACTACGTGAGCTCTGATCTCTCATACCTGTTGAGAGTACGTAGGCACAAGATGGCGATGTCTTGGCGAGCTACCTTCCCCCATAACCCGTCGTAGGCCGAACTACGTTGACTCTGATTTCTCATTCTCTGATGAGAATACGTAGGCATAAAGCGCGACGCTTTGCCGAGTCATTTTTCTTTTCTGTTTCAGCCAGCCTTGATAGGTAGATAGAATAAAACCAACTCGTCCAAGTAAACACAACCAGCGAGGATCCCGTCGAGTACGACAGACGTGAGGGGTGCTAATACCTTCCCCTTGCGTAACCGACTCCCGAATCCAGGCAACGGTTGTGACGACCTTGTCTTACCCTTTTTCGTCAGGTTTTTCCGATCGTTTCCTTTCCCGCTCTGAGGGATAAATAACGAACGGTGGCGACTCTTCTGTCATGTCGGCACCTTATTTTCGCGCAAGCGACAATATGCAACATGAAGGTGGATGAACTCATAGGTTCTCTCCAAACATTTGAGATGGGCATGTGTGATCAAGCCCTGGAAAAAAAGAACCAAAGCATAGCCCTTGTGTCAAAAGCTGGAGAATTTCTGATAAAGACAATGGTGAAAGTGAGGAGAATTTGTCAGAAGCAATAGCCTTGCTTGGTAGACAATTCAACAAACTGATTAAACGAATAGACCATAAGTCTAAGCCATATGTCAAGAACAAATCCTGTGACACCAATAGAAGGGAAAAATCTGAAGATACATCTAACCAAGGAAAAGGAGTTCAGTGTTATGAATGTGAGGGTTATGGTCACATTAAAACTGAGTGTCACACCTATCTCAAGAAGCAAAAGAAGGGATTAGCAGTCACTTGGTCTGATGGAGATTCTGAGAGTGGATCAGAAGATGAGTCTGCAAAACATGTCACTTCTCTGAGCAGTGTATGTATATCTGATGGTGATTCAAGTGAAGATGAGCTGACTTATGATGAACTTGTTGATTCATATAAGAAGTTGTGCAACAGAAGTGGAGAATTATATAAGCAAGAGAGCAACAGAAGAAACTCATAAGGGAGTTAGAGGCTGAGAAGATGGAGCATCTTGCAACAATAGAGTCTCTCACAAGTGAAGCCATCTTGTTGAAATCTAATCTTGATCAAATGTCCAAATCCATAAGGATGCTGAACCCTAGGACTGACACTCTAGAAAAAATTCTACAGAGTGGTCAGACAGCAGGAAACATGTCTGGACTGGGATTTGTTGGTGAACAGAAACCCATCTTGGGGTTCAAGAAGCCAAAGACTGAGAATCAGAGGTCAACATGGATGTCACCAGCAATGTTACAACATCAAAAGAACAAAAGTTGGCACCAGACTAAGAACAAATTCCAAGGGTATAGGTGTTACTATTATGGAAAACTTGGCCACATTAAACCCCTCCGCTTCTGCTTACATGGTTTTCCAAGTAATCCTTATAAAGGCAAATTCTAACTGGGTGCTCATGCCAAGAAAGAACATCATGCTAGACCCAAGAAGGAAGTTCCTGTCAAGAAGCAACAATGGGTAGCTAAGGAGGTTGCTCTAGTGTCTCATATCTTTCTTAGGATGCCAACCAAAGAAGATTGGTACTTTGACAGTGGCTGCTCTAGACACATGACTGGAATGGAGAACCTTTTGGTAAATATCAAACCTCATTCCTTAAGTCGTGTAACATTTGGTGATGGAGCTAGAGGAGAAATCACAGGTGTTGGACAGCTAAACTATCCTGGTGTTCCAAAACTGGATGATGTCATGTTGGTTAAAGGACTGACTGTTAATCTTATCAGTATCAGTCAGCTTTATGACCAAGGATTTAATGTTAAATTCACTAAGAGTAATTGTATTGTCACCAATGAAGAAGGTGAGGAAGTCATGAGGGGGTCCAGAGTCAAGAACAACTGTTACCTATGGGAGCCCAGAAGTAACCTCAATGGCTTGGTCCAAAAAGAGAAGAAGGATCAACTGTGGCTGGAGAAAGGAAAATATCTTCTAAAAATAGAAAGGACCATGTCCAAAACAGTAGCAAGAGAAACTTCAAAATCTACTTCAGATAGTAGGACAGGATGTGGTAAATGTCATACGGGCAGGCAAGCCAAGAAGGGACACCCAAAGAATGGTCATTAGAGAAATCTAGATATGTTATACTGGAACTTGATGGAGTCCATGGAAGCTACCCAGCATACAGGGAGCAATGTCACTCCAAATGTCATAACATTGTTTTGTGACAATCTCAGTGCCATAAATTGGAATCTAAGTCAGCCAGAGAAAGACATGAAAAATATTGACTGACATCACCTTGGGAAAGAATATGAGGAACTAGGAGACTCAGAAGCATACAGTGATCACAGGGATACAAGGGATCTTAAGACCACTCAATTTGAAAATTCACTAAGTAAGTTGAGAACTGGGCCTAATACTGAATTTTAGCAATTAATAGGGAATTATATTTTGAAAAATAATCATATTCTGATTGGTCAAAATATTGAATGCCCTCCACTACTTGAAGAAAACCCTTCTAGCCCCTTTTGCTTCTACCAATTCGCCTCCTTCCTTACCTCACATAACCTCATCAGAAAACCTCTTCTGATACAGCCTAAGTCATCTACAATGTCTCAACATCATACCTCCATCCCTATTAAGCCCGACTCTGCTCAACACAAGAGCATCTCTCTGGATGATGTGATGGATGTCATTCCTCTAAGTATGTTTTTTGGAAGAGGTAGTGAAGGCCAAACTTCAGCTCCTTCACATGCAAGCAAAAAGGTAAGAATTTTGAATCCTCCATAAACAACAATAACAAAATGAAGGACTCTACACATAAGGACAGGTATGTAGATGAACTGGTCTCCAAACTATTCCATGAAGGTTGTGAAGTACAAGGGATAACCATTCCCCTGTCTAGGGTAGATCCATCTCCATGTCATAATGAAAACCATGAAGATGACTCTGAGTGTTTCTCTGCTAAGTCTAACCCTAACACAGAGAACCTAGAAAATCTAGCTAATTTTGTGGTACAGGAGGAAGGTCTGGATGATGACCAACATGATGAATCCAAGAGCTCAAAAAATGAGGAAGAGATGAATGAAGCTGCTGGAAATGGTGATCATGTTGTAGATGTGTCATCAGATGATGAACTCATCAAGAATGTTGCTCCTGGTATAGCTAGGAAACTAGTGACCAAGAAAGGAAAAGTTGTACTTGAAGGAAATCATTCCAAAAGTCAGAGAAAAAGAACTCCTGTTGGACCTTCTAAATCTTGGAACAAGGAATCAACTGCATCCAAGAGAAGGAAAGTTACGAATAGTAACTTTGAGTCTGATGGTGATGTTGTGAGAGATGTTCCTAACATCTTCAATGTGAAGAAAGCCTCAAGTAAGAAAACTCTGAAACCCATGCCAGCTGCTCCTCTAGACAATATCTCCTTTCATTCCATTCACAGTGTGACAAAATGGAGATATGTCTATCAAAGAAGAATAGCCCTTGAGAGAGACTTGGGAGAGGATGCCTTAGAGATCAAGGAGGTAATGGATCTTATCAATAAGGAAGGACTGATCACAACAGTTGTCGGGTTTTCAAAATGCTACAAAGGACTGGTGAAGGAGTTTATTGTCAACATACCTGAGTCAATCTCAAAAAGGGACAACAAGGAGTTCATGAAGGTATTTGTCAGAGGAAGGTGTGTGCAGTCTTCACCAGCTGTGATCAACAGGTACTTAGGGTGAGCAAATGGGGGTGAGAAGGAGTCGATTGCATCAGACAACCAGGTTTGCAAAGTGATCACTGCAAATCAAGTCACTACCTGGCCATCTAAAGGTAAATTGTCTACAGCACTGCTGAGTGTAAAGTATGCCATTCTTCATAGAATTGGTGCAACTAATTGGGTGCCTACCAACCATACTTCCACCAATGCAGTTGGCCTTGGCAAGATCATTCATGCCATAGGTGCCAAAGTTAACTTTGACTTTGGTCTATACATCTTTGATCAAGTTGTTAAGCACTCCACAACTAGTGCTATCAAGCTGCCCATTGCTTTACCTTCCCTCATTTCTGAGATCATACTCAGTCAATACCCTGGAATCCTGAATTCAAGTGATGTTTCCAGCAAAAGGGAACCTGCATTATCCCTTCACTTTAAACTATTTGAAGGAAGACATGTGCCAGATATGTCGTTCACTTCTAGTGAGAGGGCCAAGATCTCTAAAAAGAATGGTAATAGCAGAATTAAAGGAAACATGTAGGGAATTAGGAGAAACCATCAGGACAGCAACTGCACGAAAGATCAAGTTAGAATCATTTATTCAAAGTCTTGAAAGAGATACTGCCGATGGTGTAGCTATGTCAGGTGCAAATTCTGATTACTGTGACAAGGATGTCTCAACCGATGCACATAACATTGATTCCAGCTCTGAAGAGGAAGAAGGTTGATGAGGTGGTAGCCTATTGTGTGGCTCATGATGATGGTTGATGAGATGATGGTATGCTGCTGATGTGTTTTTGTTGGTTCTTTGCTTAGAATTTTGTGTTTTTCTTGTGATAGCAAGATATTGTGCGATGCTCTCCATGAGTAGTTTTTGTTTATAATGACCCCAAATATATGTAATGTTACTCATTATGATCTATACTATGTTATTATTTTGATCTTAATTTGTGGCTAAAAAGGGGGAGAGAGTGTTAGATAATAGCAGGTTAAAGAAGTGTATCTTTCACAGGTGGAAGACTTGGCTGAATTGCTGCTACAAGTGTGTTGCAGGTGTGATAACAGTTGATGCTGTTAGTGATGTGGGAGTTCCTAATGAGTATAGGAATGTATGTTAGATGTGTGTGTGTTCCTTGATGGAACCTAGTAGTATTGTAGCTGCTAGTATGGGGTGTTTTGAAGGGTGTTTGCATAATGTATGTGGTTGTGCACCTCTTCAGGGGGAGTAGCATAGGATGTTGTGCTTCACAGGTGATTGTGCACTTCAGGATGTCATCCTGAATGTCATAACATCCATAATCCAGAGCAGGCTGGATTAATCTGTGTGACTGCAAGTTGTGCAGGTTGTGCCCAGCTGATGTATGATGCATCAGTTGAGGGGGAGTAACCCAGAATGTTACTCAAAAAATAGTGACATCTGTAGTGCTGACTAAGAGATGATTTTGTGTGAATAGGTTGATCCTGAGAAGCTGAGAGCTATCTGTGTAGACAACTCTTATAGTGCTTAGCTAGTAACTTTCCTACATGATACGTTATATGCTAGACTTCTACTGCTTGTAAACTCTGATATGTTAACATGGCGTTTTAGCCAAAAATTTGCCAAAGGGGGAGTTTGTAGATGCTTTTGATTGGCTGCATTTTGTGGCAAAACATTGGAGTGTATATGAATGTCATGCTTGATGTTATGACATACACTAAGAGTATTCTGCAGGGTAAGTGAATTTGGATGTCATGACTAGATATTATAACATTGATCGTATGATATCAGGCGCGCAATTTTAGTTTTCTGGTATTTAGAAAGAAGAAACTCAGGATAGAATTCATGAAATATTTTAGAAGCTCAAGCTGGAAGTCTGGAAACATTTTAGAAGCCCTGGCGAAATAAAATGTCCCTGACCTAATTTGTAAGGATGCAAATTCGTGAAGAGAGGTTTGGGTAAACCTAAATTCTGCACAAAGGCCCAAAGGATATATGCTGCTATAAATAACAAGAGGATGAACCTTAATAAACGGGAGAGCCAACAGAGAGATAAAGAAGTGTAGTTTGTGAGTGAAAAGGTTTGCTCTTCACGTGTGTCTAGGAGTTTTAGGATTCCTTGTGTGCCAAGCAATTGTATGTTGTATAATTTCTTTGGTTATTGTGTATGAACAGGCGTGTTCATTGTGTCACTCAAAGCTGTTAAATAAGAGTGTGTGTCACTTGATCAAAGCTGTGAAGAAAGATCAAGGTGTGTTTGAAGTGAGTCTTCATATCTCTTTTGTAATTGTGTATTGATATCACTGAGGTGATTGAGGCAGAGTGAGTGGGTATAATCTGGTTTAGCGGTCTCTAGGCTGAAGTGTCATTGGGTAGGTCTTAAGTGAAGAGTGAAAACTAGAACTGTTTGACTCTGAATTAATTCTACTAATAGTTAATTTCCTCCCTGGCTTGGTAGCCCCCATATGTAAGTGTGGTTGACACTGAACTGGGTAAACAATCTCTTGTGTTATTTACTGCTTTCCAATTACAGCTTATTATTAAGTTCAGTAGCCTATGTTACAGTAGATGTCATAACATTTGTGATAACATGCATCTTGTGCTTGCCAGAATTTCATTAACCAACCCATTACCTAGATCTCTCCCCGCATTGCATTTGCAATTCAAAATTAGGTTTTTTCTTCCTTTAACATTTCCTTCGGATAAATCAAAGTCCGATTGTGAACTAATGATGTGATTCAAATTAATTAGTAATTTGATATCCTATTCTCACCGCAACAGAAAATGGCGACTTCACTGGGGAAACAGCACGACACTTGTTGTGTGTGAAGGAAAATTATGAGTGCAACCTTTATATGAAATGTGTATTAGTGGAACACACAACCAAGTTAACTGAGAACTACCCATGCCCCAGGTTAAAATTGCGGGTTTTTTGTAAAGAAAGAAAACACCGACTTCTGGGCTCAAAGTGGTTGACAAGGGATTAACTTTCTTATTTCTCTAGTGTTTGGGGATTGAAACAATGTCTTACATCGTCAACAAAGTTTGATTGAAAGCATACTGACTGCAATTATGAGTACAACGTTTTCGTCATCCTCCCTCCAATATTTGCACATCAAAAATTTGGAAAAGAAGTAGATATTTGAAAGATAAAGCATAAAGATGCAAATAATAGACAAAATGAATTGAAATAAAAAGTTGCAATGCTCAGTTCATTAATGTAAAGGTACAAACATAATTTGAAAGCAAACAGCTAATATAAAAATAAGGAAAGTACAAACAACGAGAAATAAAAGGCCTAGTAACTAAATCAGTACAAGGGTGAGTCGTCCTGTCTAAAACATTGGTGTTTAGGAAAATAATCCGCTGGGGTCAGGCCGAAGCTTCACTTTTGATGCACTGGCAGCATTGTACTCCTAGAAGGGGTTTTCAAAGGGAGCTCGGAAATTCGTATTCCCGCATTATATGTCTCTTGTTCTGACATCTGGCGTCTATAGTTAGCTCTAGTCTAATATCTGTGTCGAGGAATCAGCTTGACGACTCAAAGGTACACTGGAAGATAAAGACAATTGGACATGAGTTACCAGACCGATATATGATATGCAAAACATGATGCTACACTGCAGAATGCGGATAAGATTTCATGGAATTCAAATATTTACGAACATCGCAGAATACCAAAGAAAGCATTATTTATTATTTTTGAAAATGGATTACAAGCGAACATTCTTAAAAGAGAATCTTGATATAATAGCTAAATAAAAGTTAATAAAGTCCTTAAGGAAGCTTCATGTTCTGCTCCTAGCTCTGCTCTTCTAACTGGGCCTTGTCGAGGATGAGCCTGTCTTCAAAAGATAGATTGAGGGTCAGAGGAAAATAAATCCTCCATTAAAACCAAGCAAGGGTACGCTGGAAAAGTCTCCACAACTGTTGGTGATTAATGTCCTTGATGTCGGACAACCTCAAACACAAGGATCTAGCAATGTCCTGCTCTTTTAGGGTCCTTCGTCCACTTGAAGTTTCAACAAGGATATAGCCTTCCATATTTGTTTCGGAATCCCTCTTGAACTTGAACCAAAGCACTTAACTTCCTTAGGTCATCCAACTTAAGACCCTTAAAAGAATGTTTCAAAGTATTTTCTATTATAATCCATGGTATCCTTCAATGTTCATAAGTAAAGTTTGAATTCCATGAAATCTAATGCAATGTGATGCTTTATGGATGCAATGCACAAATACACACAAACAAACAAAATTCCTAGGTTATGGGAACGTGAGCGGAGCCAAGGTCTACCCATCCCAAAATGTATGTACTAAAGGTTAGTTGTACCTGCAGAACAATGGTTCTAAAGAAGTGCCCAAAGTCATCAGTCCATCTTTCGGGTATTATCAATTTCAGGAGTTACTCGGTGGTTAATAATATTCTCAAGAGAACCTCTTTTGAGTGTAGTATTGCGTAGCAACTATTTTGGGACTACTCCCACACTGTCCCCGCACTACGTCCTAGATAAGGCCAAAGTGGTGTTAAGGTAACTAAGGTCCCCAGTATCACAGACTCCAATCAAAAGTAGTAAGTGTTTTCACGACTACTCGATCAACAGAACCATTTTCGAGAGGATCTCAACTGAGCGGTGATTCTCAAGTCAGGTTGGTCGAGAATCACTATTATTATATTATCAATTTCATCATTATCAACCTCCATCACCTTCCAAGAATTACCATTATTCAACATCTTCAAGATAATAATCAATAGAACAATGAGATCAAGGAAAAACAGAAGTGAAAAGAGTCCATAACAGAACCAAAACAAGGAAAAACTTGAAGCAAAACTTGGTTGAAGAATTTCGTCGAACACGTTACAAGCAAGCTGAAAATTTTGCATTTCTGAAGCATTTGGTTAATAGCAACACGATATCACAGAAGAGAAGGAGAGGAACCAGAACTGAAGATCAAATCAAAATTAAGTATACGATGAACCCTTACCAATTTCCCCTACCCTTGTTTCCTTTGTTTTCTTTCTCACAAACATTTTGCTTTCAAAACTTCTATAAAACCACGTTCTCCAAATCACCGGATCAACCCATCACATTTAACTTAATCCATCAAAGATTTTACTCCACTGTATACTAAATTCAAATTTCTCTGGCATTGCTTCAATATCCGCTATGGATTTTTACCGGTAATATGGTTTCGATCGTGTCTCATTTCTCTGTCGCAATCTACTTCGCATTCGGTAGTCTGGCGGCTAGGTTCATCCTTGACAAATACGTTTTTCGCAGGCTGGCCATCATGATATGAGAACAGACATAATCAATATTTTAGATGCTTTTGATTGGCTGCATTTTATGGAAAAACATTGGAGAACGTATGAATGTCATAATTGATGTTATGACATACATGAAGAGTGTTCTACAGGGAGAGCTAAGAGTAAGTGAAGCTGAATGTCATGACTGAATGTTAAGACATCGAGCGTATGACATCAGGGCGCATAGTGTTAGTTTTTCTGTTATTAGCTCAGGCTATACTTCAGGAAACATTTTAGGAAGCCTAACTATCTTAGGCGACATAACAGGCACTGCTGAGGATAGCCTGGAATTCCCTTGACTCAATTGGATGTGCGCAGCTTCATGAAGAGAGGTTTATCTTGGGTAAACCTAATTTCTCCATCAAGGCCTAAAGCAAGGCTGCTGCTATAAATAACAGAAGGATCATTCCTAATAGAGCAGAGCTTCTGGAGAGAGATTGGAGAGTATGATTTGTGAGTGATGAACTTTTTTCTTCACGTGTGTTTAGGAGTCTTAGGATTCCTTGTAGGCCAAGCAATTGTCTGTTGTATGATTGCTCTGGTTTGGTGTTATTGAAGTGGTGTGTTCATTGTGTCACTCAAAGCTTCTAAGCTAGAGTGTTGTGTCTCATGATCAAAGTTGTGAAGCAAGATCTAGGTGTGTTTGAAGTATGTCTTCATATCTCAATTATAATTGTGTATTGATAGCACTGTGGTGATTGAGGGGGAGTGAGTGGGAAACTCTGGTCTAGTGTTAGGCTAAAGTTTCATTGGGTAGGTCTTAAGTGAAGAGTGCAAACTGATTGTTTGACTCTGAATTAATTCTACTAATAGTGAATTTCCTCCCTGGCTTGATATCCCCCAGATGTAGGTGTGGTTGACACTGAACTGGGTGAACAATTACTAGTGGTATTTACTGCTTTTCATTTACATGTGTGTTGAAGTTCTGCAGTCTGTGTTACAGTGGATGTTGTAACATCTGTGATAACATCCACTGTTGGGTAACTATATTTTCAATTGGCATCAAAGCAGGCACCCTGCATGGTAATTATGGGTGAGATCTAGGGAAGATAAATTCCGGTACTATGGACAAGGATATAGGCTTCACAAATAGACCACCAATTCTGGATGGATCAAATTATGACTACTAGAAACCTAGGATGATAGCCTTCTTAAAGTCTTAAGACAGCAAGGCATGGAGACCTGCAAACTCAGGATGGGAACATCCAGTGAAGACTGATAAATATGGATTATCTGTGATTATACCTGAAGAAGAATGGACCAAAGAACAAGAGGCCTTGGCTCTTGTGAATTCTAAGGCTTTGAATGCCTTATTAAATGGAATTGACAAGAATATTTTCAGACTGGTACATCATTGTGAGCTGGCCAAAGAGGTTTGGGATACACTTAAAACAACCCATGAAGGAACCTCTAAAGTGAAGATGTCAAGATTACAAATGCTAACCACCAAGTTTGAAAATCTGAGAATGAAGAAGGATGAGACTATTCATGAATTTTACATGAATATCCTTGAAATTTCCAATACCTCCGGAGCTTTGGGAGAAAAGATGTCTGAAGAGAAGCTTGTGAGGAAGATTCTCAGATCTTTCCCTAAAAGGTTTGCCATGAAGGTCACTGCCATTGAAGAAGCTCAAGACATGTGCATTATGAAGGTGGATGAACTCATTGGTTCTCTCCAAACCTTTGAGATGGGAATGAGTGATCAAGATGTAGAGAAAAAGAACAAAAGCATAGCTCTTACTTCAAACACTGCAGATGAATCAGAGGAAGAAAATGAGGAGAATTTGTCAGAAGTAATTGCCTTGCTTGGAAGACAATTTAACAAACTGATCAAATGAATAGACCATAAGTCTAAGCCTTATGTCAAGAACAGCTCCTCTGACATCAATATAAGGGGTAACTCTAAAGAGAAACCTTACCAGGGCAGAGGGGTCCAATGCCATGAATGTGAAGGATATGGACATATTAGAACTGAATGTCCCACCTATCTAAAGAAATAGAAGAAAGGCCTAAATGTCACATGGTGTGATGGAGACTCAGAAAGTGGATCAGAAGAAGAGTCTGCCAAATATGTCAATGTTCTAACCAGTGTATGCATATCTGATGATGACTCAAGTGATGATAAGCTAACTGTTGAGGAACTTGCAGCTTCATATAAGAAGCTTTGCATCAGAAGTGGAGACTTATATCAGCAAGGAGAGCAACAGAAGAAACTCATAAGGGAGTTAGAGGCTGAGAAGATGGAGCCTCTTGCAACAATAGAGTCTCTCAAAAGTGAAGACAGCTTGTTGAAATCCAAATATGGAGCAAATGTCAAAATCCATAAGGATGATAAACCTTGGGACTGACACTCTAGAAAAAATTCTAGAGTGGTCAGACAGCAGGTAACATGTCTGGTCTGGGATTTGTTGGTGAACAGAAACCCATCTTGGGGTCCAAGAAGCCAAAGATTAAAAATCAAAGGCCAATGCCACAACATCAGGGGAACAGAAGTAGAAACCAGACCAAGAATTAATTTTTAGGGTATAGGTGTCATTAATGTGGAAGACTTGGACACATTAAACCTTTGTGCTTCAGGCTACATGGTTTTCCTAGTCATTCGTATCAAGGCAAACCCAAAAAAGGTAGTTATGGCAAGAAACAGAATTAAGACAAAGCCAAAAGGGAAGCCCCTATCAAGAAAAGACAACGGGTTGCTAAGAATGTGGCCTTAGTAGCTCACACTTCTCTAAGGATGCTAACCAAAGAAGATTGGTATTTTGATAGTGGTTGCTCTAGACATGTGACTGGAATAGAGAATCTCGTGGTAAACCTCAAACCTCATTCCTCAAGTCATGTGACATTTGGTGATGGAGCTAGAGGAGAAATCAAAGGAGCTGGAAAACTAGATTGCCCTGTTGTTCCAAGTCTGAATGATGTCTTGATGGTTAAAGGACTGACTGTTAATCTTATCAGTATCAGTCAGCTTTGAGACCAAGGTCTCAATGTCAAATTTACTAAGGGTAAATGTGTTGTCACAAATGAAGAAGGTGAGGAAATCATGAGGGGATCTAGAGCCAAGAACAACTGTTATTTATGGGAGCCCATAAGTAACCTAACTGTCTTGATCAATGAAGAAAAGAAGGATCAAACATGGTTGGCAAAAGTTAGACATCTTCAATTGATGAAGAAGACCATAACCAGGAAATTAGTAAGAGGAACTCCTAAGTTACCTCTAGATGGAAGAACAGGCTATGGTAAATGTGAGACTGGTAGGCAAGCCAAGGAAGGACATCCAAAGAATGGTCATCCAGATTTGCTATATTGGAATTTGATGAAGTCCACGACAAATGATCATAAAGGAAGCAATGTCACTCAGGATGTCATGACCTTGTACTGTGACATCAAGAGTAACATCAATACAAACTCAAGACAAGCTAAAAGAGTCAGACATGGGGATAACAAGCATCAATTGAGAAAGGTTTGAGTAAAGGTTGGAAACACTGATCTACATAGTGCTGATATGGTTACCAGAGGTCTCAAGGATACTCACTTTGAAAATTCACAAAGCAAGTTGCAGACGTGTCTTTATGAGAGTTTATAGCAATTAATGATGACAGGGACTTGTATTTTGAATATTAATCATATTCTGATTGGTAAAAATATTAAGTTCCCTCCACCCTTGCCAGCAAATCCCTCTAGTCCCTTTACTCTATCAGATTGTCGTTGTGGTTTCTCATACAAAATCATCTTTTTTCATACCTCATACAACCACCACAAAAAACCCCGTCTTCTACAGCCAAAGTCACCACCAATATCTCAACAAACTCCTAAAACTACCAAGCAGGACTCGTATCAACACAAGAGCATCTTTCTGAAGGATATCCTGGATGTCATTCCTCTAAGCATGGCCTTTGGAAGAGGAAATGAAGCGCAAACTTCAGCTCCTTCACATACAGACCAAGAAGGTAAGAATCTTGAACCTTCCATGGACAACTATAATAGAATGGAGGACTCTACCTATGATGCCAAGTCTGTCAATGAACTAGTTTCCAAAATCCTCGATGAAGGTCATAATGTACATGGAATCACCATTCCTTTGTCTAGGGTTGATCCTTTCCCAATCTCAAATAAGAATCATGAGGATAATTTTGAGTTTTCCTCTGTTAAGACTAACCCTAACACAGAGAATCTAGAAAATCTAGCTAGTTATGTGGTACAAGAGGAAGGTCAGGATGATGGCCAAAATGATGGTGAAACCAAGAGCACTGACAATGAGGAAGAGATGAATGAAGCTTCTAGAAATGGTGAACATGTTATAGATGTGTCATCAAATGATGAACTCATCAAAAATGTTGCTCCTGGTATAGTCCGGAAACTAGTGACCAAGAAAAGAAAAGTTGTACTTGAAGAAAATCCTTCCAAAAGTCAGAGAAAACGGACTCTAGTTGGCCCATCCAAACCATGGAACAAGGTATCAGCTACATCCAAGAAAAGGAAAGTTACTGATCGTAACACTGAGTCTGGTAAAGGAGTTCATTGAAAACATACCTGACTTAATCTCAAATAAAAACAGCAAGGAGTTCATGAAGGTGTTTGTCAGAGGAAAATGTGTGTAATTCTCTCCTACTATGATCAACAGATATCTGGGGCGAGTAAATGATGGTGAGAAAGAATTGGTTGCTTCAGACAACCAGGTTTGCAAGGTCATCACTAAAAATCAAGTCAAAATATGGTCATCCAAAGGGAAGCTGTCTGCAGTACTGCTTAGTGTAAAATATGCCATTCTTCATAGAATTGGAGTTCCTAATTGGGTGCCTACCAACCATACATCCACCATTGCTGTTGGATTAGGCAAGATCATTCATGCCATAGGTACCAAAGTTAACTTTAATTTTGGCCTATACATCTTTGATCAGACTGTTAAGCACTCCACAACCAGTGCTATCAAACTGCATATTGCCTTTTCCTCCCTCATTTGTGAGATCATCCTAAATCCATACCATGGGATCCTGAATTCATGTGATACTGCCAGCAAGAGGGAGCCTGCTCTGTCTCTACACTTCAAACTCTCTGTAGGGAGACATGTCCCTGATATGGTTTCACTTTTGATGAGAAGGCCAACATCTCTAAAGAAATAATAATTGCTGAATTAAAGGAAACATCTAGGGACTTGGGAGAAACCATTAGTGCAGCAACTACAAGAAAGGTCAAGCTAGACTCGTTTATTCAAAGCCTTGAAAGAGATATAGCTGATATTGATGGTGTGGGTATGTCAGGTGAAGATTCTTATAAGAATGTCTCAACCGGTGCTAATGACATTGGTTCTAGTTCTGCCTCTGAGGAGGAAGAGTGATGAGCTGATAGACTGCTGTGGGGCTCAGGCTGCTGGCTGCTAAGCTGATGATGGTGTGCGGCTGATGTGATTTCATTGGTCCTCTAGTTAAACGTTTGTTATGACGGCATGAATTTTGTGTGTGATGCTCTCCATGAGCAGTTTTTTGTTGTAATAACCCTTAACATCTGTACTTATTGATCTATACTATTAGCTTAGTTATGATCTAATTTGTGGCTAAAAAGGGGAAGAAGTGGTAGTAGTAATTGAGTAACAGCAGGTGGGATGGAACCTAGTAGTAGGAAGCTGATAGTTTTATGTATCTGCAGGGTGTTTGCAGAATCTGTGTGTGGCTGTGCATTTTTTCAGGGGGAGTAGCACAGGATGATTGGGTTCTTCAGGATGTCATCCTGAATGTCTTGACATCCAGAAAAGCCTCGATAATTTGTGTGTGACTGTAGGGCAGCTGCAGGTTGTGTATAGTTGATGTGGTATGCATCAGTGGAGGGGGAGTAACTCAGAATGTTACTCAAAACATTGTGACATCTGTAGTGTTGACTAATAGATGATTGTATGTGAACAGGTTGACCCTGAGAAGCTGAGAGCTAACTATGTGAGTGTAGAAAACTCTGATAGTGTGTTAGCAGCTTTCCTACATGATAAATTATTTGACTTCTGCTGCTTGTAATCTCTGAGATTCTAACAGAGTGTTTTAGCCAAAAATTTGCCAAAGGGGGAGTTTGTAGATGCTTTTGATTGGCTACATTTTATGGCAAAACATTGGAGTATGTATGAATGTAATAACTGATGTTATGACATACATGAAAAGTGTTCTGCAAGGAGAGCTAAGAGTAAGTGAAGCTGAATGTCATGACTGAATGTTATGACATCGAGCGTATGACATCAGGGTGCGCATTGTTAGTTTCTCTGTTATTAACTCAGGCTATACTTCAGGAAGCATTTTAGGAAGCCTAGTTATCTTAGGCGACATGATAGAAACTTCTAAGAATTGTCTGGAATGCCCCTGAGTCAATTGGATATATGCAACTTCATAAAGAGAGGTTTATCTTGGGTAAACCTAATTTCTCCATCAAGGCCCAAAGCAAGTCTGCTGCTATAAATAAAAGAAGGATCATTCCTAATAGAGCAGAGCTTCTGGAGAGAGATTGGAGAGTGTGATTTGTGAGTGAAGAACTTTGTTCTTCACATGTGTTTAGGAGTCTTAGGATTCCTTGTATGCCAAGCAATTGTCTATTGTATGATTGCTCTTGTTTAGTGTTAGTGAACTGGTGTGTTCATTGTGTCACTCAAAGCTTTTAAGAAAGAGTGTTGTGTCTTTTGATCAAAGTTGTGAAGCAAGATCAAGGTGTGTTTGAAGTGTGTCTTCATATCTCAATTGTAATTGTGTATTGATATCACTGTGGTGATTGAGGGGGAGTGAGTGGGAAACTCTGTTCTAGTGTTAGGCTGAAGTGTCATTGGGTAGGTCTTAAGTGAAGAGTGCAAACTGATTGTTTGACTCTGAATTAATTCTACTAATAGTGAATTTCCTCCCTGGCTCGGTAGCCCCCAGTTGTAGGTGTGGTTGACACTGAACTGGGTGAACAATTACTGGTGTTATTTACTGCTTTTCATTTACAGTTGTGTTTATGTTCTGCAGTCATTATTACAGTGGATGTCATAACATCCGTGATAACATCCATTGTGTTGCGTGGCCAGAATTTCAAGTACTATTGGGAGTAATATAATAAGTGTGATTAGTATGGATAATAGTCTTACATTGGATAGGAATATGGTGACTTGAGCATTTATAATTGAGAGAGCCCATACACTTATCACCTTAAGGTTTTGGGTGAATATGTGGTGTCTTTTACTTGTATTGCTCTTGGCGTAATATTCAATGCTCCCTAGTGTAAAAACTCCTCTAACAAGGTATCATGAGCCTTTGGTTCATAAAAGGACCGCCTTACATGTATTGAAATGCCCAGGAAGTGGTGTCCCATTGAAATCGAAATGCCCAAGGAAGAGGTGTATTCGAAATACCTAAGAAGAGGTGCCTAGTAATAGGTGTCAACGGCAGTACAAATATATGTGGAGAAAAAAAGAGTGTCCACATGAGGGGGAACATTGTGGACTCACGTTTGAGTAAGAGTGTTGGAAATAATATAACAAGTGTGAGTATTATGGATAATAGTCCTTGTCATACACCTATCACCTTTAGGTTTTTGGTGCATATGTGGTGTCTCTCTCGCTTGTGTTGCTCTTGACCTAATATTCAATACTCTCTAATGTAAAACTCCTTAACATGTATTGCATGTCGTTTAATAGTTCTAACTCAATTATACAAATCTGGATTGATCTTCAAGTCATTGCTCGCCTTAGACATTGGCAGCCACTCGTTTCAAATGTGTAACACTTTCTTGGCTGACAAGGCTAACCATAAAGATGTAAAAGACATCACCAATTTCCTTTTCAGGACATATTATTGAAATGGAACGCTTATGACTCACTTCTACATCTCATGCGAGGTTCTCTACCCGTCTTATCATGTGGAAAATGAAACTGAGACATTGGTGGATGTTTTATCAAGTAAGTTCTTCCTCCTTTTATTCATTTTTTTAAATATTTTTCATTGTTTTTATATTAAAATCATTATTATTAACAATATGAAATGATTAATATTGCTTTGATTAATTTAGTTTTAGTTCATTAATTCCATTAACTTGTTACATTTTGACTACTCTAATTTGGCTAATTGTATTTTTGACCATATTAATTTATTCCAAATATTCTTGATGATCAATATTCAATTAGATTTATTAATTAATTTTAATTAATTAATTATATGATAATTTGTTTAATGGTTTGGTTAATAATTCTCAAATTAGGGTTTTCATCATGGTTATACTTTGGTTATCATTTCTTTTCCAATTCATGATTTAGGTCATTTGTGAATTAAAATGTGTATTGAATAATGTTTGGATAGTATGGATAATCTTTCTTACCCTTGTTTGGCTAATTCATTATTTGATTGAACATGAACCCTTAGATGTTTGGCTTTGATTAATTCTTTTGGTTAATTATCTAGATTTTGAATCTAAGGTTAATTTTAGATGAAATTACACAGGGGTGTTCAAATTCAAACAGATCCAAATAAAAATTGCAAACCGCAAAAAACTGAAAATTATTCAATGTATTTGTATGTCATTTTGTAAAAACCGTTCGGTTTGGCTCGAATTTCGGATTAATTTTTCAAAATCAATTCAAACCAAACCGAAGTGCATGTATATATTTTTTATACTTATTTATTATTTATTATAATGTTATCTTGTGTTAATTTAGTATTAGATTATACTTATTTTTAAAAAAATTTAAATATTATTTATTAGTTTGATTTAATCTATTTATTTTTATTATTATTATTTTGTAATATTAACTTTTAATATAGTATATTATATTTTATATTAAACTTATTATTTATTATTACTTTTAGAATATTAATAAAAGTTATAATTTGTAATTTAAATATCCAAAAAACCAATCCAAATTAAACGACATGAAATTGGATCAGATTGGATTTTTTAATCAATCATCCAAAATCGAACCGAACCACAAGTAAATTAATATTTGGATTGGATGATATTTTGATTCAAGGTTGATCCAAACCGAACCGTGAACACCCATAAAATTACATATTTTTAATACCCTTTTGGTGTTATAAAAGCTAACTTGCAATTATCTTTATATTTCATATAATCCTTGGCAGCATATTCATTCATTTTCTTATGCCACAATAAGAATAAAGTCTGTTTGCAAATAAACCAAAAATACTTTAAAAAAATATGATGCGGAGTCTGCGCCATGAGCCTTAAGAAATAGAGAAGAATAAGAGGGTGTATCCCTATCCTTACTCTGAATATCTTTGGATACAAGCATCACAAGCTTTATTTTAAAGAAATTGATCAATTACAAGAAAAAACTGCAAAATTTTGGTATAGTTCTCTTTAAGCCAATGATTTACTTTTGGCCAACTATTGACCATTGACACGATTTTGATAAAAGGATCATCATCATTCATTGCAAAAACCTAGAGTTCATAATTATGTTACATGTAGCATTTCAGCAAGTCTTCTATCCTTCAAGGATCCATTTCCATGGCCTTTCTTCATATAATCATTGGTGTCCTTATCTTATTCTTCCACTACAAAAATCACTTCGCTACAAGAAAAAAGGAGGATCAAGTTTAGCTACTATATCATGAAGTTAAATCATAAACAAGTTATGGAAAAGTCCTGAAAAACTCAAGAAACAAAAGGAAAATTATGCATTTTTGCTAAGTGAAGTTATCGTTTCTTCAATTCATTCAAAGCAACTCTATGCCGCTACGCGAAAAATGAAAAAGAATCGCCATATAACTTCATTCATCCCAACGGGGAAAGGAAAACATCGAGAAAACCTCAGAAGGGAATGAACATGGTCTCACAACCAAATTTGGGTTTGGGAGTCGATTACGTGAGAGGAAGGTGTTAGCACCCCGCACGTCCATTGTACTCAACATGATCCACTCTTGTTGTTCTAACCAAAGGTTGTATATCTAAAGACTTGATTGCTAAGGAAATGCATGAATTAGTTAATTGATGAAAATAAAAGGTTTTTATTATTGAGTTCGTCTAAGTTTTGCAACCCAATGCCTATGTATCCCAGAGGGAATCAGAACCATGTAGTTCTTGTTAAAAAAATTGCTTTATTATGTTTTTTTATAGACGATGCTAAGTTCACATTCTAACAGTTAGAGGCATTGTCTGCTTGCAGTAGAATAGAAATAACATGTCATTTTTGGAAAGTTTTTAAAGGGAAAATCCCGAAGGAAAAAAAAGCTTGAATTTATGAGGTGTTTTATTAAGAGATATGAAAAAAGTGGATTGAGATACGTATCACACTAAATTCAATCGCAGTAGGAGCAAATACAGCACATAAATGAGTCAGGCGTCTCACATACAACATACCCTAAGAAGAGGTAAGAAAAACTCTCGCTCATCTTTTCCCATGTACTTAAGGCTCGTGACGCATAATACGTATCGTATTGATTAAGTATTTTTGTATTTTTATTAAGAAAATATTTTTGTTTTATAAAAGAAAAGGGAAAAGACTAACCTAATACTATAGACCTAAGGCTAGGCTTGAAGGGAAATTAAATTAACGTTATCATATCAAAGGTTAAAGACCTAAAGGAATGCTATGTTGTGGCTCGATTTAATCATGCAAAAGCTTAATTAAATCGGAATAAATCCATCCCTAAGGGAGCATGTGAATTATAATGAGCAACCAACACAATATGATTCAAATATCAAAATCAAGACCTATCAATCAAACTCATATTAATCAAAACCTCCCAATATTTAATCGAATTTAATCCCAACATAAGATCACAATTAACATCAATATTAGAATCCAAATTCAATCAACGTTAAGATCAAAGTTTATCAATATCATCCAAACGAGAATTAACATCTAATTAAAGTTAATCACAAATTTAGCCTCACACTATTAACCAAAAATCAGCATTATTCATTTGTAATAAAATATAAGAGAAAAAAAATTAGAAATAAAATCTAAATCAAATTAATAAGAATTGTGATGTAAAAATTGAATTAGAGGAGTGTGAATTAAGATTTGGTATGGGCTTTTTAGTGAGCCCAAGGGGTGCAAAAAGGTTTTTTATGGTGTGCTAAAAAAGTATATTGGGCTGCAACCTTCTAAGAACCACTCGATCCATGCTTGAGAAAGTGTAATGAGAGCCTCAAAGAAATACTCAACATCTCTTCCTCTCTCACCTTCTCTTTATCGTTCTCTCTTTCACTCTTTCTTCTTTCCCTCTCGCCACAAACTGCTACCACAAAAAAAGCCTCTACCATGTTGTGGCCTTACGCTGGCAGTGGAAGAGATTACCCTATACTTACAGTTTCTTCCTCCTCTATCTCTAAACATTAATTTCACCCGCTTACCTCAACAACAAATTCGCTTTAACCTCGACACCGCTTCGCATCAAAATTGGAATTAACGTAATCTAAGCTACGGAAATGATCAAAGTGAGAACTTACTTGGGATTCATGTACAATTCGACTTCTTATTTTACACGTGCTCGCTGATGTGATGTGATTTTGTGTGTGTATTATTGCCTTATTGGTGCTGCAAATCATTGCTTCAAAACCCTCTATTTTCGTCTCTGCGTGTATATGTGATATTGCCCTTGTTGTGTTCTGATTTGTGCGTTGTTGTGGCCCAATCTGTTTTTCTCTATTGTGCGCCAGTATCCCCTCTTTTCGTCTAAAATCCTCTACTTTTATAGGAATATGCAAATTAATTCTTAATTCTTGAAATTGAACGTGCAAGATATACGTTGATTGTTGTTTTGGAAACCAAACACCGCTACCTTGAACATGTGATTTTCGTGATTATTTTACGATTGAAACTTGTTTTTGGTTGATCATGTTTGATTGTATTGATTGTAATTGATGAGATTTCCATTCATTTAGATCATGTTTAATGGATTACTATAATTGCATTCCATGTAACAAAATCTTTGTGAATAATGCCAGCAAATACATCCTCTCATCATGTCTCGTGGTGCTCCTTTGGTTTTAACTTGCACATGTTTTTTAATTGTTTTGCTTGGCTTTTGTTTTGGACATGTATGGATTGGATGGGGCAGTGTTATGAATTAAAGACATTTGAACGTCGTGTGATTTGATTTTGGCATGAATGAAGATTTTCTAAGTAATTTGGATCAGTTGGCAGGTGATTAATACAAAATGATGCTCTGTGCAGTACTGGGAGAACTTCATTAGCTTCTGAACTGGATCTTTCTTCAGCAATCCTTGTTCAACCTTTATCTTGTATGGTAGGAGGTGTAGGACGCCATTATGTTGGAATGAGTCGGGAGAGAGTGTTGTGGTTGGACCTAGGATAGTCCAGCAGACTACTGATAAGCTTAAGATGATTCAGGAGAAGATGAAGATTTCTCAGAGTCATCAAAAGAGTTATCATGACAAGAAGAGGAAAGCACTTGAATTTATAGAGGCTTGAGTTATACCCTGGTTCTCGTTGAGCTATAACCAGAGGATTTTGAGAAATCTTGATAAACCTTGATGAGAATATGCTCATGATGATAGTTCAAACCCTAATTCCATAATCCACGAAAGAACCAGTTGACTTAATCTTCAATGAAATAGAAACCTCAAACCAATAAAAAACCTTGACTCTCTAGAGAGCATTGCTCACATGCCTCAAGATCTCATGCAAATGAATGATGATTTTGTGGACAAATGCATATGAATATGAGGCAAAAGCCAATTATGGTTAGGATATAGTGAGGGTAAATTTTGGGTGTACAACACTCTATGACAAAAAAAAATTAGAAGCTGGTTCATTAGTTTACACAATTCAAAAGTCCACTTTTCAGTGGCCATGAAAGAGATTAATCCTATAACTTTCATCCATAATTAATTCATCAAAAAATAGTTTAAAAAAAATCAAGCAAAGCATTTAAATTCAAGTTTATCAATAATGACCTTTTGTAACTTGGTATTTCTTCAAATTTCCAACACTTCTACCTCTAACTAACTCATTCCTCACAAAACCCTCAATTACTTCATTACCCTTAAACTACCTAGGCCAAATAAAATATTAACCAAATACTAACTTCCAAACTAACACAAATATATCATTTTGGGAGCATTCTCAACCCTTGATAAGATTCTCGTTGTGATCACTATCCTCGGTCTAGAATCATTTCATCCATAATCACTCTCTCCCTTTGAAAAAACTATAAAAACCTACTATTCTTAATTATTCTTCAACCATGAATACATAGTAAAGTTATTATGTCAAAATTCCTCACCATTACCTAAAGCTCATTGTTGTACCCTAAAATTTGCCCAACCCTTTCTTTACTTGGCTTATGTTTTCACTACATTGTTCTAGCGTTTGCATTTGCATATCATTGTTCATTTGCAGAGGATCAAGAGGTGTGCATAGCAAGAGGAGGTTTCTCAAGGGTTCCAATCATTCATGAGTGCTCATCAAGTCATCAGAAGCTGGTCAAAGCTCTTTGAGAAAGTGAATGGATGTAAATTGCTTATCTCAATTCTTGGAGGCTAATTGAGGATCATCTGAGGATCACGAGTTCATGGATATGGATATGAGATGTTGTGAAGCTCATTGAGTGCTTTTAGAGCCATTGTGGAGCTTATGAAAGTTTTTATATCATGTGCAAGAGGTTACAATCATAGGATTGCACACCTAGGGTTTCATCTGCCTAGTGCAAGATCCACTGAGGATTTGAGGGAGATTAAGACTTAGTTCTAAGTCTTTAGATTCATGGAAAGTTGTGTTGAGGCATCTAAGATGTTATTTCAAGATCAATTCAAGAAGAATCAAGAGTGTGAGAAGTTACTAAATTAGGGTTTCAGAGGTTTGTCAGTGTAAAATCCCATGTTTAGTGCCTAACTTCAAGACACAATATCTCAAGATAAAAGTCAAATATTGTAACACCCCCTTCTATACCCAAATAAATGCATATAATACAGCTAAGCACATACAAGTTATCAGAGTAAAAAGGTTTTATAATAAGGTATAAAAGAAGAATGCCACAATTTCACCAATAAAACACTTTCACAATTTGCTCCATAAAATATGTAACATTTTCAATTTAAGCGGAAGATAAAATCATTTGATCGTTTTCAAAATATTAATCCACGTACACATAAGCTATCCAATTTAATATGTATCATATCAGTTAGATTACAAAACCATATCAGCTGATACATCACAATGTATCGCAAAAGAATGACTGCACTAGTCTAACTACCCGGTGTTACATATCAGAGCAGTAGACTCAAAAGAATGAAGACTATTCTTCACAAAAGGACTCCAGCATCCTAATCTGCAATGCCTCATAGAGCATTATAAAACAGCAGAAGGGTGAGAAATATAACCATAATAATCAAAGCATAAGATTATATATATATAGGTATCATATAACACATATTCACATTTCTCACCACACTTCATTCTCACAATCATAATCATATTACATCACATCTATCAACATTATGAACATCCACAAGCACATCCCTTCATGCTTGGCTTCACAATCATTCACAAGCACGTTTGTACCACAACAATATTATGCAATGTGACTCAACATTTCAATGCAATTCAATGCTATGCGGTACCGACTCTCGTTATCTTTTCTCGGTTTTTACGTTAAACCGGGTCCACCCTTCTAGACCGATAACTCGTTATCATTTTTCGGTTTTTACTTTAAACCGGGTCCACCCTTCTAGACCGATAACATCCAAGCCCGTCCCCTAGGCTTCAAACCCACCCTTCTAGGTTTGGGACAAGCCACTAGTTTCCACGAAACTAACAGACATTGCCTCTTGACTGAATGATGCATGTACAATCAACCAATCACAATAAATGCACTTAAGACCGTTCCCGCGTCTTAATCCCATGCATTCGAATAATTCACCCCTTCGAGAATTTCATTATGATTGCACATACAACATATATCAAACATTTATCAATGTATTCATTTCACACATCATCATATTCAACAACAATGCACACATATCACCTATGTTCCCATGCATTCTCACAACAATCGCATACATATATGCACTCACAATTCATTAGACGATACACATACATTCCTCATTGTATTCCCATGTACCTCTAATTATCACAACAATCAAGGTATTCACATCGCAATACCAATCATACAATTATAAGATACGCACACATATTCAAAATGTTCTCTTGCATACTCATTACATAATTGTACACAACAATCAAACATTCACAACTCATCAATTAATACACACATAATCATCATTATGTTCTCATGTATTTTAACCGATTACAATTAATCATTCATATCACGACTCTAGGATTCACGCCCGAAGGCTACCCACAGCAAATGTTATCATAATAGTTCACATACTCATTCATAACATAGAAGTATAAACATATACGAATCAACCAAACAATCCCCATTGGATAACACAGCAAAGAAAAATATACTGCCACATTCGCCTTCATTCGCCTGGCGAACCCTCGCAGCGAACCTTCGCCTGGCCTTCGCCTGGCGAACTCTCTCAGCGAACACTCGCTAGGCTTCGCCTGGCGAGACTTCCCAGCGAGCCCAAGTCAGGAGCTACTGACTTCATTCGCCACCATTCGCCGGCACCTTCGCTGGGCGAACCTTCGCTATCCAACTTCGCCTGGCGAACCCACCAGCGAAGTCTACTGGGACTTAATTATAATTATTCGCCAACATTCGCTAAGCTTCGCCTGGCGAAGCTTCGCCTTCGCTCGCCTGGCGAGAGCCAGCGAACCTGCGCAGAACAGAACCCCATTCTGTTCCTCCTTCACCAATCCATCATCAACCCTCTCTTACACATCCAAATCAGTACAAACAACATCAATACATGTTACCCGACTACTCTACGGTATTATTGCTCAGTTTCAACCGATTAAATCCTCAATCTACCGATTATCCAACATTTTGCCCTAAATAGAAAGTGATGGAAACTCTACTAAAACCCTAACCCATCATACATAACATCATACCATGATCAAATAGAAACATTTCTCACCCTTACCTCGATTAATCGGAGCTTTGATGTTGGTTCTTGACGATTTCCACTTTTCCTCTTCTTCTCTTCTCTTTCTCTCCTTTCTTCTTCTTTCCTCTTTCTTTCCAAAATGTTTTTTTCTATCTTTCTTTTCTTTTCTTTCTCTCTTATATATATTTCCTTCATTTTCCTTCCTTCCAATTTCCTTCTCAATTCTCTATTAATCCCAATTAATAAAAAATTAATTTCCAACATTAATAAAATCCCACTAAATCAATTAATTACTATAATTAATTATTTAATGAAATTTGGGCTGTTACAACCCTCCCCCACTTAGGAATTTTCGTCCTCGAAAATGTTACCTGATTCAAACAGTTCTGGATAAGACTCTTTCATCCGACTCTCAAGCTCCCAAGTAACATTTCCACCAGCCGATCCTCCCCACGCGACCTTCACTAAAGCGATCTCTTTACCTCGAAGCTGCTTCAATTTCCGATCCTCTATCCGCATAGGTGATGTCTCAACAGTCAGGTTATCTCTCACCTGCACATCATCTACTTGGACTACATGAGACGGATCCGCAATGTATTTCCTCAACTGAGATACATGGAATACGTCATGAAGATTAGCAAGCGACGGTGGTAAAGCCACACGATAGGCCACTTCTCCTATCCTTTGCAAAATCTGATAAGGACCAATGAAACGCGGCGACAACTTGCGCGACTTCAGTGCCCTACCAACACCTGTCATCGGAGTGACTCGAAGAAACACATGATCTCCCTCTTGAAATTCAAGTGCCTTCCTCCTCTTGTCATAATAACTCTTCTGACGACTTTGAGCAACTCTCATCTTCTCTTGAATCATCTTGATCTTATCAGTAGTCTGTTGAACTAACTCGGGTCCAACAACCGAACTCTCTCCGGACTCGAACCAACATAATGGTGTCCTACACCGCCTACCATACAACGCCTCAAATGGTGCCATACCAATACTCGAATGGAAACTGTTGTTGTAGGTAAACTCAATCAAAGGCAAGTAGCTATCCCAAGCTCCTCCCTTTTCCAATACACAAGCTCTCAAAAGATCTTCAAGCGACTGAATCGTCCTCTCCGTCTGACCATCAGTCTGAGGATGATACGCTGAACTCAAACGCAACTTAGTACCCAAAGCACTCTGCAGGCTCTCCCAAAATCTCGAAGTAAACCGCGGATCTCTATCCGAAACAATACTTAACGGAATACCATGCAGACACACAATCCTCTCAACATACAACTTAGCCAACTTCTCCAAAGGGTAATCCATACGCATAGGGATAAAATGAGCAGATTTAGTCAACCTATCCACGATAACCCAAATAGCCTCAAAATTACTCGGCGTCCTCGGCAAACCTGATACAAAATCCATAGAGATACTATCCCATTTCCACTCAGGAATAAACAACGGCTTCATCAACCCCGATGGCTTCTGATGCTCAATCTTTGACTTCTGGCAAGTCAAACAAGAATACACAAATTCCGCGATATCTTTCTTCATACTAGGCCACCAGAATACTTTCCTCAAATCCTGATACATCTTAGTAGCACCCGGATGAATACTCAATCCGCTACGATGTCCTTCCTCAAGGATGCTCTTCTTAAGCTCAACCATGTTCGGAACACAAACTCGATCCCGACATCTCATAATACCATTCTCATCAATCCGAAAATCACCACCTTGGCCTTGGTTGATTAAAGTCAACCGATCAACTAGGCTCAAATCCGATTTCTGTCCTTCTCGAATTTCGTCCAAAATACCACTTGTCAGCTTTAACATACCCAAATTAAATCCAAAAGAAGTCCTCTCACATACCAAACTCAAATCTCGAAATTGCTCGACCAATTCTAACTCTTTCACCATCAATGCCGACATATGCAATGATTTCCGACTCAATGCATCCGCTACTACATTCGCTTTACCCGGATGGTAGTTCAAGCCAAAATCAAAATCCTTCAAAAGTTCAAGCCATCTTCTTTGTCTTGCATTCAATTCCTTTTGATCAAAAAGATACCTCAAACTCTTGTGGTCACTAAACACTTCAAACCTCGCACCAAACAAATAATGCCTCCAAAGCTTCAACACGAACACAACGGCGGCCAACTCTAAGTCATGCGTCGGATAATTCTTCTCATGCACTTTGAGTTGCCTCGAAGCATAAGCCACAACTTGGTTATTCTGCATCAACACACCTCCTAAACCCATCAAAGAAGCATCACAATACACAACGAATGGTTCTTCTGGATTTGGCAGAATCAAAACAGGGGCTGTCGTCAACCTTCGCTTAAGTTCTTGAAAACTCGCTTCACACTTGGCGTCCCAAACAAAGGCTTGACCTTTCCTAGTCAACTGCGTCAACGGCAATGATAACTTAGCAAATCCCTCAATAAACTTCCGATAATACCCGGCTAAACCGAGAAAACTTCTGATCTCAAAAACTGACTTCGGAGTCTCCCATTGCGACACCGCTTCAACCTTCGACGGATCGACCGCAATACCATTACTCGAAATCACATGACCCAGGAAACTAACCTCCTTCAACCAGAACTCACACTTAGAAAGCTTTGCAAACAATTGCTTCTCTCTCAACACAGTTAACACAATCTTCAGATGCTCGGCATGCTCTCCTTCGCTCTTCGAATAAACCAAGATGTCGTCAATAAACACCACCACAAACTTATCCAAATAAGGATGAAAAATCCTATTCATGTACTCCATAAATACACCTGGTGCATTAGTCACACCAAATGGCATCACGGAATACTCATAGTGTCCATACCTCGTCCGAAAGGCCGTCTTCTGAATATCCTCAGCTTTCACACGGATCTGATGATACCCAGATCTCAAATCAATCTTGCTGAACACGCTTGCACCAACCAACTGATCCATCAGATCATCAATCCTTGGAAGTGGATACTTATTCTTAATAGTCACCTTGTTCAACTGTCTGTAATCCACACAGAGCCTCATAGAACCCTCTTTCTTCTTAACCAACAAGACCGGTGCACCCCACGGTGACACGCTCGGACGAATAAACCTCTTTTCAAGCAAATCCTCAAGTTGAATCTTCAACTCTTTTAACTCTGAGGCCGACATACGATATGGAGCCATCGATATCGGACTAGTTCCAGGAATCAAATCTATCGAAAACTCCACTTCTCGCTCCGGCGGTAAATCCTTTATCTCATCAGGGAATACTTCCGGAAAATCTCTAACAATGGGCAAACCATCAATCCCTTCACTCTCACCAGTCCTCAAAGTTGCCATAAGCATAAATACCTTAGCCCCATCTTGCACCGATTCTTTCACTTGTTTCTTCGTCATAAACAAATCTCTTTCAACATCCGGGTCGGGAAAAATAACCGTTTTGTCAAAACAGTTAATATACACACGATTGAATTTTAACCAATTCATTCCAAGAATGACATCCAGTTGATCCAAATGAAGACACACTAAATCAATCCCAAAATCTCTACCGAAAATACTCAACGGGCAATTCAAGCAAACATACGGCGTAGTTACCGAACCCATAGCAGGAGTATCAATAACCATACCGCCACCAATCACAGACAACTCAAGATTCAACCTTCTAACACAATCCAAAGAAATAAAAGAATGCGTAGCTCCGGTATCAATTATAGCGATCAAAGGTATACCATGAATGAAGCACGTACCTCGGATCAATCGATCGTCGCTAGCAGTCTCAGATCCAGATAGAGCGAACACTTTCCCGCTCCCTTGATTCTTCTTCGGCTTATCACATTTCGTACTAATGTGTCCTTGCTCACCACAGTTATAGCAAGTAACACCCGTACCGCTTCTGCACTCAAGCGCCTTGTGGCCTGGCTTGCCACACTTAAAACACGCCTTCTCAACACTTTTGCATTCGGGAGCACGATGTCCCGCTTCACCGCACCTATAACATCTCACCGGAGTAGAAACTCCCCCACTTGGCCTCTTGCCATAACCCATTCTCTGCTTCCCTTTGTCCGCAGGAGTCACATAAGGTTTTCCTCTGAATTGACCTTTTCCTTTCTTATCACTTAGGCTCTTGTAGTGGCTAGACCTAGCCCTACTGTCTTCATCATAAATTCTGCTCTTGTTAACCAACTCAGAAAACCGCCTGATTTCCTGGTATCCAATAGCTTGTCTAATCTCAGGTCTCAAACCGTTCACAAACTTGAGGCACTTAGACCTCTCAGCATTACCAGTATTATAGTGAGGACAAAATTTGATCAACTCCTCAAATTTCGCCGCATACTCGGCAACCGTCGAATTACCTTGCTTCAACTCAAGGAATTCGATCTCTTTCTTCCCCCGCACATCCTCTGGAAAGTACTTCTCCAGAAAGGTTTCTCTAAACAAATCCCACGTAATCACAATATCATCTTCCTCAAATCTTTGGCGAGTATTACCCCACCAATCTTCAGCTTCTTCTTCGAGCATATGAGTCCCAAACTGCACCTTCTGTGCATCCGAGCAATTCATAACTCGAAAAATCTTTTCCACAGCTTTCAACCAAATTTGTGCCTTGTCCGGTTCATGAGTTCCCTTGAAGACCGGAGGGTTATTCTTTTGGAATTTCCCTAAAGCACGGAATCCATCATCAGCATGATTCCTCACATTCACATTGGCCGGAGGATTCTGCCCAATTGCCCCCGCCAATCTCGTCAATGCCTCCGCAATCGCTTCATCGTTCCTCCCTGCAACCATCTTACTAATTCCAACAACAGAACCACGTAAGAACAACCAATATTGATAATGCATCACACGCATATCAATAACACACAGGGAAAAACACTCTAACAACTTGGCCGGACGGACCGACCTGCTCTGATACCACTATTGTAACACCCCCTTCTATACCCAAATAAATGCATATAATACAGCTAAGCACATACAAGTTATCAGAGTAAAAAGGTTTTATAATAAGGTATAAAAGAAGAATGCCACAATTTCACCAATAAAACACTTTCACAATTTGCTCCATAAAATATGTAACATTTTCAATTTAAGCGGAAGATAAAATCATTTGATCGTTTTCAAAATATTAATCCACGTACACATAAGCTATCCAATTTAATATGTATCATATCAGTTAGATTACAAAACCATATCAGCTGATACATCGCAATGTATCGCAAAAGAATGACTGCACTAGTCTAACTACCCGGTGTTACATATCAGAGCAGTAGACTCAAAAGAATGAAGACTATTCTTCACAAAAGGACTCCAGCATCCTAATCTGCAATGCCTCATAGAGCATTATAAAACAGCAGAAGGGTGAGAAATATAACCATAATAATCAAAGCATAAGATTATATATATATAGGTATCATATAACACATATTCACATTTCTCACCACACTTCATTCTCACAATCATAATCATATTACATCACATCTATCAACATTATGAACATCCACAAGCACATCCCTTCATGCTTGGCTTCACAATCATTCACAAGCACGTTTGTACCACAACAATATTATGCAATGTGACTCAACATTTCAATGCAATTCAATGCTATGCGGTACCGACTCTCGTTATCTTTTCTCGGTTTTTACGTTAAACCGGGTCCACCCTTCTAGACCGATAACTCGTTATCATTTTTCGGTTTTTACTTTAAACCGGGTCCACCCTTCTAGACCGATAACATCCAAGCCCGTCCCCTAGGCTTCAAACCCACCCTTCTAGGTTTGGGACAAGCCACTAGTTTCCACGAAACTAACAGACATTGCCTCTTGACTGAATGATGCATGTACAATCAACCAATCACAATAAATGCACTTAAGACCGTTCCCGCGTCTTAATCCCATGCATTCGAATAATTCACCCCTTCGAGAATTTCATTATGATTGCACATACAACATATATCAAACATTTATCAATGTATTCATTTCACACATCATCATATTCAACAACAATGCACACATATCACCTATGTTCCCATGCATTCTCACAACAATCGCATACATATATGCACTCACAATTCATTAGACGATACACATACATTCCTCATTGTATTCCCATGTACCTCTAATTATCACAACAATCAAGGTATTCACATCGCAATACCAATCATACAATTATAAGATACGCACACATATTCAAAATGTTCTCTTGCATACTCATTACATAATTGTACACAACAATCAAACATTCACAACTCATCAATTAATACACACATAATCATCATTATGTTCTCATGTATTTTAACCGATTACAATTAATCATTCATATCACGACTCTAGGATTCACGCCCGAAGGCTACCCACAGCAAATGTTATCATAATAGTTCACATACTCATTCATAACATAGAAGTATAAACATATACGAATCAACCAAACAATCCCCATTGGATAACACAGCAAAGAAAAATATACTGCCACATTCGCCTTCATTCGCCTGGCGAACCCTCGCAGCGAACCTTCGCCTGGCCTTCGCCTGGCGAACTCTCTCAGCGAACACTCGCTAGGCTTCGCCTGGCGAGACTTCCCAGCGAGCCCAAGTCAGGAGCTACTGACTTCATTCGCCACCATTCGCCGGCACCTTCGCTGGGCGAACCTTCGCTATCCAACTTCGCCTGGCGAACCCACCAGCGAAGTCTACTGGGACTTAATTATAATTATTCGCCAACATTCGCTAAGCTTCGCCTGGCGAAGCTTCGCCTTCGCTCGCCTGGCGAGAGCCAGCGAACCTGCGCAGAACAAAACCCCATTCTGTTCCTCCTTCACCAATCCATCATCAACCCTCTCTTACACATCCAAATCAGTACAAACAACATCAATACATGTTACCCGACTACTCTACGGTATTATTGCTCAGTTTCAACCGATTAAATCCTCAATCTACCGATTATCCAACATTTTGCCCTAAATAGAAAGTGATGGAAACTCTACTAAAACCCTAACCCATCATACATAACATCATACCATGATCAAATAGAAACATTTCTCACCCTTACCTCGATTAATCGGAGCTTTGATGTTGGTTCTTGACGATTTCCACTTTTCCTCTTCTTCTCTTCTCTTTCTCTCCTTTCTTCTTCTTTCCTCTTTCTTTCCAAAATGTTTTTTTCTATCTTTCTTTTCTTTTCTTTCTCTCTTATATATATTTCCTTCATTTTCCTTCCTTCCAATTTCCTTCTCAATTCTCTATTAATCCCAATTAATAAAAAATTAATTTCCAACATTAATAAAATCCCACTAAATCAATTAATTACTATAATTAATTATTTAATGAAATTTGGGCTGTTACAAATATCACTTCTAAATAAGTATGAGACCTGTAGAGCATGTTCTTATCTTTCTTTTGAGTACTAGAACTCATCCATTGGGTTTCTAGAACTCAAGTTATGATGCTTGCAAGTTAGAGGTCTCAGATGAACTATATTTTCAATCAACAAAAGTCAACCAACTTTCAAGGCACTTTTGACCTAGAATCATGTTTCAACTCAACTTTCAATTAACATGAAAGTTGTTCCTCATGATCTTAGCTTTCCAAAAAGTTTTAGAAGTCCTTCATCGCATTTTTAGAACTCAAGTTATGAAGCTTGCAAGGAAGGGGTATTTTGGGAAAGTGAGATTATAGGTCATTTTCATTATAGGTCCTTTTCATGATCTTATGCACTTCAAATGAAATTTTTCCTAACATGAAATTTGACTCAAATGGTATCAATTTCATCCTAAAACACAAGTTTGTCTTGGATTTGGCTTGGATATGGAGATTAGTGAAGAAATTCAATGGAAATTTGAACTTGAAGTCATGAATTAAATTGAATGGGTTTTAATTCATTTTCATGTCATGTTTGTGCTTATTTTCATTCACACTATCACAAAAAGAAGGATATCTAAGTTTGTTTTGGTCCATGATGAGAAACACACTTGAAAATGCAAGTAACTTCAAGAAGAAGTTTCACATCCAATATCCACCATTGGATCAAATTAAGGAGTAATGCCTATCCACATGATCAAAGCAAGGTCCCAGCAACTGATTTGAATCAAAATCAAGGATAATTGGATCCAATTTCACATATTCATAAAGCTCATTTCCAACTTTGGGCATTTTTCAATTGCACTCTAATCCGGTCAAATTGGGCCTCCAAATCATTCTAGATCCAACATATAAAAGTTCCAGATGAACTTTGAGCATTGATTCGTGCATTTTGGTGGAGAATTGAGCAGAGCATAGTTAGAGAGTTCAAGAGAAAAGTGAAAAGTGGAAATTGAGATTCAAGCCAATTCAAGCCAAATCAACGCAAGCAACATCTTCAGTGAACTTCCTTGAGTGATTCTGCACGTTTTTGCTCAAGCTCAACCACGTGAGAAACTCCAACGGAGAGGATCTGTTAGGTAATCCTCAAATAAAGATTTCTCTCATAATATGCATCCATTTCACTCCATTGTTGTTGCAAACTGAAGACCTACATGTGTAGGTAAATTCTGGTTCATTATTTGTGTTGTTTATGATAATTTCAGTTGTGTGCTTATATTTTGTTTCTTTCGATTTGCCTTGAATATGCATGATAAATGAAATTGAGTTGTGGATTTGGATTCTACATAGCATGAGCTTCAATTTGGTGTTAAATTTTGTACGATTTGATGAAGTTTTGGAACCTCAACTCCAGTTGTGTGACCGGAGAAGACGACCGGAGACTGTAGCTCCGTCGTCTGGTTTTGCCCTCCATTTTTCCTACGTGTGTGCCATGTGTATGCGTTTGACTGTTTGACCTGAGTAGGATGAATGGCCTTGATTTGTTTGGACCAGCCAGCGTGGTGTTTGACCTGCCACGCATTTAAATGAAACGGCGCATTTCATTGCTGGGTTCAATTGGTTTTGTTTTGGGCTCAGATTGCTCTTTGCACCCCTCTGTAGATGAGGCCCATTGTTTTGAACTGCAAACCCCTGCTACTTGCAACGTTCCTCTTTTTTATTTGTTTTTCTTTTTATTTTTTTATTCTGTTTTGATTTTAACTCATTAAAAATAGTTCCAAATATTGTAAAATCCCACAAAAAATATTTTAGGATACTTTAACATGTCACTTAATTTTTGGAAATTTTTATTTTCATTTTTCAATTATTTTTCATTTAAAATGGGATTTTCTATTTGGAATGGTTTTTAATTGAATTTTCTTTTGTTCTTTCTTGTTGATGCCTTGTTCTTGATCCAATCTTTTTCTCCAATGAATAAGATTAATTCCTCATTTCAGTAATGAGTTCAAGGATCTTTGAGGATGAATTTTCCCCTGGTTTGACCATTTTTTGTTTGACTTTGACTTCATTTTTGTTGATCCTCAACAACCCTCCTTCAAGGTGGAGCATCCTTGTGAATCAAATTCTTTGATGATGCTTTGAAGTGACTTTGGTTGTGATCTTTTGGCCTCTAGTTTCCAACTCTTTGATGTTTCATTTGAGATTTTATTTGGTTATTTTTTAGCCTTCTTTCTATTTTTGAGGTAACTTGGAAGTCAAGTTACTTCTAAGGGAGGTTCATACAAGTACTTGACCTAGTTTTCTTTGGAAATGACACTTGTGGATCCAATAAGCTCTCAATTCTTGTTGATTCATACTTCTAACATGTTGAGGTATTTGAATGCTCATTTTTAGGTTATAAACTTGTTCGTGGCTTGTTGATATTTGCATTTCTTTTTAGGCTTTCATTTTGAGATTCAAGTGTTGAATGTGCTTAAGACTTAGGTCTTCTTCCATGCCTATGCTTGCATTCTCCTTTGTGCTTTTCCTTCTTTGGTTTATGTACCTTATCCTATCATCTTTGCTTCTGTCCAATGACTTTTGAATCCCATTTGAGATGTTTTAGTCCCTCCTTTGGAGGTACTTGGAACATGTCATGAATGGTAATTCTTTGAGGACTCTTTTGTGCTTTTGTTTGATCTCTTTTGTGTGTATTCTTTCTTCCTTCTTCTTTGCATCTCTCATATGCATGCTTGAGGTTGAGATGTGCTTATGGAGGCTACTGCCCCACACTTTTTTCCTCCCTCACTTTCATTCTAATTGTGCATTACATGTTTGCATACTTGCATTGTCTTATGCTTTCTTCTTTCTTCTTATTTCTTCTTTGCCATGTTCCCCTAGGACCTATAATATCTCTTGTTCAAGAGAGATTATGATAGAACTTAGACTTGAATCCATGCATGATGACATTAGGTATCATTCCATTTCATCCCAATCATAGGTGCATTTTGTATGAAAACACTAGGTTGAGTCTTAGTCTCCCTCTAGACTGTCTTTCTCTTCTCATCTTCAAACTTTCTCAAAACATCTAATAAAGGTTAATGATTGTTGTAAGTTACGAGCCTTAAGCACTTGGGAAATGGTGATTGGAGGGTCTCCTCTCAATTATCTAGAGTGTTTAGCGCATGTCCTTTGGACGATATGTGACACATTCGCTCCTAGGTCATAGTCTTTAGTGCAACATGAATTACAAACAATAATCAATGCACTTCTTCTCTAAAAAACACAAAAACAAACTTCAAATCTTTTTATCCTTTGGGATCTTAATTTGGAAACCTTTTTCATGAGAGTTTTGTTAACTCTTGGTTCTACCGTAAATAGGTAATGCCCAAGTCTCCAATGGTGGAGCTGCATACACCTAATTGCTAGAACTAAGGTTTAACCCTACTCGGGCCTAAAACATTTAGAACCAACCTATGGTATTTGTTAGCATGAACTATGTTTACTCTGATTTTTTGTACCAGACGAGAATACGTAGGCACAAGACGGCGATGTCTTGGCGAGCAACCTTCCGACACCTTTCACCCGTAGTTAGCCGAACTACGTTGACTCTGACTTTCCCATTGCACGAGGGAATACGTAGACATATAGGGCAATGCTTTATTGAGTCCTTTTTCTTTGCTTTTGTCCCTGAGTCGTAGCTTAGATAGTAAACACCCTTTTAGATAGACAACAAAGCATGGATCCCGTCGAGTATGACGGACGTGAGGGGTGCTAATATCTTCCCCTTGCGTAACCAACTCCCGAACCCAATATTTGGTTACGTTGACCTGTCTTTTCCCTTTTCGTTAGGTTTTCTCTGATCGTTTCTGTTCCCTCTTTTGGGATAAATAACGAACGGTGGCGACTCTTCTGTCATTGTCGGCCCTTCTTTGCAGTGATGCGACACTCATAAACCAAGTTGATGAAGTTTCATCACTTGAAACTCCATTCAATTGAGTATAAACGCATACCATTATTTCATAATCCAAAGTTCTTCATCATTCGCCATATTAAATTCACCATTTTTATCTTTTTCACCATATGCATATCCTTTCACAATCTTCATCTTTGATTATTCAAAAAAAAATCACAAAATCTCATTTTCACCAATTATCATTTTTCAAAACTACACCATACCAAACTTCAAGTATTCACCTCTAACCTTTAACCATGCACCAATCTTCATCTCCTCCATAATCACAAAAATCACAAGAAATCAAAAATTCACCAAGCTTCAACCATAGCCATCTTCATCTCCATCAACTCTTCACATACAATTCAACTGCCATCCATCATATTGGATCCTTCACAAATTTTCTTCAAAACTTCACAACCAACCATCATCTTATTCAAAAATTCATTCATTAGTACCTTATCGCTTTCATCATTAACAACCTCCATCACCTTCCAAGCATTACCATTATTCAACAACTTCAATATAATAATCAACACAACAATGAGATCAAGGAAAAACAGAAGTGAAAAGAGTCCATAACAGAACCAAAACAAGGCAAAACTTGAAGCAAAACTTGGTTGAAGAATTTCGTCGAACACTTTACAAGCAAGCTGAAAATTCTGCATTTCTGAAGCATTTGGATAATAACAACACGATATCATAGAAAAGAAGGAGACGAATCAGAACTGAAGATCAAATCAAAATTAAGTTTACGACAAACCCTTACCAATTTTCCACTACCCTTGTTTCCTTTGTTTTCTTTCTCACAAACATCTTGCTTTCAAAACATCTCTAAAACCACGTTCTCCAAATCACCAGATCTACCCATCGCATTTAACTTAATAGATCACAGATTTTATTCGACTGTATACTAAATTCAAATTTCTCTGGCATTTCTTCAATATCCTCTATGGATTTTACCGATAATATGGTGTCGGTCGTGTCTCATTTCTTTGCCGCATTCTACTTCGCTTTCGGTAGTCTGGCAGCTAGGTTCATCCTTGACAAATACGTTTTTCGCAGGCTGGCCATCATGATATGGTAACAGACATAATCAGTACTTTTGGGAATAATATAGCAAGTGTGATTAGTATGGATAATAGTCTTACATTGGATAGGAATATGGTGACTTGAGCATTTATAAGTGAGAGAGCTCATAAACCTATCACCTTAAGGTTTTGGGTGAATATGTGGTGTCTTTTACTTGTGTTGCTCTTGGCCTAATATTCAATGCTCCCTAGTGTAAAAACTCCTCTAACATGGTATCATGAGCCTTTAGTTTGTAAGGGACCACTTTACATGTATTGAAATGCCCAGGAAGTGGTGTCCCGCTGAAATCAAAATGCCCAAGGAAGAGGTGTATTCGAAATACCTAATAAGAGGTGCCTAGTAATAGGTGTCAACGGCGGTACAAATATATGTGGATAAAAAAAGAGTTTCCACATGAGGGGGAGCATCGTGGACTCACGTTAGAGTGAGAGTGTTGGAAATAATATAACAAGTGTGAGTAGTATGGAAAATAGTCTCTCTCATGCACCTATCACCTTAAGGTTTTTGGTGCATATGTAGTGTCTCTCTCACTTGTGTTGCTCTTGACCTAATATTCAATACTCTCTAATGTAAAAATCCTTAACACGTATTGCATGTTGTTTAATAGTTCTAACTCAATTATACAAAACTGGGTTGATCTTCAAGTCATTGCTCGCCTTAGACATTGGCAGCCACTTGTTTCAAATGTGTAACATTTTCTTGGCTGACAAGGCTAACCATAAAGATGTAAAAGACATCACCAATTTGCTTTTCACGGCATATTATAGAAATGGAATGCTTATGACTCACTGCTACATCTCATGCGAGGTTCTCTACCCGTCTTATCATGCGGAAAATGAAACTGAGACATTGGTGGATGTTTTATCAAGTAAGGTCTGCCTTCTTTTATTCATTTTTTTAATCTTTTTCTTTGTTTTTATATTAAAATCATTATTATTAATAATACGAAATGATTAATATTGCTTTGATTAATTTAGTTTTACATTTTGACTACTCTATTTGGCTAATTGTATTTTTGACCATATTATTTTATTCTAAATATTCTTGATGATCAATTTTAAATTAGATTTATTAATTAATTTTAATTAATTAATCATATGATAATTTTTTTAATGGTGTGGTTAATAATTCTCAAATTAGGGTTTTCATCATGGTTATACTTTGGTTATCATTTCTTTTTCAATTCATGATTTGGGTCATTTGTGAAATTGGATAGTATGGATAATGTTTCTTACCCTTGTTTGGTCAATTCATTAATTCATTGAACATGAACCCTTAGTTGTTTGGCTTTGATTAATTCTTTTGGTTAATTAGGTAGATTTTGAATCTAAGGATTAATTTTAGATGAAATTACACAAGGATGTTCAAATTCAAACAGATCCAAATAAAAACCGTAAATCAATCCAAATAAAAATTGAAAATCGCAAAAAACTGAAAATTATTCAATGTATTTGTATGTCATTTTGTAAAAATCGCTCGGTTCAGCTCAAATTTTGGATTAATTTTTTAAAATCAATTCAAACCAAACCGAAGCGCAATATATATTTTTTATATTTATTTATTATTTATTAGTATGTTATCTTGTGTTAATTTAATATTAGATTATACTTATTTTTTTTAAAAATTAAATATTATTTATTAGTTTGATTTAATCTATTTATTTTTATTATTATTATTTTGTAATATTAACTTTTAATATAGTATATTATATTTTAGTTTAAACTTATTATTTATTATTACTTTTAGAATATTAATAAAAGTTATAATTTGTAATTTGAATATCCAAAAAACCGATCCAAGTTAAACGACATGAAATTTTGATTCAAACCGAACCGCAAGTAAATTAATCTTTGGATTGGATGATATTTTGATTCAAGACTGACCCAAACCGAACCGCGAACACCCATAAAGTTACATATTTTTAATACCCTTTTGGTGTTATAAAAGCTAACTTGCAGTTATCTTTATATTTCATATAATCCTTGGCAGCATTTTCATTCATTTCCTCATGCCACAATAAGAATAAAGTCTTTTTGCAAATAAACCAAAAATACTTTAAAAAAATATGATGCGGAGTCTGCGCCATGAGCCTTAAGAAATAGAGAAGAATAAGAGGGTTTATTCCTATCCTTACTCTGATTATCTTTGGATACGAGACGCATGACCTAGTTATTCAAATTATCCACCTCCATTCATAGTCTTTAGTGCAATTCAAATCAATGTGATTTTCATAATAAAAGGAAGAAAATGAGGTGGATGTAGACACTCTCTCCCCGAATGATTCAGACACTGTTGTAGAGCTTCATGTCTGGATATTATCTTCGGACTAAATTCAATCACAACCAATGTCAAAATATTCCATAATCATTCTCTCTTGGTTCTAATACAACTCCTCTTGTTTTTGACATCCATATTATCCATCTTCCTGTTTGTCTTGTTAATCCCTGGGTTTAGGAAAATTTTTATTCCTTTTCCTACTTGCCTTTTAATCTCTTGGTTTAGGCAAACTATTATTCCTTTTCTTATTTTCCTTGTTTATCTCATGGTTTAGAAAAACTCTTATTCTCATTCCCATTTTCCTTGTTAATCCCCTGATCTAGGAAAAGTCTATTCCTTTTTCCCATTTACCTTGTTAATCCCCTAGTTTAGGAAAACTCTTATTCTTTTCCCATTTACCTTGTTAATCCCTTATTTTAGGAAAACTCTTATTATTTTCATTTTCCTTGTTAATCCCCTGGTTTAGGAAATCTATTATTCATATCCTATTTGCATTGTTAATCCCCTGATTTAGACAAACTCTTACTTTTATTCCTGTTTGCCTAGTTAACTCTGGTTTAGGCAAAACCTTTACAATTCTTTTCCCTTGGTTCAAACACCACTTTTTTTGTTCAGATACCACTTTCATGGTTTAGACACCACTTTCTTAGTTCAGACACCACTTTCTTGGTTTGAATACCGCTTTTTCTGTTCATACACCACTTCCTTGGTTCAGACACCACTTTCTTGGTTCGGACATCACATCTACAATTCTTTGTTCTTGTTTCATACACCATTATTCACAATTCTTTGTCCTTGGTTCATACACAACTTTTAAGTTTTTTTTCCTTGGTTCAGACACCATCTTTACAATCCTTCATCCTTGATTCAGACGAAATAGTAATTACCTTTCATAAAATAACTGTTATAATCATTCCTTAGGAATCAGACTAACAATTTAGAGCATCTGAACCAGGATCAAACAGTTAACATCAAAATACTTCTAAAACACGATTATAACATAGTCCCCTAAAATCAATAAACTAATACTTATTTTATACTCCAAAAACTATGGAGCTCTAATTTTCTAATTGCACTTTAGGAATACGTAGGGACGGAATATCGAAATATTGGCGAGCACATTAATAAAAACTTATTTTTCCCCTTAATTAAAACCAATTGTAAGTAACCTTTACATAATAACACCCACTCGTACAAAGAACAAAAAAAAAGTTTCTGTTGAGTACAACAAATGTGACAGATGCTAATACATTCCTCTTGCATAATCTCCTTTCTTACCCTTTTTCACTTCCCATTGGCTTTTATTGATATTTTCCCTTTCCCTTAGATTAAATAAAATTAAGTGGTTACTATGTTGTATTTTGAGTGTGCGATGCACTCAGATATTTTTTATGTCACAACATTATCAACACAACACCAAACAACATGGAATATCACAAGCAAGCATGTAAACAACATGTAGAATAGATATCCATATAAGTTAACATGATCATAGCAAAAATACGTAAACCTTAATTTTCCCAATTCATGTTAATCCCTTTTCTTCTTTTTATTACTTACTTACAAAGGCAAACTTAAAAAAGGGAAGATATTAGAAAATATATGATGAAGAGATATTTCTCCTATATGGTAATTGACCATTCATTAATGTTACTAAAGGGTTTCTTTGTTTTATAAATTAACAAATGTTTGTTAGATGATAGGCTTCGATATAGAGGGGGTGATATATCAAAAATTAAATTTTTTAAACTTTGACAAAAAAAAATGGTTTTCAAAAGTTTTATGGCATAGCGGAAACAACCTGAATCGAATCGTCTAACCAAACCTACTATAAAAAAGATCGCATATTCCTAATGTAAACCAATTGGGTGATAATAAATACAAATTGTTTAACAACGATTAATACACAAATCAATTAAATGCTAAGCTACACGTAGAGCTTATTTCGAATTATCAAAAATTCGTTAAAAGCAATAGACACAATTTATCAAACACCTTAAGTGCAATCGACAACGCTTGGAAATTTAATTTGATTTGTTGATGCTAAAACCAATCATAATTAAAGGGATTATGATTATATCCACAAATCGTAATTCAGAATGTAATCAAAACTTTGATTTCCAAATGAATTAACCCAAACAACAAAGAATCGATAATGTGCCGACCTATAAAGGTTTTAGGTCGAGCTATCTGAGGCGACCTGTAGAACAAAAACTACAGCCTTCATTATTGAAGCATGGGTGTCGACCTGTACAAGCTTTGTGTCGACCTACACTGAAGCAAAAGCTTCTATAGGTCTACCTAAACACGTATGTGTTGGCCTATGTAGTAGTTTTCACAATAAAACTCAATTTTTGAAGTATGGTTCTTTCCTAAGTGACTTCCAATAAATTTCAAACATGTTTGTATGTATCCTAAAGTTAAGATGATCAATGCACATCTAATATTAGATTGATACATCCAATATACAAAAATGTTAACTTACTTCTAGTTTTGACATCATTCAAAACATGACAATATGGAAGATTGCACTCATAATGTCAATTAAATTTCATAAGATTTAAACTCATATAAGTTAACTATTTCCTCTATTTGTCCAACTTGGCAAGAAATAGAGAATATTGGAACTCAATTGGTTTCAACTGACAAAGAATAGAGTATACGAGAATATGGGATATTACAATTTTTTCTCAATTCTTCACACTTTTACATGGCATTTGTTCATTATTCTTCCAAATTCATATGAATTTCCTCATAAAATTCATGTAATGATGATTGTCATAAATTAACCCATAGAAATATTTAGTTCATATATACCATGTTATTTCTTTTTCGCCATAACACTTGATTTGGTTCCTTTTCTCAAGAACAATTGTTTTCTATTTTTTCTTTAGTATTATAGTTCATGAAATTCATGATAAGAAAGTAGTGAAATATCTCATTGAATCGTATTACTTTTCATACAACTAACACTTTACACTGCTATAAAAAATGAAAGTTGGAAAAGTAATTTAACTAAACAACTAAGTTTTTATTAGTTAGTTATAACTACTACAATAAAAAAACACATTTAACGTCGGACACGAAAGGGATTTAACTAATGTTTCATAAGCGAGGTAATGAAGGGTGGTAAAAATAACTTGCCAATTTATCCATTGGTTTTGGAATAACTGACGGGTAAAATGTTCTGCACATGAGTTCAATCCCCAGCAGCTTCATTTTTATTATTTTGAAAACTGGTTGGCGCATCCCCCGTTTCCTCTCGATTATCAGAAACATTGTAATAATAGAGAAGTATTACTACCTCGGTTTATAATACTAATTTAGGGGAAAACTTTGTTATGTAACTTTTTTTTATATATTTTGGTGTGAACCTGCATTACAGAACCATATTTTGGTCATTTCTGAAATAGTAACATTGTACCTTTTGCCTATTTCTCAAACAGAAACATTATACCAAAAAATATTCATTATTACATCATTTGCAAAGCTAAAATGTCACACACACCTGGTAAATTTACAACTAATTAAAACAAAAACAAATGATTAACCAACAAAAGGAAAAAAAAACAAAATGCAAAGGCTTGTAGACCATCCAAAAGTTCTCTTCTATGATTTGTCAACGGTCGTTAAACACTTATAATTTGATCAACATTTGAAATCAATTAGGATCATCAACAATAACAACTTTAAAACTTAATTTTGAATAATATAAAAATAAAAATTAATAAATATATATATTACTTAACTTTAAAACTTCATATGATTATAACCATAACTTCAAGAAACAAGAACATAACACAATAATTAATATCAACACAAATAGTTTATCACAACAAAACAAATCATAGTATCAACACAATATCAAAAAACATGGAATATCACAAGAAAACATGTAAACAACAAGTAGAACATGTATCCATATCAATTTACATGATCATAGCAAACATACATAAACCTTAATTTCCCTATTTCTTACAAAAAATAGAGCATATAACAACTCAGTTGGTTTAAACTGACAACAAATAGAGTATTTACAAAGATAATGGATATTACACTTTTTCTCAATTCTTCACACTTTTACATGGCTTTTGGTCATTATTCATCCAAATTTATCTGAATTTCCTCATAAAAACCATGTAATGATGATTGTCATCAATTAACTCATAGAAATATTCAATTCATATATACCATGTTATCTTCTTTTCAGCATGACACTTGATTGAGTTCCTTTTCTCAAGAACAATTGTTTTCTATTTTTCCTTTATAGTTGTAGTTAGTGAAACACGTGATGAGAAAGTAAAGAGATATCTCATTGAATGGTATTACTTTTTATACAAATAACAGTTTACACTTATATCGAAAATGAAAAATTTAAAAGTAGTTAAACTAAATTACTAACTTCCAACTATTTAGTTATAACTAATATAAAAAGAAACACATTTAACCTCAACCACGAAAGGGATTTAACATCAATTTTACATGCGAGGTAACGAAGGGCAGAATAAAAACTTCAAACTTTATCCCTCGGTTTTGGAAGAACTTTGTGGCGGATTTTTTGTGTGGTGTTGCACCCCAAAATTTGACCAACCTCTTTTGCTTTAATTGGCTTATGTTTCATTTCATTCTTTAGCATTTGCATATGCATGGCATTGTTATTTTCAAGGGATCAAGGGAGGTGTGTCTTTATAGAGAAGAGTTCCAAGTGTTTCAATCTCAAGCAAGAGTGTTTATTCAAGGCATCAAGTGCCTATAATCATCAGGAAATGGCCAAAGGTCTTTGAGAGGGAAGGTTGATGGTTGTTGCTTATCTCCTATCTTGGGGGTCAACAGAAGATCATTAAGGGTTCAAAAGTTCATGGTTATGGATTAGAGATGTTTGAGAAGATTATTGAGTGCTCTATAAGCCATTGTGGAGCTCATCCAAACATTTATTTCCCTTGCAAGAGGTCACAATCAAGGTTTGTGCACTTATGGTTTCATTTGGTCAACTCAGGATCAACTCAGGACCTGAAGGAGCTTGAGACTTAGTTCTAAGTCATTGAAGTCATGGGAAGTTAAGTAGAGACATCTAGGATGTAATTTCAAGTTCAATTCAAGAATAATCAAGAGTTCAAGAGGTTACTAAATTAGGGTTTCAAAGGATCTCAGTGTAAAATCCCCTTTCTTTAGTGCCTAACTTCAAGGACACTTTACCTCATGATACAAGTTCTATCTCATTCTCTTGAGAACATGAAACTTGTAGGGAATGTTCTAAGCTTTCTTTTGAGTACTAGAACTCATCCATTGGGTTTGTGGAACTCAAGTTATGATGCCATCAAGTTAGAGGTATCAGATGAAAATATTTTTTGGTCAACAAAAGTCAACTCACTTCCAAGACACTTTTGACCTAAAATCAGGTTTCTCCTCAAGTTTTGGTGAACATGAAAGTTTTTCCTCATGATCTTAGCTTTCCAAAAATTCCTATAAGTCCTTTATAGAATTTGTGGAACTCAAGTTATGGCTTTGGAAAGGAAGGGGTATTTTGGGAAAGTTTGATTATAGACCATTTTCATTATGGGTCATTTTCATGCACTTGTGCACTTCAAATGAAACTTCAACCAACATGAAAGTTGCTCCTAAGGACCTCTTTTACACCATGAAATTCAAGGATTGTGTGAATTATGCTTGGTTATGGACATTGGGTGAGAAATTTCAAGTAAAAATGAACTTTAAATCATGGTTTGATTTAGATACATTACAGGTCATTTTTATGCCTTACTTTTGTTCAATTCTCTTCACAATGCACTCAACGAAAGAATGCACATTTTCATTTTTGTTCATAAAGGAAAAAACACGTGTATTTTCAGTTTACTTCACAAAGAAGATTCACCTTCAAACTTCAAAATTGGATCACATACAAAGCCCAAACCAATCCTCATGTAAAGTTCAACTTGCAAGCTGCAGAATGAGGGAGTTTTGGTGTGTGTAGGCAAACTTTTCACGTGTGCATGAATCACTTGCTATTTTGAGCATTTTTTCAAATTCATCAAATTGGAGCTTCATGGGCCTCCAAAAGCATCAGATATCCAACATATAAAAGTTCAGAATTCATTCGGAGAGCTTAAAAGCGCATTTTGGAGCAAGAGAGAGAAAGTTCCATTTTCAAATTCTCCAAGAAAATTTCAAATCGTGTTTTCATTTCCACTGCAAATCAAAGGCAATTGAAGTTTAATTCCTCTTCCTTATGCAAATTGGAGTGGATCTGGACGGTTTGAAGCAAGCTAGCAAGCAGTTGAAGCACCAACAGAGTGTCTTCATTCAGTAAGCTTCTCCTTCACTTTTCTCTCATTCTAGAGCATGATCTAGGTCTATATTGGCTGCATCTGAAGCCCTACCTCATGTAGGCCATGTTTGATTATTTAATTTTCATGTTTGCTTGAGTTTTTAGAGTTTCATCTTGAAATTGATCCATTTGATTCTCTTTATTTAAACGTGTTTTGGATGAATTAATCTTGGATTTGAAATGTACATGACCTCATCTTTCTTTTTATATGCATTTTGTTGAGTTTGGTGAAGTTTTGGTCGTCTGAGCTCCCGCCACCTCGCCGGAGAAGACGACCGGAGCTAGGGCTCCGGCGTTTGGTTTTAACTCAGTCAGAGCTGATGTGGCTTGAGTTGAAACTTTGATCGTTTGTGTGTTGCACTTTGATTGGCTTGACTGGCTTGCGTGGATTGTTGACTTCCACGTCAATAAATGATACGCTGCGTTTTGATTTAACTGAGTTGGATTGGGCTTCAGTTACTTTTCACGCCCCCCAGTTTTGTGAGCCCAATGCAATTCAACGTGCATCCTTTGTATTTCAGTTTTACTCATACACCTCCCTTGGTTTTTATTTCATTTTCTTTTTATTTTAATTTTTGTTTTGATTTCTAGTTGTTAAAAATACCTCCAAATGTCATAAAATTCAAATAAAAATATTTTTAACACTTTGAAATGTTAACTAATTTTTCATAATTTTTATTTTAAATTTCCTTTTATTTTTCAATTTAATTTGAATTTAATGATTGAAGGTGTTTTTAATGTGGTTTCCATTTGTTCTTGCTTGATTTTTGGACCATTTGCATCCACCTATGAGTGAGGCTTCCTCTTCATTTTGATTATGAATTGAGGTGCTCTTTAGGGATGATTTTGGTCAAGGTTTGACCTATTTTTGTTTGACTTTGGTTTGCATTTATTTGACCCTCGATGAATATCCTTCAAAGTGGAGCACCATGGTTGATCAATTCATTTGGTGATGCTTTGATTGGATTTTGGTTTGGTTGTTTTGGCCTCTGGTTCCCAACATGTTTAAGAGCTTTGTGCATTTTATTTGGCATTTATTGAACCATTCTCCTAATTTTCGTGAACCTTGCAAGCCAAGTCACCCTAATTGAGGTTCAGATAAAGTAGTTGACCTAGTTCTTTTGGGAGATGACCTTTGTGGATCCCATATGAATCCTATGCCTCTTGAATCACATTATTGACATGTTTAGGATGCTGGTTTCAATTTTATAGGTCACACATTGCCTTGGTTTGTGTTGCAAGTTACTTTTAATTAGGGATTTCCATTTGCATTTGAATGTTGAAAGTGTTTTGAACTTTGGTTCTTTACCTTGCCCTACTTTGTAACTTGTCTTGGTTCTTTCTCTTCTTTCATTTATGAACCTTCTTCTCTTGTTCTCACTTCTGTCCATTGGACTTTTGAACTCATTCAAGTTGATTTGGTACCCTTTGGTTGTACTTGGAGTTTGACTTGAATGAGATGCCACTTTGAGAACCTTTTGTGCTTTCTTTTTGCGTGATCAATTTGATGCTCTTGTTTGAGATTTCTCCTTATGTTGCTTGCTTCCCAAGCCTATTCTCCCATCCTCATATTGATTACGGTTTCATCCTTTTCTTTTGTTTGCCTTTTGGTTTGGTGATTGATGCTTGAATGGTTGTAGGAGTTGTGACTTCTCCCATTGCATCTCACTTTTGCTTGGACTTGTTTGAGTTCTTTTGCTTGCATTTCTCTTTTTTTTTTTGCATCTCTTTGTTTGCATTTAAGAGGTTGAGATGTGATTGTGGTGGTTGCTGCCCCACACTTTTTTCCTCCCTCTTTTATTTTTGTTGCATTTCATGTTTGCATCTTTTTCTTTCATCTCACTTGTGATTGATTTATCTTATGTTTACTTGGCTTCTTTTGCCATGATCCCTTAGGATTCCTAGTCCCATTTGTGTAAGGTGGGAGTAGGAGAGACATTAAGTTTTCAATCCAAGCATGATAACACTAGGATAGTCTTCTCCCTCTTAATCTCAATCATAGGAGCACATTGCATGATAACATTAGGGTTGAGTTAGTTTCCCCTTAGTTGTGTCTTCTCTCTTCTCATCTCAAAACATCTTCAAAACATGTTGTTGCACCCCAAAATTTGACCAACATTTATTTACCAAGCTTGTGTTCATTTTATTCATCATTTGCATCTCATTGATATGTGGGCAGTAGGTCAAGAGGTATGATTACCCAGCAAGAGTTATATGAGACTTTGAAGCTAGCCAAGAACGTTATTCAAGTGTTCAAAGGTTGATACCTTTGTCAGAGAACTCAAGAGATCCTCACATAGATTGGTTGAAACCAAGGTTGTGTGTCTCATAACTTGAGAGTTGTGGGAGCCTCTCAGATGATTCTGAGACTATGAAGATGGACTTGAAGCTTTGAGAAAGCTTATGAGATGTCTTGAAAGCCATCATGAAGCCTAGAGAGGTCATTGTACAAGAATTCAGAAGACTCAGCCATGAGTGGTGGAATTAGGGTTTGACTGGGTCAACCCTAGGTCAACTGATGATTTGGAGAGGGTTGAGACCTAATCCAAGAGCCATGTGATCATGGAATGATGCATTGAGATGCTATAAGGATGATTCCTAGACCAACTCATCATGATTGAGGAGTTTGAGAAGTTTCAAGCTAGGGTTTCTAAGGATTGACAGTGTAAAATCCCCTAGTTTGATCCCTATCTTCAAGGCAGTTTAGCTCAAGATGTGATTGTCATCTCATCTTCCCCACAACATGAATGTTGTAGAGCTTATTCTTAGCTTTAATTTTAGTACTATAAGTCCTTGATAGGATTTGTAGAGCTCAAGTTATGACTTTGACAAATTACAGGTCATCTGAGGCATGTGAATCTGGGTCCTTGAAAGTCACCCAACTTGCATCTAACGTTTGCCCTAGTAGGATGATTCCTATGAACTTTTGGTAAACATGAATGTTGTAGATCATCTTCTTATCTTTCTAGAGAGTACTATAAGTCCTTAATAGGATTTGTAGAACTCAACTTATGGCTTTGACAAGTCAAGGGCATTTTGGTCATTTGGAGGTTATAGGTCATTTCAAGCATAAGGCCATATCTCTTATTTCCATGCTTCAAATGGAAAAATCTTCAACATCAAACTTGCTTAGAATGATGTTTTAAGGCTATTAGGGAGGTCATGAGATGTTGAAAAGGCTTGTATCAAAAAATGATGAAAATGGCCTAAAATGGAGGCATAAGTTAAATAAGTTGAAATTGAAAATTGGAAATCACAAGTTATACATCCAAACCATGTCATATAATAGGTCATTTTGACTCTAAAAGGCATTCTAAGAACAATGGTTCAGCCACAATTTTGATTTGAGGCCTAGATCATAGGGATGCTTTGGAAATGGCTTACTTGCATCTTAAGGCACCAAAGCATAACATGAAGAAACTCAATGAACAAGTTAGTTATGCATTGTAACACACCATACATCTCATATGGGGAGAATTCCAAGTCAGTTACAAAGGTTACAAGAGGCTTGGCATGAGATAGCATATGGTGAGAAGTGAAATCAAAATGTCATGACATGAGATTTCCATTTTCTCATTGGAAGGTCCTAGATGGTTCTAGATGATTCTAAACCACTCTATATAACATGTATAACTTGCTCAGATGCAAGGTTGGTGAGAGTTGGTGCAGAGAAGAGAGAGTGAGATAAAAAATCTTCCATTGCAAGTCACAATCGGTTTCATCAATTCTCTTACAATCAATCCATTTCTTTGGTGCAATTCAATTCCATATGTGTTTCTGAAGGTGTGCCAATCAAAATCAAAGAGGTTTCATGCTTGGATCGTGTTCTTGACATTGAGCTTCACCACCTGTAACTCCAGATCGGTTTCCAAGAATCAGGCACTTTCAAGAGGTTTTATTGCATACAGAAGCTCTATCAGGCATCATTGATCATATCTGGAAAGATTGAAGCATTGGTTTGAGGGATTTCTTCATCTGTTCACTCGATTTTACCAGGTTTGCAACTTTCTTCGTGCACCTTAATTTAAGTAGAATTGATTAGATTTGATAGGTTAGAATGGTTAGAAATCATTAGGGGAAGCTTTCTGGAAAGTTTGAAGAGAATTGGTGATGATTTTGTTGTTGACACCATTTCTTTATGGACCAAGAACTCCTTGAATCTTGAGTAATAATCTTAGTTCTTTAATGGAAGTTGACCAGTGATAGGAGGTGAACATTTTAGTGTAAACAATTTCAAGAATCTTGAGTTTTGATTTTCAAGCATAATTTGAAGTTGCTATCGGGTTTCAAGTTTGAGTGAGATTCAATGGAATTTGAGATCATGGTTGGATTCAGTGTGGAATTTAGAGTAGATTAGTGTTTTACATTTTGGATTTTCATGAAGTTTTGAGGAGATACGAGATTGGGGAGGAAGAGGTATGAAGCTCTGTCCATGGATTCTTCTCCCACTATCACAGCCAAAGGTATGAGATAAAGATTTGGCCGTTGGATGAGGAGCTGACCGGTTGACTGAGAAACGATCCATTGGTCACGATTTGATTTCAGCATTGAGAGGGAAACTCAGAAACACAATGAAACGCTGCGTTTCATTAAAAGGAGCTTCCTTGTGTTAGTGATCTAATGACTAATCCCACCCCACTTGTGGCCCATGATTGATCTACACTGATTTTCTCTACTTTTCACACCGTGGATTTTTCTTTTTCTTTATGTTTTTTGATTTAATTTTTGATGATGATTGGGCCATGCGCGTATTGTTATCTGCACCCCTATTTTCAGCCCATTGTTAATTTGAACTGCATCTGTTTGCTAGATACACCACCTCCTTTCACATTTTCATTTCATTTTCTTCATTTTTTGATATACTTTGAAAATTCATATCAATTTGAAAATTAAATATTTTTTAATGGCAATTTTTTCTCCCATTTCATATTAATGTCTAGAAAATTATCAAATAAAAATATTTGCATTTCATGCATTTTTAATATTTTTTGTATATTTTCTACTTTTATTGCATTTTATTTCTTTTATGTTGATACATGAATTTGTAGAATTTTGTTTAGGTAGTTCCCTTAACATTTTTAGGCCATTCTTTTTAGGATAGTTAGATATAAGCTTTAGCTTCCCCCTGGATTTATTCCATAATTTTCTGATGAATTTTAGGTTAGTTTTGATTAGATGACATTAGGTTGTGTAGAATTAGGTCAATCCTTAACATAGGTCCATAATAACATTAGAACTTTGGGTTTATAGGTCAAGATGGGTATTGGGGCATATAAGGGTATTAAGGGTAGGTATGTAGGATCCCTTAGAAATTATATTAGATTTTAATATAGTAGTAGACTATTTTTAGATGATTTTTGTAGTTGATGATTGCTTGTGTTGCCCTTGTGGGCCTGTATTTTTGTTTGCTTTGCTTTGTGGGCTTGGAGAGCTTGGTTTTGTTCTGAGGAGCATTGAGGAGCATTGAGGAGCGTAGTAGGAGCATTGAGGAGCTTGAGAGCTTGATCTTATTTGTTTTGTTGATTGTTTTAGGGTTAGGGATTAGGAAGAGTTTAGACCTAGTTAACTTCTTTCTTAAACATGGATGGTATCTTTCACCTCCATTCCTCCCTATGATTCAAAGTCCTTCCCTGGTATACACCTTTCTCCTTTGGAGGGATAAGTGATTGTACCTAGGAAGTAGAACTTTTGAAGGAACCATTCCTTTGATGTTGAACCCTTATAGGTCACCTTTGGTGGTCAATAAGCAGTTCAATATCCCCAGCTTATCTAGTAAGTGATTTCCTCTGGTTTGATTATTTTGAGAGATGTTGAGCTTGAGCTTGAAGATGAGGACTCCATTGAAGAGTGTAGAAGAGGATGAATCCTTGAGCATTGCCATTCCAGCTGAAGCTTGAAGAGCAACAAGAGCAAGTTGATACTTGAAGACCCCTGAAGATGAAGTAAAGACTGAAGGATGAAGTTGACACTTCTAAGTGATTGAGATTGATTCTGAAGAGCTGAAGCTTGAAGAACAAAGGAAGTTGATACCTGCTTTGATACCTGGGGATCCTGAAGGAGCCAAGTTGATACTTATGATTGATAGTGAAGCCTGAAGGTGGAGCTGATCAAGAAGCTGAAGCTTAAAGGAGAAGATAAGTTGAAACTTATGTTGAAGGGTTGAAACCTGGAAAAGCAAATTGATATTTGTCAAGAGTAATTGGAAGTCTGAAGACTGAGTTGCTGTTGGAAGAGCTGTAGCTTGAAGTTGAGAGAGGAGTTGATCTGCTTTCTCATCTTTTTCTTTACTGTATTGATGTGTTTTGTTTGACTTGCTTGATGCATTAGAATAAGTCCATATCTAGAATAGGTAGAATCTAGGAGCATGATTGCACTAGAGGTTGGGTTGCTCCCTCTGCTTGTATTGTTACTGTGTGGCTTTGCTTGCGGGTATTCGGTAGAGCCCAGCTCCCTTGCCCATGTGGTTTGTTTGCCTGAGGGTATTTTATTTCATTTTCTTCTATATGATTGTGTTGCACCCTAAAATTTGCTCAACCATATTCATGTGGTTCATGGTTCATTGTCACTAGCATTTGCATATAGAGTCATGTACATAGACTAACCATCTGCATAGCATAAGCATAGCATGTCATTCAACAGGAGATCAATCATTATTCTCATCTCTAGAGGCCTAGCAAGAGGTTATTATTCCAATTCAATCTCATGCAAGTCATCAGGAAAGAATTTGAAAGCAAGGAGTTCAGCAGATCAAGCCTTGAGTCCATCTCCTAGCTGAGGGTATCTGAGGATCAACAAGAGGGTTATGAGCTGTGAAATGCAAGCATGGAGAGTATCTAGACATCTTGAGAGACTTATAAAGTCATTTGGAGAAGGAAACAAGTTGTTGATGTGAGCACAAGAGCTACAGTTGAAGATAGTCAACTAGGGTTTCATCTGGGTCAACCCTAGGTCAACCCTAGGTCAATTGACTGACTTAAGAGGGCATTCAAGTCTATTGGAGAGATGTGGGGATCAACATTTGATATATGAAGAAGGATATGGAGATATGACAAGGAGAATTCAAGAGAAATCAAGGAGAAGAGGAGTTACTAAATTAGGGTTTCTCTGTAAAATCCCCTAGTTTAGGTCAAATTTCCAAGCAAGATAAGTCAAAATGCTAACTTCAAATGGCTTCTTGGCCAACATGAAACTTGTAGAGGATCTCAAGACCTTTAATTTGAGTGGTGGAAGACATCAAGGAGATTTATAGAACTCAAGTTATGGTCCTTACAAGTTACAGGTCATCTGAGGTGTCTGAATTTTTGTCTGTGAAAGTGACTTGACTTCCAAGCTAGTTTTGCCCCTCAAGGAGATTTCAAATGAATTCTTGGTCAACATAAGAGTTGTTCCTCATTGTCTTAGCTTTCTAGAATGGTATGGTATGCCTTCATATGATGTGGAGAACTCAACTTATGGTCTTGACAAGCAAAGGGTATTTTGGGCATTTGTGAATTACAGGTCATTTTAACCTATGTCCAAAACTCATACAAGGAGGCCCCAAATGGAAAAACTTACAACATCAAACTTGCTCCAAATGGGATTTTAAGTCTAGAAAGAAGGTCACAAGTTATTGGAGAAGCTCATAGCATGATGTTACATAATTGGTCAAAATGTGAACTAAAAAGGCATATAAAGTGAATGATTTCAAAGTGAAAATTGGTTTGGGAGATTTATAGGTCCAAATTGCACAATCCAAATACTCATTTTAATTGGAAAACATGTTTTAGAGAGGTTGGTGTTATTACATTTCTTGTTTGGGGTCAGAATCATGGAGCTCCTTTGTAAACCACTTGCTTGAATTACAAGTTACACATCCAAAATCTTACATAAGCCAATTCAGGCCAATTCACTTGTACAAACACATTTGCCTTGGTTCATATGATTGAAAGGGAGAGGTTTTGGCTGACAAAAGCAAGGATTACACGACTGTAGCTTCTCACTTCCATGGCTATGACAGAAAATTGGATCAGGCTGTTTGGGCTTTAAGGGTGGATCAAAAGCCCATGAATGAGTTCTATAAAAGGTTTAGAATGAGTGCAGATAGAAGGGGTTGGAGAATTCGAGTTGAGGAGAGAGTTGGTAACTGAATTTTCAAGGTTCATAACAGAATTCGGTTTTGGAGATCAAGGCTTGATCAAGCGCAATTGAGGTGTGGAAAAGCTTCTCATAGCTTCACTGAAGGTGTTTGACTCATCGTGGAGTTTGTTTTGTGCCTCCAAGTACCTCTGTTAGCAAGATTTTTTCAGGTATGTAACTTCCATTTTCTACACCATTTTAGGCTGAATTAGGTAGAATTCTTCTTATGGTTAGGATCTAGTATGAACAAGGAACGTTTCTGGATAGGTTTGATAGCAATTGTTGATGTTTGATCATGGAGTGTGAATTCTGTTAAGAGTTAGTTAGGCGTGATCTTGATGATTTAGGACAAGTGTGATAGTGGAAATTGATCAGTGCAACACGTAGATTAGATCAGTACCTTTTGTTTTAAGAATTGAGTTGATCAAGAACTTGGTACATTCTGAAGATTCCATCGTCTTTTGATTTGGAGTGAGATTCAGGGAATTTTGAGGTTAGAATCATAATCTACGTGAAAAATCGAGCAAGATGATGTAGGGTTTTGTTATGTTTGATGACCTGAAAGTGGAGGCTCGCCGGAGAAGACGGTGGTTTCCACCGTGAACCACCGTCTGGTAAGTTTGAGGTGGCCTGAGTTATTTGGAGAAGATGAAGCCATGATCGTTGGATTCACATTTGACCTTTGACTGGAACCAAGAACGGATGGCCACGATTGGATTTGGAAGAGAGACTGAGTTTGTGAAGCAAAACGCAGCGTATCATTTAGTTGGCTGTATTGGGCCTAAGGGAATTTGCTATCCCCACCCCCTGTTTCCTGGCCCATCCTGGATTGAACTGAGCGAAGTTCCTTTTCACACCCCTCTGGCTCATTTAATTCATGTTATTTGTTCTTATTTCATTTTAATTTTCATCAATTTCATAAAATCATAATAAATTCATAAAAAATGTTTTTTAATCCATTCTTTTTACCATATTATCTTTAAAATGTCTAGAATATTATAGGAAAATAAAATTTCATTTTTAGTTTTATTTCATATTTTTTTCATATTTTCTAAATAAATGTCATAATAAATAGTTACATTTCATGCATTATTTTTGTGATTTTTGTTCTATTGCATGCTTTAATATTTTGTGGTCATTCTTTTCATATTGTTTAGATGAGATATTAGGCTTATAGAAATATTTTAGTTCCCATTTTTAGGAGTTAGTTTTAGGTGATTAACAAATGCTTGAATATCATGATCAAAACTAGGGTTTTAAGTGACAACTTAGGAAGTTCATTTTTTTCCCTTAGGACTTAGGGTTTAAATAGATTAGTTATGGGACTATATGGGTTATGGATAGCTATTAGATCCCTTAGAAAAAGTTAGGACTCCCCTACTGATATTATTACTGTCTGTATATCTGCTGTCTGGTGTGGTGTGCCCTCTGGGAATTGTTGATTTGTCTGTGTGGGTATTGGGATTGTCTGGGACTTGGGAGAGCTGAAGACTTGGGAAGGGGAAGCCATTGGAGATCCAGAGATTGAAGTTCAACTTCCAGAGTTGAAGAGGAGGTTCTTGCTAGCAGCTGCTGAGAGACTAGTGTTTAGGAGCTAGGTAGAGCTCTAGATTAGAAAGCTTGTTTCTCAAACATGGATTGCCTTGTCTGCATCCATTCTTCTCTGTGATTCAGAGTCTCTCTAAGACACTCACCCCCTTCCTTTGGAAGGCTTGGTGATAGTGTCTAAGAGATAGAACTCTTGAGAGAAAATGGCTCTTGTGTTAGAAGCAGTCTGTTCACCACCCTTGGTAGTCAACTGATTGCTTAACACCCAATTCACTCTTGTGACTAATCCCTCATCCTGGAGGTTTGAGCTTGAAGAAAATCCATTGCAGATAGAAGACTGATGATCAAAGCCCTTGCCTGAAGGTCATGAAGATGGAGATTGATGCTTGTTGAAGCCTGTAGCTGATTGGAGATTACTTGAAGCCAGATGTTGATTCAGAGCTGCTGATGCTGTTTCTTTTGCTGTTGTATTTTATTGCTGATGTATTGATTGGTTTTCTAGACTGTATTGTTTGCTGTCTACCCTGCTGGGTTGAAAGTGAAGTCTGTTCACTTTTGCCTATTGTTTTCTAGGTTCGAGGTTGAGTGGGACTCCCTTGCCTCGCTTGTACTGTTGCATCCATGCATTTTACTGCTTTACTGTATATATCTGGTATTGTTTCTGTTTCTGCCTATCCCGTAGGATCTCTGTTTCTCTCTGTGCAAGAGAGGAGCATGATAGACACTAGGTCTTAACCCATGCATGATAACATTAGGATAGTTTGTTTCCCTTCGCAACCGTAGGTTAGAGTTCCGTCTCTTTCTTTCTCAAAACAAACAGAAAAACACATAAAGATTTCAAACACAATAAAAGACACTTCTTTCGTAAAAGAATGTGAACTCATCAAAACGTCATTTTTGTCCGCCGGGACTGTTAATCAAGGATACCTTTTTCAGAAGGAATAAAATCAACCAAGACAGACCTGTGTCGTACGTGGCCCGAACTACGTTTGCTCTGATCTTTCATGCTGTATGAAAGTACGTAGGCATAGGATGCGATATCCTAGCGAGCAACCTTCCCTCCTTTCCCGTAGGTAGGCGAACTACGTTGACTCTGATTTCTCGTTCCAGACGGGAATACGTAGGCATAAAGTGCGATACTTTGCCGAGTCATTTTTATTTTCATTTTATTTTCTTTTTAACCCTTGACCTATAGTTTAGATAGAATAACAATCCATACCCGAAAACAAGCGTGGATCCCGTCGAGTACGACGGACGTGAGGGGTGCTAATACCTTCCCCTTGCGTAACCGACTCCCGAACCCAGGTTTTGGTTGCGATGACCATACCTTTCCCGTGTTGTGCGAGGTTTACTCTGAGCGTTTCCTTTCCCTCCCGTGGGATAAATAACGCGCGGTGGCGACTCTTCTGTTCAGCCGGCGCCGATTTTCGCAGTAGCGACAGCTGGCGACTCTGCTGGGGATCCAACGTCCCCTGGCTGCTAAGGACTGCGATGGTTCTTATGCATTTGGGATCCAACGTCCCTTGAGAGAGTCAATCCTAGCGCTTGTTTTCCCGTCGAGGATGTTGTATGGAGTTATTGTATATTTCTAACCCTGTATTTTTCAGCTTTATATATATTGATTGCTGTATTTGGGGCGTGACGGGTGTTCTGATATTGAGAGATAGGCCGGACCTGGGCTTGAGTGCACCTAGAATTAGAGTAGAAATTAGTGGGCGCCCGCTTGCTTTGCTTGCTTTGGTGTCCCATGAAATCTACACTCAGACGAGGTTCCTCTGGTTGGCCTCCTGCCCCTTCCTTTGGTTGGCGTGGGTTGCTGGTTAGTTGGATTGTCGACTCTGGGGACCGATCATTTGGAAGTTGGCTGAGTGAGGCCTCTTCAGGAATTGATGATGCCACTCCTTCTGGGAATCGTATCATCAACCCTGAAAGTCTGTGACGCCGACGACCGCATAGGATGCCGTACCTTGTGCCAGTTATAGGGCCACCCACCTGTGAGGGGATTCAGGGTTATGCAGGTAACTAGACCTCCAGATTACCGGTTATTTCTTGATCAGAGATCCTGGTTATTTATGGAGAGTTATGAGGTCTGCCAGAGACCATGTGGAGATTTATTCTGAGGTCTGCCAGAGACCATGTGGAGATTTATTCTGAGGTCTGCCAGAGACCATGTGGAGATTTATTCTGAGGTCTGCCAGAGACCATGTGGAGATTTATTCTGAGGTCTGCCAGAGACCATTTGGAGATGTATTCTGAGGTCTGTCAGAGACCATTTGAGAGGTGTTTTGAGGTCTGTCAGAGACCAATTATGGATGTGATTTGAGGTCTATCAGAGACCAGTTGGAGTTATGGTTTGAGGTCTGCCAGAGACCAGTGTTGGAGTTCTATTTTAGGTCTATCTGAGACCAGGGTTGATGACTTCTGGATGGTCTATCTGAGACCTTTCTTGATTGGGTTTAGGCTATGCAGTTGCAGCTTTGGTCCCTGTTGAATGTTACTTGCATTGCATCCCTGCATATCCATTATCATTTGCATTTCACTAACGTGTGTCTGTGCTGCAGGTGCATTTGCATTTCCCTAGTTCTAGTGCCCAGACTTCTGAGTGTTTTGATCATGACTAGCCTGAGGAGAACGGTTGCTTACAAATTGCCTACGCCTGATATTGTTCCTCTACTGGGGTTGATCTCTCTTGCTGATGAGGGTGTTCGTAGGAGTTTCCGGATGAGTTATGGTAGATTACTGAGATTGGTGTGCAAACCTACAGAGGTAGAGTTAGATGGGCTGTATGCTTTGATGCAATTCTACGACCCTGCTTTGAGGTGCTTTACGTTCTCTGACTTTATTATGGGACCAACTCTGGAGGAATACGCTGAGTATGTTGAGCTGCCTGTGCAGAACCAGGTTCCATTCATTCATTATGACGTCAAACCCAAGCCGGAGGAATTGGCAAAAGCCTTGCATGTTGATGCTTCTGAACTTGTGACTACTGTTTCTCGTGGAGTTCCAGGATTCTCATTTCAGTTCTTAGTGGGTAAAGCCCAAGAGTACGCCAAGAATGGGTGCTGGGTTGCTTTCAATGCTGTGTTGGCTTTGTGCATTTATGGCATAGTACTGTTTCCCAATATACCGGATTTTGTGGACTTCGATGCTTTCTACTTGTTCGCCGCTGGTAATCCTGTACCTATTTTACTCGGAGATCTCTACCACTCCCTGCATTACAAGAATGAGAAGGGAAGAGGGAAGAATGTTCATCTGTGTGTGCCCTTATTGAGTATGTGGTTTGAGAGTCACCTTCCTAAGAGAGGATCTGCTGTAGAGACTACAATTCCAGTTGGTTGGCCGGAGCGTTTGATGAGGCTATCGTCGGAAGATATGGAGTGGTTTGATAGAGACCTGTTGGGATCTGAGCTCATCTTTAGCTGTGCTGGGTACCCTAATGTGCCATTGATAGGAAGAAAAGGGTGTATCAATTACAACCCTTCTCTATTCATTCGCCAGTTCGGATATGCGCTGAAGAATCCACCTCAAGAGGAAGAAGTACAGGAATCTCTGTACTTCACCGGTGACGTGAAGGGGGAGTTATTAGCCAAGTTGCGACATGCTTGGACGCGTATTAACCGCAAAGGGAAGCCGTTGTTGGGAAAGAATGACTGTCAGGCCTATGCACCTTATAGAGTTTGGATTCAGGAGAGGGCTAGCCAGTTGAAGATGCCGTTTCCAGAAGCACCAATTCTTGGCCCTATTCCGGTAGAAGAGCCAACCACTGTTTCTAAAGAAGCATATGAACAGGTTGTGAAGGAGAAAGAAGCCTTGATGAAGATTAACGAAGGGTTAGAGCAAGAGCTAGCCCAGGCACGCCGTGAGAAAAACAAAGCCGTATATGCTTTCCAACAACAGATTGAGCTGGTAAACAGGTTAGGAGCTGAGTTGACTGAGGAAAAGAAAAAGCGCGAACGTCTGGGGCAAGAGTTCAGAAGCTCCCATGACATGCTGGAAGCCAAAAAGAAGGCGCTCGACGCAGCACACCGAGAGATATCTTCTTGCAATAAGACTTGGAATGCTACACTCACCAACAACAAGCAGAGGGAAGATAAGCTAAAGCAGCAAATTTCCGACCTCGAGGAGAAGTTGAAGTCTAGCATCAAGAAATGTGAGGAGGAAGTGATGAACCGGTATAGTGTCCAGCACGCACTGAGCAAGGCAATCAAATCCAGAGATGAAGCAGTGTCCCAGAAGCGAAAGCTAGAAGATTGCTTCGGAGAAGCAACATGGGAAGAAACTGCTGAAGATGTACGCCGTGTCCTTAAGAAGAGAAACCAGCTTGTTGAAGGGCTGCTTGATCGACCAAGCCATCCGGAGACCAAGAAGTTGATAGAGGAGTACCAGACTTTTGGGAGGATCTGATCGTTCCATTATTTGTATGCTTTAGTTGCATAGTGCTGACCATCACCAGGATTGTTGGTTGAGGTCATGCCATCTTTGTACTCTCAGTGATATTGTACCCTGGGCTTATTGACTCTCTCTGCTATATACGAGGCTTTCTATGATTCAGCCCCGATATTCTTATTGTCAATACTGTCACTGCACCGGCACCCTCGCACTAGAACTGGGGGGAATGAACTTCCCTAATGCACAGACACATTGCATTGCATTCATATTCATCTTGCATAACAGGTAATCTTTGAATGGTGTCTTATCTCCTGCTTTGATTCAGGTACTTAACAGGATTCCAGATCAACATCCGCACCGCTATTCTACACGATCCAACTGTCGGAAAGTCATGGACCAGATTCAGAATGAGATGCAGGATGTACGCGAGAAGCTCGCCCTCTTCATGCAAACCATGGAGGCTATAGCAAAAGGGCAAGAGAACTTGCAGGCCATGGTCCAGCCTCTGTTGGCTCGCAACGCTGGTCATGGTAACGAAGATCATCAGTCTGTCCGGGTTGATACTGCTCATGGAGATGGCACTCCAACGCCAGTGGCTCCGCCTGTCGTCAATGTGACTGCTGCTAACGTCAACAACGCTACCGCTGCTGTGAATGGTAACGTCGGAGTTGGAAATGAAACTGCTGTCCACAACGCTGGGCTGGGTGATGTCAATGTGGGAGATAATCTCGGAGGCAATGGCTTTGTCAATACTGGGTTCGGATTTAACGATCAGGGATTCGACAACACTGGCAAGTATGGCTTTAATGCTCAAGGCTTTGGGCAAGATGGTTATGGTATGGTCAATCAGGGCTACGGAGGCTTTGGAAACGGAAATGGTACTGGATTTATGGCTGGAGGTCCTGCTGTAGGTGTTCAAGGGTACGGCAACAGAGGCCGAGTTCCAGGGATGAATCAGGTCAGAGCTGGACGTAATAATGCATATGATGGATATGGGGCTGGAAACGGTATGTGGCAAGAGGATCAGCAGGAGGACGCCTTCTCTGGAGGAGGCTTTGAAGGGCCGATGGATGATTCTCAAAAGATTAGAATGCTGGAGGAGCAAATGAAGGGAGTCCTAAACCAGAGTGCTGTGGGTCTGGACATGGCAACAATGGGCTTGGTACCTGGGCTGAGGGTGCCGATCAAGTTCAAAGCGCCTGCGTTCGATAAGTACAAAGGAGACACATGTCCGAAGGTTCATGTACGAGCTTATTACAGAAAAATGTCTGCATACTCCACTGACGAAAGAATGCTCATGCATTTCTTTCAGGATAGCCTATCGGGTCCTTCCTTAGAGTGGTACATGGGGTTGGAGCCCACTGATATCAAGACTTGGAAGCAATTAGCGGAGGCGTTCGTAGCCCATTACAAATATAACAGTGACCTGGCACCCAATCGGGTCCAGTTGGCCGGGCTTTCGCAGAAGAAGGGGGAGAGTTTTAAAGAATACGCGCAAAGGTGGCGCGATATGGCTGCCAGAGTTCGTCCTCCTGTGGAAGATAAAGAAATGAACGATATGTTTGTCGGCACATTCACCGGGCTGTTTCATGATATGTTGTTTCATACTTCTCTGGCAAGTTTTTCAGACCTGATCTTGATGGGGGAAAAGATTGAGCGGAACATTAAGCAAGGAAAGTTCCAAGTTGACGAGTCAGCTGCGTCTGGCAGCAATAGGAAAGCTTATGGTGGGCGCCGTCAGGGCGAAGCTAGTGCTGTATTTGGAGGCCGAGGCCGAGGCCGAGGCAGGGGAAGAAATCAATATCGTCAACAGCAGCAAGTGTCGAGTGTCACTATCCCTTATCAGCAACAACCAATCCAGCAACAACAACCGGTTCAGCAGCAGCCAATGCCACAGCAGCAGCAGCCTCAGCAGGGGGCACAGCAAGCTCAGAGAAGATTCCAGGGTAATAAGCCGAGAAGGGTGTTCGAGAAGCCTCCCTCTAACTATGCTGATTTATTGCAGACCTTGTTGGGATTGAATCTGGTAGAAAAAAGAACCTTGGCACCGATAACGGGAACTCCCCCGTTCGGCTATGATGCAAATAGGCGCTGCGAGTTTCATTCTGGGGCCCCGGGCCATGATATAGAAGGTTGTCATGCTTTTAAGCACGTCGTGCAGGATCTCTTGGACAACAAGTCTATCAACTTCGGAACGACCGGTGCGAATATAGTCCAGAAACCCATGCCTAATCATGGGGCGAATGCCGTGCTGACTGAGGAAGGTCTGAATCTGATTTTGAATGTTGAGGATGTAAGGACGCCGCTGAGCGAAATCAAAAGCCGACTATTGCAAGGAGGTGTTTACCCGGGTTGTAATGAGTACTGTTTAGATTGTTGGGCCCTATCTGGGGGGTGTGAGGATCTGAAGAAAGGCATTCAGGCCTTGATTGATGAAGGTGTACTGCAGTTTGATAGAACAGCAACTGATGAGCCGGCAGGGGCAGTAGTGGATAATCGGAGTGATGTTGCCACAGTGACAATTCCTAGGAAGACGATCACTATTTCAGCACCAGCTCAGCGACCACCGATTACAATAACTAAAGCCGGGCCAATCCCGTATGAGAACACGAAAGCGGTCCCATGGTCATACGGGCTAGAGGTGTATTGTGACGGGATTAAAATCGATGTTAACAAGCAGTCAGCGGAGATTGTGGATAATGTTGTGGGCTCAGGAGGCATGACAAGAAGCGGCAGGATCTTTATATCTCCTGAAGTAGAGGCCGAAAGGCTAGCGAAAGGAAAGGGGAAAGCGGTTGAGAATGTTCCGGTTCAAGCAAATGAAAAAGAAGCAGCATCTAAGGATGTCGAAGAATTCATGCGCTTAATTCGGAAAAGTGATTATAAAATTGTGGAGCATCTGCAGCAAACGCCATCCAAGATATCTATTCTGTCATTGCTGTTGTGTTCGGAAGCCCACAGGAATGCTTTGCTGAAAGTCCTGGACACTTCTTTTGTACCACAGGATGTCTCCGTGAACCAGCTAGAAGGAGTATTGGCACACGTAAATGCAGGCCACAGTCTGGGCTTTACTGATTTTGACTTGACTCCGAAAGGAAGGGACCATAATATGGCATTGCATGTATCCGTTGAGTGCAGAGGGTCGACAATGTCGCACGTATTGGTTGACACCGGGTCGTCTTTGAATGTGCTGCCTAAGAAGGCTATGATGAAGCTGGATGTTCGAGGGATTTTGTGTACACCAAGTGATTTGGTGGTCAGAGCGTTTGACGGCACGCGGAGAACAGTCTTCGGATCGATTACATTGCCCCTGCAAGTGGGGCCGGAGGTGTTTGCAACGGAGTTTTATATCATGGATATACAGCCTGCGTACAGCTGCTTGCTGGGAAGACCTTGGATTCACGGGGCAGGGGCAGTCACGTCAACCCTGCATCAGAAGTTAAAGTATATGGTCGGAGACAGTGTAGTTACCGTGTGCGGAGAAGAAGACATCCTGGTCAGCCATCTTTCTTCGTTTAAATATGTGGAAGTCGACGGGGAGATCCACGAGACGCCATGCCAGGCATTCGAAGGTTTGCGCATTAAGGACAAGAGTCCCGGGCCAAGCAAAGTGCCAGAGATAGCTGTCTCATCGTACAAAGAAGCTCAAGCGCTAGTGAAGGCAGGAGAAGCCAAAGGCTGGGGCAAAGTATTGGACATTCCGGTGAAAATGGACCGGTTCGGACTGGGGTACCGACCGTCGTCATCAACTCCTTCTGTGGGGGCCCCTCATTTCAGAAAGTCAATCACCATCTCTGCCAGTGGAGTATGCCATGAATCTGTCAATGCTGCTTCAGAGTCCGATGAAGGGGACAGCGACTGTGATATGGATGCCTGGATTCAGCCAAGCACGCCAGGACAAGGACTGTGCAACTGGTCCATTCAGGAGCTTGTTCCTGTGACTTTAAAACAGTAATGCTTTGCTTTATTAATTGTTGAATAATCTGATGTCTTGCCCGGGGCATCATGATTTGCTTAGGGCTGTGTCGTTATAAACATTGCTTCGTTAATCATTAAATAAATGGCGTTTTTTCATGTGCAAATACTGTAATCCCTGTCTTTCTTGTTTTGTATTTTTTCAATAAAATGGCAATGTGGTTATCCGCTTTATACGCATTTTGAAGCACTTAACCCTTCCTTTCGCAGGATAACATTTTCAGATGACATCCTTGAACCACCTATGACTCGTCCCGACTTCGAGCACCCGGTATTCCAGACCGAAGAAGAGGTTGTCGAAGATAGCGACGTTCCTGAAGAACTGTCTTGGTTGGTGAAGCAAGAGGAAAGAGCCATTCTGCCTCACGACGAGGTTATCGAGATTATCAATTTGGGGTCGGAAGGGGTTGAGAAAAATATTCGTATCGGAGCCGCACTGCAGAGTGATATCAAGCGAAAACTGGTTGAAATGCTCCGAGAGTATAATGATGTATTCGCTTGGTCGTATCAAGATATGCCAGGGCTCGATACAGATATGGTTGTGCATCGTCTGCCATTGAAAGAAGACTGCCCGCCTGTCAAACAAAAACTTCGCAGAACTCGACCAGATATGGCAATGAAGATCAAAGAGGAGGTTCAGAAACAGTGGGACGCTGGGTTCCTGGCTGTGACGAAGTATCCCTCATGGGTTGCTAACATCGTACCAGTGCCAAAGAAAGATGGCAAGGTGCGAATGTGCGTGGATTACAGAGATTTGAATAAAGCAAGCCCAAAAGACGATTTTCCACTTCCTCATATTGACGTATTAGTTGATAATACCGCTCAATACTCTGTATTCTCCTTCATGGACGGCTTTTCAGGCTATAATCAGATCAAAATGGCGCCAGAGGATATGGAGAAGACTACTTTCATAACGCCTTGGGGAACATTTTGCTACAAAGTGATGCCCTTTGGTTTGAAAAATGCTGGGGCAACGTATCAGCGTGCGATGACAACTCTCTTTCATGACATGATGCATAAAGAGATTGAAGTTTATGTTGACGATATGATTGCCAAATCCCAGACAGAGGAAGAGCATCTGGTGAATCTGTTGAAGTTGTTTAAAAGGCTTAGGAAGTTCAGGCTGAGGCTGAACCCTAACAAATGCACCTTCGGGGTGAGATCGGGTAAGCTCCTGGGGTTCATAGTAAGCGAAAGAGGAATAGAGGTCGATCCTGCTAAAATAAAAGCGATTCAAGAAATGCCGACGCCTAAAACAGAGAAAGAGGTGCGCGGGTTTTTAGGGAGATTGAACTACATTGCTCGGTTCATATCTCACCTAACTGCTACGTGCGAACCGTTATTCAAGTTGCTAAAGAAAGATCAAGCTGTAACGTGGAACGATAATTGTCAAAAGGCGTTCGACAAAATAAAGAAGTATCTGCAGGAGCCTCCTATTTTGATACCCCCAGTGGCAGGGAGACCCTTGATAATGTATTTGACGGTTCTTGAGGGGAGTATGGGTTGTGTTCTCGGTCAACACGACGAGACAGGGAGAAAAGAGCATGCAATCTATTATCTGAGTAAGAAATTTACGGACTGTGAATCTCGATATTCAATGCTGGAGAAAACTTGTTGCGCGCTAGCCTGGGCCGCCAAGCGTTTGAGGCAGTACATGCTGAATCATACAACCATGCTCATCTCGAAGATGGATCCGATCAAATATATATTCGAAAAGCAGGCGTTGTCAGGTAGAATTGCCCGGTGGCAGATGATCTTGACTGAATATGATATTCAATACGTCTCGCAAAAGGCAATAAAGGGGAGTGTGTTGTCTGAGTATCTAGCGGAGCAGCCTATTGAAGAGTATCAATCGATGAGATTTGACTTTCCTGACGAGGATATCATGTATCTCAAGATGAAAGATTGCGAAGAGCCGTTACCAGACGAAGGACCAGAGCCGGGGTCCAAATGGCAGATGATATTTGATGGAGCTGTGAATGCTTACGGTAGCGGGATAGGGGCAATTATCACTACGCCACACGGGTCGCACATCCCGTTTACTGCCCGATTGACCTTTGCCGTTACCAACAATGAGGCCGAATACGAAGCTTGTATAATGGGGCTTGAAGAAGCCATTGATTTGCGAATCAAACATTTAGACGTATACGGAGACTCAGCTCTGGTAGTGAATCAGATCAAAGGGGAATGGGAGACACGGCAGCCCAATTTGATACATTATATGAATTATGCAAGGAGATTGTTGCCTTTCTTCGACAAAGTTGAATTGCATCATGTGCCGCGGGCAGAAAATCAAATGGCTGACGCCCTTGCCACCTTGTCCTCCATGTACAAGGTCAACTTCTGGAACGAAGCTCCCCAGATCACTATCTCTCGGTTAGACAGGCCAGCTTATGTATTTGCTATTGATGAAGCGTCTGATGGCAAACCGTGGTATTTTGATATCCTTAATTTCCTGAAGAATAAAGAGTATCCGGCTGGGGCATCCAGTCAAGATCAGAAGACTCTCAGGAGATTAGCGGGTAACTTCTATTTGAACCCGGATGGCGTCTTATACAGAAGAAACCACGATTTGGTGTTGTTGCGTTGTGTAGACGAGAAAGAGGCAAAGCTTCTTATGGAGGAAATTCACGAAGGTGCATTCGGCACGCATGCGGGTGGACATGCTATGACGAGAAAACTGCTGCGGGCAGGTTATTTTTGGCTGACGATGGAAACTGATTGTTTCAAATTTGCAAGAAAGTGCCACAAGTGCCAAGTTTATGCTGACAAAATACACGTGCCTCCGAGTCCTCTGAATGTGATGTCATCTCCATGGCCATTCTCGATGTGGGGAATCGATATGATTGGAAAGATTGAGCCGACGGCTTCTAACGGGCATCGGTTCATCCTCGTAGCAATCGATTATTTCACCAAGTGGGTGGAAGCAGCGTCCTACGCAAATGTAACGAAGCAAGTGGTGGCTAGATTCATTAAGAGAGATATCATTTGCCGATACGGAATTCCCGAGCGGATAATCACGGATAATGGCTCGAATCTGAACAACAAAATGATGAAGGAGCTCTGTCAGAATTTTAAGATCGAACATCACAACTCCTCCCCTTACCGACCCAAGATGAATGGCGCTGTCGAAGCGGCCAATAAAAATATCAAGAAGATCGTCCAGAAAATGGTGGTAACTTATAAAGATTGGCATGAAATGCTCCCTTTCGCTTTGCACGGTTATCGTACGACGGTACGCACATCAACCGGGGCAACTCCGTTCTCGTTGGTATACGGAATGGAAGCGGTGTTACCATTGGAGGTGGAGATCCCTTCTCTGAGGGTATTGCGAGACGTTCAGCTGGACGAGGCAGAATGGGTAACGAACAGATTGAACCAACTGAGTTTGATGGATGAGAAGAGGCTAGCTTCTCTGGCATACGGTCGTTTGTACCAAAGACGAATGAAGAAAGCGTACGACAAGAAAATACTTCCGCGAAGCTTTCAGACGGGCGACCTTGTGCTGAAAAGGATTCTCCCGCCGCAGGCGGATCACAGGGGCAAGTGGACCCCCAATTACGAAGGGCCATACGTTGTCAGTAAGGTCTTTTCAGGAGGGGCTTTATTGTTGTCCACCATGGATGGGGAAGACTTTGCATCACCTGTGAATTCGGACGCAGTTAAAAAATACTTTGCTTAAAATAGACCCGCTGGACAGAAAAAAGAGAGTCCAGGCAAAAATGGGGCATCCTGGCGAACCAAAAACAGAATGAAAGGTTCGGGCAAAAGTTAGGGATAAAATTGAAAAAAATGTACACCCGCGAAGTTGAAAACCTACACTGGGCGGCTTCGGCAAAAAAGGGTATCCCGGTGAACTGAAAACCCGTAAAGGGCGGTTCACGCAAAAGTTAGGGATGTGAAAAGCAAATGACTGCGGTCCGAATTTGGTATTCAATGAGCATCAGTGCGGGAGAATATATTTGAGGAATTAGTTATCGGATACAACCTCTTCAGAAGTAGGGATACCGGGAAAGTATTAGAGTCGGACGAGTCATGGGGGGATCAGTTCGTGGTGTTCATCTGCAACCAGTTGCCGACATGTGTACAAAATTTAATTTGTCAATATTTATGCTTCTTGTGAATACTTGCATACTTGTATATCTGCTTTGCGTAGCTTCCTCTTTTCAGGAGTTACATCCCGTGTACAAAAATTCCGCCCATTCAGGGGCCCAATCAATGAAAATGTGTTATTCAGTACTTGATGCCTGTTCTTTACTGTTTTGCGCATGATAAAACGCCTAAGTTTATTGAAGCTAGCATGAGTATAACATCACTGGCCCTTGCCAACAGTTGTTAAAGCTTTGAATTAACTGAGTGTAACGTCACTAACCTGAATCGATTTGGATTGCATAGGCTTGTCGTGTCTTGTTTGTGTTGTTGCAGATTTCATAACCGTACGAGGGAGGTAATCAAAAGATTGCAATAGTGAAAGGCTTGATCCCCACGCAGGTCACGCATGTTCTTCCTGAAGAAGGATAGAATTCCCCAGCTAGCCATAGCTTATCCAAAGGGTGTGCTCCAGGGAAGTTACTCGTCCTCAGCAGAGTTTGGTGATTCCGGGATCGTAAGGCTGTATTCAGACAGGTTCGTCTCCCCCCGCAGGGTCATGCATTCTCCCCAGGGGAGTCAGTTAATTTTCCCCGAGAGAATCATCCCATTCCCAGCGGAGTTCTCTTTTCAGCAAGTGTTCTTTCCTTCCGGTGGAATTCGAAAATCAAGACTCTTCCTAGCAGAGTTGATGGTGGGTCCTGTCATTTATTTTGTCAGAGATACCGGTGATATTAGTTCACTCTCTAGCAAAGATCAATCATACCAGGTGCATCTGCTATTCCCCAGCAGAGTTATATTCCCCAGCAGGGGGTTACCTCCGCAAGGTATTTGGTTTGCGTTATACTCCCCAGCAGGGGGTCACTTCAATAAGACGTGTGGCTTGAGTTCCCAAATTCCCAGTAGGGTCGACTTCATCCTATCAGCATTTATTTTGCTGGAATAACTTTGTAGCATCAGGCTATCCCCGGCGAGTCGTCGTTATCCTTCCAGCATTTATTTTGCTGAAGCAGTTTCTGTACTCTAGTAGTTCAGGTGGAGAGAGCACTTGCTCAAATAAATCACCAAACAGTCGAGATCTCGGCAGGAGATATTCAATAATAATGTCAGTTTCGGCGGTATTCCCCACAGAGTTATCGTGATAAAACTCTCTTTGTCTCCAGCAGAGTCATTTATGCAAATGCATCTTATCTTCCCCAGCCAGAGTGGCCAGGATAAGTGTCTTCTTATCCCCAAGCAAAGTTCGTTTGTCATCAACGAGTCGCATGAATCAGAATTTCGAAGCAGGTGTCCGATAGTTGGTTTTCAGACATCCCCAGTAGAGTTCATCTCGAAGTCGCTGTCACGTCAGTGCTAAGAAGTTTGTGGGTGAGGATCATTGAAGAACTAAGTCCTGACGTGGACCATTTACTCCTAGAATGATGGGATTTCTTCAGAAGTGGGCGTCCTAACGTGGACAGGTTTGTTTTACCGGATTGGAAAGGTGTTAATCCTGACGTGGATAGATTCGGTCTCTCGAAATTTGGAGAAAAGGGAGGTCATGACGTTGACAAAAGATTGGTTACTCTTCGTGTTGGTGTCCTGACGTGGATCATTTTGTTTTCGGCAGATATCTTTATTTGTAATGGTGAAATGTGCGTCCTGACGTGGGCAAGTTTGTAGTTCTTTGTGATGACAAGATACAAGAGTCCTGACGCGGACAAATTTATCCTTCTTCGTGTTGTTGGCAAAGTGTAAGTCCCAACGCGGATATCTCCCCAGCAAGTCGAGGATGTGTGAGTCCTTACGTGGACAAGTCTTATTTCCTCAGTGAGTCGAAGACGCCGGAGTCCTTACGTGGATAAAGCAAGATGAGATCAGTGTCCTAACGCGGACAGATCAAAGAGATTATTATTCCTAACGTGGAAAGATGTAGTCCACACACGGACGTATCAGAAGTGATTCCTAACGTGGAAATGACAGTATTCCTAACGTGGAAAAAAGAGAGTCCTTACGTGGACAGATTAAGATGATTCCTTACGTGGAAAAAGATGGTTTCCTTACGTGGAAAAATGAGTCCTGACGCGGACAAATCAGAAAGAAGTTGGTATTCCTTACTTGGAAAGATCAGAGTCCTTACGTGGACATATCAAGAGCATTCCTTACGTGGAAGAAAAGCGGTTTCCTTACGTGGAAGGATTGAGTCCTCACGCGGACATATCAAGATTGATTCCTGACGGGGAAAGAAATGGTTTATTCCTGGCGTGGAAAGAGGGTTTAGTCCTGACGCGGACAGATCGAAGAAGATATTCCTAACGTGGAAGAAGAAAATTAGTCCTTACGTAGACAGATGCAAGAAAAGTTGAGTCCTGACGTGGACAAGTTCAAGATCGGAGTCCTGACGCGGACATGGCAAGTGGTATTGGAGTCCTTACGTGGATAGATTGATGTAGTTTTCCTAACGCGGAAAGAGGATTGTTTCCTGACGTGGAAAGATGAAAGGGTTAGTCCTGACGTGGACAGACGCAGAAAAATGATTCCTAATGTGGACAGGTGTTACTCCTAACGTGGAAGAGTTTTATTCCTAACGTGGACGATTCAGCTTATTGAAATGCAGGTGAATTATCCCCAGCGGAGTTGCTGCGATTTTTCTGGGTTGACAGTAAGTGGAGTCCTAACGTGGACCAATTCTAGTTGAGATTTCTTCGTATCGACGACAGACAGAGTCCTAGCGTGGACAAGCAAGCAGTCTGTTATGACAGAATCCTCTTCAGAACGATGAAGACAATCCCCAGCACGGTCGCGCGAGATCAGTGGGTTATCGTAACAGTCAGATTCAGCTGATGAATGTCATTCCTCAAGCAGGAGCGCAGTTTATTTCTGCGGTTGGCAAATTTCTGGTTTCACTAGTATTCAACCGTCTCGTACCGCGAATGTCTGAAGGCTCCGGGCTTCATCCAATCGGGTCCAAGTCGCTTGAATAGGGGCAGCTGTTGCACCCTAAAATTTGCTCAACCATATTCATGTGGTTCATGGTTCATTGTCACTAGCATTTGCATATAGAGTCATGTACATAGACTAACCATCTGCATAGCATAAGCATAGCATGTCATTCAACAGGAGATCAATCATTATTCTCATCTCTAGAGGCCTAGCAAGAGGTTATTATTCCAATTCAATCTCATGCAAGTCATCAGGAAAGAATTTGAAAGCAAGGAGTTCAGCAGATCAAGCCTTGAGTCCATCTCCTAGCTGAGGGTATCTGAGGATCAACAAGAGGGTTATGAGCTGTGAAATGCAAGCATGGAGAGTATCTAGACATCTTGAGAGACTTATAAAGTCATTTGGAGAAGGAAACAAGTTGTTGATGTGAGCACAAGAGCTACAGTTGAAGATAGTCAACTAGGGTTTCATCTGGGTCAACCCTAGGTCAACCCTAGGTCAATTGACTGACTTAAGAGGGCATTCAAGTCTATTGGAGAGATGTGGGGATCAACATTTGATATATGAAGAAGGATATGGAGATATGACAAGGAGAATTCAAGAGAAATCAAGGAGAAGAGGAGTTACTAAATTAGGGTTTCTCTGTAAAATCCCCTAGTTTAGGTCAAATTTCCAAGCAAGATAAGTCAAAATGCTAACTTCAAATGGCTTCTTGGCCAACATGAAACTTGTAGAGGATCTCAAGACCTTTAATTTGAGTGGTGGAAGACATCAAGGAGATTTATAGAACTCAAGTTATGGTCCTTACAAGTTACAGGTCATCTGAGGTGTCTGAATTTTTGTCTGTGAAAGTGACTTGACTTCCAAGCTAGTTTTGCCCCTCAAGGAGATTTCAAATGAATTCTTGGTCAACATAAGAGTTGTTCCTCATTGTCTTAGCTTTCTAGAATGGTATGGTATGCCTTCATATGATGTGGAGAACTCAACTTATGGTCTTGACAAGCAAAGGGTATTTTGGGCATTTGTGAATTACAGGTCATTTTAACCTATGTCCAAAACTCATACAAGGAGGCCCCAAATGGAAAAACTTACAACATCAAACTTGCTCCAAATGGGATTTTAAGTCTAGAAAGAAGGTCACAAGTTATTGGAGAAGCTCATAGCATGATGTTACATAATTGGTCAAAATGTGAACTAAAAAGGCATATAAAGTGAATGATTTCAAAGTGAAAATTGGTTTGGGAGATTTATAGGTCCAAATTGCACAATCCAAATACTCATTTTAATTGGAAAACATGTTTTAGAGAGGTTGGTGTTATTACATTTCTTGTTTGGGGTCAGAATCATGGAGCTCCTTTGTAAACCACTTGCTTGAATTACAAGTTACACATCCAAAATCTTACATAAGCCAATTCAGGCCAATTCACTTGTACAAACACATTTGCCTTGGTTCATATGATTGAAAGGGAGAGGTTTTGGCTGACAAAAGCAAGGATTACACGACTGTAGCTTCTCACTTCCATGGCTATGACAGAAAATTGGATCAGGCTGTTTGGGCTTTAAGGGTGGATCAAAAGCCCATGAATGAGTTCTATAAAAGGTTTAGAATGAGTGCAGATAGAAGGGGTTGGAGAATTCGAGTTGAGGAGAGAGTTGGTAACTGAATTTTCAAGGTTCATAACAGAATTCGGTTTTGGAGATCAAGGCTTGATCAAGCGCAATTGAGGTGTGGAAAAGCTTCTCATAGCTTCACTGAAGGTGTTTGACTCATCGTGGAGTTTGTTTTGTGCCTCCAAGTACCTCTGTTAGCAAGATTTTTTCAGGTATGTAACTTCCATTTTCTACACCATTTTAGGCTGAATTAGGTAGAATTCTTCTTATGGTTAGGATCTAGTATGAACAAGGAACGTTTCTGGATAGGTTTGATAGCAATTGTTGATGTTTGATCATGGAGTGTGAATTCTGTTAAGAGTTAGTTAGGCGTGATCTTGATGATTTAGGACAAGTGTGATAGTGGAAATTGATCAGTGCAACACGTAGATTAGATCAGTACCTTTTGTTTTAAGAATTGAGTTGATCAAGAACTTGGTACATTCTGAAGATTCCATCGTCTTTTGATTTGGAGTGAGATTCAGGGAATTTTGAGGTTAGAATCATAATCTACGTGAAAAATCGAGCAAGATGATGTAGGGTTTTGTTATGTTTGATGACCTGAAAGTGGAGGCTCGCCGGAGAAGACGGTGGTTTCCACCGTGAACCACCGTCTGGTAAGTTTGAGGTGGCCTGAGTTATTTGGAGAAGATGAAGCCATGATCGTTGGATTCACATTTGACCTTTGACTGGAACCAAGAACGGATGGCCACGATTGGATTTGGAAGAGAGACTGAGTTTGTGAAGCAAAACGCAGCGTATCATTTAGTTGGCTGTATTGGGCCTAAGGGAATTTGCTATCCCCACCCCCTGTTTCCTGGCCCATCCTGGATTGAACTGAGCGAAGTTCCTTTTCACACCCCTCTGGCTCATTTAATTCATGTTATTTGTTCTTATTTCATTTTAATTTTCATCAATTTCATAAAATCATAATAAATTCATAAAAAATGTTTTTTAATCCATTCTTTTTACCATATTATCTTTAAAATGTCTAGAATATTATAGGAAAATAAAATTTCATTTTTAGTTTTATTTCATATTTTTTTCATATTTTCTAAATAAATGTCATAATAAATAGTTACATTTCATGCATTATTTTTGTGATTTTTGTTCTATTGCATGCTTTAATATTTTGTGGTCATTCTTTTCATATTGTTTAGATGAGATATTAGGCTTATAGAAATATTTTAGTTCCCATTTTTAGGAGTTAGTTTTAGGTGATTAACAAATGCTTGAATATCATGATCAAAACTAGGGTTTTAAGTGACAACTTAGGAAGTTCATTTTTTTCCCTTAGGACTTAGGGTTTAAATAGATTAGTTATGGGACTATATGGGTTATGGATAGCTATTAGATCCCTTAGAAAAAGTTAGGACTCCCCTACTGATATTATTACTGTCTGTATATCTGCTGTCTGGTGTGGTGTGCCCTCTGGGAATTGTTGATTTGTCTGTGTGGGTATTGGGATTGTCTGGGACTTGGGAGAGCTGAAGACTTGGGAAGGGGAAGCCATTGGAGATCCAGAGATTGAAGTTCAACTTCCAGAGTTGAAGAGGAGGTTCTTGCTAGCAGCTGCTGAGAGACTAGTGTTTAGGAGCTAGGTAGAGCTCTAGATTAGAAAGCTTGTTTCTCAAACATGGATTGCCTTGTCTGCATCCATTCTTCTCTGTGATTCAGAGTCTCTCTAAGACACTCACCCCCTTCCTTTGGAAGGCTTGGTGATAGTGTCTAAGAGATAGAACTCTTGAGAGAAAATGGCTCTTGTGTTAGAAGCAGTCTGTTCACCACCCTTGGTAGTCAACTGATTGCTTAACACCCAATTCACTCTTGTGACTAATCCCTCATCCTGGAGGTTTGAGCTTGAAGAAAATCCATTGCAGATAGAAGACTGATGATCAAAGCCCTTGCCTGAAGGTCATGAAGATGGAGATTGATGCTTGTTGAAGCCTGTAGCTGATTGGAGATTACTTGAAGCCAGATGTTGATTCAGAGCTGCTGATGCTGTTTCTTTTGCTGTTGTATTTTATTGCTGATGTATTGATTGGTTTTCTAGACTGTATTGTTTGCTGTCTACCCTGCTGGGTTGAAAGTGAAGTCTGTTCACTTTTGCCTATTGTTTTCTAGGTTCGAGGTTGAGTGGGACTCCCTTGCCTCGCTTGTACTGTTGCATCCATGCATTTTACTGCTTTACTGTATATATCTGGTATTGTTTCTGTTTCTGCCTATCCCGTAGGATCTCTGTTTCTCTCTGTGCAAGAGAGGAGCATGATAGACACTAGGTCTTAACCCATGCATGATAACATTAGGATAGTTTGTTTCCCTTCGCAACCGTAGGTTAGAGTTCCGTCTCTTTCTTTCTCAAAACAAACAGAAAAACACATAAAGATTTCAAACACAATAAAAGACACTTCTTTCGTAAAAGAATGTGAACTCATCAAAACGTCATTTTTGTCCGCCGGGACTGTTAATCAAGGATACCTTTTTCAGAAGGAATAAAATCAACCAAGACAGACCTGTGTCGTACGTGGCCCGAACTACGTTTGCTCTGATCTTTCATGCTGTATGAAAGTACGTAGGCATAGGATGCGATATCCTAGCGAGCAACCTTCCCTCCTTTCCCGTAGGTAGGCGAACTACGTTGACTCTGATTTCTCGTTCCAGACGGGAATACGTAGGCATAAAGTGCGATACTTTGCCGAGTCATTTTTATTTTCATTTTATTTTCTTTTTAACCCTTGACCTATAGTTTAGATAGAATAACAATCCATACCCGAAAACAAGCGTGGATCCCGTCGAGTACGACGGACGTGAGGGGTGCTAATACCTTCCCCTTGCGTAACCGACTCCCGAACCCAGGTTTTGGTTGCGATGACCATACCTTTCCCGTGTTGTGCGAGGTTTACTCTGAGCGTTTCCTTTCCCTCCCGTGGGATAAATAACGCGCGGTGGCGACTCTTCTGTTCAGCCGGCGCCGATTTTCGCAGTAGCGACAGATTGCAGTTTACTGTTATTGCTTGATAGCATGTTTTATCTTTCAGTATGATTACTGTTATCCATTCTGGCTTGAGTTTGAGATGAGCTTGTGGAGGCTGAAGCCCCACACACATTTCCTCCCTCACTTGCATTGCAAGCATTTTACTGTTAAGCTGATGCTTTGTCTGTTTTGGTGTATCATTGACATGATCCCTTAGGACTCTCATTTCCTTTGATAAGGAATTGATGATAGAACTTTAGGTTGAAACCTATGCATGACAACTTCTAGGAGTTCCCTGTTCAAACCTCAACCATAGGATGAATCCATGGCATGACAACAGTAGGACTTGATAGTCTCCCTCCTAATTGGGCCTGTTCTCTTCTCATCTCAAAACAGTTTAAGATACAGTAATCATGAATGATTTCTTTCGTACGTTACGAGCCTTAAGCTATCTGAGAAAGGATTGTGGGAGAGTTTCTTTTCCACAGTCTGGATGTTTAGTATGGTACCCTTTGGGTGACATGCGGCGCATTCACTCTCAGGTCCTAGTCTCTAGTGCAATTGAAATTGCAAACACAATAAAAAACACTTCTTTCGTAAAAGACAGGAAATAAACCGTAGTTTCCCGAACTACGTAAGCTCTGATGTCTCATACATGTTGAGAGTACGTAGGCACAATACTGGTGTATTGGCGAGCTACCTTCCCCCATAACCCGTCGTAGGCCGAACTACGTTAACTCTGATTTCTCATTCTCTGATGAGAATACGTAGGCATAAAGTGCAACGCTTTGCCGAGTCATTTTCTTTTCTGTTTAAGCCAGCCTTGATAGGTAGATAGATAAAACCAACCCGTCCAAGTAAACACAACAAGCGTAGATCCCGTCGAGTACGACGGACGTGAGGGGTGTTAATACCTTCCCCTTGCGTAACCGACTCCCGAATCCAGACAATGGTTGCGATGACCTTGTCTTACCCTTTTCCGTCAGGTTTTTCCGATCGTTTCCTTTCCCGCTCTGAGGGATAAATAACGAAAGGTGGCGACTCCTCTGTTCTGCAGGCACCTTATTTTCGCGCAAGCGACAGCTGGCGACTCTGCTGGGGACTCCAACGGTTCCCTGGGAGAGTCAATCCTAACGCTTGTATGTTTACTTGATGGGTTGCGTTTATTTATCGCATTTTACTTCTCGCACTTTATTTCCCGCATTTTATTTTCAGTATAATATGATTATCTGTGCTGTTGTGGGATGGGAGTTCTGATGAGTGAGAAGCCAGACCCAGGCTTGAGTGCACCATAGACTTAGAGTGGAAATTAGTGGGCGCGTGCTTGCTTTGCAGGCACTAGTGTATCATGAAATCCACGCTCAGACGAGGTTCATCCGGTTGGCTTCTCTTTCAACCCTTTGGGTTGAGACGGTTGCTGGTTTGGTGGATTGTCGACTCTGGGGACCGATCATTTGTGATTCAGCCGAGTGAGGCCGCTTCATGAGCTGGTGATGCCACACCTTCTGGGTATCGTATCACCCCTCTTGAATGTCTGTGACGCTGATGAACGCATAGGATGCCGAACTTGAGTCAGTTTAGGTCCATACCTGTGAGCAGGGTTGGGTTTATTGCAGGAAACTTTGACCTTCAGACTACCTGGTTTTCTTGACAGTGAATCTGTTTTGTTGGTACCAGGGTTTCTCAGTTGCAGATTTGTCTGTTCTTGATAGAGCAGGTTTTGATCAGAGGATCTTATCATCAGGTGTATGTTTGTTCTTGATAGAGCAGGTTTTGATCAGAGGATCTTATCAGCAGATGTTGTTTGTTCTTGATAGAGCAGATTTTTGATTGGGGTCTGAAGATCTCATCAGCAGATGTTGTTTGTTCTTGATAGAGCAGATTCTTGAGTGGGGTCTGAAGATCTCATCAGCAGTTGTTGTTTGTTCTTGATAGAGCAGATTTTTGATTGGGGTCTGAAGATCTCATCAGCAGCTGTATGTTTGTTCTTGATAGAGCAGATTTTTGATTGGGGTCTGAAGACCTCATCAGCAGATATTTCTGGATCCTACATCAGAGGTCCTTACTATCAGACATTTGTTCTTGACAGAGCATGATTATGATCCTATGTATATGGCCCCATCAGATGGTGGTTCTTGGCAGATCAGATTTGTGGTCCTACACCGGGGTTTTTCTTCTTATCAGTGGTTGTTCTTGATAGAGCAGCGTCACAGTTCTATTGATACCGAATCTCCACAGCAGTTGCCCTGATCTCTGATTGCATGATTGCATTTTGCATTAGTTTGCATGTTCATTTGCATTTCATTAACGTGTGTCTGTGTTGCAGGTGCCGTTTTCCCCGATCCAGGATTTCTTGCCTCCTATTGTATTGTTATGGGTTCTCTGAGGAAGACCGTGGCTTACAAGTTCCCTGTCCTCGATGTGGTTAAGCTGACTGGTTTGATAGCTCTAGCAGATGATTCTGTGAGGGATGAGTTCAGAAAATATTACGGCCGGTTGCTCAGTTTGGTTCATAAGCCTTCTGTGTTCGAGTTGAATGGGTTGCACGCTCTGCTGCAGTTCTACGACCCTCCGCTGAGATGTTTTACTTTTCAGGATTTTGTTCTTGCACCTACGCTGGAAGAATATGCTGATTTGCTAGGTGTGCCTATCAAGAGGCAGATGCCTTTTGTTCACATGGATGCTGAGCCTGATCTGGCTGGTTTAGCTCCTTCACTTCATCTGGACGCCTCCGAGTTAGTATTGACAAGTTGGAATAAGGTTCCTGGGTTCTCCTTGCAGTTTCTGGTGGGTAAGGCTCAGCAGTGTGCGAAGGACGGATGTTGGGTCGCGTTCAATGCCATCCTCGCTCTCTGCATATATGGCATCATCCTGTTCCCTAATATGCCCGATTTTGTAGACTTTGATGCGTTTCACATCTTTGCTTCAGGGAATCCAGTCCCTACCTTGATAGGAGATGTCTATCACTCACTCCACTACAAAAACGAGAACAGGAGGGGGAAGAATGTCTCATGCTGCGTACCTTTGCTTTATAAATGGCTTGATAGTCATCTGCCCAAGAGGGGTCCTTTTGTCTCGTCTGCAGCCACAGCTGAGTGGCCTGAGCGTCTGATGAGTTTATATGCAGAGGATATTGACTGGTTCGACAGAGATAGGTTGGGTACTGAGGTGATCTTCAGTTGCATCGGGTTTCCAAATGTACCTTTGATAGGTAGGAAGGGTTGTATAAACTACAATCCATCGTTGCTGGTTCGACAGTTCGCGTATGCTTTGAGAACTCCGCCGAAGGATGAAGAGGTACAGGAATCTCTATACCTCACTGGTCTTCTAGAGGGGGATCTGTTGTCCAAGCTTCAGCGTGCATGGAACGGTATCAGTAAGCGAGGAAAGCCATTGCTGGGAAAAAGCAACAGTCAAGCCTACCCTCCGTATTTGACTTGGATCAGAGCCATGGCCGATGCTATAGGGATGCCGTTTCCTCAGGCCAAGCCAGAAAGCCCCCCAACGATTGAAGAGCCTACTATTGTGCCCATTCAGCAGCATAACCAGGTATTAGCTGAGCGGGATGAATTGAAGCGGGCAAACGAAGAATTGGAGAAAGAATTAGCTCAGCTCCGAAGCGAAAGGAACGAAGCTGTTCATTCTTTCAAAAGGCAGACGGAGCTGGTGAACCAGCTAGGTACAGACCTGACTAAGCAGATAGCCGAGCGTGAACGCATGGGTCGAGACTTCAAAGCTGTCAACGACGTACTGGCTACGAAGAAGCAACACTTGGACGAGGCATATCGGAGGATATCCAAGTTCAACCAGCACTGGAAGGCTTCCCTGGCCACCAGGAAAGAGCGAGAGGATAAGCTGATGCTACAGATCTCCAAGCTGGAAGCCCAGGTGAAGGACAGTGAAAAGAGGTTTGATGAGGAAACTGCCCGCAGATACGCCGCCGAAGGCCAGCTCAACAAAGCTCTCGCTAACCTGAAGGAGCGCAAGCTGACGTTTGAGTCCAAAAAGCGGAAGATAGAAGATTGCTTCGGCGAAGGAGCATGGGAAGGTTCGGTTGAAGGACTTCAGTATACTATTGTGCAGAGGGAATTACTCGTCGAGGGGTTGCTCACTCTGCCGGATCATCCAGAGACGAAGGAGTTGTTAGAAGAGTATCGCGCCCGTGGCCGTACTTGACTATTTGTATTCCTTTTGTTTTGATCATTGTTGTATGCTGACCATCACCAGGCTTGTTGGCTGAGGTCGCGCTGTTGATTCATCTTGTACTCGCTGATGCTATGTACTACCTTGATAGGCCTTCTTTATATATGAGATTGTTGTTTCCATGATTGGACCCGGACTTCTTCTTCTTATTATTATCAGCACTGGCACTCAGGCACTAGGAACGGGGGAAATCTCCCAAACACACAGACACACGCATGCATTTGCATGAAGCATTTGCATGATGAGCATTTTGTTGTTTTTCCTAACCCTTCTGTGTTTAACAGGTTTTTCAGGTTTACAGGTTGTCCCAGGCTGTTCCCGGTGGATCTAGGATTGATCAGAGACTAGTTCACCGTTATCCGACTAGAGCTAATCAGACCAGGATCATGGATCAAGTGCAAACTGATGTTCAGGAGCTCCGCGAAAGGACGGATCGCTTCATGGAGCTCATGCAAGTGGTCGCCAATGGCCAAGATCAGCTCAGAACTTTGGTTCAGCCTTTGATCTCCAGGGTTGATAGCAACGGCATACTCCACGGTGGGACCGTGCCTACTCCTCCACCAGTTGAAACTCCACAGAATGGTGTCCCAGTGGCCGGGGGCAACGGCAGTGCTAATGGCAACATGATGGCCAACATCGGACTCAATACGGCGGGCGTCGGTAATGGGAGTCTGGGAGCTAATGTCAATATCGGGCCGGGCAACGGCAATGCAGGCGTCGGGAATCTGTTGGTGCCTCAGCCATGGCTTGAGGATCATCAGGATGATGTGTTCTCTAAAAGAGGTGCTGAAGGGGAGCTGAATGCTGAAGCGCGGCTCAGATTCAAAGCACTTGAAGATAAAATGAGAGATATCGAGAATCAGAATACTTTGGGCGTTGATATGTCCAAGCTGGGATTAATTGCTGATTTCAAGGTACCTCCTAATTTCAGGGTGCCTGAATTTGAAAAATATAAGGGCACCATTTGCCCTCGTGTCCACCTGAGATCGTACTACAGGAAGATGTCTGCTTATTCCGAAGACGAGAAGTTGCTGATGCACTTCTTCCAAGACAGTCTTTCCGGGCCGTCCCTCGAGTGGTACATGGGTATGGAGCCCACTAGCGTGCGCACATGGAAGGATCTCGCCGAAGCGTTTGTGCACCATTACCAGTACAATAGCGACTTGGCCCCGAACCGAGTCCAGCTCCAGAACCTATCGCAGAGGAATAATGAAGGGTTTAAGGAGTACGCCCAACGGTGGCGTGAGTTGGAAGCTCGGGTTCAGCCGCCGATGGTTGAACGAGAGCTCGTGCAAATGTTTGTTGCCACCCTCCCGAGGGTTTACTATGAAAAGTTAGTCAGCGGTATGTCTGGGACGTTCTCGGCTCTCATTATCATGGGCGAGCACGTCGAGAATGGAATCAAGATCGGGAAAATTCAAGGTGAGTCATCCTCAGCTGGAGGAGGTGGAAAGAAACCTTATGCTGGTAAAAGGCGAGAAGGAGATGCGAGCGCTGTGACCAACGCTCGAAGGAAGGGCAAAGACCTTCAGCAGCAGATTGGCAGTATAAATATCCCAGCAGCTCTACAGCAGCAGCAGCCGAATCAACAGGGATATAGAAAGTACCAGAATCGGGCATCTTTGGCAAACCGTCACTTCGAGGCACCGCCCATGTCGTACGCGCAACTCTTGCAGACTTTGCTTCAGCTTCAGTTAGTCCAGAAGAGGACGATGGCTCCCTTGACAGGGGCACCTCCACCAGGGTACGACGCAAATGCCACTTGCGACTTCCACTCAGGGGCACCAGGCCACACAATCGAGAACTGCAAAGCCTTTAAGCACAAGGTGCAGGATTTGGTGGATGCCAAGATCATTAACTTCTCCGATAATGTGCCCAATGTCACGAAGAATCCTATGCCGAATCATAGGGGAGGCGGAGTGAATGCCATTATCGAAGAAGAGAGCGCAGATCTGTTGACTGATGTCAGAGACCTAAAGACGCCGATTAGCTTCGTCAAAGCTAAGTTGTTGAAAAGAGGGTTCTTTCCAGGATGCGGAGAACTATGCATGGACTGTGCCACACATTCTGATGGATGTGAGCAGTTGGTAGAAGGAATTCAAAGTCTGATGACTGAGGGGATTCTGCAGTTTAGCCGGAAGGCTGAAAGTGTATCAGGAGAGGTAGTGTTGAAGCAGGCCGATGAAGTCGCCACCATCACCATCCCTCGCCAGCCGATAACCATTTTTGCGCCCAGGCCGCCCACGATTACTATCACCAAAGCTGGGCCAATACCGTTCGAAAGCACTAATGCTGTCCCATGGCATTATGGGGCTGAAGTCTACTGCAACAGCCAGAAGTTGGAGCTAGAACCGTTTGGGTTGTCTGTGGAGAACCTTGCGGGAATCAGTGGTATTACTCGCAGCAGAAGAGTTTTGGAGATACCCAACAAGCAGGATAAGTTTGGATTGGGATATTCTTCTAGAGCTGAAGCTTCTTCTTTGTCTAGCAGTGCGTCTCGAGGTAAAGGGCCGATCCAATTTACCAGTGGCGGAGTGATTTTCGAAAGCATCAACGCAGCGTCTGAAGACAGCGGGGATAACGATTGTGACCTCGACTCTTGGATTCAGCCAAGCAAGTCGGGCAAGGGCCTCAGCAATTGGACCATCAGGGATATCATCCAAATGACAAGTGAAGAGTAATGATTTACTTTTTCCAATCATTGTACAACCCTATGTCCTACCCGGGGCATAGCGATTTTGTTGTCAAGGCCTTGTTGGATTATGTACATGCATTTTGTTAATAAATCAAAGGCGTTTTCGTCGTATTCAAATTTTGTTATCTCTGTTATTCCTGTTTTATATTTTTTTTGAAAAACAGTAAAATGGCAATGGGGTTTGTGCTAACCTGCGCATCCTTGTTTTAAACTTAACCCTTATTATTGCAGGATCCACATAACAGATGACATCGACTCTGGACCTTCTACGGCTCACTTCGACTTCGATTGCCCGATCTATCAAGCCGAAGAAGAGATTAATGAAGACGAAGACCTTCCTGAGGAGTTGGCCCGCTTGTTGAAACAAGAGGAGAAGGTTATTCTGCCCCATGAAGAGGAGATTGAAATCGTGAACCTGGGTTCTGAAGAACTCGTCAGAAACGTCAGGATAGGGGCCGCACTGCAGAGTGATGTCAAGCAGAGATTGGTCAAGATGCTTCGAGAGTATAGTGACGTCTTTGCTTGGTCATACGAAGATAAGCCCGGACTTGACACAGACATCGTGGTCCACCACTTTCCGCTGCGAGAAGATTTCCCTCCCGTTAAGCAGAAGCTTAGGAGGACGAGACCAGACATGGCCGTTAAGATCAAAGAAGAAGTGCAGAAACAGCTTGATGCTGGCTTCTTAGCGGTCACCACTTACCCTCCGTGGGTCGCCAACATAGTGCCTGTACCGAAGAAGGACGGTAAGGTACGCATGTGCGTCGATTATCGGGATTTGAATAGGGAGAGCCCTAAAGATGATTTCCCGTTGCCTCATATCGATGTGTTGGTCGACAACATAGCCCAGTTCTCCGTGTTTTCGTTCATGGATGGCTTCTCCAGTTACAATCAGATCAAGATGGCGCCGGAGGACATGGAGAAAACGACGTTTATCACTCCTTGGGGAACATTTTGCTACAAGGTAATGCCTTTCGGTCTAAAGAACGCAGGGGCCACTTACCAACGAGCAATGGTAACTTTGTTTCATGACATGATTCATCATGAGATTGAAGTCTATGTTGATGACATGATTGCGAAGTCCCAAACGGAGGAAGAGCATCTAGTCAACTTATTGAAGCTTTTTGAGAGGCTTAGGAAGTTCAGGTTGAGGTTGAATCCTAACAAATGTACTTTTGGAGTACGGTCCGGGAAGTTACTGGGGTTTATCGTGAGTGAACGAGGCATCGAGGTTGATCCTGCGAAAATAAAAGCCATTCAAGAAATGCCAGCGCCGAAAACAGAAAAAGAAGTTCGTGGTTTCTTGGGCAGAATAAACTACATTGCAAGGTTTATCTCTCAGCTCACGGCCACGTGTGAACCGATGTTCAAGCTTTTAAATAAAGATTAGGCAATTATCTGGAATGAGGTTTGCCAGAGGGCATTTGACAAGATAAAGCAGTATCTTCAAGAACCTCCGATCTTGATACCCCCAGTGGCTGGACGGCCATTAATCATGTACTTGACAGTCCTTGAGAATAGAATGGGGTGTGTTCTCGGTCAACACGACGAGACGGGCAGAAAGGAGCATGCCATTTACTACTTGAGTAAGAAGTTCACGGATTGTGAATCTCGCTACTCGATGCTGGAGAAGACGTGTTGTGCACTAGCCTGGGCTGCCAAACGTTTACGACAGTACATGCTCAACCACACCACCATGCTAATTTCGAAGATGGATCCGATCAAGTACGTCTTCGAGAAGCAGGCTCTTCCGGGCAGTATTGCCAGATGGCAAATGGTGTTAACAGAATATGATATTCAGTACGTATCCTAGAAGGCCATCAAGGGAAGCGTATTGTCTGATTACCTTGCCGAACAGCCGATCAAGGACTACCAGCCGATGAAATTTGAATTCCCTGATGAGGATATTATGTTTCTCAAAGCGAAGGATTGCGATGAGCCGTTGCCTGACGAGGGGCCAGATAGGAAATCCCTTTGGAAATTGATATTCGACGGGGCGGTTAATTCCTATGGAAGTGGCATCGGGGCTATCATCACGACTCCCCACGGATCTCACATCCCGTTTACTGCGAGACTGACGTTTCCAGTCACCAATAACGAAGTGGAGTACGAAGCATGCATCATGGGTCTAGAAGAGGCAATTGATTCGAGAATCAAGAATCTAGACGTATATGGTGATTCGGCGCTTGTGATCAACCAAATTAAAGGGGAGTGGGAGACTCGTCAATTGAATTTGGTGCCATACATGAATTATTCCAGAAGGCTACTTCCGTTCTTTGATCGAGTGGAACTCCATCATGTGCCCAGGGCTGAAAATCAGATGGCTGATGCCTTAGCCACGTTGGCTTCAATGTATAAAGTAAATTTTTGGAATGAGGCTCCAAGAATTGTCCTTTCGCGTCTTGATAGACCTGCATTTGTCTTTGCAATCGAGGAAGCCGCCGACGGCAAGCCATGGTTCCATGACATCCAGACTTTCCTTATGACTAAGGAGTATCCTGCGGGTGCGTCAACCCAGGATAAGAAGACTCTGAGGAGGCTATCTGGAAATTTTTATCTCAATCGTGATGGAGTGTTGTATAAAAGAAACCACGATCTCGTGCTACTCAGATGTGTAGATGAGAAAGAGGTGAGTATGCTCATGGAAGAAGTCCATGAAGGCATATTTGGTACGCACGCCGGCGGGCATGCTATGACGAGAAAGATCCTGAGAGTAGGATACTACTGGCTGACGATGGAGTCGGATTGCTTTAAATTCGCGAAGAGATGTGATAAATGCCAGGTTTATGCTGATAAAGTTCATGTGCCGCCGTGCCCGTTAAATGTCATGTCCTCCCCGTGGCCGTTCTCCATGTGGGGCATCGACATGATAGGCAAGATCGAGCCCACTGCATCTAACGGTCATCGCTTCATTCTAGTAGCTATCGACTACTTCACCAAGTGGGTGGAGGAAGCCTCATATGCTAATGTGACCAAGCAGGTAGTGGCTAAATTCATAAAGAGGGACATCATCTGTCGTTACGGAATTCCCGAGCGGATCATTACTGATAATGGTTCGAATCTGAATAACAAGATGATGAAGGAGCTGTGCCAGAGCTTCAAGATTGAACACCACAACTCATCTCCTTACCGGCCGAAGATGAATGACGCCGTTGAAGCGGCCAACAAGAACATAAAGAAGATTGTTCAGAAGATGGTTGTGACCTACAAAGATTGGCACGAGATGCTGCCATTTGCACTGCACGGTTATCGTACGACGGTACGTACATCAACCGGGGCAACTCCTTTCTCCTTAGTGTACGGTATGGAAGCAGTCCTACCGTTATAAGTGGAGATCCCTTCTTTGCGAGTTTTGGTTGATGTGAAACTCGACGAGGCAGAATGGATTACGAACCGACTGAACCAACTCAGCCTGATAGACGAGAAGAGGTTAGCGTCAATTGCATTTGGTCGTCTGTACCAAAGCCGAATGAAGAAAGCTTATGATAAGAAGGTGCGTCCTAGAAGCTTTCAGACGGGTGATCTCGTCCTGAAGAAGATTCTTCCTCTACACTCCGATCACCGGGGCAAGTGGACTCCGAATTATGAAGGTCCGTACGTCGTCAGCAAGGTCTTCTCGGGAGGAGCTTTGTTGTTATCCACGATGGATGGTGAAGATTTTGCATCCCCGGTGAACGCGGACGCAGTTAAAAAATACTTTGCTTGAAAGCGACCCGCTGGACAAAAAAGGAGAGTCCAGGCAAAAAAGGGGCATCCCGGCGAACCAAAAACAGAATAAAAGGTTCGGGCAAAAATTAGGGATATAAATTGAAAAACGTACGCCCGCGAAGTCGAAAACCTACACTGGGCGGCTTCGGCAAAAAAGGGTATCCCGGTGAACTGAAAACCCGCAAAGGGCGGTTCACGCAAAAGTTAGGGATTTGAAAAAGCAAATGACTGCGTTCCGCGTGTGGACTTTCTTTATTTAGTGGTTTGGAGGACCTGAGGGCCGTTTATCTGAATCAATCTCTTCCGAAGTTAAAGCGTCAGAGAAGTATCAAAGTCGAGTGGGTCATAGAGGGATCAACTCATGGTGTTCGTCTACGCCTCGTTGCCGACATTTGTATATACTGATGTATATTTATGTTTTATTTTTGGGCGGCTTCCTCATTCCAGGAGCTAGTCTCTGTTGTAAAACATTGTTACCCATTCAGGGGTTTGTTATCAATAAAATGCATACTATTCAGCAATTATGTTTGCCTGTTTAGCATTTATCTGTTTTGTTTGCGAAAAAGAACGCCGATGTTTTTGATAAAATGCGCATACATAAACTTACTGGCTTAGGCCACTGATTGTTGAAACAATTAATTACTTGAATATTGTCACGAGATAATAACCTTGATAGGTCCCTTTGAGAAGGGTATCTTTGTCTGTTTGTTTGTGTTGTTACAGGTGTAGCATATTCCAGACAGTGCACCGTACGCATCCCGAAGAAGGATGATTCCTCCTTCTCCAGCAGAGTTCAGCAGCCTCTCCCCGCAGAGTCTGAACGCGAGATCGTGAGCATTGATATGTCTCCCCAGGTAGAGATGATTCTCTCCCCAAGCAGATGCATCCTGAAGGAACGTCATCTCCTCAGCTGAGTCAGGCGCCGAAGCGCATGTTCATCCCCCAGCATCGGGTCACAAGTGCAGGTTTCGTAGGAAACTATTCGTATGCTGAAGTATGCAGCAACTGATGGTGCCAGACTGAAGTCTCCAGTGGAAGTGAAATTCCCCACCAGAGTCGTACTCTCCCACGAAGTCGGATGATTCCTTCTTCTCCAGCGGAATTGAAATTCCCCCGCAGAGTCGTACTCTCTCCAGCGAAGCAGAATGATTTCTCCTTCTTCAGCCGAGTTTGCAGATCCCCAAGAGAGCCGAATCCTTGGAAGCTGCTCAAGCCATGACTGGTTTTCCCCAGTGGAGTGTTGATCAACTGAAGTTGTTTCCCCACAGAGTCGTCATCTCCAGAGAAGTAGCCATGAAAGCCACGCAGTTTATTCCCGCGATTGACATCGCTTTCCCTCAGCAGGTCCAAGTTCTCGCAGAGCTTCGTTCCCTTGCCGCAATCAACTGAAGTTGTTTCCCCCGCAGCAGTCAACTGAAGTTGTGTCCCCTGCGGAGTCCAATTGAGATTGGCGTAACCTTGTTCTCCTCAGCAGGATGATTCCTCGATCTGAGTAGTTCTCTCTCCTTGACAGGAGGATTCTCCCTTCGGCATTTATTTTTCTGACGGGATCGCATCATTGTGCATGATTGCATAGCATTTATCATAAACGCATAGCATTTCCACCGTGTGGAGCATTGCGCCATTGCCGAAGCATATGCATAATAAACATGATCTAGGTTGCTACCGTTCTTGTTTTGCAGGTGTTCCGCCGCAGAATTGATTGCTCAGGATGATTCCTGACATTCTCCCCAACGAAGTCGCTTGTGCAAGATGATTCTTGAGATCCCCAGCGAAGTCTTCGGTTCAAGATGATTCTTGAATTCCTCAGCAGGGTCGTTTGCTTAAGATGATTCTTAAGTACCCAGTGCAGTCTCCAGAGTTGGTTGCTCAAGCTGATGCTTAGGGTCCCCAGTAAAGGTTGCCCAGGATGATTCCTGGAATCCCCCAACAAAGTGTCCGCTCAGGATGATTCATGAAATCTCCAGCATGGTTACCGGTGCAAGATGATTCTTGAAGGTCCCCGGCGGAGTTATTTGTCCAAGATGATTCTTGAAGTCCTCAACAGAGTTGATTCATCCAGAATGATTTCTGGACCCCCGGAGCGGAGTTACTTGATAGTTCTCCAGAATTCCCCAACGGCGAAGCGTCATCCCCAGCAGGTTTCTAACGGCGAAGTTGAAACCTCCCATGAAGACTCCATGATTGAAGTCTGACCGTGTTAATGAAGCAGTTCTCTCAGCTGATGCGAAGTTCCTGATGGCAGAGGTTTAGACATTCCCAGTTGGCTCATGATTGACCAAGAATTCTATTCCCGACTTCCTGATGAAGTCCGGCTGATGCCCGATAGTAATGCGGAATGGCTGATGGCATGATCAACCTGATGGTTGAAGTCCGGCTGATGCCCGAAAGATGTCTTTGAATGCCTGATGGCATGATCAACCTGATGGTTGAAGTCCGGCTGATGCCCGACAGATGTCTTTGAATGCCTGATGGCATGATCAACCTGATGGTTGAAGTCCGGTTGATGCCCGACAAGTTTCTTTGAATGCCTGATGGCATGATCAACCTGATGGTTGAAGTCCGGCTGATGCCCGACAAGTTTCTTTGAATGCCTGATGGCATGATCAACCTGATGGTTGACCTGAAGAGTCCCGATGAATCGTGATGCCTGATGGCATGATCGACTATGTACTACCAGTTACCGTGGGACCAATTTTCCAACTAGTTGTCGTGCAGCTATCATTTCAGTTTTCGAAGATTCGTTCCCGCCAGAGTACCGTGTACTTGTGCAGTTGGCAAATTTATGGGTTTATCGGTATTCAACCGTCTCGCACCTTGATTGGCTGAGAGCCGTTCGCTCCTCACCCAGTCAGGTTCTAGCCGTTTGAATAGGGGCAGCAGTTGCACCCCAAAATTTGACCAACATTTATTTACCAAGCTTGTGTTCATTTTATTCATCATCTGCATCTCATTGATATGTGGGCAGTAGGTCTAGAGGTATGATTACCCAGCAAGAGTTATATGAGACTTTGAAGCTAGCCAAGAACGTTATTCAAGTGTTCAAAGGTTGATACCTTTGTCAGAGAACTCAATAGATCCTCACAGAGATTGGTTGAAACCAAGGTTGTGTGTCTCATAACTTGAGAGTTGTGGGAGCCCCTCAGATGATTCTGAGATTATGAGGATGGACATGAAGCTTTGAGAAAGCTTATGAGATGTCTTGAAAGCCATCATGAAGCCTAGAGAGGTCATTGTACAAGAATTCAGAAGACTCAGCCTTGAGTGGTGGAATTAGGGTTTGACTGGGTCAACCCTAGGTCAACTGATGATTTGGAGAGGATTGAGACCTAATCCAAGAGCCATGTGATCATGGAATGATGCATTGAGATGCTAGAAGGATGATTCCTAGACCAACTCATCATGATTTAGGAGTTTGAGAAGTTTCAAGCTAGGGTTTCTAAGGATTGACAGTGTAAAATCCCCTAGTTTGATCCCTATCTTCAAGGCAGTTTAGCTTAAGTTGTGATTGTCATATCATCTTCCCCACAACATGAATGTTGTAGAGCTTGTTCTTAGATTTAATTTGAGTACTATAAGTCCTTGATAGGATTTGTAGAGCTCAAGTTATGACTTTGACAAATTACAGGTCATCTGAGGTATGTGAAGCTGGGTCCTTGAAAGTCACCCAACTTGCATCCAGCTTTTTCCCTAGTAGGATGATTCCTATGAACTCTTGGTCAACATGAATTTTGTAGAGCATCTTCTTAGCTTTCTAGAGAGTACTATAAGTCCTTGATAGGATTTGTAGAACTCAACTTATGGCTTTGACAAGTCAAGGGCATTTTGGTCATTTGGAGGTTATAGGTCATTTCAAGCATAAGGCCATATCTCCTATTTCCAAGCTTCAAATGGAAAAATATTCAACATCAAACTTTCTTAGAATGATGTTTTAAGGCTAGTAGGGAGGTCATGAGATGTTGAAAAGGCTTGTATCAAAAAGTGATGAAAATGGCCTAAAATGGAGGCATAAGTTAAATAAGTTGAAATTGAAAATTGGAAATCACAAGTTATACATCCAAACCATGTCATATAATAGGTCATTTTGACTCTAAAAGGAATTCTAAGAACAATGGTTCAGCCACAATTTTGATTTGAGGCCTAGATCATAGGGCTGCTTTGGAAATGGCTTACTTGCATCTTAAGGCACCAAAGCAAAACATGAAGAAACTCAATGAACAAGTTAGTTATGCATTGTAACACCATACATATCATATGGGGAGAATTCCAAGTCAGTTACAAAGGTTATAAGAGGCTTGGCATGAGATAGCATATGGTGAGAAGTGAAATCAAAATGTCATGACATGAGATTTCCATTTTCTCATTGGAAGGTCCTAGATGGTTCTAGATGATTCTAAACCACTCTATATAACATGTATAACTTGATCAGATGCAAGGTTGGTGAGAGTTGGTGCAGAGAAGAGAGAGTGAGATCAAAAATCTTCCATTGCAAGTCAGAATCGGTTTCATCAATTCTCTTACAATCAATCTATTTCTTTGGTGCAATTCAATTCCATATGTGTTTCTGAAGGTGTGCCAATCAAAATCAGAGAGGTTTCATGCTTGGATCGTGTTCTTGACATTGAGCTTCACCACCTGCAACTCCAGATCGGTTTCCAAGAATCAGGCACTTTCAAGAGGTTTTATTGCATACAGAAGCTCTATCAGGCATCATTGATCATATATGGAAAGATTGAAGCATTGGTTTGGGGGATTTCTTCATCTGTTTACTCGATTTTACCAGGTTTGCAACTTTCTTCGTGCACCTTAATTTAAGTAGAATTGATTAGATTTGATAGGTTAGAATGGTTAGAAATCATTAGGGGAAGCTTTCTGGAAAGTTTGAAGAGAATTGGTGATGATTTTGTTGTTGACACCATTTCTTTATGGACCAAGAACTCCTTGAATCTTGAGTAATAATCTTAGTTCTTTAGTGGAAGTTGACCAGTGATAGGAGGTGAACATTTTAGTGTAAACAATTTCAAGAATCTTGAGTTTTGATTTTCAAGCATAATTTGAAGTTGTTATCGGGTTTCAAGTTTAAGTGAGATTCAATGGAATTTGAGATCATGGTTGGATTCAGTGTGGAATTTAGAGTAGATGAGTGTTTTACATTTTGGATTTTCATGAAGTTTTGAGGAGATACGAGATTGGGGAGGAAGAGGTATGAAGCTCTGTCCATGGATTCTTCTCCCACTATCACAGCCAAAGGTAGGAGATAAAGATTTGGCCGTTGGATGAGGAGCTGACCGGTTGACTGAGAAACGATCCATTGGTCACGATTAGATTTCAGCATTGAGTGGGAAACTCAGAAACACAATGAAACGCTGTGTTTCATTAAAAGGAGCTTCCTGGTGTTAGTGATCCAATGACTAATCCCACCCCACTTGTGGCCCATGATTGATCTACACTGATTTTCTCTACTTTTCACACCGTGGATTTTTCTTTTTCTTTATGTTTTTTGATTTAATTTCTGATGATGATTGGGCCATGCGCGTATTGTTATCTGCACCCCTATTTTCAGCCCATTGTTAATTTGAACTGCATCTGTTTGCTAGATACACCACCTCCTTTCACATTTTCATTTCATTTTCTTCATTTTTTATTAAACTTTGAAAATTCATATCAATTTGAAAATTAAAGTTTTTTTAATGGGAATTTTTGCTCCCATTTCATATTAATGTCTAGAAAATTATCAAATAAAAATATTTGCATTTCATGCATTTTTAATATTTTTTGTATATTTTCTACTTTTATTGCATTTTATTTCTTTTATGTTGATACATGAATTTGTAGAATTTTGTTTACGTAGTTCCCTTAATATTTTTAGGCCATTCTTTTTAGGATAGTTAGATATAAGCTTTAGCTTCCCCCTGGATTTAGTCCATAATTTTGTGATGAATTTTAGGTTAGTTTTGATTAGATGACATTAGGTTGTGTAGAATTAGGTCAATCCTTAACATAGGACCATAATAACATTAGAACTTTGGGTTTATAGGTCAAGATGGGTATTGGGGCATATAAGGGTATTAAGGGTAGGTATGTAGGATCCCTTAGAAATTATATTAGATTTTAATATAGTAGTAGACTATTTTTAGATGATTTTTGTAGTTGATGATTGCTTGTGTTGCCCTTGTGGGCCTGTATTTTTGTTTGCTTTGCTTTGTGGGCTTGGAGAGCTTGGTTTTGTTCTGAGGAGCATTGAGGAGCATTGAGGAGCGTAGTAGGAGCATTGAGGAGCTTGAGAGCTTGATCTTATTTGTTTTGTTGATTGTTTTAGGGTTAGGGATTAGGAAGAGTTTAGACCTAGTTAACTTCTTTCTTAAACATGGATGGTATCTTTCACCTCCATTCCTTCCTATGATTCAAAGTCCTTCCCTGGTATACACCTCTCTCCTTTGGAGGGATAAGTGATTGTACCTAGGAAGTAGAACTTTTGAAGGAACCATTCCTTTGATGTTGAACCCTTATAGGTCACCTTTGGTGGTCAATAAGCAGTTCAATATCCCCAGCTTATCTAGTAAGTGATTTCCTCTGGTTTGATTATTTTGAGAGATGTTGAGCTTGAGCTTGAAGATGAGGACTCCATTGAAGAGTGTAGAAGAGGATGAATCCTTGAGCATTGCCATTCCAGCTGAAGCTTGAAGAGCAACAAGAGCAAGTTGATACTTGAAGACCCCTGAAGATGAAGTAAAGACTGAAGGATGAAGTTGACACTTCTAAGTGATTGAGATTGATTTTGAAGAGCTGAAGCTTGAAGAACAAAGGAAGTTGATACCTGCTTTGATACCTGGGGATCCTGAAGGAGCCAAGTTGATACTTATGATTGATAGTGAAGCCTGAAGGTGGAGCTGATCAAGAAGCTGAAGCTTAAAGGAGAAGATAAGTTGAAACTTATGTTGAAGGGTTGAAACCTAGAAAAGAAAATTGATATTTGTCAAGAGTAATTGGAAGTATGAAGACTGAGTTGCTGTTGGAAGAGCTGTAGCTTGAAGTTGAGAGAGGAGTTGATCTGCTTTCTCATCTTTTTCTTTGCTGTATTGATGTGTTTTGTTTGACTTGCTTGATGCATTAGAATAAGTCCATATCTATAATAGGTAGAATCTAGGAGCATGATTGCACTAGAGGTTGGGTTGCTCCCTCTGCTTGTATTGTTACTGTGTGGCTTTGCATGCGGGTATTCGGTAGAGCCCAGCTCCCTTGCCCATGTGGTTTGTTTGCCTGAGGGTATTTTATTACATTTTCTTCTATATGATTGCAGTTTACTGTTATTGCTTGATAGCATGTTTTATCTTTCAGTATGATTACTGTTATCCATTCTGGCTTGAGGTTTAGATGAGCTTGTGGAGGCTGAAGCCCCACACACATTTCCTCCCTCACTTGCATTGCAAGCATTTTACTGTTAAGCTGATGCTTTGTCTGTTTTGGTGTATCATTGACATGATCCCTTAGGACTCTCATTTCCTTTGATAAGGAATTGATGATAGAACTTTAGGTTGAAACCTATGCATGACAACTTCTAGGAGTTCCCTGTTCAAACCTCAACCATAGGATGAATCCATGGCATGACAACAGTAGGACTTGATAGTCTCCCTCCTAGTTGGGCCTGTTCTCATCTCATCTCAAAACAGTTTAAGATACAGTAATCATGAATGATTTCTTTCGTACGTTACGAGCCTTAAGCTATCTGAGAAAGGATTGTGGGAGAGTTTCTTTTCCACAGTCTGGATGTTTAGTATGGTACCCTTTGGGTGACATGCGGCGCATTCTCTCTCAGGCCCTAGTCTCTAGTGCAATTGAAATTGCAAACACAATAAAAAACACTTCTTTCGTAAAAGACAGGAAATAAACCGTAGTTTCCCCCATAACCCGTCGTAGGCCGAACTACGTTAACTCTGATTTCTCATTCTCTGATGAGAATACGTAGGCATAAAGTGCAACGCTTTGCCGAGTCATTTTCTTTTCTGTTTAAGCCAGCCTTGATAGGTAGATAGATAAAACAAACCCGTCCAAGTAAACACAACAAGCGTAGATCCCGTCTGGCGTGGTTGGCAGGATCGGCGCCGGCTGACAGAAGAGTCGCCACCGTGCGTTATTTATCCCACGGGAGGGAAAGGAAACGCTCAGAGTAAACCTCGCACAACACGGGAAAGGTATGGTCGTCGCAACCAAAACCTGGATTCGGGAGTCGGTTACGCAAGGGGAAGGTATTAGCACCCCTCACGTCCGTCGTACTCGACGGGATCGACGCTTGTTTTCGGGTATGGATTGTTATTCTATCTACTCTAAAGGTCAATGGTTAAAAGGAAATACAATGAAAATAAAATGACTCGGCAAAGTATCGCACTTTATGCCTACGTATTCCCGTCTGGAACGAGAAATCAGAGTCAACGTAGTTCGCCTACCTACGGGAAAGGAGGGGAAGGTTGCTCGCTAGGATATCGCATCCTATGCCTACGTACTTTCATACAGCATGAAAGATCAGAGCAAACGTAGTTCGGGCCACGTACGACACAAGTCTGTCTTGGTTGATTTTATTCCTTCTGAAAAAGGTTTTCTTGATTAGCAGTCCCGGCGGACAAAAATGACGTCTTGATGAGTTCACATTCTTTTACGGAAGAAGTGTCTTTTATTGTGTTTGAAATCTTTATGATGTTTTTCTGTTTGTTTTGAGGAAGAAGAGACAGAACTCTAACCTACGGTTGCGAAGGGAATCAAACTAACCTAATGTTATCATGCATGGGTTGAGACCTAGTGTCTATCATGTTCCTCTCTTGCGCAGAGAGAAACAGAGATCCTAAGGGAATAGACGGGAACAGAAACAATATCAGATATATACAGTAAAACAGTAAAATGCATGAATGCAACAATACAAGCGAGGCAAGGGAGTCCCACTCAACCTCGAATCTGGAAAACAACGGGCAAAAGTGAACAGACTTCACTTTCAACCCAACAGGGTAAACAGCAAACAATACAGTCAGGAAAACCAGTCAATACATCAGAAATGAAATACAGCAAAATACACAGCTACAACAACTCTGCATCAATATCCATCTTCAAGCCATCTCCAATCAGCTACAAGATTCAGTCAATAGCAGTCTCTATCTTCACAGTCTTCAAGCCAGGGCTCTGGTTGACAATCTTCAGTATACAATGGATTTTCTTCAAGTCCTATCCTCCAAGCTGAGGGATCAATCACCAGAGTGGATTGGGTGTTAAGCAATTAGTTGACTACCAATGGTGGTAAACCAACTGCTACTAATACATAAGACATTTTCTCTCAAGAGTTCTATCCCTCAGACACTAGCATCAAGCCTTCCAAAGGAAGGGGGTGAGTGTCTCAGAGAGACTCTGTATCACAGAGAGGAATGGAGGCAGTCAAAACCTTCCATGTTTGAGAACCAAGCTTTCTAACCTAGAGCTCTGCCTAGTTCCTAAACCCTAATCTCCTTAACAGCTGATGGCAAAAAATCTCCTCTCCAACTCTGGAGGTTGGTCTTCAGTCTCTGGATATCCCCAAGCAATCCCAATACCCACACAAACAAGCAATAATCCCCAGAGGGCACACCACACCAATCAGACAAATATAGACAGTATATTAATAGTAGTAGGGGAATCCTGACTTTTCTAAGGGGATCTAATAACTACCCATAGCCCCTATAGTCCCATAGCTAAACTATTTAATCCCTAAGTCCTAAGGGAAATGAACTAATTCACCTAAGTTATCACTTAAAACCCTAATTTGTTCATGTTGTTCTCACCTAAACTAAACACCTAAAATTAGCTCCTAAAAATATGAATTAAATTGTATCTACAAGTTTAATATCTAAACTAAACCACCTAAAAAGAATGGACAAAAAATACTAAAGCAACTAATAGAACAAAAATTAATAAATTCATGTATGAAATTAAACTATTTAAAATGCTATTTATTTGGAAAATATGGGAAAAATATCAAATAAAAAATAAAATGCAATTTTTATTTTTTATAATTTTCTAGACTCTTTAAAGAAAATTATGCAAAAAGAATCATCAAAAAATAATGATTTTTCAATTTTATGTGATTTTTATAAAATGCATGAAAAAAATGAAAGAAATTAAAAAGAATTAAAAAGAAATAAATGGGAGGGGTGAGAATAGCAGGGCCAAACAGTTCAAGTTAGTGGGCTTTCACACGCGTGGGGGTGTCAATAGAATCTGAGCCCATTTCCCTCTACTAAATGAAACGGCGCGTTTCATTATTTGAAATTTCCCACCAATTTTCAGATCGAATATGGATCGTTAGATCCTTGGTCAAGTCAAAGTTCCCCAATAGATCCAAAGGCCATTGTATCTTCTTCTTCCTCCAGCCATTAGGGTTTCAGAAAATGAACCCCATGAAAGCACCTTCGAGCTCACCATTCTCCCACCACAAGCCATGAAACCTTAAGGTATAAAAAGCAAAAACAGTCCAATTTCTTCCCTCTACAAGTCTGTAATGTTAGTTTGCCCTAAAACTCATTCAATCAACCAATTCAATAGGTAGCACAACCATGATCCACCATGAACACCTGTCATCAACCATACCAAACCTTGTCAATCTTTATCCTAAACTCAACTACAATTCAAGCTGATCTTAGCATGCTAATCCAACAAGATTTTCGTGCCCTATCTTAGTAGTTACAAGCTCTAACAGATTTGGTGTCTCATACTCAACCTTCATGAAACTTGCCCAAATTCATCAGAAATAGTCTTCTGCCTATGCTTAACCATTCTACACTACCAAATCCCTAAGATTCTAACTAAATCATGCAATACGAAGAGAAAACAAACCTGTTGCAATTGGTGAAAACAGGTATGCAACTCTTTGAATTTGATGCTTGCAGTGATTGAAACTTGCTCAGTAACCTTGATGATGAATTCTGTATGCAGTGATTCGTGTGTAAACCTCTTGAATCTTGTCCTTGAGAAGTTCTTGCAATTTGGATGGTTATCTTGAATAGCACGATTCTTCCTCCAATTCTACCAATCTTGATGTGGATTATGGTGTTTGAATGATGATGATGAAGATTCAATCAAAAGATATGAAGATTGATGGAGATTGTAGAGAGTTTGAGGAGCTTATGCAAAAATGAGAAAGTGTGTAAAACTTGGGGTTTTGAACAAATGAAATCACCAACCCTGGCATGAACTAACTCTCATCAATATATAGGTGAGGTTAGAACCTCCTAGAAACTTGGAGAAGTTTCCCTTGCATTCTTTCCCTTGAATTTAGTTTATGTTTCTTCCATTGCAAGCAACCATGGATAACTCTTAAAACATGAACTAAGCTCAAAATTCTACTTTATCCAATGTCTTTAAAATTATATTTCCATTCAAAATGACCTATAATTTTGCTTCATTTGGCCAAAATATGAAAAATCTCATTTTTAAGTCCATTTTTATTCATTAAATCCAACAATTTTGAAACCTTGTGCTATGAATCTTTCCAATCTCTCATGGTCACTTTTCTAGACTCAAAATTTCATTTGGAACAAGTTTGATGTTGTAAAGTTTTCCATTTGAAGCTTCCTTGTATGAGTTTTGGGCATAGGTTAAAATGACCTGTAATTCACAAATGACCAAAATACCCTTTGCTTGCCAAGACCATAAGTAGAGTTCCACACATACTATGAAGGCATACCATACCATTATAGAAAGCTAAGACAATGGGTAACAACTCTTATGTTGACCAGAAATTCATTTAAAATCTCCTTGAGGGGTAAAAATTGCTTGGAAGTCAAGTCATTTTCACAGACAAAATTTCAGATACCTCAGATGACCTGTAACTTGCAAGGACCATAACTTGAGTTCTATAAATCTCCTTGATGTCTTCCACCACTCAAATTAAAGGTCTTGAGATCCTCTACAAGTTTCATGTTGGCCAAGGATTCATTTGAAGCTTGCATTTTGACTTATCTTGCTTGGAAATTTGGCCTAAACTAGGGGATTTTACATAGAAACCCTAATTTAGAACCTCCTCTTCTCCTTGATTTCTTCTTAGCATAACAACATATCCTTATTCTCCATGTCAAATGATAAACCCCACATCTTTCCAATAGCCCTCAATGCCTTTCAAACAATCCTTTGACCTAGGGTTGACCCAAGGTTGACCCAGATGAAACCCTAGTTGACTGTCTTCAACTGTAATCCTTGTGATCACATCAACAACTTGTTTCCTTCTCCAAATGCCTTTCTAAGTCCTCCAAGATGTCTAGATAATCCCCATGCTCTCAATTCACAGCTCATAACTCCCTTGTTGATCCTCAGATGCCCTCAGATAGGAGATAGACTCAAAGCTTGATCTATTGAACCCTCTGCTTTCAAATTCTTTTCTGATGACTTGAATGAGGTTGAATCAGGATAATAACTTCTTGATAGGCCTCTAGAGATGAGAATAATGATTGGTCCCCTATTGAATGACTTGCTATGCTTATGCTATGCAGATGGTTAACCTATGTTCATGACTCTATATGCAAATGCTAATGATATTGAAATCATAAACCAAGTGAATAAGGTTGGGCAAATTTTAGGGTGCAACACCGTCGAGTACGACGGGCGTGAGGGGTGCTAATACCTTCCCCTTGCGTAACCGACTCCCGAATCCAGACAATGGTTGCGATGAACTTGTCTTACCCTTTTCCGTCAGGTTTTTCCGATCGTTTCCTTTCCCGCTCTGAGGGATAAATAACGAAAGGTGGCGACTCTTCTGTTCTGCCGGCACCTTATTTTCGCGCAAGCGACACATGTAATAAAGGATAATGAGTGTTGTACGCTACGAGCCATAAGCATTTCGGGAATGATGATTAGGGGGCCTCCTCTCAAATTTCTAGAGTGTTTAGCGTATGCCCTTTGGTCGATATGTGACGCATTCGCTCCTAAGTCATAGTCTTTAGTGCAACATGAATTACAAACACAATTCAATTCACTTCTTCATAAAAGACTCAAAAACAAATATCAAACCTTTTTTATCCTTCGGGATTAATTGAAAACCATTTTCAAAGAGAGTGTTGTTAACTCTTATTTCTATCGCAAACAGGTAACGCCTAAGTCTCCAATGGTCGAGCAGTAATACACCTAATTGCTAGAACGTAGGTTTAACCCTACTCGGTTAAAACACTTGAACCAACCTGTGGTCGTGTTAGCCCGAACTACGTTTTCTCTGATTTCTCGTACCAGACGATGATACGTAGGCACAAGACGGTGATGTCTTGGCGAGTAACCTTCCCCACCTTTCACCCGTAGTTTTCCGAACTACGTTGACTCTGACTTTCCCATTGCACGAGGGAGTACGTAGGCATAGAGCGGCGATGCTCTATCGAGACTCTTTTCTTTTCTTTTGTCCCTATGACCTATAGCTTAGATAGATTAACACCCTTTAGATAGACAACAAGCGTGGATCCCGTTGAGTACAACGGACATGAGGGGTGCTCATACCTTCCCCTTGCGTAATCGACTCTCGAACCCAAGATTTGGTTGTGATGACCTGTCTTCTCCCTTTTCTGTAGGTTTTCTCTGATAGTTTCTTTTCCCTCTCTTTGGGGTCAATAACGAACGGTGGCGACTCATCTTTCCTTATCGGCCCCTTTTCGCAGCGATGCTATAGCTGGCGACTCTGCTGGGGACTACTCCCATCCCCTACGCGAGTCAATCCTAGCGCTTGTGTGTTTATCTTAGGGTGTGTACATATGTGTTGTACTTTATCTACATTTGCATTTTACTTTCCAGCATTGTTATATATCACTATTGTTGTGTTATTGGGTGGGAATGTTCCACTGTGTGATAAGCCAAAACCCAGGCTTGAGTATAACCATAACATTAGAAGTGGAAAGTAGTGGTGAACCTGTATGTTTGGCATGCACTATTTCCCATGAAATTCGCGCTCAAATGAGATTCTCTTTGATGACTACCTTTCCAGTCTGTTTCAGACAGTTAAGAGGATGTTGGATCTGAGGATTGTCGACTCTGAGGACCGATCATTTGGAAGTCAGCTAAGTGAGGCCGCTTCGTTAGACTATGATGCCAAACCAGAAATGATGAACGTATCATCGTTTCTTGAAAGTCTGTGACTCTGACGACCACATAGGATGTCAGACCTTATTAGATATATGTTCATACCTGTGAGTGGGGAGGGTTATGCAGGAAACTTTGACCTTCAACCTACCCGATTTTCTCGTCACTGTGTACTTTTGGTCCTTGATATAGTGGTTCCTTATATCAATAATGTGTTCTCGCTGAAGCAAAGCGCTGGTTCTTCTCAGTCAACAACACAACAATCTTGATCCCCTATTGCATTTGCATTCTCATTTGCATTTAACATTGACATGTATTTATGTTGCAGGTGTATATTTTCCTCTCGATTCTAGTGAGCTTATTCCATTTCTGACATGGAGCCCAGTTTGAAGAAGACTGTTATGTACAAGTTTCCTACTCCTGACATATGACCTTTGCTCAGTTTGATTTCTATTACAAGATTTTAAGAAAGAGTATGGGAAGCTTATGGGATGTATCTGCAAAGCCTCAGTGTTTGAGTTGGAAGGTCTCCATACTTTATCCATATTTGAGATGCTTCACTTTCCTGGGTTATGTGTTGATGCCTACTTTGGAGGAGTTCTCAGAGCTGTTGGGAGTTCTTGTTCTTGATCAGATGCCTTTTTATCATGTTGAAGCCAAACCTAATCTGACTAAGCTTGCTAATTCACTTCATCTGGATGCTTCAGAGCTAGAAGGGAAGTTGGTTAGAAGAAATGGGATGCCTGGATTTCCATTATCTTTCCTGGTTGGTAAAGCTTAACACTTTGCGAAAGAGGGTTGTTGGATTCTCTTTAATGCCATCTTAGCTCTGTGCATATATGGTGTAGTTTTGTTTCCATACATTCCTGACTTTGTGGATTTGGATGCTTTCCACATTTTCATCTTAGGAAATCCTGTGCCTACACTTCTGGGAGATGTTTATCATTCAGTGCATTACACGAATGAGAATCGAAGAGGGAAGAATGTGTCTTGTTGTGTGCCTCTTTTATATAGATGGTTAGTGAGTCACCTTCCATAGTTGGTCCTTTTGTTGGCACTGCAGGTACCTCAGAGTGGTCAGAGAGGTTGATGGGATTAACTTCTGAGCACATTGTTTGGTTTGATAGAGATCAGTTAGGTACAAAGATTATCTTTAGCCGTGGTAGTTTTCCTAACGTCCTATTGATTGGAATGAAATGAGGTATTAACTACAATCCAACTATTGTAGTGAGGCAGTTTGGGTATGCTCTGAGGGAACCCCCGAAGGAAGAGGAAATACAGGAATCTTTGTATTTCACAGGTTTTCTTGAGGGTGAGACCTTGTCTAGAGTGGAGAAGGCTTGGAACAAGATTCACCATAGAGGGAAGGCTTCCTTGGGTAACAGCAATAGTAGAGCTTATGATCCTTATGTAACTTGGATTCAGGAGAGAGTTGAGAGATTGTTGATGCCTTTTCCAGTGTGTGAGCCTTTGTATCCTTTGATGATTGAGGAGCCGACTACTGTTGATATCCAGAGATATAATCAGCTATGGTTCGAGAAAGAGGAGTTGCGTAAGACAAACGCGGAATTGGAAAAAGAGATTATTCAGCTCCGAAGCGAGAGAAATCAGGCCACTTTTTCATATAAGAAGCAAACTGAATTGGTGAACAAGTTGGGTAGAGAGCTAACTGCAGAGATTCGCACTCGAGAGCATGTGGGCTTAGATCTGAAGAGCGTCAGTGATGTTCTTAGTTCCAAGAAGAAAGAGTTGGATAAAGCATATGTAGAGATCTCCATGTTTAATGACCAATGGAATGCCACTTTAACTAACAACAAGGAGCGAGAAGACGGATTGCGGCAACAAATTGCTATGTTGAAGGCTAAGATCCAAGTGAGAGATGAGAAGGTCATAGTTGAATCCTCGCGCTGACGCGAAAGCAACTGCAGACTGAATGAAGCTCTTGCAACCCTGGAGGACTATAAGGCAAGAGCAGATGTGAAGAAATCTAAGCTTGAGGAAGTGTTTGGTGAAGACGCTTGGGAGGATTATGTCCAGAGCTTACAGAGCATCATTAGCCAGAGAGAGTTGCTCATCCAAGGGTTGGTAGACAGGCCAGATCATGCAGATACGAGAAAATTGTTGGAGGATTTCCAGGCTTGCCATTGTATTTGATTTTTCTCTCTTTGTAGTTTGTTGTAATGATGTATCTTGACCATCACCAGATCTGTTGGCTGAGGTCATTTTGATTCTCTTGTATTCAGTGATGTGTTGTACATTGACTCTTGGCTCTCATTTTATTTATTAGGAGTTTTCTATGCTTATCTGTTGGCTTCCCATCGTCTTGCTGTTCTCCCAGAACTAGAATCAAGGGGAAAATTTCCCTAATGCATATTTACATGTCTGCATATTGCATCATTTCTCATTTTTGCATCGCAGGTGCTCCGGAACCATTAACCTTATCTATGTGGTTTGTTCAGTTTGTTTCAAGATTGAAAACCAAGCGACTCATCGCTATGCTACTCGGGGAAATCAATGCAAGATTATGGATCAGATTCAGGCTGACCTTCAGGAATTTCGTGACAGGATGGCCCAATTCATGGATATGATGCAAGGGGTCGCCAATGGCCAAAAGCAGCTGAGAACTTTGGTGCAACCGTTAATTGTTAGGGTTGACGGGAGTGGTGTGCTTCATGGAGGAACTGTTGATATACCTCCTACTGCTGACAATGTCACCCCACATGCTAATACTGGTCCTACAGTTGTTATCCCTCCGGGCGGAGGAAATCATACAGGAGTTCATATTCCCGGACCTACGTGTGCTTTGCATGGGAATACTTCCCCTCAGTGGGACGAGGATGATCAAGAGGATGCGTTCTCTATGAGGGATGTTGGCGCTGGTCTGCCATCTGACGCGGACAGGAGGTTTAAGTTGCTCGAGGAAAAGATGAAGAGTTATGAGAATCAGAATTTTATGGCGTTAGATATGGCAAATTTGGGGCAGATTCAAGATTTGAAGGTGCCTTTGAAGTTCAAAGTCCCGGACTTTGATAAGTATAAGGGGACAACCTGTCCGAGGGTTCATCTTCGTTCTTACTACCGCAAGATGTCTGCCTATTCTAACGATGAGTAGCTGCTTATTCACTTTTTCTAGGACAGTCTTTCTGGTCCATCCCTGGAATGGTACATGGGGCTAGAGCCAGTTAATATCCGAAGCTGGAAGGATTTGGCTGAGGCGTTTGTTAAGCATTACCAGTACAACAGTGATCTAGCACCGAACAGGGTCCATTTATAGAACCTATCTCAGAGGAATAATGAATGCTTCAAAGAGTACACCCAGAGATGGTGTGAATTCGCTGCTAGAGTGCAACCTCCTATGGTGGAGAGGTAGTTGATAGACATGTTCGTTGGTACACTGCCAGGGGTGTATTACGAGAAGCTAATTGGTAACATGTTGGGAATTTTTTCAGACCTAATCATTACAAAAGAAAGAGTTGAAAACGGAATCAAATTGGTGTAAAGTTCAAGCCGGTGAAGGATCCTCAGCTGGAGGAGTTAAGAAAAGTTTTGGCAACAAAAGAAGAGAGGGGGAAACCAATGCAATCTCGGGTTCCCGAAACAAACTAAGGGTAGAGGTCAGCAGTACCGTCAATAGCAACCTCGGGTTTCTAGCATTACCATTCCTGCAGTGCTACAACCATAACAACCACAGCAGAATCAACAAAATTATGCCCCTCACAGATTTCAGGATCGGGTAGGGCAATGAACAGGCAGTTTGACACGCCGCCGATGCCATATTGTTGTACCCTAAAATTTGCTCAACCTTATTCACTTGGTTTATGTTTCAATATCATTAAGCATTTGCATATAGAGTCATGTACATAGCCTAACCATCTGCATAGCATAAGCATAGCAAGTCATCCAACAGGGGACCAATCATTATTCTCATCTCTAGAGGCCTATCAAGAGGTTATTATCCTGATTCAATCTCATTCAAGTCATCAGAAAAGAATTTGGAAGTTGGAGAAGTCAGTGGATCAAGCATCGAGTCTATCTCCTAACTGAGGGTATCTGAGGATCAACAAAGTAAGTTGTGGGTTGTGGATGGAGCATGGAGAGTGTGTGGGCATCATGGAAGACTTAGAAAGTCATTTGGAGAAGGAGACAAGTCCTTGATATGATCACAAGAATTGCAGTTGAAGGCAGGGTTTCATCTGGGTCAACTCTGGGTCAACTCTAGGTCAACTGACTGATTGAAAGGCATTAAGGGCTATTGGAGAGATGTGGGGTTCATCATTTGACATGTAGAAGAGGATATGGTGATATGCTAAGAAGAAATCAAGAGAAATCAAGGAGAAGAGGAGTTTCTAAACTAGGGTTTCTATGTAAAATCCCCTAATTTAGGTCAAATTTCCAAGCAAGATAAGTCAAAATGCAAGCTTCAAATGGATCCTTGGCCAACATGAAACTTGTAGAGGATCTCAAGACCTTTAATTTGAGTGGTGGAAGACACTAAGAAGATTTATAGAACTCAAGTTATAGTCCTTGCAAGTTACAGGTCATCTGAGGTATCTGAAATTTTGTCTGTGAAAGTGACTTGACTTCCAAGCTATTTTTACCCCTCAAGGAGATTTCAAATGAATTTATGGTCAACATAAGACTTGTTCCTCATTCTCTTAGATTTCTAGAATGGTATGGTATGACTTCATATGATTTGTGGAACTCTACTTATGGTCTTGGCAAGCAAAGGGTATTTTGGTCATTTGGTGATTACAGGTCATTCTTAGCCTATGCCCAAAACGCATACAAGGAAGCTTCAAATGAAAAATGTCACAACATAAAAGTTTCTCAAAATGCCATTTTAAGTCTAGAAAAGAAGTCATGGAAGTTTAGAAATGCATGGAAGGAGACTTGACCAAAGTTGGTGGAAAATGACATAAAAAAGGCATATAAGTTGAAAAAGTTGAAATAAAAAAATGGTTTGAGAGATCTACAAATCCAATATGGGTCATCCAATATACCAAATTGATTCCCAACATCATTTTAGAGACATTGGTTCAGCCACGTTTTTGAGTTAAGGGTTAATTTTTGGACTTGATTTGTTATTTTGTTACTTGCATAATGAGATACACATGAGAAGTTCAACATAAAGCAAAAATAAAGGCATGAAAGCTCACATACACTCCCAATATCTCATGAAAGGGGATTTTAACACAAGTTTACCAAAGGTGCAAGCATGATATGAGATGATTCAAAGTATCATTAAGTGAGAAGTTCATGAATTTTCCACCACTTTCTAGAATCCTCCAAGATCATTCTAGAAGCTTCTCAATCAGTTAATCATCATCTATATAATGAAATGAAGCCATTTGTGCAGGGGTTGGTGATTGAGAGTGCTTGCATTACATAGTTTGATTCCATAACTCCATATTGCATTTTGCTTTCAAACTCCATTGAAACTTCATCAATCATCATAATTCTTGTTATCATCATCATCCACCATCACCATAGTGCAATTGGAAAAGAAAATTGAGAGGAATTCGTGGCTGGTTTGTGTGATCCAAGTTTTCACTCCAAGTTGCATGAAGAGGGGGATAAGGTGATTCAAGAAGATTGAGCAACAACCATTGCAAACAGAAGAATCAACATCCATTGGAGATCAATATTGGAGATTAACAAGCCTTGAAGCCATCTCTAGCATCACTCACCATCATCATTTAACAGGTTGGTGTTCTTCATCAAACCCCCTTATTTATGTACTTTCTGTTAGATTTCTAGGTGTAGAAGTAGCATGCTAGGTTAGGTGATCATTTTCTGAAACTTAGAGGAGATTCTAGGAGGTTTCGTGGCAGGGTGCCATTTCTTTAATCTCCAAGAACAACCCGTGTATGGAGGTTTAATGGTTATGGTATAGCATAGTTTGGTTAGGGTAACATATGGAACAAGTTTATATCATTAGGATTGAGTTATATTAAGGTTGATACCTGAAGAAAATGGTGGAACCCTAGTCTTGAAGCTTGCTGTTTGGAGGATGCACGATGGTTCAAAGAAAACTACACGCATGGCTGTGTTCCTGGTGATTAGTAGATCGTCTTTGGCTTTGGAATTTTTGGTTTTCATTGAATATTAAGGGAGCACGAGGCTGGAGAAGAATCACGCATGGGTGCTGTTTTGCTGAAACCCTAATGGAAATTTGGAGAAGACGGGTTATCTGCCGTTGGATCATTCTGCTTAGTTGACCCTTTAATCCAATCTAACAGCTGCGATTCAAATGAGAAAACGGAGGGAAGCCTCCCAGCTGCAACGCAGCGTTTAATTAAGTGGATAACTCTGGGCCTCAGCAAACTTCGCTACCCACACCCCCTCGTTTGGCCCATTTCAAATTTAGACGTAGATTGATTGCTAAACGCACCGAGGATTTATTTTTTTTCTTTTATTTTTCATTTGGTTTTTTTCTGAAGCGCGCTGGGCTTAGGGTAATTCCTATTCGCACCCCCCTGATCTGGCCCACTTAATAAAAACAACTAGGGCGCTTCTACTTTTCTCACCCCCTTTCCCTTTAATTCATGTTTTTGTTTTTTTTATTTCCTTTATATTTTCAGAATTTTATAAAAATCATATAAAAATGAAAAATCATTGTTTTTTAACACTTGTTTTTTCTACATGTTCATAATTCTGTCTAAAAAAATATGGAAAAATAAAAATGGCATTTTATTTTTGGTTAATATTTTTCATGCATTTTTCTTTTAAATAGCATTTTATTAAGTTTAGTTTGATACATGAATTTGTTAATTTTTGTTCTAGTAGTTGCTTTAATATTTTTCACCCATTCTTTTTAGGTTGATTAGTAGATAAGATTAGCTTGTACATACAATTTAGTTCACATTTTTAGGAATTAATTTTAGGTGATTAGTTTAGGTGTGAATAACATGAAAAAAATTAGGTTTTAAGTGATGACTTAGGAGAATTGAATCATTTCCCTTAGGACTTAGAGGTTGAATAATTTAGATATGGGACTATAGGGACTATGGGTAGTTATTAGATCCCTTAGAAATCACTAGGATTCCCCTACTGCTATTAGTATATTACTGTCTATATTTGATTGATTGGTGCGGTGTGCCCTCTAAGGATTATTACTTGTCTGTGTGGGTATTGGGATTGCTTGGGGATTGGGAGAGCTGAAGACTTGTGATGATGAAGCCATTGGAGATCAAGAGCTTGAAGACCAACTTCTAGAGTTGATGAGGAGATTCCTGCTAGCAGCTGTTGAGGAGATTAGGGTTTAGGAGCTAAGCAGAGCTCTAGATTAGAAAGCTTGATTTTCAAACATGGAAGGCCTTGACTGCCTCCATTCTTCTCTGTGATACAGAGTCTCTCTAAGACACTCACCCCCTTCCTTTGGAAGGCTTGGTGCTATTGTCTAAGGGATAGAACTCTTGAGAGAGAATATCTTATGTGTTAGTAGCAGTTGGTTTGCCACCCTTGGTGGTCAGCTAAGTGCTTAACACCCAATTCACTCTTATGATTGATCCCTCATCTTGGTGGATAGAACTTGAAGAAAAGCCATTGCAGATGGAAGATTGATGACAAAGACCTTGCTTGAAGGCTGTGGAGATGGTGAGTGATGCTTGCTGAAGCTTGTAGCTGATTGGAGATGACTTGAAGATAGGTGTTGATGCAGAGCTGCTGTGGCTGTTTATTTTTCTGCTGTTATTCATTCTTGATGTATTGATTGGTTTTCTGGACTGTATTGTTTGCTGTTTACCCTGTTGGGTTGAGAGTGAAGCCTGTTCACTTTTGCCTATTGTTTTCTAGGTTCGAGGTTGAGTGGGACTCCCTTGCCTCGCTTGTATTGCTGCATCCATGCATTTTACTGCTTTACTGTATATATCTGATATTGTTTCTGTTTCCGTCTATTCCCTTAGGATCTCTGTTTCTCTCTGTGCAAGAGAGGAGCATGATAGACACTAGGTCTTAATCCATGCATGATAACATTAGGTTAGTTTGATTCCTTTTGCAACTGCAGGTTAGAGTTCTGTCTCTTTTCTCTCAAAACAAACAGAAAAACACGATAAATATTTCAAACACAATAAAAGACACTTCTTCCGTAAAAGAAGGTGAACTCATCAAGACGTCATTTTTGTCCGCTTGGACTGTTAATCAGAAAAACCTTTTTCAGAAGGAATAAAATCAACCAAGACAGACTTGTGTCGTACGTGGCCCGAACTACGTTTGCTCTGATCTTCCACGCAGTGTGGAAGTACGTAGGCATAGGATGCGATATCCTAGCGAGCAACCGTCCCCTCCTTTCCCGTAGGTAGGTGAACTACGTTGACTCTGATTTCTCGTTCTAGACGGGAATACGTAGGCATAAAGTGCGATACTTTGCCGAGTCATTTTATTTTCATTTTATTCTCTTTTAACCCTTAACCCTTAGTTTAGATAGAATAACAATCCATACCCGAAAACAAGCGTGGATCCCGTCGAGTACGACGGACGTGAGGGGTGCTAATACCTTCCCCTTGCGTAACCGACTCCCGAATCCAGGTTTTGGTTGCGACGACCATACCTTTCCCGTGTTGTACGAGGTTTACTCTGAGCGTTTCCTTTCCCTCCCGTGGCATAAATAACGCACGGTGACGACTCTTCTGTTCAGCCGGCGCCGATTTTTGCAGTAGCGACAGCTGGCGACTCTGCTGGGGATCCAACGTCCCCTGGCTGCTAAGGACTGCGATGGTTCTTATGCATTTGTGATCCAACGTCCCTTAAGAGAGTCAATCCTAACGCTTGTTTTCCCGTCGAGGATTTTGTATGGATTTATATTTCTGACCTTTATTTTCAGCATTATATATATTGATTATTATTGCTATATTTTGGGGTGTGACGGGTGTTCTGATATTGAGTGAGAAGCCGGACCTGGGCTTGAGTGCACCTAGAATTAGAGTAGAGATTAGTGGGCGCGCACGTGCTTTGCATGTCCTAGTGTCCCGCGAAATCTACACTCAGACGAGGTTCTTCTGGTTGGCCTCCTGTCCTGCCCTTTGGGTGGCTCGGGTTGCTGGTTAGTTGGATTGTCGACTCTGGGGACCGATCATTTGGAAGTTGGCTAAGTGAGGCCTCTTCAGGATTTGATGATGCCACTCCTTCTGGGAATCGTATCATCGTCCCTGAAAGTCTGTGACGCCGACGACCGCATAGGATGCCATACCTTTGTCAGTTACTAGGACATCCACCTGTGAGAGGGTTTGGGGGTATGCAGGTAACTAGACCTTCAGATACCAGTTATTTCTTGATCAGAGATCCTGGGTATTTATGGAGAGTTATGAGGTCTGTCAGAGACCATTTGGAGATGTGTTATGGGGTCTGTCAGAGACCAGTTGAGGAGTTCTGAGGTCTGTCAGAGACCTATTGGAGTTATGATTTGAGGTCTATCAGAGACCAGTCAGAGTTATGCTGTGGGTCTGTCAGAGACCATTGTTGGAACTTTGTTTTAGGTCTACTTGAGACCAGGGTTTGAGGATTTCTAAAGAGTCTATTTGAGACTTCTTGATATGGTTCAGCTACGGCATTTGGTCCCTGTTGCATGTCACTTGCATTGCATTGTTTGCATACTCATCATCATTGCATCCTACGAACGTGTGTCTGTACTGCAGGTGCATTTGCATTCCCCCGGTTCTAGTGTCTGGACTTCTGAGTATTGATCATGGCTGGTTTGAGGATGACCGTTGCGTATAAGCTACCTATTCCCGATATTACTCCACTCCTGGGTCTGATTTCTCTTGCAGATGGGGATGTCCGTAGAAGCTTCAGGCAGAGTTACGGACGACTGTTGAGTTTAGTTCGCAGGTCTACTGATGATGAATTGAATGGGCTGTACACCTTAATGCAATTCTATGACCCGGCTTTGAGATGTTTCACGTTTGCGGACTTTATCTTGGGGCCTACTATGGAGGAGTATGTAGAGTTTACTGAGCTGCCAGTTCAGAATGCAGTTCCTTTTATTCACTCAGCCGCTGAGCCCAATTTGGAGGATTTAGCCAAGGCCCTGCATATGAATGCTTCTGAGTTATTGATGGCTGCGTGGCGAGGGGTTCCGGGTTTTTCTCTTCAGTTTCTGGTCGGTAAGGCTCAAGAGTACGCCAAGAATGGGTGTTGGGTGGTCTTTAACGCTATTTTGGCCCTCTGCATTTATGGGATAGTGCTGTTTCCTAACTTCCCAAACTTCGTGGATATGGACGCATTTCATCTGTTTGCTGCTGGTAACCCAGTACCAACGTTGATTGGAGATTTTTACCATTCGATGCACTACAGGAATGAAAACAGGAGAGGCAAGAACATCTCTTGTTGCGTACCTTTGCTGTATATGTGGTTCAAGAGCCATCTTCCCTCGAGGGGACCTTTCGTGGATAATGCAATCATGCCCGACTGGCCAGAGCATATGATGAGGTTAACTTCTGAAGACATTGAGTGGTTTGATAGAGATCTGCTGGGATCTGAGCTCATCTTCAGTTGTTCTGGGTACCCTAATGTCCCGCTGATAGGAAGAAAAGGGTGTATCAACTACAACCCATCTCTGTTGGTCCGTCAGTTCGGATATGCACTGAAGAACCCACCAAAGAAGGAAGAAGTACAGGAATCTCTGTACTTCACCGGAGACGTGAATGGGGAGTTATTAGCCAAGCTGCAGCATGCCTGGACGCGTATTAACCGAAGAGGGTAGCCGTTGTTAGGGAAGAACGACTGTCAGGCCTATGCACCATACAGAGTTTGGATCCAGGAGAGAGCAAGTCAGTTGCGGATGCCATTTCCAGATGCACCGGCCTTTGTTCCTATTCCGATAGCAGAGTCAATCACTGTTTCTAGGGAAGCCTACGAGCAAGTTGTGAAAGAAAAGGAAGCCTTGATGAAGATCAACGAAGGGTTAGAGCAGGAGCTAGCCCAGATACGTAGTGAGAAAAACAAAGTCGTGCATGCTTTCCAACAGCAGATTGAGCTAGTGAACAGACTAGGGGCTGAGTTGACTGAGGAAAGGAAGAAGCGCGAACGTCTGGGGCAAGAGTTCAGAAGCTCCCATGACATGCTGGAATCCAAAAAGAAAGCGCTCGACGCAGCTCACCGAGAGATCTCTTCTTGCAATAAGACTTGGAATTCCACGCTCACCAACAATAAGAAGAGGGAAGATAAGTTGAAGCAGCAAATTTCCGACCTCGAAGAGCAATTGAAGGCCAGCATCGATAAGTGCGAAGAAGAAGTGATGTCCAGGTATAGTCTCCAGAAGGCGTTGAACAAGGCTATTGAAGGCATGAACGAAGCCATGTCTCAGAAGCGGAAGTTAGAAGATCGCTTCGGAGAAAGGACATGCGAAGAAACTGCTGGAGACGTGCGACATGTTCTTAAGAAAAGAAACCAACTTGATGAAGGGCTGCTTACTCGACCAGGTCATCTAGAGACCAAGAAGTTGATAGAAGAGTATCAGGCTTATAGGAGTACTTGATCATTTCTTGTATTAACTTGCATGCTTTATTTGCAGCAGTGCTGACCATCACCAGGATTGTTGGTTGCGGTCATGCCTTCTTATTATACTCTCAGTGATATTGTATTCTTGGCTTATTGGTTTCTCCGCAATATATGAGGCTTTCTATGATTCAACTCCGATCTTTGTGTTGCTAGCACTGTCATTGCACTGGCACCTTCACACTAGAATCGGGGAATGAATTTCCCTAATGCACAAACACACACATTGCATTGCATTCATATTCATATTGCAGTACAGGTAATTATTAAACTGTATCTCATCTCCTGTATGTACCAGGTCCTCCAAGATTAGCGGCCAAAGAATTCCCTGGCTTTCAACAAGAAGCAGCAGTAAGGAAGTCATGAGTCAGGATCCGACTGAGATGCAAGAGGTGCACGACAACATAATGCGGCTCATACAGGTAATGGAAGCCATGGCCGAGAGTCAGAAGCAGTTGCAGGATATGGTGCAGCCTCTGATTGCACAGACTAATGATAGAGCTGCCGATTTTGCTCAGCTAGAGAATCAAGGTTTTCTCTCCGGCCGCAAACGCCAACTTGTGGGGATAGCCATCAAGCAGGTTCAAGCAGAATTGACGGATGTTCGAGGCCAGCTGGGGCAGTTCACGAGAGATATGCAAGTGTTGCGCTCGAATCAAGAGACGCTAGAAGAAGAGAACTGCTGATTGAAGGCACATATAGGGTTGATGGCTGAAATATTAAGGAACGTACTCAGAAGAGAAGGAGGGCAGATGTCTGAAGACGCGGCTGGCTTATCTGTTCCTCAGGGGTCTGAAGAACCGTTACCCAAGCATGATAGGCGTAAGAGACCCTCTCCACGATTCGAAGCTCAGGATTCTCCTCGTCAGCAGTCGCAATTGATTTTGCCGGATAACCCAAGGAGGGGTGGCAAGAGGATGAGGCCTTCTAACAGAGTATTTGATGAGATCCATGTGGATTATGATCAGCTGGTGCAACTCTTGTTCCAACTTCAACTGGTTGAGCCCCGCATTTTGGTTCCACTGACAGGGCAGCCGCCACTAGACTATTACTTGAACGCCCGTTGTGCCTTCCACTCTGGAGCACCGGGGCATGACATTGCAAACTGCAAAGCTTTTATGCATAAGATTCAAGACTTGCTGGATGAGAAAATAATTGAGTTTGTACCAGGGGGCATAAAAGTTTCAGGGACTGATATTCCCATTTCTCCGCCAGAGGTTGCAGACGAATCAAGATATATCCCAGAGCCACTGGAATCTAAGTCCCCATGTCCACAACAGTTGCCGATGCCAGGGTGGAACTTAAGGATGATAACGCGTGAGCCTAAGGAAACGTCCGAATAAAGCCAGCAGCATACAAGATGCCAGTATACGGCTCAGCAAAGAATGCGGGGAAAGAAGCCAAGGAGGGTGTTTGAAAAGCCTCCCTCAACGTACGCAGATTTGTTACAGACACTATTAAGATTGAACTTGGTGGAGAAAAGAACTCTGGCGCCAATAACCGGCACTCTGCCGGATGGCTATGATGCAAGCAGGCACTGTGAATTCCACTCCGGGGCTCCCGGACATGATATTGAAGGTTGCCACGCATTCAAGCATAACGTCCAAGATTTAATCGACAACAGGGTTATTAACTTCTCTGAAAGAGTCCCCAAGGTGGTGCAAGGCCATAGACAAGCAAAAGCCGGGGTGATGAAGAGGTTTCCCAGGATTGATCGGGCCATTGAGAGAAGGTCGAGACAGCAGTAGACTACCTCTGATGATAGCTTCTGAGGAGGGTTGACTCGCCAATAAGTCAAAGTGCAGAAAGTCCAGTTCTGAGACACCGACATTTTTCATGTTATCTTGTTCATGTCCTCGCATTTGTAGTTTCTTTTTTGTGTAATTGCAAATTTCTCTCTTAAAACTTGTTGTTTTTTTCAATTGATATTGATAAACGAAATGAATATGCATATTTTGAATTAATCCAGTCGTGTTCACTCTTTGTTTTTCTTTAATGCTTAATGCAGGAATCCGGGGAGGATGACGAAAACAGATGACGAATAATATTCCGATTGTATGCTTTTGGATAAAAAACTTGTTGATGAAATACAGGCATTGCTTCAATCCATAAACACAGGAGATATAAGGAAGATAATCCCTTGATGACCCCTTTCGAGCCAGTAGTAGGAGTTCCTTTTTGAAAATGAAAAAACCCTAAATCTTAACCTAGGGCAGGGTAGATATCAGCTAGTTTGACCAAGCGTTTGAATTACGAAAGGAGTAGCCGTTTGAGGATAAATCACACTTGTATAGGTCGTGCCTAAAGAACCACAATGGTTAAACCTTGCCGACAAAGAGTGAAACAGTCACATTACTCCACAAGAAGTCAGACAAACCAGTGTCACACGACTTGTTCGAAAAAAAAAACGAAAAGCGAAAAGAATCAAAAGCCCGCTAAGTCAAAGCTTGAAAACAAATGACTTAGGCAAAAATAGGGACATCCCGCTGGACTGAAAAATCAAAAGAATCTCAAAATATACTCAGTCCAGGCAAAAGTTAGGGAAGAAAGAAAAAAAATGAAAGACGAAAAGGATTGGCCAAGAAAAAATCCTGAAAGGGACGAAGTCATGTGACTCTAGGTACCCAAAGACGAAAAGCAAATGACTGTCACTCAAAAAAATCAAAAAAATGTGTGGTACCCTGAACCATCACTCCTATCATTCCACCTCTAATAAGTGAACGCTGAAGTCAGATTAGCTGAACATAGGATTGGAGAACATCACGAAGAATGGGTGGGTCGAAATAAATTTTGAGCCTATATCTTTCCTTGTTAACCGTGAGCCTGACCACGTTACAACCCGAAAAAGTCCTAATTGAAACAGGTTTTGGTCAAGAGCATACGTCAGTAAAGATCTCGTCGATTCTGACTCCTAAAAGGGTTCCTCTTACCAGCTTTCGTATTGACATTTTGATAATTGATTCATTACATGTCACAAAATTTTTTCAGCGAACAGACTTGGATTTTGAAACTGTCATATGCATTGCGTTTAATATATCTTTTATGCAGAACAACTTGTGTTACTTGCGAGTAAGCGCATGCCGACAGGAAAGATTCCTACAGTGGAAGGTATGATCAGGATAAAATGCAGAATGCCCAAATGTTTCGTGAACTGGGGCAAGCTATACTGATTAATTCAGGCAGAGTCAGTCATCCTAGAATCAGTAAATCTGGGGCAGTCAGGTCAAGATTTGGCAAATCTCTCATAGTGATGGGCAGTGCTCCACGACTCAGTCGATCAGAGACAAAAGATTATTGCGAGACCGGGGCAGGTCACCCTAGAAGCACGAAAGTTATGTTCTTGGAACACCCCTTCGAGGTCCGAAATGCAGAAGCAGTCCATGTCTGGTTGTCGGGATACAAAGACTGTAGGGTCCATTCCAAAATTGTTGCAGATTCAGGGGCAAGCTGCGCAAAAATACAGACTGGGGCATGTTAGTATCCCCGAAGCGGAGTTCTCTCCTTTCAGCAAGTGTTCTTTCCTCCCAGTGGAACTCGAAGATCAAGACTCTCCCCAGCAGGGTTGGTCGTGTTCCGACATTTATTTTGTCAGGATACCGCGGGATACCTGTTCACTCTCCAGCAGAAGTCCGATCATACTTGACACATCTGTTATTCTCCAGCAGAGTTATATTCCCCAGCAGGGTGTTACTTCAATGAGGTGCTTGGTTTAAGTTCCCAATTTCCCAGCAGGGTTGACTTCACTCTTCCAGCATTTATTTTGCAGGAATAATTCTGTAGCACCTGGCTATCCCCAACGGAGTTGGCATTATCTTTAGCATTTATTTTGCTGAAGCAGTTCCTGTATTTTAGCAGTTCAGGTAGAGAGAGCTCTTGCTCAAATGAACTACCAAGCATCCAAGATCTCGGCATGAGACATTCGATGATAATGTCAGTTTCGACAGTATTCCCCACAGAGTTACCAGGATAAGTTTCTCTTTATTCCCAAGCAGAGTTATTTATCATCAAGGGGTTTCATGAATCAGAATTTCAGAAGTTGCCTCCGGTTATCAGAACAGGCATCCGGTAGTTTGGTTTCCAGATATCCCCAGTAGAGTCCGCCTCAAAGTCGCTGTCACGTCAGTGCTAAGAAGTTTGTGGGTTGGGACCAATGAAGAAGTGAGTCCTGACGTGGACAAGTTTTATTGTCTCAGCAGAGGGGATGGGAGTCCTGACGTGGACAAGTTTTATTTCCCCAGCGGGTCGAAGACGCCTGAGTCCTGACGTGGACAAATCAAGACGAAACAGGGGTCCTGATGTGGACGAGTTTATTCCTTACGTAGAAAAAGAGGTTTCAGTTCCTTACGTGGAAGAGCAAGTTTATTCCTTACGTGGAAAGATTGGAGTCCTTACGTGGACGAATCAAGAAGAGAGTTATTCCTAACGTGGAAAGGTGGGTCCTAACGTGGACGATGTAGTCCTAACGCGGACAAGTTATTCCTTACGTGGAAAGATGGGTCCTAACGTGGATGATGTATTCCTTACGTGGAAAGATAAAATTGTTTCCTAACATGGAAAGAAGGTTGTATTCCTTACGTGGAAAAAGAAGCATTCCTTACGTGGAAAGAGAGCATTCCTTACGTGGAAGAAAAATAGTTTCCTTACGTGGAAAGAGTTGGAGATTCCTTACGTGGAAAGATGGAGATTCCTTACGTGGAAAGACGAGTTTATTCCTAACGTGGAAAGATGAGATTCCTTACGTGGAAAAGAATTGGTTTCCTTACGTGGAAAGACGGATTTATTCCTTATGTGGAAAGATTGAGTCCTTACGCGGACATAGCAAGATTGATTCCTTACGTGGATAGAAGTGGATTCCTTACGTGGAAAGATTGATTCCTTACGTGGAAAGATTGGAGTCCTTACGCGGACAGATCAAAGAAGTTATTCCTAACGTGGAAAAAGAAGATAGATTCCTTACGTGGAAAGTTTAGTCCTGACGTGGACGGATGCAAAAGAAGAAGTATTCCTAACGTGGAAAGAAAGCGTGTTCCTTACGTGGAAGAGAAAGAGAAGTTTCAGTTCCTTACGTGGAAAGAGAAAATGATTCCTCACGCGGAAAAGAGATTGTGTTCCTAACATGGAAAGGCGGGTCCTAACGTGGATGATGCATTCCTTACGTGGAAAGAAAGTTATTCCTTACGTGGAAAAGAGTATTCCTTACGTGGAAGAGAAAGATGTTATTCCTAACGTGGAAGTGTTATTCCTAACGTGGAAGTGTTATTCCTAACGCGGAAATGTTATTCCTAACGAGGAAGAGCAAGTTTATTTCTTACGTGGAAAGATTGAGTCCTTACGCGGACATATCAAAAATGGTGATTCCTTACGTGGATAGAAGTTGATTCCTCACGTGGAGAGATTGATTCCTTACGTGGAAAGATTGGAGTCCTTACGCGGACAGATCAAGAAAGATTGTATTCCTAACGTGGAAAAATGGTGATTCCTTACGTGGATAGAAGTTGATTCCTTACGTGGAGAGATTGATTCCTTACGTGGAAAGATTGGAGTCCTTACGCGGACAGATCAAGAAAGATTATATTCCTAACGTGGAAAAATGGTGATTCCTTACGTGGATAGAAGTTGATTCCTTACGTGGAGAGATTGATTCCTTACGTGGAAAGATTGGAGTCCTTACGCGGACAGATCAAGAAAGATTGTATTACTAACATGGAAAAATGGTGATTCCTTACGTGGAAAGATTGAGTCCTTACGTGGACATATCAATATTGATTCCTTACGTGGAAGAGAAAGACAATTATTCCTTACGTGGAAAGATTGAGATTCCTTACGTGGAAAGATAGAGGCATTCCTAACGTGGAAAAAGTTTGATTCCTTACGTGGAAAAGAAGAGTTGATTCCTAACGTGGAAAGAAAGTGTATTCCCTACGTGGAAAGTGTAGTCCTGACGCGGACAAATCCAGATGAAATTTTATTCCTCACGTGGAAAGGAGAGTCCTAACGTGGACAGTGTTATTCCTAACGTGGAACGGTTATTCCTAACGTGGAACGGTTATTCCTTACGTGGAAAGGTGAGTCCTAACGTGGACGGTGTTATTCCTAGCATGGAACGGTTATTCCTTACGTGGAAAGACGAGTCATCCCCAGCACGGTCGCTAATGGATCAGTGGATTACCGTAACAGTCAGATTCAGCTGATGAATGTCGTTCCCCAGGCAGGGGCGCAGTTTATTTCTGCGGTTGGCAAATTTCTGGGTTCTTAGTATTCAACCGTCTCGTACCGCGAATGTCTGAAGGCTCCGGGCTCTTCACCCAATCGGGTCCAAGTCGCTTGAATAGGGGCAGCTGTTGTACCCTAAAATTTGCTCAACCTTATTCACTTGGTTTATGTTTCAATATCATTAAACATTTGCATATAGAGTCATGTACATAGCCTAACCATCTGCATAGCATAAGCATAGCAAGTCATCCAACAGGGGACCAATCATTATTCTCATCTCTAGAGGCCTATCAAGAGGTTATTATCCTGATTCAATCTCATTCAAGTCATCAGAAAAGAATTTGGAAGTTGGAGAAGTCAGTGGATCAAGCATCGAGTCTATCTCCTAACTGAGGGTATCTGAGGATCAACAATGTAAGTTGTGGGTTGTGGATGGAGCATGGAGAGTGTGTGGGCATCATGGAAGACTTAGAAAGTCATTTGGAGAAGGAGACAAGTCCTTGATATGATCACAAGAATTGCAGTTGAAGGCAGGGTTTCATCTGGGTCAACTCTGGGTCAACTCTAGGTCAACTGACTGATTGAAAGGCATTAAGGGCTATTGGAGAGATGTGGGGTTCATCATTTGACATGTAGAAGAGGATATGGTGATATGCTAAGAAGAAATCAAGAGAAATCAAGGAGAAGAGGAGTTTCTAAACTAGGGTTTCTGTGTAAAATCCCCTAATTTAGGTCAAATTTCCAAGCAAGATAAGTCAAAATGCAAGCTTCAAATGGATCCTTGGCCAACATGAAACTTGTATAGGATCTCAAGACCTTTAATTTGAGTTGTGGAAGACACTAAGAAGATTTATAGAACTCAAGTTATGGTCCTTGCAAGTTACAGGTCATCTGAGGTATCTAAAATTTTGTCTGTGAAAGTGACTTGATTTCCAAGCTATTTTTACCCCTAAAGGAGATTTCAAATGAATTTCTGGTCAACATAAGAGTTGTTCCTCATTGTCTTAGATTTCTATAATGGTATGGTATGCCTTCATATGATTTGTGGAACTCTACTTATGGTCTTGGCAAGCAAAGGGTATTTTGGTCATCTGGTGATTACAGGTCATTCTTAGCCTATGCCCAAAACTCATACAAGGAAGCTTCAAATGAAAAATGTCACAACATCCAAGTTGCTCAAAATGACATTTTAAGTCTAGAAAAGAAGTCATGGAAGTTTGGAAATGCATGGAAGGAGACTTGACCAAAGTTGGTGGAAAATGACCTAAAAAAGGCATATAAGTTGAAAAAGTTGAAATAAAAAAAATGGTTTGAGAGATCTACAAATCCAATATGGGTCATCCAATATACCAAATTGATTCCCAACATCATTTTAGAGACATTGGTTCAGCCACTTTTTTGAGTTAAGGGTTAATTTTTGGACTTGATTTGTTATTTTGTTACTTGCATAATCAGATACACATGAGAAGTTCAACATAAAGCAAAAATAAAGGCATGAAAGCTCACATACACTCCCAATATCTCATGAAAGGGGATTTTAACACAAGTTTACCAAAGTTGCAAGCATGATATGAGATGATTCAAAGTATCATTAAGTGAGAAGTTCATGAATTTTCCACCACTTTCTAGAATCCTCCAAGATCATTCTAGAAGCTTCTCAATCAGTTAATCATCATCTATATAATGAAATGAAGCCATTTGTGCAGGGGTTGGTGATTGAGAGTGCTTGCATTACATAGTTTGATTCCATAACTCCATATTGCATTTTGCTTTCAAACTCCATTGAAACTTCATCAATCATCATAATTCTTGTTATCATCATCATCCACCATCACCATAGAGCAATTGGCAAAGAAAATTGAGAGGAATTCGTGGCTGGTTTGTGTGATCCAAGTTTTCACTCAAAGTTGCATGAAGAGGGGGATAAGGTGATTCAAGAAGATTGAGCAACAACCATTGCAAACAGAAGAATCAGCATCCATTGGAGATCAATATTGGAGATTAACAAGCCTTGAAGCCATCTCTAGCATCACTCACCATCATCATTTAACAGGTTGGTGTTCTTCATCAAACCCCCTTATTTATGTACTTTCTGTTAGATTTCTAGGTGTAGAAGTAGCATGCTAGGTTAGGTGATCATTTTCTGAAACTTAGAGGAGATTCTAGGAGGTTTCGTGGCAGGGTGCCATTTCTTTAATCTCCAAGAACAACCCGTGTATGGAGGTTTAATTGTTATGGTATAGCATAGTTTGGTTAGGGTAACATATGGAACAAGTTTAGATCATTAGGATTGAGTTATATTAAGGTTGATACCAGAAGAAAATGGTGGAACCCTAGTCTTGAAGCTTGCTGTTTGGAGGATGCACGATGGTTCAAAGAAAACTACACGCATGGCTGTGTTCCTGGTGATTAGTAGATCGTCTTTGGCTTTGGAATTTTTGGTTTTCATTGAATATTAAGGGAGCACGAGGCTGGAGAAGAATCACGCATGGGTGCTGTTTTGCTGAAACCCTAATGGAAATTTGGAGAAGACGGGTTATTTGCCGTTGGATCATTCTGCTTAGTTGACCCTTTAATCCAATCTAACGGCTGCGATTCAAATGAGAAAATAGAGGGAAGCCTCCCAGCTGCAACGCAGCGTTTAATTAAGTGGATAACTCTGGGCCTCAGCAAACTTCGCTACCCACACCCCCTCGTTTGGCCCATTTCAAATTTAGACGTAGATTGATTGCTAAACGCACCGAGGATTTATTTTTTTTCTTTTATTTTTCATTTGGTTTTTTTCTGAAGCGCGCTGGGCTTAGGGTAATTCCTATTCGCACCCCCCTGATCTGGCCCACTTAATAAAAACAACTAGGGCGCTTCTACTTTTCTCACCCCCTTTCCCTTTAATTCATGTTTTTGTTTTTTTATTTCCTTTATATTTTCAGCATTTTATAAAAATCATATAAAAATGAAAAATCATTGTTTTTTAACACTTGTTTTTTCTACATGTTCATAATTCTGTCTAAAAAAATATGGAAAAATAAAAATGGCATTTTATTTTTGGTTAATATTTTTCATGCATTTTTCTTGTAAATAGCATTTTATTAAGTTTAGTTTGATACATGAATTTGTTAATTTTTGTTCTAGTAGTTGCTTTAATATTTTTCACCCATTCTTTTTAGGTTGATTAGTAGATAAGATTAGCTTGTACATACAATTTAGTTCACATTTTTAAGAATTAATTTTAGGTGATTAGTTTAGGTGTGAATAACATGAACAAAATTAGGTTTTAAGTGATGACTTAGGAGAATTGAATCATTTCCCTTAGGACTTAGAGGTTGAATATTTTAGATATGGGACTATAGGGACTATGGGTAGTTATTAGATCCCTTAGAAATCACTAGGATTCCCCTACTGCTATTAGTATATTACTGTCTATATTTGATTGATTGGTGTGGTGTGCCCTCTGAGGATTATTACTTGTCTGTGTGGGTATTGGGATTGCTTGGGGATTGGGAGAGCTGAAGACTTGTGATGATGAAGCCATTGGAGATCAAGAGCTTGAAGACCAACTTCCATAGTTGATGAGGAGATTCCTGCTAGCAGCTGTTGAGGAGATTAGGGTTTAGGAGCTAAGCAGAGCTCTAGATTAGAAAGCTTGATTCTCAAACATGGAAGGCCTTGACTGCCTCCATTCTTCTCTGTGATACAGAGTCTCTCTAAGACACTCACCCCCTTCCTTTGGAAGGCTTGGTGCTATTGTCTAAGGGATAGAACTCTTGAGAGAAAATATCTTATGTGTTAGTAGCAGTTGGTTTGCCACCCTTGGTGGTCAGCTAAGTGCTTAACACCCAATTCACTCTTATGATTGATCCCTCAGCTTGGAGGATAGATCTTGAAGAAAAGCCATTGCAGATGGAAGATTGATGACAAAGACCTTGCTTGAAGGCTGTGGAGATGGTGAGTGATGCTTGCTGAAGCTTGTAGCTGATTGGAGATGACTTGAAGATAGGTGTTGATGCAGAGCTGCTGTGGCTGTTTATTTTTCTGCTATTATTCATTCTTGATGTATTGATTGGTTTTCTGGACTGTATTGTTTGCTGTTTACCCTGTTGGGTTGAGAGTGAAGCCTGTTCACTTTTGCCTATTGTTTTCTAGGTTCGAGGTTGAGTGGGACTCCCTTGCCTCGCTTGTCTTGCTGCATCCATGCATTTTACTGCTTTACTGTATATATCTGATATTGTTTCTGTTTCCGTCTATTCCCTTAGGATCTCTGTTTCTCTCTGTGCAAGAGAGGAGCATGATAAACACTAGGTCTTAATCCATGCATGATAACATTAGGTTAGTTTAATTCCTTTCGCAACTGCAGGTTAGAGTTCTGTCTCTTTTCTCTCAAAACAAACAGAAAAACACGATAAATATTTCAAACACAATAAAAGACACTTCTTCCGTAAAAGAAGGTGAACTCATCAAGACGTCATTTTTGTCCGCTTGGACTGTTAATCAGAAAAACCTTTTTCAGAAGGAATAAAATCAACCAAGACAGACTTGTGTCGTACGTGGCCCGAACTACGTTTGCTCTGATCTTCCACGCAGTGTGGAAGTACGTAGGCATAGGATGCGATATCCTAGCGAGCAACCGTCCCCTCCTTTCCCGTAGGTAGGTGAACTACGTTGACTCTGATTTCTCGTTCCAGACGGGAATACGTAGGCATAAAGTGCGATACTTTGTCGAGTCATTTTATTTTCATTTTATTCTCTTTTAACCCTTAACCCTTAGTTTAGATAGAATAACAATCCATACCCGAAAACAAGCGTGGATCCCGTCGAGTACGACGGACGTGAGGGGTGCTAATACCTTCCCCTTGCGTAACCGACTCCCGAATCCAGGTTTTGGTTGCGACGACCATACCTTTCCCGTGTTGTGCGAGGTTTACTCTGAGCGTTTCCTTTCCCTCCCGTGGGATAAATAACGCACGGTGGCGACTCTTCTGTTCAGCCGGCGCCGATTTTCGCAGTAGCGACACATATTCATAGTTGATTCAACAATTGCTACAATTACAATTGATTCAGAAAAGGACTTTAGCTCCTTTGAATGGTGCGCCACCACCTGGATACGATGCTAATGCTAGATGTGATTTTCATTCTAGCGCTCCCGGACACAACATCGACAATTGTAAAGCATTTAAGCATAAGGTGCAAGTCCTTATAGACAGCAAAGCCATCAATTTCTCTCATGATGCGCCCATGTCGTGTAGAATCCCATGCCTAATCATGGGGCAGACGGGGTTAATGCTATTATTGAGGATGAGGGTTTGAACTTGGTAGCTGATGTTAAGGATTTGAAGACTCCGTTGAGTTTTATAAAGGACAAACTACTGAGTGGAGGGGTATTTCTGGGTTGTGACAGAGTTTGTGCAGAGTGTTTGATTCATCCTGAAGGATGCGAGAAGCTGAAGAGTCATATTCAGAAGTTGATGAATGATGGTATTCTGCAATTTGACAGAGTCTCTAAGGAGAAGAGGGAGGAGAAAATAGTTAGTGAAGAAAAGAATGAAGTTGCTACAATTTCAATTCCTTACAAGACAATCACTATTTCTACGCCTCCAAAGCCGCCCACTATCATAATTACTAAAGCTAGACCCGTACCTTACGAGAGTACCAAGGCTATTCCATGGAATTACGGAGCCGAGGTCTATTGTAATGGTTAGAAGCAAGAACTGAAAGGTTTCACCATTGGATTCTGTTAACAATCTAGTAGCGACCGGTGGGATAACCCGAAGCGGAAGAGTATTTTCACCCCCAGAAGTGAATGCAGAAAAAGATGATAAGGGTAAAGGAAAAGCGGTGGTCAAAGAGAGTTCTCAGGCTGGTGAAAAAGAGTCCCTGTTGAAGGAAGCAGAATAGTTCATGCGGTTGATCCGGAAGAGTGACTACAAGATCGTAGATCACTTACAGCTAACGTCGTCAAAGATCGTAGATCACACAAAAATGCTCTTTTAAAAATCTTGAATACAGCTTATGTGCCATAGGAGATATCAGTGAATCAGTTGGAAGGTGTAGTGCCACACGTTAATGTTGGTAACGGGCTGGGCTTTACTGATTTGGATTTGACACCCAAGGGACGTGAAATTCTAGAAAGCACACGATGGATGTTATTACCAAAGTGATAACACCCACTGTGACACTGACTATTGTACTAATTAGTTAAACTGTAAGTAAAAGCAGTAAATAACACAACAATTATTCACCCAGTTCAGTGTCAACAACACCTACATCTGAGGGCTACCAAGCCAGGGAGGAAATTCACTATTAGTAGAATTAATTCAGAGTCAAATAACTCAGTTTGCACTCCTCACTTAAAACCTACCTAATGATACTTCAACATAGAGACACTCTAGACCTGAGTATTCCCACTCACTCGCCCTCAATCACACCACAGTGATATCCAATTACAGTTACAGAATAAAGATGAAGAAGCACTTCATACACACCTTGATCTTGCTTTAAAGCTTTGATCAAGGAACACACACACTCTTGCTTAAAAGCTTTGAGTGAGACACAACTTAGAATCTACCTAACCAATGTAACAGACAGTTGTTTGGTAAACAAGTATTTCTAAGACTTAATTCACACGTGAAGAACAAACTTTCTTCACTCACAATTACTCACGTGAAGAACAACCTTCTTCACTCACAAGGACTCTTACTTTGCACTTTCTAATCTTTTATCAAGAGCTTCTCTTCTAGGATTGCTCCTTCTGATATTTATAGCAGCAGTCAGTCCTTTGGGCCTTGGTGCACACAGTTAGGTTTTATCATAACAAACCCTACTCTTCAATTATCTGCATGCTTGCCATTTAATTCAGGAGCATTTGTTTCGCTTTAGGGCTTCTCAAATGTCTCTTGTCTTTCAGCTTGAGCTCCTGATTTATTTCCTGATTTCTAGATACCAGAAAAACTAACCTGCCCGCTGGATGTCATACGGTCAGTGTCATGACATTCTGTATGACATTCAGCTTAACTTATAGGTAACTTACCCTGCACACACATCATTATGTATGTCTTAACATTCAGTATGACATACATGCAAACTCTAATGTTTTGCCACAAAATGCAACCAATCAAGAGCACTTACAAACTCCCCCTTTGGCAAATTTTTGGCTAAAACACCCTGTTAACATATCAGAGTTTACACACAGCATAAGACTTATCATGTGCCCTATCATGCAGGAAAGTTACTAGCTCAACACACTCTAAGAGTCGTCACAGTTAGCTCTCACTATTATAACTCACCATGTTTACCATCTGTTAGTTACCACTACAGATGTCACACTTTGCTAAGTAACATACTGGGTTACTCCCCCTCAACTGATGCACCGTACCAGTTGACCACTTAACCTGCACACTCTGCAGTCACACATATTCATCCAGTCTTCTCTGGATGTTATGACATTCAGGATGACATCCTAAAGCACACACAGTTTGTCTACTCCCCCTAAAGAGATGCACAACACACTCTGCTACTATCCTGCAAACACACACAACTCCTAAACACCTTCTAGGATCACACATGGTAAGCAACAAACATTCCTATACACCATAAGAATTCTCACACACATATTGCATCAGCAAATTACTAACAGCACTAGGCAGCTGTTATCACACAGGTCCTCAGCAGCACTTGTGGTCACACCTGCAAGCATGATTATACCATGTGCACACATTAGCACATTTGCTAGCCCACCTGTTCTACACACCACCTGTTCTTCCACCTGTTGTTATTATTACTCTATCTTTCTCTCCCCCTTTTTAGCTACAAATTAAGATCCAACTAAGGACTTAGCACATATCAAAAATCGTAACATTACAATTGTTAGGGGGAAATTATACAAACTGCTCATAGAGAGAATCATAAAGACAATATAATTCTTGCTGTCATGAAACTTAGACAAAAAAAAACTTCAAACCAGCAGCTCACACAAATAGCTCAGCAACCAGCAGCTTGAGCACCACAGCACTTCATCAGCACATGTCATTCTTCCTCCTCAGAGGCAGAACTGGAACTAACCTTCTCAGATTCTTCCTGACTAGTCTCCTCAGCATTAGGGGAGCCATCTTCATCCCTGTCCTCTCCTTGACCAAGGTGTTTCTCTGAGTTGGCAGCATCTTTTTCTGAATCAGTTGCCTGGCTATCCTTCTCTTCCGACCCATCATTTTGCTTATCCTCATCATTGAACTCAGCATCTTCAGTTTGCTCAAGGGTTCTGATCAATGCTTCAAGAGTTTTCTTTCTAGCATCCAGCTCCTGGCAAGTTTCCTTTAGCATGGAAATCACTTCAGCTTTCCTTGATTTAGACTTGGATGTCTCAGCTGATGTTACAACAATGTCAGAAACATGAGTTCCTTGAAACAGCTTGGAATGGAATGATAAGGAGCTTTCTCTTTTTCTTGCAGCATCACTTTTCTTGAGAATGTTTGGATACTGTTTCAAAATGATGCCACAGATGAGTGAAGGGAATGCAATGGGACCTTTGATGCTATAGCTGCCTGCAAGCTTCATAGTCTGATCAAATATATATGTCCCAAAGTCAAATTTGGCCTTGGTCCCAATAACATAGATGATCTTTCCAAGAACAGTTGCCACAGTAGACTTATGGTTTGTGGGAACCCAATTTGCAGCACCAATCTTGTGCAACATAGCATACTTGACACTCAATTTGCTGGCAACTAGGTTTCCTTTTGATGGCTAGCTTTTTACCTGGTTGCATGTTATCACTTGACACATTTTGTTTTCATAGACAGTTACATCAGGATGCGCTCTATCTGACCTACCCAGACACTTGTTGATTGTTGTTGAAGAGAAAGTAACACACTTCCCTCTTACATACACCTTTCCAAACTCTTTAGATTTACTGTCAACATATTCCTCTGAAAGATTAACGATGAATGCTTTGACATGTAACTCATAGCATTGTGAGAATTGACTAACTGTTTTCATCAATCCTGCATCATGAATGAGATTCACGATTTCTTTACTCAATAACATTTTTTCCTAGTTCCCTTTCCAATGCCAGCCTCTTCTGAACAACATACTTCCATCTATTTCCACATGAGGGATAGTGAAATGAAATGTTGTCAATTAGAACCTCAGGGACACTAGCAAGCTTGCTAGTGGTTGGTTTCTTCTTTTTGATGGAATTTCAGATACATCATCATCATCATCATCTGAAGTAGAATCAGTTTCAGTACTGGATTGGGCCTTCCTCTTCTTTGGAACCACCTTGCTCCATGCTTTAGCAAACCCAACAGGGGTATTCTTGGCTACAGTCTTCTTTTTGGGGTTGTGTTGCATAGCTTGCTTCTTCCCTTTCCTTGTTATGAGCCTTTTGGCTATACTAGGATTGCTCTTGATTATCAAAACATTATCAGAGTACTCCTTACGATCTATAATGTCAGCCACATCATCATTCTGGTCACCTTTCATGTGAACATCCATATTCTCAGAACCTTGACCCTTGCTATTCCCTCTTGTGAAGTGGCTTCCAATGTTTCAACATAGTGCGTGACATTGTCTTGATTATCCAAATTATGCGCAGAACTCTCAGAGTTAGGTGGAATGGCTATCCTTGGAACCTCATTTGGCTCAATCAGAACCTTCGTTACCAAGTTAGCAATGACGGAGTGGATTTTCCTAGCCTCTTCCTCATTGATTTCCTCATCATGAGTTGAGGAGTGAGAAGCCTGACATGGTACAAGTTCTTTAGATCTTCTTGCATGTGAGGTTCGTGGTTTCTTCACCATCAATCCTTCTGGGGTTAGCATTCTCAGAGGAGCTACCTCAAGAGCCTCTTTAGGGTTAGTAGCGGAATCTGTGTCAGAGCTGGTTGGCATCTTCTTGGAAGGAATATCTGTTGGATGTTGAGACATTTTTGGTGACTTTGATCGTGAGAGAGAGGATTCTCTGTGCTTGTTGAAGGATGAATGGAGGATGAACAATTTGTGAGGGTACCAAGGATAGAAGGGTGTATCGTATATGTAGTAGAGAGGTTCGATTTCCCAATAGGGGGGAACTTACCTTTTTGATTAAACAGTAAATGATCGAATTTCAAAAACTAATTCCCTATTACTTTAAATTGCTATAATCCATCATTAATAGAGGACCTCAACTTCCTTAGAGATTTTTCAAATTGAGTATCATTGAGGCCTCTTGTACCCTTGTGATCACTGTATGCTCTTGAGTCTTTTAGTTCCTCACATTCTTTCCCAAGGTGATGCCAGTTAGAATTTTTCACAGTTTTCTCTAGCTGACTAGGATAGCAGTTCATGTTACTGAGATTGTCACAAAACGATGTTATGACATTCTGAGTGACATTGCTCTTTATATGCTGAGTAGCTTCCATGGACTCCATTAGGTTCCAATATAACCTATCTAGATTTCCCTGATGACCATTCTTTGGGTATTCCTTATTGGGTTTCCTGTCCACACGATATTTACCACAGCCTGTCCTACTATTTGAAGTAGACATTGAAGTTCCTCTTGCTACTGTTTTGGACATGGTCCTTTCTATTTTTATAATTTGTGTTCCTTTATCCAGCCATACTTGATCTTTTTCTTCCTTTTTGACCAGGACATTGAGGTTACTCCTAGGCTCTCATAGATAGCAGTTGTTCTTGGCTCTAGATCCTCTCATAACTTCCTTACCTTCTTCATTGATGACATCACATTCATCTTTAGTGAATTTTATATTGAGGCCTTGGTCACAAAGCTGACTGATACTGATGAGATTAACAGTCAGTCCATTAACTAGTATAACATTATCCAGTCTTGGAACACCAAGGCCATCTAGTTTCCCCGCACCTTTGATTTCTCCTCTAGCTCCATCACCAAATGTTAAATGACTTGAGGAATGGGGTTTTAGGTTTAAAAAACTATTCTCTGTTCCATTCATGTGTCTAGAGCAACCACTATCAAAATACCAATCCCTTTTGGTAGGCATCCTTAGAGAAGTGTGAGCTACTAGAGCCACATTCTTAGTAACCCAATGTCTCTTCTTGTTAGGAACTTCCTTCTTGGGTTTGGCATGATGCTTTTTCTTGACATGAGCACTCTGTTTAGATTTCCCTTGATGAGGATGTCTAGGAAATCCATGCAGCCAGAAACACACAGCTTTAATATGTCCAAGTTTTCCACAGTGGTAACATCTATAACCTTGGAATGATCTTTTGACTTGGTTCCAGTTTCTGTGTGGTGGATGTTGTGACATTGGTCGCGACATCCTTTTTAACTTCTGAATCTCAGGTTGTAATCTCTTGAGTTTCACAACAGGATTTTGTCTATCAAATTCCAATCCAGACTTATTTCCTGAATTCTGACCTCTCTGCAGAACCTCTTCTAGGGTGTCAGTTCTAGGATTAAGCATTCTTATGGATTTTGAAATTTGATCAAGATTAGATTTCAACAAGGTAGCTTCACTTTTGAGAGATTATATGGTTGCAAGATGTTCCAGCTTCTCAGCTTCTAACTCTCTTATGAGTTTCTTCTGTTGCTCTCCTTGCTAATATAATTCTCCACTTCTGTTGCACAACTTCTTAAATGAATCAGCAAGTTCATCATAAGTCAGCTCACCTTCACTTGAGTCACCATCAGATACACATACACTGTTTAGAGCAGTGACATGTTTTGCAGACTCATCTTCTGATCCACTCTCAGAATCTCCATCAGACCAAGTGACAGTTAGGCCTTTTTCCTTGTTTTTGAGATAGGTGGGACATTCCTTTCTTATGTGTCCATATCCCTTACACTCATGGCATTGTACTCCTTTGCTTTGATTGGAATTTTCCTCAAACTTAACCCTTTTGCTGCTTTCAGATGGGCTGTTCTTGGTGTTTGGTTTGGACTTATGATCAATCCTTTTGATCAGTTTGTTGAAGTGTCTTCCAAGCAATGCTATTGCTTCTGACAGACTTTCCTTGTTTTCACCATCTTCACAATCTGAATCACTTGCAGTTTCTGAAACAAGAGCTATGCTTTTGTTCTTTTTCTCTACAGCCTGATCATCCATGCCCATCTCAAATGTTTGGAGATAACCAATGAGTTCATCTACTTTCATGTTGCATATGTCTTGAGCTTCTTCAATGGCTATTACTTTCATGGAAAACCTTTTAGGTAAGGACCTGAGAACTTCCTTACAAGCTTCTCTTCAACCATCTTTTCTCCCAAGGCTCCTGAGGTGTTTGCAAGTTCAAGAACATTTATGTAAAAGTCATGAATGGTCTCATCTTCCTTCATTCTCAGACCTTCAAATTTGGTGGTGAGCATTTGAAGTCTTGACATTTTGACCTTGGAAGTTCCCTCATGAGTAGTTTTGAGAGTGTCCCAAACATCCTTTGCCAGTTCACAGTGGTGTACCAGTCTGAAGATGTTTTTGTCTATACCATTGAATAGTGCATTCAATGCTTTACAGTTCCCAAGGGCTAGGGACTCTTGCTCTTTGTTCCATTCCTCTTCAGGAATTAACACAGATACACCATCCTTGTCAATCTTCACAGGATGTTCCCTGCCAGAGTTTGCAGCTCTCCAAGCCTTGTTGTCTAAGGATTTTAGGAATGCAATCATCATAGGCTTCCAATAATCATAATTAGAACCATCCAGAATTGGAGGTCTATTAGTGAATCCTATATCTTTATCCATAGTACCAGAATTTATTTCCCTAGATCTCACTCAGAATAAACAAGCAGGGTGCCAGCTCTGATGCCAATTGAAATTCTGGCAAGCACACGATGGATGTTATTACCAAAGTTATAACATCCACTATGACATTGACTACTATACTAACTAATTAAACTGTAAGTAAAAGCAGTAAATAACACAGCAATTGTTCACCCAGTTCAGTGTCAACAACACCTACATCTGGGGGCTACCAAGCCAGGGAGGAAATTCACTATCAGTAGATTTAATTCAGAGTCAAACAACTCAGTTTGCACTCCTCACTCAAAACCTACCCAATGACACTTCAACCTAGAGACACTCTAGACCTGAGTATCCCCACTCACTCCCTCTCAATCACACCACAGTGATATCCAATTACAGTTATGGAGTAAAGATGAAGAAGCATTTCATACACACCTTGATCTTACTTCAAAGCTTTGATCAAGGAACACACACACTCTTGCTTAAAAGCTTTGAGTGAGACACACCTTAGAATCTACCTAACCAATGCAGCAGACAGTTTCTTGGTAACCAAGTATTTCTAAGACTTAATTCACACGTGAAGAACACACTTTCTTCACTCACAATTACTCACGTGAAGAAAAACCTTCTTCACTCACAAGGACTCTTAATTTTCACTTTCTAATCTTCTGTCAAGAGCTTCTCTTCTAGGATTGCTCCTTCTGATATTTATAGTAGCATTCAGTCCTTTGGGCCTTGGTGCACACAGTTAGGTTTAATCATAACAAACCCTACCCTTCAATTTTCTGCACGCTTGTGTCGCTTCCGCGAAAATAAGGTGCCGGCAAAAACAGAAGAAAAAATCCCAATTAATAAAAAATATTAAAAATGCATGAAATGCAAATATTTTGATTTTATAATTTTCTAGACATTAACATGAAATAGGAGAAAAAAATCCCCATGCAAAAATCATTAATTTTCTATTTAATATGATTTTTCAAAGTTTAAAGAAAAATGGAGAAAAAGAAAATAAAATGTGAAATGTTTGGTGCAGATAGCAATGCCATACAGTTCAAATTCCAGATGGGCTAAGACTTGGGGTGTGATTAGCAATTGAGCCCAATACCCCAATTAATGAAACGCTGTGTTTTGATCGTCCTCAGACTTCCCTCTTCACACGCCAAATTAAATCCCAGCCTTTGGATATGATCCCCAGTCAATGGGTCTTTCTCCATCCAACGGCCTGCACATCATCTTCTTCCTTCAGCCAGGGTTTTAATGAAGAAGCCATGGAAACAGAGCTTCAAAGCTCAAGCTTCTCCTAACTCGTGCTCCCTCCAAACTCAACCAAAATCCATGGTTCAAAACTCTAATCTGTTCTAAATTCAACCCTGATCACAACCATAGCATCAGAATTCAAAGAATCATCCTCAATCTCTAAACCCGATGGTGAATCCAAATTATGCTCAAATCTCAACTCTAACCATTCTTGAAATTAAAGTGATCAATCTCTTCCTCATGCTACACTGGTTGATTCTTGCTATCATACCACGATTATCTCTTAAGATTCAGCAAGTTATGGTGGTAAACAGAAATGGTGTCACTATCTTGAACTTCACCAAATGCTCTTAAACTTTCCAGAATCCATCTCCTACTTGTCTCTAACCATTCTAACCTAACAATTCTAACTAATTATGCTTAAATTAAGGTGTAGAAGAAAAGTTGCAAACCTGTCAAATCTTGAATATCAGATAGGTCAAATCTTCAGTTCAACCTCTCAAACTCTTCAGAATCACTCCTTGATTGATGTTAAAGCTTCTGTTTGCAAAAGATTTGATCAAGAAAGCCTGAATCTCCAAACTCGATTGTGACTTGCAGCTCCCAAAATCCAAATGCTATCTCTTCAATCTCACACGATCTTGCCCTCAATTTGGTATGCACACATTCAGTATGATCAATGGAAGGTGTTAGGATTGAAAGAATCAATGGAAATGGTGTGGAAAGTAGAAATTGAGTTCAACTTGCAATGGAAGAAATTGAAATGACTATCTCACTCTCCTCTCTAATCTCTCACCAACCTTGCATCTGAGCAAGTTCTAATCCATATATAGGATGATTCTAAACCATCCAGAACTTTCTGGAATCATCCAATGAGAATTTGAGATTCTCATGCCATGAGTTTTTGATTTCAATCTATCTCATGTACCATCTCATGCTATACCTCTTGCAGCACTTGTATCTCCTTTGAAAATCTCCTTAGATGAGATGCATGATGTGTTAGGATACTTTACTAGCTTGTGTATTGAGTTTCCTTGTGTTTTGCATTTGTACCTTAATATGCAAGTAACCATTTTCCAAAGCAACTCCATGATCTAAACCTCAAATAAAAAATGTGGCTGAACCATTGTTTTTAAAATGCTTTCTAGAGTCAAAATGACCTATTACATGCCATGGTTTGGATGTGTAGCTTGGAAATTTCAATTTCCAACTTTGACTTATTTAACTTATGCCTCCATTTTAGGTCATTTTTATCACTTTGAGCTACAAGCCTTTTCAACATCTCATGACCTCCTTAATAGCCTTAAAACATCATTTTAAGCAAGTTTGATGTTGAAGATTTTTCCATTTGAAGCTTGGAAATAGGAGTTATGGCCTTATACTTGAAATGACCTATAATCTCCAAATGACCAAAATGCCCTTGACTTGTCAAAGCCATAAGCTGAGTTATACAACTCCTATCAAGGACTTCTAGTACTCTCTAGAAAGCTAAGAATATAAGGAACAACATTCATGTTGACCAAAAGTTCATAGGAATCATCCTTCTTAGGCAAACGTTGGATGCAAGTTGGGTGACTTTCAAGGCCCCAGATTCACATACCTCAGATGACCTGTAACTTGTCAAAGTCATAACTTGAGCTCTACAAATCCTATCAAGGACTTATAATACTCAAATTAAAGCTAAGAACAAGCCCTACAACATTCATGTTGGGGGTAAGATGAGAAGACAATCACATCTTGAGCTAAACTGCCTTGAAGATAGGGGTCAAACTAGGGGATTTTACACTGTCAAGCCTTAGAAACCCTAGCTTGAAACTTCTCAAACTCTTCAATCATGATGAGTTGACCTTGGAATCATCCTTATAGCATCTCAATGCATCCATACATGATCACATGGCTCTTGGATTAGGTCTCAACCTTCTCCAAATCATCAGTTGACCTAGGGTTGACCCAGTCAAACCCTAATTACACCACTCATGGCTGAGTCTTCTTAATCTTGCACAATGACCTCTCTAGGCTTCATGATGGCTTTCAAGACATCTCATAAGCTCTCTCAAGGCTTCAAGTCCACATTCCTGGCTTCAGAATCATCTGAGGAGCTCCCACAACTCTCAAGTTAGGAGGCACACAACCTTGGTTTCAACCACTCTCTCTGAGGATCTCTTAACTTCTCTGACAAAGATATCAACCCTTGAACACTTGAATAACCCTCTTGGATAGCTTCAAAGTCTTATGGTGCTCTGGATTGGTAATCATACCTCTTGATCTACTGCATACATGTCAATGAAATGCAAGTGATAATGCTAATGTGAATGAGATGAACCACAAGCTAGGTAAAGAAATGTTGGTCAAATTTTGGGGTGCAACAGCTGCCCCTATTCAAGCGGCTTGGACCTGTCTGGGTGAGGAGCGAACGACTCTCATCCTATCAAGGTATGAGACGGTTGAATACCGACAAACTCGGAAATTTTCCAACTGCACAAGTACACGGTACTCTGATGGGAACACATCTTCGAACACTGAAATATTAGCTGCACGACAACTAGCTGGAGAATTGGTCACACGGTAACCGGTAATACATGGTCGATCATGCCATCAGGCATCAAGATTCCTCGGGACTCATCAGGTCAACAATCAAGTTAAATCATGCCATCGAGCGTTCACAGAAATCTTTCGGGCATCAGCCGGACTTCATCAGTAAGTCGGGAGTAGAATTCTAGGTCAATCATGAACCAATTGGGGATATCCAAACTTCTGCCATCAGGCACTCTGCATCAGCTGAGAGAACTGCTTTGTTAACACGGTCGGACTTCAATCATCAAGTCTTCCAAGGGAAGTTTCAACTTCGCTGTTCAGAAACCTGCTGGGGATGACACATCTCCGCTGGGGATTCTGGAGAACTATCAAGTAACTCTACTTCGGGGATCCAGGAATCATTCTGGATGAATCAACTCTGCTGAGGACTTCAAGAATCATCTTGGACACATAACTCTGTCGGGGACTTCAAGAATCATCCTGAACCGATAACTCTGGTGGAGATTTCAGGAATCATCCTGAGCAGACACTCTGATGGGGACTCTAAGCATCAACTTGAGCAACCAACTCTGGCGACTGCACGGGAATTTTAAGAATCATCTTAAGCAAACGACCTTGCTGGGGAATTCAAGAATCATCTTGAGCAAGCGACTTCGTCGGGGAGAATTCAAGAATCATCTTGAGCAATCAATTCTGTGGCGGAATACCTGCAAAACAAGAACGGTAACAACCTAGATCATGCTTACTATGCATATGCTTCGGCAATGGCGCAAGGCTCCACACGGTGGAAATGCTATGCGTTTATGATAAATGCTATGCAGTCATGCAAAATGATGCGATCCCGCCAGCAAAATAAATGATGAAGGGAGAATCCTCCTGTCAAGGAGAAAGAACCACTCTAGTAGGGGGAAGGAATCATCCTGCTAAGGGGAAAGAGGTCCCGCCAATCTCAATCGGACTCCGCAGGGGAAACAATCTTCAGTTGACTGCTACGGGGGACGAAGCCCTACGAGAACCTGGACCTGCTGAGGGAAAGCGATGTCAATCGCGGAAATAAACTGCACGGCTTCACGGCTACTTCCCTAGAGATAACGACTCCGGCGGGGAAATGCGGCATCAGCTATTCAACACTCCACTGGGGAAAAACCAATCATGGCCCGAACTGCTTTCCAAGGACTCGGCTCTCTTGGGGAACTGCAAACTCGGCTGAGGAAGAAGAAATCATTCTTCTTGCTGGGGAGAGTACGACTCTGTGGGGAACCTCAATTCCACTGGGGACTTTAGTCTGGAACTACCAATTGCTGCACACTTCAGTATGACTCAGCTGGGGAGACGACGTTCCTTCAGGATGCATCTGATTGGGGAGAGAATCTTCTCTTCCTGGGGAGACATATCAATGCTCACGATCTCGTGTTCAGACTCTGTGGGGAGAGGTTGCTGAACTTTGCTGGAGAAGGAGGAATCATCCTGCTTGGGGACACGTACGGCGTACTGTCTGATACATGCTACACCTATAACAACACAAACAAACAGACAAGATACCCTTCTCAAAGGGACCTATCAAGGTTATTATCTCGTGACAATGTTCAAGTAATTCATTGTTTCAACAATCAGTGACCTAGGCCAGTAAGTTTATGTATGCGCATTTTATCGGCGTTCTTTTTCGCAAACAAAACAGATAAATGCTAAACAGGCAAGCAGAATTGCTGAATAGTATACATTTTATTGATAACGAGCCCCTGAATGGGTAAAAACGTTTTACAACAGATGCAAGCTCCTGGAATGAGGAAGCCGCGCAAAAATAAAACATAAATATACATCAGTATATACAAATGTCGGCAACGAGGCGTAGACGAACACCATGAGTTGATCCCTCTATGACCCACTCGACTTCGATACTTCTCCGACGCTTCAGCTTCAGAAGAGATTGATTCAGATAAACGGCCCTCAGGTCTTCCAAACCACTAAACAAATAAAGTCCACACGCGGAACGCAGTCATTTGCTTTTTCAAATCCCTAACTTTTGCGTGAACCGCCCTTTGCGGGTTTTCAGTTCACCAGGATACCCTTTTTTGCCAAAGTCGCCCATCCGGGTTTTCGACTTCGCGGGTGTACATTTTTTCAATTTATATCCCTAATTTTTGCCTGAACCTTTTTCCTTTTTTATGGTTCGCCGGGATGCCCCATTTTTGCCTGGACTCTCTTTTTACTGTCCAGCGGGTCGCTTTCAAGCAAAGTATTTTTTAACTGCGTCCGCGTTCACCGGGGATGCACAATCTTCACCATCCATCGTGGATAACAACAAAGCTCCTCCCGAGAAGACCTTGCTGACGACGTACGGACCTTCGTAATTGGGAGTCCACTTGCCCCGGTGATCGGAGTGTGGAGGAAGAATCTTCTTCAGGACGAGATCACCCGTCTGAAAGCTTCTAGGACGCACCTTCTTATCATAAGCTTTCTTCATTCGGCTTTGGTATAAACGACCATGCGCAATCGATGCTAACCTCTTCTCGTCCATCAGGCTGAGTTGGTTCAGTCGGTTCATAATCCATTCTGCCTCGTCGAGTTTCACATCAACCAAAACTCGCAAAGAAGGGATCTCCACTTCTAACGGTAGGACAACCTCCATACCGTACACCAAGGAGAAAGGAGTTGCCCCGGTTGACGTACGCACTGTCGTACGATAACCGTGTAATGCAAATGGCAGCATCTCGTGCCAATCTTTGTAGGTCACAACCATCTTCTGAACAATCTTCTTGATGTTCTTATTGGCCGCTTCAACGACGCCATTCATCTTTGGTCGGTAAGGAGATGAGTTGTGGTGTGCAATCTTGAAACTCTGGCATAGCTCCTTCATCATCTTGTTATTCAGATTCGAACCATTATTAGTAATGATCCGCTCGGGAATTCCGTAACGACAGATGATATCCCTCTTTGTGAATTTAGCCACCACCTGCTTGGTCACATTGGCATATGAGGCTGCTTCCACCCACTTAGTGAAGTAGTCGATAGCTACCAGAATGAAGCGATGACCGTTAGATGCAGTGGGCTCGATCTTGCCTATCATGTCGATGCCCCACATGGAGAACGGCCACGGGGAGGACATGACATTTTACGGGCACGACGGCACATGAACTTTATCAGCATAAATCTGGCATTTATGACATCTCTTTGCGAATTTAAAGCAATTTGATTCCATCGTCAGCCAGTAGTATCCTGTTCTCAGGATCTTTCTCGTCATAGCATGCCCGCCGGCGTGCGTACCAAATGTGCCTTCATGGACTTCTTCCATGAGCATACTCGCCTCTTTCTCATCTACACATCTGAGTAGCACGAGATCGTGGTTTCTTTTATACAAAACTCCATCAGGATTGAGATGAAAATTTTCAGCATGACGCTCTCGTAGAGTCTTCTTATCCTGGGTTGACGCTCTCGCAGGATACTCCTTAGTCATAAGGAAAGTCTGGATGTCATGGAACCATGGCTTGCCGTTGGTGGCTTCCTCGATCACAAAGACGAATGCAGGTCTATCAAGACGAGAAAGGACAATTCTTGGAGCCTCATTCCAAAAATTGACTTTATACATCGAAGCCGACGTGGCTAAGGCATCAGCCATCTGATTTTCTGCTCTGGGCACATGACGGAGTTCCACTCGGTCAAAGAACGGAAGCAGCCTTCTGGCATAGTTCATGTACGGCACCAAATTCGATTGACGAGTCTCCCACTCCCCTTTAATTTGGTTGATCACAAGCGCCGAGTCACCATATACGTCTAGGTTCTTGATTCTCAAATCAATTTCCTCTTCTAGACCCATGATGCATGCTTCGTACTCCGCTTCATAATTGGTGACCGGAAACGTCAGTCTCGCAGTGAACATGATATGGGATCCGTGGGGAGTCGTGATGACCGCCTTATGCCACTTCCGTAAGAGTTAACCTCCCCGTCGAATATCAACTTCCACTGGGATTTCCTATCTGGCCCCTCTCCGGGCAACGGTTCGTCGCAATCCTTCGCTTTGAGAAACATGATATCCTCGTAAGGGAATTCAAATTTCATCGACTGATAATCCTCGATCGACTGTTCGGCAAGGTAATCAGACAATACGCTTCCCATGATGGCCTTCTGGGAAACGTACTGAATATCATATTCCGTCAACACCATTTTCCATCTGGCAATCCTGCCCGAAAGCGCTTTCTTCTCGAAGACGTACTTGATCGGATCCATCTTCGAAATTAGCATGGTGGTGTGATTGAGCATGTATTGTCTTAAACGTTTGGCAGCCCAAGCTAATGCACAACACGTCTTCTCCAGCATCGAGTAGCGAGATTCACAGTCAGTGAAATTTTTACTCAAGTAGTAAATGGCATGCTCCTTTCTGCCCGTCTCGTCGTGCTGACCGAGAACGCACCCCATACTATTCTCAAGAACTGTCAAGTACATGATTAGTGGACGTCCAGCCACTGGGGGTATCAAGATTGGAGGTTCCTGAAGATACTGCTTTATCTTGTTGAATGCCTTCTGGCAATCCTTGTTCCAGGTAATCGCCTGATCTTTCTTTAAAAGTTTGAACATCGGTTCGCACGTGGCCGTGAGCTGAGAAATAAACCTTGCAACGTAGTTTACTCTGCCCAGGAAACCACGAACTTCTTTTTCTGTTTTTGGCACTGGCATTTCTTGTATGGCTTTTATCTTCGCAGGATCAACCTCGATGCCTCTTTTGCTCACGATAAACCCCAGTAACTTTCCGGACCGTACTCCGAAAGTACACTTGTTAGGATTCAGCCTCAACCTGAACTTCCTAAGCCTCTCAAAAAGCTTCAGCAAATTAATCAGATGTCCCTCCTCCGTTTGGGACTTCGAAATCATGTCATCAACATAGACTTCAATCTCATGATGAATCATGTCATGAAACAAAGTTACCATTGCACGTTGGTAAGTGGCCCCTGCGTTCTTCAGACCGAAAGGCATTACCTTGTAGCAAAATGTTCCCCACGGGGTGATAAACGTCATTTTCTCCATGTCCTCTGGCGCCATCATGATCTGATTGTAACCGGAGAAGCCATCCATGAACGAAAACACGGAGAACTGGGCTGTATTGTCGACCAACACATCAATATGAGGCAACGGGAAATCATCTTTAGGGCTCGCCCTATTCAAATCCCGATAATCGACGCACATGCGTACCTTACCATCCTTCTTCGGTACAGGCACTATGTTGGCGACCCACGGAGGGTAATTAGTGACCTCTAAGAAGCCAGCATCAAGATACTTTTGCACCTCTTCTTTGATCTTAACGGCCATATCTGGTCTCGTCCTCCTAAGCTTCTGCTTAACGAGAGGACAATCTTCTCGCAACGGCAAGTGGTGGACCACGATGTCAGTGTCAAGTCCGGGCATATCTTCGTATGACCAAGCAAAGACGTCGCTATACTCTCTCAGCATCTCGACTAATCTCTGCTTGACATCACTCTGCAGTGCAGCCCCTATCCTGACATTTTTGACGAGTTCTTCAGAACCCAGATTCACGATCTCAATCTCCTCTTCATGAGGCAGAATAACTTTCTCGTCTTGTTTCAACAGGCGGGCCAACTCTTCAGGAAGGTCTTCGTCTTCCTCAATCTCTTCTTCGGCTTGATAGATCGGGCAATCGAAGTCGAAGTCAGCCGTAGAAGGTCCAAAGTCGATGTCATCTGTCATGTGGATCCTGCAATAACAAGGGTTAAGTTTAAAACAAGGATGTGCAGGTTAGCACAAACCCCATTGCCATTTTATTGTTTTTCAAAGCAAATATAAAACAGGAATAACAGAGATCACAATATTTGAATACGAAGAAAAACGCCTTTGATTTATTAACAAAATGCATGTACATAATCCAACAAGGCCCTGACAATAAAACCACTATGCCCCGGGTAAGACATAGGGTTGTACAATGATTGGAAAAAGTAAATCATTACTCTTCGCTTGTCATCTGGATGATATCCTTGACGGACCAATTGTTGAGGCCCTCGCCTGGCTTGCTTGGCTGGATCCAAGAGTCGAGGTCACAGTCGCTATCTCCGCTGTCTTCAGACACCGCGTTGATGCTTTCGAAAATCATTTTGCCACTGGTAAACTGGATCAGCCCTTTACCTCGAGACGCACTACTAGAAGAAGAAGAAGCTTCAGCTCCAGGAGAATATCCCAACCCAAACTTGTCTTGCTTGTTAGGTATCTCTAGAATTCGCCCCCAGCCTGGGGTAGATCCGGCTTGGACAATGGCCCGAGCTTCCTTGAACGAGGAGAGGGTCATCTCTGGCTTTTCCGTGACTACAGGAGCTATGTCCTTCACTTTGACAGCTTCGAACGCTTGGCATAGAGTCTCATGGATTTCGCCATCCATCTCCACATACTTGAAGGATGACAAATGGCTCACCATTATGTCTTCCTCGCCACAAACGGTCATGATGCTACCTCCGACAGCATACTTGAGTTTCTGGTGCAACGTAGAGGTCACGGCACCAGCAGCATGGATCCACGGTCGGCCCAGGAGACAACTGTAGGCAGGCATGATGTCCATAATATAAAAGACCGCGTCGAACGTTTCCGGCCCGACTTGGATTGGCAGGGTCACCTCCTCGAAAACATGTCGTTTAGTTCCGTCGAACGCCTTCACAACCAGATCACTGGGTGTGCAAATCACTCCATGAGTATCCAACTTCATTAATGCCTTCTTCGGAAGAACATTAAGCGACGACCCAGTGTTCACCAGCACGTGCGACATAATCGTGCCCCTACACTCTATCGAGATGTGCAGGGTGCTATTGTGATTCCTCCCTTTCGGCGTCAGCTCTAGGTTAGTGAAACCTAGCCCATTTCCAGCATTTACGTGGGCTACGACCTCTTCTAACTGATTCACCGATATTTCCTACGGTACATATGCGGTGTTCAACACCTTCAGCAGCGCGTTGCGGTGTGCTTCAGAACACAGCAACAAGTTCAGAATGGAAATCTTTGAGGGCGTTTGATGGAGATGATCCACATTCTTGTAGTCACTCTTTTTAATCAACCACATAAACTCCTCGACATATTTAACAAGTAAGTCTTTTTCGCCCCACGCGGGTCCTCTTCGACGAACTTACTTTTACCCTTATCAGCCGCATCAGCTTCGACCGCTTTATCCGCCACGACCTCTGGCGGTGCAAACACTCTTCCACTGCGAGTAATACCACTGATTCTCGCAAGGTTCTCCACAGTCGACCCGAACGGTTCTAGCTCCAACTTCTGTCCGTTGCAGTAGACTTCAGCTCCATAATGCCACGGGACGGCGTTAGTGCTCTCGAAGGGTATCGGCCCAGCTCTGGTGATGGTAATTGTGGGCGGCCTGGGCGCAGAGATAGTTATCGTCTGGCGAGGGATGGTGATGGTGGCGACCTCATCAGCTTGCTTCAGCACTACCTCCCCTGATCCACATTCGGCCCTCCGGCTAAACTGTAAAATCCCTTCAGTCATCAGAATTTGGATTCCTTCTACCAACTGTTCACATCCATCAGAATGTGTGGCACAGTCCATGCATAGCTCTCCGCAACCTGGAAAGAACCCTCTTTTCAGCAACTTAGCCTTAACGAAGCTAAGCGGCGTATTCAGATCTCTGACGTCAGTCAACAAATCCGCACTCTCGTCTTCGATAATGGCGTTCACTCCACCTCCCCTATGATTTGGCATAGGACTCTTCGTGACATTTGGCACATTATCGGAGAAGTTGATGATCTTGGCATCCACCATGTCCTGCACCTTGTGCTTGAAGGCTTTGCAGTTCTCTATTGTGTGGCCTGGTGCCCCCGAGTGAAACTCACAGGTGGCATTAGCGTCGTAACCTGGCGGAGGTGCCCCTGTCAAGGGAGCCAACGTCCTCTTCTGGATCAACTGTAGCTGAAGCAAAGTCTGCAAGAGTTGCGCGTACGACATGGGCGGTGTCTCGAGGTGACGATTCGCCAAAGGTGCCCGATTCTGATACTTTCTGTACCCCTGTTGATTCGGTTGTTGTTGTTGCTGCTGTTGAACTGCCGGGATAGTTATACTGGCCACCTGCTGGTGAGGACCTTTATCCTTCCTTCGAGCGTTGGTCACATCGCTCGCTTCTCCTTCTCGTCTTTTGCCACTATAAGGTTTCTTTCCGCCTCCAGCTGAGGATGAATCGCCTTGAATTTTCCCGATCTTGATCCCATTTTCGACGTGCTCACCCGTGATAATGAGATCTGAGAAGGTTCCGGACATACCGCTGACCAACTTCTCATAGTAAACCCCCGGGAGGGTGGCAACGAACATCTGCACAAGCTCACGTTCAACCATCGGCGGCTGAACCCTGGCTGCCAGCTCACGCCACCGCTGGGCGTATTCCTTAAATCCTTCATTATTCCTCTGCGACAGATTCTGCAGCTGGACTCGGTTCGGGGCCAAGTCGCTATTGTATTGGTAGTGGTGCACAAATGCTTCAACAAGGTCCTTCCATGTGCGCATACTAGTAGGCTCCAGACTCATGTACCACTCAAGGGATGGCCCGGAAAGGCTGTCTTGAAAGAAGTGCATCAGCAACTTCTCGTCCTCAGAATGAGCAGACAATTTTCTGTAGTACGATCTCAGGTGGACGCGAGGGCAAGTGGTGCCCTTATATTTTTCAAAGTCAGGCACCTTGAACTTAGGAGGCACCTTGAAATCAGCAATTAGTCCCAACTTGGACATATCAACGCCCAAAGTATTCTGATTCTCGATATCTCTCATCTTATCTTCAAGTGCCTTGAACCTAAGCCGTGCTTCAGCATTCAGCACCTCTCTGAGAGAACACATCTTCCTGACGATCCTCTAGCCATGGATGAGGCCCAAACAGATTCCCGACACCTACATTGCCGTTGCCCAACCCGACATTGACATTAGCTCCCAGACTCCCGTTACCGACGCCCACCGTATTGAGTCCGATGTTGGCCATCACATTGCCGTTGGCAGTGTCGTTTCCCCCGGTCACGGGAACACCATTTTGTGGAGTTTCAACTGGTGGAGGAGTAGGTACAGTCCCACCATGGAGTACGCCGTTGCTATCAACCCTTGAAATCAGAGGCTGAACCAAAATTCTGAGCTGATCCTGGCCATTGGCGACCGCTTGCATGAGCTCCATGAAGCAATCCATTCTTTCACGGAGTTCCTGAACATCAGTTTGCACTTGCTCCATGATCCTGGTATGATTAGCTCTAGTCGGATAGCGGTGAATAGGTCTCTGATCAATCCTGGAACCACCTGAAACAACCTGGAAAACACAAAAGGGTTAGGAAAAACAACAAAATGCTCGTTATGCAAATGCTTCATGAAAATGCAAACGTGTGTCTGTGCATTAGGGAGATCTCCTCCAATCCTAGTGTCTGAGTGCCAGTGCTGATAATAAGAAGAAGTCCGAGAAATGACAATCTCATATATAAAGAAAGCCCATCAAGGCAGTACACAACATCAGCGAGTACAAGATGAATCAATAGCGTGACCTCAGGCAACAAGCCTGGTGATGGTCAACATACAACAATAATCAAAACAAAAGGAATACAAATAGTCAGGCACGGCCACGGGCGCGATACTCTTCTAACAACTCCTTCATTTCTGGATGATCAGGCAGAGTGAGCAACCCCTCAACGAGTAATTCCCTTTGCACAATGGTGTACTGAAGACCTTCGACCGAATCTTCCCATGCTCCTTCGCCGAAACAATCTTCTAACTTCCGCTTCTTGGACTCAAACGTCAGTTTGCGCTCCTTCAGGTTAGCGAGAGCTCTGTTGAGCTGGCCTTCGGAGGCGTATCTGCGAGCGGTTTCTTCATCAAACCTCTTCTCACTATCCTTCACCTGGGCTTCCAGCTTGGAGATCTGTTGCATCAGCTTATCCTCCCGCTCTTTCCTGGTGGCTAGGGAGGCCTTCCAGTGCTGGTTGAACTTGGATATCCTCTGATATGCTTCGTCCAAGTGCTGCTTCTTCGTAGCCAGTACGTCGTTGACAGCTTTGAAGTCTTGACTCATGCGCTCACGCTCGGCTATCTGCTTAGTCAAGTTTGTCCCCAGGTGGTTCACCAGCTCTGTCTACCTTTTGAAGGAATGAACGGCTTCGTTCCTCTCGCTTCGGAGCTGAGCCAATTCTTTCTCCAGTTCCTCATTTGCCCGCTTCAATTCATCTCTCTCAGCTAACACCTGATTATGCTGCTGAATAGGCACAATAGTAGGCTCTTCAATAATTGGAGGGCTTTCTGGCCTGGCATGAGGAAACAGCATCCCTATAGCATCTGCTCTTGCTCTAATCCAAGTCACATACAGAGGGTAGGCTTGATTGTTGCTTCTCCCCAACAATGGCTTTCCCCTCTTACTGATACCATTCCATGCGCGTTGAAGCTTGGATAACAGATCCCCCTCTAGAAGACCAGTGAGGTATAGAGATTCCTGTACCTCTTCATTCTTCGGTGGAGCTCTCAAAGCATATGCGAACTGTCGGACCAGCAAAGACGGATTGTAGTTAATACAGCCCTTCCTGCCTATCAAAGGCACGTTTGGAAACTCACTGCAGCTGAAGATAATCTCGGTACCCAACCTATCTCTGTCAAACCAGTCAATATCCTCCGTAGATAGACTCATCAAACGCTCGGACCACTCAGCTGTGGCTGCAGACGAAACAAAAGGACCCCTTTTGGGCAAATGACTATCAAGCCATTTATAAAGCAAGGGTACACAGCATGAGACATTCTTGCCCCTCCTGTTCTCGTTTTTGTAGTGGACGGAATGGTAGACATCTCCTATCAAGGTAGGGACTGGATTCCCTGAAGCAAAGATATGAAATGCATCGAAGTCTACAAAATCAGGCATATTGGGGAACAGAATGACGCCATATATGCACAAAGCGAGAATGGCGTTCAACGCGACCCAACATCCGTCTTTGGCGCACTGCTGAGCCTTTCCCACTAAAAACTGCAAGGAGAAACTAGGAACCTTGTTCCAACTAGTCAATACCAACTCGGAGGCATCCAGATGAAGTGAAGGAGCTAAATCAGCCAGATCAGGCTCAGCGTCCATATGAACAAAAGGCATCTGCCTCTTGATAGGCACACCTAACAAATCAGCATATTCCTCTAGCGTGGGCGCGAGAACAAAATCCTGAAAAGTGAAACATATCAACGGAGGGTCGTAGAACTGCAGCAGAGCGTGCAACCCATTCAACTCGAACGCAAAAGGTTTACGAACCAGACTGAGCAATTTGCCGTAAGATTTTCTGAACTCATCCCTCACAGAATCATCTGCTAAAGCAATCAAACCAGTCAGCCGAACCACATCAGAGGCAGGGAACTTGTAAGCCACCGTCTTCCTCAGAGAACCCATAACAAATACAATGGGAGGCAAGAAATCCTGGATCGAGGAAAACGGTACCTGCAACACAGACACACGTTAATGAAATGCAAATGAGTATGCAAAGCAATGTAAAATGCAATCATGCAGCAGGAGATCAAGGCAACTGTGCTGTGGAGATTCTGTATCAACAAAACCATGACGCTGCTCTGTCAAGAACAACCATCTGATAGGGCCATATACATAGGACCATAATTCTGCTCTGTCAAGAACAAACGTCTGATAATAAGACCCTCTGATACAGGACCAAAAAACTGCTCTGTCAAGAACAAACAACTGATGACCAAAACTCTGCTCTATCAAGAACAAACATCTGATAATGAGATCCTCAGACCCCAGTCATAAACCTGCTCTGTCCAGAACAAATACACATCTGATGATAAGATCCTCTGATCAAAACCTGCTCTATCAAGAACAAATACACATCTGATGATAAGATCCTCTGATCAAAACCTGCTCTATCAAGAACAAATACACATCTAATGATAAGATCCTCTGATCAAAACCTGCTCTATCAAGAACAAATACACATCTGATGATAAGATCCTCTGATCAAAACCTGCTCTATCAAGAACAACTACTCATCTGATGATAAGATCCTCTGATCCCAATCAAAAACCTGTTCTATCAAGAACAATCATATATCTGATGATGAGAACCTCCGGTACCAATAAAATTGATTCGCTGTCAAGAAAACCAGGTAGTCTGAAGGTCAAAGTTTCCTGCAATAAACCCAACCCTGCTCACAGGTATGGACCTAAACTGACTCAAGTTCGGCATCCTATGCGTTCATCAGCGTCACAGACATTCAAGAGGGGTGATACGATACCTAGAAGGTGTGGCATCACCAGCTCATGAAGCGGCCTCACTCGGCTGAATCACAAATGATCGGTCCCCAGAGTCGACAATCCTCCAAACCAGCAATCGTCTCAACCCAAAGGGTTGAAAGAGAAGCCAACCGGGAGAACCTCGTCTGAGCGTGGATTTCATGAGACACTAGTGCCTGCCAAGCAAGCACGCGCCCACTAATTTCCACAACTAATGCTATGTTCACTCAAGCCTGGGTCTGGATTCTCACTCATCAGAATGCCCCTCCCACAACAGCACAAATAATCATATCATACTGAAAATAAAATGCGATAAATAAACACAACCCAACAAGTAATCATACAAGCGCTAGGATTGACTCGCATAGGGAACCGGAGAACCAGAGATTCTGGGTTCGATCCCCAGCAGAGTCGCCAGCTGTCGCTTCCGCGAAAATAAGGTGCCGGCAAAAACAGAAGAGTCGCCACCTTTCGTTATTTATCCCTCGGAGCGGGAAAGGAAACGATCGGAAAAACCTTACGAAAAAGGGTAAGACAAGGTCGTCGCAACCGTTGTCTGGGTTCGGGAGTCGGTTACGCAAGGGGAAGGTATTAGCACCCCTCACGTCCGTCGTACTCGACGGGATCCACGCTTGTTGTGTTTACTGGACGAGTTGGTTTATCTACCTACCTATCAAGGCTGGCTTAAAAAGAAAAGAAAATGACTCGGCAAAGCGTCGCGCTTTATGCCTACGTATTCCCATCAGAGAATGAGAAATCAGAGTCAACGTAGTTCGGCCTACGACGGGTTGCGGGGAAGGTGGCTCGCCAATACGTCAGTATTGTGCCTACGTACTCTCAACAGGTATGAGAGATCAAAGCTTACGTAGTTCGGGACACTACGGATTACGGGAATTCAGATTCATCTGTTTTACCGAGTAGGGTTAAACAACAGTTCCAGCAGTTAGGGACAAAGCCTATTTGCGTTGGCGCTGAAGTTTAACGACACTCTTTTCTTCAGAAAAGATTTCCTTTGAATTATGGGCCCACGGGGCAAAAAGGTTTGAAATTTGTTTTCTGTCTTTTACGGAAGAAGTGTTTTTTATTATGTTTGCAATTTCAATCGCACTAAAGACTATGACCTGAGAGTGAATGCGTCGCATGTCACCCAAAGGGTGCCATACTAAACATCCAGACTGTTGAAAAGAAGCTCTCCAACAATCCTTTCTCAGATAGCTTAAGGCTCGTAACGTACGAAAGAAATCATTCATGATTACTGTATCTTAATTTGTTCTGAGATGAGAAGAGAACAGGCTCAACTGCGGGGAGACTATCAAGTCCTACTGTTATCATGCCAAGGATTCATCCTATGGTCGAGGTTTGAAACAGGGAACTCCTAGAAGTTATCATGCATAGGTTTCAACCTAAAGTTCTAATCATCACTTCCTTATCAAAGGAAGTGAAATTCCTAGGGGATCATGTCGATGATAAACAGAAATAGGTAAAGCATCATCTTAAACAGTAAACAGTAAACGACTGTAAAATGCATGCAATGCAAGTGAGGGAGGAAATGTGTGTGGGGCGTCAGCCTCCACAAGATCATCTCAATCTCAAGCCAAAATGAAAAACAGTAATCATACTGAAAAAATAACATGCTATCAAGCAAAAATACAGTAAGCTGCAATCATACTGAAGAAATAACATCATGCTATCAAGCAAAATAAACCACATGGGCAATGGAGCAGGGCTCTACCGAATACCCGCAAGCAAAGCCATACAGTAACAATACAAGCAGAGGGAGCAACTCAACCTCTAGTGCAGTCATGCTCCTAGATTAAAGCTAGTCTAGATATGGACTTATTCTAATGCATCAAGCAAGTCAAACAAGGCACATCAACAATACAGAGAAGAAACAGACAAGAAAGCAGATCAACTCCTCCCTCTTCCAACTCCAAGCCTCAGCTCTTCTGACAGCAACTCAGTCTTCAGACTTCTATCACTCTTGACAAATATCACTTTGCTTCCAAGGTTTCAACCCTTCCACATAAGTTTCAACTTATCTTCTTCTTCAAGCTTCAGTTCCTTAATCAGTTCCACCTTCAGGCTTCACCCTTAACCACAAGTATCAACTTGATTCTTCAGGATCTCCAAGCTTCAAAGTAAGTATCAACTTACCCTTTATTCTTCCTACAAGCTTCAGCTTCTCAGAGTAGTCTTTAATCATCTGGAAATGTCAACTTTATCCTTCAATCCTTTAAGCCTCAGCTCTTCATTCAGTCTTTACTGGATCTTCAAGTATCAACTTGCTCTTCTTGCTCTTCAAGCTTCAGCTGAAATGGCAATGCTCAGGGAATCATCCTCTTCTATACTCTTCAATGAAGTCTTAATCTTCACACTTAAGCCCAACATCTCTCAAGATACTCAAACCAGAAGAAATCACTTATCTGGATAAGCTAGGATATTAAACTGCTTATTGACCACCAAAGGTGACCTATAAGGGTTTAACATCAAAAGATTGGTTCCCTCAAAGGTTCTACTTCCAGTTACCTCTGAACCAATAAAAGTTACATCTGATCCACCCACATCTGAACCCCCATCAAAACCTTCTGAAAATCCTTCAGAATCAACCAACCCATCTGGAACCAATATCCCTGAGACAGAGGTTCTTGATGTTACACCTCTCAAAACTGTCTTTCAAGTGTCCTCTACCTCTTGCACACCAACCACATCATCCAATTCCTCAGAATCTGATATACACCCAGATTTTCTGGTATCCCCCTCTCACAGAGAATCTGAGGTAAACTAACCAGAACCCCCTGTATCTTCTGAAATTCTTATTCCAGATCCTATTCCAACATCTAAACCATCTTCTGAAATCACCATTCCCAATCCTACACCCAAGTCAAGCACATTTGAGTGTGTACCCTCTGCTTCTCTTAAACTGTTTTCATCACACCTTCACAAACTTCCCCATGGTTTAAAAATAAAAGATTTCTATGACAGATTTGAACCATCTGAAACCATCACTCCTCTCAAACCCAAACTTACCATCATTCTACTATTTGTGCTTCAATCCTACATTAAAACAATGTCAGCAGTACCTTCATCAGATCCAAAACCATACTCTGCTATATCTGCTAAAGTTGATATACCTGCTTCATCTGATAAACCTGCTAATTCTGATAAACCTGTTACTTCTGATAAACCTGTTAAATATGCTTTTTAACCTTACTCAAATAAACCCTTTGATGTGGTTTCCTATCACACCAAAGCAAAACCAAATCTGTTTAATGCCTTAAACAGATCAAAACCTGACAAATCCCCTGAAATTCCTTTCATACCCTACTACCCTCCTCCTCTGATCTCCATTCACAAATCCATATTTCCACCTACTCCCCAACCAAAGCCAATAACCTTGGAAACTCTGTTACACCCCAGACCTAGACTAAATGTTGATCATTTATTTACATGTTTTTTTGCAAGAAATACAGAAGTATTTAGGTATTGTACAGAGGAAGTGTTCAGCAACAATGGATGCAAAGGAATCTGATGTCATTTGGAATGGATTCATAAACAGATTCAACACAGTAGCATCAAATCTGAAGAACATATGTTCTGATGATGCGAAGCTCAGATTTGCTGAAGTTGCTAGAAGTCTGTTCTGGACCATTAAGAGATCTGGACCACTGCTTCTTACAGATGCTCCTTCATCATCAGAAGAGAATACTGAATCTGCATCTGAAGACAACCCTCTGGCCATGACACTGATAGAACATCCTTCTGGCTCTACTGCTCCAAGCTCTAAAGCCCTTATGGAAATTGACTTTGTTCAAGCTTCAGAAACTGTTCCACCTTCTTCATCTGAGATTAAGAAAGAACATCCAGATCTTGAGGATAAGATTGCAGTTTTGGAAGCTGGTCAATTAGAAATCAAGTCATGGATGGCTAAACAAGATAAGAAGTCTGAAGACATGACTCAGTGGATGTCTCAACAGGATCAGAAGAATGAAACAATGGCTAAGTGGATGTCAAAACAAGAACAGTCCTCTTCTGAGATCACGGATCTGTTGAAGATGCTTTTGTCAAAACACTCTTAGTTTATTCATTTTTTTTCATTCTGATATTTGCATCTGATGTTTGCTTATGTATTTTGAATATCTTCTGATGTGTGTACTCTTGCTCTGAATTGAATGAATGTTTCAAAGTTTTCTCCACATGATTTATCTCATTTACTGTTTCCTTTTATTTGTCTTTTCAAAGTTATTACTTTTTGCTTATGACAAAAAAGGGGGAGAAAATATAGATATGAACTGTTTAATTAAACTTCACCAGAATGAAACTTCATACATATCTATTTTATCTAACATTAAATCTGAGTATTTCAGAACATTTGATACGTACACTCTGTAAAAGAAACTCTGAGACTCTCAGATCATTTGACAATTATCAGACCCTGACTCTGAAATATGCAAGACACTCTGACTCTCAAATGTTAAAAGAACAATCAAGCTCTAACTCTGAAAAATACTCAAGACAAAAGGGAAGTTTCTATTCCTTATTTGTATTTAATTCAGGGGGAGATTCATCATCTCAGGGGGAGTTATAATTATTATATTTTCAATTAAACAAAATTTCTGATGTTTTTGTCATCATCAAAAAGGGGGAGATTGTTAGAACACAGATTGGTTCTTAATAATATCTCTATGTTTTGATGATAACTATTATGAAATTTTGTAATTAAGAATTATATACTCTAAAATTTGCTTAAGAGTGTTTGCTGCAGATACTAAAGTTATTATCACTCCAGAAGCAAATCAGAACTGAACATAAGAAATTTGCTAGACTCTGAAGCGCCAGATGCATCCATTAGAAAATTCTGAATGCTGCCAACAGAAGATCCTGAGCGTAGCCTCCAGAAGGATCTGAAGCAGAAGCTCCAGAAGGATCTGAAGCAGAAGCTCTAGAAGAATCCGAAGCAAGTCAGAAGCATCTGAACCAAAGAAGAATTCTGTATGAAGAGTTTTCAAAGCATAGTTACTACAGAAGATTCTTAAAGTACTAAAGCTGTCAGTACTGAGGATCTGACTCAAATATGCTCTGAACTTACACACGCTAAAAGCACACCTGCTGCAGAAGACTCTGATTCAGCAAAACTCTGATCAACATCAGAAGGCTCTGATCAACTTAGACTCTGATGAATCTTGCTGAAATTTGAAGAAGAAGAATTCAAAGATTATGTCTGTTGGAATAATCCAAACGACTCTTTCCTTATTTATGCTAGACACAAGAACACAGACAAAAAGGATTTCTCTGTGCTTTCTTCTTCTAGGAAAGGTCACTTGATGTGAAGACAAAAAGGCTCAGACCTTTTGGACACTCTTCTCAACGTGAAGTTCTCTTGGCTCAAGCTGCCTACAAAAGCAAGTCTTCACCCATCTTCTTTAGTTGACGTTCACAGATTGTGAGTCCAGGTACTCAATGTTGGAAAAGACGTGTTGTGCACTCGCTCGGGCTGCCAAATGCCTGAGACAGTATATGCTAAATCACACAACCATGCTGATTTTGAAGATGGATTTGATTAAGTACATCTTTGAAAAGCAAGCACTTTCAGGGAGGATTTCCAGATGGTAGATGGTCTTGACAGAATACGATATTCAATACGTCTCTCAGAAGTCTATTAAAGGGAGTGTTCTGTCATATTATCTTGCAGAGCAACCAATTGATGACTATTAACTGATGAAGTTTGAATTTCTGGATGAAGACATCATGTTCTTAAAGATGAAGGACTGCGATGAGTCATTACCTGAGGAAGGTCCCGAGAAAAGCTCCCAATGGCAAATGATCTTTGATGGTGCTATTAACTCTTACGGTAGCGGAATTGGGGCAATCATCACGACTCCCCATGGTTCCCATATACCATTCACTGCCAAGTTGACATTTTCTTGCACCAACAACGAAGCCGAATACGAAGCGTGCATTATGGGGTTGGAAGAAGTGATTGATCTGAGGATCAAGAACCTAGATGTATATGGCGATTCAGCGCTAGTTGTAAATAAAATATAAGGGGCGTGGGAGACTCGGCAGCCTAATCTGGTCCCTTATATGAATTATGCAAGGAGGTTATTACCCTTCTTTGATAGAGTAGAATTTCACCATGTGCCAAAAGCAGAGAATCAGATGGCGGATGCCTTAGCCACTTTATCTTCAATTTATAAGGTGAACTTTTGGAATGATGCTCCAAGAATTGTCATCTCGCGCCTTGATAGGCCGGCATTTGTGTTTTGATAAAGGAAGCTTCTGATGGCAAGCCATGGTATTATGACATCTAGAATTTTCTCAAGAATCAATAGTATCCGCCTTGGGCTTCGACCCGGGATAAGAAGACCTTGAGGAGGTTGGATGGAAATTTTTACCTGAACCAAGATGGTGTACTCTACCGGAGGAATTTCGACTTGGTAATGTTGAGATGCATGGACGAGAAAGAAGCGGGTCTGCTTATGGAAGAGGTCCACGAGGGCACCTTTGGTAAGCATGCCGGCGGGCATGCCATGTCTCGAAAGCTGTCGCGAGCAGGGTATTATCGGTTGACTATGGAGTCTGATTGCTTCAAGTATGCGAAGAAATGCCACAAATGCCAGATTTATGCTGATAAGATTCATGTGCCGCTGAGTCCTCTGAACGTCATGGCGTCCCCTTTCCATGTGGGGCATTGACATGATAGGCAAGATTGACCCAACCGCATCCAATGGACATCACTTCATCTTGGTAGAAATTGACTATTTTACCAAGTTGGTTGAAGCCGCTTCCTATGCGAATGTCACCAAACAAGTGGTAACCCGGTTTATCAAGAAGGACATCATCTGTCATTACGGAGTGCCTGAGAGAATCATTACTGATAATGGTTCAAATTTGAATAACAAGATGATGAAGGAACTGTGCCAGAGTTTCAAAATTGAGCATCACAATTCTTCTCCCTATCGTCCCAAGATGAATGGCGCTGTTGAAGCGGCCAATAAGAATATAAAGAAGATAGTGCAGAAGATAGCGGTAACCTATGGATTGGCATGAGATGTTGCCATTTTTTTTACATGGATATCGTACTTCGATACGTACTTCAACTGGGGCAACTCCTTTCTCGCTGATGTATGGTATGGAAGTTGTCCTACCATTGGAAGTCGAGATTCCTTCTTTGAGAGTTCTGGTTGACGTCAAGCTTGATGAGGCAGAGTGGATAAGAAACATATTGAATTAGCTCAGCCTGATGGATGAGAAAAGGTTAGTGTCCATTGCGCATGGTCATTTATATCAGAGCAGGATTAAGAAAGCTTTCGATAAGAAGGTACGCCCCCGAAGCTTTCAAACAGGCGAGCTACTGTTGAAGAAGATTCTCCTTCCACAAACAGATCACAGGGGCAAATGGACTCCCAAATATGAAGGTCCATATGTCATGCGAAAGGTTTTTTTCGAAGGAGCCTTACTATTGTCAACTATGGATGGTGAAGATTTCACATCCCATGTGAACGCAGACGCAGTTAAAAATACTTTGCTTAAAGAGACCTGCTAGAATGAAAAAAGAATATCCATGCAAAAATAGGGCATCCCGGCGAACCTTAAAATGAATGGGTTCAGGAAAAAGTTAGGGATAAAAAGAAAAAAGATGTAAACCCGCAAAGTTGAAAACCTGAAAAGGCGACTTTGGCAAAAATGGGTATCCCGATGAATTGAAAACCCGAAAGGGCGATTCAGGCAAAAGTTAGGGATTGGAAAAGCAAATGACTGCGATCTACGTGTTTAATCTTCAGAGTATAGTGGATTGAGGGAGGACCTAAGGGTCGATCTTCCGAATCAATCTCTACAGAAGACGAGGCATCAGAGAAGCATCGAAGTCAGGTGAATCATAGGTGGATCGACACATGGTGTTTGTCTGTACCATATTATCGACATTCTGTATATTTCTGTGCATTTCTGTGAACTTTTGCGCAACTTCCTCTTTTCAGGGGTTGCATTTGTTGTAAAATCTCTCAATTTACAGGCCATTTGTCAATAAAACATATAATATTCAGTAAATTGTTGTTCTTGCTTTGGCTTTATTGTTTTGTTTGCGAAAAAACGTCCGATGTTTTGATGAAATTTTGCATACATAAACTTGCAGGCTTTGCCAATAATCATTAAAACTTTGATTTATTTGAACAATGTCACAGATGACGACCGAGATAGATTCCAGTGTGCAGGATATCTTGTTGTTTGTTTATTGTGCAGGGTCGTTACCCTTAGGGCAGGTTTCTCAGAGGTGTATCCCCGGTAGGATCACCATTCCCCACAGAAAGAGGGTATGTAGTTGAGACTCATTTATCTCCAGCAGTGGTTCTGATGCACCTTGTCCCTAGCAAGAATCTTCTTCTACAGGAAAGGATGTGCAAGTGTGAGGTTAAGTGAATACACTTATTCCCAACAGTTTATCTGTATGCACTTACTCCTCAACAGTTCAAGTTTGACTTATTCGGAAGAATAAAGTCATCCCCAGAAGGTCGAGACTGATATCCCTCATGCAGGTCAAGTGTGCGCCCATATCCCCAGCAGATTATAGGTATGCACTTACTCCCCAGAGAGTCAAGACTGGATTTCTTTCCACCAGCCAGACGTGGAACTTTTTCCCAAGCAGCGGAGCAAATTCAGAATTTTGTTTCCCCACAGATTCCAAGTATGTTTGATTTTGTATCCCCTTAGAGTTTCACTGCTGACTCAATCCCCAAGCAGAGGTTAATGTCGTTTCTCTTATGGCTTGTTCCCCAGCGAAGTCGGCAGTGTATACTATTCCTCAGCAGAGTAAGTTCTTCCCCGCAGGGGGGAATCATTTCTGAGAATGTTTAGTGGTGCATCCCTGGCAGTTGGGTTGTATTTTGATGTTGATTTTCCATTGAATAATCCCTGGCATGGTAGATTTGGGTCTCTAGTGAAGTGGATTTATCTCCAGATGTTTTCTTTGTACCCGAGAAGGTTTCGGTGTTCTAGGAGGCCATTCAGGGTTGTTTTCTCGTCAGAGCGCGGGTTAATCTCAATGTTTGTTTGTGGTTCCCCCGTAGGGTCGTTGATCTCCGCAGCAGGTTGGTTGGTTGTCTGTCCCCAACCGGGTCATTTGTTCCCCAGGAGAATGGTATTCTAGAAGGCAATCCAGGGTGTTTTCTTCAGCCTCATCAGAACAACGTTACCTAGGAAATTTCTTTTCTTGGAGGCCATCCAGGGCTTATTTTTCCCAGCTTAAGTCCAATCGTAATTGTCATATTCCATCTCTCCCCGGTGGATTTGGTTTTGTCTCTTCAGCATTTATTTTACTGATTTGGTTCTGTGGCATTTTGCATTTGTGGATAGCATCCTCAGATATGCGTAGCATTTCCATTTCGTATGGAGCATTACGCCATATTCAAACATATGCATTTGAAACATAAGTCAGGTTGTTACCTCTTTGTTTTTAGGTATATCTTCAGCAAACGGTTGATTTTACTTTGTTCGTGCGGTATTCAAACCCCAGCAGATGATGTTATATCCCTTTAGCGTGTGGTATCCAGACCCGGCATATTATCAGTTGATTCTTGAGCCTGTGTGGTATGGAGACCACCGCAAAATCTCATGACAGATGTGTTCATCTTACCATTTGTTTCCCAACAGAGTTGCTTGTTTAAGTTTCTCTTTCCCCAACGGAGTTTTCTTTTAGGCTATGAATCGGTAGATTCTCCTATCAACTGTGTGTTGATCCGCCTTCGGGTTCGATGCTCGCTTTTATTTAGCGAATGCCTGCTGGTTAGCAGAAGTTTATCAACTGCGTTTTGATCCGGCCTTCGGGTTCGATGCTCGCTTTATTTAGCGAATGCCTGCTGCTTAGCAGAGATTCTCAGCTTCGTGTTGATCCGTCCTTCGGGTTCGATGCCTGTTTTTATTTAACAGATGCCTGGCGGCAATGTCAGATGTTCTTCTCAGCTTCGTGTTGAGCCGGTCTTCAGGTTCGATGCTCGCTTTTATTTAGCAAATGCTTGCTGGTTAGCAGATTTTATCAACTTCGTGTTGATCCGGCCTTCAGGTTCGATGCCTGTTTTTTATTTAACAGATGACTGGAAGCGATGTCAGATGTTCTTCTCAACTTCGTGTTAAACCGGCCTTCGGGTTCGATGCCTGTTTGGTTCAAACAGATGCCTGATGGTGATATCAGATGACCTTTTCGACTTAGTGTTGTTGCCTGCGCGTTAGCAGATGTTTCTTCCAACTGCGTGTCGATACTTCATGATTGGTAATCAGTTAGCTTGTTGTTGTTGCAACTATCAGATTCAGTTATCTCCGGAGATTTTTTGTTCCCAATAGCAGATTTGCGGTTGGCAAATTTTCGGGTTCTTCAACCGTCTTTTACCTTGACTGTTTGAAAGCCGTTCGCTTTTCACTCATTCAGGTCCAAGTCGTTTGAATAGGGGTAGTTGTTGCACCCCAAAATTTGAGCAACCTCTTTTGCTTTACTTGGTTTATGTTTCATTTCATTCTTTAGCATTTGCATATGCATGGCATTGTCCTTTTCAGGGGATCAAAGGAGGTGTTTCATTCAAGAGAAGAGTTACAAGGGTTTCAAGCTCAAGCAAGAGTGTTTATTCAAGGCATCAAGTTCCTATAATCATCAGGAAATGGCCAAAGGTCTTTGAAAGAGAAGGTTGATGGTTGTTGCTTATCTCTTATCTTGGGGGTCAACAGAAGATCATCAGGGGTTCACAAGTTCATGGTTACGGATAAGATATGTTTTATAAGCTTATTGAGTGATCTAGAAGCCATTATTGATCTCATCTAAACATTTATTTCACTTGCAAGAGGTCACAATCAAGGGTTGTGCACTTAGGGTTTCATTTGGTCAACTCAGGGTCGACTAAGGACCTGAAGGAGCTTGAGACTTAGTTCTAAGTCATTGAAGTTGTGGGAAGTTATATAGAGACATCTAGGATGTCATTTCAAGTTCAAATCAAGAATAATTAAGAGTTCAAGAGGTTACTAAATTAGGGTTTCAAAGGATCTCAGTGTAAAATCCCCTTTCTTTAGTGCCTAACTTCAAGGACAATTTACCTCATGATACAAGTTCAATCTCATTCTCTTGTGAACATAAAACTTGTAGGATGTAGGACATGTTCTAAAATTTCTTTTGAGTACTAGAACTCATCCATTAAGTTTGTGGAACTCAAGTTATGACGCCATCAAATTAGATGTCTCAGATGAACATATTTTTTTATAAACAAAAGTCAACTCACTTCCAAGAAACTTTTGACCTAGAATCAAGTTTCTCCTCAAATTTTGGTGAACATGAAAGTTTTTTCTCATGATCTTAGCTTTCCAAAAGGTCCTAGAAATCCTTGATAGCATTTGTGGAACTGAAGTTATAGCTTTGGCAAGGGAAGCGTATTTTCGGAAAGTTTGATTATAGGTCATTTTCATTATGGGTCATTTTCATGCACTTGTGCACTTCGAATGAAACTTCAAACAACATGAAAGTTGCTCCTAAGACCTCTTTTACACCATGAAACTCAAGTATTCTGTGAATTATTCTTGGTTATGGACATTGGGTGAGAAATTTCAAGTAAAAATGAACTTTAAATCATGGTTTGAATTTGATACATTATAGGTCATTTTTATGCCTTATTTTTGTTCAATTCTCTTCACAATATGCTCAAGGAAAGAATTCACATTTTCATTTTTGTTCATGAAGGCAAAAACACATGTATTTTAAGTTTACTTCACAGAGAAGATTCACCTTCAAACTTCAAAATTGGATCACATACAAAGCCTAATCCAATCCTCATGTAAAATTCAACTTGCAAGCTGCAGAATGAGGGAGTTTTGGTGTGTGTAGGAAAGCTTTTCACGTGTGCATGAATCACTTGCCATTTTGGGCATTTTTTTAAATTCATCAAATTGGAGCTTCATGGGCCTCCAAAAGCATCAGATATCCAACATATAAACGTTCAAAATTCATTTGGAGAGCTCAAAAGCGCATTTTGGAGCAAGAGAGAGCAAGTTCCATTTTCAAATTCTCCAAGAAAATTTTAAATCGTGTTTTTATTTCCACTATAAATCAAAGCCAATTGAAGTTCAATTTCTCTTCCTTATGCAAATTGGAGTGGATCTGGACGGTTTGAAGCAAGCTAGTAAGCAGTTGAAGCTCCAGCAGAGTGTCTCCGTTCATTAAGCTTCTCCTTCATTTTTCTCTCATTCTAGAGCATGATCTAGGTCCATATTGGCTGCATCTGAAGCCCTACCTCATGTAGGCCATGTTTGATTGTTTAATTTTCATGTTTGCTTGAGTTTTCAGAGTTGCATCTTGAAATTGATTCGTTCGTTTCTCTTTATTTAGATGTGTTTTGGATGAATGAATCTTGGATTTGAAATGTACATGTGCTCAGCTTTCTTTTGATATACATTTTGTTGAGTTTGGTGAAGTTTTGGTCATCTGAGCTCCGGCCACCTCGCTGGAGAAGACGACCGGAGCTAGGGCTCCAGCGTCTGGTTTTAACTCAGTCAGAGCTGATGTGGCTTGAGTTGAAACTTTGACCGTGTGTGTGTTGCACTTTGATTGGCTTGACTGGCCTGCGTGGATTGTTGACTTCCACGTCAATAAATGATACGCTGCATTTTGATTTAACTGAGTTGGATTGGGATTCAAATGCTTTTCACGCCCCCCCCCCCCCCCCCCCCCCCCGCCCAAGTTTTGTGAGCCCAATGCAATTCAACGTGCATCCTTTGTATTTTAGTTTTACTCATACACCTCCCTTGGTTTTTATTTCTTTTTCTTTTTCTTTTAATTTCTGTTTTGATTTCTAATTGTTAAAAATACCTCCAAATGTCATAAAATTCAAATAAAAATATTTTCTAACACATTGAAATGTTAAATAATTTTTCATGATTTTTATTTTAAATTTCCTTTTATTTTTCAATTTAATTTGAATTTAATGATTGGAGGTGTTTTTAATGTGGTTTCCATTTGTTCTTGCTTGATTTTTGGACCATTTACATCCACTATGAGTGGGGCTTCCTCTTAATTTTGATGATGAATTGAGGTGCCTTTGAGGCTGATTTTGGTCAAGGTTTGACCTATTTTTGTTTGACTTTGGTTTGCATTTATTTGACCCTCGATGAATATCCTGCAAAGTGGAGCACCATGGTTGATCAATTCATTTGGTGATGCTTTGATTGGATTTTGGTTTGGTTGTTTTGGCCTCTGGTTCCCAACATGTTTAAGATCTTTGTGCATTTTATTTGGCATTTATTGAACCATTCTCCTAATTTTGGTGAACCTTGCGAGCCAAGTCAGCCTAATTGAGGTTCAGATAAACTAGTTGACCTAGTTCTTTTGGGAGATGACCTTTGTGGATCCCATATGAATCCTATGCCTCTTGAATCACATTCTTGACATGTTTAGGATGTTGGTTTCAATTTTATAGGTCACACATTGGCTTGGTTTGTGTTGCAAGTTACTTTTAATTAGGGCTTTCCATTTGCATTTGAATGTTGAAAGTGTTTTGAATGGTTCTTTACCTTGCCCTTCTTTGTAACTTGTCTTGGTTCTTTCTATTCTTTCATTTATGAACCTTCTTCTCTTGTTCTCACTTCTGTCCATTGGACTTTTGAACTCATTCAAGTTGATTTGGTACCCTTTGGTTGTACTTGGAGTTTGACTTGAATGAGATGCCACTTTGAGAACCTTTTGTGCTTTCTTTTTGCGTGATCACTTTGATGCTCTTGGTTGAGATTTCTCCTTATGTTGCTTGCTTCCCAAGCCTATTCTCCCATCCTCATATTGATTACGGTTTCATCCTTTGCTTTTGTTTTTTTGTTTGGTGATTGATGCTTGAATGGTTGTAGGAGTTGTGACCTCTCCCATTGCATCTCACTTTTGCTTGGACTTGTTTGAGTTCTTTTTCTTGCATTTATGTTTTGTTTTGCATCTCTTTGTTTGCATTTAAGAGGTTGAGATATGCTTGTGGTGGTTGCTGCCCCACGCTTTTTTCCTCCCTCTTTTGTTTGTGTTGTATTTCATGTTTGCATCTTTTTCTTTCATCTCACTTGAGATTTATTTATCTTATGTTTACTTGGTTTCCTTTACCATGATCCCTTAGGATTCCTGGTCTCATTTTTTTAAGGAGGGAGTAGGATAGACATTAAGTGTTCAATCCAAGCATGATAACATTAGGATAGTGTTCTCCCTCTTAATCTCAATCATAGGAGCACATTGCATGATAACATTAGGGATGAGTTTGTTTCCCCTTAGTTGTGTCTTCTCTCTTCTCATCTCAAAACTTCTTCAAAACATGTAATAAAGGATAATGAGTTTTGTACGCTATAAGCCCTAAGAATTTGGGAAATGATGATTGGGGGGCCTCCTCTCCAATGTCTGGAGTGTTTAGCGTATGCCCTTTGGGTGATATGCGACGCATTGACTCCTAAGTCATAATCTTTAGTGCAACATGACTTACAAACAAAATTCAATTCACTTCTTCATAAAAGACTCAAAAACAAATATCAAACCTTTTTTATCCTCCGGGATTAATTGAAAATGATTTTCAAAGAGAGTGTTGTTAACTCTTAGTTTTATCGCAAACAGGTAACACCTAAGTCTCCAACGGTCGAGCAACAATACACCTAACTGCTAGAACGAAGGTTTAACCCTACTCGATTAAAACACTTGAACCAACCTGTGGTTGTGTTAGCCTGAACTACGTTTGCTCTGATTTCTCGTACTAGACGAGGATACGTAGGCATAAGATGGCGATGTCTTGGCGAGAAACCTTCCCCACCTTTCACCCGTAGTTTTCTGAACTACGTTGACTCTGACTTTCCCATTGCACGAGGGAGTACGTAGGCATAGAGCAGCGATGCTCTATCGAGTCTCTTTTCTTTTCTTTTGTCCCTGTGGCCTGTAGCTTACATAGATTAACACTCTTTAGATAGATAACAAGCGTGGATCCCGTTGAGTACAACGGACGTGAGGGGTGCTCATATCTTCCCCTTGCGTAACCGACTCCCGAACCCAAGATTTGGTTGCGATGACCTGTCTTCTCCCTTTTCCATAGGTTTTCTCTGATTGTTTCCTTTCCCTCTCTTTGGAATAAATAACAAACGGTGGCGACTCCTTTGTCCTTGCCGGCCCCTCTTTGCAGCGATGCGACATGTGGCATATATTTTTCCCGTTGGTATAGGTGTAATTTGTGTGGAAGTCGTTAGTGTGACAATTTTATATCCGGACCATTTAGATTTAGGAGCATGAATATTCACACGTAAAGATATATGTAAAATAGTCATTTTGATGTGATTTTATTTCTCTTAAGCTTTTATTTTTTGTATGAGTTGTTGTATAATATTGTATTGTGTGTTTTGTATGATTTGATATGGATAGTGGAAGATTGACCCCTTACAACAATTATTTTAGGTACAATGAATTTGAAGATATGAAGAGAGATTGATGTGATGCTACGTGGCCGCGGGAATAGAAATCGAGTTTTATTGAATTTGTAATTTAACGTAAAGTAAAATAAAATATTTAATTTTGATAATTTATTTTAGGTACAATGACATTAGTAATTTTTAATTGTAATAAATATTATAATATTTAGATCTTTCAATTAAGAAAATAGTAGCATATTTTGAAGTAAATATAATTTTTTAAGTGATGTATTGGACCAAAATCTAGGGTGTTACACTTAATTCAAAATATTTAATGTGTGTTGATAAATTTTGTATCTTATAGAGATATTGTATTAGTTGTGGTTCTTTTACCTGGTACTTCCCAACGACTTGATTGACAACTATTTCGAAATCAATTTTTCCTTTAACCTAAAGGCACCCATCTACAAGGTGATAACCATATCAGCATTGAGAGCTTCGTATTCATTTGGTTATTGCTAGCTTTGAATTTAAACTTCAGTTCTTGTTTGATCGGTATGTCACATAGCTTATCTTATACTATCCCGATGTCACTCCCTTTAACGTTATCCAATTTGAGGGCGCCTATTCATCAACCAGCAAGCTGAATTCTACCAAAAAATATGCTAGAGCTTTAGACTTGATGCTTCCTCTTGGAGCATACTAGATGTTATACTCTATGAGTTCCACCGCCTAAGATATCAGTCTTCCCCGTTTGGCCTGGTTTCTTAAGGACATGTTGGACATGGTACTTGGTTTTTGCGAGCAATTTATGACATTAAAAATAGAGCGAAACTTCCTCATTGTGACGATGACGACCATACTTAGTTTCTCAATCTTTTGATAATGTGTCTCGACACCTTTGAACAATTTGGTTACGAAATACATAGCACATTGTGACTTATTTTTTGTTTAGATGAGTATTGAACTCATCTCCTAATTTGTGACTGCAAGGTAAGGATAGGCAGAGACGTAAGTGTTGCACCCCAAAATTTGACCAACCTTTTCTTTCTAACTTGGCTTGTGTTTCATTTCATTTAGCATTTGCATTTGCATAGCATTGGTTCTAATCATGGGATCAAGAGTTTTTTTTGCCATTCAAGAGAAAAGATTTCATATTCAAGCTCAAGCAAGGGTACTTGTCTAAGCCAGAGTTCATTATCATCAGAGTTGGGTTTCAAAGCTCCATGAGAAGAGAGAAGTTTCTGTATGGGTGTCACTTCATATCTTGAGGATTATCAGAGGGTCATGAGGTTACATATTTGCGTAAGGAATGATTCCAGAGCTTAATATACATCTTGAGGGGTCTTTATGGAGTTTTTGTGGTCATTCAAATCATATGCAAGAGCCTCAGTCAATGTATGAGAGGTTAGGGTTTCATCAGGTCAACCCAAAGTCAACTGTAGACTTGAGAGGGTTTAAGGCTTGGTTCTTGACCATTGAAGGCATAGGAAGTCATCATGTAGCATCTAGGATGTCATGTTGAGATTAAATCAAGGAGATTCAAGAGTTCAAGGAGTTACTAAACTAGGGTTTCAATTGACTTCAGTGTAAAATCCCCTCATTTGGTGCCTAACTTCAAGGATAATTTTCACTATGATGCAAGTTCAATCTCATTTTTCAACAAACCTAGGACATGTTAATCTCTTTCAAGCTTTCGTTTGAGTACAAGAACTCATCCATTGAGTTTGTACATCTCAAGTTATGGTCTCAACAAGTTGGTGTCATCAGATGAAGAGATTTTTGAGGTACTCAAAGTCAACTCACTTCCAAGGCCTTTTTAACATGGAATCAAGCTTCTCCTCACTTTAAAGTGAACATGAACATTGTTCCTCATGGTCTTAGCTTTCCAAAAAGTTCTAGAAGTCCTCATTCTCATGTGTGGAACTCAAGTTATGGTCTTCACAAGGTAAGGGTATTTTTGAAAACATCATTATAGGTCATTGAATTCAAGCACCATTTCCATGAACTTCAAGGCCTCAAATTCAATTTTGTGCCACATGAAGGTTATGTAACATTGCCTTAAATTCACAATGAACTCAAAATCCATGATGTTTGATGATTTAAATGATCATTTGAATCATGATAAGCTTGAAAAGGTTGATTTTTGGACATGGTTTGGATTTCTTCCATTACAAGTCATAAAATGGATTGATCTTTGAATATTTGGCAACACTCCAATACCATTATGTGGAGGCAAATTGCCACATATCACACAAGTCTGCAAGACATTGGTTAATGCAGGTTTCGATGATGACAAACTCCCCGGATAGACTGGAAAGTATGAATTCCAGATCCACTAAACCAGATGCAACGTATCACCCACCATATCCTTTTTACACTTGTCTTAAAACTTATGAAATGAATATACTTTGTGTTGACAAAATGCAATCATGACTAAAGGCATGAAAAACTTCAAACTAATGAATTTGTGCAGGCTTGCAGGACATGGGTCGACCATAGGGTCGACGTATTCATCAGAAAAAGGCCAAATCAGTCAGCGCACAAAGCATGCGTCTACCATAGGGTCAGCGCATGAAGGAATAACATTCCAGCGGGTTAGCGTGTAAAGGCATGGGTCGACCATAGGGTCGGCGCACAAAGGAAATGGATTTCAACGGGTCAGCGCACGCCGACTGTATGGTCGACGCACACTGATGAAATTTCCAGAAATCCAAAACAGCACTGGCCATGTGTCGACGCACATACCTGTTATGGTCGACCGTTCACGCGGAAAATCTGTTTTAAAACACTTCCCTCTCATATTTGAAATATTGTTATGTCCTGAATTATGTTGGCACTATATATACTTGCTTAAACACTTGTGTCTACTAACATTTGATATTCTTTTGATTCATGTGTTCAAAAACAAGAAAGAGTGAAATAGGTGTCCAAGATTCATCATTTTCATCTTCTACATCTCACAACATTTCAATTACACACAATAATTTTTGAAATGTATTTATGAGAGATTCAAGGTGATAAGGTTCGAGGCTTAGATTGGAGAATCAAGCTCGGGTTGAACATTGCGACAGGTTCTTTCTTGAATAAAACCATTGGGGTTTTGCCCTCCAAGATTGGTTCGAATTTTGGGGGTTTTTGGATGAGACTCTTCATCAACGATCAATCGAGCGAAGGTGATTGTGAAGAGGTGGTCTTCACAAGTCTAGTAGCGGATTCGGTGATTTTGAAGGGAAGATCTCGGGTTCGATTTGGTGCTGTTGAGATCAGTCGGAGCCAAAGGTTTGAACAACAACGTGTTCTTCAATAAGGTGGATGGAGTCGGAGATCCATCAACACAAATCGAAGAACTTGATTCAGCTTGAATCAAGGGGCAAGGAGTGAAGGCAACTTTCAACACATTGAGATTTTTGTTGTATATTTGCTGCTCAATCCTTGTATAAACTGTTCATTCAAACAGGTGATATCTATACAATATATCTCAATTCTAGTTTTAGAATTGAGGGCAGACGTACCCCGAAGCGAGGACGACGGGGGAACTGCCTCACCAAATTATTTGTCTTCTCTATTTTCAGCATTTACGTTATAGCTCAAATAAGTAATTTTTGTGTAAGCTCTATTGTCAAAATTGTGATATCAATTGAGTAAGAGGTTAAAACTTTATTTTTAACTCTAATGTACAACAATACATTGTACTAGGTTGGTTGAAATCACTTACTCAACATAAATATCACTTGGAGTGTCTTTGCACACCAAGTGTTTGACATATTGCTTGAACCAAAATTATCTTACTTGTGTATCTAGTTTTGGTTTGATTTTGAATCATTGGAACTAGGAATCCTTACAACTGAAGTAAATAATTGATAAGTGTAGTTTGTGTTGTGATTCTATTTTTCTAAATTGTCATTAATCCATAGGCTTACGTATATCCGGTTTTCCAATAACCGTTTGTTTTAGACTATATTTTTCCTCGGCCGCTTCCGCACTTAAAACATTTTTAAAACCAATTTTAAATTGGTAGCGCCGACTCAAATTTTAATTGGGGATCTATTCAACCCCCCCTTCTAGATTCGTGCCATAGTGTAACAAGTAGTATCTAGAGCTCCGGTTATTCGGTGCTTCAAATACAACGTAGATAGAAAATGGCAAACGAACCTAAAGGGGCGTACAATAGGGCTCCCGTTTTCAACGGTGAAAATTATAGTTATTGGAAAGACTGTATGCATGTGCATATAAACTCCATAGACAGAAAAATATGGAACGTTATCCTTAATGGTCCAATAGAAATTACGGTGACCAATGCGGATAACGTAGTTGTGCCAAAGCCTGAAGCACAATGGACCGCTGACGATGAGAAAAAATACAATTATGATTGGAAAGCTAAAAACATCTTAATCTCCTCATTAGGTGTAGATGAATACTATCGTGTATCCCATTGTCCTACCGCTAAGGCCATGTGGGATTCACTACAAATAGCCCATGAGGGGACAAACGATGTTAAGTTGGCTAGAATCAATATATTAACGCAAGAGTTCGATCTCTTTTTCATGGAGCAAGGGGAAACCATTGCTGACATGCAAAAGAGATTTACTCATCTCATCAATCGTTTACATTCATTAGGTAGGCCTATTTCCAATGATATTGCTACTAATACGATCTTAAGATGTCTTAACAGGGAATGGCAGCCTAAAGTGACCGCCATCAAAGAAGCACATGATCTCACCTTATTAGATTTAACAACATTGTTTGGCAAATTACAAGAGCATGAACAGGTACTCTTGAGCTTAGACCAACGCGAAAAGATGGAAAAGAAAGACAAAACGAAGGTGAGTGAAAAGAAATCGATAGCTCTCAAGACATCCTCCTTGAAGTCTCAAGCAAAAGAGCAAAGTGATTATTCCTAGAGCGACGAAGAAGAAGAGGACACAAGCGAAGATATGGGGTTGTTTGTTAAACGGTATAACCGTTACGTGAGAAAGAACGACATCCAACATTCCGAGAAGAACTTGGTAAACTTCCGGAAACAATCGAGGCACTCCAAGGATGATGACTCGAAAGGTAAAAAGACTAGAGGGACGTGCTACAAGTGTGGAAAGCCCGGTTACTACAAACCAGACTGTCCGATGAATAAAAAGGGAAAGGACAAGGAATCATCAAAGTCACACAAGAAATCATCAAAGCCTAGGAGAGCGTACATAGCGTGGGAAAGTGACAGCGACAATTCCTCCTCTGATGAAAGTTCTAGTGATGAAGAAGAGTCCGTGAATCTATGCCTCTCCGCCAATCAGAAAAATAAGAAAAAACAGGTACGTCACTCTAAATATGATAAGTCCTCGAATATGTCGCATTCAGAATTACAAACCGCATTTAATGCCTTACATAATGAAGCAGTTGAAGCCTTTAAGAAACTTGCTTCTAATAAGAAATTTTTTACCTATTTAGTGCACAAAGTTAAAGAGTCCGAAAAGAAATTAGAGGACCTTAAGGCTTCCATTGTGAAAGGCAATGAATCGGATTGTAAAGACGATAGAAATCCTTTCAACTTCGGGTGTGGTACTTGTCATATTTGGCAAGGTGAGGTTAGAAACCTCAAGGCCGAATTAAACAAGGCACTTGAACCTAAAGTTACATTTGCTATTGATAAAAAGGATTTTAGAAAAAGTATGATTAACCCATACCAAAAATATGCATATGTAATTAGGGATCAAGCAAGTGAAAGTGTCTCTAAAGTTGATTTTGCTTGCTTATATTGTTGCAAGAAAGGCCACTCCATTGGTAAATGCCGGTTTAGGAGATTTCTTGTTCCTAAAGGCATCTACCAATGGTTGCCCAAACGCCACCATTTTGTCGCTAACCTATTAGGACCCAATATGCCATTGGGTACCTCCTTGTGCTAATTATATTTTGACAGGTGAAATGTGTCGAGACCACCGAGAGAAGATGGGTTCTCGATAGTGGGTGCTCAAGACACATGTCTGGAGACATATCCTTATTCATAGACTTTGTGGCTAAGAAAGGGTATGTAACTTATGGTGATAACAACCGCGGAGCAATACTAGGTAAAGGTAGTGTAGGTAATCCCGCCTCTACTATGATTTCCGACGTATTGCTTGTCGAAAACCTTAAACATAATTTGCTTAGCATTAGCCAATTGTGCGACAAAGGATACAATGTCTCCTTTTCAAAAGATTGTTGCAAAATTGTGCATGAAAATGATAAGAAGAATATGTTTAATGGTTTTAGAGTAAACAATGTATATATGCTTGACTTAAATTAAGTATCATTAACAAGCGACAAATGCCTCATAACTATGAGTGAAGACTCATGGCTATGGCATAGGCGTTTAGCGCATGTTAATTTTGACTTACTCAATAAGGTAGTCTTAAAAGACCTAGTCTTAGGACTTCCCAAAATAAAGTTCACCAAGGATCACCTTTGTGATGCTTGTCAAAAAGGGAAGCAAACGAGGATCTCATTTAAATCCAAAAAGATAATTTCAACAATGAGACCTCTTGAACTTCTACACATAGACTTGTTTGGGCCGTCTAGGATCAAAAGTCTAGGAGGAAACTATTACGGGTTCGTAATAGTGGACGACTTTTCTAGGTTTTGTTGGACCATCTTCTTAGTAAGTAAAAGTGATACATTCTCCGCTTTTGAAAAGTTTGCTAAGCTTTCCCAAAATAAGTTAAATACAAACATAGTGTCCATTAGGAGCGACCATGGAGGTGAGTTTGAAAATCACTTATTTGAAGAATATTGTGGTAACCATGGTATAGATCATAACTTCTCCGCTCCACGCACTCCTCAACAAAATGGGGTTGTGGAGCGCAAAAACCATATTTTAGAAGAATTGGGAAGAACAATGATTAACGAAAGTGGTTTACCTAAATATTTTTGGGCCGACGCCATTAGTACGGCGTGTTATGTTTTGAATAGGGTACTTATTCGCCCCATTCTAAAAAAAACACCGTACGAACTTTTAAAAGTGCGAAAGCCGAATGTTTCTCACTTGCACGTGTTTGGATGTAAATGCTTTGTATTAAACAATGGAAAGGAAAACTTGGGCAAATTTGATTCCAAAGCCGATGAAGGTATCTTTCTCGGATACTCTCACTCGAGTAAAGCATATAGAATATATAATAAACGATTACTTGCTGTAGAAGAGTCTGTGCATGTTACCTTTGATGAGTCCTACCCGAGAAATGTCGGAAAGGATAGTGTTGTTCATGGTGCAGGTACATCCACTGAAGACATACTCAAAAGTGGCGACGGGGATTGATCAACCTGACAAAGCCAAAATTGAGGAGGATAAGGATGCACACCGTGATGCAACAGAGGAAGTTCATCCGCCTTCAAACGACGATCTTCCTCAAGAATGGAAGTCATCTAAAGACCATCCAATTGAAAACATTATTGGAGACATCACAAAGGGTGTAACAACTCGAGCTAAGCTAAGTAATTTCTGTTATTACTTCGCTTTCGTGTCAAAGATGGAACCTAAAAACCCTAAGAAAGCCCTACTCGATGAACATTGGTATTTGTCAATGCAGGAGGAACTGAATCAGTTTACTAGAAATGAGGTTTGGGATCTTGTCCCTCCTCCACGAGGTCATCGAGTAATCGGCACCCGATGGGTGTTTAGAAATAAACTGGACGAGAACGGAGAAATAACTCGCAACAAAGCGCGTTTAGTCGCGCAAGGGTATAACCAAGAGGAAGGCATCGACTATGAGGAAACTTATGCGCCGGTTGCCCGACTCGAGGCTATACGCCTTCTACTTGCTTTCGCTTGTGCGAAAGATTTTAAGTTATTTCAAATGGACGTCAAAAGTGCGTTCCTTAACGGGTTTATAAATGAAGAAGTCTATGTTGCTCAACCACCTGGTTTTGAGTCTCATGAGTATCCTGATCATGTCTATAAACTGAAAAGAGCTTTGTACGGTCTTAAACAAGCTCCTAGAGCTTGGTATGAGAGACTAAGCAAATTCTTAATTGATCAAGGCTACTCAAGAGGAAAGGTTGATACTACTCTCTTCATTAAACGTCAAGGAAAACACTTAATTCTTGTACAAATTTATGTTGACGATATCATATTTGGATCCACTAACATGAATCTCGTAAGAGAGTTTGCTAAGCTTATGCAGGGTGAATTCGAGATGAGTATGATGGGTGAACTCACATATTTTCTCGGGTTACAAATCAAGCAACTGAAGGAAGGAACATTCGTGAGCCAAACAAAATATTGTTTGGATCTTCTCAAGAGATTTGACATGGCAAATGCAAAAGCCATAGACACCCTTATGCCAACATGTGCAAATATGAGTAAAGATGAAAGTGGCAAAGATATTGAGGTAAAAAGGTACAGAGGTATGATTGGCTCGCTTCTCTATCTTACTGCTTCTCGTCCCGACATTATGTTTAGCGTGTGTAAGTGCGCCAGATACCAATCATGTCCTAAGGAATCCCACCTAAAATCTGTCAAACGCATACTTCGATACCTACCTGGTACTCCGAAGTATGGATTGTGGTATTCTAAGGGTAATGATTGTTCATTGGTAGGCTTCTCCGATTCTGATTTTGCCGGTTGCAAATCGGATAGGAAAAGCACCAGTGGTACATGTCACTTATTTTCAATGTCCTTGGTTAGTTGGCACAGCAAGAAACAAGTGTATGTTGCTTTGTCAACCGCCGAAGCGGAGTACGTAGCCGCCGGTAGTTGTTGTGCGCAAGTCTTATGGCTTAAACAACAACTATTGGACTTCAATTTGAAACTAGAACGTGTTCCAATATTTTGTGATAACACCAGTGCTATAAATCTTACCAAGAATCTGGTGTTACACTCGCGTACCAAACACATAGAAATTCGACACCATTTTCTTATGGACCATGTAGAGAAGGGTGACATTGTCTTTGAACACGTCGATACTAAAAACCAACTAGCGGACATTTTCATTGCACAAATGCTTCAACAAGTTCCTTCCACGTGCACACACTGGTAGGTTCCAGACTCATGTACCATTCGAGGGAGGGTCCGGACAGACTGTCCTGAAAGAAGTGCATCAGCAACTTCTCGTCCTCATAATGAGCGGACATTTTTCGGTAGTATGATTACAGTCACTGATATTTTGCTTGATAGCTTGTTATTTCTTCTGTATGATTGCAGTTATTCATATCTGGCTTGAGGTTGAGATGAGCTTGAGGAGGCTGATACCCCACACACATTTCCTCCCTCACTTGCATGGCATGCATTTTACAATCGTTTACTATTTACTGTTTAAGTTGGTGCTTTATCTGTTTCTGTTTACCATTGACATGATCCCCTAGGAATCTCACTTTCTTTGATAAGGAAGTGATGATTAGAACTTTAGGTTGAAACCTATGCATGATAACTTCTACGAGATCCCTGTTTCAAACCTCAACCATAGGATGAATCCTTGGCATGACAACATTAGGACTTGATAGTCTCCCCTTAGTTGAGCCCTTTCTCTTCTCACCTAAAAACAAATGATAATACAGTAATAAAGGTTAACTGACGTCGTACGTTACGAGCCTTAAGCTATCTGAGAAAGGATTGTTGGAGAGTTTCTTTTCAACAGTCCGGATGTTTAGTATGGTACCCTTTGGGTGACATGCGACGCACTCATTCTCAGGTCATAGTCTCTAGTGTGATACTAGTTGCAAATACAATAGAAAACAGTTCTTTCGTAAAAGACAAAAAACAAACTTCAAACCTTTTTTCCCTGTGGGCCCGTAATTCAAAGGAAGCTTTTCTGAAGAAAAGAGTGTCGTTAACTCTCAGTTCTACCGCAAACGGTAACGCCTAAGCCTCCAAGGGTCGAGCTGCGTACATCCAACTGCTGGAACTGTTTGTTAACCCCACTCGATAAAACAGATGAATCTGAATCCCCGTAAGCTGTATTATCCCGAACTATGTAAGCTCTGATCTCTCATACTTGTTGAGAGTACGTAGGCACAATACTGACGTATTGGCGAGCCACCTTCCCCATAACCCGTAGTAGGCCGAACTACGTTGACTCTGATTTCTCATTCTCTAATGAGAATACGTAGGCATAAAGTGCGACGCTTTGCCGAGTCATTTTTCTTTTCTTTTTAAGCCAACCTTGATAGGTAGATAGATAAAACCAACCCATCCAGTAAACACAACAAGCGTGGATCCCGTCGAGTACGACGGACGTGAGGGGTGCTAATACCTTCCCCTTGCGTAACCGACTCCCGAACCCAGACAACGGTTGCAACGACCTTGTCTAATACCTTTTCGTCAGGTTTAGCTGTTGCACCCAAAAATTTGCCCAACATTTCTTTACCTTGCTTATGTTTCATTGCATTCACATTAGCATTATCATTTGCATTTCATTGACATGTATGCAGGAGATCAAGAGGTATGAGTACCAATCAAGAGCTATACAAGACTATGAAGCTAGCTAAGAAGGTTATTCAAGTGTTCAAGGGTTGATATCCTTGTCAGGGAAGTTAAAAGATCCTCAGAGAGAGTGATTGAAGCCAAGTGTGTGTGTCTCCTAACTTGAGAGTTGTGGGAAGTCCTCAGATGATTCTGAATCCATGAAGTTAGACTTGAGGTCTTGAGAGATCTCATGAGAAGTGTTGGAGATCACTTTGAGGCCTAGACAGGTCATTGTGCAAGATTAAGAAGGCTCAGCCATGAGTGGTGCAGTTATGGTTTGACTGGGTCAACCCTAAGTCAATTGATGATTTGGAGAAGGTTGAGACCTAATTCAAGAGCCATATGATCATGGATTGATACATTGAGATGTAATAAGGATGATTCCAAGGTCAACTCATCATGATTGAAGAGTTTGAGAAGTTTCAGGCTAGGGTTTCTAAGGCTTGACAGTGTAAAATCCCCTAGTTTGACCCCTATCTTCAAGGCAGTTTAGCTCAAGATGTGATTGCCATCTCATCTTGTCCCCAACATGAATGTTGTAGAACATGGTCTTAGCTTTAATTTTAGTGCTAGAAGTCCTTGATAGGATTTGTATAACTCAAGTTATGACTTTGAAAAGTTACAGGTCATCTGAGGTCTATGGATTTGGGAGCTTGAAAGTTACCCAACTTGCATCAAACTTTTACCCTAGAAGGATGATTCCTATGAACTTTTGGTCAACATGAATGTTGTTTCTCATTCTCTTAGCTTTCTAGAGAGTACTAGATGTCCATGATTGGATGTGTAAAACTCAACTTATGGCTTTGACAAGTCAAGGGCATTTTGGTCATTTGGAGATTACAGGTCATTTCAACCATAAGGCCATAACTCCTATTTCCAAGCTTCAAATGGGAAAATGTTCAACATCAAACTTGTTCAAAATGATTTTTTAAGGCTAGAAAAGAGGTCATGAGATGTTGGAAGTGCTTGTATCTCAAATTTGCAAAAATGACCTAAAGTAAGGGTATAACTTAAATACACCCAAGTTGGAAATTGATATTTTTGATCTACACATCCAAACCAAGGCATGTAATATGTCATTTTGACTCTAAAAAACATTTTAAGAACTTTGGTTTAGCCAAATTTTTGAGTTGAGGTGTAATTTGTGGACTTGCTTTGAAAAGTAGTTACTTACATCTTAAGTAACATTTGCAAAACATATGAGAGATCAATACACAAGCTTCCAAGGCATCGTAACACATCTAATATCTCATTTGGAGAGATTTTGGGATCATAACAAGCTGCTGCAACAAGTGAAACCAGAATTGGTGTGAGTATGGCATGAGATGGTATTTTTGATGACATGAGAAATTCAACATTTCCTTGGATGATTCCAGAAGATTCTAGAGAGGTCCAACATCATCTATATATTGATTAGAAGGGGTTCAAGTGCAAGGTTGGTGAGAATTAAGGGAGAGAAGAGAGTTTGCAACTTCACATTGTTCATTGCAACTTGAATTTTGTTTCAGCATTCCACACCATTTTGATCTTTTCTTTTGATCCTAACAACTTTCTTGAATGTGTGTGAGTGTTTCCATAGCAAACCCCAAGCAAATCCATGGCTAAATCGTGTATGAGCAATTGAATTTCAGCACCTGCAAGTCACTATCGGGTTTGGAGTTCCAAGCATTTGCAATCAATTCTCTTGCATACAGAAGCAAGAACTTGGTACATTGAATGATTCCAGAGTAGTAGAAGGGTTGAATTGAAGAATTGCTACTTCTGTTACTCAAGAATTCACAGGTTTGAATCTTTCATCCCTCACCTTAATTTAAGAAGAATTACCTCAATTTGTTAGGTTAGATTGATAGTATGCGGTTAGGAGATCGTTTCTGGAAATTTAGAGAGGATTTGGTGATGATCAATGAGATGACACAATTTCTGTTTGGATCAAGAACATGCTGGGTATTGAGAGATAATGTGAGTGTTATAGCGGGAAGTGATCAGGGTAATGTGGTGAACATTTTGAACCTTTTAATTGCAAGAATGGTGATAGTTGAGGTTTGAGCATAATTTTGATTCTTAATCGTGTTTTCGGTTAGAGATTGATTCAATGAATTATGAGGCCAGGGTTAGACTCAGGGAGAGATTTAGAGTGATTTAGTGTTTCAGATCTTGAATTTTGATGGAGATTTGAGGGAGCCCGAGTGAGGATGAGGTTGATGTTTGAGCTCTGTTACAATGGATGCTTCCCTCCATTTTCATGGCTAGAGGTAGGTGATGAAGTCCCAGCCATCAGATTCACGTACGACCATTGACCAGAGCAAGATCGCACGGCCCAACTTTGTCCTCAGATTGTGAAGGGTTCAGAAACATTGAAACACTGCGTATCATTAAACAAGAGGTTTTGGGCTTTAGTAAGAGACAACTATCCACACCCCCAGCGAGCCCATTTGTGAATTTGAACTGAATTCTCTTACTTACTGCACCGTGACTTTTCCCTTTTTCTTTCCATTTCCATATTAATTTCTGATTGTGATATGGGCTTAGGCGCTTTTCTACTGACACCCCCCTTTTGGCCCAGTCTGAATATTGAATTGATTTTATTACTATCTGCACCACGCGCTTGGTTATTTTTGTTTGATTTTCTTTAATTTTTCATTTTATTCATGGTTCTTGATTAAATCATATAAAATTGAAAAATGATCCAATTAACCCCATTCTTTTTGCATTGGATTCATGATTGAATCTAGTATTTTTTATAAAAAAATATTTTTATTTCATGCATTTTCTGATTTTATGGGAATTTTCATATTTTAATTGATATTAAAATGGTTATGTTTGATACTTGATTTTGTGGAATTTTGTGTGATCATGTGGTGATGATTTTGATCTTCATTTTTTGTGAGTAGTTAGCATAGATATGCATGCTCCCCATAGATTTTTCTCACATTTTTGTGATGAGCATAGGGGGTAGTTTAGGTTGAAACCCTTAGAAGATCCATTTTTAGGGTTTATGATTGATACCTTTGGATTTAGGACTTAATTTTAGGACTTAATAGATGATTTAGTCCCTGGTTTTTGTATGAGGCATTCTTAATTGAATTAGGATCCCTTAGAAATTTTTGTAGAAACTTATAAGATAGTTTGCTATTTTTGATTGATTTTAGTTTAGGTGCTAGTTTTAGATGATTCTAAGGCACTAACTCAACTACATTAACATCTTTAGTTCCCTTAGATTAGGGTTTTGCTTTGCTTGTTCTTGGGTGATGATGAAGACAAGTTGAAGATGCATTGGATTGCTTGAAGAGGCTTGGATTTGAAGATCTTCCCTTCTTGTGGTGTAGTTTTGGTTAGGTTAAGATTAGGGTTTTGTAGGCAGAGCTTCTAGATAGTTCTCTTCTTGCATAAACATGGAATATGTTGATCAATTCCATTCTTCCCTATGATGTAAGGTCCCTTGTAAAGGCCTCATCCCTCCTTTGGTAGGATGTGTGGCTCTTTGCAAATTGGTAGAACCTTTGAGGGTCCCTTTCTCTGATGACAGGATGCTTAGTGGCGACCTTTGGTCTTCACTCTGCTACCAATCATCCCAACTTTGCTCTTGATAGATGCATCTTTCTCCCTTGTTAGAGGATGGAGTTCCTTGCTTGAAGAAGATTGAAGGCTAGAAGTTGATACTTCTCTGTGTTTGAAGACTACCTTTGGAGCTGAAGCTTGAGGATCAAGAGGAGCAAGTTGATACTTGTGGGAAGAAGATCAAGCTGAAGCTTGAGGGATAAGTTGATACTTATGTGCTGATGCACTGAGTCCCTGAAGGAACAAGTTGATACTTGATATTAGGATTGAGGCCTGAAGGTGGAGATTACTGAAGACCTGAGGCTTGGAGAAGAGAGAATAAGTTGATACTTATGTTTGATGTATTGGAAGCTTGAAGAAGCAAGTTGATACTTGCTATTGAGGATGATAGCCTTGAAGGGTGATTGAAGTCTGAAGACTGAGTTGCTGTCAAAAGAGCTGAAGCTTGAAATTAAAAGAGGGGTTGATCTTCTTTCTTTCTTGTCTATTTTCTTTTCTGTATTGATGTGCCTTGTTTGACTTGCTTGATGCATTAGAATAAGTTCATATCTAGACTGACTTTAAGCTAGGAGCATGATTGCACTAGAGGTTGAGTTGCTCCCTCTGCTTGTATTGTTACTGTATGGCTTTGCTTGCGGGTATTCGGTAGAGCCCAGATCCCTTGCCTATGTAGGTTCCAGACTCATGTACCATTCGAGGGAGGGTCCGGACAGACTGTCCTGAAAGAAGTGCATCAGCAACTTCTCGTCCTCATAATGAGCGAACATTTTTCGGTAGTATGATTACAGTCACTGATATTTTGCTTGATAGCTTGTTATTTCTTCTGTATGATTGCAGTTATTCATATCTTGCTTGAGGTTGAGATGAGCTTGTGGAGGCTGATACCCCACACACATTTCCTCCCTCACTTGCGTTGACATGATCCCCTAGGAATCTCACTTTCTTTGATAAGGAAGTGATGATTAGAACTTTAGGTTGAAACCTATGCATGATAACTTCTACGAGATCCCTGTTTCAAACCTCAACCACAGGATGAATCCTTGGCATGACAACATTAGGACTTGATAGTCTCCCCTTAGTTGAGCCCTTTCTCTTCTCACCTAAAAACAAATGATAATATAGTAATAAAGGTTAACTGACGTCGTCCGTTACGAGCCTTAAGCTATCTGAGAAAGGATTGTTGGAGAGTTTCTTTTCAACAGTCCGAATGTTTAGTATGGTACCCTTTGGGTGACATGCGACGCACTCATTCTCAGGTCATAGTCTCTAGTGCGATACTAGTTGCAAATTCAATAGAAAACAGTTCTTTCGTAAAAGACAGAAAACAAACTTCAAACCTTTTTTCCCCGTGGTCCCGTAATTCAAAGGAAGCTTTTCTGAAGAAAAGAGTGTCGTTAACTCTTAGTTCTACCGCAAACGGTAACGCCTAAGCCTCCAAGGGTCGAGCTGCGTACATCCAACTGCTGGAACTGTTTGTTAACCCCACTCGATAAAACAGATGAATCTGAATCCCCGTAAGCCGTATTATCCCGAACTATGTAAGCTCTGATCTCTCATACCTGTTGAGAGTACGTAGGCACAATACTGACGTATTGGCGAGCCACCTTCCCCATAACCCGTAGTAGGCCGAACTACGTTGACTCTGATTTCTCATTCTCTGATGAGAATACGTAGGCATAAAGTGCGACGCTTTGCCGAGTCATTTTTATTTTCTTTTTAAGCCAACCTTGATAGGTAGATAGATAAAACCAACCCGTCCAGTAAACATAACAAGCGTGGATCCCGTCGAGTACGACGGACGTGAGGGGTGTTAATACCTTCCCCTTGCGTAACCGACTCCCGAACCCAGACAATGGTTGCGACGACCTTGTCTTATACCTTTTCGTCAGGTTTTTCCGATCGTTTCCTTTCCCGTTCCGAGGGATAAATAACGAAAGGTGGCGACTCTTCTGTTTTTCCGGCACCTTATTTTCGCGGTAGCAACAGCTGGCGACTCTTCTTGGGATCGAACCCAGAATCTCTGGTTCTCTGGTTCTCCGGTTCCCTATGCGAGTCAATCCTTGCGCTTGTATGATTACTTGTTGGGTTGTGTTTATTTATCGCATTTTATTTTCAGTATGATATGATTATATGTGCTGTTGTGGGAGGGGCATTCTGATGAGTGAGAAGCCAGACCCAGGCTTGAGTGAACATAGCATTAGTTGTGGAAATTAGTGGGCGCGTGCTTGCTTGGCAGGCACTAGTGTCTCATGAAATCCACGCTCAGACGAGGTTCTCCCGGTTGACTTCTTTTTCAACCCTTTGGGTTGAGGGGGTTGTTGATTTGGAGGATTGTCGACTCTGGGGACCGATCATTTGGGATTCAGCCGAGTGAGGCCGCTTCATGAGCTGGTGATGCCACACCTTCTGGGTATCGTATCACCCCTCTTGAATGTCTGTGACGTTAATGACCGCATAGGATGCCGAACTTGTGTCAGCTTAGGTCCATACCTGTGAGCAGGGTTGGGTTTGTTGCAGGAAACCTTAACCTTCAGATTTCCTGGTTTTCTTGATAGTGAATCAGTTTTGTTGGTATCAGAGGTTCTCATCATCAGATATATGATTGTTCTTGACAGAGCAGAGTTATGGTCCTGTATCAGAGGACCTTATATTCAGAGATGTGTATTTGTTCTTGACAGAGCAGGTTTGTGATTGGGATCTGAGGATCTCATCTACAGATGTATGTTTGTTCTTGACAGAGCAGAGTTTTTTGTCCTATATCAGAGGTCCTGTATCAGATGTTTGTTCTTGACAGAGCAGATTTTTTGGTCCTGTATCAGAGGTCCTTATTATCAGATGTGTGTTCTTGACAGAGTAGATTTATGGTCTGATACAAGAGATTTCTTATTATCAAATATAGTGGTTGTTCTTGACAGAGCGGCATCATGGTTTTGTTGATACAGGATCTCAACAGTGCAGTTGCCTTGATCTCCTGCTGCATGATTTCATTTTTACATTGCTTTACATGCTCATTTGCATTTCATTAACGTATGTCTGTGTTGCAGGTACCGTTTCCCCACGATCCAGGATTTCTTGCCTCCTATTGTATTGTTATGGGTTCTTTGAGGAAGACCGTGGCTTACAAGCTCCCTACCCCTGATGTTGTTCAACTGACTGGTTTGATTGCTTTAGCAGATGATTCTGTGAGAGATGAGTTCAGAAAGTCTTACGGAAAGTTGCTCAGTTTGGTTCGTAAACCTTCTGCGTTTGAGTTAAATGGGTTGCATGCTCTGCTGCAGTTCTACGACCCTCCGTTGAGATGCTTTACTTTCCAGGATTTTGTTCTCGCACCCACACTAGAGGAGTATGTTGATTTGGTAGGTGTGCCTATCAAGAGTCAGATGCCCTTTGTTCATATGGATGCTGAGCCTAATCTGGCTAGTCTAGCTCCCTCACTTCATCTAGATGCCTCCGAGTTGGTTTTGTCTAGTTGGAACAAGGTTCCCGGTTTCTCCTTGCAGTTCTTAGTGGGAAAGGCTTAGCAGTGCGCCAAAGACGGATGTTGGGTCGTGTTCAATGGCATTCTCGCTCTATGCATATATGGCATCATTCTGTTCCCCAATATGCCCGACTTTGTAGACTTCGACGTATTTCACATCTTTGCTTCAGGGAATCCAGTCCCTACCTTGATAGGAGATGTCTACCATTCCATCCACTACAAAAACGAGAACAGAAGGGGCAAGAATGTCTCGTGCTGTGTGCCCTTGCTCTATAAATGGCTTGATAGTCATCTACCTAAGAAGGGTCCCTTTGCTTCGTCTGCAGCCACAGCTGAGTGGTCTGAGCGCTTGATGAGGCTATCAGCAGAGGATATTGACTGGTTTGATAGAGATAGGTTGGGTATCGAGATTATCTTCAGCTGCAGCGGGTTTCCGAACATGCCTTTGATAGGCAGGAAGGGCTGTATAAACTATAATCCGTCTCTGCTGGTCCGACAGTTTGCTTATGCTTTGAGAGCTCCGCCGAAGGATGAAGAGGTGCAGGAATCTCTGTACCTCACTAGTCTTCTAGAGGGGGATATGTTATCTAAGCTTCAGCGCGCTTGGAATGGTATCAGTAAGAGGGGAAAACCATTGTTGGGGAAAAGTAATAGTCAGGCATGCGCTCCATATATGACTTGGATCAGGGCCAGAGCAGATGCTATAGGGATGCCGTTTCCTCCTGGCAAGCCAGAAGGCCCTCTAGTGATCGAAGAGCCTACCACCGTGCCTATTCAGCAGCATAATCAGGTGTTAGCTGAGAGAGATGAGTTGAAGAAGGCAAACAAAGAATTGGAGAAAGAATTGGCGCAACTCAGAAGCGAGAGGAGCGAAGCCATTCATTTCTTCAAAAGGCAGACAGAGCTGGTGAACCAGTTGGGGACAGATCTGACTAAGCAGATAGCTGAGCGTGAGCGCATGGGTCGAGACTTCAAAGCTGTCAACGATGTACTGGCCATGAAGAAGCAACACTTGGATGAAGCGTATCGGAGGATATCCAAGTTTAACCAGCATTGGAAGGCCACCCTAGCCAACAGGAAAGAGCGGGAGGATAAGCTGATGCAACAGATCTCCAAGCTGAAAGCCCAAGTGAAGGCTAGTGAGAAGAGGTTTGATGAAGAAACCGCTCGCCGATATGCCGCTGAAGGCCAGCTCAACAGAGCTCTCGCTAACCTGAAGGAGCGCACACTGACGTTTGAATTCAAGAAGCGGAAGCTAGAAGAATGTTTCGGCGAAGGAGCATGGGAAGATTCGGTCAAAGGTCTTCAGTACACTATCATGCAGAGGGAGTTACTCGTCGAAGGGTTGCTCATTCGGCCTGATCATCCAGAAACGAAGGGGTTGTTAGAAGAGTTTCGCGCCCGTGGCCATGCTTGACTATTTGTATTCCTTTTGTTTGATCATTGTTGTATGCTGACCATCACCAGGCTTGTTGGCTGAGGTCATGCTATTGATTCCGCTTGTACCCAATGACTTTGTGTATTGCCTTGATGGGCTTTCTTCATATATATGAGATGTTATTTCCATGACTGGACTCATACTTCTTATTATCAGCACTGGCACTCAGGTACTAGGATCGGGGGAAATCTCCCTAACACACAGACACACGTTTGCATTTGCATGAAGCATTCGCATAACGAGCACTTTATCATTTTACCTAACCCTTTTGTGTTTACAGGTTGTTTCAGGTTGTTCCAGGATTGATCAGAGACCTATCCACCGCTATCTGACCAGAGAAAATCAAACCAGAATCATGGAGCAAGTGCAAACTGATGTTCAAGAACTCCGCGAAAGAATGGACCGCTTCATGAAGCTCATGCAAGCGGTCGCCAATGGCCAGGATCAGCTCAGAACCTTGGTTCAGCCTCTGATTTCAAGGGTCGACAGCAATGGTATACTCCATGGTGGGACTGTGCCAACCCCTCCACCAGTTGAAACTCCTCAGAATGGCGTCCCTGTGACCGGGGGGAATGGCAGTGCCAACGGCAATGTGATAGCTAACATGGGACTCAACCGCAATACGACGGGCGTCGGTAATGGGAATTTTAAAGCTAACGTCAAAGTTGGGCTGGGCAACGGCAATGCGGGTGTTGGAAATCTGTTTGGGCCTCAGCCGTGGTTAGAAGACCGTCAAGACGATGTGTTCTCTAAGAGAGGTGCTGAAGGGGAGCTGACTGCTGAAGCACGTCTAAGGTTCAAGGCACTCGAGGATAAGATGAGGAACATCGAGAACCAGAACACCCTGGGCGTTGATATGTCCAAGTTGGGACTGATTGCTGATTTCAAAGTATCTCCCAAGTTCAAGGTACCTGACTTTGAAAAGTACAAGGGCACCACTTGCCCTCGCGTCCACCTGAGATCATACTACCGGAAAATGTCCGCTCATTCTGAGGACGAGAAGTTGCTGATGCACTTCTTTCAGGACAGTCTGTCCGGACCCTCCCTCGAATGGTACACGAGTCTGAAACCTACCAGTGTGCGCACGTGGAAGGAACTTGCTGAAGCATTTGTGCACCACTACCAATATAACAGTGACTTAGCTCCGAACCGAGTCCAACTACAGAATCTGTCGCAAAGGAACAGTGAAGGGTTTAAGGAATACGCCCAACGGTGGCGTGAATTGGCAGCCAGGGTTCAGCCGCCGATGGTTGAACGTGAGCTTGTTCAAATGTTTGTAGCCACCCTCCCAGGGGTTTATTATGAGAAATTGGTCAGCGGTATGTCCGGAACCTTCTCAGATCTCATTATCACGGGTGAGCACATCGAAAATGGGATCAAACTGGGGAAAATTCAAGGTGATTCGTCCTCGGCTGGAGGAGGAAAGAAACTTTATGGTGGCAAAAGACGGGAAGGAGAAACAAGCGCCGTGACCAACGCTCGAAGGAAGAGTAAAGGCCCTTACCAACAGGTGGCCAGCATAACTATCCCGGCAGTTCAACAGCCACAGCAGCAGCAGCCACAGCAGCAGCAGCAGTCGAATCAACAAGGGTACAGAAAGTATCAGAACAGGGCACCTTTGTCCAGTCGTCACCTCGAGACACCGCCCATGTCGTATGCTCAGCTGTTACAGACTCTGCTCCAGTTACAGCTGTTCCAAAAGAGAACCCTGGCTCCCTTGACAGGGGCACCGCCGCCAGGTTATGACGCAAATGCAACTTGTGAATTTCACTCAGGGGCACCAGGCCACACGATAGAAAACTGCAAAGCCTTCAAGCATAAGGTGCAATACATGGTGGACGCCAAGATCATCAACTTCTCAGATAATGTGCCAAACGTCACGAAGAACCCTATGCCGAATCATAGGGGAGGTGGAGTAAACACCGTTATTGAAGGCGAGGGTGTGGATTTGTTGACTGACGTCAGAGATCTGAAGACACCACTTAGCTTCGTTAAAGCTAAGCTGATGAAAAGAGGTTACTTCCCGGGCTGTGGAGAATTGTGTATGGGTTGTGCGACAAGTCCTGATAGATGTGCACAGTTGATAGAGGGGATTCAAAGTCTGATGACTGAGGGAATCCTGCAGTTTAGCTGGAGGGCCGAAGGCGGATTGGGAGAGGTAATGCTGAAGCAAGGTGATGAGGTTGCTACCATCACCATCCCTCGCCAGACGATAACTATTTCCGCACCCAGACCGCCCATGATTACCATCACCAAAGCTGGGCCAATACCTTTCGAAAGCCCCAATGCCGTCCCATGGCATTATGGGGCGGAGGTCTACTGCAATGGACAGAAGTTGGAAGTAGAACCGTTTGGGTCGTCTGTTGAGAACCTAGCGGGCGTTAGCGGAATTACTCGCAGCGGGAGAGTGTTGGCACCACCTGAGGTCGGGGCAGATAAAGCGGACAGAGCTGATGCAACTGATAAAGGTAAAAGTAAAGTCGTTGAAGAGATCCCTTGTGGGGTAGGAAAAGACTTACTCGTTAAAGACGCCGAGGAATTTATGAGGTTGATTAAAAAGAGTGACTACAAGATCGTGGATCATCTCCATCAGACACCCTCGAAGATTTCCATCCTGAATTTGTTGCTGTGTTCTGAGGCACATCGCAACGCACTGCTGAAGGTGTTGAATGCCATGTATGTACCGCAGGAAATATCGGTAAACCAGTTGGAAGGGGTCGTAGCCCACGTGAATGCTGGAAATGGGTTAGGGTTCACTAACCTAGAGCTGACGCCGAAGGGGAGAAATCATAATAGCGCCCTGCACATCTCGATAGAGTGTAGGGGAACGATTATGTCCCACGTCTTGGTGGACACGGGGTCGTCGCTCAATGTTCTTCCGAAGAAAGCATTGATGAAGTTAGATACTCGCGGAGTGATTTGCACACCCAGTGACCTGGTTGTGAAAGCGTTCGATGGAACCAAACGCCATGTTTTTGGAGAGGTGACGTTGCCAATCCAAGTCGGGTCGGAAACATTCGATGCGGTCTTCTACATCATGGACATCATGCCTGCCTACAGTTGTCTCTTAGGCCGGCCATGGATCCATTCTGCGGGTGACGTGACCTCCACGTTGCACCAGAAGCACAAGTATGTTGTCGGAGGTAGCATCGTGACTGTATGTGGCGAGGAAGACATAATGGTGAGCCATTTGTCGTCCTTCAAGTATGTTGAGATGGATGGTGAAATCCACGAAACCCTATGCCAAGCGTTCGAAGCTGTTAAAGTCAAGGTAGCTCCTGTGGTCACTGAGAAGCCAAAGATGACTCTCTCCTCCTTCAAGGAAGCTCGGGCCGTTGTTCAGGCCGGATCTACCCCAGGCTGGGGGCGAATTTTGGAGATACCTAACAAGCAAGACAAGTTTGGGTTGGGATACTCCCCTGCGGCTGAAGCCTCCTCTTCTAGAAATGCGTCGCGAGGTAAAGGGCCGATCCAGTTTACCAGTGGCAGGGTGATATTTGAAAGTGTCAACGCAGTGTCTGAAGACGGCGAGGACAGCAATTGCGACTTAGACTCTTGGATCCAGCCAAGCAAGTCAGGTGAGAGCCTCAACAATTGGTCCGTCAGGGATATCATCCAGATGACAAGCAAAGAGTAATGATTTACTTTTTCCAATCATTGTACAACCCTATGTCCTACCCAGGGCATATTGGTTTTATTGTCAGGGCCTCGTTTGATTATGTACATGCATTTTATCAATAAATCAAAAGACGTTTTTCTTTGTATTCAAATGTTGTGATCTCTGTTATTCTTGTTTTATATTTGTTTTGAAAAACAATAAGATGGCAATGGGGTTTGTGCAAACCTGCATATCCTTGTTTTAAGCTTAACCCTTGTTATTGCAGGATCCACATAGTAGATGACATCGACTATGGACCTTCTACGACTTACTTCGACTTTGATTGCCCGATCTATCAAGCTGAAGAAGAGATTGATGAAGACGATTACCTTCCCGAAGAGTTGGCCCACTTGTTGAAACAGGAAGAGAAAGTTATTCTGCCTTACGAAGAAGAGATCGAGATTGTGAATCTAGGTTCTGAAGAACTTGTCAGGAACGTCAGGATAGGGGCTGCATTGCAGAGTGATGTCAAGCAGAGATTGGTCGAGATGCTAAGAGAGTATAGTGACGTCTTTGCTTGGTCATACGAAGATATGGCCGGACTTGACACTGACATTGTGGTCCACCACTTGCCGCTGCGAGAAGACTGTCCTCCCGTTAAGCAGAAGCTTAGGAGGACACGACCAGATATGGCCGTTAAGATCAAAGAGGAAGTGCAAAAGCAGCTTGATGCTGGCTTCTTAGCGGTCACTACTTACCCTCCGTGGGTCGCCAACATAGTGCCTGTACCGAAGAAGGACGGTAAGGTGCGCATGTGCGTCGATTATCGGGATTTGAATAGGGCGAGCCCTAAAGATGATTTCCCGCTGCCTCATATTGATGTGTTGGTCGAAAATACAGCTCAGTTCTCCGTATTTTCATTCATGGATGGCTTCTCCGGCTACAATCAGATCAAGATGGCGCCGGAGGACATGGAGAAAACTACGTTTATCACCCCTTGGGGAACATTTTGCTATAAGGTAATGCCTTTCGGTCTGAAGAATGCAGGGGCCACTTACCAACGAGCAATGGTTACTTTGTTTCATGATATGATTCATCATGATATTGAAGTCTATGTTGATGACATGATTGCGAAGTCCCAAACGGAGGAGGGACATCTGGTAAATTTGCTGAAGCTTTTTGAGAGGCTTAGGAAATTTAGGTTGAGGCTGAATCATAACAAGTGTACTTTCGGTCTACGTTCTGGAAAACTACTGGGGTTTATCGTGAGTGAAAGAGGCATCGAGGTTGGTCCTGCGAAAATAAAAGCGATACAAGAAATGCCAGCGCCAAAAACAGAAAAAGAAGTTCGTGGTTTCCTGGGCAGAATAAACTACATTGCAAGGTTTATCTCTCAGCTCACGACCACGTGTGAACCGATGTTCAAACTGTTAAAGAAAGATCAGGCGATTATCTGGAACGAGGATTGTTAGAAGGCATTTGATAAGATAAAACAGTATCTGCAGGTGTCGCTACTCGAAAAATGCATCGTGCAACAACGGGGAGGCGAAAAGAAAGCACAGAAGAGTCGCCACCGAACTTTATTTATCCCATGTGGGGAAAGGAAAATATCGAGAAAACCTTAAGAAAATAATGGATAAGATGGTCTCGCAACCAAGAATGGATTCGGAAGCCGGTTATATGAGGGGAAGGTATTAGCACCCCTCGCATCCATCGTACTCGATGGGAACCTTTTGTTTGTCGATGTGTGAATTTATTTGCTTAAACATTATGCTATAAGAAGTGTTCCACAGGGTAAAAGAAGGGTTAGAAACAGGAAAGTTAGGAGGAGAGAGAGAACGGGGAAGAAAAGAGAAAGAACAGACTCGGTAGGACTTCGCAGTCCTATGCCTACGTATTCTCAATAGACATGAGAAAGTCAGAGTCGACGTAGTTCGGGGAACTACAGATATAGGGGGAATGTGCTCGACAAGGATTGTGGCCCTTGTGCCTACGTATCTTTACTTGAAAAAGTAAAGAATCAGAGCAGCCGTAGTTCGGCCTACGGTGTGCGGGGAAATTCTGGTAGACGATGCTATCGTGCGCATTCTAGCAGTTAGGTGTATTGCTGCTCGCTCGTTGGAGACTTAGGCGTTACCTGTTTGCGGTAGAACGGACGTAGCATGCCTTTCTGGGAAAGGGTGGAAAAAGAAAAGGGTGCTCGCTAGGATATCGCGATCCTATGCCTACGTATTCCCATTATGCATGAGAAATCAGAGCAACGTAGTTCGTGCTACTACGGTGCAGATAACCGGTGTGTTTGGGGATGATGTTATCGTGCACGTTCTAGCAGTTTAGGTGTTTTGCTGCTCGCTCGTTTGGAGACTTATGCGTACCTGTTTGCGGTAGAACGGACGTAACATATCCTGTTTGAAAGGTTGGTTTTCGCCATGCGAGGCAAGGTGTCACGTTTGATTGGTTGAATTGTTTTTTAGGGGCGAGATAGGTCCTCGAATAGTAACCCCTACGGGTAGTACCCAATTCTTTATCTCAAAGTTTTTGTTATAAAAGGGTGTGGCGAACGAGGCATCTTCGTATTGAAAGACGAGCGTCGAAACCACCCTCACTACAATGGGCATCCCTACGCTCGGAAAAGAAGAGGTCTACATCCAATCCTCTCTCTTTAATTCAATGCAAAGAGAACGAAGTTCTCTTATTAAAGATGTTTTTGGTTTTGAATGGTAAGTGCTTTGCGACAAAGAACCCTACGGTAAATGTCAGCACTCGGGATAGGAGAAGGCCTACGCCTAACAACTCCACGACCATTCAAGTTTTGTTGTGAAAAGAAGTTTGAAAAAGCACTCGATGCGGGACCAAGGTTTTAGGAGAGAAGGGATTGAAAACGTCTTTGTATTGAAGGACGAGCATCGAGACCACCCCCACTACAGTGGGCATCCCAACACTCGGAGATGAAGAGGTCTACACCCAATCCTCTCTTTTTAATTCAATACAAAGAATTTGATTTATTATGGTTTGAAAAATGGACTCGGTACGAAACCGAGGTTTTAGGAGAGAAGGGATTGAAAACGTCTTTGTATTGAAAGACGAGCATCGAGACCACCCTCACTGCAGTGGGCATCCCAACGCTCGAAGAAGAAGAGGTCTACACCCAATCCTCTCTTTTTAATTCAATACAAAGAAATTGATTTTAAGGAGATGAGATTTGAAAATGGATGGGAAGCATCTTCGTATTGAAAGACGAGTGTCGAAACCACCCTCACTACAGTGGGCATCCCAACACTCGGAGAGGAAGAAAGTCTACACTTAATCCCCTCTTTTTAATCCAATACAAAGATAATTGGATATTGAAGATGGTTTGTCAATGTTTTTGAATCGAGTTGGGACAAGTGACGAAGAGAGAAAAGAGGTGGTCTCAGATCCAACATTACTTATCAATAATTTGACTGGTAATGAATTACGGAGGTCTCGTCATCGACCCAAACAGTAAAAACGGGACAAAATGTCCAATAACAAAAGAGAAATGAAATCAACTTTTAAAAGAAGAACTAAAATAAAATCTTAAAAGAAATTGAGATAAAATTTTATATATATATATATATATATATATATATATATATATATATATATATATATATATATATATATATATATATATATATATATATATATATATATATATATATATATATATATATATATATATATATATATATATATATATATATATATATATATATATATATATATATATATATATATATATATATATATATATATATATATATATATATATATATATATATATATATATATATATATATATATATATATATATATATATATATATATATATACATACATCCTAAATATACTAATATTATAAAAACTAATATATAAAAATAAAATAGAGCTATAAACAAAATATATAATAATAATAACTGTTTCATCATAATAATGATTTACAAATAAGAAAAAGAAAAAGTTATTTACAATTTTTAAAAAAATAAAAAATAAAGACAAAAATAATATAATATGTTCAATCTAATTTATACATAATAGTAATAATAATATATTATAGGCAGAAACATAATATTTACAATAAAAATACTAATAGTAACAAAAGAAGAAGAACAAACCTAAGAACAACACGGGCAAAGCATCTGGTTGGTGAAGAAAGAGGAACGAACTTCAGACACTCTACCCTCCCAGAAGAACGCGCATCCGATTCACTCTCACACAATCGATTCATAACAAGAACAACACCATGATGCGATCCGGCTTCAATAAAAATGGAGACTATGTTGTGGTGACGAAGATTTGGACAATGGTTTGCGAAAATGGGCGAAAGAAGGTGGTCGAGTTTGTCTGGATTTTTTGTTTGATTTTCTACAGGTGGAATGGGTGATTTGAGGGATTTCGAAAGGATGAAGATGGGATGGTGTAGTGAGATGGTAGCTGACGGTTGTTGTTCAGTTCGAGTGACGATAGTGTCATATTTTCATCGCTCTCTAATCTCGCCTACCATCTGTTTGATGAAAGTACTAACCCAAAAGGTTTCTTTTCCTTCTATTGCATAATGTTATTGACATTGTTGAGTGAAAATGGTGGATTCACGTGTGGTGAGAAGAAGATGAGTCTGTGAAGTTTGCGGGGTATGTGGTGAAGAACAATTTCCACTCTATGAGCCTGGCCGTTTCAAAGACAGTGATGGGGAGTTCTTACAAACCGTATCAACCAGAATGAAGAAAATCAGAAGAACAACCGCTTCTGGACATGCTTTACGCAAAAATTGATAAATCTCAACATTATAGTCGCAATGAGAGCTTGGCCAACGAGGACGAATATCGGAAGATTTGGTGAGGCATTGCACAACTACATAATGCAGAAGTTTCTGTTGATGCAGCTTGACGATATCGACTTTGTCGACAAGCTAAACGGGGCAAATATTACATCGTCACCGTGTTGATTGTGAGGCGTCGAAAAGTTTGCAGAAAAGGGAACTCCACGGTGAGCATAAGTTTAGCTCAATACGTGATGTTGATGATGTTGAATGTTACCATAGCTTGTTGTATTATGGGATATTTCAGCATTTGATGAACTTGGTAAACTGACAATGCCATCACTACAAGCATAACCACTTGTGTAGCTAGACTCAGTTACGGATAATTTGTTGTGATGTTGTCCTTGAGAAGATGGTTATGTCATGAGTGAAGAGCCATTGAAGTTTTACAAGTTGTGGTTTATTGATGGTAGTGGTGAGAGGGTTCTTGTTTGATTGGTTTTTATATGGCAGGAAAGAAATTTGTAGCAAGAAAGAGAAATGGTTCTGCTTATGGTCAAGAAGAGGTATGTTTTTGAGCGGTGGAGGGAGATCTGCAGCAAGCTATGCCGGCGAGTTGGAGAAAGAAGAAAGTAGGGTGCTGGGATTTTGAAATGTGAATCTAAAGAGTAAGAGATGTCATTGTTATTTTGATGATGCTGTGAGCTGAGTTTCTCATGGAGGATCGGCTTCGACGACGTCGGCGGCTGCAGCGGCATCCAGTTTAATCATTGTTGCCCATAACGGTGGATTTAGAGCCTTTGATTCTTGCTCGGTGACGATGGAAGATCGTGAGTTTTTGAGATTTTTGTTTTAGCTTAGTAGCAACAGTTGAGGAATGATAGAGGAAACTCAAACTCACTTTCAAGGAGGAGGTTGAGGATGAAGTAACAGGTTTATTGTTTTGATGTATGATGAAGGAGTTATGAGGTTGAAGGAAGATAATATTTTTTTGGGGAAGATCTTTTGTTGGCAGATATATGGATGTGCATCTGTAGAGTAAATTTTTGTGAGTTGGTTTATGGTGTATGCTTGTTGCAAATCATGGTTGAGATGTTGTTTGCTGGTCCAGTTTTGTTTTCACTACAGGTTGCAGGTTTGTACAACCTAGTGTAGCAGGAAATCATGATAACAGTAGCAGGTGGCAGCAGTACGATTTATGTTTTGTTGTTTTTAACAGGTTTTGTCTGGTGTGGAGTGAGCTTGTGGCAGGATATTGTCTTGTTGTAGCAGGCTTTGAAGGTACAGTTTTTTAAATGCATGCTTTTTGGCTTGGTAGTGGTCTGTGTGAGGCTTAGTGAAGATCCCACCATTTTGGAACTTCCGTGAAATCGTGATACGCACTGATGTGTGGAATTTGTTAGCAGATGAAGTTATGCGGTGTACTGCAGAATCAAGTTGTTAGGCTTCGTACGACCTTTCGAAACGTTACGACTTGTGAACGGTTTGTTTTGGAGCTGTGGCACTGACTGTTTTGTTTTGCAGGGATTTTGGCGTGTTGAAGGCTGCAGCTGTGAAGCATCAGTTTTGACGTCTTCCTCGCGTGTGTAACGTACGGGTCCAACACACCAGTCTTATGAGGATGTTTGTGGTGCTTCACGGTTTGTGGTCCTGATTCAATCTGTTGTGCGGTACGGCCTGCTGCTGGAACTTTGATTACGTCGTATAAGGTTCCGCGACGTTGCTTCCGTCTTTGGTTTCGCTTTACCACAGCAAGTCATGGCTGGCTTAAAAAAAAACAATTGCAATTGCAATCTGATTATTTTGGTTCCTATCCAAGAAGAGTTGTCTGCTTTAATTTGACATTATCCTTTACTGCTTATGGTGGTTGTATCATGATAGAAACAAAATTTTTTATTTTTTCTTATATATTTTCTCTAACTTTTGTCAAATCCACACTTAACGGGCCTAAAGAGACAATTGGCTTTGATGAATATTTATGGGATTGACTTGAAATGTAATGTAGTAACCAGCGTTTATTTCTCCCTTCTCTTCTTTTTTTTTTTTTATAATTTTCCTTATCCTTGTAAATGGGCCTTTTGAATGGTTTACCTTGAATTCGGGCTTAGTTAAAGATATAAACGAAATAGACTATCGAACCAAAACAACCCTTGCATGAACGTTGAACTAAAACCTCAAATATGTGAATCAAATCCTGAATCGATCTTGAACGAAAATGTGTCTAAGCAAGCTTAAACCAACACAAAAGATCCTCCAACACACGCTACATTCATTCTTAACCCGTCGCTCTTCAATTGAAATTAAATTCAATTCGATCCACCCTCATGATTGAAACATCACAATTTTTTTATTTTTTATATTTTGAATAAAATAAGTGACTAAATATACAGAATGGGGACTGTACAAAGGTGGGACAAATTTGGGGTATGACAGATGCCCCTATCTAATTGGCTTAAACCGAGTTAGATGAATTGTTGCAGCGTTCATTGTTCAAGGTAGAAGTCAATTAGATACAAAGAATACCCTGAATTTGTCAAAAAGAAGGAAACTGCTCGGGAATGAAATACTGGGTATCTTGCAAAGGTCGTTAACACCAAAAGGATGTTAACAGAGAAAACTTGACACCAAAAGGATGACGAGCCTATCACCAAAAGGATGATAGTACACTCACACACACTGCTCTGAAATCAAGAGAAAGTATGGGGTCCACTACCAAAAGGATAGCGGAAAACACGCTAGTCATGAAACCAAAAGGATGTCAAACCCATCACCAAAAGGATGATGGAGCGAAACAAAATCAACCCTAACACCAAAAGGATGTAGGAGGATAAGCTTCTCTGAAGAGATTGCCACTTATCGCTGAAGATGGATAAGCTTCTCTGAAGAGATTGCCACTTATCGCTGAAGATGGATAAGCTTCTCTGAAGAGATTGCCACTTATCGCTGAAGATGGATAAGCTTCTCTGAAGAGATTGCCACTTATCGCTGAAGATGGATAAGCTTCTCTGAAGAGATTGCCACTTATCGCTGAAGATGGATAAGCTTCTCTGAAGAGATTGCCACTTATCGCTAAAGATGGATAAGCTTCTCTGAAGAGATTTCCACTTATCGCTGAAGATGGATAAGCTTCTCTGAAGAGATTGCCACTTATCGCTGAAGATGGATAAGCTTCTCTGAAGAGATTGCCACTTATCGTTGATGAAGGATAAGCTTCTCCCAACAGATTGCCACTTATCGTTGATGAAGGATAAGCTTCTCTGAAGGGATTGCCACTTATCGTTGATGAAGGATAAGCTTCTCTGAAGAGATTGCCACTTATCGCTGATGAAGGATAAGCTTCTCCCAAGAGATTGCCACTTATCGCTGATGAAGGATAAGCTTCTCCCAAGAGATTGCCATTTATCACTAAAGAAAGATAAGCTTCTCTGAAGAGATTGCCACTTATCGTTGATGAAGGATAAGCTTCTCTGAAGAGATTGCCACTTATCGCTGATGAAGGATAAGCTTCTCCCAAGAGATTGCCACTTATCGCTGATGAAGGATAAGCTTCTCCCAAGAGATTGCCACTTATCACTAAAGAAAGATAAGCTTCTCTGAAGAGATTGCCACTTATCGTTGATGAAGGATAAGCTTCTCTGAAGAGATTGCCACTTATCGCTGATGAAGGATAAGCTTCTCCCAAGAGATTGCCACTTATCACTAAAGAAAGATAAGCTTCTCTGAAGAGATTGCCACTTATCGTTGATGAAGGATAAGCTTCTCCCAAGAGATTGCCACTTATCGTTGATGAAGGATAAGCTTCTCTGAAGAGATTGCCACTTATCGTTGATGAAGGATAAGCTTCTCTGAAGAGATTGCCACTTATCGCTGATGAAGGATAAGCTTCTCCCAAGAGATTGCCACTTATCACTAAAGAAAGATAAGCTTCTCTGAAGAGATTTCCACTTATCGTTGATGAAGGATAAGCTTCTCCCAAGAGATTGCCACTTATCGCTGAAGATGGATAAGCTTCTCTGAAGAGATTGCCACTTATCGCTGAAGATGGATAGGCTTCTCTGAAGAGATTGCCACTTATCGCTGAAGATGGATAAGCTTCTCTGAAGAGATTGCCACTTATCGTTGATGAAGGATAAGCTTCTCCCAAGAGATTTCCACTTATTGTTGATGAAGGATAAGCTTATCTGAAGAAATTGCCACTTATCGCTGAAGATGGATAAGCTTCTCTGAAGAGATTGCCACTTATCACTGACGAAAGCTGGAGACAATCACTAGGGAACAACCAGGCTTTACCGAAGATGCCCCTGACTGGGCTGAATGTTGATTTTGAAGATCTGATTAACCACGTGGTTTAAATACGTCATGTATACACCCATGGTCTTGAAAAGACGCCCTTGGCTGGGCTGAATTTTTGCTTTGATATTCTTGAATTTCGTGGGGGGAGACCCACGGTCTTTTCAGATAATCCCCCTGACTGGGTTGATGGCTATTTCGAAGCCCAAAAGGCTGCACAATTTCGTGGGGAATGCCCATAGTCTTGTGGAAGAATGCCCCTGATTGGGCTGATGATGATCTTGAAAATCTTCAGAATTGATCCTGGATCTGAACTCGCATATGCGGATGCTTAATGGTAATGATGTTTCATAAATGGAAACGCAAATGCAAATGCTGATGCGCGGAGATGCAAGAGCTGGGGAAATATGACATGATTTGGGTATGCATATGATGCAAGATGATTATGATGTTGAATGTGATGTGTATGATGCATATGATGCGTATGATTGGAAATGCAGGTTGAAGACATCGGCCTGGAGGACTTTGGTGGTTGCCAATGCTGATTGGACTTTGGGTTGGAAGTACCAGATGAGGGCTGGTATTCGGAGGGTAGACCAGATGGGACTAGTTGGCGAAAGGTTGAGCTGTCAAAGGAGAGTTGATTTTGTGGCTTGCCAGATGGGAGCTGGACTTTGGAATAAGGTTTACCAGATGAGAACTGGTGAAATGGTAAGCTAAAGGAAGGGTGACCAGATGGGACTGGTTAGAAATCTAATATATACCAAGCGGGAATTGGTATTCAGCGAAGGGTTGACCAGATGGGACTGGTTTAAAGGTTTACAGGTTTGACCAGATGGGACTGGCATTTAGTGAAAGGTTAACCAGATGGGACTGGTATTTAGGCTTGCCAGACGAGAACTGGACTTTGGAGGTTTGATTATTTTGATAGGTGACAGGTTTAGGCTATGGGATGAAGGATCCAATGACAGCAAGGCCCTTTTCGGAAGGTTAAGGTTATTTGGGTGAGGCGACGGTATGATTCCCCGACACTCATTTTGAACTTAACAGTTGCTGATGAGGATGAACTTGCTTGAATAACTCGCCATGAGACAAACTCGAGATGGCTTGCCCCAGAGTTAGCACCATGAAAGGATTCATCATTGTTTAAACAATTACTGGTGGTTGGCTTCAATATACTCTTTGGAGTAGCTTGCTCTTGAAAGAGCGTTGAAGCGACTTGACTTATCCTGATTAAACATTGGAGGGGTCTATCCTTAAGTCAAAGAAACTCTGGGTGGCCTGCCCTTGATTGGTATGATTCACTTATAATCAACCGCTTCTTGAAGGATTTGCCCCATAATCAACTAATGTTTGGGGATTTTCCTTAAGCTGTATGATTCCATGTTCGCAGGATGTCAATGCCCTAGATCCATAGGGTGACAAGGTATGCTCGATTCTGATCCAGACTGCTGAATGATCCAATCCTGCTTGATTGCTTCGTGTTGGAATTTCCTTGACGCCAACTACTAACTTGCAATTTGAAATTGTTTGTTCACAAATGGTAATCTTAATGTGAAGTTCATGCAAGTTTTGAAAGAAATGTCTTTTATTAAGTGTCGTGATAGTGAAACGAATGGACCATTAGTCCAAACATTGTGCTAACTTGATTGGTGCGAAAGATATGGCAAGGATATTGACACCAATGCTGATGATTAGCAAATATGTGAGGAGTCAGTTTACGCAACCTCGCAATAGCATGCTTTCAGAATAAACCTCGCCTCAATTAGGTCTTTTGAGGGTTGTAACGTGGTCTGGTTCACGGTTATTGAAACAAGGATATTAGGCTCAAAGAATTATTTGTACCCACCCCTTCTTCGTAATGATCTCCATATGTACGTTTAGTTAATTCTACATCTGCTTGACGGTGTAAGCTTCAATGTTCAAGGTTTGCTCGAGATGGCAGTCACTTTATTTTGATGGATGTTCGTAGCCTCTCGATCTGGGTGGCCACTGAATCTTATTTTGTTTTTGTTGAGGGTTTGAGGACCTCTTTTTCTTTTGTTTTTGATCCCTAATTTTTGCATGGACTGATTTTTCTTGTCAGATCCATCGGGATTGCCTTAATTTTTGCCTAAGTCCCCTTTGAGGTGCTTGACTTAGCAGGCTTTTGATTTTTTTGAATTTTGTTGGAAAATTGTGAATGCCATGTCACGGGTCTTTGATGAACAACCTTCTTCTGGATTTTGCTTTTGAGTGCGGGATTGAATTAACTGAACAACTACCCTGTCCCAGGTTGAATGTAAGGGTTTGAATATCCGAAGGAAACTCCTACTTCTAGGCTCAAAGTGGTTGACTAGGGATTAACTCCTTATACCTCCGGTGTTTAGGGGATTTGAAACAATGCATGTACATCATTGACGAGATTTTATCCGAAAGCATACGGTTTGCAATTATGGGTATTTTGTTTTTCGTCATCCTCCCTCCAATATTTGCTAAAACAACAGTGATAAAGTGGAATGAAAAAAAGGGTACGTGTCTGTGTTAAGTGGAAACAATGAGTGAATACGACGTGACTGATTCAGAAAATGCATAACCACTTCATTAATATTACCATTCAAAACAACAATGTTTAAAAACAAATAGCAATTAACAAGAAATAAACTACAAGATGCAAATGATAAAAAGCGCCTAAGGACTGCCAATGTTAAGGATGTCAGCCTGTCTGAACCACTGGCTTTTGGAGATGACCCCTGAAATATTCAAGCTTAGACAGCTGAGAGGTTGACATGAACGACCAAACTCCCTTCGGGGAAAGATATGCACCCCTTGTCAGTCAATTGCTGCACTTTGGCTTGGAAGGCTTTGCATTCTTCAGTCGAGTGCCCCATGGATCCTCTATGATATCCACACTGAACATTGGGATTGTACCCAGGAGGGTAAGGTTCTGGCATAGGCTTAAGAGTCTTAGGCTCCACCAATGAGTTTTGAATCAGATATAGGAGAAGCTGACTCTGTGACATAGGGACTGGATGAAGAGGAGCAGTCCTTCTTTCCAAGTTGTTACGAGGCCTTCTCTGATTTTGGCGCCGACAGTTCTGTCGCTGAGGAACATAAGGTTGTTGGCACTGACTAGGGCATTCCTCATGCGCAGGCCCTTTCATCCTCAGATTTGGCCCAGGAATAGGCAATAGCTGTGGGCATGGAGATTCTGAAACCAAAGATTGTAAGATACGCTCATGACCTGATGCAGCTTCAGGGAAGAAAGCAGGGATATCCACTTCTTTTACAGCAACTGGAATAAGCCCACCTGGCACTTTCATACCGCTTGGCGTGAACTCGAATGCTTTTGAATCGATTAAGTCTTGGACTTGGTATTTAACAGCTTTGCATTCTTCCACATTATGGCCCGATGCCCCAGAATGAAAATCACAATGGACACTTGCATCATAGCCTTGTGGTGGCTTACCAACAAACGGAGCTAGAGTCCGAAGTTCAACCAATCGAAGTTGAAGCAAAATCTGCAACAACTGAGTATAAGTCATAGGGATCTGGTCGAAGCTTCTATCGAGGCGCTTCGTCCTTTGCGCACACCTCTTAAACTCAGGATTGTCCTGGGAAACAGGAGGTAGCCATTGACGGGAAAATTTTGGAACCTCAGGTTATGCAAAAGATCTATGAGACAGATCGCGCTCTAGGAGATATTCCAGAGGTACGGGTTGAACGATCCTCCCTGCTGCGACTTCAGGCCTAAGATTTTCGTCCTTTCTTAGCACATTTTCCAAGACTTCCATAATCTGCCCCATCTGAGTTTTCAGCTGGTGGATTTATTCCTTGAGCATTTTCTGATCTTAACGCAAAGCTTGCATATCCACCACGAATTGTCCCATCTGGCTTCGGACTTCCTTCAATTCTGCTTGGATTTTCTCCATAGACCGCTTCTGCTCCATAGTTACCTCGGCTTGCATTGTCTGACTTGGACTTTCAATGTGTCTACGTTCCCCTTGCTTCAAACTCTTTACAGCTCTCACGAGTTCAACGGGAGTGTCGGGAAATCAACTGCGGGTTATGAACAGAGGATGGGTGTCGCTTGCGCGAAAATAAGGTGCCGGCATGACAGAAGAGTCGCCACCTTTCGTTATTTATCCCTCAGAGCGGGAAAGGAAACGATCGGAAAAACCTGACGAAAAAGGGTAAGACAAGGTCATCGCAACCATTGTCTGGGTTCGGGAGTCGGTTACGCAAGGGGAAGGTATTAGCACCCCTCACGTCCGTCGTACTCGACGGGATCCTCGCTTGTTTGTTTACTTGGACGGGTTGGTTATAATCTATCTACCTATCAAGGCTGGCTGAAAAAGAAAAGAAAAATGACTCGGCAAAGCGTCGCGCTTTATGCCTACGTATTCTCATCAGAGAATGAGAAATCAGAGTCAACGTAGTTCGGCTCACTACGGGTGATTATGGGGAAGGTTGCTCGCTAGGATATCGCATCCTATGCCTACGTACTCTCAACAGGCATGAGAGATCAGAGCTCACGTAGTTCGGGAAGCTACGGGGTAAATGGCTCAACTAGGAGGGAGACTATCAAGTCCTACTGTTATCATGCCATGGATTCATCCTATGGTTGAGGTTTGAATAGGGAACTCCTAGATGTTGTCATGCATAGGTTTCAACCTAAAAGTCTATCATCAAATCCTCATCAGAGGAAATGAGAGTCCTAAGGGATCATATCAATGATACACAGAAACAGACAAAAACATCAGCTTTAACAGTAAAATGCATGCAATGCAAGTGAGGGAGGAAATGTGTGTGGGGTTTCAGCCTCCACAAGCTCATCTCGACCTCAAGCCAGTCATGAAATAACAGCAATCATACTGAAAATAATCAACATGCTATCAAGCAATGAACAGATAAAGGAAATGAAGTGCCATCAGGCAAACAAACACACTTGAGAAAGAATCATCTATTCTCTAATCCTGACCCTAATCACAGAATCTAAACAAATCTAAGCAAAGCCCTAAAGCAAAACCTAACCAAAAGAAATCAATCCCAGCCTTCAAGCTTCAGAACAAGCTTACCAAAGACAGGGAGCTAAGTAAGCAGACTCATAGTGTCTTCCTCAGGAAAGCACTAGGAGGTGTATACTCAGGAGTCATACCCTATGTGGCTCAACCACTGTGATCAGTTTACATTCCTCCTCAGGAGAAATTAAACTCACAAGCAGGCTCCAACATCACTGGATATTTAGGAAATCCTATCTGAACTAGTGGAACTAAATGAATAGACTCATAGGACCTTCCTCAGGAAAGTACTAGGAGGCTTACACTTAGGAGTTGTATCCTACGTGGCTCAACAACTGTGATCAGTTTACATTCCTCCTCAGGAGAAATTAAACTCACAAGTTGGCTCCAACATCATTGGATACTTAAGAAATCCTAGACAAACTAATGGAACTAAGTGAATAGACCCATAGGACCTTCCTCAGGAAAGTACTAAGGGGCTTCCACTTAGGAGTTGTATCCCATGTGGCTCAACAACATGTGATCAGTTTACATTCCTCCTCAGGAGAAATTAAACTCACAAGTTGGCTCCAACATCATTGGATACTTAAGAAAGAGGTGAGAAGAAAGAATGAAAGTCATTCATAGTGCCTTCCTCAGGAAAGTAATAGGAACTTCCTTCAAACTTCAGGATCTCAAACCTCACAGACAGGGAACAAGCCAAGCTCTCAGTCTCTGAATCTTGATCTACAATCTACACTCCATGATGCTCTCCATCAAAGTCTTCAAGGCAACACAAGCCCCACAACAAATTCCCCACAAAGAACCCCAAAGATGGACAGATAACCACAAGGGAGACAAAATCAATAGGCAACTTCAGAAAATACCTAAAAATACTAAACTAATGGGGAAAAATCCAACAATTATTCACAAGGGTCCTCAACACCTACTCATAACATCTACATAGGCCTCTACTTAAAAATCAAGACAAAACTCAATCAAAGAAAAGGATTCATCACCTAAACACAATCTAAACCCTAATTAGGATACCCTAATGCTACCCTAATTAAACTAACCAAAATTTAATTCTAAAATTCTAGAAAAAATCCTATGGGGAACTATGATTCATCATCTAATTACACAAAAAAGAATGGATTAAAAGCCCTAAGGGAAAGTCCTAAAACAATTCCTACAAAATCATGATACAAAATTAAACATATTAAAAGCTACTTTAAAAGAAAAATCTATTAAAATATAAAACTAAAAAATAAAATCCCAATTTTATTTTTATAATTTTCTACACATTTTAATCTAATCATAGAAAAAAGAAGAAGTCAAAAATCATTTTTTATCATTTTTTAATGAATTAAACAAAACAGAAGAATAAAAGAAGAAAATAAAACAATTTAAATTAATTAAAGGGAGTGGGGGTGCAACAAGCAACTCACGCTAGCTAAATCAATTGGGCCAGCCAAAGGGGGGGGGGGGGGGCGAATAGCAAGCTGAGCCCATGAGCGGTTTAATGAAACGACCGCGTTTCAAATAATTTGAAATTTCCCTCTCTTTCTCAGATTAAACCACAGCCGCTAGATCTGAATAATTGGTCAAACTCTGAAGAGAATCCAAGGGCTCTCCTTCATCGTCCCAGATGAGACCTAGGGTTTTCAGAACCCTCCCTCCATGCACCAAGATTCGAGCTCCTCTATCTCTCCACTCAGGCCATGGTTTCACACGATCCAAACACGAAAATTGCTCTACTAAATGAGAGGAATAAAATGGTACGATTAGATTTTCTTGATTCCTCCTGAATAATCCAAACAGAAGACTTAAACATTTTGGTACAACCATGTTCATCTGATATCAACTGGTATCGACCTTCACCAAACCTCAGTCTAATGATTTACAGAGCTTCTACAAGTGAACCTAAACGTGCTAAACCAATTCTTGATGATTTAAACTCCAAATTCAAACACTTCTTGAGAATCAAAGATTCTTGGTCCTGCTATGGAACCTCATGGAACAGGCTGTAACTCTCAGTATTTAGTCATCTACCCTAATACATTCATTCTAAACCTAAAACATGATACATCTATGCATAATTAAGGTGGAAGAGAGAAGAAGAGGAACCTGTCAAGTGATGATGGTATGTGATGCTAGGGCACGATTCCAAGCTTGCAATTCACTCACAATGATCCTCCAATGGAGATATGCTTTCTGTTTGCAAGGATCTTGAAGAAGAAAGCTTGTAGCAATGACTTTGAAACTGAAATGCAATGATGGAGCACCTTGAAACCCTAGCTCGAATCTCTCTCCTCTCTACTCAATTCACCAAGTTTCACCAACCTCCAATCTCTCTGCATGGCACTCTTTAAATAGCAATTGATGGAAGCTTGTGGAATCATCCAGAAGGATCTAGAAAAGTCATGAACTTCTCCTTAAATGAGAAGTTGAAAATGTCATTTACCTTGCCTTATCCCTTGTAATCTCATGCCAAATTGTCTTAATATGAGATATTGAATGTTAATGAATGAAAGCAGCCCTTACATTTCACTTATGTAGGGTTTTGCAAAGTTGCCTTCTTATGCAAGTAATGACTTTTCAAAGCATCACCCATTTTTAGACCTCAAATGAAAATTCTAGCTAAACCAATGTTCTCAAAATGGTTTTTCCAATCAAAATGATATATTGGATGACCTATTTTGGATTTGTGGATCTCCCAAATCACTTTTCAATTTCAACTTTTCAAAGTTATAAGCCTTTTTTAGTTCATTTTTGACCAATCATGTAATCTTGTGCCATGAGCTTTTCCAACAATTTGTGACCTTCTTTCTAGACTTAAAATCACATTTTGAGCAACTTTCATGTTTTGAGTTTTTCCATTTGAGGCTTGGAAATAGGAGTTTTAGGCATTGGATAAAATGACCTATAACTGACAAATGACCAAAATACCCCTGCCTTGTTCAAACCATAAGTTGAGTTCCACAAATCCAATCAAGGACGTCTACCACTCAAATTAAAGCTTAGAACATCCTCTTCAACATTCATGTTGACCAAGAAATCATAGGAATCCTCCTACTAGGGCAAAAGTTGTCTGCAAGTTGGGTGACTTTCAAGGACCCAGATTCACATACCTCTGCTGACCTGTAATTTGTCAAAACCATAACTTGAGCTCTGTAACTCCTATCAAGGACTTCCACCACTCAAATTAAAGCTTAGAACAAGCTCTACAACATTCATGTTGTGGGGAGGATGATATATCAATCACATCTAGAGCTAAAACTGCCTGGAAGATAGGGATCAAATTAGGGTTTTTTCACTGACAATCCTTGGAAACCCTGACTTGAAACTTCTCAAACTCCTCAATCATGAGGAGTTGGTCTAGGAATCATCTTTATAACATCTCTATACATCATTCCATGATCTCATGGCCCTTGGATTGAGTCTCAACCTTCTCCAAATCTTCAGCTGATCTAGGGTTGACCCAGTCAAAACCCTAATTCTACCATTCATGGTTGAATCTTCTGAATTCTTGCATAATGGCTTCTCTGGGATTCATAAAGGCTATCAAGACATCTCATAGGCTTTCTCAAAACATCAAGTTTCTTCTCAAAGTCTCAGAATCATCTGAGGGGCACCCACAACTCTCAAGCTATGAGGCACACAACCCTGGTTTCAACCAATTCCTCTGAGGACCTCTTGAACTTTCTGATGAAGGTATCCATTTTCAAACACTCAATGAATAAATAATTGTTGGTCAAATTTTGGGGTGCAACAGCTGCCCCTATTCAAACGGCTTGAACCTGACTGGGTGAGAAGCGAACGGCTCTCAACCAATCAAGGTACGAGACGGTTGAATATCGGTAAACCCGAAAATTTGCCAACTGCACGACCACATGATACTCTGCGGGGAACAAATCTTTGAATATTGCAATACTAGCTGCTCAACAACTAGCTGGAGAGATACTGAACTGACATCACCGTCAGTCATCCATATTAAATTCTTCTGACATTGCCTTCAGACAACCACAACACCCAACCTCGCCGCTGGAGAACTGAATCTTCTGACATACCCAACGTTGCCGCTGGAAAACTGAATCTGACATCGCCGTCGGAAGCAAACATCGCTCTGAGAGACACTCGACATCACCGTCGTACAAACATCATCTCTGCTGGGGATTTAAAGAGCCTGACATTGCCGTCGAACAAAACATAATCTGACCTCGCCGTCAAACAAACATTCAACCTCGCCGTCGAACAAAATACCACACTGAACAAATCTGACCTGGGGTTCACCCCTGGTAAAGTGGACAAAAAGTATACTTGTGTACTTGAAACTACTCCGCTGGGAATGAGAGACTTAACCGAGCACACTCTGATTTGGGGTTCACCCTCAGAACCATAACGAACATCGGAATAATGCTGCACACTGCCCGCCGTAGAACTTCAACATTAAAGATATATGAAACCCTGGCCCCTGGCCACTTCCAGCTTCAGCTAAAAAAAAAAATCTTTAAGTATTTATGAAGAAGGATGAAACCCTGCCCGTCGGCTATTCCAGCTTCAGCTAGAAAAGAACATCCTTGGCCTTCAAGGATGTAAACTTTGCCCATCGGCAACTCTGCAGGAGGTATCTTCGACTTCAGTCTGAAGAAATGGTCCTTGGCCTTCAAGGATACCTGGATCTGCCTTCAGGCAACTCCGCCTCTGCTATAGAGCATCCGAGACTTCAGTCAGGGATATACTTCGGCCTTCAGTCCGAAAAATGAATCCTAGGTCATCCATGACCTTGGGGATAACCTTGCCCTTAGGCACCTTCGCTTCAGCTTGGGAAATCTGTGACTTCAGTCAGAGAAATGGTATCCTGAGCCATTCATGACTCTACGGGGATTCAAACACTTTGCCTTCAGGCAAAACTCCGCTTTAGCTGGAGAAACATCTTCGACTTCAGTCAGAAGAAATATCCACTTGATCGCAATCAATCATCTCCTCAGGACAACTGACTTGGTCTTCAGACCCACACGAATCACACTGTTGTATCTACAACCTCTGGAACCTTGTCTTCAGCCACCCGTTGATTCTTCAACACGGAAATCTGGACTTACAGGAACCTTCTGATATCGCCTTCGGGCGCTTACGAAATCCATCTTCAGATTAGACATCGCTGTTGGATCAGACATATCACGCTGCTAAGGATTTCAAGAATCATCTTGAACCAACAAATCCGTCGGGCATCTTCAAGAATCGTCCTGAACTAATAACCTTGGAGCAAACATTCTGTTGGGAATTCCAGGAATCTTCCTGGGCAACTCTTGCTGGAGGCGCTACTGGGGAGCTCAAGTATCATACTAGGCAAACAACTCGGGAACCTGCGCTGAGGTCTCAAGAATCGTCTTAAGCAACCGGCTCTGCTGAGGAATTCAAGAGTCATCTCGAACTGAAGACTTCGCTGGGGATCTCAAAAATCATTTTAAGCGAGCAACCGTGGGGATTACACCGGGGTCTTAAGAATCATCTTAAGGAAGTGACCTCGTTGGAGAGAAAGTCAGGAATCATCCTGAGCAACTGGTCTCTTGGCTGAACACCTGTAAGGCAAGAGTAATAATGACCTAGATCATGCTTATGATGCATATGCTTCTGCGCTATGCCCCACACGGTGGGAATGATATGCGTTTATGCTAAATGCCATGCAATCATGCTCAATGCTATGCAATCATGCTCAATGCTATGCAATCATGCATAATGACATGCAATCATGCACAATGACATGCAATCATGCACAATGATGCGATCCCGTCAGCAAAATAAATGCCGAAGGGGAAATCTTCCTGTCAAGGAGAAAGAACCACTCAGGTAGAGGAATCATCCTGCTGAGGAGAATGTGAACACGCCAATATCAATCAGGCTCTGTCTGGGGAATTGATCTTCCGCGAACTGCTGCAGGGGAACAACTTCAGCTGACTGCTGCAGGGGATGAAGCTCTACGAGAACTTGGATCTGCTGATATCAATCGCGAGAATGAACTGCGCGGCCATCTCAGCTAACTCTTCTGGGGATAACTACTCTGTGGGGAACCAACTTCAGCTGCTCAACACTCCACTGGGGGAAAAACCAATCGTGATCTGATCAACTTCCAAGGATTCGGATCTCTTGGACATCTGCAAACTCGGCTGAGGAAGGAGAAATCATTCTGCTTCGATGGAGAGAGCGTGATTCTGGGGAAACACAACACTAGCTGCCCCACGCTCTGCTGGGGAAAATCAATCATGATCCGATCAACGTTCAAAGATTCTGCTTTTCTGCGGACTCAGCCGGGGAGAGAAATCATTCTACTTCATTGGAGAGTGCGACTCCGATGGGGAATTCGATTCCACTGGGGAAGAAAGGATCCTCTGACTTCGGGGGAGAGTACAACTCTGCAGAGGAATACAACATCAGCCATTCCAACACTCTACTGGGGAAGAGGGAATCATCGAACTTCAGGAGAGAGCCTGATTCTGGGGAGGAATCTCAATTCCACTGGAGACTTTAGTCTGGCATCATCAGTTACTGCATCCTTCGGTATACGAATAGCTTCTTGCGAAACCTGCACTTGTGACCCGGTGCTGGGGAAAATCCTGCTTCAGTGACTTTACTGGGGGAAACACGAGCTTCGGCACCCGAACATTCCTATGAAATCTGCACTTGTGACCCAGTGCTGTGGAAAGAAGACATCATTCTTCAGTGCTTGACTCAGCTGATGAGGTGACATTCCTTCAGGATGCGTCTGCTTGGGGAAGAGAAACACCTCTACCCGGGGAAGACATATCAATGCTTGCTATTCTGATTCTGATTCTGCGGAGGAGAGACTACTGAACTCTGCCGGAGAAGGAGGACTCACTCCGCTTCGGGGATGTCAATCCTGGTCTACTGAGGGCAATCTTGACCCTAATCTGATGAGGGGTGAACGCCATCTCAATCTGCTGCAGTCTCCAACTGTACGGGGGAACAACCTCGAACCGTACATCTCTGCGGAGAAACAATCCTGATTCAACAACGCCAACACAGGGAATACAGGCTACCAATCATGGAGTCAAGTAACGGGTTATGCTGTAGGATAACAATCCAATGACCGCCAGGCTTCTTCCGAAGGTTCAGGTTTCGGTGGGGTAATGACACGATTCCCCGATACTCAATTCTTGCTAGGGTGAACAAACTCATTTGAACAACTTGCCCCAGCGCAATTCAACCTGCCCTAATCCGACCTTTGGGAATAATTCATTCTAAGCCGAAAACAACTGGCAACAAGACGATCTTCAGAGGGCTTGCCCCAGCATCTGCACAACGGGAGGATTCATCCTCCACAGATCAACTTTCAGCATGGTCGGCTTCAATATCTCTGAAGTAGTTTGCCCCTAAACGAGCGATGAGCGACTCAACATGCTCTGATCGAACACTGGAGGGATCTGCCCTTAAATCGCAAGAATTCTGGATCACTGCCCCTGATTGGGTCCCGAGAAGACTCACTTCCGATCAACTGCTTCTTGCATAAACCGCCCCATAATCAACTGATGCTCCGGGACTTGTCCTCAGACAAACTGATTCCAAACTCACAGGAAGTCATTGCCCCAGATTCACAGGGTTTCACAGCATACCATTCTGATCCAGACCTCTGGCGATTCAGTCCTGATTGACTATTCCCTGCTGAAGTTCCTTCGTATCAGCTACTAACCTGCAACTAAAATTGTTTATTCCCGAATAGTAATTTTAATGCAGTGTTCATGCAAATTTCGAAAAATGTTGTGATGTCACTCATTTACGTGTCATGCTAGTGAGTGACGAATGAACCAAAGAGTTCAAACGTAGTGCTGATATAATCAGTGAAAAATGCAATAAGGATATGATTAGCAAATCATGAAGGAGTCAGGTTACTCAACCTTATCGTAATGCGCTTTCGGAATAAACCCTGCCTCAATTAGGTCTTTTGAGGGCTGTATCGTGGTCGGGTTCACGGTTCGTGAAACAAAGGATATTTGGCTCAAATTGTGATTTGTACCCACCCCTTCTACGTGATATTCTCCGATCCTAAAGTTCAGTTAACTTAGCTCGAGCGCTCTCCTCTTCGAGAGGTATGTTGAACATTGGGAACAACTGGTTAAAGAATTCTCAAGGTGTTTCGGAGTGACAGTTACTCCTTTTCGTTTTCGGTGTCTGCATCTACACGACTTCGTCCTTGTTCGAGGATTTTTCTTTTTATAATCCTTTATTCTTTTGTTTTGATTCCCTAATTTTTGCCTGGACTGACTCCTTTTGAGTTCTTTTCGATTTTTCTTTTGAAGTCCAGCGGGATGCCCTGATTTTTGCCTAAGTATTTGCTTTCTAGCTTTTCTTTTTTACTTAGCGGGCTTTCTTATTTCTCCTTTTTTCTTGGAACAAGTCGTGCGACACTGGTTGTCTTGATTGCTCCGAAAGGATTATAACTTGTCTCACTCCTGATTAGTGAGGTTTAACCATTGTGGTTGATGAGGTACGACCTCTGGAGAGGAATATGATGTGATTGGTCCTCGAAGGACAACACTCCTCTATAAGACCTGAACGCTCGATCAAGCTAACTGACAACTACCCTGCCCCGGGTTAAGATGTGAGGGTTAAAAAGTCCGAAAGAAGCTCCTACTCCTCGGCTCGAAGTGGTTAACAAGGGATTCTCTTCCTTATCTCTCCGGTGTTTAGGGGATTTGAAACAATGCCTTGTACGTCATCGGCAAAGTTTTATCTGAAAGCAATACGATCATTGGCTATGAGTATTCAGTTTCATCATCCTCCCTCCGCTCATTGCTAATCATAGTAAGAAATCGGAGTAAATAAAATGCAAGTGTCAGTGTAATGCAGTAAATGAGTGACAACGACATAACTAATTCAGAAAAAATGCATAGTCACTTTATTATCATTACCATTCGAAACATACAATGTTTAACAGCAAGTAGTAACTAACAGAAAAGAAACTACAAATGCAAATGGTAAAAAGCCCGAGGACTGCCAATACTGAGGACGTCTGCCTGTCTGGATCACTGGCTTCTGGAAATAACCCTCTGATTCTGCGAGCTCAAACAGCTGAGAGGTTGTCACGTACAACCAAAACTCCGTCTGGAAAGGAAATACACCCTTGGTCGATCAATTGTTGCACTTTCGCCTGGAAAGCCTTGCAATCTTCAGTTGAATGCCCCGGAGATCCACCATGGTAACCGCACTTAACATGAGGATTGTACCCTGGAGGGTAAGGCTCTGGCCCGGGCTTGAGAGCTTTCGGTTCCACCAAGGAATTCTGAATCAGCAGTGGAAGAATCTGGCTATACGGCACAGGCACTGGATGGAAAGAAGCATTCCTTTGTTCCACGTGGTTGCAAGGTCTCTTGTGATCCTGGTGCTGGTATTCCTTCCGCCCAAGAGTAAGAGGTCGTCGTTTCTGCATGGCAACGGTCCCTTGTTTAGGCACTTGCGTCCTTGAACTTGATCCAGGTAGAAACTGCGAGCGAGGCGATTCAGTCACCAAAAGTCGCGGGACATATTCAAGATCTTTCTCAGCTTCAGGCAAAGGAGTGGAATCATCCACCTCTTCTGCAGGGTAAGGGATGAACTTTCCCGATGCTCTTATGCCGCCTGGCACAAGCCTAATTGTCCTCGAGTCAATAAGGTCTTGAATCTTATTCTTGAGAGCCTTACATGTTTCAACAAGGTGCCCCGGTGCTCCTGAGTGGAAATCACAACGTATGCTGAGATCAACGTCTGGTGACACATCATCTGGCGGATCTGAGGTCCGAAGCTTGAGAACACGGTTCTGAACCAACAGTGGCAACAGCTGGGCATAACTCACAGGTAGTGGGTCCACAGCTCTATCAAGTAGCTTCTTCTTTTGACCATAACCTTCAGGGTTATTCTGAGATGCCTGGCGCGGCTGCTGACGAGACAGGCCTCGAGCTTCATGCTGTGTAGAGGATCCACGAGGTCCATTTGGCTTCAGCACAGGTGGCACTGACGGTAACGGAGGAAGCACTTTGGTCTCCTCTTTGGGTGCTTGACCACTCTCCTTATTTAGCATACTTCTCACCACTCCCATGAGAAAGCTCAACTGATTCTGCAGCTGCTGATTCTCCTCTCTGAGTACTTGCTGGTCCAGACGCACTGCCCGTATGTCATTCATGACCTGCCCCAGCTGGCTTTGGATTTTCCCCAGTTCAGCTTGTACCTGCTCCATCAATCTGAGCTGCTTGATTCTGAGTCAAACCTGCAAACACAAGGGTTAGAAGACAAGCCCCGGCTTCTGTCATGCAAGATGAATTATGCTAATGCCATGGGTGTCTGTACGTTTAGGAGGTCACCCCTAATTCTGGCGTCAACGTGCCAACATAGTGTCAATGCAGTGATAAGACTGGATCCATTCATGGAAGAAAATATCTCATATTGCTCGAGACACCAGAATCAGGGTACGAAACGCGCCTGCAGCACAGACACATGTTAATGGAATGCAAACAGGAATATGCGAGCTAATGCAAAATGCAGGCATGCAATAATATATCCAGGTGGCTGCTGTGGAGATTCGGTATCAACAGTCACTGATGAGAAGGAAACCCCGGTGTAAGACTACTAATCTGATCTGCTAAGAATAACCATCTGATAGGATCGAGATCAAAATTCTTCCCTGACAAGAATAAGTGCCCGATAATAAGGATCCCGGGTGCAATATCAAGGAATATCTGTTGACGAAGTCTTCAGACCCCAAATCAAGAATCTGCCCTGTCCAGAACAAACCACTGACAACAATATCCTGATCGAAACCTGCTCTATCAAGAATAGACATACCCCCAATGACAAAATCCTCTGATCAAAAACTTGCTCTGTCGAGAACATATCTGCAACTGAGAACCCAACATAACTGATTCACTGTCAAGAAAACCAGGTAGTCTGGAGGTCAAAGTTTCCTGCAATATCCCAACCCCACTCACAGGTATGGACCTAATCCACGGACAAAGGTACGGCATCCTATGCGGTCATCAGCGTCACAGACTTTCACGAATGACGATACGATTCCCAGAAGGAGTGGCATCATCAAGTCATGAAGAGGCCTCTCTTAGCTGACTTCCAAATGATCGGTCCCCAGAGTCGACAATCCTCACGTATGGACTCCCCTCAGATCCTCAGGACCGGAAAGGAGCACCTCTGCAAGAATCTCGTCTGAGCGCAGATTTTCGTAGGGAACTGTGCCTGCTCAGCAGACAGGTTCGTCTACTACTTCTCCGCAACTATATCTAGGTGTGTACTCAAGCCCAGGTCCGGCTTTTCACTCACAGTAACATCCCTCTCCCATAGCAGCACAGATAATCATATCAAACTGGAAATAAAATGCGGGAAATAAAATGCGGGAAGTAAAAATGCGATAAATAAACGCAACCCAACAAGCAAACACACAAACGATAGGATTGACTCACGTAGGGGATGGGAAACGGTCCCAGCATAAGGGATGGGAAAAGTCCCTAGATGATACATCTCCCCAGCAGAGTCGCCAGCTGTCGCTTGCGCGAAAATAAGGTGCCGGCATGACAGAAGAGTCGCCACCTTTCGTTATTTATCCCTCAGAGCGGGAAAGGAAACGATCGGAAAAACCTGACGAAAAAGGGTAAGACAAGGTCATCGCAACCATTGTCTGGGTTCGGGAGTCGGTTACGCAAGGGGAAGGTATTAGCACCCCTCACGTCCGTCGTACTCGACGGGATCCTCGCTTGTTTGTTTACTTGGACGGGTTGGTTATAATCTATCTACCTATCAAGGCTGGCTGAAAAAGAAAAGAAAAATGACTCGGCAAAGCGTCGCGCTTTATGCCTACGTATTCTCATCAGAGAATGAGAAATCAGAGTCAACGTAGTTCGGCTTACTACGGGTGATTATGGGGAAGGTTGCTCGCTAGGATATCGCATCCTATGCCTACGTACTCTCAACAGGCATGAGAGATCAGAGCTCACGTAGTTCGGGAAGCTACGGGGTAAATGGCTCAACTAGGAGGGAGACTATCAAGTCCTACTGTTATCATGCCATGGATTCATCCTATGGTTGAGGTTTGAACAGGGAACTCCTAGATGTTGTCATGCATAGGTTTCAACCTAAAAGTCTATCATCAAATCCTCATCAGAGGAAATGAGAGTCCTAAGGGATCATATCAATGATACACAGAAACAGACAAAAACATCAGCTTTAACAGTAAAATGCATGCAATGCAAGTGAGGGAGGAAATGTGTGTGGGGTTTCAGCCTCCACAAGCTCATCTCGACCTCAAGCCAGTCATGAAATAACAGCAATCATACTGAAAATAATCAACATGCTATCAAGCAATGAACAGATAAAGGAAATGAAGTGCCATCAGGCAAACAAACACACTTGAGAAAGAATCATCTATTCTCTAATCCTGACCCTAATCACAGAATCTAAACAAATCTAAGCAAAGCCCTAAAGCAAAACCTAACCAAAAGAAATCAATCCCAGCCTTCAAGCTTCAGAACAAGCTTACCAAAGACAGGGAGCTAAGTAAGCAGACTCATAGTGTCTTCCTCAGGAAAGCACTAGGAGGTGTATACTCAGGAGTCATACCCTATGTGGCTCAACCACTGTGATCAGTTTACATTCCTCCTCAGGAGAAATTAAACTCACAAGCAGGCTCCAACATCACTGGATATTTAGGAAATCCTATCTGAACTAGTGGAACTAAATGAATAGACTCATAGGACCTTCCTCAGGAAAGTACTAGGAGGCTTACACTTAGGAGTTGTATCCTACGTGGCTCAACAACTGTGATCAGTTTACATTCCTCCTCAGGAGAAATTAAACTCACAAGTTGGCTCCAACATCATTGGATACTTAAGAAATCCTAGACAAACTAATGGAACTAAGTGAATATACCCATAGGACCTTCCTCAGGAAAGTACTAGGGGGCTTCCACTTAGGAGTTGTATCCCATGTGGCTCAACAACATGTGATCAGTTTACATTCCTCCTCAGGAGAAATTAAACTCACAAGTTGGCTCCAACATCATTGGATACTTAAGAAAGAGGTGAGAAGAAAGAATGAAAGTCATTCATAGTGCCTTCCTCAGGAAAGTAATAGGAACTTCCTTCAAACTTCAGGATCTCAAACCTCACAGACAGGGAACAAGCCAAGCTCTCAGTCTCTGAATCTTGATCTACAATCTACACTCCATGATGCTCTCCATCAAAGTCTTCAAGGCAACACAAGCCCCACAACAAATTCCCCACAAAGAACCCCAAAGATGGACAGATAACCACAAGGGAGACAAAATCAATAGGCAACTTCAGAAAATACCTAAAAATACTAAACTAATGGGGAAAAATCCAACAATTATTCACAAGGGTCCTCAACACCTACTCATAACATCTACATAGGCCTCTACTTAAAAATCAAGACAAAACTCAATCAAAGAAAAGGATTCATCACCTAAACACAATCTAAACCCTAATTAGGATACCCTAATGCTACCCTAATTAAACTAACCAAAATTTAATTCTAAAATTCTACAAAAAATCCTATGGGGAACTATGATTCATCATCTAATTACACAAAAAAGAATGGATTAAAAGCCCTAAGGGAAAGTCCTAAAACAATTCCTACAAAATCATGATACAAAATTAAACATATTAAAAGCTACTTTAAAAGAAAAATCTATTAAAATATAAAACTAAAAAATAAAATCCCAATTTTATTTTTATAATTTTCTACACATTTTAATCTAATCATAGAAAAAAGAAGAAGTCAAAAATCATTTTTTATCATTTTTTAATGAATTAAACAAAACAGAAGAATAAAAGAAGAAAATAAAACAATTTAAATTAATTAAAGGGAGTGGGGGTGCAACAAGCAACTCACGCTAGCTAAATCAATTGGGCCAGCCAAAGGGGGGGGGGGGGCGAATAGCAAGCTGAGCCCATGAGCGGTTTAATGAAACGACCGCGTTTCAAATAATTTGAAATTTCCCTCTCTTTCTCAGATTAAACCACAGCCGCTAGATCTGAATAATTGGTCAAACTCTGAAGAGAATCCAAGGGCTCTCCTTCATCGTCCCAGATGAGACCTAGGGTTTTCAGAACCCTCCCTCCATGCACCAAGATTCGAGCTTCTCTATCTCTCCACTCAGGCCATGGTTTCACACGATCCAAACACGAAAATTGCTCTACTAAATGAGAGGAATAAAATGGTACGATTAGATTTTCTTGATTCCTCCTGAATAATCCAAACAGAAGACTTAAACATTTTGGTACAACCATGTTCATCTGATATCAACTGGTATCGACCTTCACCAAACCTCAGTCTAATGATTTACAGAGCTTCTACAAGTGAACCTAAACGTGCTAAACCAATTCTTGATGATTTAAACTCCAAATTCAAACACTTCTTGAGAATCAAAGATTCTTGGTCCTGCTATGGAACCTCATGGAACAGGCTGTAACTCTCAGTATTTAGTCATCTACCCTAATACATTCATTCTAAACCTAAAACATGATACATCTATGCATAATTAAGGTGGAAGAGAGAAGAAGAGGAACCTGTCAAGTGATGATGGTATGTGATGCTAGGGCACGATTCCAAGCTTGCAATTCACTCACAATGATCCTCCAATGGAGATATGCTTTCTGTTTGCAAGGATCTTGAAGAAGAAAGCTTGTAGCAATGACTTTGAAACTGAAATGCAATGATGGAGCACCTTGAAACCCTAGCTCGAATCTCTCTCCTCTCTACTCAATTCACCAAGTTTCACCAACCTCCAATCTCTCTGCATGGCACTCTTTAAATAGCAATTGATGGAAGCTTGTGGAATCATCCAGAAGGATCTAGAAAAGTCATGAACTTCTCCTTAAATGAGAAGTTGAAAATGTCATTTCCCTTGCCTTATCCCTTGTAATCTCATGCCAAATTGTCTTAATATGAGATATTGAATGTTAATGAATGAAAGCAGCCCTTACATTTCACTTATGTAGGGTTTTGCAAAGTTGCCTTCTTATGCAAGTAATGACTTTTCAAAGCATCACCCATTTTTAGACCTCAAATGAAAATTCTAGATAAACCAATGTTCTCAAAATGGTTTTTCCAATCAAAATGATATATTGGATGACCTATTTTGGATTTGTGGATCTCCCAAATCACTTTTCAATTTCAACTTTTCAAAGTTATAAGCCTTTTTTAGTTCATTTTTGACCAATCATGTAATCTTGTGCCATGAGCTTTTCCAACAATTTGTGACCTTCTTTCTAGACTTAAAATCACATTTTGAGCAACTTTCATGTTTTGAGTTTTTCCATTTGAGGCTTGGAAATAGGAGTTTTAGGCATTGGATAAAATGACCTATAACTGACAAATGACCAAAATACCCCTGCCTTGTTCAAACCATAAGTTGAGTTCCACAAATCCAATCAAGGACTTCTACCACTCAAATTAAAGCTTAGAACATCCTCTTCAACATTCATGTTGACCAAGAAATCATAGGAATCCTCCTACTAGGGCAAAAGTTGTCTGCAAGTTGGGTGACTTTCAAGGACCCAGATTCACATACCTCTGCTGACCTGTAATTTGTCAAAACCATAACTTGAGCTCTGTAACTCCTATCAAGGACTTCCACCACTCAAATTAAAGCTTAGAACAAGCTCTACAACATTCATGTTGTGGGGAGGATGATATATCAATCACATCTAGAGCTAAAACTGCCTGGAAGATAGGGATCAAATTAGGGTTTTTTCACTGACAATCCTTGGAAACCCTGACTTGAAACTTCTCAAACTCCTCAATCATGAGGAGTTGGTCTAGGAATCATCTTTATAACATCTCTATACATCATTCCATGATCTCATGGCCCTTGGATTGAGTCTCAACCTTCTCCAAATCTTCAGCTGATCTAGGGTTGACCCAGTCAAAACCCTAATTCTACCATTCATGGTTGAATCTTCTGAATTCTTGCATAATGGCTTCTCTGGGATTCATAAAGGCTATTAAGACATCTCATAGGCTTTCTCAAAACATCAAGTTTCTTCTCAAAGTCTCAGAATCATCTGAGGGGCACCCACAACTCTCAAGCTATGAGGCACACAACCCTGGTTTCAACCAATTCCTCTGAGGACCTCTTGAACTTTCTGATGAAGGTATCCATTTTCAAACACTCAATGAATAAATAATTGTTGGTCAAATTTTGGGGTGCAACAATGGGTAAGGCCTTGGTATCTGGCTAGAGAAAATGCAAAATGATGCAAAAATGCTTATGCAAATGCAATGCTATGAGTGCACACGAGAACAGATCCATATCAAGGATCTAAGTCACAGATCCTGCAAGACAACAACAAAAGGTATCTCTCCACTCGGGTGGGAAATCTATTGGTTTATAAAGAGGGTATCCCAAAAGGCTTTAAAACAAAGTCCCATGCACTAACCCTCAAAAGTTTTCCCTCAGAACGACTACTCGTAAGACGGTAATCCCTTCAAAGGATGAACACGGAGTTATGTTTTAGCAACCTTTGGAATAAGGTTCTAAAAGGTCCTCAGAATCACGGACTCCCAAGTTGGAAATAAAAACGCCATTACGACTACTCGTAAGACATATTCATCCCAAAAGGGTCTCATCTGAGCGGTGGGATTCAATCCAACTCAACGAGTCCTAAGTCTCGCAAATCAGAAAGAAACCACCTCCTAACTTAGTGTATACTCGAAAGCTCGGGTAGAAAGCCTTATCTTCACAAACCATCCCAAATAAACCCAACAAGGTTAGAAAATAAAGCACAAACAAATAAAGCAAATAAAACACAAACACGACAAATAAAATAGGCTTGGCTCGCTAGGGATCCCCAGCAGAGTCGCCAGCTGTCGCTACTCGAAAAATGCATCGTGCAACGACGGGGAGGCGAAAAGAAAGGACAGAAGAGTCGCCACCGAACTTTATTTATCCCATGTGGGGAAAGGAAAATATCGAGAAAACCTTAAGAAAATAATGGATAAGATGGTCTCGCAACCAAGAATGGATTCGGAAGCCGGTTATATGAGGGGAAGGTATTAGCACCCCTCGCATCCATCGTACTCGATGGGAACCTTTTGTTTGTCGATGTGTGAATTTATTTGCTTAAACATTATGCTATAAGAAGTGTTCCACAGGGTAAAAGAAGGGTTAGAAACAGGAAAGTTAGGAGGAGAGAGAGAACGGGGAAGAAAAGAGAAAGAACAGACTCGGTAGGACTTCGCAGTCCTATGCCTACGTATTCTCAATAGACATGAGAAAGTCAGAGTCGACGTAGTTCGGGGAACTACAGATATAGGGGGAATGTGCTCGGCAAGGATTGTGGCCCTTGTGCCTACGTATCTTTACTTGAAAAAGTAAAGAATCAGAGCAGCCGTAGTTCGGCCTACGGTGTGCGGGGAAATTCTGGTAGACGATGCTATCGTGCGCATTCTAGGAGTTAGGTGTATTGTTGCTCGCTCGTTGGAGACTTAGGCGTTACCTGTTTGCGGTAGAACGGACGTAGCATGCCTTTCTGGGAAAGGGTGGAAAAAGAAAAGGGTGCTCGCTAGGATATCGCGATCCTATGCCTACGTATTCCCATTATGCATGAGAAATCAGAGCAACGTAGTTCGTGCTACTACGGTGCAGATAACCGGTGTGTTTGGGGATGATGTTATCGTGCGCGTTCTAGCAGTTTAGGTGTTTTGCTGCTCGCTCGTTTGGAGACTTATGCGTACCTGTTTGCGGTAGAACGGACGTAACATATCCTGTTTGAAAGGTTGGTTTTCGCCATGCGAGGCAAGGTGTCACGTTTGATTGGTTGAATTGTTTTTTAGGGGCGAGATAGGTCCTCGGATAGTAACCCCTACGGGTAGTACCCAATTCTTTACCTCAAAGTTTTTGTTATAAAAGGGTGTAGCGAACGAGGCATCTTCGTATTGAAAGACGAGCGTCGAAACCACCCTCACTACAATGGGCATCCCTACGCTCGGAGAAGAATAGGTCTACACCCAATCCTCTCTCTTTAATTCAATGCAAAGAGAACGAAGTTCTCTTATTAAAGATGTTTTTGGTTTTGAATGGTAAGTGCTTTGCGACAAAGAACCCTACGGTAAACGTCAGCACTCGGGATAGGAGAAGGCCTACGCCTAACCACTCCACGACCATTCAAGTTTTGTTGTGAAAAGAAGTTTTAAAAAGCACTCGATGCGGGACCAAGGTTTTAGGAGAGAAGGGATTGAAAACGTCTTTGTATTGAAGGACGAGCATCGAGACCACCCCCACTACAGTGGGCATCCCAACACTCGGAGAAGAAGAGGTCTACACCCAATCCTCTCTTTTTAATTCAATACAAAGAATTTGATTTATTATGGTTTGAAAAATGGACTCGGTACGAAACCGAGGTTTTAGGAGAGAAGGGATTGAAAACGTCTTTGTATTGAAAGACGAGCATCGAGACCACCCTCACTACAGTGGGTATCCCAACGCTCGAAGAAGAAGAGGTCTACACCCAATCCTCTCTTTTTAATTCAATACAAAAAAATTGATTTTAAGGAGATGAGATTTTAAAATGGATGGGAAGCATCTTCGTATTGAAAGACGAGTGTCGAAACCACCCTCACTACAGTGGGCATCCCAACACTCGGAGAGGAAGAAAGTCTACACTTAATCCCCTCTTTTTAATCCAATACAAAGATAATTGGATATTGAAGATGGTTTGTCAATGTTTTTGAATCGAGTTGGGACAAGTGACGAAGAGAGAAAAGAGGTGGTCTCAGATCCAATATTACTTATCAATAATTTGACTGGTAATGAATTACGGAGGTCTCGTCATCGACCCAAACGGTAAAAACGGGACAAAATGTCCAATAACAAAAGAGAAATGAAATCAACTTTTAAAAGAAGAACTAAAATAAAATCTTAAAAGAAATTGAGATAAAATTTTATATATATATATATATATACATACATCCTAAATATACTAATATTATAAAAACTAGCATATAAAAATAAAATAGAGCTATAAACAAAATATATAATAATAATAACTGTTTCATCATAATAATGATTTACAAATAAGAAAAAGAAAAAGTTATTTACAATATTTAAAAAAATAAAAAATAAAGACAAAAATAATATAATATGTTCAATCTAATTTATACATAATAGTAATAATAATATATTATAGGCAGAAACATAATATTTACAATAAAAATACTAATAGTAACAAAGGAAGAACAACAAACCTAAGAACAACACGGGCAAAGCATCTGGTTGGTGAAGAAAGAGGAACGAACTTCAGACACTCTACCCTCCCAGAAGAACGCGCATCCGATTCACTCTCACACAATCGATTCATAACGAGAACAACACCATGATGCGATCCGGCTTCAATAAAAATGGAGACTATGTTGTGGTGACGAAGATTTGGGCAATGGTTTGCGAAAATGGGCGAAAGAAGGTGGTCGAGTTTGTCTGGATTTTTTGTTTGATTTTCTACAGGTGGAATGGGTGATTTGAGGGATTTCGAAAGGATGAAGATGGGATGGTGTAGTGAGATGGTAGCTGACGGTTGTTGTTCAGTTCGAGTGACGATAGTGTCATATTTTCATCACTCCCTAATCTCGCCTACCATCTGTTTGATGAAAGTACTAACCCAAAAGGTTTCTTTTCCTTCTATTGCATAATGTTATTGACATTGTTGAGTGAAAATGGTGGATTCACGTGTGGTGAGAAGAAGATGAGTCTGTGAAGTTTGCGGGGTATGTGGTGAAGAACAATTTCCACTCTATGAGCTTGGCCGTTTCAAAGACAGTGATGGGGAGTTCTTACAAACCGTATCAACCAGAATGAAGAAAATCAGAAGAACAACCGCTTCTGGACATGCTTTACGCAGAAATTGATAAATCTCAACATTATAGTCGCAATGAGAGCTTGGCCAACGAGGACGAATATCAGAAGATTTGGTGAGGCATTGCACAACTACATAATGCAGAAGTTTCTGTTGATGCAGCTTGACGATATCGACTTTGTCGACAAGCTAAACGGGGCAAATATTACGTCGTCACCGTGTTGATTGTGAGGCGTCGAAAAGTTTGCAGAAAAGGGAACTCCACGGTGAGCATAAGTTTAGCTCAATACGTGATGTTGATGATGTTGAATGTTACCATAGCTTGTTGTATTATGGGATATTTCAGCATTTGATGAACTTGGTAAACTAACAATGCCATCACTGCAAGCATAACCACTTGTGTAGCTAGACTCAGTTACGGATAATTTGTTGTGATGTTGTCCTTGAGAAGATGGTTATGTCATGAGTGAAGAGCCATTGAAGTTTTACAAGTTGTGGTTTATTGATGGTAGTGGTGAGAGGGTTCTTGTTTGATTGGTTTTTATATGGCAGGAAAGAAATTAGTAGCAAGAAAGAGAAATGGTTCTGCTTATGGTCAAGAAGAGGTATGTTTTTGAGCGGTGGAGGGATATCTGCAGCAAGCTATGTCGGCGAGTTGGAGAAAGAAGAAAGTAGGGTGCTGGGATTTTGAAATGTGAATCTAAAGAGTAAGAGATGTCATTGTTATTTTGATGATGCTGTGAGCTGAGTTTCTCATGGAGGATCGGCTTCGACGACGTCGGCGGCTGCAGCGGCATCCAGTTTAATCATTGTTGCCCATAACGGTGGATTTAGAGCCTTTGATTCTTGCTCGGTGACGATGGAAGATCGTGAGTTTTTGAGATTGTTGTTTTAGCTTAGTAGCAACAGTTGAGGAATGATAGAGGAAACTCAAACTCGCTTTCAAGGAGGAGGTTGAGGATGAAGTAGATGGTTTATTGTTTTGATGTATGATGAAGGAGTTATGAGGTTGAAGGAAGATAATATTTTTTTTGGGGAAGAGCTTTTGTTGGCAGATATATGGAGGTGCATCTGTAGAGTAAATTTTTGTGAGTTGGTTTATGGTGTATGCTTGTTGCAAATCATGGTTGAGATGTTGTTTGCTGGTCCAGTTTTGTTTTCACTGCAGGTTGCAGGTTTGTACAACCTAGTGTAGCAGGAAATCATGATAACAGTAGCAGGTGGCAGCAGTACGGTTTATGTTTTGTTGTTTTTAACAGGTTTTGTCTGGTGTGGAGGGAGCTTGTGGCAGGATATTGTCTTGTTATAGCAGGCTTTGAAGGTACAGTTTTTTAAATGCATGCTTTTTGGCTTGGTAGTGGTCTGTGTGAGGCTTAGTGAAGATCCCACCATTTTGGAACTTCCGTGAAATCGTGATACGCACTGATGTGTGGAATTTGTTAGCAGATGAAGTTATGAGGTGTACTTCAGAATCAAGTTGTTAGGCTTCGTACGACCTTTCGAAACGTTACGACTTGTGAATGGTTTGTTTTGGAGCTGTGGCACTGGCTGTTTTGTTTTGCAGGGATTCTGGCGTGTTGAAGGCTGCAGCTGCGAAGCATCAGTTTTGATGTCTTCCTCACGTGTGTAACGTACGGGTCCAACACACCAGTCTTATGAGGATGTTTGTGGTGCTTCACGGTTTGTGGTCCTGATTCAATCTGTTGTTCGGTACGGCCTGCTGCAGGAACTTTGATTACGTCGTGTAAGGTTCCGCGACGTCGCTTCCGTCTTTGGTTTCGCTTTACCACAGCAAGTCATGGCTGGCTTAAAAAAAAACAATTGCAGTTGCAATCTGATTATTTTGGTTCCTATCCAAGAAGAGTTGTCTGCTTTAATTTGACATTATCCTTTACTGCTTATGGTGGTTGTATTATGATAGAAACAAAATTTTTTATTTTTTCTTATATATTTTCTCTAACTTTTGTCAAATCCACACTTAACGGGCCTAAAGAGACAATTGGCTTTGATGAATATTTATGGGATTGACTTGAAATGTAATGTAGTAACCAGCGTTTATTTCTCCCTTCTCTTCTTTTTTTTTTTTATAATTTTCCTTATCCTTGTAATTGGGCCTTTTGAATGGTTTACCTTAAATTCGGGCTTAGTTAAAGATATTAACGAAATAGACTATTGAACCAAAACAACCCTTGCATGAACGTTGAACTAAAACCTCAAATATGTGAATCAAATCCTGAATCGATCTTGAACGAAAATGTGTCTAAGCAAGCTTAAACCAACACAAAAGATCCTCCAACACACGCTACATTCATTCTTAACCCGGAGTACGAAGCATGCATCATGGGTCTAGAAGAGGCAATTGATTTGAGAATCAAAAACCTAGATGTATATGGTGACTCGGCACTTGTGATCAACCAGATTAAAGGGGAGTGGGAAACTCGCCAATCGAATTTGGTGTCGTACATGAACTATGCCAGAAGGCTACTTCCGTTCTTTGATCGAGTGGAACTCCATCATGTGCCCAGAACAGAAAATCAGATGGCTGATGCCTTAGCCACATTGGCTTCGATGTATAAAGTCAATTTTTGGAATGAAGCTCCAAGGATTGTCCTTTCTCGTCTTGATAGACCTGCATTCGTCTCTGCGATCGAGGAAGCCTCCGACGGCAAGCCATGGTTCCATGACATCCAGACCTTCCTTATGACTAAGGAGTATCTTGTGGGAGCGTCAACCCAGGATAAGAAGACTCTGAGGAGGCTGTCTGGAAATTTTTATCTCAGTCCTGATGGAGTTTTGTATAAGAGAAACCACGATCTTGTGCTACTCAGATGTGTATATGAGAAAGAAGCGAGTATGCTCATGGAAGAAGTCCATGAAGGCACATTTGGTACGCACGCCGGCGGGCATGCTATGACAAGAAAGATCCTGAGAGCAGGATACTACTGGCTGACGATGGAATCAGATTGCTTTAAATTCGCGAAGAGATGTCATAAATGCCAGATTTATGCTGATAAAGTTCATGTGCCGCCGTGCCCGTTAAATGTCATGTCCTCCCCGTGGTCGTTCTCCATGTGGGGCATAAACATGATAGGCAAGGTCGAGCCCACTGCATCTAATGGTCATCGCTTCATTCTAGTAGCTATCGACTACTTCACCAAGTGGGTGGAGGCAGCCTCATATGCTAATGTGACCAAGCAGGTGGTGGCTAAGTTCATAAAGAGGGACATCATCTGTCGTTACAGAATTCCCGAGCGGATCATTACCGATAATGGATCGAATTTGAACAACAAGATGGTGAAGGAGTTGTGCCAGAGTTTCAAGATTGAACACCACAACTCATCTCCTTACCGGCCGAAGATGAATGGCGCCGTTGAAGCGGCCAATAAGAACATCAAGAAGATAGTATAGAAGATGGTTGTGACCTACAAAGATTGGCACGAGATATTGCCATTCGCACTGCACGGTTATCGTACGACGGTACGTACGTCAACCGGGGCAACTCCTTTCTCCTTGGTGTACGGTATGGAAGTTGTCCTACCGTTAGAAGTGGAGATCCCTTCTTTGCGAGTTTTGGTTGATGTGAAACTCGAAGAGGCAGAATGGATTAAAAACCGACTAAACCAACTCAGCCTGATGGACGAGAAGAGATTAGCATCGATTGCGTATGGTCGTCTGTACCAGAGCCGAATGAAGAAAGGTTACGACAAGAAGGTGCGTCCTAGAAGCTTTCAGACGGGTGATCTCGTCCTGAAGAAGATTCTTCCTCCACACTCCGATCACCGGGGCAAGTGGACTCCCAATTATGAAGGTCCGTACGTCGTCAGCAAGGTCTTCTCGGGAGGAGCCTTGTTGTTATCCATGATGGATGGTGAAGATTTTGCATCCCTAGTGAACGCGGATGCCGTTAAAAAATACTTTGCTTAAAAATGACCCGCTGGAAAGAAAAAGAATATCCAGGCAAAAATGGGGCATCCCGGCGAACCATAAAAAAGGAAAAAGGTTCGGGCAAAAATTAGGGATATAAAAGAAAAGAACGTACACCCGCAACGTCGAAAACCTCGAAGGGCGACTTTGGCAAAAAAGCGTATCCCGGTGAATCGAAAACCCGGAAGGGCGATTCAGGCAAAAGTTAGGGATTTGAAAAGGCAAATGACTGCGTTCCACGTGTGGACTTTCATTATTTAATGGTTTGGAAGACCCGAGGGCCGTTTATCTGAATCAATCTCTTCTGAAGCTGAAGCGTCAGAGAGGTATCGAAGTCGAGTGGGTCATAGAGGGATCAACTCATGGTGTTCGTCTACGCCTCGTCGCCGACATGTGTATATACTGATGTATATTTGTGTTTTATTTTTGCACGACTTCCTCATTCCAGGAGCTTGCATCTGTTGTAAAACATTTTTACCCATTCAGGGGTTCGTTATCAATAAAATTTATACTATTCAGCAATTCCGTTTTATTGTTTAGCATCTATCTGTTTTGTTTGCGAAAAAGAACGCCGATGTTTTTGACAAAATGCGCATACATAAACTTACTGGCCTAGGCCACTGATTGTTGAAACAATGAATTACTTAAACATTGTCACAAGATGATAACCTTGATAGGTCCCTTTGAGAAGGGTATCTTGTCTGTTTGTTTGTGTTGTTACAGGTATAGCATATTCCAGGCAGTACGCCGTATGCGTCCCGAAACAGGATGATTCCTTCCTCTCCAGCAAAGTTCGGCAGCCTCTCCCCACAGAGTCTGAACGTGAGATCGTAAGCATTGATATGTTTTCCCCAGGAAGAGAGGACTCTCTCCCCAATCAGATGCATCCCAAAGGGTCGTCATCTCCCCAGCTGAGTCACATACTGAAGTGTGCAGCAATTGATAGTTCCAGACTGAAGTCACCGGCAGAATTGAGATACCCCACAGAGTCGTACTCTCCCCTGTAAGCAGGATGATTCCTCCTCCCCCAGCCGAGTTTGCAGTCCCCCAAGAGAGCTGAGTCCTTGGAAGCCGTTCGGGCCATGATTGGTTTTCCCCAGTAGAATGTTGAATAGCTGATGTTGTATTTCCCCACCGGATTCGTTATCTCCAGGAAGGTTTTGCTGCAAATACCGTGCAGTTTATTTCTGCGATTGACATCGCTTTCCTCAGCAGGTCCGGGTTCTCGTAGAGCTTCGTTCTCCTGCAGCAGTCGACTGAAGTTTGTTTCCCCAGGCGGAGTCCGATTGGGATTGGCGTGACTTCTTCTCCTTGACAGGATGATTCCTCCTCTCCACCAGAGTGGTTCTTTCTCCTTGACAGGAGGATGCTCCCTTCAACGTTTATTTTGTTGATGGGGTCATAACATTTTTCATGATTGCATAGCATCTACCCTAGACGCGTAGCATTTCCACCGTGTGGAGCATTACGTCACTGTCAAAGCATATGCATATGAAGCATGAGCTAGGGCGTTACTGTTCTTGTTTTGCAGGTGTTCCTCCGCAGAATGGTTTGCTCAAGATGATTCTTGAGTTCCCCAGCAAAACCGCTCGCTCAAGATGATTCTTGAATTCTCCAGCGAAGGCGCTCGTTTAAGATGATTCTTAAAATCCCCAGTGAAGTCGAAAGAGTTGGTTGCTCAAGTTGACGCTTAGAGTCCCCGGCAGAGTGAGTGCTCGGGATGATTCCTAAAATCTCCAGCAGAGTTATTGGTCCAGGATGATTCTTGAAGTCCCCGGAGAAATTGTTTGTTCAAGATGATTCTTGGTTTCCTCAGCAGAGATGATTCACCCAGAATGATTTCTGGACCCCGAAGAATAGTGACTTGATAGTTCTCTAGAATCCCCAGCGGAGATGTGTCATCCCCGACAGGTTTCTGAGCAGCGAAGTTGAAACTTCCCTCGAAGACTTGATGATCGAAGTCCAACCGTATTGACGAAGCAGTTCTCTCAGCTGAGGCGGAGTGCCTAATGGTAGAAGTTGGATATCCCCAATTGGTTCATGATTGATTGAGAATTCCGTTCCTGACTTACTGATGAAGTTCGGCTGATGCCTGAAAAACTTCTTTGAATGCCCGATGGTATGATCAACGTGATTGTTGACCTGATGAGTCCCGAGGAATTTTGATGCCTGATGGCATGATCAACCGTGTATCGCCGGTTACCGTGTGACCAATTCCCCAGCTAGTTGTCGTGCAGCTATTATTTGGGTCTCCGAAGATTTGTCCCCATCAGAGTACTGTGTACTTGTGCAGTTGGCAAATTTCTGGGTTTGTCGGTATTGAACCATCTCGCACCTTGATTGGTTGAGAGTCGTTCGCTTCTCACCCAGTCAGGTTCAAGCCGTTTGAATAGGGGCAGCTGTTGTACCCCAAAATTTGCCCAACATTTCTTTACCTTGCTTATGTTTCATTGCATTCACATTAGCATTATCATTTGCATTTCATTGACATGTATGCAGGAGATCAAGAGGTATGAGTACCAATCAAGAGCTATACAAGACTATGAAGCTAGCTAAGAAGGTTATTCAAGTGTTCAAGGGTTGATATCCTTGTCAGGGAAGTTAAAAGATCCTCAGAGAGAGTGATTGAAGCCAAGTGTGTGTGTCTCCTAACTTGAGAGTTGTGGGAAGTCCTCAGATGATTCTGAAGCCATGAAGTTAGAATTGAGGTCTTGAGAGAGCTCATGAGAAGTGTTGGAGATCACTTTGAGTCCTAGACAGGTCATTGTGCAAGATTAAGAAGGCTCAGCCATGAATGGTGCAGTTAGGGTTTGACTGGGTCAACCCTAAGTCAACTGATGATTTGGAGAAGGTTGAGACCTAATTCAAGAGCCATGTGAACATGGATTGATACATTGAGATGTTATAAGGATGATTCCAAGGTCAACTCATCATGATTGAAGAGTTTGAGAAGTTTCAGGCTAGGGTTTCTAAGGCTTGACAGTGTAAAATCCCCTAGTTTGACCCCTATCTTCAAGGCAGTTTAGCTCAAGATGTGATTGCCATCTCATCTTGTCCCCAACATGAATGTTGTATATCATGGTCTTAGCTTTAATTTGAGTGCTAGAAGTCCTTAATAGTATTTGTAGAACTCAAGTTATGACTTTGACAAGTTACAGGTCATCTGAGGTCTGTGGATTTGGGAGCTTGAAAGTTACCCAACTTGCATCAAACGTTTACCCTAGAAGGATGACTCCTATGAACTTTTGGTCAACATGAATCTTGTTCCTCATTCTCTTAGCTTTCTAGAGAGTACTAGAAGTCCATGATTGGATGTGTAGAACTCAACTTATGGCTTTGACAAGTCAAGGGCATTTTGGTCATTTGGAGATTACAGGTCATTTCAACCATAAGGCCATAACTCCTATTTCCAAGCTTCAAATGGGAAAATGTTCAACATCAAACTTGTTCAAAATGATGTTTTAAGGCTATTAAAGAGGTCATGAGATGTTGGAAGTGCTTGTATCTCAAAGTTGCAAAAATGACCTAAAATAAGGGTATAAGTTAAATAAACCCAAGTTGGAAATTGATATTTTTGATCTACACATCTAAACCAAGGCATGTAATATATCATTTTGACTCTAAAAAACATTTTAAGAACTTTGGTTTAGCCACATTTTTGAGTTGAGGTGTAATTTGTGGACTTGCTTTGAAAAGTAGTTACTTACATCTTAAGTAACATTTGCAAAACACATGAGAGATCAATACACAAGCTTCCAAGGCATTGTAACACATCTAATATCTCATTTGGAGAGATTTTGGGATCATAACAAGCTGCTGCAACAAGTGAAACCAGAATTGGTGTGAGTATGGCATGAGATGGTATTTTTGATGACATGAGAAATTCAACATCTCCTTGGATGATTCCAGAAGATTCTAGAGAGGTCCAACATCATCTATATATTGATTAGAAGGGGTTCAAGTGCAAGGTTGGTGAGAATTGAGGGAGAGAAGAGAGTTTGCAACTTCACATTGTTCATTGCAACTTGAATTCTGTTTCAGCATTCCACACCATTTTGATCTTTTCTTTTGATCCTAACAACTTTCTTGAATGTGTGTGAGTGTTTCCATAGCAAATCCCAAGCAAATCCATGGCTAAATTGTGTATGAGCAATTGAATTTCAGCACCTGCAAGTCACTATCGGGTTTGGAGTTCCAAGCATTTGCAATCAATTCTCTTGCATACAGAAGCAAGAACTTGGTACATTGAATGATTCCAGAGCAGTAGAAGGGTTGAATTGAAGAATTGCTACTTCTGTTACTCAAGAATTCACAGGTTTGAATCTTTCATCCCTCACCTTAATTTAAGAAGAATTACCTCAATTTGTTAGGTTAGATTGATAGTATGCGGTTAGGAGATCATTTCTGGAAATTTAGAGAGGATTTGGTGATGATCAATGAGATGACACAATTTCTGTTTGGATCAAGAACATGCTGGATATTGAGAGATAATGTGAGTGCTATAGCTGGAAGAGATCAGGGTAATATGGTGAACATTTTGAACCTTTTAATTGCAAGAATGGTGATAGTTGACGTTTGAGCATAATTTTGATTCTTAATCGCGTTTTCGGTTCGAGATTGATTCAATGAATTCTGAGGCTAGGGTTAGACTCAGGGAGAGATTTAGAGTGATTTAGTGTTTTAGATCTTGAATTTTGATGGAGATTTGAGGGAGCCCGAGTGAGGATGAGGTTGATGTTTGAGCTCTGTTACAATGGATGCTTCCCTCCATTTTCATGGCTAGAGGTAGGTGATGAAGTCCCAGCCATCAGATTCACGTACGACCATTGACCAGAGCAAGATCGCACGGCCCAACTTTGTCCTCAGATTGTGAAGGGTTCAGAAACATTGAAACGCTGCGTATCATTAAACAAGAGGTTTTGGGCTTTAGTAAGAGACAACTATCCACACCCCCAGCGAGCCCATTTGTGAATTTGAACTGAATTCTCTTAATTACTACACCGTGACTTTTCCCTTTTTATTTCCATTTCCATATTAATTTCTGATTGTGATATGGGCTTAGGCGCTTTTCTACTGACACCCCCCTTTTGGCCCAGTCTGAATATTGAATTGATTTTCTTACTATCTGCACCACGCGCTTGGTTATTTTTGTTTGATTTTCTTTAATTTTTCATTTTATTCATAGTTCTTGATTAAATCATATAAAATTAAAAAATGACCCAATTAACCCCATTCTTTTTGCATTGGATTCATGATTGAATCTAGTATTTTTTAGAGGAAAAATATTTTTATTTCATTCATTTTCGGATTTTATGGGAATTTTCATATTTTAATTGATATTAAAATGGTTATGTTTGATACTTGATTTTGTGGAATTTTGTGTGATCATGTGGTGATGATTTTGATCTTGATTTTTTGTGAGTAGTTAGCATAGATATGCATGCTCCCCATAGATTTTTCTCACATTTTTGTGAGGAGCATAGGGGGTAGTTTAGGTTGAAACCTTTAGAAGATCCATTTTTAGGGTTTATGATTGATACCTTTGGATTTAGGACTTAATTTTGGGACTTAATAGATGATTTAGTCCCTGGTTTTTGTATGAGGCATTCTTAATTGAATTAGGATCCCTTAGGAATATTTGTAGAAATTTATAAGATAGTTTTCTATTTTTGATTGATTTTAGTTTAGGTGCTAGTTTTAGATGATTCTAAGGCACTAACTCAACTAGATTAACATCTTTAGTTCCCTTAGATTAGGGTTTCGCTTTGCTTGTTCTTGGGTGATGATGAAGACAAGTTGAAGATGCATTGGATTGCTTGAAGAGGCTTGGATTTGAAGATCTTCCCTTCTTGTGGTGTAGTTTTGATTAGGTTAAGATTAGGGTTTTGTAGGCAGAGCTTCTAGATAGTTCTCTTCCTGCATAAACATGGAATATGTTGATCAATTCCATTCTTCCCTATGATGTAAGGTCCCTTGTAAAGGCCTCATCCCTCCTTTGGTAGGATGTGTGGCTCTTTGCAAATTGGTAGAACCTTTGAGGGTCCCTTTCTCTGATGACAGGATGCTTAGTGGTGACCTTTGGTCTTCACTCTGCTACCAATCATCCCAACTTTGCTCTTGATAGATGCATCTTTCTCCCTTGTTAGAGGATGGAGTTCCTTGCTTGAAGAAGATTGAAGGCTAGAAGTTGATACTTCTCTGTTTTTGAAGACTACCTTTGGAGCTGAAGCTTGAGGATCAAGAGGAGCAAGTTGATACTTGTGGGAAGAAGATCAAGCTGAAGCTTTAGGGATAAGTTGATACTTATGTGCTGATGCACTGAGTCCCTGAAGGAACAAGTTGATACTTGATATTAGGATTGAGGCCTGAAGGTGGAGATTACTGAAGACCTGAGGCTTGGAGAAGAGAGAATAAGTTGATACTTATGTTTGATGTATTGGAAGCTTGAAGAAGCAAGTTGATACTTGCTATTGAGGATGATAGCCTTGAAGGGTGATTGAAGTCTGAAGACTGAGTTGCTGTCAGAAGAGCTGAAGCTTGAAATTGAAAGAGGGGTTGATCTGCTTTCTTTCTTGTCTGTTTTCTTTTCTGTATTGATGTGCCTTGTTTGACTTGCTTGATGCATTAGAATAAGTTCATATCTAGACTGACTTTAAGCTAGGAGCATGATTGTACTAGAGGTTAAGTTGCTCCCTCTGCTTGTATTGTTACTGAGGCTTTGCTTGCGGGTATTCGGTAGAGCCCACTCCCTTGCCTATGTGGTTTATTTTGCTTGATAGCATGTCATTTTCCTCTGTATGATTACAATCACTGATATTTTGCTCGATAGCTTGTTATTTCTTCTGTATGATTGCAGTTATTCATATCTGGCTTGAGGTTGAGATGAGCTTGTGGAGGCTGATGCCCCACACACATTTCCTCCCTCACTTGCATGGCATGAATTTTACAGTCGTTTACTATTTACTGTTTAAGTTGATGCTTTATCTGTTTCTGTTTACCATTGACATGATCCCCTAGGAATCTCACTTCCTTTGATAAGGAAGTGATGATTAGAACTTTGGGTTGAAACCTATGCATGATAACTTCTAGGAGATCCCTGTTTCAAACCTCAACCATAGGATGAATCCTTGGCATGACAACATTAGGACTTGATAGTCTCCCCTTAGTTGAGCCCCTTCTCTTCTCACCTAAAAACAAATGAAAATAGAGTAATAAAGGTTAACTGACGTCGTACGTTACGAGCCTTAAGCTATCTGAGAAAGGATTGTTGGAGAGTTTCTTTTCAACAGTCCGAATGTTTAGTATGGTACCCTTTGGGTGACATGCGACGCATTCATTCTCAGGTAATAGTCTCTAGTGCGATACTAGTTGCAAATACAATAGAAAACAGTTCTTTCGTAAAAGACAGAAAACAAACTTCAAACCTTTTTGCCCCGTGGGCCCGCAATTCAAAGGAAGCTTTTCTGAAGAAAAGAGTGTCGTTAACTCTCAGTTCTACCGCAAACGGTAACGCCTAAGCCTCCAAGGGTCGAGCTGCGTACATCCAACTGCTGGAACTGTTTGTTAACCCCACTCGATAAAACAGATGAATCTGAATCCCCGTAAGCCATATTATCCCGAACTACGTAAGCTCTGATCTCTCATACCTGTTGTTGCACCCCAAAATTTGACCAACAATTATTTATCCATCAAGTGTTTGAAAATTGATATCTTCATCAGAGAGTTCAAGAGATCCTCAGAGAAACTGTTTGAGACTAGAGTTATGTGCCTCATAGCTTGAGAGTTGTGGGTGCTCCTCAGATGATTCTGAGACTTTAAGAATGAAGTTGATGTTCTGAGAAAGCCTATGAGGTGTCTTGATAGCCATCATGAAGCCCAGAGAGGTCATTATGCAAAAATTCAGAAGATTCAACCATGACTGGTAGAGTTAGGGTTTTGACTGGGTCAACCCTAGGATAACTGAAAATTTGGAGAAGGTTGAGACCTAATCCAAGGGCCATGAGATCATGGAATGATGCATAGAGATGTTACAAAGATGATTCCTAGACCAACTCATCATGATTGAGGAGTTTGAGAAGTTTTGAGTTAGGGTTTCTGAGGATTGTCAGTGGAAAAACCCTAATTTGACCCCTATCTTCCAGGCAGTTTTAGCTCTAGATGTGATTGATATCTCATCTTCCCCACAACATGAATGTTGTAGAGCTTGTTCTTAGCTTTAATTTGAGTGGTGGAAGTCCTTGATAGGAGTTGCAGAGCTCAAGTTATGGTTTTGACAAATTACAGGTCAGCTGAGGTGTGTGAATCTGGGTCCTTGAAAGTCACCCAACTTGCAGACAACTTTTGCCCTAGTAGGATGATTCCTATGGTCTCTTGGTCAACATGAATGTTGGAGGGCATCTTCTTAGCTTTAATTTTAGTGGTAGAAGTCCTTGATAGGATTTGTGGAACTCAACTTATGGTTTGAACAAGACAGGGGTATTTTGGTCATTTGTCAGTTATAGGTCATTTTTAAGCAAAGGCCATATCTCCTATTTCCAAGCCTCAAATGAAAAAACTCAAAACATGAAAGTTGTTCAAAATGTGATTTTAAGTCTATAAAGAAGGTCATGAATTGTTGGAAAAGCTCATAGCATGGATTTGCATGATTGGTCAAAAATGAACTAAAAATGGCTTATAAGTTTAAAAAGTTGAATTTGAAAATTGGTTTGGAAGATCTATGAATCCAAAATAGGTCATCCAATATATCATTTTGATTGGAAACATCATTTTGAGAACATTGGTTCAAGTAGAATTTTGAGTTGAGGCTCCAAAATGGGGGTTGCTTTGAAAACTTGTTACTTGAAAAAGAAGGCAACTTGAAAAAACCTTACACAAGGCAAGGAAGAGGCTGGTTTTCACTCATCCACACTCAATATCTCTCATAAGGAGAATTTGACACTAAAAGAAGGATTTGGTGCATGAGATGTAGCTTGTTCAAAATCTCATTAAAGGAGAAGTTCCACACTTTTCTAGATGATTCTAGAAGGATCTAGCTCCTTCCATCCATCATTATATAAAGAGTGATCCACAAGGAGTTCAAGGTTGGGTGATAGAGAGAAATTTCAGAAGAGAGAGAGAGAGAGAGAGAAATAGCCATTGAAGCACTTTCTTCAAGTTCAAGCAATTCAAGAAATCTTCATCTACAAGCCATCTCTTTCACAACAAGTGCAAACAGAAACTTGTGCATCACAAGAGGATCTCATTGCAGCCATTACAAGCCTTGAATCCATTCCTACGAGCACCTACCATCATCCCTTGACAGGTTGGTTTCTCCCCATAATTCTCCTAATTTATGCACTTTCAAGTAGTTCTTTAGGTATAGGATTGATGCACTAGGTTAGTTGATTAAACCCTAGGAGTTAGAGCAAGATTCGTGAGGTTCCATAACAGGTGAATGATTCTTTAAACTCCAAGAACTAGCTGTTTAGGGAGTTTTAATTAGCATGGATTAGGTTAGATTAACTAGGGTAGCATGTAGAACAAGTTCAGGCCCTTAGGTTGAAGCTTTACCATGGTTGATCTCAGATGAACATGGTGGAACCATGATCTTAAGGTCCTCTGTTTGAATGATCTAGGGGGAGTTAATGAATACTACACGTAAGGTTGGATTCCTCGTGTTTAGTAGATCACTTTTGCTTTTAGAATTTTTGAAATTCATCAATTGTGGAGAGAGAACGAATCAATGGAAGTTTGATGCATGAATTCTGGGTTCTGAAAACCCTAGGGTTTCGTTTGGGGACGATGGCTGTCCATCGTTGGATTAGTCCCCAGGTCTTGACTAATTCCAGTCATCCAACGGCTCGGATTGAATAACGAAACGGAGGGAAAATTTAAAAGCTGAAACGCAGCGTTTTGTTAAGTGAGGCGCGCCTGGGCCTATCTCAGAATTCTATTCGCACCCCACCATGATCTGGCCCAAATGAATTCAACTGGGGCGCCCCTGCTATTTTCACCCCCTCCCCTTTAATTCTTTTATCTTTTATTTTTAATTCTTTTAATATTTTCTTGCATTTGTAAAATTCATAAAAAATGGAAAAGTTAATATTTTTTAATTCTTCTTTTTTCTACATGTTAATAAATCTGTCTAGAAAATTCTAAATGAATAAAATGTCCATTTTATTTTCTTTTCATATTTTTAATAGATTTTTCTTTTAAATAGCTTTTATAATGTTTAGTTTGATGTCATGATTTTGTAGAATTTGTTTTAGGACCTTCCTTTAATCTTTTTAACTCATTCTTTTTTGTGTAATTAGATATTGAATCATAGTTCCCCGTAGGATTTAATTCTTGATTTTTAGGTTAAAATTTGATTAGTTTAATTAGGTTATCATTAGGGTATCCTAATTAGGGTTCAGGTTGTGCATAGGTAAGGAAATTCATTTTTTTTTTTTATTTTTGGGTAGGGGCCTATGTGGATGTTATGGGTAGATGTTGTAGACTTTGGTGAATAATGGATAGATTTTTCCCCCTTAGTTTAGTATTTTTAGGTATTTTCTGAAGTTGATTGATGATTTTGTCTGTCCTGTGGTTATCTGTTCATCTCTGGGGCTTGTGTTGGGAAGTTGTTATGGAGTTTGTGTTGTCTTGAAGATCTTGTTGGAGAGCATCATGAAGAGAAGATTGAAGATCAAGACCCAGAGACCCAGAGCTTGGCTTATCCCCTTTCTGTGAGGTTTGAGATCCTGAAGTTTGAAGGAAGTTCATGGTACTTTCCTGAGGAAGGCACTATGAATGACTTTCATTCTTTCTTCTCACCTCTTTCTCAAGTATCCAATGATGTTGGAGCCAACTTGTGAGTTTAATTTCTCCTGAGGAGGAATGTAAACTGATCACATGTTGTTGAGCCACATGGGATACAATTCCTAAGTGGAAGCCTCCTAGTACTTTCCTGAGGAAGGTCCTATGGGTCTATTCACTTAGTTCCGTTAGTTTATCTAGGATTTCTCAAGTATCCAATGATGTTGGAGCCAACTTGTGAGTTTAATTTCTCCTGAGGAGGAATGTAAACTGATCACAGTTGTTGAGCCACATAGGATACAACTCCTAAGTGGATGCCTCCTAGTACTTTCCTGAGGAAGGTCCTATGGGTCTATTCATTTAGTTCCACTAGGTCAGATAGGATTTCCTAAATATCCAGTGATGTTGGAGCCTGCTTGTGAGTTTAATTTCTCCTGAGGAGGAATGTAAACTGATCACAGTGGTTGAGCCACATAGGGTATGACTCCTGAGTATACACCTCCTAGTGCTTTCCTGAGGAAGACACTATGAGTCTGCTTACTTAGCTCCCTTTCTTTGGTAAGCTTGTTCTGAAGCTTGAAGACTGGGATTGATTTCTTTTGGTTAGGTTTTGCTTTAGGGCTTTGCTTAGATTTGGTCAGGATTCTGTGTTAGGGTTAGGATTAGAGAGTAGATGATTCTTTCTCTAGCATGTGTGTTTTGTTTTCCTGATGGCACTTCATCCCTTTCACTGTTCATTGCTTGATAGCATGTTGTTTATTTTCAGTATGATTACTGTTATTTCATGACTGGCTTGAGGTCGAGACGAGCTTGTGGAGGCTGAAGCCCCACACACATTTCCTCCCTCACTTGCATTTCATGCATTTTACTGTTAAAGCTGATGCTTTTGTCTGTTTTGGTGTATCATTGACATGATCCCTTAGGACTCTCATTTCCTCTGATGAGGATTTGATGATAGACTTTTAGGTTGAAACCTATGCATGACAACATCTAGGAGTTCCCTGTTCAAACCTCAACCATAGGATGAATCCATGGCATGATAACAGTAGGACTTGATAGTCTCCCTCCTAGTTGGGCCTGTTCTCTCCTCATCTCGAAGCAGTTTAAAATACAGTAATCATGAATGATTTCTTTCGTACGTTACGAGCCTTAAGTCATCTGAGGATGGATGTTTAGTATGGTACCCTTTGGGTGACATGCAACGCATTCACTCTCAGGTCATAGTCTCTAGTGCGGTTGAGATCGCAAACACAATAAAAAACACTTCTTTTAGGAGATAACCCGTAGTTTCCCGAACTACGTTTGCTCTGATCTTTCATACCAGATGAAAGTACGTAGGCATAGGATGCGATACCCTAGCGAGCAACCTTCCCCCATAACCCTTCGTAGGTCGAACTATGTTGACTCTGATTTCTCATTCTCTGATGAGAATACGTAGGCATAAAGCGCAACGCTTTGCCGAGTCATTTTTCTTTTCTTTTTCAGCCAGCCTTGATAGGTAGATAGATTATAACCAACCCGTCCAAGTAAACAAACAAGCGAGGATCCCGTCGAGTACGACGGACGTGAGGGGTGCTAATACCTTCCCCTTGCGTAACCGACTCCCGAACCCAGACAATGGTTGCGATGACCTTGTCTTACCCTTATTCGTCAGGTTTTTCCGATCGTTTCCTTTCCCGCTCTGAGGGATAAATAACGAAAGGTGGCGACTCTTCTGTCATGCCGGCACCTTATTTTCGCGCAAGCGACTCCTGTTGAGAGTACGTAGGCACAATACTGATGTATTGGCGAGCCACCTTCCCCATAACCCGTAGTAGGCCGAACTACGTTGACTCTGATTTCTCATTCTCTGATGAGAATACGTAGGCATAAAGTGCGACACTTTGCCGAGTCATTTTTCTTTTCTTTTTAAGCCAACCTTGATAGGTAGATAGATAAAACCAACCCGTCCAGTAAACACAACAAGCGTGGATCCCGTCGAGTACGACAGACGTGAGGGGTGCTAATACCTTCCCCTTGCGTAACCGACTCCCAAACCCAGACAACGGTTGCGACGACCTTGTCTTATACCTTTTCGTCAGGTTTTTCCGATCGTTTCCTTTCCCGTTCCGAGGGATAAATAACGAATGTTGGCGACTCTTCTATTTTGCCGGTACCTTATTTTCGCGGTAGCGACAGCTGGAGACTCTGCTGGGGATCGAACCCATAATCTCTAGTTCTCCGGTTCCCTATGCGAGTCAATCCTATCGTTTGTGTGTTTGCTTTTTGGGTTGCGTTTATTTATCGCATTTTTACTTCCCGCATTTTATTTTCAGTATGATATGATTATCTGTGCTGTTGTGGGAGGGGCATTCTGATGAGTGAGAAGCCAGACCCAGGCTTGAGTGAACATAGCATTAGTTGTGGAAATTAGTGGGCGCGTGCTTGCTTGGCAGGCACTAGTGTCTCATGAAATCCAAGCTCAGACGAGGTTCTCCCGGTTGACTTCTTTTTCAACCCTTTGGGTTGAGGGGGTTGTTAGTTTGGAGGATTGTCGACTCTGGGGACCGATCATTTGGGATTCAGCCGAGTGAGGCCGCTTCATGAGCTGGTGATGCCACACCTTCTGGGTATCGTATCACCCCTCTTGAATGTCTATGACGCTGATGACCGCATAGGATGCCGAACTTGTGTCAGCTTAGGTCCATACCTGTGACCAGGGTTGGTTTTGTTGCAGGAAACCTTAACCTTCAGATTTGCTGGTTTTCTTGATAGTGAATCAGTTTTGTTGGTATCAGAGGTTCTCATCATCAGATATATGATTGTTCTTGACAGAGCAGAGTTATGGTCCTGTATCAGAGGACCTTATATTAAGAGATGTGTATTTGTTCTTGATAGAGCAGGTTTGTGATTGGGATCTGAGGATCTCATCTGCATATGTATGTTTGTTCTTGATAGAGCAGAGTTTTTGGTCCTGTATCTGAGGTCCTGTATCAGATGTTTGTTCTTGACAAAGCAGAGTTTTTGGTCCTGTATCAGAGGTCCTTATTATCAGATGTGTGTTCTTGACAGAGCAGATTTATGGTCCTATGTGTGTGTGTTCTTGACAGAGCAGATTTGTGGTCTGATACCAGAGATTTCTTATTATCAGATATAGTGGTTGTTCTTAACAGAGCGGCATCATGGTTTTGTTGATACAGGATCTCAACAGCGCAGTTGCCTTGATCTCCTGCTGCATGATTGCATTTTTACATTGCTTTGCATGCTCATTTGCATTTCATTAACGTATGTCTGTGTTGCATGTACCGTTTCTCCCCGATCCAGGATTTCTTGCCTCCTATTGTATTGTTATGGGTTCTCTGAGGAAGACCGTGGCTTACAAGCTCCCTGCCCCTGATGTTGTTCAGCTGACTGGTTTGATTGCTTTAGCAGATGATTCTGTGAGAGATGAGTTCAGAAAGTCTTACGGCAAGTTGCTCAGTTTGGTTCGTAAACCTTTTGCGTTTGAGTTAAATGGGTTGCATGCTCTGCTGCAGTTCTACGACCCTCCGTTGAGATGCTTTACTTTCCAGGATTTTGTTCTCGCACCCACACTAGAGGAGTATGTTGATTTGGCAGGTGTGCCTATCAAGAGTCAAATGCCCTTTGTTCATATGGATGCTGAGCCTAATCTTGCTAGTCTAGCTCCCTCACTTCATCTGGATGCCTCCGAGTTGGTTTTGTCTAGTTGGAACAAGGTTCCCGGTTTCTCCTTGCAGTTCTTAGTGGGAAAGGCTCAGCAGTGCGCCAAAGACGAATGTTGGGTCGTGTTCAATGCCATTCTCGCTCTATGCATATATGGCATCATTCTGTTCCCCAATATGCCCGACTTTGTAGACTTCGACGCATTTCACATCTTTGCTTCAGGGAATCCAGTCCCTACCTTGATAGGAGATGTCTACCATTCCATCCACTACAAAAACGAGAACAGAAGGGGCAAGAATGTCGCGTGCTGTGTGCCCTTGGGTACCGAGATTATCTTCAGCTGCAGCGGGTTTCCGAACGTGCCTTTGATAGGCAGGAAGGGCTGTATAAACTATAATCCGTCTCTGCTGGTCCGAAAGTTTGCTTATGCTTTGAGAGCTCTGCCGAAGGATGAAGAGGTGCAGGAATCTCTGTACCTCACTGGTCTTCTAGAGGGGGATATGTTATCTAAGCTTCAGCGCGCTTGGAATGGTATCAGTAAGAGGGGAAAACCATTTCTGGGGAAAAGTAATAGTCAGGCCTACGCTCCATATATGACTTGGATAAGGGCCAGAGCAGATGCTATAGGGATGTCGTTTCCTCCTGCCAAGCCAGAAAGCCCTCCAGTGATCGAAGAGCCTACCACCGTGCCTATTCAGCAGCATAATCAGGTGTTAGCTGAGAGAGATGAGTTGAAGAAGGCAAACAAAGAATTGGAGAAAGAATTGGAGCAACTCAGAAGCGAGAGGACCGAAGCCATTCATTCCTTCAAAAGGCAGACAGAGCTGGTGAACCAGTTGGGGACATATCTGACTAAGAAGATAGCTGAGCGTGAGCGCATGGGTCGAGACTTCAAAGCTGTCAATGATGTACTGGCCACGAAGAAGCAACACTTGGATTAAGCGTATCGGAGGATATCCAAGTTTAACCAGCATTGGAAGGCCACCCTAGCCAACAGGAAAGAGCGGGAGGATAAGCTGATGCAACAGATCTCCAAGCAGAAAGCCCAGGTGAAGGTTAGTGAGAAGAGGTTTGATGAAGAAACCGCTCGCCGATATGCCGCTGAAGGCCAGCTCAACAGAGCTCTCGCTAACCTGAAGGAGCGCAAACTGACGTTTGAATTCAAGAAACGGAAGCTAGAAGAATATTTCGGCGAAGGAGCATGGGAAGATTCGGTCGAAGGTCTTCAGTACACTATCATGCAGAGGGAGTTACTCGTCGAAGGGTTGCTCATTCGGCCTGATCATCTAGAAACGAAGGGGTTGTTAGAAGAGTTTCGCGCCCGTGACCGTGCTTGACTATTTGTATTCCTTTTGTTTGATCATTGTTGTATGCTGACCATCACCAGGCTTGTTGGCTGAGGTCATGCTATTGATTCCGCTTGTACCCAATGACTTTGTGTACTGCCTTGATGGGCTTTCTTCATATATATGAGATGTTATTTCCATGGCTGGACTCAGACTTCTTATTATCAGCACTGGCACTCAGGCACTAGGATCGAGGGAAATCTCCATAATGCACAGACACACGTTTGCATTTGCATGAAGCATTCGTATAACGAGCACTTTGTCATTTTTCCTAACCCTTTTGTGTTTACAAGTTGTTTCAGGTTGTTCCAGGATTGATCAGAGACCTATCCACCGCTATCCGACCAGAGCAAATCAAACTAGAGTCATTGAGCTAGTGCAAACTGATGTTCAAGAACTCCGCGAAAGAATGGACCGCTTCATGGAGCTCATGCAAGCGGTCGCCAATGGCCAGGATCAGCTCAGAACCTTGGTTCAGCCTCTGATTTCAAGGGTCGACAGCAATGGTATACTCCATGGTGGGACTGTGCCAACCCCCCACCAGTTGAAACTCCTCAGAATGGCGTCCCCGTGACCGGGGGGAATGGCAGTACCAACGACAATGTGATAACTAACATGGGACTCAACAGCAATACGACGGGCGTCGGTAATGGGAATTTTGAAGCTAACGTCAATGTTGGGCTGGGCAACGGTAATGCGGGTGTTGGAAATCTATTTGGGCCTCAGCCGTGGTTAGAAGACCGTCAAGACGATGTGTTCTCTCAGAGAGGTGCTGAAGGGGAGCTGACTGCTGAAGCACGTCTAAGGTTCAAGGCACTCGAGGATAAGATGAGGAACATCGAGAACCAGAACACCCTGGGCGTTGATATGTCCAAGTTGGGACTGATTGCTGATTTCAAAGTACCTCCCTAGTTCAAGGTACCTGACTTTGAAAAGTACAAGGGCACCACTTGCCCTCGCGTCCACCTGAGATCATACTACCGGAAAATGTCCGCTCATTCTGAGGACGAGAAGTTGCTGATGCACTTCTTTCAGGACAGTTTGTCCGGACCCTCCCTCGAATGGTACATGAGTCTGGGACCTACCAGTGTGCGCACGTGGAAGGAACTTGCTGAAGCATTTATGCACCACTACCAATATAACAGTGACTTAGCTCCGAACCGAGTCCAACTGCAAAATCTGTCGCAAAGGAACAATGAAGGGTTTAAGGAATACGCCCAGCGGTGGCGTGAATTGGCAGCCAGGGTTCAGCCGCGGATGGTTGAACGTGAGCTTGTGCAAATGTTTGTAGCCACCCTCCCAGGGGTTTATTATCAGAAATTGGTCAGCGGTATGTCCGGAACCTTCTCAGATCTCATTATCACGGGTGAGCACATCGAAAATGGGATCAAACTGGGGAAAATTCAAGGTGATTCGTCCTCGGCTGGAGGAGGAAAGAAACTTTATGGTGGCAAAAGACGGGAAGGAGAAACGAGCGCCGTGACCAACGCTCGAAGGAAGGGTAAAGGCCCTCACCAACAGGTGGCCAGCATAACTATCCCGGCAGTTCAACAGCCACAGCAGCAGCAGCCGTAGCAGCAGCAGCAGTCGAATCAACAAGGGTACAGAAAGTATCATAACATGGCACCTTTGTCTAGTCGTCACCTCGAGACACCGCCCATGTCGTATGCTCAGCTGTTACAGACTCTGCTCCAGTTACAGCTGATCCAGAAGAGAACCCTGGCTCCCTTGACAGGGGCACCGCCGCCAGGTTATGACGCAAATGCAACTTGTGAATTTCACTCAGGGGCACCAGGCCACATGATAGAAAACTGCAAAGCCTTCAAGCATAAGGTGCAGGACATGGTGGACGCCAAGATCATCAACTTCTCAGATAATGTGCCAAACGTCACGAAGAACCCTATGCCGAATCATAGGGGAGGTGGAGTAAACGCCATTATTGAAGGCGAGGGTGTGGATTTGTTGACTGACGTCAGAGATCTGAAGACACCACTTAGCTTCGTTAAAGCTAAGCTGATGAAAAGAGGTTACTTCCCGGGCTGTAGAGAACTGTGTATGGGATGTGCGACAAGTCCTGATAGATGTGCACAGTTGATAGAGGGGATTCAAAGTCTGATGACTGAGGGAATCCTGCAGTTTAGCCGGAGGGCCGAAGGCGGATCGGGAGAGGTAATGCTGAAGCAAGGTGATGAGGTTGCTACTATCACCATCTCTCGCCAGACGATAATTATTTCCGCACCCAAACCGCCCACGATTACCATCACCAAAGCTGGGCCAATACCTTTCGAAAGCACCAATGCCATCCCATGGCATTATGGGGCGGAGGTCTACTGCAATGGACAGAAGTTGGAACTAGAACCGTTTGGGTCGTCTGTGGAGAACCTAGCGGGCGTTAGCGGAATTACTTGCAGCGGGAGAGTGTTGGCACCACCTGAGGTCGTGGCAGATAAAGCGGACAGAGCTGATGCAACTGATAAAGGTAAAAGTAAAGTCGTTGAAGAGATCCCTTGTGGGGTAGGAAAAGACTTACTCGTTAAAGACGCCGAGGAATTTATGAGGTTGATTAAAAAGAGTGACTACAAGATCATGGATCATCTCCATCAGACACCCTCGAAGATTTACATCCTGAATTTATTGCTGTGTTCTGAGGCATATCGCAACGCACTGCTGAAGGTGTTGAATGCCACGTATGTACCGCAGGAAATATCGGTAAACCAGTTGGAAGGGGTCGTAGCCCATGTGAATGTTGGAAATGGGTTAGGATTCACTGACCTAGAGCTGACGCCGAAGGGGAGGAATCACAATAGTGCCCTGCACATCTCGATAGATTGTAGGGGAACGATTATGTCCCACGTGTTGGTGGACACGGGGTCGTCGCTCAATGTTCTTCCGAAGAAAGCATTGATGAAGTTAGATACTCGCGGAGTGATTTGCACACCCAGTGATCTGGTTGTGAAAGCGTTTGATGGAACTAAACGCCATGTTTTCGGGGAGGTGACGTTGCCAATCCAAGTCGGGCCGGAAACATTCAATGCGGTCTTCTACATCATGGACATCATGCCTGCCTACAGTTGTCTCTTAGGCCGGCCATGGATCCATTCTGCGGGTGCCGTGACCTCCACGTTGCACCAGAAGCTCAAGTATGCTGTCGGAGGTAGCATCGTGACTGTATGTGGCGAGGAAGACATAATGGTGAGCCATTTGTCGTGCTTCAAGTATGTTGAGATGGATGGGGAAATTCACGAAACCCTATGCCAAGCGTTCGAAGCTGTTAAAGTCAAGGACGTAGCTCCTGTGGTCATTGAGAAGCCAGAGATGACTCTCTCCTCCTTCAAGGAAGCTCGGGCCGTTGTTCAGACCGGATCTACCCCAGGCTGGGGGCGAATTTTGGAGATACCTAACAAGCAAGACAAGTTTGGGTTGGGATACTCCCCTGCGGATGAAGCCTCCTCTTCTAGTAATGCGTCGCGAGGTAAAGGGACGATCCAGTTTACTAGTGGCGGGGTGATATTTGAAAGTGTCAACGCAGTGTCTGAAGACGGCGAGGACAACGATTGCGATTTAGACTCTTGGATCCAGCCAAGCAAGCCAGGCGAGAGCCTCAACAACTGGTCCGTCAGGGATATCATCCAGATGACAAGCAAAGAGTAATGATTTACTTTTTCCAATCATTGTACAACCCTATGTCCTACCTGGGGCATAGTGGTTTTATTGTCAGGGCCTCGTTTGATTATGTACATGCATTTTATCAATAAATCAAAAGGCGTTTTTCTTCGTATTCAAATGTTGTGATCTCTGTTATTCTTGTTTTATATTTGTTTTGAAAAACAATAAGATGGCAATGGGGTTTGTGCTAACCTGCATATCCTTGTTTTAAGCTTAACCCTTGTTATTGCAGGATCCACATAGCAGATGACATCGACTCTGGACCTTCTACAACTCACTTCGACTTCGATTGCCCGATCTATCAAGCCGAAGAAGAGATTGATGAAGACGATGACCTTCCCGAAGAGTTGGCCCGCTTGTTGAAACAGGAAGAGAAATTTATTCTGCCTCACGAAGAAGAGATCGAGATTGTGAATCTAGGTTCTGAAGAACTTGTCAGGAACGTCAGGATAGGGGCTGCATTGCAGAGTGATGTCAAGCAGAGATTGGTCGAGATGCTAAGAGAGTATAGTGACGTCTTTGCTTGGTCATACGAAGATATGCCCGGACTTGACACTGACATCGTGGTCCACCACTTGCCGCTGCTAGAAGACTATCCTCCCGTTAAGCAGAAGCTTAGGAGGACACGACCAGATATGGCCGTTAAGATCAAAGAAGAAGTGCAAAAGCAGCTTGATGCTGGCTTCTTAGCAGTCACTACTTACCCTCTGTGGGTCACCAACATAGTGCCTGTACCGAAGAAGGACGGTAAGGTGCGCATGTGCGTCGATTATCGGGATTTGAATAGGGCGAGCCCTAAAGATGATTTCCCGCTGCCTCATATTGATGTGTTGGTCGACAATACAGCTCAGTTCTCCGTATTTTCATTCATGGATGGCTTCTCCGGCTACAATCAGATCAAGATGGCGCCGGAGGACATGGAGAAAACTATGTATATCACCCCTTGGGGAACATTTTGCTATAAGGTAATGCCTTTCGGTCTGAAGAACGCAGGGGCCACTTACCAACGAGCAATGGTTACTTTGTTTCATGATATGATTCATCATGAGATTGAAGTCTATGCTGATGACATGATTGCGAAGTCCCAAACAGAGGAGGGACATCTGGTCAATTTGCTGAAGCTTTTTGAGAGGCTTAGGAAATTCAGGTTGAGGCTGAATCCTAACAAGTGTACTTTCGGAGTACGGTCTGGAAAACTACTGGGGTTTATCGTGAGTGAAAGAGGCATTGAGGTTGATCCTGCAAAAATAAAAGCGATACAAGAAATGCCAGCGCCAAAAACAGAAAAAGAAGTTCGTGGTTTCCTGGGCAGAATAAACTACATTGCAAGGTTTATCTCTCAGCTCACGGCCACGTGTGAACCGATGTTCAAACTGTTAAAGAAAGATCAGGCAATTATCTGGAACGAGGATTGCCAAAAGGCATTTGATAAGATAAAACAGTATCTGCAGGAACCTCCGATCTTGATACCCCCAGTGGCTGGACGGCCCTTAATCATGTACTTGACAGTTCTTGAGAATAGTATGGGGTGTGTTCTCGGTCAGCACGACGAGACGGGCAGAAAGGAGCATGCCATTTACTATTTGAGTAAAAAGTTCACAGACTGTGAATCTCGTTACTCAATGCTGGAGAAAACGTGTTGTGCACTAGCCTGGGCTGCCAAACGTTTACGACAGTACATGCTCAACCATACAACCATGCTAATTTCGAAGATGGATCCGATCAAGTACGTCTTCGAGAAGCAAGCGCTTTTGGGTCGGATTGCCAGATGGCAAATGGTGTTGACGGAATATGACATTCAGTACGTTTCCCAGAAGGCCATCAAGGGAAGCGTATTGTCTGAATACCTTGCCGAACAGCCGATCAAGGATTATCAACCGATGAAATTTGAATTCCCTGATGAGGATATCATGTTTCTCAAGGTGAAAGATTGCGATGAACCGTTGCCCGACGAGGGTCCAGATAGGAAATCCCAGTGGAAATTGATATTTGACGGGGCGGTGAATTCCTACGGAAGTGGCATTGGGGAAATCATCACGACTCCCCAGGGATCCCACATCCCGTTCACTGCGAGACTGATATTTCCAGTCACCAATAACAAAGCGGAGTACGAAGCATGCATCATGGGTCTAGAAGAGGCAATTGATTTGAGAATCAAGAACCTAGATGTATATGGTGACTCGACGCTTGTGATCAACCAGATTAAAGGGGAGTGGGAAACTCGCCAATCGAATTTGGTGTTGTACATGAACTATGCCAGAAGGCTACTTCCGTTCTTTGATCGAGTGGAACTCCATCATGTGCCCAGAACAGAAAATCAGATGGCTGATGCCTTAGCCACGTTGGCTTCGATATATAAAGTCAATTTTTGGAATGAAGCTACAAGGATTGTCCTTTCTCGTCTTGATAGACCTGCACTCGTCTTTGCGATCGAGGAAGCCTCCGACGGCTAGCCATGGTTCCATGACATCCAGATCTTCCTTATGACTAAAGAGTATCCTGCGGGAGCGTCAACCCAGGATAAAAAGACTCTAAGGAGGCTGTCTGGAAATTTTTATCTCAATCCTGATGGAGTTTTGTATAAGAGAAACCATGATCTCGTGCTACTCAGATGTGTAGATGAGAAAGAAGTGAGTATGCTCATGGAAGAAGTCCATGAAGGCACATTTGGTACGCACGCCGGTGGGCATGCTATGACAAGAAAGATCCTGAGAGCAGGATACTACTGGCTGACGATGGAATCGGATTGCTTTAAATTCGCAAAGAGATGTCATATATACCAGATTTATGCTGATAAAGTTCATGTGTCGCCGTGCCCATTAAATGTCATGTCCTCCCTGTGGCCGTTCTCCATGTGGGGCATCGACATGATAGGCAAGGTCGAGCCCACTGCATCTAATGGTCATCGCTTCATTCTAGTAACTATCGACTACTTCACCAAGTGGGTGGAGGCAGCCTCATATGCTAATGTGACCAAGCAGGTGGTGGCTAAGTTCATAAAGAGGGACATCATCTGTCGTTACGGAATTCCCGAGCGGATCATTACCGATAATGGTTCGAATTTGAACAATAAGATGATGAAGGAGCTGTGCCAGAGTTTAAAGATTTAACACCACAACTCATCTCCTTACCGGCCGAAGATGAATTGCGTCGTTGAAGCGGCCAATAAGAACATCAAGAAGATAGTACAGAAGATGGTTGTGACCTACAAAGATTGGCACGAGATATTGCCATTCGCACTACACGGTTATCGTACGACGGTACGTACGTCAACCGGGGCAACTCCTTTCTCCTTGGTGTACGGTATGGAAGTTGTCCTACCGTTAGAAGTGGAGATCCCTTCTTTGCGAGTTTTGGTTGATGTGAAACTCGAAGAGGCAGAATGGATTAAAAACCGACTAAACCAACTCAGCCTGATGGACGAGAAGAGATTAACATTGATTGCGTATGGTCGTCTGTACCAGAGCTGAATGAAGAAAGCTTACGACAAGAAGGTGCGTCCTAGAAGCTTTCAGACGGGTGATCTCGTCCTGAAGAAGATTCTTCCTCCACACTCCGATCACCGGGGCAAGTGGACTCCCAATTACGAAGGTCCGTACGTCGTCAGCAAGGTCTTCTCGGGATGAGCCTTGTTGTTATCCACGATGGATGGTGAAGATTTTGCATCCCCGGTGAACACGGACGCAGTTAAAAAATACTTTGCTTAAAAATGACCCGCTGGAAAGAAAAAGAATATCCAGGCAAAAATGGGGCATCCCGGCGAACCATAAAAAAGGAAAAAGGTTCGGGCAAAAATTAGGGATATAAAAGAAAAGAACGTACACCCGCAAAGTCGAAAACCTGGAAGGGCGACTTTGGCAAAAAAGGGTATCCCGGTGAATCGAAAACCCGGAAGGGCGATTCAGGCAAAAGTTAGGGATTTGAAAAGGCAAATGACTGCGTTCCGCGTGTGGACTTTCATTGTTTAGTGGTTTGGAAGACCTGAGGGCCGTTTATATGAATCAATCTCTTCTGAAGCTGAAGCGTCGGAGAGGTATCGAAGTCGAGTGGGTCATAGAGGGATCAACTCATGGTGTTCGTTTACGCCTCGTTGCCGACATATGTATATACTAATGTATATTTGTGTTTTATTCTTGCGCGACTTCCTCATTCCAGGAGCTTGCATCTGTTGTAAAACATTTTTACCCATTCAGGGGTTCGTTATCAATAAAATGTATACTATTCAGTAATTCCGTTTGTTTGTTTATCATCTATCTGTTTTGTTTGCGAAAAAGAACGCCGATGTTTTTGAAAAAATGCGCATACATAAACTTACTGGCCTAGGCCACTGATTGTTGAAACAATGAATTACTTAAACATTGTCACAAGATGATAACCTTGATAGGTACCTTTGAGAAGGGTATCTTGTCTGTTTGTTTGTGTTGTTACAGGTATAGCATATTCCAGGCAGTACGCCGTATGCGTTCCCAAACAGGATGATTCCTTCCTCTCCAGCAAAGTTTGGCAGCCTCTCCCCACAGAGTCTGAACGTGAGATCGTAAGCATTGATATGTTTTCCCCAGGCAGAGAGGACTCTCTCCCCAATCAGATGCATCCCGAAGGGTCGTCATCTCCCCAGCTGAGTCACATACTGAAGTGTGCAGCAATTGATAGTTCTAGACTAAAGTCATTGGCAAAATTGAGATTCCCCACAGAGTCGTACTCTCCCCTGTAAGCAGGATGATTCCTCCTCTCCACCGGAGTGGTTCTTTCTCCTTGACAGGAGGATGCTCCCTTCAACGTTTACTTTGTTGATGGGGTCATAGCATTTTGCATGATTGCATAGCATCTACCCTAGACGCGTAGCATTTCCACCGTGTGGAGCATTACGTCACTGTCAAAGCATATGCATATGAAGCATGAGCTAGGGCGTTACTGTTCTTGTTTTGCAGGTGTTCCTCCGCAGAATGGTTTGCTCAAGATGATTCTTGAGTTCCCCAGCAAAACCGCTCGCTAAAGATGATTCTTGAATTCTCCAGTGAAGGCGCTCGTTTAAGATGATTCTTAAAATCCCCAACGAAGTCAAAAGAGTTAGTTGCTCAAGTTGACGCTTAGAGTCCCCGGCAGAGTGAGTGCTCGGGATGATTCCTAAAATCTCCAGCAGAGTTATTGGTTCAGGATGATTCTTGAAGTCCCCGGCGAAATTGTTTGTTCAAGATGATTCTTGGTTTCCTCAGCAGAGATGATTCACCCAGAATGATTTCTGGACCCCGAAGCAGAGTGACTTGATAGTTCTCCAGAATCCCCAGCGGAGATGTGTCATCCCCGACAGGTTTCTGAGCAGCAAAGTTGAAACTTCCCTCGAAGACTTGACGATCGAAGTCCAACCGTATTGACGAAGCAGTTCTCTCAGCTGAGGCGGAGTGCCTGATGGTAGAAGTTGGATATCCCCAATTGGTTCATGATTGACTGAGAATTTCGTTCCTGACTGACTAATGAAGTCCGGCTGATGCCTGAAAAACTTCTTTGAATGCCCGATGGCATGATCAACGTGATTGTTGACCTGATGAGTCCCGAGGAATTCTGATGCTTGACGGAATGATCAACCGTGTATCGCCGGTTACCGTGTGACCCATTCCCCAGCTAGTTGTCGTGCAACTATTATTTCGGTCTCCGAAGATTTGTCCCCATCAGAGTACCGTGTACTTGTGCAGTTGGCAAATTTCCGAGTTTGTCGGTATTCAACCATCTCACACCTTGATTGGTTGAGAGCCGTTCGCTTCTCACCCAGTCAAGTTCAAGCCGTTTGAATAGGGGCAGCTGTTGCACCCCAAAATTTGCCCAACATTTCTTTACCTTGCTTATGCTTCATTGCATTCACATTAGCATTATCATTTGCATTTCATTGACATGTATGCAGGAGATCAAGAGGTATGAGTACCAATCAAGAGCTATACAAGACTATGAAGCAAGCTAAGAAGGTTATTCAAGTGTTCAAGGGTTGATATCCTTGTTAGGGAAGTTAAAAGATCCTCAGAGAGAGTGATTGAAGCCAAGTGTGTGTGTCTCCTAACTTGAGAGTTGTGGGAAGTCCTCAGATGATTCTGAAGCCATGAAGTTAGACTTGAGGTCTTTATAGAGATCATGATAAGTTTTGGAGATCACTTTGAGGCCTAGACAGGTCATTGTGCAAGATTAAGAAGGCTCAGCCATGAGTGGTGCAGTTAGGGTTTGACTGGGTCAACCCTAAGTCAACTGATGATTTGGAGAAGGTTGAGACCTAATTCAAGAGCCATGTGATCATGGATTGATACATTGAGATGTTATAAGGATGATTCCAAGGTCAACTCATCATGATTGAAGAGTTTGAGAAGTTTCAGGCTAGGGTTTCTAAGGCTTGACAGTGTAAAATCCCCTAGTTTGACCCTTATCTTCAAGGCAGTTTAGCTCAAGATGTGATTGCCATCTCATCATGTCCCCAACATGAATGTTGTAGAGCATGGTCTTAGCTTTAATTTGAGTGCCAGAAGTCCTTGATAGGATTTGTAGAACTCAAGTTATGACTTTGACAAGTTACAGGTCATCTGAGTTCTGTGGATTTGGGAGCTTGAAAGTTACCCAACTTGACTCAAACTTTTACCCTAGAAGGATGATTCCTATGAACTTTTGGTCAACCTGAATGTTGTTCCTCATTCTCTTATCTTTCTAGAGAGTACTAGAAGTCCATGATTGGATGTGTAGAACTCAACTTATGGCTTTGACAAGTCAAGGGCATTTTGGTCATTTGGAGATTACAGGCCATTTCAACCATAAGGCCATAACTCCTATTTCCAAGCTTCAAATGGGAAAATGTTCAACATCAAACTTGTTCAAAATGATGTTTTAAGGCTATTAAAGAGGTCATGAGATGTTGGAAGTGCTTGTATCTCAAAGTTGCAAAAATGACCTAAAATAAGGGTATAAGTTAAATAAACCCAAGTTGGAAATTGATATTTTTGATCTACACATCCAAACCAAGACATGTAATATATCATTTTGACTCTAAAAAACATTTTAAGAACTTTGGTTTAGCCACATTTTTGAGTTGAGGTGTAATTTGTGGACTTGCTTTGAAAAGTAGTTACTTACATCTTAAGTAACATTTGCAAAACACATGAGAGATCAATACATAAGCTTCCAAGGCATTGTAACACATCTAATATCTCATTTGGAGATATTTTGGGATCATAACAAGTTGCTGCAACAAGTGAAACCAGAATTGGTGTGAGTATGGCATGAGATGGTATTTTTGATGACATGAGAAATTCAACATCTCCTTGGATGATTCCAGAAGATTCTAGAGAGGTGCAACATCATCTATATATTGATTATAAGGGGTTCAAGTGCAAGGTTGGTGAGAATTGAGGGAGAGAAGAGAGTTTGCAACTTCACATTGTTCATTGCAACTTGAATTCTGTTTCAGCATTCCACACCATTTTGATCTTTTCTTTTGATCCTAACAACTTTCTTGAATGTGTGTGAGTGTTTCCATAGCAAATCCCAAGCAAATCCATGGCTAAATTGTGTATGAGCAATTGAATTTAAGCACCTGCAAGTCACTATCAAGTTTGGAGTTCCAAGCATTTGCAATCAATTCTCTTGCATACAGAAGCAAGAACTTGGTACATTGAATGATTCCAGAGCAGTAGAAGGGTTGAATTGAAGAATTGCTACTTCTGTTATTCAAGAATTCACAGGTTTGAATCTTTCATCCCTCACCTTAATTTAAGAAGAATTACCTCAATTTGTTAGGTTAGATTGATAGTATGCGGTTAGGAGATCGTTTCTGGAAATTTAGAGAGGATTTGGTGATGATCAATGAGATGACACAATTTCTGTTTGGATCAAGAACATGCTGGATATTGAGAGATAATGTGAGTGTTATAGCGGGAAGTGATCAGGGTAATGTGGTGAACATTTTGAACCTTTTAATTGCAAGAATGGTGATAGTTGAGGTTTGAGCATAATTTTGATTCTTAATTGTGTTTTCGGTTAGAGATTGATTTAATGAATTCTGAGGCTAGGGTTAGACTCAGGGAGAGATTTAGAGTGATTTAGTGTTTTAGATCTTGAATTTTGATGGAGATTTGAGGGAGCCCGAGTGACGATGAGGTTGATGTTTGAGCTCTGTTACAATGGATGCTTCCCTCCATTTTCATGGCTAGAGGTAGCTGATGAAGTCCCAACCATCAGATTCACGTACGACCATTGACCAGAGCAAGATCGCACGGCCTAGCTTTGTCCTCAGATTGTGAAGGGTTCAGAAACATTGAAACGCTGGGTATCATTAAACAAGAGGTTTTGGGCTTTAGTAAGAGACAACTATCCACACCCCCCAGCGAGCCCATTTGTGAATTTGAACTGAATTCTCTTACTTATTGCACCGTGACTTTTCCCTTTTTCTTTCCATTTCCATATTAATTTATGATTGTGATATGGGCTTAGGCGCTTTTCTACTGACACCCCTCTTTTGGCCCAGTCTGAATATTGAATTGATTTTATTACTATCTGCACCACGCGCTTGGTTATTTTTGTTTCATTTTCTTTAATTTTTCATTTTATTCATGGTTCTTGATTAAATCATATAAAATTAAAAAATGATCCAATTAACCCCATTCTTTTTGCATTGGATTCATGATTGAATCTAGCATTCTTTGGAGAAAAAATATTTTTATTTCATGCATTTTCTGATTTTATGGGAATTTTCATATTTTAATTGATATTAAAATGGTTATGTTTGATACTTGATTTTGTGGAATTTTGTGTGATCATGTGGTGATGATTTTGATCTTAATTTTTTGTGAGTAGTTAGAATAGATATGCATGCCCACCATAGATTTTACTCACATTTTTGTGATGAGCATAGGGGGTAGTTTAGGTTGAAACCTTTAGAAGATCCATTTTTAGGGTTTATGATTGATACCTTTGGATTTAGGACTTAATTTTAGGACTTAATAGATGATTTAGTCCCTGGTTTTTCTATGAGGCATTCTTAATTGAATTAGGATCCCTTAGGAATTTTTGTAGAAATTTATAAGATAGTTTGCTATTTTTGATTGATTTTAGTTTAGGTGCTAGTTTTAGATGATTCTAAGGCACTAACTCAACTAGATTAACATCTTTAGTTCCCTTAGATTAGGGTTTTGCTTTGCTTGTTCTTGGGTGATGATGAAGACAAGTTGAAGATGCATTGGATTGCTTTAAGAGGCTTGGATTTGAAGATCTTCCCTTCTTGTGGTGTAGTTTTGATTAGGTTAAGATTAGGGTTTTGTAGGCAGAGCTTCTAGATAGTTCTCTTCCTGCATAAACATGGAATATGTTGATCAATTCCATTCTTCCCTATGATGTAAGGTCCCTTGTAAAGGCCTCATCCTTCCTTTGGTAGGATGTGTGGCTCTTTGCAAATTGGTAGAACCTTTGAGGGTCCCTTTCTCTGATGACAGGATGCTTAGTGGTGACCTTTGGTCTTCACTCTGCTACCAATCATCCCAACTTTGCTCTTGATAGATGCATCTTTATCCCTTGTTAGAGGATGGAGTTCCTTGCTTGAAGAAGATTGAAGGCTAGAAGTTGATACTTCTCTGTGTTTGAAGACTACCTTTGGAGCTGAAGCTTGAGGATCAAGAGGAGCAAGTTAATACTTGTGGGAAGAAGATCAAGCTGAAGCTTGAGGGATAAGTTGATACTTATGTGCTGATGCACTGAGTCCCTGAAGGAACAAGTTGATACTTGATATTAGGATTGAGGCCTGAAGGTGGAGATTACTGAAGACCTGAGGCTTGGAGAAGAGAGAATAAGTTGATACTTATGTTTGATGTATTGGAAGCTTGAAGAAGCAAGTTGATACTTGCTATTGAGGATGATAGCCTTGAAGGGTGATTGAAGTCTGAAGACTGAGTTGCTGTCAGAAGAGCTGAAGCTTGAAATTGAAAGAGGGGTTGATCTGCTTTCTTTCTTGTCTGTTTTCTTTTCTGTATTGATGTGCCTTGTTTGACTTGCTTGATGCATTAGAATAAGTTCATATCTAGACTGACTTTAAGCTAGGAGCATGATTGCACTAGAGGTTGAGTTGCTCCCTCTGCTTGTATTGTTACTGTATGGCTTTGCTTGCGGGTATTCGGTAGAGCCCAGCTCCCTTGCCTATGTGGTTTATTTTGCTTGATAGTGTCGCTACTGCGAAAATCGGCGCCGGCTGAACAGAAGAGTCGCCACCGCGCGTTATTTATCCCACGGGAGGGAAAGGAAACGCTCAGAGTAAACCTCGCACAACACGGGAAAGGTATGGTCATCGCAACCAAAACCTGGATTCGGGAGTCGGTTACGCAAGGGGAAGGTATTAGCACCCCTCACGTCCGTCGTACTCGACGGGATCCACGCTTGTTTTCGGGTATGGATTGTTATTCTATCTAAACTATAGGTCAAGGGTTAAAAAGAAAATAAAATGAAAATAAAAATGACTCGGCAAAGTATCACACTTTATGCCTACGTATTCCCGCCTGGAACGAGAAATCAGAGTCAACGTAGTTCGCCTACCTACGGGAAAGGAGGGGAAGGTTGCTCGCTAGGACATCGCATCCTATGCCTACGTACTTTCATACAACATGAAAGATCAGAGCAAACGTAGTTCGGGCCACGTACGACACAAGTCTGTCTTGGTTGATTTTATTCCTTCTGAAAAAGGTTTTCTGATTAACAGTCCAAGCAGACAAAAATGACGTCTTGATGAGTTCACATTCTTTTACGAAAGAAGTGTCTTTTATTGTGTTTGAAATCTTTATTGTGTTTTTCTGTTTGTTTTGAGGAAGAAAGAGACAGAACTCTAACCTACGGTTGCGAAGGGAATCAAACTAACCTAATGTTATCATGCATGGGTTAAGACCTAGTGTCTATCATGCTCCTCTCTTGCACAGAGAGAAACAGAGATCCTACGGGATAGGCAGAAACAGAAACAATACCAGATATATGCAGTAAAGCGGTAAAATGCATGGATGCAGCAATACAAGCGAGGCAAGGGAGTCCCACTCAACCTCGAACCTAGAAAACAATAGGAAAAAGTGAACATACTTCACTTTCAACCCAGCAGGGTAGACAGCAAACAATACAGTCCAGAAAACCAATCAATACATAAGCAATAAAATACAACAGCAAAAGAAACAGCATCAGCAGCTCTGAATCCACATCTGGCTTCAAGTAATCTCCAATCAGTTACAGTCTTCAACAAGCATCAATCTCCATCTTCATGGCCTTTAGGCAAGGGCTTTGATCATCATTTTTCCATCTGCAATGGCTTTTCTTCAAGTTCAAACCTCCAGGATGAGGGATCAGTCACAAGAGTGAATTGGGTGTTAAGCAATCGGTTGACTACCAAGGGTGGTGAACAGACTGCTTCTAACACAAAAGACATTTTCTCTCAAGAGTTCTATCTCTTAGACACTATCACCAAGCCTTCCAAAGGAAGGGGGTGAGTGTCTTAGAGAGACTCTGAATCACAGAGAAGAATGGATGCAGACAAGGCAATCCATGTTTGAGAAACAAGCTTTCTAATCTAGAGCTCTGCCTAGCTCCTAAACCCTAGTCTCCTCAGCATCTGCTAGCAAAAATCTCCTCTTCAACTCTGGCAGTTGATCTTCAATCTCTGGATCTCCAATGGTCTTCATCTCCTCAAGTCTTCAGCTCTCCCAAGTCCCCAGACAATCCCAATACCCACACAGACAAATCAATAATCCCAGAGGGCACACCACACCAGTCAATAAGACATACACAGAGTATTAATAGCAGTAGGGGAGTCCTGACTTTTCTCTAAGGGATCTAATAACTACCCATAGCCCCTATAGTCCCATAACTAATCTAGTTAAACCCTAAGTCCTAAGGGAAAGAATCAAACTTCCTAAGTCATCACCTAAAAACCCTAATTTGTTCATGTTTGTTCAAACCTACACTAAGCACCTAAATTTAATTTCTAAAAATGGGAACTAAATTGAATCTATAAGTCCAATATCTCATCTAAACAACCTAAAAAGAATGAACAAAAAATATGAAAGTATCTAATAGAACAAAAATTAATAAAATCATGCATGAAATGAGACTATTTAAAATGTCATTTATTTAGAAAATATGGGAAAAATATCAAATAAAAATAAAATGCAATTTTTATTTTTTTAGAATTTTCTAGACATCCTAAAGAAAATAATGTAAAAAGAAGGAATTAAAAATGATTTTTTATCTATTTATTATGAATTTTAGAAGATGCATAAAAAATTAAAGAAAATAAAAAGAAAATAGAATGAAATAAAATGGAGGGGGTGAGAAAAGCAGAAAAGCGCGTTCAAGGGATTGGGCTTGACAACATGGGGGGTGTGGATAGCGCTCTGAGCCCAACCCCCCAATTAGTGAAACGCTGCGTTTGGTCCTAGCTCAGCTTTCCCTCACAAACGAAGTTTAAATCTCAGTCGTTGGATCCAAAGTCAGTCAACTGGTCAAAAGATGATCTGAGGGTGATAAGATCGTCTTCCTCCTTGGTTCAGGGCTTGGAGGGAACTCCATGGATGAACACCCCAACTGCTTCATACCTTAACTCCCTCGATTCTCCATGAAACGTCAACATATAAAAACCAAATCCGCTCCAAAACTTACCAGGAATCCAACCATGGTGTCACAACTAACTGAAATCTCCTCTAACCCTAAATCCGATAGCTACCTCCAAGAAAAGATCAAGAACTGATTCTCACTATCTTCAAAATTGATGGCACAAGCATGTTCCTCTCTTCACCTAGATCATTTCCCCCTAAAGAACTAAGATTATCATTCAATATCGAGGGAGTTCTTGGTCCACACAGAAATGGTGCCTCTAACAAAATCATCACTAAATCATCTCTAACTTTCCAGAAAGCTTCCCCTAATGATTTCTAACCATTCTAACCTACTAATTCTAATCAATTCTACTTAAATTAAGGTGCACGAAGAAATTTACAAACCTGGTGAAATGAGATGCACAGATGGTAGAATTCTTCAAATCAATGCCTGAAATCCTCCAGAATCATTCAGTGATCCATCTTCTAGCTTCTGTATGCAAAAAGGAAGGTTGAAAAGCTCTGAATCTTGGAAATGGATCTGAAGCTGCAAGCTGCCAAACTCAAGATACAGAACACGATTTGGCCTTGAATTCCCTCTGATTTTGATTGCCACACCCTCAATGATGATGATAGAACTGAACCAGATCAAGAAATTGAACAGAATGGAGAAGAAATGAAGAATTGGAGAATGACTTGCTATGGAAGAACTTGGATTTCAATCTCTCTTTCTGCAGCAATTCTCTCTAACCCCTGCATCTGAGCACACTCCAATCCATATATAGATGATGTTAGAATCATCTAGAACCAACTGGAATCTTCTTATGAGAAATTGAGTTTCTCATGTCATGACTTTTTCATTTCATGCTATGCATAGTTCAGTCCAAGTTCTCCTTGTTACAGCTCATGATTATCAATTGAAAATCTCCCCAAATGGTATTTTGAACATGTTGAAAAGCCTTGCAAGCTTGTGTGTTAATCCCTTATGTGAGTTGGATGTGTAACTTGAATTATAAGCAATCCATGGCAAGTCCCAAATTATGACCTCAAATCCAAAATCTAATAATGCCAATGATCACAAAATATGTTTTCTAGTCAAAATGATATGTCACTTGCCCCATTTTGATCATGTAGTATAAAATTCCCAAAAATGGACATTTCATGTATTAAATTTATGCCTTTTTTAGGTTATTTCTACAAGCATGAGTTACAAGCATTTCCAAACTTACATGGCCTTCTTTCTTGACTTAAAATCACATTTTGAACAACTTTCATGTTTTGAGTTTTTCCATTTGAGGCTTGGAAATAGGAGATACGGCCTTTGCTTAAAAATGGCCTATAACTGACAAATGACCAAAATACCCTTTGCTTGCCAAGACCATAAGTTGAGTTCCACACATCATATGAAGGCATACCACACCATTATAGAAAGCTAAGACAATGAGGAACAATTCCTATGTTGACCAGAAATTCATTTGAAATCTCCTTGAGGGGTAAAACTAGCTTGGAAGTCAAGCCACTTTCACAGACAAAATTTCAGATACCTCAGATGACCTGTAACTTGCAAGGACCATAACTTGAGTTCTATAAATCTCCTTGATGTCTTCCACCACTCAAATTAAAGGTCTTGAGATCCTATACAAGTTCCATGTTGGCCAAGGATCCATTTCAAGCTAGCATTTTGACTTATCTTGCTTGGAAATTTGACCTAAATTAGGGGATTTTACACAGAAACCCTAATTTAGAAACTCCTCTTCTCCTTGATTTCTCTTGAATTCTTCTTGGCATATCTCCATATCCTTCTTTATATGTCCAATGATGAACCCCACATCTCTCCAATAGACTTGAATGCCCTTTAAATCAGTCAATTGACCTGGGGTTGACCTAGGGTTGACCCAGATGAAACCCTAGTTGACTGCCTTCAACTGTAGCTCTTGTGCTCACATCAATGACTTGTTTCCTTCCCCAAATGACTTTCTAAATCCTCCAATATGTTTAGATGCTCCCCATGCCTTCAATTCACAGCTCACAACCCCCTTGTTGACCCTCAGATACCCTCAGCTAGGAGATGGACTCAAGGCTTGATCTGCTGAACTCTCTGCTTTCAAATTCTTTCTTGATGACTTGAATGAGGTTGAATCAGGATAATAACCTCTTGATAGGCTTCTAAAGGGGAGAATAATGCTTGGTCCCCTGTTGCATGACTTGCTATGCTTATGCTATGCAGATGGTTAGGCTATGTACATGACTCTATACGCAAATGCTAATGATATTGAAACATAAACCAAGTGAATAAAGTTGAGCAAATTTTAGGGTGCAACAGCTGCCCCTATTCAAGCGACTTGGACCCGATTGGGTGAAGGGCCTGGAGCCTTCAGACATTCGCGGTACGAGACGGTTGAATACTAGTGAAACCAGAAATTTACCAACCGCAAAACTAAATTGCGCTCCTGCTTGAGGAACGACATTCATCAGCTGAATATGACTGTTACGGCAACCCACTGATCTTGTGCGACCGCGCTGGGGATTGTCTTCATCGTTCTGAAAAGGATTCTGTCATAACAGATTGCTTGCTTGTCCACGTTAGGACTCTATCTGTCATCAATACGAAGAAATCTCAACTAAAACCTGTCCACGTTAGGACTCCACTTGCTGCTAACCCAGAAAAATCTCGGCAACTCCGCTGGGGATAATTCGTCTGCATTTCCATAAACTGAATCGTCCACGTTAGGAATAAACGTTTCCACGTTAGGAGTAACACCTGTCCACGTTAGGAATCCTCCCTTCTGCATCTATACACGTCAGGACTAAACTCTTCATCTTTCCACGTCAGAATGCAATCTTCTTTTTCCACGTAAGGAGAACCGAATCAATCTGTCCACGTAAGGACTCCAGTACAACTCGACCTGTCCGCGTCAGGACTCCAATCTTTCCACGTAAGGAATTCAACTTTAACCTGTCCACGTAAGGACTCCGCTCTTTCCACGTAAGGAATCCTCCTCCTATGTGTCCGCGTAAGGACTCAATCTTTCCACGTAAGGAAACCCATTCTTTTCCACGTAAGGAATCTCATCTTTCCACGTCAGGAATAAGCTTTCATCTTTCCACGTCAGGAATTGAAACCTCTTTTTCCATGCAAGGAATAAACTTGTCCACGTCAGGACCCCTCTTTCGTCTTGATTTGTCCACGTCAGGACTCAGGCACCTTCGACCGGCTGAGGAAATAAGACTTGTCCATGTCAGGACTCACGCCTTTGCCTGATCTGCCCACATCGGGACCCAGGTTTTGCCAACACGAAAAAAGATAACTGCTGAGAGTAACTGGTCCGCGTCAGGACAACAACACAAAGAGCAATCACTTTTTTTTTCAACGTCATGACTTCCCATTTTGCCAATTTCGAGAATCCGAATCTGCCCACGTTAGGACTAACACACTTCACCAATCCGGGGAAATAAACCTGTCCACGTTAGGACGCCCACTTCTGAAGAAATCCCGTCAATATAGGAATAAGTTGTCCATGTCAGGACTTAGTTCTCCATTGATCCCCACCCACAAACTTCTTAGCACCGGCGCGACAACGACTTTGGGGCGGACTCTACTGGGGATATCTGGAAACCAAACTACCGGATGCCTGTTCTGATGCCCGGAGGCAACCTCTGAAATTCTGATTCCTGAAACCCTTTTGATGACAAATAACTCTGCTTGGGAATAAAGAGAGACTTATCCTTGTAACTCTGTGGGGAATACTGCCGAAACTGACATTATCATTGAATATCTCATGCCGAGATCTTGAGTGTTTGGTAGTTCATTTGAGCAAGAGTTCTCTCCACCTGAACTGCTAGAGTACAGAAACTGCTTCAGCAAAATAAATGCTGAAGATAATGCCAACTCCGCTGGGGATAGCCAGGTGCTACAGAATTATTCCAGCAAAATAAATGCTGTAAGAGTGAAGTCGACTCAGCTGGGAAAGTTGGGAGTTCGAACCAAATACCCTGTTGAGGTAACCCCCTGCTGGGGACTATAACTTTGCTGGGGAATAGCAGATGTGCACAGTATGATCAGACTTTCTGCTGGAGAGTGAACTGATATTACACAGTATCCCTGACAAAACAAATGACATGACCCACCACCAACTCTACTGGGGAGAGTCTTGATCTCCGGGTTCCACCGGGAGGAAAGAACGTTTGCTGAAAAGATAGGACTCCGCTGGAGGAGAGTGAATGACCCTGCGGGGAAATTTGAACCTGTCTGAATACAGCTTTACGATCTTGGAATCGTCAATCCCCTTTGCACACGCTACGACTAGCTGAAGAGTTCTATCCTTCTTTGGGAGGAACCTGCATGACCTGCGTGAGGGCTGAGTCTTTAGTTATTGCAATCTTTTGATCGTCTTCCTTGTACGGTTATGAGACCTGCAACAACACAAACAAGACAAGACAAGCCTATGCAACCAAATCCACTCAGGTTAGTGACGTTATTTTCAGTTAATTCAAAGCTTTAGCAACTGTTGGCAAGGGCCAGCGACGTTATACTCATGCTAGTTTCATCAAACCTAGGCGTTAATCATGCACAAAAAAGTACAGAACAGTGTCAAATACTGAATAACGTATTTTATTGATCGGGCCCCTGAATGGGCGGAGTTTTGTACACGGGATGTAACTCCTGAAATGAGGAAGCTACACAAAGCAAATATACAAGTATACAAGTATGCACAAGAAGCATAAATATTGACAACTTAAATTTGTACACATGTCGGCAACGGGATGCAGATGAACACCATGAACTGATCCTCCCATGACTCGCCCGACCCTAATGCTTTCCCGGTGTCCCTACTTCTGAAGAGACTGTATCCGATAACTGGCTCCTCAAACGTATTCTCCCGCATTAATACTTATTGCAATTATCAAATTCGGACCGCAGTCACTTGCTTTTCAAATCCCTAACTTTTGCGTGAACCGCCCTTTACGGGTTTTCAGTTCACCGGGATACCCTTTTTTGCCGAAGCCGCCCAGTGTAGGTTTTCAACTTCGCGGGTGTATATTTTTTCAATTTTATCCCTAACTTTTGCCCGAACCTTTCATTCTGTTTTTGGTTCGCCAGGATGCCCCATTTTTGCCTGGACTCTCTTTTTCTGTCCAGCGGGTCTATTTTAAGCAAAATATTTTTTAACTGCGTCCGAATTCAAAGGCGACGTGAAGTCTTCTCCGTCCATGGTGGACAACAACAACGCTCCTCCTGAAAAGACTTTACTGACAACGTATGGCCCTTCGTAGTTGGGGGTCCACTTGCCCCTGTGATCTGCTTGCGACGGGAGAATCCTTTTCAGCACAAGGTCGCCCGTCTGAAAGCTTCGCGGATGTATCTTCTTGTCGTACGCTTTCTTCATTCGGCTCTGGTACAAACGACCGTATGCTAGAGAAGCTAGCCTCTTCTCATCCATTAAGCTCAGCTGGTTCAATCTGTCTTTCACCCATTCTGCCTCGTCCAGCTGAACGTCTCGCAATACTCTCAGAGAAGGGATCTCAACCTCTAATGGTAGCACCGCTTCCATTCCGTATACTAACGAGAACGGGGTTGCCCCGGTTGATGTGCGTACCGTCGTACGATAACCGTGCAAAGCAAAAGGTAGCATTTCATGCCAATCCTTATAGGTCACCACCATTTTCTGAACAATTTTCTTGATATTCTTATTGGCCGCCTCAACGGCGCCATTCATCTTGGGTCGGTAAGGGGAGGAGTTGTGATGTTCGATCTTGAAATTCTGACAGAGTTCCTTCATCATTTTGTTGTTCAGATTTGAACCATTATCCGTAATTATCCGCTCGGGGATCCCATATCGGCAAATGATATCCCTCTTGATGAATCTGGCCACCACTTGCTTCGTTACATTCGCGTAAGACGCCGCTTCCACCCACTTGGTGAAATAATCGATTGCTACTAGGATGAACCGGTGCCCGTTAGAAGCCGTCGGCTCGATCTTTCCAATCATATCGATTCCCCACATAGAGAATGGCCATGGAGATGACATCACATTTAGAGGACTCGGAGGCACGTGTATCTTGTCAGCATATATTTGGCACTTGTGACACTTCCTCGCAAACTTGAAACAATCAGTTTCCATAGTCAGCCAAAAATAACCTGCCCGCAGCAGTTTTCTCGTCATAGCATGTCCACCAGCATGCGTGCCAAATGTACCTTCGTGAATTTCCTCCATGAGAAGCTTTGCCTCTTTCTCGTCTACACAATGCAACAGCACCAAATCGTGGTTCCTTCTGTATAAGACGCCATCCGGGTTCAAATAGAAATTACCCGCTAATCTCCTGAGAGTCTTCTGATCTTGACTGGATGCCCCAGCCGGATACTCTTTATTCTTCAGGAAATTAAGGATATCAAAATACCACGGTTTGTCGTCAGATGCTTCATCAATAGCAAATACATAAGCTGGCCTGTCAAGCCGGGAGATAATAATTCGGGGAGCTTCGTTCCAGAAGTTGACCTTGTACATGGAAGACAAAGTGGCGAGGGCGTCAGCCATTTGATTTTCCGCCCGCGGTACATGATGCAATTCAACCTTGTCGAAGAAAGGCAACAATCTCCTTGCATAATTCATGTAATGTATCAAGTTAGGCTGCCGTGTCTCCCATTCCCCTTTTATCTGATTCACTACCAGAGCTGAGTCTCCGTATACGTCTAGATGTTTGATTCGCAAATCAATGGCTTCCTCAAGCCCCATTATACAAGCTTCGTATTCGGCCTCATTGTTGGTAACGGCAAAGGTCAATCGGGCAGTAAATGGGATGTGCGACCCGTGTGGCGTGGTGATGATTGCCCCTATTTCGCTACCGTACGCATTCACGGCTCCGTCAAATATCATCTTCCATTTGGACCCCAACTCTGGTCCCTCGTCTGGCAACGGCTCTTCACAATCTTTCATCTTTAGGTACATGATATCCTCGTCAGGAAAATCAAACCTCATCGATTGGTACTCTTCAATAGGCTGCTCCGCCAGATACTCAGACAGCACACTCCCCTTTATAGCCTTCTGCGAGACGTATTGAATATCATATTCAGTCAAGACCATCTGCCAACGGGCAATTCTACCTGACAACGCCTGCTTTTCAAACACATATTTGATAGGATCCATCTTCGAGATGAGCATGGTTGTATGATTCAGCATGTACTGCCTCAAACGCTTGGCGGCCCAGGCTAGCGCGCAACAAGTTTTCTCAAGCATTGAGTATCGAGATTCACAATCTGTAAACTTCTTACTCAGGTAATAGATCGCATGCTCTTTCCTCCCCGTCTCAACGTGTTGACTGAGAACACAACCCATGCTTCCCTCAAGAACCGTCAAATACATTATCAAGGGTCTACCTGCCACTGGGGGTATTAAAATCGGAGGCTCCTGCAAATACTGCTTTATTTTATCGAACGCCTTTTGACAATTTTCGTTCCACGTTACAGCTTGATCTTTCTTCAACAGCTTGAATAATGGTTCACACGTGGCCGTTAGGTGAGATATGAACCGGGAAATGTAGTTCAATCTCCCTAAAAACCCGCGCACCTCTTTCTCTGTTTTAGGCGTCGGCATTTCTTGAATTGCTTTTATTTTAGCAGGATCGACCTCTATTCCTCTTTCGCTTACGATAAACCCCAGGAGCTTACCCGATCTCACCCCGAAGGTGCATTTGTTAGGATTCAGCCTCAGCCTGAACTTCCTAAGCCTTTTAAATAACTTCAGCAGATTCACCAGATGCTCTTCCTCCGTCTGGGATTTGGCAATCATATCGTCAACATATACTTCGATCTCTTTATGCATCATGTCATGAAAAAGAGTCGTCATCGCACGCTGATATGTTGCCCCAGCATTTTTCAAACCGAAGGGCATCACTTTGTAACAAAATGTTCCCCAAGGCGTTATGAAAGTAGTCTTCTCCATATCCTCTGGCGCCATTTTAATTTGATTATAGCCTGAAAAACCATCCATGAAGGAGAACACGGAGTATTGAGCAGTATTATCAACTAACACGTCAATGTGAGGAAGTGGAAAATCGTCTTTTGGGCTTGCTTTATTCAAATCTCGATAATCCACGCACATTCGAACCTTGCCATCTTTCTTTGGCACTGGTACGATGTTGGCAACCCATGAAGGATATTTTGTCACAGCCAGGAAACCAGCGTCCCACTGTTTTTGAACTTCCTCTTTGATCTTCATTGCCATATCTGGTCGAGTTCTGCGAAGCTTTTGTTTGACCGGCGGGCAATCTTCTTTCAGTGGCAGGCGATGCACAACCATGTCTGTATCGAGCCCCGGCATATCTTCATATGACCAAGCGAATACATCACTATACTCTTGGAGCATTTCAACCAGTCTCCGCTTGATATCGTCCTGCAGCGCGGCTCCGATACGAATGTTTTTCTCAACCCCTTCCGACCCCAAATTGATAATTTCGATGACCTCGTCGTGAGGCAGAATGGCTCTTTCCTCTTGCTTTACTAACCAAGACAGTTCTTCAGGAACGTCGCTATCTTCGACAACCTCTTCTTCGGCCTGGAATACCAGGTGCTCGAAGTCGGGACGAGTCATAGGTGGTTCAAGGATGTCATCTGAAAATGTTATCCTGCAAAAGGAACGGTTAAGTGCTTCAAAATGCGTATAAAGCGAACAACCACATTGCCATTTTATTGAAAAATATAAAACAAGAAAGACAGGGATTACAGTACTTGCACATGAAAAACGCCGTTTATTTAACGATTAACACGCAACGTTCATAACAACACAGCCCTAAGCAAATCCTGATGCCCCGGGCAAGACATCAGATTATTCAACAATTAATAAAGCAAAGCATTACTGTTTAAAAGTCACAGGAACAAGCTCCTGAATAGACCAGTTGCACAGTCTTTGTCCTGGCGTGCTTGGCTGAATCCAGGCATCCATATCACAGTCGCTGTCTCCTTCGTCAGACTCCGAAGCAGCATTGACAGTTTCGTGACATACTCCACTGGCAGAGATGGTGATTGGCTTTTTGAAACGGGGGGCCCCCACGGAAGGAGTTGATGACGACGGTTGGTACCCCAGTCCGAACTGGTCCATCTTCACAGGAATGTCCAGCACTTTACCCCAGCCCTTGGCTTCTCCTGCTTCCACCAGAGCTTGAGCCTCTTTATACGATGAGACAGCTATCTCTGGCACCTTGCTCGGCCCGGGACTTTTGCCCTTGATGCGCAAACCTTCGAATGCCTGGCATGGTGTTTCGTGGATCTCTCCGTCGACTTCCACATACTTAAATGAAGATAAATGGCTGACCAGGATGTCCTCTTCTCCGCACACGGTGACTACGCTGTCCCCAACCATATATTTTAACTTCTGATGCAGGGTGGACGTGACGGCCCCTGCCCCATGAATCCAGGGTCTTCCAAGCAAGCAGCTATACGCAGGCTGTATATCCATAATATAAAACTCTGTTGCGAACACTTCCGGCCCCACTTGCAGAGGCAAGGTAATTGATCCGAAGACTGTTCTCCGCGTGCCGTCAAATGCTCTGACTACCAAATCACTGGGTGTACACAAAATTCCTCGAACATCCAGCTTCATCATCGCCTTCTTGGGCAACACATTCAAAGATGATCCGGTGTCAACCAATACGTGCGACATTACTGATCCTCTACACTCAACAGATACGTGTAATGCCATATTGTGATCTCTCCCTTTCGGAGTTAAGTCAAAATCGGTAAAACCCAAGCTGTGGCCTGCATTCACATGTGCCAATACTCCTTCTAGCTGATTTACGGAGACGTCTTGGGGTACAAAAGAGGTGTCCAGGACTCTCAGCAAAGCATTTCTGTGAGCTTCCGAACACAACAGCAATGATAGGATAGATATTTTGGACGGTGTCTGCTGCAGATGCTCCACAATCTTATAATCACTTTTTCGAATTAAGCGCATGAACTCTTCTACATCCTTCGATGCTGCTTCTTTTTCACTTGCTTGCACCGGAACGTTTTCAACCACTTTCCCTTTTCCTTTCGCTAGTCTTTCAGCCTCCACTTCAGGAGATATAAAGATCCTGCCACTCCTCGTCATGCCTCCTGAACCAACAACATTATCCACAATCTCCGCTGGCTGCTTGTTAACATCAATTTTTATCCCGTCACAATATACTTCCAACCCGTATGACCATGGGACTGCTTTCGTGTTCTCGTACGGGATTGGCCCGGCCTTAGTTATGGTGATCGGTGGTCGCTGAGCCGGTGCTGCAATAGTGATCGTCTTCCGAGGAATCGTTACCGTAGCCACATCACTCCGATTATCCACTACTGCCCCTGCAGGCTCATCAGTTGCCGCTCGATCAAACTGCAATATGCCCTCATCAATTAAAGCCTGAATGCCTTTCTTCAAATCCTCACACCCCCCAGCTAGGGTCCAACAGTCTAAGCAATACTCGTTACATCCTGGGTAAACACCTCCTTGTAACAGTCGGCTCTTTATCTCGCTCAGCGGCGTCTTTAAATCTTCAACATTCATAATAAGATTCAGACCTTCCTCAGTCAGAACGGCGTTGGCCCCATGATTAGGCATGGGTTTCTGCACTATATTCGGACCTGCCGTTCCGAAATTGATAGTCTTGTTGTCCAAAAGGTCCTGCAGGCTCATCAGTTGCCGCTCGATCAAACTGCAATATGCCCTCATCAATTAAAGCCTGAATGCCTTTCTTCAAATCCTCACACCCCCCAGCTAGGGTCCAACAGTCTAAGCAATACTCGTTACATCCTGGGTAAACACCTCCTTGTAACAGTCGGCTCTTTATCTCGCTCAGCGGCGTCTTTAAATCTTCAACATTCATAATAAGATTCAGACCTTCCTCAGTCAGAACGGCGTTGGCCCCATGATTAGGCATGGGTTTCTGCACTATATTCGGACCTGCCGTTCCGAAATTGATAGTCTTGTTGTCCAAAAGGTCCTGCACAACATGCTTAAAAGCATGGCAACCTTCTATATCGTGACCCGGGGCTCCAGAATGAAACTCACAGTGTCTGCTTGCATCGTAGCCAAACGGGGGAGCTCCCGTTATTGGTGCCAGAGTTCTTTTCTCTACCAGATTCAATCCCAACAATGTCTGCAACAAATCGGCATATGTCGAGGGAGGCTTCTCAAACACTCTTCTTGGTTTACTACCCTGGAATCTTCGCTGAGCTTGCTGTGCCCCTTGCTGAGGCTGCTGCTGCTGTTGCATTGGTTGCTGCTGAACCGGTTGTTGTTGCTGGAGTGGTTGTTGCTGATAGGGAATAGTAACACTCGCCACCTGCTGCGGCTGACGATATTGACCTCGTCCCCTGCCTCGGCCCCGGCCTCGGCCTCCAAATACTGCGCTTGCCTCGCCCTGACGGCGCCCACCATAAGCTTTCCTATTACTGCCAGATGCAGTTGATTCCTCGACTTGGAACTTTCCTTGCTTAATGTTACGTTCAATCTTTTCCCCCATCAGAATTAGGTCTGAAAAACTGGCCAGAGACGTGTGAAACAGCATATCATGAAACAGACCTGTGAATGTGCCGACAAACATGTCATTCATTTCCTTATCTTCCACCGGAGGACGGACCCTGGCAGCCATATCGCGCCACCTTTGCGCGTACTCTTTAAAACTCTCCCCCTTCTTTTGCGACAGTCCCGCCAATTGGACCCGATTGGGCGCCAAGTCGCTGTTATACTTGTAGTGAGCTACGAACGCCTCCGCCAATTGCTTCCATGTCTTGATATCAGTTGGCTCCAACCCCATGTACCACTCTAGGGAAGGGCCCGACAGACTATCCTGAAAGAAATGCATTAGCATTCTTTCATCAGTGGAGTATGCAGACATCTTTCTGTAATAAGCTCGTACATGTACTTTTGGACATGTATCTCCTTTATACTTGTCAAACGTAGGGGCTTTGAATTTAATTGGCACCCTCAAGCCAGGTACCAAGCCCATTGTTGCCATGTCCAAACCCACAGCACTTTGGTTTAGGACTCCCTTCATCTGCTCTTCCAGCATTCTAATCTTTTGGGAATCATCCATCGGCCCTTCAAAACCTCCTCCGGAGAAGGCGTCTTCTTGCTGATCTTCTTGCCACATACCATTTCCAGCCCCGTACCCATCGTATCCATTATTACGTCCAGCTCTGATCTGATTCATCCCCGGACCTCGGCCTCTGTTGCCGTACCCTTGAACACCTCCAGCAGGACCAAAAGCCATAAATCCGGTACCGTTTCCGTTTCCAAAGCCTCCGTAACCCTGATTGGTCGCGCCATAACCGTCTTGCCCAAAGCCTTGAGCGTTAAAGCCATACTTGCCAGTGTTATCGAATCCCTGATCGTTGAACCCGAATCCAGCATTGACGAAGCCGTTGCCTCCCATATTATCTCCCAAATTGACATCACCCAGCCCAACATTATGGACAGCAGTCTCATTCCCAACTCCGACGTTACCATTTACAGCAGTGGTAGCGTTGTTGACATTAGCAGCAGGTGTATTGATTACAGGCGGAGCCACTGGCGTGGGAGTACCGTCTCCATGAACAGTATCAACCCGTACAGACTGATGATCTTCATTACCATGACCAGCGTTTCGGGCCAACAGAGGCTGGACCATGGCCTGCAAATTCTCCTGCCCTTTTGCTATAGCTTCCATGGTCTGCATGAAGAGAGCGAGCTTCTCGCGCACATCTTGCATCTCGTTCTGCATTTGGTCCATGATTTTTCGACAATTGGAGCGGGTAGAATAGCGGTGCGGATGTTGATCTGCAATCCTGTTAAGTACCTGTTAAAAGCAGGAAATAAGACACTATTCAAAGATTACCTGTAATGCAATATGAATGCAATGCAATGTGTCTCTGCATTAGGGAAGTTCATTCCCCCAGTTCTAGTGTGAAGGTGCCGGTGCAGTGATAGTATTGACAATAGGAATATCGGAGCTGAATCGTAGAAAGCCTCATATATTGCAAGGAAAATCAATAAGCCCAGGGTACAAAATCACTGAGAGTACAAAGAAGGCATGACCTCAACCAACAATCCTGGTGATGGTCAGCACTATGCAAATAAAGCATACAAGTTACTACATGAAATGATCAAATCCTCCCAAAAGTCTGGTACTCTTCTATCAACTTCTTGGTCTCCGGATGGCTTGGTCGATCAAGCAGCCCTTCAACAAGCTGGTTTCTCCTCTTAAGGACACGGCGTACGTCTTCAGCAGTTTCTTCCCATGTTGCCTCTCCGAAGCAATCCTCTAGCTTTCGTATCTGAGATACCGCTTCATCTCTGGATTTGATTGCCTTGTTCAGTGCATGCTGGATACTATACCGGGTCATCACTTCCTCCTCACACTTCTTGATGCTGGACTTCAACTGCTCTTCGAGGTCGGAAATTTGCTGCTTCAACTTATCTTCCCTCTTCTTATTGTTGGTGAGCGTAGCATTCCAGGTCTTATTGCAAGAAGAGATCTCTCGGTGAGCGATGTCAAGCGCTTTCTTCTTGGATTCAAGCATGTCATGGGAGCTTCTGAACTCTTGCCCCAGACGTTCGCGCTTTTTCTTTTCCTCAGTCAACTCATCCCCTAATCTGTTCATTAGCTCAATCTGCTGTTGGAAAGCATATACGGCCTTGTTTTTCTCACTGCGTACTTGAACTAGCTCTTGCTCTAACCCTTCGTTGATCTTCATCAAGGCTTCTTTTTCTCTCACAATTTGCTCATAGACTTCCCTAGAAACAGTAGTTGGCTCCGCTACCGGAATAGGAACAAGGATTGGTACATCTGGAAATGGCATTAATAACTGACTTGCTCTTTCCTGGATCCAAACCCTGTAAGGTGCATAGGCCTGACAGTCATTCTTCCCTAACAGCGGCTTCCCTCTTCGGTTAATACGCGTCCAGGCATGTTGCAGCTTGGCTAGCAATTCTCCCTTCAAATCACCTGTGAAGTACAGAGATTCCTGTACTTCTTCCTCCTGAGGTGGATTCTTCAGTGCATATCCGAACTGGCGAATGAATAGAGAAGGGTTGTAATTGATACACCCTTTTCTTCCTATCAACGGCATATTAGGGTACCCAGAACAACTGAAGATGAGCTCAGATCCCAACAGGTCTCGATCAAACCACTCCATATCTTCCGACGATAGCCTCATCAGGCGCTCTGGCCAACCAGCTGGGACTGTAGTCTCTGCAACAGATCTTCTCTTAGGAAGGTGACTCTCAAACCACCTACTCAACAAGGGTACACACAGATGAACATTCTTCCCTCTTCCCTTCTCATTCTTGTAATGCAGTGAGTGGTAGAGATCTCCGAGTAAGGTAGGTACAGGATTACCAGCGGCAAACAAGTAGAAGGCGTCGAAGTCCACAAAATCCGGTATATTGGGGAACAGTACTATGCCATAAATGCACAAGGCCAACACAGCATTGAAAGCAACCCAGCACCCGCTCTTGGCATACTCTTGGGCTTTACCAACTAAGAATTGGAGTGAGAAGCCTGGAACTCCACGGGAAACAGTAGTCACAAGTTCAGAAGCATCAATATGCAAGGCTTTTGCCAAATCCTCCGGCTTGGGCTTGGCGTCATAATGAATGAATGGAACCTGGTTCTGCACGGGCAGCTCAACATACTCAGCGTATTCCTCCAGGGTTGGTCCCATAATAAAGTCAGAGAACGTAAAGCATCTCAGAGCAGGGTCGTAGAATTGCATCAAAGCATATAGCCCATCTAACTCTACCTCTGTAGGTTTGCACACCAATCTCAGTAATCTACCATAGCTCATCCGGAAGCTCCTACGAACACCCTCATCAGCAAGAGAGATCAACCCCAGTAAAGGAACAATATCAGGAGTAGGCAATTTGTAAGCAACTGTCCTCCTCAAGCTAGTCATGATCAAACACTCAGAAGTCTGGGCACTAGAACTAGGGAAATGCAAATGCACCTGCAGCACAGACACACGTTAGTGAAATGCAAATGGTAATGGATATGCAGTAATGCAATGCAGGCAACATGCAACGGGGACCAAAGCTGTAGCTGAATAGCCTGAACCCAATCAAGAAAGGTCTCAGATGGACCATCCAGAAGTCCTCCAAATCTGGTCTCGGATAGACCTCAAACAAAGCTCCAATACTGGTCTCTGATAGACCCCATAATCATAACCTGAATGGTCTCTGGCAGACCTCAGATCATATCTCCCCCTAGTCTCTGACAGACCTCAGAACACATCTCCAAATAGTCTCTGACAGACCTCGGAACACACCAACTGGTCTCTGACAGACATTAGAACCCTCCATAAATATCCAAGATCCTGATCAACAAACCGGTGGTCTGAAGGTCTAGTTACCTACATAACCCTGAATCCCCTCACAGGTGGGTGGCCCTATAACTGGCACAAGGTACGGCATCCTATGCGGTCGTCGGCGTCACAGACTTTCAGGGTTGATGATACGATTCCCAGAAGGAGTGGCATCATCAATTCCTGAAGAGGCCTCACTTAGCCAACTTCCAAATGATCGGTCCCCAGAGTCGACAATCCAACTAACCAGCAACCCACGCCAACCAAAGGAAGGGGCAGGAGGCCAACCAGAGGAACCTCGTCTGAGTGTAGATTTCATGGGACACCAAAGCAAGCAAAGCAAGCGGGCACCCACTAATTTCTACTCTAATTGTAGGTGCACTCAAGCCCAGGTCCGGCTTATCTCTCAATATCAGAACACCCATCACACCCCAGATACAGCAATAATAAACAATATATAAAGCTGAAAATACAAGGTTAGAAATATAAAATAACTCCATACAAAATCCTCGACGGGAAAACAAGCGTTAGGATTGACTCTCTCAAGGGACGTTGGATCCCAAATGCATAAGAACCATCGCAGTCCTTAGCAGCCAGGGGACGTTGGATCCCCAGCAGAGTCGCCAGCTGTCGCTACTGCGAAAATCGGCGCCGGCTGAACAGAAGAGTCGCCACCGCGCGTTATTTATCCCACGGGAGGGAAAGGAAACGCTCAGAGTAAACCTCGCACAACACGGGAAAGGTATGGTCATCGCAACCAAAACCTGGATTCGGGAGTCGGTTACGCAAGGGGAAGGTATTAGCACCCCTCACGTCCGTCGTACTCGACGGGATCCACGCTTGTTTTCGGGTATGGATTGTTATTCTATCTAAACTATAGGTCAAGGGTTAAAAAGAAAATAAAATGAAAATAAAAATGACTCGGCAAAGTATCGCACTTTATGCCTACGTATTCCCGCTTGGAACGAGAAATCAGAGTCAACGTAGTTCGCCTACCAACGGGAAAGGAGGGGAAGGTTGCTCGCTAGGACATCGCATCCTATGCCTACGTACTTTCATACAACATGAAAGATCAGAGCAAACGTAGTTCGGGCCACGTACGACACAAGTCTGTCTTGGTTGATTTTATTCCTTCTGAAAAAGGTTTTCTGATTAACAGTCCAAGCAGACAAAAATGACGTCTTGATGAGTTCACATTCTTTTACGAAAGAAGTGTCTTTTATTGTGTTTGAAATCTTTATTGTGTTTTTCTGTTTGTTTTGAGGAAGAATGAGACAGAACTCTAACCTACGGTTGCGAAGGGAATCAAACTAACCTAATGTTATCATGCATGGGTTAAGACCTAGTGTCTATCATGCTCCTCTCTTGCACAGAGAGAAACAGAGATCCTACGGGATAGGCAGAAACAGAAACAATACCAGATATATGCAATAAAGCGGTAAAATGCATGGATGCAGCAATACAAGCGAGGTAAGGGAGTCCCACTCAACCTCGAACCTAGAAAACAATAGGCAAAAGTGAACATACTTCACTTTCAAACCAGCAGGGTAGACAACAAACAATACAGTCGAGAAAACCAATCAATACATCAGCAATAAAATACAACAGCAAAAGAAACAGCATCAGCAGCTCTGAATCCACATCTGGCTTCAAGTAATCTCCAATCAGTTACAGTCTTCAACAAGCATCAATCTCCATCTTCATGGCCTTTAGGCAAGGGCTTTGATCATCATTTTTCCATCTGCAATGGCTTTTCTTCAAGTTCAAACCTCCAGGATGAGGGATCAGTCACAAGAGTGAATTGGGTGTTAAGCAATCGGTTGACTACCAAGGGTGGTGAACAGACTGCTTCTAACACAAAAGACATTTTCTCTCAAGAGTTCTATCTCTTAGACACTATCACCAAGCCTTCCAAAGGAAGGGGGTGAGTGTCTTAGAGAGACTCTGAATCACAGAGAAGAATGGATGCAGACAAGGCAATCCATGTTTGAGAAACAAGCTTTCTAATCTAGAGCTCTGCCTAGCTCCTAAACCCTAGTCTCCTCAGCATCTGCTAGCAAAAATCTCCTCTTCAACTCTGGCAGTTGATCTTCAATCTCTGGATCTCCAATGGTCTTCATCTCCTCAAGTCTTCAGCTCTCCCAAGTCCCCAGACAATCCCAATACCCACACAGACAAATCAATAATCCCAGAGGGCACACCACACCAGTCAATAAGACATACACAGAGTATTAATAGCAGTAGGGGAGTCCTGACTTTTCTCTAAGGGATCTAATAACTACCCATAGCCCCTATAGTCCCATAACTAATCTAGTTAAACCCTAAGTCCTAAGGGAAAGAATCAAACTTCCTAAGTCATCACCTAAAAACCCTAATTTGTTCATGTTTGTTCAAACCTACACTAAGCACCTAAATTTAATTTCTAAAAATGGGAACTAAATTGAATCTATAATTCCAATATCTCATCTAAACAACCTAAAAAGAATGAACAAAAAATATGAAAGTATCTAATAGAACAAAAATTAATAAAATCATGCATGAAATGAGACTATTTAAAATGTCATTTATTTAGAAAATATGGGAAAAATATCAAATAAAAATAAAATGCAATTTTTATTTTTTTAGAATTTTCTAGACATCCTAAAGAAAATAATGTAAAAAGAAGGAATTAAAAATGATTTTTTATCTATTTATTATGAATTTTAGAAGATGCATAAAAAATTAAAGAAAATAAAAAGAAAATAGAATGAAATAAAATGGAGGGGGTGAGAAAAGCAGAAAAGCGCGTTCAAGGGATTGGGCTTGACAACATGGGGGGTGTGGATAGCGCTCTGAGCCCAACCCCCCAATTAGTGAAACGCTGCGTTTGGTCCTAGCTCAGCTTTCCCTCACAAACGAAGTTTAAATCTCAGTCGTTGGATCCAAAGTCAGTCAACTGGTCAAAAGATGATCTGAGGGTGATAAGATCGTCTTCCTCCTTGGTTCAGGGCTTGGAGGGAACTCCATGGATGAACACCCCAACTGCTTCATACCTTAACTCCCTCGATTCTCCATGAAACGTCAACATATAAAAACCAAATCCGCTCCAAAACTTACCAGGAATCCAACCATGGTGTCACAACTAACTGAAATCTCCTCTAACCCTAAATCCGATAGCTACCTCCAAGAAAAGATCAAGAACTGATTCTCACTATCTTCAAAATTGATGGCACAAGCATGTTCCTCTCTTCACCTAGATCATTTCCCCCTAAAGAACTAAGATTATCATTCAATATCGAGGGAGTTCTTGGTCCACACAGAAATGGTGCCTCTAACAAAATCATCACTAAATCATCTCTAACTTTCCAGAAAGCTTCCCCTAATGATTTCTAACCATTCTAACCTACTAATTCTAATCAATTCTACTTAAATTAAGGTGCACGAAGAAATTTACAAACCTGGTGAAATGAGATGCACAGATGGTAGAATTCTTCAAATCAATGCCTGAATGCCTCCAGAATCATTCAGTGATCCATCTTCTAGCTTCTGTATGCAAAAAGGAAGGTTGAAAAGCTCTGAATCTTGGAAATGGATCTGAAGCTGCGAGCTGCCAAACTCAAGATACAGAACACGATTTGGCCTTGAATTCCCTCTGATTTTGATTGCCACACCCTCAATGATGATGATAGAACTGAACCAGATCAAGAAATTGAACAGAATGGAGAAGAAATGAAGAATTGGAGAATGACTTGCTATGGAAGAACTTGGATTTCAATCTCTCTTTCTGCAGCAATTCTCTCTAACCCCTGCATCTGAGCACACTCCAATCCATATATAGATGATGTTAGAATCATCTAGAACCAACTGGAATCTTCTTATGAGAAATTGAGTTTCTCATGTCATGACTTTTTCATTTCATGCTATGCATAGTTCAGTCCAAGTTCTCCTTGTTACAGCTCATGATTATCAATTGAAAATCTCCCCAAATGGTATTTTGAACATGTTGAAAAGCCTTGCAAGCTTGTGTGTTAATCCCTTATGTGAGTTGGATGTGTAACTTGAATTATAAGCAATCCATGGCAAGTCCCAAATTATGACCTCAAATCCAAAATCTAATAATGCCAATGATCACAAAATATGTTTTCTAGTCAAAATGATATGTCACTTGCCCCATTTTGATCATGTAGTATAAAATTCCCAAAAATGGACATTGCATGTATTAAATTTATGCCTTTTTTAGGTTATTTCTACAAGCATGAGTTACAAGCATTTCCAAACTTACATGGCCTTCTTTCTTGACTTAAAATCACATTTTGAACAACTTTCATGTTTTGAGTTTTTCCATTTGAGGCTTGGAAATAGGAGATATGGCCTTTGCTTAAAAATGGCCTATAACTGACAAATGACCAAAATACCCTTTGCTTGCCAAGACCATAAGTTGAGTTCCACACATCATATGAAGGCATACCACACCATTCTAGAAAGCTAAGACAATGAGGAACAATTCCTATGTTGACCAGAAATTCATTTGAAATCTCCTTGAGGGGTAAAACTAGCTTGGAAGTCAAGCCACTTTCACAGACAAAATTTCAGATACCTCAGATGACCTGTAACTTGCAAGGACCATAACTTGAGTTCTATAAATCTCCTTGATGTCTTCCACCACTCAAATTAAAGGTCTTGAGATCCTCTACAAGTTCCATGTTGGCCAAGGATCCATTTGAAGCTAGCATTTTGACTTATCTTGCTTGGAAATTTGACCTAAATTAGGGGATTTTACACAGAAACCCTAATTTAGAAACTCCTCTTCTCCTTGATTTCTCTTGAATTCTTATTGGCATATCTCCATATCCTTCTTTATATGTCCAATGATGAACCCCACATCTCTCCAATAGACTTGAATGCCCTTTAAATCAGTCAATTGACCTGGGGTTGACCTAGGGTTGACCCAGATGAAACCCTAGTTGACTGCCTTCAACTGTAGCTCTTGTGCTCACATCAATGACTTGTTTCCTTCCCCAAATGACTTTCTAAATCCTCCAATATGTTTAGATGCTCCCCATGCCTTCAATTCACAGCTCACAACCCCCTTGTTGACCCTCAGATACCCTCAGCTAGGAGATGGACTCAAGGCTTGATCTGCTGAACTCTCTGCTTTCAAATTCTTTCTTGATGACTTGAATGAGGTTGAATCAGGATAATAACCTCTTGATAGGCTTCTAAAGGGGAGAATAATGCTTGGTCCCCTGTTGCATGACTTGCTATGCTTATGCTATGCAGATGGTTAGGCTATGTACATGACTCTATATGCAAATGCTAATGATATTGAAACATAAACCAAGTGAATAAAGTTGAGCAAATTTTAGGGTGCAACAGATAGCATGTCATTTTCCTCTGTATGATTACAATCACTGATATTTTGCTCGATAGCTTGTTAATTCTTCTGTATGATTGCAGTTATTCATATCTGGCTTGAGGTTGAGATGAGCTTGTGGAGGCTGATGCCCCACACACATTTCCTCCCTCACTTGCATGGCATGCATTTTATAGTCGTTTACTGTTTACTGCTTAAGCTGATGCTTTATCTGTTTCTGTTTGCCATTGACATGATCCCCTAGGAATCTCACTTCCTTTGATAAGGAAGTGATGATTAGAACTTTAGGTTGAAACCTATGCATGATAACTTCTAGGAGATCCCTGTTTCAAACCTCAACCATAGGATGAATCCTTGGCATGGCAACATTAGGACTTGATAGTCTCCCCTTAGTTGAGCCCCTTCTCTTCTCACCTCAAAACAAATGAAAATACATTAATAAAGGTTAACTGACATCGTACGTTACGAGCCTTAAGCTATCTGAGAAAGGATTGTTGGAGAGTTTCTTTTCAACAGTCCGGATGTTTAGTATGGTACCCTTTGGGTGACATGCGACGCATTCATTCTCAGGTCATAGTCTCTAGTGCGATACTAGTTGCAAATACAATAGAAAACAGTTCTTTCGTAAAAGACAGAAAACAAACTTCAAACCTTTTTGCCCCGTGGGCCTGTAATTCAAAGGAAGCTTTTCTGAAGAAAAGAGTGTCGTTAACTCTCAGTTCTACCACAAACGGTAACGCCTAAGCCTCCAAGGGTCGAGCTGTGTACATCCAACTGCTGGAACTGTTTGGTAACCCCACTCGATAAAACAGATGAATCTGAATCCCCGTAAGCCGTATTATCCCGAACTACGTAAGCTCTGATCTCTCATACCTGTTGAGAGTACGTAGGCACAATACTGACGTATTGGCGAGCCACCTTCCCCATAACCCGTAGTAGGCCGAACTATGTTGACTCTGATTTCTCATTCTCTGATGAGAATACGTAGGCATAAAGTGCGACGCTTTGCCGAGTCATTTTTCTTTTCTTTTTAAGCCAACCTTGATAGGTAGATAGATAAAACCAACCCGTCCAGTAAACACAACAAGCATGGATCCCGTCGAGTACGAAGGACGTGAGGGGTGTTAATACCTTCCCCTTGCGTAACCGACTCCCGAACCCAGATAACGGTTGCGACGACCTTGTCTTATACCTTTTCGTCAGGTTTTTCCGATCGTTTCCTTTCTCGTCCCGAGGGATAAATAATGAAAGGTGGCGACTCTTCTGTTTTGCTGGCACCGTATTTTCGCGGTAGCGACAAACGTGTTCCAATATTTTGTGACAACACCAGTGCTATAAATCTTACCAAGAATCCAGTGTTACACTCGTGTACCAAACACATAGAAATTCGACACCATTTTCTTAGGGACCATGTAGAGAAGGGTGACATTGTCTTTGAACACGTCAATACTAAAAACCAACTAGCGGACATTTTCACAAAGCCGCTAGCTAATTAGCCCTTCTTTCATATCCGTCGAGAACTTGGTATTCTCGATATTTCTGATCGGGTTTAACAATTACTACGTTCAAATTTAATATATTTACAACTATGTTTTTGTACCACTAACAATTGTTTTGAGTTTGTTGCAAGTGCAAATCTGTGATTAACAAGAGTGGTCGGTATAGAGGTGATATTACTCCTTTCTCCTTCTTTTTTCTTCTCTCTCTCTTAGCATTCATGACTTGAAAATAACTATATCGTTCTACAATCATGGTACTTATATATGTATATGACGGTTGCTGGTTGATACTATGTGTGTTGAATGCATGTCATATTGTGAAAAGATGAATAGGCATGATAAATAGGCAAGTGTGATATTCTGCATAACATAAAACTGAAAATTTTGAGTTTTTTGAAGGTTTTAGTCGACCTAAACAGGACAATGGTCGACGCATGTTGTAAACTTTCAAAATTATAAAAAACTGTACAGTATGCATCGACGCATGCAGGGCTATGGTCGACGGCTCGCTTAAAAACCCAGAATTTTTCTCTTTTGAAAAAATGTTCCAAATTCCCTCTCCCCTACATTTAATGTGCAGACAACTCATATGATGTTTTGATATGACATTCATCTTGTAAATTGCATCTAGACACCTAATATGTCTCCTTGTCTCTTCCCTCTTCCCAAAAACCCTAACACCTCCCTCTATTAAAGACCTAAGTATTCTTCTTCTCCAACATTATTCCCAAATCACTCTCTTCAAAGTTCAAAGTTCATCTTCATAATTCCTCCAAAACTCCTCCAAAACTCATCATCAATGGCTTCCTCTCTCCGCAAAACTACCGGTAAGAGATCAAGAGCTTCTTCATCCTCTGCTTCAGTTCCGGTTACTGCTGTTTCACTTGTTCATCCTCCTGCTGTTGAAAACTTCAACAAAAGTCTCAGCAAAAGGGCCATAGTTCCACAGCATGCTTTCTACCATGCAACAAGTGAGCGCTTGCATCTCACCCGGCTTCTGTCCCTATTAGAATTTCAAGGGTTCGTTAATTTCCTGGAATGTAATACAAAGTACAGTGAGGATTTGGTCAGAGTGTTTTACACAAATATGCGAGGTAACTTTCAAGATCAGCACTTTCACACCTCTGTAGGAAATAGACTGGTTAATATAAATTCTGAAGTATGGAACAAATATTTTGATATGACTGTTGCTGCTGATGCACCACCTCTTCATGAGGTAACTGACACTCGTACGGTGTCAGGTTATGAATTTAAGAGGGCTCTGAATGGAATGCTCAAACGACCCTATCCAAATGCAATTGTCAACAGCGATGCTTTTCCTCGATCGGTCACAGCCGGGAAACTCAATACAGGGGAGCGCATCCTTCAGTGGATCGTCGCTCGTATACTACGACCGAAAAAGGGAGGCCTGTCGCGTGTCGAACAAGCTGAGGTACATCTCATCTATATACTTCAAAACGGGATCAAAATAAATTGGCCTTACTATATTGCTAGCAGGATGTTTGCTCTGAGAGACTCAAGTAGAGGCACTGCTTTAGCCTATGGGTCGTTCATCTCGGAAATTCTTGCTACTGCGAATGTTGTGTATCCAACATTTCCATGTGTATCAGTTCCCTCGGATAAAGAATTTAGCACCAAAACCCTTGCAATGATGGGGTATTTTTGGTGTGCTGAACGACGTTCATACAGATTTGTCCGACGGGCCAATATTCCTCCGGTGCCTCGTAACGATTCTGATGAAGAAGAAAGTGAAGAGCAGGGTGAAGAAGAAAGCGACGAACAAGGTGAAGAAAAAAGTGAAGAGGAAGGTGAAGAAGATGATGCAGAAGACAATACAGATGCAGAGATACAAGAACCTATCTATGGGACTCAAGATTATCATCAATCTTCAGTCCATGATACGGCTATAAATACCGATTGGGTCCAGTACTCATATCCACCAGAAGAACAAGAAGGCGATTCTACGAATCAAGGATGGGGCGATTGGCAATATACAGGCTAGACTACCTTGGGTAGATTCTATGACCCATATCACGGCTACCCTCAAGACTATCAACCCTCTCAGCACTCATCACCTCCTCCGCCTTCGGATAACTCTGAAGTCATTAATATGATGCAGTCAATGCAGTTAGAACAACAAAACTTCATGAGGCGTCAAGACACTCAGATGGAGCAGATTAGAGCTGAGCTTCATGCCCAAAATGAAAGGTTCAATTCATTTTCTACTCGGATGGACGCCCGTATTGACTCTCTGGTTGAATCACATGAGCGGCAAGACTGGGAAATCACCAACTTACTTAGTCATCTCAACATGTCCGTCGAAGCCTTTTTGGACTTCTCGGATCCTTACCACAATCCAGATGATGCATACCGAGGGAGAGGACGAGGACGGGGTCGTGGTTATTAGATTCATAGTTGCATATTTCATATTTGCTTATATGTTTTCATCTGTGTACTTTTCATTTTTTTTCTGTCTTATGTGTGCCTGAACTTTCATTACATGTTTTCGCCATTATCTATTAATTCAAGATATTTTTGTTCATTATCATGCTTGTGTGTGAAGTTTGGTAATTAACTATCACCTACTGTATGTTCTCTGTTAATTAATGCGTTCTTCTTCTCTTTTTGATGGTGTCAAAGGGGGAGAAGACAATGTAGCAAGCAAACACCAAACCAAAGCCAAGTCAGTCAGGATATTAACAGTTCAGGATATTAACAACATTTGATGGTTGTTTGTTCTACAGCCTTATAATACAAAAGAAAGGGGGAGCATGTGTATACTTGTGTGTATACATTGCATATTTGGTGTTTTAGTTGTATACAGGTTATCATCATCAAAAAGGGGGAGATTGTGGAGGCAAATCGCCACATATCACACAAGTCTGCAAGACATTGGTTAATGCAGGTTTTGATGATGACAAACTCCCCAGATAGACTGGAGAGTATGAATTCCATATCCACTAAACCAGATGCAACGTATCACCCACCATATCCTTTTTACGCTTGTCTTAAAAATTCTGAAATGAATATACTTTGTGTTGACAAAATGCAGTCATGAATAAAGGCATGAAAAACTTCAAACTAATGAATTTGTGCAGGCTTGCAGGACATGGGTCGACCATAGGGTCAGCGTATTCATCAGAAAAAGGCCAAATCAGTCAGCGCACAAATTATGCGTCGACCATAGGGTCAGCGCATGAAGGAATAACATTCCAGCGGGTCAGCGCTTAAAGGCATGGGTCGACGCACACTGATGAAATTTCCAGAAATCCAAAACAGCACTGGCCATGCGTCGACGCACAGACCTGTTATGGTCGACCGTTCGCGCGGAAAATTCGTTTTAAAACACTTCCCTCTCATATTTGAAATATTGTTATGTCCTGAATTATGTTGGCACTATATATACTTGCTTAAACACTTGTGTCTACTAACATTTGATATTCTTTTGATTCATGTGTTCAAAAACAAGAAAGAGTGAAATAGGTGTCCAAGATTCATCATTTTCATCTTCAACATCTCACAACATTTCAATTACACACAATCATTTTTGAAATGTATTTGTGAGAGATTCAAGGTGATAAGGTTCGAGGCTTAGATTGGAGAATCAAGCTCGGGTTGAAGATTGCGACAGGTTCTTTCTTGAATAAAACCATTGGGGTTTTGCCCTCCAAGATTGGTTTGAATTTTGGGGGTTTTTGGACGAGACTCTTCATCAACGATCAATCGAGCGAAGGTGATTGTGAAGAGGTGGTCTTCACAAGTCTAGTAGCGGATTCAGTGATTTTGAAGGGAAGATCTCGGGTTCGATTTGGTGCTGTTGAGATCAGCCGGAGCCAAAGGTTTGAACAACAACGTGTTCTTCAATAAGGTGGCTGGAGTCGGAGGTCCATCAACACAAATCGAAGAACTTGATTCAGCTTGAACCAAGGGGCAAGGAGTGAAGGCAACTTTCAACACATTGAGATTTTTGTTGTATATTTGCTGCTCAATCCTTGTATAAACTGTTCATTCAAACAGGTAATATCTATACAATATATCTCAATTCTAGTTTTAGAATTGAGGGCAGACGTACCCCGAAGCGAGGACGACGGGGGAACTGCCTCACCAAATTATTTGTCTTCTCTATTTTCAGCATTTACGTTATAGCTCAAATAAGTAATTTTTGTGTATGCTCTATTGTCAAAATTGTGATATCAATTGAGTAAGAGGTTAAAACTTTGTTTTTAACTCTAAAGTACAACAATACATTGTACTAGGCTAGTTGAAATCACTTACTCAACATAAATATCACTTGGAGTATCTTTGCACACCAAGTGTTTGACATATTGCTTGAACCAAAATTATCTTACTTGTGTATCTAGTTTTGGTTTGATTTTTAATCATTGCAACTAGGAATCCTTACAACTGAAGTAAATAATTGATAAGTGTAGTTTGTGTTGTGATTCTATTTTTCCGAATTGTCATTAATCCATAGGCTTACGTATATCCGGTTTTCCAATAACCGTTCGTTTTAGACTATATTTTTCCTCGGCCGCTTCCGCACTTAAAACATTTTTAAAACCAATTTTAAATTAGTAGCGCCGACTCAAATTTTAATTGGGGATCTATTCAACCCCCCCCCCCCCCTTCTAGATCTGTGCCATAGTCTAACACATTACATGACCATGATATATATTACCCAATTTGTGCCAAAATTTGACAACATTACATGCCATTTTTTCAAATTTCATACCTTAAAAAGTCATGAACCAAACTTTGCACAAGCTCATTCTCCATGACCACAATCAATATCATTCTTTTCTACACACCCCAATTGTGTTGAGTTGCAGACCAAAGGAATAGAAGGGAGCAAAACCCGTTTGCATGAGTAAAATGGAATTTTTGACCAAATTTTGAAATCAAACGAATGAGGCATTATGGGCCTGCAAGAATGCCTTAAACCCACCATATTTAAACAAAAATAAAAACCCTAAACCTCAGAAGAAGCTGGCTACGTGAGAGAGGAGAGAATCACTCAAGAATTCACAAAATTTTCGCATCTTCAAATCTCACATCTCCCTGGATATTTCTTCAAGTTGTGGCTTATTTCTTCATCACTAAGTATCAAGGAAGGGATTAGCAGTTGCAAAACAAAGCTTACAACAAGATTCAAGGGTCAACGGAACCACTCTGTTTGGTAAATTTTCACAACCTAAATCTCTCATTCTAGACATCTTTTTAGGAGCATTCTGGGTGCATCTGAAGCCCTACACCTTATAGGTCATGCTTGGGTTATTTGTATGCTTGTTTATAATGATTTCAGATTGAGCATGAAAAACTCATGACCTGTTTTCACACAATTACGTGAACCTTTTTTTAAAAATGGATGATAGATTCTTGCTCTACGTGGCTGGAGCTTTAATTTGGTACTAGAATTTAGCATTTTTATGGTGATCTGAGGTTGAGCTCCGGTGGCCCTTGCCGGAGAAGACGACCGGAGCCCTAGCTCCAGCGTCTGGTTCGTTTGAAGGTGAATGCTGACCTGGCCCCTTGACTTGCGTATGTGGTGTGTTGACCCCTGAGTTGGTATCCACGTGTTTTAATGAAACGCAGAGTTTCATTTAAAATATGATGTTCATTGGCCATTGGGCCTAGTCCAATTACTTTTCACACCCCACCAATCTGGCCCATGCGCGCGTGTTAACTGAATTCAGTTCATGATCCCTTTACTTGTTGCACCCCTCCTATTTGTTTTATTTCTTTTTTTATTTCATTTGTTTTCTATTTCATTTTAATTATTTTAAAATAGTTTCATCTTTCATAAAAATACCAAAAAAATGTTTTCTGTTATTTCAAGATGTTAATTGATTTTTCATTATTTTTATTTTTATTTTCCTTTTATTTTAATATTTTTAATTGAATTTTAGATTAAATGTGTTCTATGGTGCACACATTAATTTGAATTTAGTCATAGACCCTCATTGAGACATCCCCTAGGACCAAATTTTCTCTCCCACTTAGGTGATGGATTGAGTTATTTTTTAGGATTGATTTGAGGTATTTATGATTATTTTTCAATCATTTTTTTATTGACCTTTTTGTTGACCCTCGATACACACTCGATAAGTGGAACACCTTGCCTTTTTGAATTTAATTGGTGGTGCTTTGAGTGGGATCATGCCTTGAGCTTTTGCTTGCTATTTTTTGATTGATCCATCTTGACTTGAGTATTTTATTTGGAATTTATTGGATTTTTCTTCTATTTTTAATGGATTTTTCAACTTCAAGTTGATTTCATCATGGTTATACATAATAGTCTTGACCTAATCTTTGGGATATGATCATGAGTGATCCCTTAAGCACCTCTTAAGCCTTGTTAACTTACGTTGACATGCTTGAGGTGCTGCCTTGCTTGTTAGAGGTCAATGGTATGTGTAACTTGTATCACAAGTTTCCTTTTGATCATGTCTTTCCACTTGTTTGAAGTGTGAGATAATTGTTTGAACTTTGGTTCTTCAATTTGAACATGATCATTCTTGTAATTGCCTTTTGTTTTGATCTTGAATTGGGATCATTCCACTTGTATTTTAATTCTTCCCTATTTGGTTTGATGTTTGTTCATGATGATTTGGTGTTATTGAATACACTTTGAGTTTGTCATGAACAATTGTGCTCCTTTTGCATTGTTTGCTTGCTTTCTTTGCTTGAGCTTTAAGTAATTGTTAGGTTGAGTTGATTATGTGTTGGTGGCTGCCCCACACTCTTTCTTCCCTCTTTTATTTGTGTGTGCTTCCTTGGATAGCACCTTTCATCCTTGATGATCGATGGTAATTGGTTGTAGGAGTTTACTTCTCCCATTTCATTTCATCCTTTGTTGACTTGTTTAAGTTGACTTGTGCTTGTGTTTGAGTCTTGTTTGCATTTCTTGTTTGCATTTCATCTTGCATTGACTTGTTTAAGTCTCTTTTTTCATTTCATCTATGATTGATTTGCTATGTGTTTACTTGTGCTTCTTTTCATTATCCCTTAGGATTCCTAGTCCCTCTGTTTAAGATGGGAGTATGAGAGACATTAGGCTTTCAATCCTTTGCATGAAAACATTAGGTATTTCCCTTTTCAATCCCAACTTTAGGACCATCTTGCATGAAAAAATTAGGGTTTATCAGTTCCCCTTAGAGTCTTGTGTCTTCTCAAACCACTTCAATTCACTTCATTAAAACTCTTAAACCAAATATAAACTTTTTTTTATCCTTTGGGATTGTTTAAATTTAATTTTCAGAAAGAGTGTGTTAAGTTTTTGTTCTACCGCAAACAGGCATTGTCCCTAACTGCTAGAACGGATATTTAACCCTACTCATTAAAACACTTGAACCAACCAGTGGTCGTGTTTCCCGAACTACGTTTGCTCTGATTTCTCATACCAGATAAGGATACGTAGGCACAAGACGGCAATGTCTTAGCGAGCAACCTCCCCCCGTAATTTTCAGAACTACGTTGGCTCTGACTTTCGCGTTGCACGAGGGAATACGTAGGCATTGAGCGGCGATATCCTATCGAGTCTCTTTTCTTTTCTTTCACCCCCATTTAGCAGCCTTTAGATAGTTTTTCACCCATAGTATAAACAACAAGCGTGGATCCCGTTGAGTACAATGGACGTGAGGGGTGCTCATACCTTCCCCTTGCGTAACCGATTCCCGAACCCAAGATTTGGTTGCGATGACCTTGTTTTTCCCTTTTCATCAAGTTTTCTTCGATCATTCCCTTTCCCTCTCTTTGGGATAAATAACATTTGGTGGTGACTCTTCTGTCAGTCAACTGGCTCCTTTTTCGCAGTTGCGACAGTAAGGAGGGATTTCATCCTTGAGAATGCCTCATGAGTTTCTTTGGCCCATTAAAACCTCTCCTTTTTTAGGGGGCAGTGGAGAAAATGAAAGCCTTGTTGTATGCACAGGAAAGGAAATGGGGCATGGCGGTGAGACGACCTATTAGTTATTGGATTTACTTGATATTAATGGGGCTTCTCATGTTAATGATATCTTGACACTTATCTAGGTTTGCCTCAATTCCTCTCTTTGCAATATGAAGCCAAGGCATTTTCTTTCCTACACCCTAAAGGAGCACTTGGCAAGATTCAAGTGCATGTTATACTTCCTGGGTTATTCCAGAACGTCCTTCAAGTGTGATGCATGAATATTCCCTTATGAAATATTTACTTTCATGTTATTGATATTGACCTTCAAATTTGTCCTATCTGGTGGGAGAACACGACATCCATGAATCGTTAGTAGGTGGCGACAGCATTCTTGATGCAGAAGGACATGACATTATAATAGTAGTTGTCATGGTTTGGTCCATCTTAATATGATAATACCTAGAATAGGATTCGATAAAGCTCAATGTGTGGTAGCCTGATGATCCATCAATCAGGTGATCAGTATCCGACAGGGTCCTGTAATAAAGAGGCTTATGCGCATGTAACTAGGTTTTTTTTAGGAATGATAACTACCCACCTATTCATAGTAGTGGACTGTTGAACCCCTTACTTCCTAGGAAAACATGATTTATTCTATTTACTCTAGATTCTTTTTGGCCAAGACATGTCTTTTCTCACTTTTCCCTAAACGAGGTGAATGGGGATAACTTAAGTCGAGGTTACCTCATTGTGGGTGGTACGAGGGTGTCTCCCTTTAATGAAGACCACAATCTTCTCGCCCTCGATGGGTCTTTGAAAATGTATTAGTACACCATCCAAAACAACTCTTCTCTATTCAAAACTTATTCTAATTCATACCGAGCATTTCTTTTCTCGACTCTCAAGTAAACATTATGGCCTTCTATTGGAAGTTAATCTTGTATCTTACAAAGGTTGATTATTGAAGATTGAACCAGTTTGTGCACACCACTAAAAACTTCTTTGTTCCAAGTTTTTAGCCTAGATTTGAGCATATGAAGCATCTAGAAAAAGATGTCAATAGGGAAACAAACTATAAGTTGAGACCAATAATTGGCTATAAAGTTTGTGAATCGATCATGAAGGGTCCACATACTCAGGAACTTAAAGTGAGATATGAATTTGTGAGGTGTGAAAGTGGTTTCAAAGATGATTGGAAAGTGGTCTGGTGTGATTTTAGGGAAGGTTGTGACAATTGTAGAAACACTAGAGTTGTACCAGCCCTAGTTACAGAGATGATAGAACTCTTTTCATACTTCTTTAAACCAAGGAATTACCCTGTATACCATTAGACCAAGTGAAAGAAGATTATTTGGTTGGCAGGTCAACTAGTTTGTTTTGACTAAACTGACGTTGGATGCCTGTCATGGGATTTTTGCTTGGGGAATGCACTCCTCTATGCTAATGACTTCCTAGGAAGGAATTAAAGTCACCTTAGAAACACCATGGCACTTGATACAAAGTGTTAATATTAGTGAGGTCAAGCCATAATTGTCTATTGGTGCAGTAGCAGGTAGGGACAAATATAAAATATATAGCTATGTTAATGGAATATTACTCCGTTAAAAGGAAACATGTTGGCATGTGCTAGCTTCTATGATAGGATTGAGGTGTATAGAACAAATACACCATAAGTTAGCAATTCTATAAACTTCATCCCCAAAGAACCAAGGAACCTCTGGAGGAATATTTTCTAAGTGAATCTAAGGCTCAACTAAGAAACACAATTAAGGTTTCTGAGTTCTTAAGATATCTTTGAGGACCAATCATGTGGGAGGATTGGCCAATACCCTTGCATTTCAAAAATGCAAATGATGAGAAAGGTTTGTTGACACCTGATATGGACCAGGTTTAGTAAGTTATTATTACTTTTGTCTTTTGTCTTCTTCTTTTTTAGACTTAGTCATTTCTAGCTGAAATTAGAGGAATTTTTCTTTTGCACCCACCTCATCCTTAGAGTTGTCCTTGGTAACATACTTGTCAGCAATATTAGCCCATGACTTTTGCATAAATTCATCATTGCTTTTCTGAGTGTCTCTTATGGTATCCTCAACTTCATTGACATGTGTTGCATCAACAAACTCTGAATAATCAGAGTTAGTGTTATCATTTTCTTCTACATTTAGGTGTGTCTATTATTGGGAAAAAATTCCTCAGTGTTTACTTCTTGCACTGGTGATGAAATAATTGTGTTATCTTCACTTTATTGTGTAGTTATTGTGTTGTTAGCTAGGAGTTATTCTACTACTGGTTGTTTCACAATCCCACTAGTTTCCCGACAGTGAAGCACATTGTATTTGTTTTTTCCAAGTCAACTAATTCAGTGACAGAGTATATTTCTCCCTCTACATGCAAATTATTAAGGTCATTCTTTTTTTCCTGTTTTCTCAAGTCGGGTCTTCCTCTCCTCTTTCAATTTCCAAAAGAGTGTCAAAATGCAATTACAGTAGTTACAAAAATCTATAATTATTTCATATTCAATTTCCAAGAAAAAGTAAATCAAATCTTCTCAACTAAGACCTTGTAGCTCACTTCTTTGACTACGTTTGTTGTGAATCAGATGTCTTGAAACAAAATATAAATGATTACTTTATGAAATAGAAACACACAAGGGTTAGGGTTAACAAAGAAAAAAAGATAAAACAACAGGAACAACAAGGATTGGTTATAAACTGTTATTCTTTCCTTACTCTTAGAACAAGATTACAAGTATACATGAATAACAAAATAACCTCTCCCACTTGAAATTAGGATTTTATCTTCCTATTTTTCCTTATGCCAAAATTAAGAAACTAGTATCCTATTTATAAGAAAAATAGCACGCTAACCTAATGGGCTTTTTAGCAATTACAATTACAAGCTAACTTAGGGTACAAGCTAACTTATACAATTGGGATTACAAGTAAGTCCCAAATCAACATGCTAACAACCTTTCAAATATTGACTAATGCATGTTAGAACAAACTTCGACTACAACACGCATTACTCCGACAGCAACATGCGAACAGACTTCGACCTCATGCTTAATTCCTGTCGAACCAGAAGTTATCCTTCGACCATACTAGAGTTCGATCCAATATCTTACAAATCTCCACCTTGGATCTAACTATATAACATCAAGAAACTAACTTTCTTCATGCAGCTTTATTAACTGCATACAGTGGAAAAACTTGCAACTAGGCAACGCCTTGGTGATCATATCAACAACATTATGATTTGTCGAAACCTTCGGCACTTGGACTTCTCCACGCTCGATTACCCCTCTGGCGAAATGAAACCTCACATCAATGTTCTTGGTTCGCTCATGATAGGATGAATTCTTCAACATGTGTATTGCACTTTGACTATCACATTTAACAGTGATAACTCGACCCTGAAGTTTTAGCTCCTTTGCAAAACCTTCATGCCACAATGCTTCCTTCACAGCTCCAGCTAGGGCAATATATTCCGCTTCAGTGGTTGATAAGGAAACGACCTTCTGAAGTGTTGCTTACCAACCGATTGTTGTCCCAAACATAGTGAACACATATCCAGAAGTAGATTTTCTGGAATCCATACAACCTACATAATCAGATTTGACATATCCTTCAATTGCTGCTTTACTATCTTCACTCAAGGCTCCACCATAAATTAATACTCTATTCAGAGGCCCATTTATATACCTTAGAATCCACTTTAATGCTTGCTAGTGAGCCTTTACAGGATTTGCGATGTACCTTCTTACAAGACTTATTACATATGTTATGTCGGGTCTAATACAGACCATAGCATACATCAAAGAACCCACTATATTAGCATATGGAATGTTATTCATATAAGTTCTTTCAACATCAGTGATGGGGTACTTATCCATACTCAGCTTGAATTGAGGGTTTGTCGGAGTCACAACAGACTTTGAATTCGACATACCAAACATTTTGAGAACAATACAAAAAATCCTCAGATAAGCATAATTTCGACTGCTTTGAATTATGCCTCTTGAGATAAGCATAATTTTGACTTCTTTCTATCTCTTCGGATGTCAATACCAAGAATCCTGGACACACCTCCCAGATCCATTATGTTGAACTCCTTATTGAGTTCAGCCTTTACCCTCATTACATCTTCGACATTGTTGCTTGCTATTAGAATATCATCCACATAGAGCAATAATATAACAAATGAATTATCCGGTCAAAATCTGAAGTAAGCACAGTGGTCAGACTGACTTCTGATGAAACTTATGCGTGCCATAAACTTGTCGAATCTCCTATTCCACTGTCGAGGAGATTATTTCAGTCCATATAAAGATCTTTTCAGTTTGCAAACATAACCTTCCTTCCCATTTTAGACATACCCTTCAGGTTGTCTCATCATGATTGTTTCATCTAAATCACCATATAAAAACACAGTCTTCACATCCATCTGTTCCAGTTCAATGTTGAATTGGGCCACCATGGCATGCAACATTGGAATGGATATGTGCTTCACAACAGGAGATAACACATCATTGAAGTCAACACCTTCTTTCTGAGTGATCCCCCTAGCAACCAATCTTGCCTTGTATCTCTTCGACGCCACTCCTTCTATTCCTTCTTTAACTTTGAAAATCCACTTATAGCTGACTAACTTGGCTCCAGCAGGTTTTTTGATAAGTTCCCAGGTGTTGTTATCATGAAGAGATTTCATCTTATCATCCATGGCCTTCAGCCATTCAGTCTTCTTTCAACTCCTCATAACTTCCTTATAGTCTCTAGGTTTTTTGTCTAGAACCTCACTTGCAGAGATTAAGGCATAAGCTATAAGATCTACATACCCAAGTCTCTGACGTGGCTTGATGACTCTCCTCGATCTGTCTCTTTCTAGAAGGTAGTCATTATCAGTCTCTTCATCTTCGACAACATCTTTTGCGTCTTCTTCGACTTCATCTGGCGTACGCAATTTAGCATCAACATGCTCCACCTCAACAGGAATCTCTCCCTATTCCAACTCTTCATCAGCATCATCTGTTTTCATGAAAGCCATCTCTACTTCACTGAAAACTACATCCCGACTAGTGACACACCTCATGTGACCTGGCTCTAGGCACCATAGCCTATAAGATTTGACTCTTTCAAGGTATCCTATGAACATTAATTTCAAAGCTCTAGGTTCGACCTTGTCTTGCCTAATATGAGCATAGGCCACACAGCCAAATACTCTCAGTCTGTCGAGACTAGGTGGATCTCCTGACCAAACTACTTCAGGTGTCTTCGTTCCCAAGGCAGTCGAGGGACATCTATTTATCAGGTAAGCTAATGTCAAAATAGCCTCTGCCCAAAACACCTTCTTCAATCTAGCACTAACCAACATGCATCTAACCCTTTCCAGGATTGTTTGATTGAATCTCTCAGCTAAGCCATTTTGTTGAGGAGTATCTGCTACAGTCTTATGCCTTGCAATCCCAGACTCAACATAATAATTGTCGAACGCTTCGTTGCAAAATTCAAGGCCATTGGTGGTTCCCAACCTCTTAACCTTTCTGCCAGTTTGAATTTCGACCAGAATATTCCAACTTTTGAAATTGTCAAAAAGTTTCATCCTTCGTCTTCTAAATGAATACCCATAACTTTCTGGAATAGTCATCAAAGATGGATAGAAAATATCTTGCACCTGAGTGTGAAGGATTCCTTGCAGACCCCCAGAGATCAGCATGAATGTAATCTTGGGATCCATGTGTTCTTTGCTTTCCTTTGTTAAACATTTCCCTGCAGGATTTACCAAATACACAAGATTCATAAAACTCCAACTTTTCGACTTTGTCACCTCTTAACAGGTTCTGCTTCCCCAATTCGACCAGACCTCTTTCCCTGACATGACCCAATCTCATGTGCCATAATTCTGTCTTCGACACAGGTTTCATGGATACAACATTTGTCAAACCACTTACAACCTCAACCTCAAGAGTATACAAGCCTTGATTCTTCACGCCTCTCAAGACTTCTTTCGACCCCTTCAAGACTCTTAGGATACTTTTCTCTCGTTGAAAAACATATCCCTTTATATCGAATTCACTAAGAGAAATCAAATTCCTCTTCAAGTCAGGTATATACCTGACTCATCATGGAGGTTGAATCTCACAGATCCAATACCTGTCATTTTGCAAGATTTGTTGTTTCCCAACAGTATCGACCCACCATCTTAATCACATAGCTCCCCGAACAATTCTCTATTTGGAGTCATGTGCCAAGTGCAACCTGAATCCATAATCTACTCTTTTCTCGAGTCGCCACTTGAAACCACAAGAACATCATATGAGTCGAAGTCATCTCGAACAATGGTTGTGTTGCCATTACCTCCATGATCTTTTAGATTTTTAGGGTACACCTTTCTTGTGTGACCCTCATTCTTACAGTGATAACATCGAAACCAGATGTTTCGCCACTATAAGACCTCCGCTGATTTTTACCTTTCTTCTTGTCGAACTTACCATCCTTTCGCAAAAATTTTCCCTTAACGACCAAACCTTCACCCACCGTCAAAGATTTATGCTCCTTTCATTCGTTCAAGTCCTTAGAATACAAGGCTGATTGAACTTCTTCAAAGGTCAGGGACTCCCTTCCATACAAGAGAGTTTCTTTGAAGTGAGCATGTGTTCTGGGCAAAGCACACATCAACAACAGTGCTTAATCTTCATCATCAATATTTTTAAGATCAAGAATCAACTTGTTGAACATATCCAACTGCTCAGCCAACACATTGTCTTCAATCATCTTGAATGAATACAAAGCTTTCTTCAGGTAGAGTCGATTCACCAGAGATTTGGTCATGTACAAACTTTCAAGTTTCACCCATAATCCTGATGTTGTAGTCTCCTTTGATACCTATCGAAGAACCGTATCACCAAGGCTCAACAATATTGTGCAGTGGGCTTTCTCAATCATGCTCGTCTTTTCTTTTGTCATTAACGTAGCGTCCAAGGCTGCCTTTCCCTTCAATGCTTCCAAACAACCCTGTTGAACTAGTAGGTCTTTTATCTTCAAGTGCCACAGACCGAAGTCGTTCACTCTAGTGAACTTTTCAATCTCATACTTTGTTGAAGGCATCTTCTCCATGCTCACGGCACCAATTTATTGTGAATCAGATGTCTTGAAACAAAATATAAACAGTTTCTTTATAAACAAGAAACACACAAGGGTTAGGGTTAACAAAGAAAACAAGATAAAGCAATAAGAAACAACAAGGATTGGTTATAAACCGTTATTCTTTCCTTACTCTTAGAATAAGATTACAAGTATACAAGAATAACAAAATAACCTCTCTCACTTGAAATTAGGATTTTATCTTCCTATTTTTTCTTATGCCAAGATTGAGAAACTAGTATCCTATTTATAAGAGAAATAACACACTAACCTAATGGGATTTTTAACAATTACCCATTACAAGATGACTTAGGGTACAAGCTAACTTATACAATTGGGCTTAAAATCAAGGCCCAATTCAACATGCTAACAACCCTAGTAATATTGACTAATGCATGTTAGAACAAACTTCGACTACAACACGCATTACTCCGACAACAGCATGTGAATAGACTTCGACCTCATGCTTAATTCTTGTCGAACCAGAAGCTACCTTCGACCATACTAGAGTTCGATCCATTATCTCACAAGGTTAATATCCACTCCCTCTACCAAAATTTCCAAAAGCCCTATCAAATGAGGGTTTGTTTGAAACGAAATTTATGCATATTAGAATGTCAATACTACTTGCAATGACAAAATTAAATTTAGGTCTCCAATATTTTTGGGAGAGACCATGAATCCTAAACTATACGTGAGTGGAATTTTGATTTAGAGTTGAAGGAACAAATTCCTTTAACAAAGGAAAAACCTTCAAAACCCCCGAATTCATATTCCATGAGCTAGTAGATCTTACCCTGCGAACATTTTTCTAAGATGAGACAAGGAATTCAAAGAAACCTTTCCCTAATGAGGTAATAACCCATTTACCCATAGAGTTCTATATGATAGATGTGAGATATTGGATCAAACTCTAATATGGTCGAAGGGTAGCTTTTGGTTCGATAAGAATTAAGTATGAGGTCAAAGTTTGTTGTCATGCTGCTGTTGGAGTAATGTGTGTTGTAGTCAAAGTTTTTTCTAACATGCATTAGTCAATATTGCTAGGATTGTTAGAGCATTGAATTGGGTCTTGCTTGTAAGCCCAATTGATTAAGTTAGCTTGTATCATAAGTTAGCTTGTAATGGGTAATTGTTAAAAATCCCATTAGGTTAGTGTGCTAATTTTATTATAAATAACATGCTAGCCTCTCATCTTGGTCTAAGGAAAAATAGGAAGATAAAATCCTAATTTCAAGAGAGAGAGAGAGGTTATTTTTTTATTATATACTTGTAATCTTGTTTCTAAGAATAAGAAAAGAATAGCAGTTTGTAACCAATCCTTGTGTTTTATCTTATTCTCTTTGTTAACCCTAACCCTTGTGTGTTTCTTGATCATAAAGACATCGTTTATATTTTTTGTTTAAGGCATTTGATTCACAACAAATTGGTACGGTGAGCTAGAGAAGATGCCTTCAACAAAGTATGAGATTGAAAAGTTCAACGGAGTAAACAACTTCAGTCTGTGGTGCTTGAAGATGAAAGCACTACTGGTTCAACAGGGTTGTTTGGAAGCGTTGAAGGGAGAGCCAGCCATGGACGTTGCGTTAACAACAAAAGAAAAGACGGACATGATTGAGAAATCCCACAATGCAATATTGTTGAGCCTTGGTGATAAGGTTTTTTGACAGGTATCAAAGGAGACTACATCATCGGGATTATGGATGAAACTTGAAAGTTTGTAATGACTAAATCTCTGGTGAATCGACTCTACCTAAAGCAAGCTTTGTATTCATTCAAGACGAGTGAAGACAAAGTTTTGGCTGAGCAGTTGGATATGTTCAACAAGCTGATTCTTAATCTTGAAAATATTAATGTGAAGATCGATGATGAAGATCAAGCACTGTTGCTATTTTGTGCTTTGCCCATAACACATGCTCACTTCAAAGAAACTCTCTTGTATGGAAGGGAGTCCCTGAGCTTTGAAGAAGTTCGATCAACCTTGTATTCTAAGGACTTGAACGAACGAAAGGAGAATAAACCTTTGATGGTGGGTGAAGGTTTGGCCGTTAAGGGGAAATTCTTGCGAAAGAATGATAAGTTCGACAAGAAGAAAAGTAAAAGTCAGCAGAAGTCTTATAGTGGCAAAACATCTGGTATTCGATGTTATCACTGTAAGAAAGAGGGTCACACAAGAAAGGTGTTCCCTGAACACCTGAAAGATCATGGATGTAATGGCAACGCAACTATTGTTCAAGATAACTTCGACTCATCTGATGTTCTTGTGGTTTCAAGTGGCAACTCGAGAAAAGAATGGATTATGGATTCAGGTTGCACTTGGCACTTGACTCTAAAAAGAGAATTGTTCAAGGAGCTATGTGATCAATATGGTGGATCTGTGCTGCTGGGAAACAACAAATCTTCCAAAATTACAGGTATTGGATCTGTGAGATTCAAGCTCCATGATGAGTCAATAAGGTTATTGACTGAAGTCAGGTATGTACCTGACTTGAAGAGAAATTTGATTTCTCTTGGTGAATTCAACAGAAAGGGATACTATAATTGCTCTTGATTGGCTGCATTTTGTGGCAAAACATTAGTGTATGTATGTATGTCATGACTGGTGTTATTACATACATAATGTGGATTTGCAGGGAAAGTTAACTTAGCTAAATGTTAGTTAAGTTGAATGTCATACAGAATGTCATGACACTGACCGTATGACATCCAGCGAATAGATTAGTTTTTCTGGTATCTAGAAATCAGGAAACAAATCAGAAGCTCAAGTTAGAAGTCAAGAAACATTTGAAAAGCCCTAAAGCGAAACAAATATACCTGAATTAATTGGCAAGAGTGTAGATTATTGAAGAGATGTTTGTTATGGATAAACCTAATTTATGCACCCAGGGCCAAGGACTGACTGCTGCTATAAATAACAGAAGGAGCAATCCTAGAAGGGCAGCTCTTGACAAAAGATTAGAGAGTGCATATTGAGAGTCCTTGTGAGTGAAGAAGGTTGTTCTTCATGTGAGTATTGTGAGTGAAGAAGGTTGTTCTTCACGTGAGTATTATGATTGAAGAAAGTGTGTTCTTCACGTGTGAATTAAGTCTTAGAATACTTGTTTACCAAGTAACTGTCTGCTGCATTGGTTAGGTAGGTTCTAGGTTGTTGTGTCACTCAAAAGATTTTAAGCAAGAGTGTGTGATCCTTTATCAAAGTTGTGAAGCAAGATCAAGGTGTGAGGTTGAAGTGTATCTTCATAATTTTCTGTAACTGTAATTGGACATCACTGTAGTGTGATTGAGGGGGAGTGAGTGGGAGTACTCAGGTTTAGAGTGTCTCTAGGTTGAAGTGTCATTGGGTAGAGATTAAGTGAGAAGTGCAAACTGTTTGTTTGACTTTGAATTGATTATGCTAATAGTGAATTTTCTCCCTGGCTTGGTAACCCCTAGATGTAGGTGTAGTTGACACTGAACTGGGTGAACAATTGTTGTGTTATTTACTGCTTTTACTTATAGTTTAATTAGTTAGTAAAGTATTCAATGTCACAGTGGATGTTATATCTTTGGCCATAACATCCATCGTGTGCTTGCCATAATTTCAATTGGTATCAGAGCAGGCACCCTGCCTTTTTATTCTGGGTGAGATCTAGGGAAATAAATTCTGGTATTATGGATAAAGGTATAGGATTCACCAATAGACCTCCAATTCTGGATGGTTCGAATTATGATTATTGGAAACCTAGGATGATTGCATTACTAAAATCCTTAGACAGCAAGGCTTGGAGAGCTGCACACTCTGGCTGGAAACATCCTGTGAAAACTGACAAGGATGGAGTAGATGTGTTGATTCCTGAAGAGGAATGGAATAAAGAGCAAGAGGCCTTAGCTCTTGGGAATTATAAAGCTTTGAATGCACTCTTCAATGGCATAGACAAAAACATCTTTAGACTGGTACACCACTGTGAACTAGCAAAGGATGTTTGGGACACTCTCAGAACTACTCATGAGGGAACTTCCAAGGTCAAAATGCCAAGACTTCAAATGCTGACCACCAAATTTGAAGGTCTGAGAATGAAGGAAGATGAGAGCATTCATGAGTTTTACATGAATGTTCTTGAACTTGCAAACACCTCAGGAGCCTTGGGAGAAATGATGGCTGAAGAAAAGCTTGTAAGGAAGATTCTCAGGTCCTTACCTGAGAGGTTTGCCATGAAGGTCACAGCCATTGAAGAAGCTCAAGACATATGCAACATGAAAGTGGATGAACTCATAGGTTCTCTCCAAACATTTAAGATGGGCATGTGTGAACAACCTGTAGAGAAAAAGAGCAAAAGCATAGCTCTTGTCTCAAACACAGCTGAGGATTCAGAAGAAGAGGGTGGTAAAAAAGAGGAGAATTTGTCAAAAGCAATAGCCTTACTTGGAAGACAGTTCAATAAACTGATCAAAAGGATAGATCATAAGTCAAAGTCTTATGGCAAGAACACCTCTTCTGACAGCAGCAGAAGGGATAAGTCTGAGGAAATTTCCAATCAATGCAAAGGAGTACAATGCCATGAGTGTGAGGGATATGGACACATAAGAAAGGAATGTCCCACCTATCTCAAAAAGAAAGAAAAAGGCCTAAATATCACTTGGTCTGATGGAGATTCTGATAGTGGATCAGAAGATGAGTCTGCAAAACATGTCACAGCTCTAAAAAGTGTATGTATATCTGATGGTGACTCAAGTGAAGGTGAATTGACTTATGATGAACTTGTTGATTCATTTAAGAAGTTGTGCAACAGAAGTGGAGAATTATATCAGCAAGGAGAGCAACAGAAGAAACTCATAAGAGAGTTAGAAGCTGAGAAGATGGAACATCTTGAAACAATAGAATCTCTCAAAAATGAAGCCAACCTGTTGAAATTTAATCTTGATCAAATGTTCAAATCCATAAGGATGCTGAACCCTAGGAATGACACTTTAGAAGAAATTCTACAGAATGGTCAAACATCAGGTAACAGGTCTGAACTGGGATTTCTTGGGAAACAGAAACCCTTCTTGGAGATCAAGAGGCCAAAACCTAAAACTCAGAGGTCAAAGGGGATGTCACGACCAATGTCACAACCTCAGAGTCAAAGAAGTACACACAAGAACCAGAGGAACTATCAAAGGAAAAGGTATTACTACTGTGGAAGGTTAGGTCATATACAAGTCATCTGTTATTGGCTACATGGATTTCCCAGTCATTCTCATCAAGGAAGATCCAAACAGGGTGCTCATTGTTGCACCCCAAAATTTTCCTAACCTTTTCTTACTTGGTTTATGTTTCGTTGCATTAGCATACCATTGTGCTAGCATTATCATAAGCATTGCATTAGCATTTATGCAGGGGATCAAGTGTGATATATATAAAGAGGAGCCTATCTAGAGGTTTTATTCAAGCTTGAGAAGGTCACCAAAGTCATCAGGAAATGGTTTGTGTTCTTGAGAAGTTTGGATGTTTGTATGTGGTTCATCTCCTAACTTGGGAGCCAATTGAAGACCATAAATGGGTTGTGAAGCCTTGATTATGGATAGAGTATGTGGATAGAGCTCATGGAGTGCCTTGAGGGTCATGGTGGAGCTCAGTCAAGTCATTATGCTAGGTGTGAAGAGCCATAGTTGATGGTGTTGCAATTAGGGTTTTCATCTGGTCAACCCTAAGTCAATTGTGCAATTGAAGGAGCTCAAAGCTCAAATCTAAGTCATGGTGATCATGGAATGTTATGTTGAGGCATTTGAGATGTTATTCCAATATCAATCAAGAATAATCCAAGGTGTGAGGAGTTGCTAAATTAGGGTTCTCAGTGTAAAATCCCCTATTTAGTGCCTAACTTCAAGACCACCTAGCTCAAGATGTGATATTCATCTCATCTTGGCATCCACATGAATGTTGTAGAGCATCTTCATACCTTTAATTTGAATCCTAGAAGTCATTCATCTGATGTGTAGAGCTCAAGTTACAAGCTTTGCAAGGTAGGGGTATTTTGGGAAACTTTGATTACAGGTCATAAGATTACAGGTCAAGTTCACCATTTTGCATAACTCAAATGGAATTTTTTTCCAACATGAAAGTTTCTCCAAATGGGGTCATTTGGTCAACTAAACCTCAAGTTATCAATGGGCTAGCTTGTAGTTGAAGATTGGTGAAGGAGATTTTGGTAAAAGCATGTGAAAATCCAAGTTTGTGATCTTGCCAAAATTTAATCAAATATGGTCATACTTGTGCTTATTTTGAATGGAAAACACATTATAAGAACATTGGTGACAAAATCAATTGCAATTGAGACATGTTTTATGGGGTATTTCAAGATTTCTTCATGTTTAAGCAACATAATGGATCATAGCCATTAAGATCCAAACAAGGGGAATTTGTGAGCCCTTGATCTTCCTTACATTACAAGGAATATGAGCGAATCAGAAACAAGGAAGTTCAGCCATGAATTGAGCCATTTACATGGGCTTCCAACTTGAAAAATCCAAAAATCCAATCTCACAATCCAGCCATGATTGGGCCTTCATTTCATTGCAAACACTTTCTATAAGTATCCTACGTGAAATCCAGGATTTTTTTTGGATGATTTTGGTGAGGAAACGGGTTGTTGCAAGTTGATCAAAGAGAGTGCAAAGGTGATTTTTGAATTTTCTATTCCACTCCAATTCAAGGCATATCAACCATTCAAACATCTCTAGCAACAATCCTTGATTGATTCTGGGCAAGAAGATTGGAGAATTTATGTCTGTGTGAAGCTCACCATCTCCATTTTCAGAGGTATTTGAAATTCAACATATCTCATTATGTATTGATCTTTATGGAGCCATTATTGTACCATTGCATCACCCTTGAAGTGTATTTGGATTCTGGTAACATCTGGAGCATTTTCATGAAGTTTTCGTGTTCTTGGTATTTTCTTGGAGTGGCACGGTTTTGATGATTTAGTGGATAAAAGTGGAATTAAATACCACGGTTGTGTTCTACGTGAAAAATGGAGCATGATAGGCACAAGAATCTTCAATTTTGATGAAGATTTGAGGTTTTTAGCATTCGTGTTCAAGGAAGAAGATGACTGAAGCAAGTCCGGCCACCACTGCGTGCCACCAGCCTGCAAGTTCCCTCTCCCTCAACTCAAATGAAGAAGAAGATGTGTTGGCCATCAGATCACGTGGAAAGCTTTGACTATGTATGCACATCCTACGCGCCAGATGCATCCACATCACCGATCCATGAAACTCTGCGTTCCATTAACGAGGGATATGGACCTGGGCTGACTTTTCTATTCCCACCCCCCTTTGACAAGCTCATTGGATTTTGCACTGCCTTGTTTTGCTATTCCACACGCAAGTTTGTTTATTTTCATTGTTTTTCTTATTTCTTTATTTTCTTGCTTGCTTACTTTTAATTCATGAAAAATGGAAAAAATGCATATTAATTTCTGATCTTTTTACATGATAATCTTGGACATGATTAGGAATTTTAGGAATTGGAATTTTAATTTTGGGATTTATTTTCATTTTGTTCTGATTTTTTCTATTTTAATGGTCATTAAAATTCTGAAATATGTACCATCTTCTTGTGGATTTTTTTTGAGGTATCAAAACAAATAATAAATGCCTAATCTTTTATGGAATCATTGTATACATCTTGAGGGATCTATGTGTATTTTTCTATGGATTTTATTGTACCATTTGCATAGGTTTTGAATAGGATTTTAGTTCATGCTCTAGTTTGCCCTTGTTTTGGGGTACCCTTGATTGTTTGCCCTCTGTTTAGGCCCTTCCCTTTGATTTTTGTTCTTCCCCTTTGAACCTCTGATCACCTATACTTTGTAGGACCTTAGAGAATTTAATTGGTATTTTTTGATCTGTTTTACTATTTTTTCCTTATTTTGCAAGTTGACTCATAATTTGGTACTTTCACTTGTACACTTGTATTGTTTTGGCTCCAAAAGCCTTGGATTGCTTATATGATGGACCTTATGGTGATTGCTTCATGTTATATACTTATTATAGGTCTTGTGGACCAATTTGTGGATCTTTGTATTGTGTGTAACATTCTCATTTGATGGCTTACTTTCATGCTTGCACATTGTGGTACCATATGGTGGTGTATGTACTTTCTTTTGCACATTTCTCTTGGTTCCTTGCCACTTTCCTTTTGATATTCATATATCAATTATGTTGTATGATTAGAATGTGTCACTCTCTGTCCAATGACCTTGGTGTGTCATTTAAGGAAGTCTTAGGTCCCTCCTTTGGAGGTCTCTAAGGCATGCCTAAAGTGGTGAATCCTTAAGGACCTCTTTTGTATGTTTTGTGACTTGCTTTTTGTTGCATTTCTTCCCCTCTTCCCTTTGCATTTACTCATATTTTGCTTGATGTTGAGATGGGCTTGTGGAGGCTCCTGCCCCACACATATTTCCTCCCTCACTTGCATTGCATCCTTACCTTCCATGTTTGCATTTCATGTTTGCATTCTTATAATTGTTTTCTTCTTCTTCTTTTGTCTTCCTTCCCTTAGGATTTCCATTCCTTCTTGTTCAAATTGGAATGTGATAGACATTAGGGTCCTAACCATGCATGATAACATTAGGTAGTTCCCTCCTAACCTCAACCATAGGATGAACTTTGCATGACAACTTTAGGATTGGATTAGTTCCCCTTTAGTGTGTCCTTTCTCTTCTCATCTTCAAACATTCTTAAAACACTTAATGAAGGATAACACGTGTTGTATGCTAAGAGCCTTAAGCACTTGAGAAAGGGTTGTTGGAGGCTCTATCTTCAATAGCTTGGGTGTTTAGTGTGATACCCTTTGGGTGACATGCGACACATTCACTCTTAAGTCCAAGTCTTTAGTGCAACATGAGTTACAAACAAAACTCAAAACATTTCTTCTTTAAAAGACTTCAAAAACAAAGATCAAACTCTTTTTGTCCTCTTGGACCTTTAATCTTTGGAAACCCTTTTCTTAAGGAGATTTTTGTTAAATCTCGGTTCTACCGCAAACGGTAAGCACCTAAGTCTCCAAAGGTCGAGATGCATACACCAAACTGTTAGAACCGTTTGTTAACCCTACTCGGGTAAAATAGTTGAACCAAACCTGTGGTCTTGTTAGCCCAAACTATGTTTGCTCTGATCTTTCACGCTGTGTGAAAGTACGTAGGCACGAGATGTGATATCTCGGCGAGCAACCTTCCCCCCTTTTCACCCGTAGTTAGCCGAACTACGTTGACTCTGATATCTCGTTCCAGACGGGAATACGTAGGGATAGAACTGATGTGTTCTAATGAGTCATTTTCTTTTCTTTTCAGACCAACCTTTTAGAGTAGATAGATAAAACCAACCCGTCAGATAAACACATAAGCATGGATCTCATCGAGTACGATGGACGTGAGGGGTGCTAATACCTTCCCCTTGCGTAACCGACTCCCGAATCCAGACATGGTTGCGATGACCTTGTCTTATACCTATTCGTCAGGTTTTTCCGATCGTTTCCTTTCCCGTTCCGTGGGATAAATAACGAAAGGTGGCGACTCTTCTGTTTTGCCGACACCTTATTTCCGCGGTAGCGACAGCTGGCAACTCCAACGATTCCCTATGCGAGTCAATCCGAGCGCTTATTTGTTTATCTTTTGGGTTTGCATTTCTGCTTTTATCTTTCGCTTTTTACTTTCCGCACTATATTATTACTGTTGTGTTGTGGGAGGGGTTTCACTTTGAGAGATAAGCCGGACCTGGGCTTGAGTATAGACTTAGACATAGAAGTGGAGATTACTAGTGAGCCTGTATGCTTTGCATGCACCAGTTAGCCATGAAATTCGTGCTCAAACGAGATTCTCTTTGATGATTTTCCTTCTGGCCCTTTGGGCTCGAAGGGATTTTAGATCTGAGGGTTGTCGACTCTGGGAACCGATCATTTGGGATTCAGCTAAGTGAGGCCACTTCAAGAGATGATGATGCCACACCTTCTGGGTATCGTATCATCGTTTCTTGAAAGTCTATAACGTTGATGAACGCATAGGATGTGTCGCTACTCGAAAAATACGCGCAACGACGGGGAAGGAGAAAAGGAAAAGGACAGAAGAGTCGCCACCGAATTTTATTTATCCCATGAGGGGAAAGGAAAATATCGAGAAAACCCCAAGAAAAGAACGGATAAGATGGTCTCGCAACCAAGAACAGGTTCGGAAGCCGGTTATGCGAAGGGAAGGTGTTAGCACCCCTCGCATCCATCGTACTCGATGGGAACCATTTGTTTGTCGTGTGTGATTTATTTGCTTAAACATTATGCTATGAAAGAGTGTTCCAAAGGATAGAGGGAAAGGTTAGAAATTGGGAAAAGAGAGATAACAGGGGAAGGAAGAGAAAGAACGGACTCGGTAGGACTTCGCGGTCCTAGGCCTACGTATTCTCAACGGATATGAGAAAATCAGAGTCGACGTAGTTCGGGGAACTACAGATATGGGGGGGATGTGCTCGGCAAGGATTGTGGCCCTCATGCCTACGTATCTTTACTTGAACGAAGTAAAGAATCAGAGCAGCCATAGTTCGGCCTACGATTTGTTGATGTTTTTATGGATGATGCTATCGTACGCATTCTAGCAGTTAGGTGTATTGATGCTCGCTCGTTGGAGACTTAGGCATTACCTATTTGCGGTAGAACGGACGTATCATATCCTTTTCGAAAGATAAGTTTTCTCCATGCGAGGCAAGATGTCACATTTGATTTGTTGAATTGTTTTTTTTAAGGGGCGAGATAGGTCCTCGGATAGTAACCCCTATGGATAGTACCCAATTCTTTATCTCAAAGGTTTTGTTATGAAAGGGTGTGGCGAACATAGCGTTTTCGTATTGAAAGACGAGTATCAAAACCACCCACACTACAGTGAGCATCTCGACACTCGGAGAGGAAGAAGTCTACACTTAATCCTCTCTTTTTAGTTGAATACAAAGAGAACTTCATTCTCTTATTAAAGTGTTTTTGGTTTTGAATGGTAAGTGCTTTTGCGACAGAGAACCCTACGGTAAACGTCAGCACTCGGGATAGAAGAAGGCCTACGTCTAACCATTCCACGACCATTCAAGTTTTTGTTATGAAAAGAGTTTAAAAATGCGCTCGGTACGGGACCGAGGTTTTTAGGTGACAAAGGTTGCGAAAAGAAGTTGTAGAGGGAGATAGGTGGCGGATAAAGTCACGTCTTCGTATTGAAAGACGAGTATCGAGACCACCCACACTACGGTGAATATCCCAACACTCGGAGAGGAAGAAGTCTACACTCAATCCTCTCTCTTTAGTTCAATACAAAGAGAATCGATTTATTTATTGTAAGTGTTTTAAAAATGCACTCGGTACGGGGCCGAGGGTTTTTTAGGAGAAAAAAGGTGTGGATGACAACATCTTCGTATTGAAAGACGAGTGTCAAAACCACACACACTACAGTGAGCGTCTCGACACTCGGAGAGGAAGAAGTCTACACTTAATCCCCTCTCTTTAGTTCAATACAAAGTGAACTTTATCCTTTTGTTGAATATGGTGAGTTGGCTTAACAATTGTTTGAGAAAATCCGCTTGACATTGGATCAAGGGTTTAATTGCTTAACAAGGTTTGAGGTGAAGCGAGCAAGGTCGATGGCGACGTACAAGGCAATCGGCTTACAAGGTCAAAAATGGCTCGATGAGAATCGAGAGTTTGTTTTCTTGAAAACAGTTTTTAGAACCAAAGGTAAAAACAATGACCAACAATAAATATGCACAAAAACCATACCAAACACAACGGGTTAATCGGCTCAAAAAAATTTTTGAGGTAAAAAAGTCGAAAATACGTGAAAAACAGGGGTCTGACATTGGTGGCCGTGTTGTGTGACACGACCGGTGTCACAGTTCCAGGAAACTTAGGGTTTTGAGGCAAACAGAAGTGTGACACGGGTGGTCGTGTTGTGTGACACGGGTGGTCGTGTTGTGTGACACGACCCGTGTCACAAGGTCTGGGAGAAAATTGATTTTTTAGGGCAAACAGAAGTGTGACACGGGTGGCCGTGTTGTGTGACACTGACCGTGTTGTGTGGCACGGCCCGTGTCATTTGTTCTGGGCATTTTGTACTTTGAAAAGTCACACAGAGATGCAACACGGCCGGCCGTGTCGTGTGACACGGCTCGTGTTGGGCTACCAGAAGAAAAAAAAACAAACTTTTCTCTTGTTTTTTGCTTCTTTTTGTGGTTCTTTCAAAAGGGTTTCTTGGTCCCTTTTAGGACCTTACATGATATATACAGTACAACAACACACAAGAGAATAAATGAAATGAATATAAAAGCAAAAAGTAAAGGGAGAAAGGTTTGAAGAAATGGTTACCCAAGAGCTTTCTATTCTTCTTGCAAGTCCTCCTTGGTTCTGGTTGAATATGCTTCACCACTCCTCACCTTGTGTTATGAAGGTTTTGTTTCTCAATGATCCCCTTGGTTCTATCTCACCTTCTTCTTTTTCTGTTTTTTAGGGTTTTGTTTGCTCTCTCTATTTTTCTGGTTTTCTCCCTTACTCTTTGCTCTCAATATCTCTCAAAATGTTGTGTATGCGAATGATAGTGAATCCTCCTTTTGTGTAGCCTCCAAGCCTTTTGTTGACAGCCCCTTTCCCCTCTCATTTCACTTTTTCTGCTGCATTTTCTGCTGTACCAAACCAATGGCTCTTGCACAAGCTTCAATTTTCAGAATTTCCATTTTTGGCAACAATTATGGCCACTTTCTTGGTGCAGCCCCACTTTTTCTACTTCTAGTATGCTGCTTTTGCTGTATTTTTTCTGCAGCACTCCACCTTTCTATTCATCCTTGTACCCATTGGTTGGTTGATTTGTTTGGACATACTCATGTAGTCAATACACTACCTTTTGGACATCATTTTCAAATTCTGATTTTTGATGTGTAGATGTATCAACATAAGCTTATAGCCTTGGTTTTGCGACATAAAAATGATTTTGTAATATGATACACATTGCCACTTCTTGCATGGGGCTGTTTTGGATTGCATTCATATTGCTCATGGTTGAACATGCATGGTATTGATCTTGAGATATTCCAACATTGAATTAGCTCTTAAATATTTTCCTTGCATGTTCGTAAGCATAAAGAGGGTCATGTGGACTTGATGGAGCATGGGGGATACCATGACATGAAGTTATTTTTAGAAACTTGAATTAAGACTAGAAATAACTTAATTTCCTAAGTATTACCAAGAGTTTGGATTTTGTAACAAGTGTGACATTCTTGCAAATGTCATGAAATTTTCTTTGTAATATCCTTGAATCTAGCCTTGAATTCATGAATCTTGAATTTTGAATGATGGGCCTCCCTTATGTCATTGAATTTGAAAGAAATGAAGAAATGAGTCAATCCTTAAAAGAGGACAAATGTTGGGGTGCAACAGCTGCCCCTATTCAAACGACTTGGACTTGAAGGGATGAAAAGCAAACGCTTTCAAACATTCGAGGTAAAAGGTGATTGAATACAAAAGAACCCAAAAATTTGTCAACCGCAGAATGAAACCTCTGACATCGCCGTCAGGCACCTATATCAGGTAGAACATTTGACTTCGCCACCAGTCGTCGATCAAACACAAACACCTGACCTTACCGTCAGCTCTTAATAACATTCTAACTTCGCCGTCGGAACTCAACATCAAATCTGTGAGATATGACCTCACCGTCAATATTCAACATAATCTGTAAAAACATCTGATTGGTGGAACATTTGATCTCGCCATCAGTCCTCCATATCCTCTGATTTCGCCATCAACTTACAACATAATCTGAGTTCGTCGTCAATTAAAATCATCTGACTTCGCTGTTATTTCTCGAACCATTCTGACGTTGCCGTCAACCCTCTACATGATCTGACTTCGCCATCAATTCTCCATATAAAATTTGGCAAAACACCTGACTTCGCTGTCAGTCCTTAACATCAAATTGGTAGGACACCTGATTTCGCCGTCACCCTTCTATAATCTGACTTCGCCGTCAACTCCCGATGACCTAACTTCGCCGTCAACTTTCTTCACGATCTGACTTCGTCGTCGATTCTCAACATAGCCTGACTTCGCCGTCAACTCTCTTTGTATTCTGAATTCGTCATCAATTGTCTTTATAATTTGACCTCGTCGTCAATTCTCTTCATAATCTGACCTCGTCGTCAATTCTCTTCATAATCTGACTTCGTTGTCAATTCTCTTCATAATCTGACCTCGTCGTCAATTCACTTCATAATCTGACCTCGTCGTCAATTCTCTTCATAATCTGACCTCGTCGTCAATTCTCTTCATAATCTGACTTCGTCGTTAATTCTCTTCATAATCTGACTTCGTCGTCAATTTTTCTTCATAATTTGACTTCGTCGTCAATTTTTCAATAATCTAACTTCGTCGCTAGCTATCAAAATCATTTGACTTCACTGTCACTTCATTTTGCTAAAAAGCGAGCATCGAACTCAAAGGTCGGCTCAACCCTAAGTTTAGAACAACATTCGTCGATTCACCATCTGGGTGAAGAAATCCGTTGGGAAACATGAACTTGAATAAATAGACTCCGCTAGGGAGACCGATAAGATGAACACATTTGTCAATGATCTGGCTAGAGGTCTGGATACCACGCAGGATCAAGAAATATACTGATAACTGCTGGAGATACGCTTGAAAACAAAGGGGTGGCAACTCGGCTTATGTTTTACATGCATATGTTTGAATATGGCGTAATGCTCCATACAAAATGGAAATGCTACGCGTTTGGGAGGATGTTATGCATGATGCAAATGCAAAGGAAACACTTTAGCAAAATAAATGCCAAAGAGAAAGGATTAATTCTGCTGGGGAAAAAACTAGACACGTCTAGTACAAATGTTGGGGAAAACAAACCCTGGATGGTTTTCTGAGCGAACTTCTGGGTAAAATTGTTCCGCTAAGAGCAAATCCATCCTGCTGGGGATTAGACAGCGAGGGAATCAACATCAACCTTTGCTTGGGGAAATGAGCAATAAACTCAACAAATACAACTTCCGCTTGAGGAATGAGTCAATGACCTAGACTCTGAGGGGAAAGGAGCCAGTTGTTCAAACTCTATGGGGAAAACAAATTTCTGAATTCGTTCCACTGCCGAGGGATAAACCCACACCCGCTCACTGGAAATGATCCTACTTTGCTGGAGATGTCAATCTTGACCTGCTGAGGATATCCTTTGATTGTCAAAGTTTCAAACTGTTGAGGGTGAGAACCCACTTAAACCGCACACTTCCTTTAGATGAGGAACTTCTGGAGAAGCCTCGAGGAAAATTCTCTTGCAAATAACAAATAAACAAGTATGTTTTATGCAGTATGTACCATCTCAATTATCACTTAAGACGTTATTCAAGCAAATACAATGTTTTAATTATAGATAGCAAAGCCCACAAGTTTATGTATGCAAAGTTTTATCAAAAACATCAGGCGTCTTTTGCAAACAAAACGGTAAAAACAAAACAAAAGGTTTTCTGGATAGTATGTTTTATTGATAAATGGCCTGTAAATAGGCAAATTTACACGGGACACAACTCCTGAAATGAGAAAGCCGCGTAAGAAATATACAGAAATGCACAAGAATATCAAAATGTCGGCAATGTGGTACAGACAACCACCATAGAACGACTCAACTATGACTCGCATGACTTCGACGCCTTTCCGATGCTTCGTCTTCTGAAGAGATTGATTTGAACGACTGCTTCTCGAGTTCTCCCATAATCCACTATGCTTTAAAGATCAATGCGTAGGCCGCAGTCATTTGCTTTTCAAGTCCCTAACTTTTGCCTGAATCGCCCTTGCGGGTTTTCGATTCACCGGGATACCCATTTTTGCTAAAGTCGCCCTTTTAGGTTTTCAACTTTGCGGGTTTACATTTTTTTTTTATCTCTAATTTTTTCCCGAACCTATCCTTTTATGGTTCGCCAAGATGCCCCATTCTTGCTTGGATTTTCTATTTCTTTCCAGCGGGTCTAATTTAAGCAAAGTATCTTTTAACTGCGTCCGCGTTCACAGGGGACGTAATATCTTCACCATCCATAGTTGAAAGTAGCAAGGCTCCTCTAGAGAAGACCTTCCTTACAACATACGGACCTTCATAATTGGGAGTCCATTTGCCCCTATGATCGTTCTGTGGTGGGAGAATCCTCTTCAACACCAGATCGCCTGTCTGAAAGCTTCGAGGACGCATCTTCTTATCGTAGGCTTTCTTCATCCTACTCTGATACAGATGACCGTACGCAAGAGACGCCAACCTCTTCTCATCCATCAAACTGAGTTGATTCAACCTGTTCTTCACCCATTCTGCTTCATCAAACTTGACGTCAGCCAGAACTCTCAAAGATGGGATCTCGACCTCCAATGGCAGAACAGCCTCCATGCCATATACCAACGAGAAAGGAGTTGCCCCAGTCGAAGTACGCACCGAAGTGCGATATCCATGCAAAGCAAAAGGCAACATCTCGTGCCAATCCTTATAAGTCACAACCATCTTCTGTACTATCTTCTTAATGTTCTTGTTAGCTGCTTCTACAACACCATTCATCTTCGGACGATAGGGAGAAGAATTGTGATGCTCGATTTTGAAATTCTGGCACAGTTCCTTCATCATCTTGTTATTCAGATTAGAACCATTATCAGTAATGATCCTCTCGGGTATTCCATATCGACAGATGATATCCCTTTTGATAAACCGGGCTACGACTTGCTTTGTGACATAGGCGTAAGAAGCTGCTTCGACCCATTTGGTAAAATAGTCGATGGCTACTAAGATGAAGCGATGCCCATTAGATGCAGTTGGCTCGATCTTTCCAATCATATCGATGCCCCACATGGAGAAGGGCCATGGGGATGACATGACATTCAAAGGACAAGGCGGCACATGAATCTTGTCGGCATAAATCTGGCATTTATGGCACTTCTTGGCGTACTTGAAGCAATCCGACTCCATAGTTAACCAATAATAGCCCGCCCTTAATAATTTTCGAGACATGGCATGCCCACCTGCATGTGTTCCAAAGGTACCTTCGTGGACTTCTTCCATAAGCAAACCTGCTTCTTTTTCGTCCACACATCTTAACAACACCAAGTCAAAGTTTCTCCGATAGAGTGCACCGTCTGGATTCAGATAGAAGTTACTAGATAATCTTCTCAAGGTCTTCTTATCCCGGGCCGATGCCCCAGGCGGATATTCTTGGTTCTTGAGAAAGTTTTGGATGTCATAAAACCACAGTTTACCATCAGAAGCTTCTTCTATTGCGAAAACAAAAGTCGGCATGTCGAGGCGTGAGATGACAATTCTCGGCGCATCATTCCAGAAGTTTACTTTGTACATCGAGGACAATGTAGCCAAAGCATCAGCCATCTGATTTTCTGCCCTCGGTACATGGTGAAACTCTACTCGGTCAAAGAAAGGTAGCAACCTTCTGGCGTAATTCATGTAAGGGATCAGATTAGGCTGGCGGGTCTCCCACTCTCCCTTGATCTGGTTTACCACCAAAGTTGAATCTCCATAGATATCAAGGTTCTTGATCCTTAAGTCGATTCCGTCTTCGATACCTGTGATACACGCTTCATATTCAGCCTCATTGTTGGTGCATGGGAACGTTAGTCTTGCAGTGAATGGTATATGGGAGCCATAGGGAGTCGTAATGATTGCCACAATCCCGCTACCGTAGGAGTTAACAGCACCGTCAAAGATTAATTTCCACTGGGAATCCAACTCTGGACCTTCGTCTGGCAACGGCTCATCACAATCCTTCATCTTTAAATACATAATGTCCTCATCAGGAAAATCAAACTTCATTGGCTGGTAGTCATCGACTGGTTGCTCTGCGAGATATTCTGACAGGACACTACCTTTAATAGCTTTCTGAGGCACGCACTGGATGTCGTATTCTGTCAGAACCATCTGCCATCTAGCAATCTTTCCTAATAGTGCTTGCTTTTCGAATACGTACTTAATAGGATCCATCTTAGAAATTAACATGGTTGTGTGGTTTAGCATATACTGTCTTAGGAGTTTGGCGGCCCAAGCGAGTGCGCAACAAGTTTTCTCCAACATTGAGTATCTGGATTCACAGTCTGTGAACTTCTTACTCAAGTAGTAAATTGCATGCTCTTTTCTTCCAGTCTCATCGTGCTGACCGAGAACACAACCCATGGAATTCTCAAGAACTGTTAAGTACATTATCAACGGTCTTCCAGCCACCGGAGGTATCAGTATTTGAGGTTCTTGTAGATACTCTTTTATCTTCTCAAACGCTCTCTGGCAATTCTCATTCCAGATAATCGCCTGATCCTTTTTTAATAGCTTAAACAATGGCTCACAAGTGGCTGTGAGGTGAGATATGAACCTTGCGATGTAGTTCAATCTACCTAAGAAGCCACGAACCTCCTTCTCGGTCTTTGGCACTGGCATTTCTTGAATTGCCTTGATCTTCACAGGATCGACCTCAATACCTTTCTCACTGACAACGAACCCCAACAGCTTTCCTGACCGTACGCCGAAAGTACACTTATTCGGGTTCAACCTCAATTTGAACTTTCTCAACCTCTCAAACAACTTTAGAAGATTCACCAGGTGCTCCTCCTCCGTTTGGGATTTCGCAATCATATCATCAACATAGACCTCAATCTCATGATGAATCATATCGTGAAAGAGAGTGACCATTGCTCGCTGATAAGTTGCCCCTGCATTCTTCAACCCAAAAGGCATTACTTTATAACAAAACGTCCCCTAAGGCGTGATAAAAGTCGTCTTCTCCATGTCCTCCGGTGCCATCTTGATTTGGTTATATCCAGAGAAACCGTCCATGAAGGAAAACACTGAGTATTGTGCGGTGTTATCAACGAGAACGTCAATATGGGGGAGCGGGAAATCATCTTTTGGGCTCGCTCTATTCAGGTCCCTATAGTCAACACACATCCTGACTTTGCCGTCCTTCTTAGGCACGGGCACGATGTTAGCGACCCAAGGGGGATAGTTGGCCACAGCAAGAAATCCAACATCTAGTTGCTTCTGGACTTCTTCCTTGATCTTCACTGCCATATCTGACCTGGTTCTTCTCAGTTTCTGTTTGACAGGAGGACACTCTTCACACAAAGGCAAGCGATGAACTACAATATCTGTGTCGAGTCCGGGCATATCTTCGTATGACCAAGCAAAGACATCCTTATACTCTTGGAGTAACTCAATCAATCTTTACTTGATATCATTCTGCAGCGCAACCCCTACTCTGACCTCCTTTTTATCCACTTCTGTTCCCAGGTTGACGACTTCAACTTCCTCCTGATGAGGCAGGATGACCTTCTCCTCTTGTTTTAACAGTCTGGCAAGCTCTTCGGGTAGGTCTTCGTTTTCGTCGATCTCTCCTTCCGCTTGAAAGATCGGATTGTCAAAGTCACACCGAGTCATAGTCGAGTCTGAATCGGTGGTATCTGAAATGTACAACCTGTAATGATGATGGTTTTATGCTTAAATAATATGCAAACAAATAAACACAAACCACATCGCCATTTTATTGTTGTAAATAAAAATAAGAAAAACAAGGATCACAAAGTTTTGAATGAAAAGACGCTTTTTGATTGATAATGATAAAAGGGTTGTTCACACACATAAAAGATAAGGCCCAACAAATAAAGACCATTATACCCCGGGCAGAGCATATGGCAATACATTAATCAAAACAAAACAATTACTCTTCATAAGTCGCAGTGATAACTTCTTCCATGGTCCAATTCTTCAAGCCTTGGCCGGGGACGCATGGCTGGATCCATGCATCCATGTCACAGTCACTATCTCCATGCTCATCAGATACGGTGTTGATCTTTTCGAACACCACCCCACCACTGGTGAATTGAATAGGTCCTTTGTAGCGAGGGGCGCTTGAAGAAGATGCGTATGGGTTGTAACCTAATCCGAACTTATCTTGTTTGTTGGGGACGCTTATCACCTCCCCCCATCCTTTCGCTGATCCAGACTTCACCACAGCTTTGGCTTCCATGTAGGATGACATAGCAACTTCTGGCGCCTTGGCTTCAACTGTTGCTTTCTCTTTGATTTGGACGGTCTCAAAGGCTTGGCACAGGGTTTCGTGAATTTCACCATCGACCTCCACATACTTGAATGAGGACAGATGGCTTACCATGATGTCTTCCTCTCCACAAACAGTCACAATGTTATCACCCACCATATACTTCAGCTTTTGGTGTAGGGTTGACGTCACCGCTCCTGCTGAGTGTATCCAAGGCCGACCCAAGAGACAGCTATATGCCGGCTGCATATCCATTATATAGAAAAGCGCATCAAAAACCTCAGGACCGACTTGAATTGGCAAGGTTAGCTCTCCAAACACGGACCTTCTTGTCCCATCAAAAGCTCTGACCACCATATCGCTTGGCGTACATATTATCCCTCGAGTGTCTAGCTTCATGAGGGCTTTCTTGGGTAGCACATTTAATGACGACCCAGTGTCTACCAATACATGAGACAAGACGACACCTCTACATTCCATAGAGATATGCAGAGCCAAGTTATGATTCCTTCCTTTCGGTGTCAAATCACGGTCAGTGAATCCCAAACCATTCCCTGCATTGACATGGGCCACTACTCCTTCCAACTGATTGACGGATATTTCTTGTGGCACATAAGCATTATCCAAGACTCTGAGCAAAGCGTTCCTATGAGCCTCGGAACATAACAACAACGACAAGATAGAAATTTTTGAAGGCGTCTGTTATAGATGATCCACGATCTTATAGTCGCTCTTTCTTATTAGGCGCATGAACTCTTTTGCGTCTTTCAGCACAACTTCTTTTTCTCCAGTCTGAGAGCTTTCCTCCGCTACTACCTTCCCTTTACCTTTATCAGCTCTTTCTGCACTTACTTCGGGAGGTGCGAATATCCTTCCACTTCGAGTCATTCCCCCGGTTCCCACCAAGTTGTCAACTGAGTCCGATGGCAAGCTTTTTAATTCCTGCTTCTGTCCATTGCAGTAGACTTCCGCTCCATAGTTCCAAGGGATCGCCTTGGAGCTTTCATAAGGTATAGGTCCTGCCTTCGTAAAGATGATGGTAGGTCGCGCTGGCGGCGCAGAAATAGTGATTGTTTTGTAAGGGATAGAGATGGTGGCCACCTCATCCTCTTTCTTACTGACTATCTTCTCATTCTTTTTCTCACAGATCTTGTCAAACTGCAGAACACCTTCGTTTATCATACACTGTATATAACTCTTCAAACTCTCACACCCTTCAGGATGGGCGGCACAATTTTCACAATCCTTTTCACACCCGGGAAACACCCCACCTTCTAACAACTTGCATTTTACAAAACTTAAAGGAGTCTTCAATTCTTCAACATCATATACCAGATCTAAATCCTCCCCTTCAACAACAGCATTTACTCTACCTGCTCCATGATTTGGCATAGGGTTCTGATCAACATTCGGCGCATCATGGTTGAAATTAATGGCCCTACTATCAACAAGGTCTTGTACCTTGTTTTTGAAGGCTCTGCAATTATCAATATGATGGCCGGGAGCGCCAGAGTGGAAGTCACACCTAGCATTGGCGTCATACCTGGGTGGTGGTGAGCCATTAAGAGGGGCCATCGTCCTTTTCTGGATCAACTGCAATTGCAATAAGTGTTGTAGTAGCTGAGAGTAAGGCATTGGTGGTGTGTCAAAGTGCCTATCTACCATCCTTCTTCGGTCTTGATATGGTCTTGGAGCGTAATTCTGTTGTTGTGGTTGTTGTCGTTGCTGTTGACGTGGTTGTTGCTGAGGCTGTACTGCCGGGATGGCAATACTAGCTACTTGTGGTTGTTGTTGATAGTACGGTCGTGGGCGATACTGATTCTGATTCTGGTTCCAATTTTGATTCTTAAAACCTGATATCGCGTTTGTCTCATTCTCCTTTCTTTTAATACCGAAGTTCTTTCTTCCACCTCCAGATGAGGTCCCTTCTCCAGCTTGTATTTTACCCAATTTAATCCCATTTTCTACTCTCTCGCCTGTGATGATCAGATCTGAGAAACTTCCAGACATGTTGCTTATCAATTTCTCATAATACACACCAGGTAGTGTAGCTACAAACAAGTCGATGAGTTCTCTCTCGACCATTGGAGGTTGAACCCTCGCAGCCAACTCGCGCCACCTCTGGGCATACTCCTTGAATCCTTCATTGTTCCTTTGCGATAGGTTCTGTAACTGTACACGATTCGGTGCTAGGTCACTGTTATACTGGTAGTGTTTGACAAAAGCTTCTGCCAAATCCTTCCAACTTCTGATATGGACCGGCTCCAGTCCCATATACCATTCTAAAGATGGACCTGACAAGCTATCTTGAAAAAAGTGCATTAGCAACTTCTCATCATCGGAGTATGCAGACATCCTTCGGAAATAGGAGCGAAGATGCACCCTTGGACATGTTGTTCCTTTGTATTTATCGAAATCTGGCACTTTGAACTTTGGAGGAATCCTAAGTCCCGGAATCAATCCCAGATTGGACATGTCAAGACCCATAGTATTCTGGCCTTCAAGAATGCTTCTCATCTTTTCTTCAATTTCATCGAACCTTCTATTAGCGTCAGATCATAATCCTTCCCCAAGGTCTCCCATGGAGAAGACGTCATCTTGCTCATCTTGGTTCCACTGAGGACCATTGTTAACAAGCACGGCGCCTGCCGCAACTGGGATGGGAATTCTATCTTGGTTTTCTCCACCCGGAAGATTGACTATAGTTGGACCACCATTGGCCTGCGAAGTGCTACCATTAGCCGGAGGAGGAACAACAGTAGTTCCTCCATGCAAAACACCACTGCCATCCACTCGAGCTATCAATGGTTGAACCAGAGTTCTCAATTGTTCCTGCCCATTGGCTACCCCTTGCATTGTTTCCATGAATTGCGTCATCTTTTCCCTGAACTCCTGCAACTCTTGTTGTACTTGATCCATGACTCTTCGTTGGTTCCCTCTTGTGTTGTATGAACGTTGAGAAGTCAGTTTGCTCTTTCTCTTTCTTTTCTTCTGAAATGGCAAGCGGTATGAGGTCGGGTTTCAGGGAATGCAAAAATGATGCGTGGGTATATGCAATGCTCGAATGATGTTCAAGAGACTTTCAAGATTTATGATTATCAATGGTATTATGGAACTATAAATGAATAGTAAAGAATGCACAATTTAAGCCAAAAAGCAAACCTTCATTAATTTTGAGGGAAGATTCAATACAACTGATTGTTCGACAAGCTGCAAAATAAAAACTCATGCTACAAGAAAATACTGAATGAACTAAAAATCTTTCTTCCGAAGACGTTCTTCAAGATTTTTCGTCTCGGACATGAATCTTCTAACCATTTGGTCGCAGAGCCGGATAAAGTGATGGATGGAAGGAGGAACATCATTTCCTTCCAAGTCTTGAATTGCACTTTCCAACCTCCATGGGATATCACGGATCATAAGGTTGCAATGCTCCACTAGGTTGTTATACCTAGCGCGACACATGTCTAGGGTTGGCTGGTAATAACGAAGAGAATCCTCATACGTATCCAAAATTTCATTGAGTTGAGCTTCCTTCTTCAACCATAGTGAACTATTCCTTTGCAGGGCCTCGAAACGGTCTTTCCACAAGGTGGTTGTTTCCTGAGCAGTCTTCAATTCTAAGCATTTGTTGTGCCATACATCAGAGGTGACATATGAAACTCTCAATGCTTCTTCTTTGAGTTGTCGCTCGTTTTCGGCTAGAATTAAGGCACCCCTCAACTCCTTTTCAAGGACATCAATATCAGCCTCAAGTTCCTCCCTTGTCTTCTTCTTTTCAGCAGAGGCTAACTCGAAGAATCTCCATGCTTTATCACAAGAGGCCTTGGTTTCCTTTAGGCGTTGCCGGAGGGCTTTTACCGATGCATCAGCTCCTTCATAACCTTCTTGATACCTGACCCTCAGATCTGCTTCTAGCTTCAGCTTCTTGCTACTCTCATCCGCTCGGTCTTGTTCGAACTCCACTTTCCTCTTATATTGGCCATTCTCCACTCCTGCTTGGTGAACCTCAGCCTGAAGGTCTTGATTTTCCTTTGTCAACCTTTCTATTACTAGCTTTAGTTTCTCATACTCCTCCATGGATACATGAGTGGGAGCAGGAGGTTCTTCTCGCATGGATGGTTCAGAGGGAAATGGAAGCAACCTTTCGGCCACTCTAGCTTGCAACCATCGGTTGTAGGGCTCCTTAGCCACACAGTTCTTCGCCTTTAACTCTTTCCTCCCCTTCGTATGAACCTTGGCCCACGCTTTAACAATATTCCTGACAAATGCAGGATCGTTTATTGTGGCTAGCAAAAAGAAACTCTGAACCTTCTCTGCTTCGGGCTCATCTTCCATAGCATAGCCCAACTGACGCAACGCCATGACGGGGTTGTAGTTGATGCACCCAGTCCTACTGATTAGAGGTGCATTACCGAAATTCCCACAACTAAAGATGATCTCCACGTCGTAATACTCATGAGAGTACCAAGCAATAGCACTGGCCTCTAGAGACATAATGCGTTGAGACCATTTCAGTTTCTTCTTGTTCTCCACAAACGGCCCTTTCTTCGGCAGGTGGGAAGCATACTATTTGAACAGTAGATGAGAACAACATTGGACCATTCCTGTCTTCTTTTCACTTCTCCAATGAATGGAGTGGTAAACATCAGCGAGGAGGGTAGGGATAGGATTCTTTTGCATGAAGAGAATGATAGCAGTGATGTCTATGAAGTTGTCCACATTTGGAAAGAGGACAATCCCATAAATCATTAAAGCAACGACAATACCAAAACCTTCCCAATCCCCATTGGTCTTGTACTGGTCGGCTTTATCTAGCAAAAACCTCAAAGGAAAGCCTTGAGTACCTCCCTTATTGGTTAGACCATCTTTAACCTCTTCCTCGGTCATACGGAGAGTGAGAGCAATGACAGAAGACTTTGGCTCTTCTTCTAGGCCGGTATAAATAGGTTCATCCTTGATCTTGATATTCAAAAGGCGAGAATATTCTTCAAGAGTAGGAGCCAACTGATAATCTTGAAAGGTTAAGCATCTGAGAGGCGCATCATAAAATTGAACCATAGCGAACAAAGCCCATGTATCGACCCCAGAATGGATAAGGTCAAGCAATTTCCCATATTTCCCTTGAAAGTTAATTTTGACAGCTTTTGGCACATCAATCAAAAGATCTTGGATTGGTCCCAACTTCGGTTCTCTGAACTTTAAGGAATTTGTACTTCTTTTCCTTTGATCATTCATCTTGTTCTTCAATACCTATGATAATCACAGTCTCTTAAGTCCCTTAATATGCAACAATGCTATGAAATGCAATGCTTTATGGATGCATATGAGAATGGAAACACATGGATTAAAGTCACAGATCCTGCAGGGTATTGTAACAAAATATCTCTCACCACGGGTGGGAAATCTATTGGTTTATAAGAGGGCATCCCAAAAGGCTTTTAAACAAAGTCCCATGCACTAACCCTCAAAAGTTTTCCATCATAACGACTACTCGTAAGACGGTAATCCCTTCAAAAGGATGAACACAGAGTTATGTTTTAGTAACCTTTTGGAATAAGGTTCTACAAGAGGTCCTCAGAATCACGGAATCCCACGTCGGAAATAAAACGTCGTTACGACTACACGTAGGACATAATCTTTCCAACGGGGTCTCATCTGAGCGGTGGAATTCGATCCAACTCAACGAGTCCTACGTCTCGCAAATCAGAAAGAAACCACCTCCTAATCTTAGTGTATACTCGAAAGCTCGGGTAGAAAGCTTTATCCTCACAAACTATCCCAATAAACCCAACAGGTTAGAAAGAAACACAATAATAAAATAAAATAAAACATAAAAGGAAACGACGGGGAAGGCGAAAAGGAAAAGGACAGAAGAGTCGCCACCGAATTTTATTTATCCCATGAGGGGAAAGGAAAATATCGAGAAAACCCCAAGAAAAGAACGGATAAGATGGTCTCGCAACCAAGAACAGGTTCGGAAGCCGGTTATGCGAAGGGAAGGTGTTAGCACCCCTCGCATCCATCGTAATCGATGGGAACCATTTGTTTGTCGTGTGTGATTTATTTGCTTAAACATTATGCTATAAAAGAGTGTTCCAAAGGATAGAGGGAAAGGTTAGAAATTGGGAAAAGAGAGATAATAGGGGAAGGAAGAGAAAGAACGGACTCGGTAGGACTTCGCGGTCCTAGGCCTACGTATTCTCAACGGATATGAGAAAATCAGAGTCGACGTAGTTCGGGGAACTACAGATATGGGGGGGGGGATGTGCTCGGCAAGGATTGTGGCCCTCGTGCCTACGTATCTTTACTTGAACGAAGTAAAGAATCAGAGCAGCCGTACTTCGGCCTACGATTTGTTGATGTTTTTATGGATGATGTTATCGTACGCATTCTAGCAGTTAGGTGTATTGATGCTCGCTCGTTGGAGACTTAGGCATTACCTGTTTGCGGTAGAACGGACGTATCATATCCTTTTCGAAAGATAAGTTTTCGCTATGCGAGGCAAGATGTCACATTTGATTTGTTGAATTGTTTTTTTTAAGGGGCGAGATAGGTCCTCGGATAGTAACCCCTATGGGTAGTACCTAATTCTTTATCTCAAAGGTTTTGTTATGAAAGGGTGTGGCAAACATAGCGTCTTCGTATTGAAAGACGAGTATCAAAACCACCCACACTACAGTGAGCATCTCGACACTCGGAGAGGAAGAAGTCTACACTTTATCCTCTCTTTTTAGTTCAATACAAAGAGAACTTCATTCTCTTATTAAAGTGTTTTTGGTTTTGAATGGTAAGTGCTTTTGTGACAGAGAACCCTACGGTAAACGTCAGCACTCGGGATAGAAGAAGGCCTACGCCTAACCATTCCACGACCAGTCAAGTTTTTGTTATGAAAAGAGTTTAAAAATGCGCTCGGTACGGGGCCGAGGTTTTTAGGTGACAAAGGTTGCGAAAAGAAGTTGTAGAGGGAGATAGGTGGCGGATAAAGTCACGTCTTCATATTGAAAGACGAGTATCGAGACCACCCACACTATAGTGAATATCCCAACACTCGGAGAGGAAGAAGTCTACACTCAATCCTCTCTCTTTAGTTCAATACAAAGAGAATCGATTTATTTATTGTAAATGTTTTGAAAATGCACTCGGTACGGGGCCGAGGGTTTTTTAGGAGAAAAAAGGTGTGGATGACAACATCTTCGTATTGAAAGACGAGTGTCAAAACCACACACACTACAGTGAGCGTCTCGACACTCGGAGAGGAAGAAGTATACACTTAATCCCCTCTCTTTAGTTCAATGCAAAGTGAACTTTATCCTTTTGTTGAATATGGTGAGTTGGCTTAACAATCGTTTGAGAAAATCCGCTTGACGTTGGATCAAGGGTTTAATTGCTCAACAAGGTTTGAGGTGAAGCGAGCAAGGTCGATGGCGACGCACAAGGCAATCGGCTTACAAGGTCAAAAATGGCTCGATGAGAATCGAGAGTTTGTTTTCTTGAAAACAGTTTTTAGAACCAAAGGTAAAAACAATGACCAACAATAAATATGCACAAAAACCATACCAAACACAACGGGTTAATCGGCTCAAAAATTTTTTTGAGGTAAAAAAGTCGAAAAAACGTGAAAAACAGGGGTCTGACATGGGTGGCCGTGTTGTGTGACACGGCCCGTGTCACAGTTCCAGGAAACTTAGGGTTTTTTAGGCAAACAGAAGTGTGACACGGGTGGCTGTGTTGTGTGACACGGCCCGTGTCACAAGGTCTGGGAGAAAAATGATTTTTTAGGGCAAACAGAAGTGTGACACGGGTGGCCGTGTTGTGTGACACGGCCCGTGTTGTGAGACACGGGTGGCCGTGTTGTGTGACACGGCCCGTGTCATGTGTTCTGGGCATTTTGTACTTTGAAAAGTCACACAGAGATGCAACACGGTCGGCCGTGTCGTGTGACACGGCCCGTGTTGGGCTACCAGAAGAAAAAAAACAAACTTTTCTCTTGTTTTTTGCTTCTTTTTGTGGTTCTTTCAAAAGGGTTTCTTAGTCCCTTTTAGGACCTTACATGATATATACAGTACAACAACACACAAGAGAATAAATGAAATGAATATAAAAGCAAAAAGTAAAGGGAGAAAGGTTTGAATAAATGGTTACCCAAGAGCTTTCTATTCTTCTTGCAAGTCCTCCTTGGTTCTGGTTGAATATGCTTCACCACTCCTCACCTTGTGTTATGAAGGTTTTGTTTCTCAATGATTCTTTTGGGTCTATCTCACCTTTTTCTTTTTCTGTTTTTTAGGGTTTTGTTTGCTCTCTCTATTTTTCTGGTTTTCTCCCTTACTCTTTGCTCTCAATATCTCTCAAAATATTGTGTATGTGAATGATAGTGAATCCTCCTTTTGTGTAGCCTCCAAGCCTTTTGTTGACATCCCCTTTCCCCTCTCATCTCACTTTTTCTGCTGCATTTTCTGCTGTACCAAACCAATGGCTCTTGCACAAGCTTCAATTTTCAGAATTTCCATTCTTGGCAACAATTATGGCCACTTTCTTGGTGCAGCCCCACTTTTTCTACTTCTAGTATGCTGCTTTTGCTGTATTTTTTCTGCAGCACTCCACCTTTCTATTCATCCTTGTACCCATTGGTTGGTTGATTTGTTTGGACATACTCATGTAGTCAATACACTACCTTTTGGACATCATTTTCAAATTCTGATTTTTGATGTGTAGATGTATCAACATAAGCTTATAGCCTTGGTTTTGCGACATAAAAATGATTTTGTACTATGATACACATTGCCACTTCTTGCATGGGGCTGTTTTGGATTGCATTCATATTGCTCATGGTTGAACATGCATGGTATTGATCTTGAGATATTCCAACATTGAATTAGCTCTTAAATATTTTCCTTGCATGTTCGTAAGCATAAAGAGGGTCATGTGGACTTTATGGAGCATGGGGGATACCATGACATGAAGTTATTTTTAGAAACTTGAATTAAGACTAGAAATAACTTAATTTCCTAAGTATTACCAAGAGTTTGGATTTTGTAACAAGTGTGACATTCTTGCAAATGTCATGAAATTTTCTTTGTAATATTCTTGAATCTAGCCTTGAATTCATGAATCTTGAATTTGGAATGATGGGCCTCCCTTATGTCATTGAATTTGAAAGAAATGAAGAAATGAGTCAAACCTTGAAAGAGGACAAATTTTGGGGTGCAACAGGATGCCATACCTTGTCGGTGAATCAAGTCCATACCTATAAGTGGGCTGGGGTTATGCAGGAAACTCTAGACTTCAGATTACCCGGTTCCGTACAAGTGTGAATTTAATACAAGGGTTCCTATTGTTGGATTGGTTCTTACTAAGGTGAAGCGCTGATTATTCTCAAGCTAAAGCACAACAAACATTTGATTATTCTCAAGCTATAGCAGCAAGCTTGATCCCCTGTTTGCATATGCATTCGCACTTTCATTTGTGCATTTCATTAACATGTAATTATGTTGCAGGTGTGCTTTTCCCCTCAGATTCTAGTGTTCTACCTTATTGCCTGACATGGAGCCTCTGAAGAAGACCGTTGCTTACAAGCTTCCTTCTCCCGACATCAGTTCTTTGTTGAAGTTAGTTGCTTTAGCTGACCAGAAGGTGAGGGCTGAGTTCAGAGAATCGTATGGGAAACTACTCAGTTTTGTACGCAAGCCATTTGTGTTCGAGTTGAACGGATTATATGCTCTGATGCAGTTTTATGACCCTCAGCTGAGGTGCTTTCTGTTTCCTGATTATGTCTTGGCGCCAACTTTGGAGGAATTATCTGCTTTATTAGGTGTCCGGGTGTTAGATCAGATGTCGTATGTTCATGATGATGTTGAGCCTAATCTGGCTAAGCTTGCTGAAGTTGTTTGTCTGGATGCTTCTGAGTTCTCAGGGAGTTTGGTTAAGCTGAACGGAGCGTATGGGTTTCATTTATCTTTCTTGGTTGATAAGGATGCGCAATGTGCAAAGGACGGGTGTTGGATCTTATTCAGTGCTATTCTGGCTGTGTACATTTATGGTATCATCTTCTTTCCCAACCAGCCTGATTTTGTGGATTCAGATGCTTTCTTCATTCTCGCTTCAAAGAATCCGGTGCCTACACTATTAGGAGAAGTTTATCATTCTATCCACTATAAGAATGAGAAGCGAAGGGGTAAGAACGTTTCCTGTTGTGTACCCATGTTGTACAAATGGTTCCATAGTCACCTTCCGAAGACAGGACCATTTATTGCTACTGCCAGTACTTTGGAGTGGTCTTCCAGGTTGATGGGTTTGTCTGTGGAGAATATTGTATGGTTTGATTGGAATATGCTTGGAGCTGATATCGTATATAGTTGCAGTGGCTTTCCGAATGTCCCGCTGATTGGTCGGAAAGGCTGTATTAACTATAACCCTTCCTTGCTTGTAAGACAGTTTGGATACGCTCTGAAGAGTCCTCCTAATGAAGACAAGATACAGGAATCTCTATATCTCACGGGCTTATTGGAAGCAGATACCCTACTCAGATTGGAGCATGCATGGGGTAACATCCATAGAAGAGGTAAAGCATTGCTTGGAAAGAGCAATAGTCGAGCCTATGATCCTTATTTGGTCTAGATTCATGAGAGGGCTATGAAGTTTCTGATGCCATTTCCTGCAGCAGAGCCATTATACCCTCCCGTGATTGAGTCACCTACTACTGTGGAGATTGAAAAGTACAATAAGCTGTTGGCCGAAAAGGGAGAGTTGCGAAAGGCAAATGAAGAACTAGAGAAGGAGATCTTTCAACTTCGACATGAGAAGAATGAAGCGACCTATGCTTTGAAGAAGCAAACTGAGGTGGTAAACAGAATGAGTACAGAGTTGACTGAGGAGATTGACAAAAGAAAGCGATTGGGTATGGATATGAAGGTCGTTAGTAGTGTGCTTGCTACTAAAAAGGAGAATCTAGACGTGGCTTATTTGCAAATCTCTAAGTGGGAATCATTGCGGAATGCCACGCTTACTAGCCGCAAGGAGCGTGAGGACAAGCTAAAGCTGCAGATCTCCAAGTTGAATATGCAACTTAACGCCAAGGAAGCGAATATTGCAGAGGAGTCATCACTTAGGTGGGATGTTGAGTACATATTGAGTGATATTGTTAAAGAGCTGAAGAGTTGTAAGCTGCAGGCTGATTTCAAGAGGTGTAAGCTCGACACATGTTTCGGTGAGGGAACTTGTGAAGAGGATGCTATGAGTTTGCAGTCCACTATTGTCCAGCACGAGTCGCTTATACAGGGACTACTCTCCAGACCAGGCCACCCTGAGACGTTGAGATTGCTAGAGGATTTCCGGGCACATCACTCGTCTTGACCGGCTTTGTTGTTTTCCTTTGTACTTTGTTATCTTGCTTGTACTTGACCATCGCCAGGCTTGTTGGCCGAGGTCTTCTCTATTTGCACTCATTTGTAGTTTGTACACTGCCTGTTGGCTCATGCTTATATACGAGGATTTCTGATTCTATACTTGTCTATATGGGATCCATTGTCTTTATGGCTTCTTTCCGAAACTAGAATCGGGGAGAATTTCCCTGTCGCATATTTACATGTTAGCATTTTGCATATTCATTTTGCATCGCAGGTGCCTTGACCTCTGTATCTTATCTCCTGTATCTCTTGTCAGTTGTTTCAGGATTGCCGATCAGCGAATTCACCGATACTCCACAAGAGGTAATTGCAAGAAAGCTATGGATCAAGTGTAAGCTGAGATGCAGGAGATGCGCGACAGGATGGCGCAATTCATGCAAGTCATGGAAACTGTGGCCAAGGGCCAAGAGCAACTTCAGACTCTGGTGCAGCCTCTGATTGCACGGGTTAACGGTAATGGTGTGCTACATGGCGGGGTTGCTACTAATCCTTCTCAAGTCGGGACTCCTCGAGCGGGTGATGTTGTACCAGTGGTCATTCTCAATACTACTGAGAACGGTAATGGGGCTGGGAATGGGAACGTAGTTGGTAATGGTAACAGACATGTTGAAACCAACGGAAATGTTGGAGCTGGAAATGTTGGTTTTAATGTTGGAACTGGGAATGTTGGTTTTGGGGTTGGTGCAGGAAACACTGGTGTAGGTATTGGTGGTGCCAATGTAAGTTATGGCAATCAGGGCTTCGGCAATGCAGGTTTTGGCAACGCAAGCAACAACGGTGTTGGGATGGGTGCCTACAATGCTGGTTTTAGGTTGGGTGTTGCTAATCAGAGCTTTGGTAATGTGGGGTATAGTCCCAGGTTTAATCAGAATGGCTTTGGTCCTAATGCCGCTTACGCTGGGTATGATAATGAGGATTCTCATTGGGGCAAGGATCGTCAAGAAGATGCTTTCCCTCCGCTAGGCAGGGGTTTCGAGGTTCCCACAGAAAATGACCGAAGGTTCAAGCTGTTGGAGGAACAAGTGAGAGGTCGTGCCAATCAGAATTCCATGGGGTTGGACATGGCTAATATGGGTTTGGTTCCTGGCTTGAGGGTGCCGCTCAAGTTCAAAGCGCCTACTTTTGATAAGTATAAGGGGGATACTTGCCCAAGAGTTCATGTACGGTTTTATTATTGGAGAATGTTTGCTTATTCGAGTGATGAAAAGATGCTGATGCATTTTCTCCAAGATAGCTTGTCTGGACCATCACTCGAATAGTATATGGGGTTAGAGCCCACTCAGATCAGTAGCTGGAAAGAGTTAGCGGAAGCCTTTGTAAAGCATTATCAGTATAACAACGACCTTGCTCCCAACAGGGTCCAACTTCAAAATCTTTCTCAAAAGAATGGCGAGAGTTTTAAAGAGTACGCCCAGAGGTGGCGTGAGCTTGCAGCGAGGGTGCAGCCACCCATGGTAGAGCGTGAGTTGACGGATCTCTTTGTGGGAACTTTCTCTGGTATGTATTATGATAAGCTTCTCGGTTGTACGGTGGGTAGTTTTTCTGATATGATACTCCTGGGAGAGCGTATAGAGAACGACATCAAGATCGGAAAGATTCAAGCAGGAGAATCAGCCTCAGCTGGAGGAGGGAAAAAGGTATTTGGAAATAAAAAGAAGGGAGACACTAATTCGGTATATAGTGCTCGGAAGAAGAATAGAAGCCAGAATTATCGCATGCGAGAGATTGCCAGTGTAACAATTCCCATACCTCAACAGCCGCAGCAGCAACAGGGACAATAGAATTCTGCTCTGCAAAGGTTCCAAGGTCGGGATAGGGCTGTGAAAAGAGTAGTTGATGTGCCTCCAATTCCGTATGCTCAGTGTTTTCAAACTTTATTGCAACTACAACTTGTTGAGAAAAAGATGTTAGCTCCGCCGAAGGGCACGCCTCCTTTTGGTTATGATGCCAATGCACATTGTGAATTCCACTCCGGGGCACCCGGTCACAGCATAGAGAGTTGTCATGCATTCAAGCACAAGGTACAAGACTTGATCGATAGCGAGGCAATCAACTTCTCCGATGATGTTCCCAACATGGTACAGAATCCTCTGCCAAACCACAGACAAGCTGGAAGTGGCTGAGTCGCCAACAAGTCAAGATACGAGGAGCCCAGTTCCTAGAAGCTGGCAATCTGCATTTTTCATGTCATTTCTTTACATTTGTAGTTTCTTTCCTGTTTAATTGCAAATTTCGTTTGTAAAGCTTGTTGTTTTCAATTGATATTGATAATGAAATAAATATGCATGTTTTGAACTAATCCATTCGTGTTCACTCTATTGCTTTCTTTTATTGCAAACACTTGTTTAAGTGGAATCCAGGGAGGATGACGAAATCCAATGATGCGTAAGCTTCCGATGCTATGCTTTTGAATAAAAACCTGTTGATGATGTACAGGCATTGTTTCAATCCACAAACACCGGAGGTATAAGGAAGATAATCCCTTGTTAACACCTTTGAGCCTAGTAGTAGGAGTTTCTTTCTGAAAACGAAAAAACCCTCAATCTTATCCCGGGGCGGGGTAGGTGTCAGTTAAGTTGACCAAGCGTTCAAATTACAAAAGGAGTGTCCGTTCAAGGATAGATCGCACCTATATAGGTCGTACCTAAAAAACCACAATGGTTAAGTCTGGTCGATCAGGAGTGAAACAGTCACAACCTCTTTAACAAGTCATACAAGCCGATGTCATACGATTTATTCCAAAAAAAAAGAGAAAGAAAAGAATCGAAAAGAAAATCCTGCTAAGTCGAATCTTGAAAGCAAGCGACTTAGGCAAAAATTAGGGTACCCCGCTGGACTTCAAAATTGAAGAAACTCTAAAGAGTTAGTCCAGGAAAAAGTTAGGGGAAAACGAAAAAACGAAAAACGAAAAGCGAAAAGGGATTGCGAAAGAAAAATACTCAAACAAGAACAAAATCGTGTGGCTTCGAACGCCAAAATACGAAAAAGAAGCAATTGTCACTTCGAAGAGTGTAATTTCTTGAACTGTCACTCAACCTTTGAAAGGAGAACGCTAAGGTCGAATTAGCTGAACGTAGGATCGGAGAACATCACGGAGAATGGGTGGGTTAAAATGAATTTTGAGCCTTTATCTTTTCTTTCATAAACTGTGAACCTAACCACGTTACAACCTTTAAAAGTCCTAATTGAAATAGGTTTGTTTCGAAAGCATACTTCGGTAAAGATCGCATCGGAACTGACTCCTAGAAAGGATTCCCATTACAGCGTTGTATTAATGTTGACATGTTAATGAATGATTCATACACTTTATGTCACAAATTTTTTCCAGTGAACAGGAATGGATTTTGAAAACTGCCATATGCATTGCATTTGATATGTCTTTTATGCAGAACAGTGTGTTTTACTAGCGAGTAAGCGCTTGACAGCGGGAAGGTTTCCACGATGGAAAGATTTTATCAGGACAGAATGCAGGACGCCAGAATATCCCGGCGAACTGGGGCAAGCTATGTCAAATGATCACAGCATGGGAGTCAGCCATCCAGAAATCAGGTAATCCGAGGCAATCAGGTCGAGATTTGATGAATCTCTCGCAGCCAAGGGTACTACTTCTCACAGATCAGCCCATGAGGGGAAAAGTCATGACAATACTGGGGCAGGTCACCCCGAGAGCACCAAAGCTATCCTTATCCTGAAGGCGATTAACTTTAAGCACCTCCGTGAGGTTCGAAGTGCTGAAGTCGTTCGTATCAAACCACCAGAGTACATAGATCTCAGGTTTCCTTTTGAAAGGATATGATGAAGATCCCGCAAGCTGGGGCAAAAGCTGAAAGCGAAAGAGTCGTCCCTCTCCATATCTGCAGAGTTTGTCAAAAGTTTGTTATAGATTCTGGGGCAAGCCATTTCGAGTCTGTTTCATGGCATGTTTTTCCAAGCAGGATGAGTCCTTCTCCCTCAGCAGGTTTGGTCGTGTTTCCCCAGCCAGAGTTCCTTAACGTAGGAGTAGGTTCTATGTGAAACTTATTCATCCGCAACCAGATGCATTCTAGGCAGGGATCGTGTTTCCCCAACCGGAGTTCCTTAACGTAGGAGCAGGCTCTATGTGACCTTATTCCTCCCCAGCAGATGGAAGTCGCAATTTTTATCCCTAGAAGAGTTGGATGCGAGCTAGCAAGCGGTCAGGCAGTGATGTGCATTCCCAGCAGTGGGTTACGTGCACATTCAATCCCCAGTTGAAGACCTCACAGAGTACAACCAGGTTGTCATTGGTTTGTAAGGATCATCCCCATGCAGGATTGTCCTTTCTGTTCCCCAACAGGTTGTCTTTCCTCCAATAGGGTTGATCATCCTCTGCAGAGTTTGTAACTCCGGTTTTTTTGGGCTATCCTCAGCAGGATTGTTTTTCTTTCCCCAGCGGAAGTTTGGTTTCGTTTCTCCAGCATTTATTTTGCCGAAACGCCCTCTTTGCATTTGCATCATGCATATCATCTACCCCAAACGCGTAGCATTTCCATTCCGTATGGAGAATTACACCAGTTTTCAAACATATGCATTCTGAAACATAAGCCAGGTCGGTTACCTCCTTGTTTTCAGGTGTTTTTCCCTGCAGGTAATTGGAATTCTTGTTCAGGATGGTTTTCAAATATTCAAATTTTTGGCATGAGATATGTGATGATAACTTTCATCCTATCATGTGTTCCCTTATCAGAGTTGCTTGGTTAAGTTTTTCTTCTTCCCTAGCGGAGTTTTCCTCAGATTGCTGTTACGTCAGCGCTTTAAAAGGAAAAATTTCATGATTATACCTTCGAAGTTGTTACCCATTTTGTTCAAGATGGATGTCTAGCAGCTGACATGAGAATTTCCCCGTAGAGTTGTTTGTTCAAGTCTTCGGATGCTCGGTTCCCACTTTTATTTAGTGCATGCTCGTTTCCTCGTAAACGAAAGGTCAAGGATAGTATATTGACAATTCGCACTTTTATTTAGTGTATGCTCGTTTCCTCGTAAACGAAAGGTCAAGGATAGTATATTGACAGTTCACACTTTTATTTAGTGCATGCTCGTTTCCTCGTAATCGAAAGGTCAAGGATAGTATATTGACAGTTCACACTTTTATTTAATGTATGCTCGTTACCTTGTAAACGAAAGGTTAAGGATAGTATATTGATGACGCGCTTTACGTAGCGCTATGCTCGTTTCCTCATAAACGAAAGGTCAAGGATAGTATATTGACAGTTCACACTTTTATTTAGTGTATGCTCGTTTCCTCGTAAACGAAAGGTCAAGGATAGTACATTGATTGTTCACACTTTTATTTAGTGTATGCTCGTTTCCTCGTAAACGAAAGGTCAAGAATAGTATATTGGCAGTTCGTACTTTTATTTAGTGCATGCTCATTTCCTCGTAAACGAATGGTCAAGGATAGTACATTGACAGTTCACACTTTTATTTAGTGTATGCTTGTTTCCTCGTAAACGAAAGGTCAAGGATAGTACATTGACAGTTCACACTTTTATTTAGTGTATGCTCGTTTCCTTATAAACGAAAGATCAAGGGTATTACATTGATGACGCGCTTTACATAGTGCTTTGCACGTTTCTTCGAAAATGGAAGGTCAAGGATAGTACATTGACGGTTCGAGCTTTACATAGTGCTTTGCTCGTTTCTTCAGGAATGGATGCCCGCTTCTTCGAAGATGGAAGATCAAGGATACTATTTTGATATAGTCATATGACTCGATGCCCGCTTATTGTAGCGTAAATTTGAAGATTGATTATTGATTCAACGCCAGTGGTGTCACACAGGTGGTTGATGGTGAAATCAGGTGTTCCTTATCAGATGACTGACCAGTTTGTCGCTGTGACAACCAGATTCAATTTTCTGGATGGTTTTCCCCAAGCAGTTTTGTTGCAGTTTATTTTTTCGGTTAGCAAATTTCCGGGTTCTTTGGTATTCAACTGTCTTCTACCTCGATTGTTCGAAAGCCGTTCGCTTTTCACCCAGTCAGGTCTAAGCCGCTTGAATAGGGGCAGTTGTTGCACCCCAAAATTTGCCTAACCTTTTCTTACTTGGTTTATGTTTCGTTGCATTAGCATACCATTGTTCTAGCATTATCATAAGCATTGCATTAGCATTTATGCGGGGGATCAAGTGTGATATATATCAAGAGGAGCCTATCTAGAGGTTTTATTCAAGCTTGAGAAGGTCACCAAAGTCATTAGGAAATGGTTTGTGTTCTTGAGAAGTTTGGATGCTTGTATGTGGTTCATCTCCTAACTTGGGAGCCAATTGAAGACCATCAGTGGGATGTGAAGCCTTGATTATGGATAGAGTATGTGGATAGAGCTCATGGAGTGCCTTGAGGGTCATGGTGGAGCTCAATCAAGTCATTATGCTAGGTGTGAAGAGCCACAGTTGAAGGTGTTGCAATTAGGGTTTTCATTTGGTCAACCCTAAGTCAACTGTGCAATTGAAGGAGCTCAAAGCTCAACTCTAAGTCATGGTGATCATGGGATTTTGTGTTGAGGAATTTAAGATGTTATTCCAAGATCAATCAAGAAGAATCCAAGGTGTGACGAGTTGCTAAATTAGGGTTCTCTGTGTAAAATCCCCTATTTAGTGCCTAACTTCAAGACCACCTAGCTCAAGATGTGATATTCATTTCATCTTGGAATCCACATGAATGTTGTAGAGCATCTTCATACCTTTAATTTGAGTCCTAGAAGTCATTCATCTGATCTGTAGAGCTCAAGTTACAAGCTTTGCAAGGCAGGGCTATTTTGGGAATCTTTGATTACAGGTCATAAGACTACAGGTCAAGTTCACCACTTTGCATAACTCAAATGGAATTTTTTCCAACATGAAAGTTGCTCCAAATGGGGTCATTTGGTTAACTAAACCTCAAGTTATCAATGGGCTAGCTTGTAGTTGAAGATTGGTGAATGAGATTTTGGTAAAAGCATGTGAAAATCCAAGTTTGTGATCTTGCCAAACTTTAATCAAATATGGTCATATTTGTGCTTATTTTGAATGGAAAACACATTATAAGAACATGTTTTGTGGGGTATTTCAAGATTTCTTCATGTTTAAGCAACATAATGGATCATAGCCATTAATATCCAAACAAGGGGAATTTGTGAGCCATTGATCTTCCTTACATTACAAGGAATGGGATCGAATCAGAAATAAGGAAATTCAGCCATGAATTAAGCCATTTACATGGGCTTCCAACTTCAAAAATCCAAAAATCCAATCTCACCATCCAGCCATGATTGGGCCTCCATTTCATTGCAAACACTTTCTATAAGTATCCTACATGAAATCCAGGATTTTTTTTGGATGATTTTAGTGAGGAAACGGGCTGTTGCAAGTTGATCAAAGAGAGTGCAAAGGTGATTTTCAAATTTTCCATTCCACTCCAATTCAAGGCATTTCAACCATTCAAACATGTCTAGCAACAATCCTTGATGGATTTTGGGCATGAAGATTGGAGAATTTGTGTATGTGTGAAGCTCGCCATCTCCATTTTCAGAGGTATTTGAAATTCAGCATATCTCATTATGTATGGATCTTTATGGAGCCATTGTTGTACCATTGCATCACCCTTGAAGTGTATTTGAATTCTGGTAACATCTGGAGCATTTTCATGAAGTTTTCGTGTTCTTGGTATTTTATTGGAGTGGCACGGTTTTGATGATTTAGTGGATAAAAGTGGAATAAAATACTATGGTTTTGTTCTACGTGAAAAATGGAGCATGATAGGCACAAAAATCTTCAATTTTGATGAAGATTTGAGGTTTCCACCATTCGTGTTCAAGGAAGAAGATGACCGGAGCAAGTCCGGCCACCACCGCGTGCCACCATCCTGCAAGTTCCTTCTCCCTCAACTCAAATGAAGAAGAAGAAGATGTGTGCACATCCTACGCGCCAGATGCACCCACATCACCGATCCATGAAACTTTGCATTCCATTAACGAGGGATATGGACCTGGGATGACTTTTCTATTCCCACCCCCCTTTGACAAGCCCATTGGATTTTGCACTGCCTTGTTTTGCTATTCCACACGCAAGTTTGTTTATTTTCATTGTTTTTCTTATTTCTTTATTTTCTTGCTTGCTTACTTTTAATTCATGAAAAATGGAAAAAATGCATATTAATTTCTGATCTTTTTACATGATAATCTTGGACATGATTAGGAATTTTAGGAATTGGAATTTTAATTTTGGGATTTATTTTTATTTTGTTCTGATTTTTTCTATTTTAATGGTCATTAAAATTGTGAAATATGTACCATCTTCTTGTGGATTTTTGTTGAGGTATCAAAACAAATAATAACTGCCTAATATTTTGTGAAATCATTGTATACATCTTAAGGGATCTATGTGTATTTTTCTCTAGATTTTATTGTACCATTTTCATAGGTTTTGAATAGCATATTTGTCCAAGCTCTAGTTTGCCCTTGTTTTGGGGTACCCTTGATTGTTTGCCCTCTGTTTAGGCCCTTCGCTTTGGTTTCTGTTCTTCCCCTTTGAACCTCTGATCACCTATACTTTTTAGGACCTTAGAGAATTTAATTGGTATTTTTTGATGTTTTTACTATTTTTTCCTTATTTTGCAAGTTGACTCATAATTTGGCACTTTCACTTGTACACTTGTATTATTTTGGCTCCAAAAGCCTTTGATTGCTTGTATGATGGATGTTATGGTGATTGCTTCATGTTATAGACTTATTATAGGTCTTGTGGACCAATTTCTGGATCTTTGTATTGTGTGTAACATTCTCATTTGATGGCTTACTTTCATGCTTGCACATTGTGGTACCATATGGTGGTGTATGTACTTTCTTTTGCACATTTCTCTTGGTTCCTTGCCACTTTCCTTTTGATATTCATATATCGATTATGTTGTATGATTAGAATGTGTCACTCTCTGTCCAATGACCTTGGTGTGTCATTTAAGAAAGTCTTAGGTCCCTCCTTTGGAGGTCTCTAAGGCATGCATAAAGTGGTGAATCCTTGAGGACCTCTTTTGTATGTTTTGTGACTTTCTTTTTGTTACATTTCTTCCCTTCTTCCCTTTGCATTTACTCATATTTGGCTTGAGGTTGAGATGGGCTTGTGTAGGCTCCTGCCCCACACATATTTCCTCCCTCACTTGCATTGCATCCTTACCTTCCATGTTTGCATTTCATGTTTGCATTCTTATAATTGTTTTCTTATTCTTCTTTTGTCTTCCTTCCCTTAGGATTTCCATTCCTTCTTGTTCAAGTTGGAATGTGATAGACATTAGGGTCCTAACCATGCATGATAACATTAGGTAGTTCCCTCCTAACCTCAACCATAGGATGAACTTTGCATGACAACTTTAGGATTGGATTAGTTCCCCTTTAGTGCGTCCTTTCGCTTCTCATCTTCAAACATTCTTAAAACACTTAATGAAGGATAACACGTGTTGTACGCTACGAGCCTTAAGCACTTGAGAAAGGGTTGTTGGAGGGTCTATCTTCAATAGCTTGGGTGTTTAGTGTGCTACCCTTTGGGTGACATGCGACGCATTCACTCTTAAGTCCAAGTCTTTATTGCAACATGAGTTACAAACAAAACTCAAAAGACTTCTTCTTTAAAAGACTTCAAAAACAAAGATCAAACTATTTTTATCCTCTTCGACCTTTAATCCTTGGAAACCCTTTTCTTAAGGAGAGTTTTGTTAACTCTCGGTTCTACCGCAAACGGTAAGCGCCTAAGTCTCCAAAGGTCGAGCTGCATACACCAAACTACTAGAACCGTTTGTTAACCCTACTCGGGTAAAACAGTTGAACCAAACATGTGGTCTTGTTATCCCGAACTATGTTTGCTCTGATCTTTCACGCCGTGTGAAAGTACGTAGGCACGAGATGCGATATCTCGGCGAGCAACCTTCCCCCCTTTTCACCCGTAGTTAGCTGAACTACGTTGACTCTGATTTCTCGTTCCAGACGGGAATACGTAGGCATATAAAACTGTTGTGTTCTGCCGAGTCATTTTCTTTTCTTTTCAGACCAACCTTTTAGAGTAGATAGATAAAACCAACCTGTCAGATAAACACATAAGCGTGGATCCCATCGAGTACGATGGACGTGAGGGGTGCTAATACCTTCCCCTTGCGTAACCGACTCCCGAATCCAGACATGGTTGCGATGACCTTGTCTTATACCTATTCGTCAGGTTTTTCCGATCGTTTCCTTTCCCATTCCGTGGGATAAATAACGAAAGGTGGCGACTCTTCTGTTTTGTCGGCACCTTATTTTCGCGGTAGCGACACTCATGTCAGGAAAAAGCATCATGCCAAACCCAAAAAGGAAGTTCCTAACAAGAAGAGACAATGGGTTACTAAGAATGTGGCTCTAGTAGCTCACACTTCTCTAAGGATGCCTACCAAAAGGGATTGGTATTTTGATAGTGGTTGCTCTAGACACATGACTGGAATAGAGAATAGTTTGTTAAACCTAAAACCTCATTCCTCAAGTCATGTAACATTTGGTGATGGAGCTAGAGGAGAAACCAAAGGTGCTAGAAAATTAGATGGCCCTGGTGTTCCAAGACTGGATGATGTCTTGTTGGTTAAAAGACTGACTATTAATCTCATTAGTATCAGTCAGCTTTGTGGCCAATGCCTCAATGTAAAATTCACTAAAGATAAATGTGTTGTCATCAATGAAGAAGGTAAGGAAGTTATGAGGGGATCTAGAGCTAAGAACAACTGCTATCTATGGGAGCCTTGGAGTAACCACAATGCCCTGGTCAAAAATGAAGAAAAGGATCAAGTATGGTTGGAGAAAGGGAAACAAGTTCTAAAAATAGAAAGGACCATGTCCAAAACAGTAGCAAGAGGAACTTCAAAGTCTACTTCAAATAGTAGGACAGGTTGTGGTAAATGTCGTGTGGACAGGCAAGCCAAGAAGGGATACCCAAAGAATGGTCATCAGGGAAATCTAGATAGGTTATATTGGAACCTGATGGAGTCCATGGAAGCTACTCAGCATACAGAGAGCAATGTCACTCAGAATGTCATAACATCATTTTGTGACAATCTCAGTAACATGAACTGATATCCTAGTCAGCTAGAGAAAACTATGAAAAAGTCTGACTGGCATCACCTTGGGAAAGAATGTGAGGAACCAAGAGACTCAGGAGCATACAGTGATCACAAGGGTACAAGAGGCCTCAATGATACTTAATTTGAAAAATCACTAAGGAAGTTGAGGTCCTCTATTAATGATGGATTATAGCAATTAAAAGTAATAGGGAATTAATTTTTTAAATTTGATCATTTACTGTTCAACCAAAAAGGTAAGGTCCCTCCTATTGAGCAATCGTACCTCTCTACTACATATACGATACACCCCCTCTATCCTTGGTACTCTCACAAACTATTCATCTTCCATTCATCCTTCAACAAGCACAGAGAACCCTCTCTCTCACGATCAAACTCACCAAAAATGTCTCAACATCCAATAGATATTCCTTCCAAGAAGATGCCAACTAACTCTGACACAGATTCCGCTGCTAACCCTAAAGAGGATCTTGAGATAGCTCCTCTTAGAATGCTAACCCCAGAAGGATTGATGGTGAAGAAACCACGAACCTCACATGCAAGAAGACCTAAAGAACTTGTACCAGGTCAGGCTTCTAACTACTCAACTCATGATGAGACAATCAATGAGGAATAGGCTAGGTAAATCCACTCCGTCATTGCCAACTTGGTAACGAGGGTTCTGATTGAACCAAATGAGGTGCCAAGGATAGCCGTTCCACCTAACTCTGAGAGTCCTGCACATAATTTGGATAATCAAGACAATGTCACGCACGATGTTGAAACATTGAAAGCCACTTCACGAGAGGGCAATAACAAGGGTCAAGGTTCTGAGAATATGGATGTTCACATGCAAGGTGACCAGAATGATGATGTGGCTGACACTATAGATCGTAAGGAGTACTCTGATAATGATTTGATAATCAAGAGCAATCCTGGTATAGCCAAAAGGCTCATGAAGAGGAAAGGGAAGAAGCAAGCTATGCAAAGCAACCCCAAAAAGAAGACTGTAGCCAAGAATACCCCTGTTAGTCCTGCTAAAGCATGGAGCAAGGTGGTTCCAAAGAAGAGGAAGGCCCAATCCAGTACTGAAACTGATTCTACTTCAGATGACGATGATGATGTATCTGAACTTCCATCAAAGAAGAAACCAACCACTAGCAAGCTTGCTAGTGTCCCTGAGGTTCCAATTGAAAACATTTCATTTCATTATCTCTTATGTGTAAATAGATGGAAGTATGTTGTTCGGAAGAGGATGGCATTGGAAAGGGAACTGGGACAGAATGTTCTTGAGAGTAAAGAAATCATGAATCTCATTCATGATGCAGGATTGATGACAACAGTAGGTTAATTCTCACAATGCTATGAGTTACTTGTCAAAGAATTCATTGTTAATCTTTCAAAGGAATGTGCTGACAGGAAATCTAAAGAGTTTGGCAAGGTGTATGTAAGAGGGAAGTGTGTTACTTTTTCTTCAACAACAATCAACAAGTATCTGGGTAGGTCAGATAGAGCGCATCCTGATGTAACTGTCTCTGAAAACAAAATGTGTCAAGTGATAACAGGCAACCTGGTAAAAAGCTGGCCATCAAAAGGAAAGCTAGATGCCAGCAAATTGAGTGTCAAGTATGCTATGTTGCACAAGATTGGTGCTACAAATTGGGTGCCCAAAAACCATAAGTCTACTGTGGCAACTGTTCTTGGAAAGATCATCTATGTTATTTGGACCAAGGTCAAATTTGACTTTGGGACATATATATTTGATCAGACTATGAAGCATGCAGGCAGTTATAACATCAAAGGCCCCATTGCATTCCCTTCACTCATCTGTGGCATCATTTTGAAACAGTATCCAAACATTCTCAAGAAAAGTGATGCAGCAAGCAAAAGAGAAAGCCCCTTATTATTCCATTCCAAGCTGTTACAAGGAACTCATGTTCCTGACATTGTTGTAACATCAGCTGAGACATCCAAGTCTAAATCAAGAAAAGCCTAAGTGATTGCCATGCTAAAGGAAACCTGTCAGGAGCTAGATGCTAGGAAGAAAACTCTTGAAGCATTGATCAGAACCCTTGAGAAAACTGAAGATGTTGAGTTCAATGATGAGGATAGGAAAAATAATGGGTCAGAAGAGAAGGATAGCCAGGCAGCTGATTCAGAAAAAGATGTTGTCAGCTCAGAGGAACACTCTGGTCAAGGAGAGGACAGGGATGAACATGGATCCCCTGATGCTGAGGAGACTAGTGATGAAGAATCTGAGAAGGTTAGTTCCAGTTCTGCCTCTGAGGAGGAAGAATGACACGTGCTAATGAAGTGCTGTGGAGCTCAAGTTGCTGGTTGCTAAGCTGTTTTTATGAGCTGCTGGTTTGATGTTTTTTTTTTATTTGAGTTTTTTTGGTTAGACTTATTTGATAGCAAGAATTGTATTGTTTTTGTGATGCTCTTCATAAGCAATGTTTGTGTGTAATAACCCCAATCATATCTAAAGTTATACATTGTGATCTATACTAATTAGTTGGATCTTAATTTGTGGCTAAAGAGGGGGAGAGGGTAATAGAAAACAGCAGGTACTGACAGCAGGCAGCAGGTGATAAAGTACAAATATGGATAGCTTGAAGACAGCAGGCAATAGGTGATAAAGTACAAATATGGATAGCTTGAAGACTTGCTAGAGCATATGTACCATTGTGCATATGATATAATCATACCTGCAGGTGTAACCACAGGTGCAGCTGATGAAATGATGAGATGTGTGATAACTGCATGACTAGGGCTGTTAAGTAATGTGTTGCTGCTATATATGTGAATGTATGTTTGTATGTAAGCAGAATGAGAGGCGTGTGAATCCCTTCAGGGGGAGTAGCACAGGTGTGTGTGTAACTTCAGAATGCCATTCTGAATGTCTGGGCATCCATAAGCTGGATGTTGTTTTTGTGTGACTGCAGAGTGTGCAGGTTAAGTGCTCAGCTGGTAAGATGCATCAGTTGAGGGGGAGTAACCCAGTGTGTTACTCAGCAAAGTGTGACATCTGTAGTGGTAACTAACAGATAGGTAACAAGGTGAGTTATAACAGTGAAAGCTAATTGTGAGGACTCTGAGAGTGGGTAACTCTCCTACAAGACAGGGCATATTATAAGTCTTCTGTTGTGTGTAAATCTCTGATATAATAACATGGTGTTTTAGCCAAAAATTTTCCAAAAGGGGAGTTTGTAAGTGCTCTTGATTGACTGCATTTTGTAGCAAAATATTAGTGTATGTATGTATGTCATGATTGGTGTTATTACATACATAATATGGATTTTGCAGGGTAAGTTAACTTAGCTAAATGTTAGTTAAGTTGAATGTCATACAGAATGTCATGACACTGACCGTATGACATCCAGGGAACATATTAGTTTTTCTGGTATCTAGAAATAAGGAAACAAATCAGAAGTTCAAGCTGGAAGTCACAAAACATTTGAGAAGCCCTAAAGCGAAACAAATATACCTAAATTAATTGGCAAGCGTGCAGATTATTGAAGAGAGGTTTGTTATGGATAAACCTAATTTATGCACCCAGGTCCAAGGACTGACTGCTGCTATAAATAGCAGAAGGAGCAATTCTAGAAGGGCAGCTCTTGACAGAAGATTAGAGAGTGCATATTGAGAGTCCTTGTGAGTGAAGAAGGTTGTTCTTCACGTGAGTATTGTGAGTGAAGAAAGTGTGTTCTTCACGTGTGAATTGAGTCTTAGAAATACTTGTTTACCAAGCAACTGTCTGCTGCATTGGTTAGGTAGGTTCTAAGCTGTTGTGTCACTCAAAAGCTTTTAAGCAACAGTGTGTGATCCTTGATCAAAGCTGTGAAGCAAGATCAAGGTGTGAGGTTGAAGTGTATCTTCATAATTTTCTGTAACTGTAATTGGACATCACTGTGGTGTGATTGAGGGGGAGTGAGTGGGAATACTCAGGTCTAGAGTGTCTCTAGGTTGAAGTGTCATTGGGTAGAGATTAAGTGAGAAGTGCAAACTGTTTGTTTGGCTTTGAATTGATTATGCTAATAGTGAATTTCCTCCCTGACTTGGTAGCCCCCAGATGTAGGTGTAGTTGACACTGAATTGGGTGAACAATTGTTGTGTTATTTACTGCTTTTACTTACAGTTTAATTAGTTAGTAGAGTAGTCAATGTCACAGTGGATGTTATAACTTTGGCCATAACATCCATCGTGTGCTTGCTAGAATTTCAGATACGTTTTTCAAGGAGAGAAAAGTACCCTAAGAGTCATGAAGGGGTTGAAGGAAATCTTGAGAGGAATGAAGAAACAAGGCTTGTATACCCGTGAGGATGAGGTTGTAAGTGGTTCGAAAAATGTTGCATCCACGAAATCTATGTCGAAGGTAGAATTATGGCACATGAGATTGGGTTATGTTAGTGAAAGAGGCCTGGTCGAATTGGGGAAGCAGAACTTGCTAGGAGGTGGCAAAGTTGAAAAATTAGATTTTTGTGAATCTTGTGTATTTGGTAAATCCTGTAGGGAGAAGTTTAACAAAGGCAAGCAAAGAACACATGGATCTCTGGATTACATTCATGCTGATCTTTGGGGGCCTGCAAGGAATCCTTCACACTAAGGTGCATAGTATTTTTTATCCATCGTTGATGACTATTCCAGAAAGCTATGAGTATTCATCCAGAAGATGAAGGATGAAACTTTTGGGAATTTCCAAAGTTGGAAGGTTCTAATCAAAACTCAAACTGACAAAAAGGTTAAGAGGTTGAGAACCGACAATGGCCTTGAGTTATGCAACAAAGCGTTCAACAATTACTGTGTTGAGTCTGGGATTGCAAGGCATAAAACTGTAGTAGGTAATCCTCAAAAAAATGGTTTAACTGAGAGATTCAATCGAACAATCCTTGAAAGAGTTAGATGCATGTTGGTTATTGCTGGATTGAAGAAGGTATTTTAGACAGAGGCTGTTTTGACAACAGCTTATCTGATAAATAGATATCCCTCGACTGCCTTGGAAATGAAGACACTTGAAGAAGTTTGGTCAGGACATCCACCTAGTCTCAAAAGACTGAGAGTATTTGGTTGTATGGTCTATGCTCATATTAGGAAAAACAAGGTCGAACCTAGAGATCTGAAATGGATGTTTATAGGATATCTTAAACATATGTAGTACTCTACAGGAACCTTTTGTATATCGCATCTTATGCCTACGTGTCCTTACTAGAATGAAATCAGAGCAACCGTAGTTCTCCTCACTATGGTTGAGGAATACTTGATTATGGTCAAGACTCTAAGAGGGAACAAACATAATAATGTTTGTGCAGAGTTTTAACAAAACTCTCTAAATTTAAGTTTAAAAATCAAGGGGATTGACTTTGACAAAAGCCAAGAGGGGAGTAAGTAATCATGACAATGATCCTTACATAGAGTTACCAAACTCTATCTTAAAGTTTTAATTGAAGGATACTCCTACAAGGTGTAGGTTTTTAGACATAAAGCAAAGTCTAATGGATGTGGGTTCTAACTTAACTAAGTTAAAAGACCTAATGACTTAACCAAGTCAAGGGGATGGGTAATGAGTTGTCTACGACTGTGAAGTCAATAGAAAAACTTTCCTTTGGAGTAAGGGAGTTATAAGGCAACTGGATGAGAACTAACAAGTTCCACCACTTGGGGAAAACTTAAAAAAGTTAAACACATATATGAAATCATTCAAACATGATGAAGATACATAGCCAATAGTCACAACCAAGAAGGATAAGAGTGAGCATGTAACAACATGAAACAATGCAGAATAACAATGTAATCTAACAAGAACTGAGAAGTCAATCCTGACATAGATAAGAAGAAACAAGAAGGCTCAATTAACAAGTTAAAACACAACAAGCATGGTAAAAACCTAGGTTTAACACTTAACATAACAATGTTCAAAGATCATAAAAGTGATAACCAACAATAGCATTTATGTGTAACAACAACAAGTTCAACAATGGTAAACAAACAAAACTCATGCATACAAGTTACAACATGAATCAAACATGGTGTATGAATCAAATAAAGATAAATGTAACAACATTTAATCATATCCAAGGCATGTTGATAACAATTAAACATGGATAAGCAAGAAGGGTGACAACAGTTTAAGCATGGATTCAAACTTCACATAAGGAAAAGTAAACAAATTTAATGATAACTTTTAAAGAAAGAATCAATCCTAAACATGTTATGGTTCTAACAAAACACATTAACAAGTATAGTAAGGATAGGGGGTCATATCCATGAGGTTACAATATCAAGAAACATATCACAAACCTCAAAGGAAATTCAAAGAATATCACCCACATTCATGCATTCACAAAGCTGTGAGTAACGTGTACTCAGTGAACCGACTTGTTGGTCCTCTCTGCTCGCGAGAGAGATCTTCGCGCTTTCTCTGTTCGTTTCATCGAGGAGGAGCAGGAGGGGTTTCTTCACGTCTAGCGCCTTTGGGGGCTTCCTGGTTACGCCTGGCTCAGGCGGTGTTTCCGGCCTCTATCTCTTCATACTCGATGTACGACTGAGCCACGTGGAGAAGGGCATTCAAGGTGTGAGGATGAGTGAGGCCGACAACTTTGGCAAAGTCAGAGTGTTGTCTTATACCCTTTTGGATCAGGAATTTCTTCATGTCGCCGATGGTGGACACTTGGACGGCCTCGCGATTGAACCTCTCAATGTAATCTCTGAGAGGCTCATTTTTCCCTTGGAAAATGGCCTCCAGGGCTGCTTCTGTCTTCGGATGGCGTCGAGAAAATGTGAAATGCCTAGAAAACTGGCGCTTTAGTTTACCCCATGAGGCAATGGAGTCGAGCACAATGCATTTGTACCACACCATGGCTCCTTTCCTCGAGGTGGTGGAGAACAGTCAACACTTGATGGCTCCTCAGACGTTTCTGTAATTCAACATTGCGTCTATGATTTCGATGTGGTCGTCCAGGTTGGTCATTCTATCATAAGTTTCCAGGATCGGGGGTTTCTCCATCCCGATGGGCAATGGGCCTCCCTGCACAGTGGTGAGCATCGGGTATCTTTGTTGCTCCGAACAGGTGACGGTGAGGGGGAGGCTGACTCCAGGTGGTTTTTATGTCGGTGTGGACTCTTTGGTCGGGCCCTTGATGTGGACGGGTCCGCGGCGGCTTTGGTTTTCTTCTGAATCAGGGAGCGTCGCTCCTCTCTGGGAGGTAACCTGTCCCTCTTGTAAGAAACCGTCTGTTGGGGTCGTTCCAGCCGGGGGCAGCGCCCTACCGATCGGGGAGATGGGCTCTTGGAATCTTCCACGTACCATGTCTTCTGTAGGGGAGGAGAGAGGCTAATGGAAGCCGGGAAATAATGTCTCCACGGGGGAGAGATGCTGACTGAGGTTCGTCGACGTTGTCTCTGTGGAGGAGGAAAATGAATGGGAGAAATCAGGCGACGATGTCTTCGCGTGGGAGAGTGTGATGGTTGTTCCCTCTCGGGCATCCCTATTCATTCGTTCTTCCCGAAGATCATCAAATTGGTTTGATTGATCGCCGCAAACAGGGTCGTGATGGTAGGATCTGCACCCTCCAGAATCGGGATGGGTTGGTAGATAGTCGGGTTGTCAAAGCGTTGGATGGCGTTGAAAGTTGGGTCCTTGAAGGAGGGGGAGGCGGTGCGCCCGTCCCTTTGGTAATCTTCTTCATTATGGAGGGCCGCGTTGGGGTCGCGGCCGTCCCTGTTGGAGAAGGAGATGAAGGCGGATCCCGATGCATCACCGTTACGTGGATTGGCCATGATTGAGATGAAAGTGTTGGAAGATGCTTTAGTCCCTGAGCTGCTATTATGGGATAGGAGAAGGGGCGGGGAAGTAAAAGTTTCCAACAGACGGAGCCATTGATCTCGCCTGATCAGAAAGAATCAATGGTCTGCCATGCATCGTTAAATTTTTGTTTCAACCGGTGTTAGGGAGAGAAAGGGGTGTACCTGCAAGGCACCCTGATACTTAAGTGAGTAAAGGATCAGAGAGAGTGAGCAAGTGCAGAAGTTAGTTGTGTAGAAGAAGTTACCTGACACTCTAGTGAAGGAGGGTATTTATAGTGTGCCCCCAGCACAGGGTCAATGGTTACATTGCATTGGGCCAGACTGCCAGGCCTAACCTAAGTAACTGCCAGGGCTTTTGTGGCATAGTGAAGACCAGCACGTGGTCTTCGCCCTGGATCAACTACTCTATGATATTCGAAAGGTGAGTTGACCGACCCTTTCGGAGGTGGGTAGTTGCCTGATGACGTGTCCCTGTGTGGGGGACACATGGAGAACATGGCGAAAGCGCGTGAGCTTTCCCGTCAAGAATGTCCTCTGCTCGACGCATGTGCCTTGTTGATGCCTGTGCCCGACGGAAGAGGATTGTACCTTGTTAGGCCTCATCAGCATAGTTTTGGGTTTGGCCTTCCCGGTAGAGGGGCTGGTCTTGAACCAGTCCAGAACACTAATATAGTGGATTCTTTGATATATGTTATGGTCTGTACTAGACCCGACATAGCATGTGCAATAAGTCTTGTAAGCAGGTACATGGAGAATCGTGGAAAGGCTTGTCACACCCTCATTTTCATCTTTAGCCTTGATACCCTACATTCGCCATATCATACATCGTTCTATTGCATATCGAACATGTGGGTTCATAAGGTATAGATTGGGTCGATTTATTATTTTCCATTTCAAATGAGATAGATTTCCTATCATGGAATACAGGGAAGAAAAGGTTCATCACCTAAGGATTGATCTAAGTTGGAAAGTCTACTCATGTAGATTGCTTCAAGAAGAAGTTACTTGAAAAATATTGGGATATTCAAGATAAATATTCCTAATGAACATGAAATGCAAGGCCAAATTCAAGTTTGTTTCATCCAATTTTGTTTCAAATTCTTGGTCAAGTGGAGTTCAAATTTGCAAAGCTTGAGTCAAGATCACAAGTGCATAATTCAAGACTTCACTTTATATAATGGCATAAGAGAATCCATCATTCAAAGTCCAAGATTCATGAATTCAAGACTAGATTGAAGAATATTATAAAGAGAAACTTCATGACATTTGTAAAAGTGTCACATTTGTTACAAAGTTCCAAGCTCTTGGCAATGCTTAGAAAATTAAGCTACTTCTAGTCTTAATCCAAGCTTCTAATTAATTTCATGCTATGGTACCCTTCATGCCCAACAAGTTTACATGTTCAACATTATGCTTGCAAACATTCAAGAAAAATATTTAAGAGTTAATTCAACATTGGAATGTTTCAAGATCAAGATTATGCATGCTTATTCAGGGGCAATATGAATGTAATCCAAAACAGCCCCATGCAAGAAGTAACAATCTGCCTCATGTCACAAAATATACATGTCACAAGACCAAGGGAATGGCATGTGATAATGCATCTAAATATCAGATTTTCAAAATGTTGGCAAAAGATAGTAGCATAGACCACCAACACAACCCAAGAACAAGTGGATAAAGTAGGGAAATGCTGAAAAATAGCACTAGGGAAGTGCAGCAGCAAAAGCAAAAAGACAGCATGCTAGAAATGGAAAAAGGTAGGGGTTGCACCAAGAAAGTGGTAATAAGCGTTGCCAAGAATGGAAATTCTGAAAATGGAAGTTTGTACAAGAGCTATTGTTTTGGTACAGCAGGAAAAGGCAGCAGAAAAAGTGGGATAAGAATAGGAGAGGGGCTGCAAAACATATTCATTCATCATTCACTAGACATTGAGAAAAAAGATGGAAAGAGAGCAAGAAACCCTAGAGAGAAAACCAGAAAAAAAGAGTGAGAAAGAAAACCAACAAGAATCAAGAGAGTTCCATAGAAACCCATAGAGAACCTTTGAGGAGAAGCACCTTCAAAGCATAGAAGGAAGAAGGAAGAAAACACACAACCAAACCAGTGGAAGCTTATCAAAGAAGGAGAAAGCTCTTGGGTATCAATTTCAAACTTTTTCTCTCTTTATATTTCTGCACTTGCCATTTATTATTATTTGTTAAGTGTGTTTGTGTTGGGTGTATGGTGTGAGGTCCCAAGGGAACCAAGAAACCATTTTTAAGAACCAATAGAAAGGAAAGAAAACCACAAAAGACAGCAAAGGAAAGAAATATTGCATTTTTCGCTTCAGGTCGCGGCGCGAACATGCAAAAAACAGAATGTCCACTTTTCTCGGTTTGCGGCGCAAACACCCTTCGTGCCGTTTTTTTTGCATGTCTCGGTTTTTTTTAACCGACTAACCCCATATGTTTGTATGATTTTAGTATGTGAATTTTGTTATGGTCTTTGTTGACCTTTGTTTCCAAAACCATTTTTAAAAGTAAACTCTTGATTTTATCGGGCCATTTTTAACCTTGTAAGTCGATTGCCTTGCGCATCGCCATCGACCTTGTCCGTATCGCTTCAAATATATCTTTACAAACAATAAACCTTGATCCAACATCAAGTGATCCTTTTTCTAATAAAAAAACAAAATACAATAAATATATGGTTAGGGTTATACACCATGGATTTTAAGGTGGTGGAGAAGGAATGAGAATGGAATCCTCCTACACTCGTTCTGAATGTTTTAGATACAAGGCGCTCGACTTGCCTATTCGAAACATTCATCTCTGTCCAAAGTCCTTTTGTGTAATCCTAGTCAAGAACCATTTTCTTCAAAAACCTAAAAAAATAACACCAACTCATCAAACTATTTTTTTCCGCCCTAGGACATCAATCCAAAAACCCTTTTTCAAGGTATAAAATCAACCAACAAACAACTATTTCATAAGCCTCCGAACTACGGAGCTCTGATTTTTCACTTCTTTTAAGTGAGGATACATAGGCACAAGGGCCACAATCCTTGGCGAGCATTAAAATAAATAAACCAACCCCTTTTTTCCTTAAGCAAGCAAACTCTTAATAAAAACACCCATTCATGCTAAACAACCTAGAAGGTTCCCATCGAGTACGATGGATGCGAGGGGGTGCTAACACATTCCCCTTGCATAACCGACTTCCGAACCCTAAGACTTGGTTGCGATGACCATGCTCCTTTCCCAAAGGTTTTATCGCTATTCCTTTTCCCTCCTTGGGATAAATAAAATCTGGTGGCAAATCTGTGTCATTTTTCGTGTAGCGACAAGGCTCACTAGAAAGCATTGGAGTGGATTCTAAGGTACATAAAATGGTCTCTAAATAGAGCCCTAATTTATTGTGGAGCCTTGGGTGAATATAGTAAAGAAACAATCGAAGGATATGTCGACTCTGGTTATGCAGTTGTATGGATTCCAGAAAATCTATTTGTGGATATGTGTTCACTATGTTTGGGACAACAATCAATTGGAAAGCAACACTTCAGAAGTTTGTTGCATTATCAACCACTGAAGCGGAATATATTGCCCTAACTGAAGCTGTGAAGGAAGCATTGTGGCTTGAAGGTTTTGCAAAGGAGTTAAAACTTCAAGGTCGAGTTATCACTGTTAAATATGATAGTCAAAGTGCAATACACCTATCGAAGAATTTAACCTATCATGAGTGAACCAAACATATTGATGTGAGACTGCATTTCTTCAGAGGGGTAATCGAGCATGGAGAAGTCCAAGTCCTGAAGGTATCCATAGATTATAATGCTGCTGATATGATCACCAAGACGTTGCCTAGTTGCAAGTTTTTCCACTGTATGCAGTTGATAAAACTGCATGAAGAAAGCTAGTTTGTTTTCTTGATGTTATAGAGTTAGATCCAAGGTGGAGATTTTTGGGATATTGGATCAAACTCTAGTATGGTCGAAGGATAGCTTCTAGTTCGACATGAATTAAGTATCAGGTCGAAGTCTATTCAGATGCTGTTGTCAGAGTAATGTGTGTTGTAGTTGAAGTTTGCTCTAACATGCATTAGTCAATATTTATAGGGTTGTTAGCATGTTGAATTGGGTCTTACTTGTAAGTCCAATTGTTTAAGTTAGCTTGTTGTTTATTGTGAAAGTTGGTAAACAACCTCTGGTCTAACAAACTTAAAATAATTTGTTTTAACTTGCAGAATCGACCACACTAAATCCTATAACGTGTGTTAATTGTTTGTTTAAAAGGGTTGAAGGTAATAAAGAAAGATTTTAAGGCAAATAACGAAAAGACTGGAAAGAAAAGGCAATAAAGAGAAAGTCAGCAGTAAAGAAAGGGCTGGAAAGGAATTTAAAGACAAGGCTGAAATGTGTAACTTGCAGGTAAAGTTAGATGAAATTTTAATGTAAAGGACTTGAAATAAATTGTATTAAATATAAGAAATTGGTGTTTACATCACGTACATTCTCTTTGCAACTCGTTTCTCTACACGCGGATACTTTGAGTATTTTTCAGAGTGACTAGTACACAGTGATTTTTGACACACCTTGATCCTATTACTAAGACTCTTATTTATAGTGCTAGAAGTAACTACTAGTAACTTCCTTAATTAATCCACGCATGACAAGTGTCACGTTGTCTGCTTCCATCCTTTAGATGTGCACCGTTTGTCCTACTCCAAGGTAACTGTTCCCCCTCTTATTTAAATTTGAAATTCTCCAGCATCGAATGCCTTCCTCGATCGAAAGTAGCTTTCAATACTTAGAAATATTTTCTAAGTCCCAAAAACACTCTTATAAGGATCTGGTCGAAGGAACAATTAATCTTTCTCCAAAATTTAATATCCTAACCAATATTTCTATTTTTAACATGGTGTCGAATCTTGAGCTAACACTTGTACCCTAAGTTAGCTTGTAATGGGTAATTGTTAAAAAACTCATTAGGTTAGTGTGCTAATTTTATTATAAATAACATGTTTGTCTCTCATCTTGGTATAAGGAAAAATAGGAAGATAAAATCCTAATTTTAAGAGAGAGAGAGAGAGAGAGAGAGAGAGAGAGAGAGAGAGGTTATTTTGTTATTCTTGTATACTTGTAATCTTGTTTCTAAGAATAAGGAAAAAATAGTAGTTTATAACCAATCCTTATTGTTCCTTGTTGTTTTACCTTGTTTTCTTTATTAACCCTAACCCTTGTGTGTTTCTTGATTATAAAGAAATTGTTTATATTTTGTTTAAGGCATCCGATTCACAACAATAGATAACTTAGACCGCAAACTAATAAAAATAATAGGTGTGGTTCCATAACCGCAAACTACAATTTTCAAAAATAGAGGTTGTGCGAGGTTAGTCCATTATTGAAATATTGAGAGAGAAGAAAAATTGATCTCCTAATTAACCGTAACAAAATCACTTTTCTAAATCGCGGTAGCATATTTTTTATGAGACCACCAAGCAACTTTCCTCTAAAAATTTAGGCAAAATCATTACAAAATAAAAAGTAGCTATATATATATATATATATATATATATATATATATATATATATATATATATATATATATATATAAAAGATTTTGTGTCTCATAAAAAATATCTCATTTATATCTTTTCTTTTTTCTCAAAATAATTATTTTTATCTTTTTCTTCTTTCTCAAAATAATGTTTTTATGCAATGCAGTATTTACTATTATTTTTTCACTATACTTCTATTTATTAATTTTATATTTATTCAATTATTCTATTAACTATAAACTATTTCGTATTTGTGTGTTTGATTTATTCAATAAACAAAAATAGTCTTTGATCATGAGAAAAAATCTCATGAGTGCATCACTAATGACATGACAAGTTTAAAGTCAATCCTACTAATTCGATAGTTTCTCTTCTCGTAAAAAAAATGTCTATATAAGAAATAATTCTACAAAAAGGAAAGGGAATATGCATTTAAAAAACTAAATAAATAATTAAATTGATTAACAATTGTATAATTAGTTGTTGAACGATTGTATATCGGATTGAGGTATACTTTAATGGAATCAAATTTTGGCTTATAAAAAAATTGATTAACAATTCATCTTGTAATATCAACAAGTTATGAAGAACAATGTAGAAAGTTGCAATAAAAAGTGAAAACTAAGGAGAAACACAAAAAAAGCGAAGAGACAGAAGTTTCTTTCATGTAGAAAAAGATATCAATCTTTTAAAACGTCTTAGAGAAAAAATAATTATAAATTAAGAAGCATTAGAAACAACATTTTCATTTCCTTGGAATTCAGACGTAGAAGTTACATTCAAATATTAAAATAAAATAACAAATATGAAAATGACATTGGTGCACAACAGTTACTTTGTATTTGCTTGGAAGCTGTAACAGAATAACATAACAAAATTGGTTTCTCCATTAATCAGTGACTACAATTTGTTACGTATAATATTTCTTCAATAAAAATAATTGAAGAATTATTATTTGATTCTTATTTTAATATTGTATAGCGTAACTACATAAGTATAATAAACTTTGGAGATATCATTATTAAAAAAAAATATTGTTACCTTTATGAAAAATCCATGATGTCTAACGAGTTTTGACAAATTCAGCATCTGAAACAGCAGAATTCTCAATTTGACTAACCTCATCGTCATCAATTGGTGCAGGAAGATTAAGATCTATAACACTTTTTCCAACTTTTTTTGTACTAAAAATTGGAATTGTTGTTGATGTTGTTGATCCATGCATCACATGAGTTCTTTTGTGTCCACCAAGTGCTTGTCCTGAATTGAAAACTCGGAAACAAACCGGACATTCATGAATTTTCTTTTCGACAACATCAAATTCGGGCGACGATTCTTCTAATGTTGTGTTTGTTTTAATCTTCTTGTGACTCGCTCGGTGACCGCCCAATGCTTGATATGATTTGAACACTTTGTTACATGTTTCGCATTTGTATTTTCCTTTGCGTACTTTATTGTTACTCTTGGTCACTTTTATCAGCTCTTGAGATTCGTCGGACTCGTCTAAAGATCTTTCAATTTCTTCGTCTTCTTCATCTTCATCTTCTTCCATTTCAAGATCGTACTCATCATCAAATTCTTCTTCTTCCTCCTCCTTGTATTGTTCATTTTGTCTATCCCATTTGTCTCTCGACAATTTCATTAGACAAAATGCAACATCTTCTTCAGTTGTATCAGAAACCGAGCTACCCGGTTCATGATCAACAACAGAAGAAGAATTATTCTTATTTAAAAACTTCACTTTCTTCGTACTAGATTCATCGTAATACTTTTGATCAAAGTGACGGATTTTCCACACCCTTTTAGATCTTTTGCGAGTGGGATTGTTCTTCGACGATTCAGTTTCGCTTTCTATATCCTGAAGAATCACAGAACTTGTATCTACCGGTGGAAAAGAGAACTCTTGATCTACAAGACGAATGCTTCTCTTTGGATTCTCTCTAAGACCATAATTAAGACCTTTTTCATCGTCGTCATCGTCTGATGAAGATGAAGCTGATTCAGCTTCAAAACTTAGTTGAATCATCCGTGACGAGTCTTCTTGTTTTGTAACAAGAAGATTCATCATGTGAGATCTCATGTGACCCCCCAAAGCTCTTCCATTGTTGAAGCTTCTATTGCAAAGTTTGCACTTGTATTTGTCCATAAGCTATGATGAAAGGAAGAAGAAAGAGAGGAATAATAAAAGAGAGTTAAGTTTTGTTGTGATTTGGTTTTGTTTTGAGAGAGAGAAGAGAGAGTATAGGAACTATAAAAGGAGTAGGTGACAAGCATTCCTCTTCACTAAGGCCAAAAATAAATATAAAAAATAAACGTAAGAAAAACATAAAGAGTGAAACTTGAATGAATTTATTGATATTTAATTGAAGATGGACATGCAGGAAGTGAGAGAAGAACATGTAACATGCAAGGATTGATCGTTTATTAATCACTTAAGCCTAACCATTAAAGTTTATTAATCACTTAAGCCTAACCATTTAATTTTAGTTTGAATAATCAGTTTTTTTTATTCGGAATAAATTGGATACTCTATTTATGTTTTGAATTTTGATAAATAAAAACATTTAATTTATCTTCTATAATTATAATAGATAAAGAGGGTAACTTTGTACAAAAAAAATAAAATAATATGAAGGGTAATTTTGTAGTTTTAAAATGTTTTAACGTATTTTTTTATATAAATAATAGATATAGTTCTGAAGTGATATTTTTGGATATTAGTTCTGAAGTGGTAGTTTTAAAATGTTTTAACGTATTTTTTTTAAGATTTGATTCAAATAAATTAATTAATTTAATTTTTTATAGTTAAACCTAAACTAAGCCAAATAAATACTCTTTGAGGTTAAAGAAATCATGATATTTCATTTTTATTCTTTTTTTGATGTTTCTCAATTTTTTTAAAAAAATATTATATTGATGTATTTTCTAATTATTACATTTTTATAGTAAATTATATACTTGAAAAACTATTTTTGTTCATATTATTTCAAGAGCTTCGTTGAAACGCAAAGCGGAGTAAAAAAGCTGAGAGGGAATTCATTCAATACAGAAACAAAAACGACTTCTCCGATATATGAACGCCACTAGGTTGTGTCATTGATACACTATAAACGACAATTTTAAAGTGAAGCGTTACACGTAATTCATATCAACCACGTGTCGTTTGTTGGCGAATGGTTTTGGCAGCCACGGTTTTGTGACACCACTAATTAATAGGAAATTGACCATAATCAATTTTCCTTTAAAAAATCAAAGAATATGTTTCTTTTATATCTCAAAGCCAAAGGTCAGCATTAGTAGCTTTTAGCATGCCGTTTGATATTCTAGTTAGAAAACATATGTTTAATATATATATATATATATATATATATATATATATATATATATATATATATATATATATATATATATATATATATATATATATATATATATATATATATATATATATATAAACCACAGACAAACATACAATAAACTGCATCTCTTAACTCTTATGGATGAGAAAATCAATATCTTTAAACATTATATATATTTTGTCTGAATTTTGAATCAGCTTATACAAAAGGTTTATTTTGTTCATTTTTAAAGTTTGTTGTGATCCTCTAATTGTTGAGGTTATAATTTCTTGTGTCAAAGCAAGTGTAGTTTGACAGAAATAAGAATGTGTCGAAATTAGCCTTGTATGTGTGTTGAATTATGTTAGATGTCGAAGTGTCGAAGCAGGTTGTTTGACATAGGATTTCGGCTTAGACCAAAATAAAAAATTTTGGCTTTTGTAATTTTACCTTAGGGAGCAAGATAACTCAATTATAAATAGATGGAATAACCCATATTTTGAGTAAGAAGAAAAGAGAATAATATTGTAACACACAACAGATAGTATAGTTGCACAGTTGAATAATATTTTCTCAGTTTGAGAGTAGAGAGCTACTCTGCAGAAATCATCTCCTCTTCCCATATTTTGTGAAACCCTAATCTTCTTCCTTATTCAATCTTTTTTCTTTCTTCATTAACGATTGTTGCGCATAATCATTCTTACAATCAAGGCGTTATTGTTTCACTTTAGTGAAGAGTGAAGAACAAGGGATTTCGATCGGTTGATTGAATCTTGCTCATTAAGATTGATTCAGAATTCTCAAAGTTTTGGGTTAATTCCAACATCTGGTATTTAAAGCACTGACTGGGCTATTCGTGGGAAGAAAATCACGATGGCAATGAATCATCCAAATTGACATTTTTCGGCGAGTCTTTCGATTCTCGAGAACTATAATTATGATAATTTGTGCAAGCAAATGAAGGTTGTTTTATGTTATCAATATCTTTGGGATCTTGTGAATGAAGAAGTAACACTGCTTGCAGAAAATGCGACAGATGAAGATTGTTTTCTATTTTCAAGATCTTTGGGATCTTTGTTTTCTGTTATCAACGTTGCATACAAAGAATTGAAGAAAAAATTATAAAGCTCTCTTTATAATTTATCAATGTGTTGATCCAGATAACTTTGAAAAGGTTAGTGATGTAGAATCAGCGGAAAAAACATGAGAAATTATGGAGAAATCGTTTGAAGGAGTAGAAAAGGTGAGGTTACAAACTCACAAAAGGACGTATGAATTGCTTCAGATGGAAGAAAGTGAAAGCCTAACTGATTTCTTCACTAGGGTTACTAAATTGGTGAATCAAATCAAAGTATGTGGATAAGTGTTGACATCAAGATCAATTATTGCAAAGATCTTAAGGTCATTGGCTCCAAAATTCAACCACATGGTAGTAGCCATAGGAGAATCAAAAGATTTGTCAACATTGAGAAACGAAGAGCTTTAATGGACTCTTGAATCTCATGAAAAAAATGGTTGCTGAAAGAGTTGTAGGAAAGTCGAAGAGTGATGTTGCTTTGCAAACGCAATCAATAAAAGAAAAGAAAGGCAATTGAAGTTGAAATGGAAACAAAGGCAGAGGAGGCTACAATAATTCAACTGGTGGATATCAGCAAGAAGGATACTGGTCGAATCAGATAAAACCTGATAAACAAGGCAACCAAAGAGGTGGTGTTGTAGGTAGAGGAAGAGGTGTTGGTCGAAAACCTGACAAAAGTCACATTTTGTGTTACAATTGTCAGAAGTATGGTAACTATTTTAGTGACTGCCCAGAAAAGAAGAAAATTCAAGAAGCTGATGCAAAACTAGCGAAACATGAAGAAGAAGAAGAAGAAGAAGAAGAAGAAGAAGAAGAAGAAGAAGAAGAGATGTTGTTGGTGGTCACAACAAGAGATAAAGAAAGGTTTCAGGACCAATAGTACTTGGACTCAGGATGCTCATCAAACATGACTAGTAGGAAAGATTGATTTTTCAACATAAAGCCCTCAATGAAGAACATGGTGAAATTTGCAATTGATAATACTCTAGCAGCAGAAGGTATTGGTGATGTTCTGATTATGAAGAAAGATGGCAAGAGGTCAGTAATTTCCAATGTATTGTATATACCAGGCATGAAGAGTAATTTTCTCAACATAGGGAAGCTGGTCAAAAAGAACTACAAGGTTTCGATCAAAGACAAGATGATGAGAGTTCTCGACTCATGTGGTAGGTTAATCTTGAAGGCATCAATGTCTCAGAATAGAACCTTCAAGATTGAACTTAATGTGATAGAGCATAAGTACCTTGCAACTGCAGCCAACAGAGATGAATGGATATGGAATTATAGACTTGACCATCTCAATTTTAAAGACATAAGTGTTTTGAAGAGAAGAAATATGGTTTCAAGATTACCAAAAATCGACATTCCAAGTGAAGTGTGTGAAGAATGTGTTCAGGCGAAGCAGCACAAGAACAACTTCAGCAAGGATGCATTAAGCAAGTCGAAATCAATTCTTGAAGTCATATACTCTGATAAATGTGGTCCTATCCAGGTGGATTTGATTGGAGGTAACATATACTTTGTCATTTACATAGGTGATTTCAGTAAAAAACTGTGGACTTACTTGATCAAGAAGAAAAGTGAAGTAATTGAGGTATTTGCATAATTTAAATATATGGTAGAAAGACAAAGTGGTCGAAAGCTAAAGATTCTGAGGACTGGTTGTGGTGGAGAGTATGTGTCGAAATATTTCAATGCATTATGTGAATTCCACAAGAGTATTTCATACTTCCTTGGTATCGAATTCCACAAGAGTAGTAGAGGTTTAATGATGCATCAAATAAGATATGCAGGCGAAACACTCAAGAGATTTGAGATGCAAGATTGCAACCCAACTTCGACTCCAACTGAGCCAAGACTGCAACTGTCGAAAGATTCAGATGAAGATGATGTCTACCCAACTCAGTACAGAAGACTTATTGGGCCACTAAGATACCTTTTGTCATACAAGGCCTGAGTTAGCATACAGTGTAGGTATGATAAGTAGATTCATGTAGAAGCCAACGATATAACACCTAGCAACGACGAAGAGGATACTAAGGTATCTAAAATGAACTCTCGACTACGATATTTTATTTCCTGCAGCTGATGAAGGAAAATAATGCAAGTTAGTGGGATACACCGACTCAAGTTGGTGTAGTGATGCTGAGAATAGAAAATCCACAGCTGGCTATGTGTTTATGTTAGGTGATGCACCAACTACTTGAAGTTAGAGAATGGAGCTAGTAGTGGCATCGTCGTCATGTGAAGAAGAATACATAGCTACTTCTTTTTGTGCATGTCAAGCAAAGTGGATGGTGAACCTGGTCGAAGAGATTACAATGAAAAGTCATAGAGAAATTACCATGAAGATCGACAACATGCCAGCTATCAACCTGGCGAAGAACTCGATAGGACATGGGCGAAGCAACCACATCAAAATGAGGTTCCATTATCTTTGAGAGCAGGTAGCAGAAGGGAAGATGAACTTGGAACACTGCAGAACTGAGAATTAGATTGCAGATATAATGACGAAAGGAGTGCAAATCAAAGTGTTCAAGAAGTTAAGGTCTATGATGAATATATATATAGCTTTGACACAATGAATTAGGTGGTGTGTTGAGATTGTAATTCCTTCTGTCGAAGAAAGTGTAGCTCGACAAAAATAAGGATGTATCGAAATTAGCCTAGTGTGTGTGTGTTGAGTTGTGTTAGATGTCGAAGTGTCGAAGCAGGTTGCTTGACACAAGATTTCGACTTAGGCCAAAATAGAAATTCTGCGCTTTTGTAATTTTGGGTTTTACCTTAGGGAGCAAGGTAACGCAATTATAAATAGAGGGAGTAACCCCTATTTTGAGTAAGAAGAATAGAGAATAATATTGTAACACACAACAGAAAGCGCAGTTGCACAGTTGAATAATATTTCTTAGATTGAGAGCAGAGAGTTACTCTCCAAAAATCATCTCTTCTTCCCCTATTTTGTCAAACCCTAATCTTCTTCCTTATTCAATCTTCCTTATTCTGCGCAGAATCATTCTTGCAATCAATGTGTGATTGTTTCACTTGAGTGAAGAGTAAACAACAAAGAAATTTTGATCCGTTGATTGAATCTTGTTTATCATGATTGATTCGGAATTCTCAAAATTTTGAGTTAATTCCAACACTAATATCATTATATATATTAAATCCTACACATTTATTATTATTAACTTAAAGGTTAAAATATATTCACTTAAAACTAACACATGAGTATTTTAAGAGAATTTATCTTAGCCATTGAATTAATAATAATAAAGGGGTAGAATTTAATGTCAAAATTAATATTCGACACCAGTGTCAAATGACCCCCTCCTATTATATATATATATATATATATATATATATATATATATATATATATATATATATATATATATATATATATATATATATATATATATATATATATATATATATATATATATATATATATATATATATATATATATATATATATATATATATATATATATATATATATATATATATATATATATATATATATATATATATATATATATATATATATATATATATATATATATATATATATATATATATATATATATATATATATATATATATATATATAATTTTAATATAAAAAAGAAAAATTTTCAATCATATTTTGTAAGGAATTAATATTTTAATTTGTATAAGTTGGAGGTTGATAATGGATTTCTCCATTAAGTTTGGATCTTGTGTTGAATGAATGTGTGATGGGAAGGAAGAGTAAGAAATGGGTAAGAAACTAACTAACTATCCACTTAAACGAGAATTTGGCAGTAGAATTCTATAGAGTAATCGACTTATTATTAGGGGTATGCAGACCAAGTCCAAATTCCTATTTCTAGCCAGAAAGTCGTAAGCATGCTTTGGTTTATCCTCATTAGTATTTGACTCACTAGGTTTATTAATCTGGTTTGGAAGTTAGATTTCTAATTGATCGTAATTATGGAAAATCGAATTTTAGTCTTGTTAATAATCACTGTATCAATTAATGAATATATTTGTTTCATTGGACTTAGTTTATGTAAAAAAGAAATGCACATTAAAAACTTATATCAAATGTTGAAAGAATTTTATAAAAATGTACATTGACATATGAGTGAGCATTTATTAAATTATTATGTATGGGTAAAAAAAACTAAGTCATTATTTGTTTGTATGAATTTCTTAAAAATATATTTAGTTGAAATTGAATTTTTTTATGTAATATATATAAATTTCCCTATAAATTAATAAGTCATGATGTAGATTTTGTTTTTTCTTTTTTATTTCAATAAAGATTAAATAATCAATAAAATTAGGTATGTTAAAATAAGTCATCTTTTTTACATGATAGTGCTTTGGTTATGAAAACATTTTATATGAACACTGTTGCTATTACTTGGTTTTCAATGTGATATAGATAAAGAAAAGTATTGATCAAATTGAGGCTAACCACATACAGCTAGGGGTTTTATCCTTCACTAAATTCAAAAAGCAAGTACGTTAGTTAGGAGTTTACCCTTTCGCAAATAATCTGACACGTCTCTGCTCCTCTATGGCACTAGTTTGTATCTATGTCTGCAGCTCAATAGACTAAATTTTTTTCATTATATTTTGCGAGGGGCTTATCCCCTAGCCAAATTTGCGAGGGGTTTATCCCCTAGTGAATAATTTGCGATGCTCTGATTATCTAAGGAGCCTATCCCCTCGCAAACTGATGTTTTGTGATGAGTTCTTTTGCTTTAGTGAGGGGTTTAACCCTTATCTATATGCAGTTTTTCTTGTAGTATATACAAAGATTGTATTTAGCGGAAGCAGGATCGGGTTATTGTAAAGAAAAGAGGAGTATAGAAGATGGTAGAGACAATATTGTAAAGAAAATTATAACTTGTTATTCAAAGGTGTGTCTACAAAAGAAACTGAAGTCCCTTTATATAGGGAAGAAAAGACTTACTATTTAAGCCGATAACCATTACTTACAATAGCCGGTAAACTAAAACACAACTTGTATAATTATTGTGTACTCTTTGCGCCCCATCGACACAATAATTAACAAGAAACAAAAGAAATAAAAATGCATGCCTAGAAATTTTAAAGATAAGATAAGATTCTTATTCCCTTGTCTTTTACAAAAGAAAGAAAAAATGCATGCAATTATGCCTAAAAATTTTAAAGACAAAATAAGATTCCTTTGTCTTTGGCTTTGGAAAAGATTCTTTCTTTATTATTTCTTGTCCTCTAGCCTTTGTCTATTGATTCTTACTTCATTGTTTCTAGACAAGATATCAATCTAATTTTTTGCTTTTCTTATTTCTTTCATAGATGAAATCATTGCATCCCAAAAATCTTCTGCAGTAGGTTCCTCCGCTTGACCTTCTCCTTCTAAACCATCAAAATTATGGGAATCCATTGATCCCATGGAAGAGCTTGTCTTCATAGATGAATCTTCATCTTTTGATGCTTTTGTTGGAAAAGTAGAGAATAATTGGTTCTTCATATGATCCAAAATTCTAACCATGATTTCATCTTCTGTTTCATTGGGATATTTCCTCTGGAAGAAGTTCTTCAAGTTTTCCATAGACATTTGTTGGGAGCTTTGCTCCTTGACCTTATTATTCTGGTCTTCAGCTATAGCTTCTTGAATTAATTTTATTTTATTCTGGACATCCTCTAAACTCATCTTGTTCCACCATTTATAGAAGAAATTTCTTTCTAAAATGGGAATGTTGAATTTGTTCTTTGATATGGTGATTGACCATCTCCATATCCATGGAATCTGAAATTTAGTAAAGAACAATAATGGACATTGTCCAGTGATTAAATTATCAGATAGAATTTTTACAATAAGTGGACTATTATCACACCATGGATTGTATAAGTTAAGAATTTCTTTAGGAAGAATCTCCAAAGATGGACCAAATTTAGCCCACCATTCATAAAACCAATTTGGTATGGGTTTATTAACCATCTCTTGATTAATAGAGAAAAACCAAGAATACTTGTTCTTGGGATTTTGGTAATAAAAGGCTTGAGTGAAAGCTTGGACGTAGTCCCAATAATTAAAGTAAATATACTTTCCTTCTGCAATTCTTATTGCCTTTTCAGCATTTGGGTTAAGACCCCATTCTCTTGGTAACAAAATTTTGTTAATGTGACATTTACTGAAGTTTATAAAATTTTCAGGATTATTGTTTTGGTAATGGTGGGTAATTGTTACTGATTCGGTAACAGTCAGGAGAATTTCTAGGTTGGTCCTAGATTTTCCATGAAGACCTGGATATCCTCTTGATTCGAGGTATCTAGTCTTGATAGACCAACCATCATTTGGATTTATCTTAATATCTTCATCATCAATATACATGATTTTCTCAGTTACTGGATTTTCAAAATAATCCATTTGTTCTTGAGGTGGGTTTTCTGCAGCATTATTGACATAAAAGGTTGTGCAACTCCAAGGGGATTTGGATTTTCTTATTAATTTTTTCTCTAAAAGAGATTCTATCTCTTTTTTGCATAAATCCAAATACTCGTGGTTCATTTGAGCATGTCTAGCTTTAGTGGGAATTTGACTTTCATTAAAGTCATCAAGATAAGGTAAGGAAATAACATGTTTCTTTCTATCCCAAAAGGCATTAGGTAAATCATTGCAGATTTTGTCTCTAATATGTTGATCAATTAATTTAATTTGATTTTGAATTTCGGGTTTGTTAAGCTAAGAAGTGATGTTTAATAGATCAACTTCTTCTTTAAGGAAACAAATTTATTTTTCTTTTTTAAAAAGAATATCTTTAACTTCATTAATCATCCTGGTATGGGGATCAGTAATAAATTCAAAAGTAATTCTTTTATTATTAATAATGGAGGTAATTCCCTTTTGATCAACATTAATTGAAGGCATAATTTTATGCAGAAAGGTCCTAATATAATTCTATGAGTTAGATTTTTCACAAGAATAAAGTGAGTGAGTAAACAAATATCTTTATTACAAACATAAGCATTAGACATTTTATAATTAACTGTGAGTTTATCTCCTCCAGCTTGTGTAAGAGATTGAGTAGTTTTATTAAAATATTTAGTGGGAATTATTCCTTCTTGAAGGCAGTTTAAATCAACTCCACTATCAATAAGGGCAACTTCATTTTCTAATATGAAATTTCTATTAATAACTAATGTTATTCTAACAAACCATTTTTGAGAAGTTACTCTATCAATGAGAGAAAGGAATCTATCACTAGGTGAAGGATTACTAGTGAATGCTATTTCTTCAATTTTTGAATTATTGGTCTCTAAGAAAGTGAGCCTTTGAGATAAACCATAATTTTCTTTTTTAATTTGATCTATCTCATTTTTTAAGAGATTTATTTCTCTATTTAAATCCATAATAGAAACAGGAGTTTCACGAATGTTAGACTGCCTAAATCTAGACAAAACCTCACTTAATTGGTAAGGTGCTTCTGTAATAACAGGAGATTCTCTTTTAGAGTTTTCTTGAATTAGAACCTCAAGCATTTTTCTTTTAAGATTTTTATCAGAAATGGACTCTATAGCCTTTATAGCGTCATCCTGTTTTGAGGTTAAAACATTTAACCCATTCATATCCACTATTAATTTCCAGTAATCTAATTGATTACATTGACAATTATTATTGTTAGAAGATTCAAATGAGTAATCAGAAGAAGATTCATAAATCATTTTAATATCTTCTTCAGAAGAGTAATCTTCAGAATCAGATTTGAGAAGTAAAACTTTCTCTAATTGAGAACGTAATTGTTCATCTTCTATTTCATTAAGAGCTTTTTTAGTCCAGCATTGGTTGGCATAATGGACAGGTTTGCCACATTTATGACATGTTATGTCAAGCTTCTTGGCTTTTCTTTTATCTTTAGGGTCAAAATATTTTTCTTTAGGTCTACCCTTATTGTAATGACCCCTTTTCTTATTCTTATAAGAATTTTTTGGCTTATCCCTATAAAGTTTATTGCGGAAAAATTTTCCTTTTTTATCATCTGGAGATTTTCCAAGATCAAAAGCAAATTGCTTGCAAAATTCACCAAGTTGGTGTTTTTCAGAAAGCTTTTGCTTTTTAAGTTGATTTCTAAGCTTTATGTCATTACATAAAGTTAATCCTTCATTAACACAAGTACTAATTATTTTACCATAAGTAAGGTCAGAATAATTTATATTTACTCCATCATTTTTTTGTCTTAAAGATTGTCTAACCTTTTCAGAAAAGAAATGGGGTAATCCATCAATAAATTTTGCTTTCCAGTGCAAAGAATTGGGATTATTTAATTGATAAACTCTTGAAAGAAAAGTATCCTTATACCATCTAAAGTGGGTAAGAGAAGGACACCTAAGTTTTCGGAGAAGTGTCTGGATTTTTTCTCCAATGGGGACGTTGGTTCCTACAAAATGTTGTAAGATGGAAAGATACAGTGTATACACCACATCTTCTTCTCCTGTGGTGGTTGTAGCCATAATAGTGCTCGTATTAGGTCTTGGTTCTCTTTTAAAAAATTTTCTGTGATTAAGAATCTCTAATTTTTGAGATTCAGTGAGATAATGATCCCACCAGCCTCTAAGTTGGCCAACAAATCTCGTTGTTATAAAGGACGCTATTGAACTATCAGAATTTCCATATTGCTTGCAAACAGTAGAGTACATGATCATCCTATGGATTGTATCTATAATTTGTTTGTCATTAAAACCATCAACATTCCATTCATAAATGGCTTTTCCTGAATAAGAATTCTGGAAAGGTTCTGATTCCTCAAAAAGCAAATCTTGCGGTGAGGGACGCTTGTAATAATACTTTTCTAAAGGTCTTGGGGAATAAACAGGGTTTATACTATTAGTATTATTAATACTATTAGTATTATTAATATCAAGGTTACTAATGTCTAGGAAATGATAAATGCTTTTCTTTAGGATTAAGCGTAGTAAGAACCTTATAGTAGATTCTATAGTATATTGCTATGATTTCACTTCCAGGTTTAAAATTGTAACCATTAGTATGAACTGCTAATTGCATAGCATCTAATAAATTTTTATCAGATAAAGATAGATTTAAGTTAGGTGAGACATCAAAGTAAACTGGTCCATGACACAGACTTGTCTCAACCATAGCAGCTAAAGATTGTTTGAAATCTTTACATCTACCATCTCTAACATAAGCCATTATACTAGAATTTAAACCTAATAATGTTAAAGGTTTTTAAGAAATTTGAACCAATCCAATATGGATAAAATTATAATTTTTAAAAGGTTTCGAATCTTTTTTAGTTAACAGTTTTATTGTCTGAGTTTCTTTAGAAATTCGAATCGTTTGCTCTAAAGTTTTAACAGCAAAACGAGAAAAAACATTTATCTTACCAAATCTATAAATTTGATTAGAAGGAACGGAGGGTATAACCCATCTGTTGAGTTTATCCATATTTTTTGGATGCTCAATTAATTCTTCATTTTTTATTAAATTATTTTGATGATTATCATCATCAGAATCCATAAAGCAGCAGGCTAAGAATGTTGTGATTGGTTGATACACAAAGTTAAATCTAAATAGATAACTTGGACTCATAACATAATGTTAATTGAAACAACAACCAATTAAAAGTCATCTAAGCAAACAAAAAATTGTTTAACTATCAACCCGAAGGGATAGAAGGATTTCTCCCAAATAAAAGATGTCAAAAATGTTTTTAGCAAAAATTTTATTTTTTGAAATCATCAACAACTCTCTTCCCTGGGAAAAAGATGAATGTGAGAGAAAACACTAAAAACACTTTGAAAAGGTTTTTTATCTTGTTAATAACATGTTATGAGAAAAAGTTACCTACTTAGTTTTGTCTAAGCATAATCAACCTCTCACAACATAAATTTAGCCACTAATTTTCATAATCAACCTCTCACAATATATATATATATATATATATATATATATATATATATATATATATATATATATATATATATATATATATATATATATATATATATATATATATATATATATATATATATATATATATATATATATATATATATATATATATATATATGAGTGGAGATCAACTTATTTAAGAGTACATATTTTAACTTACTCCAAATTATAATTTTTAAATTGAATTTAATCTAATGGTTGGTGTTCTGGAGTGGGCCTAGACCTGCCCATCCGTCGGGCAGGCCCACCCCAACGCTATGTGGGGAAGGCCAAACAAGGACCAAATCCCCCAATTTCGGGCATGGTTCTAGACACACCGGGCATACGTCTTTCCCGCCGGGCAGAACAACACGTATTCCCCACGTGCTCCCCCCACAGGGACACGTCATCAGGCAAATACCCACCTCCGAAAGAGCTGGTCAGCCCACCTTCCGGTGATCACGAGACAGTTGAACTAGGACAAAGACCACGTGCTGGTCTCTGTTGCACCCTAAAATTTGCTCAACCTACTTCACTTGGTTTATGTTTCAATTGCATTGTCATTTGCATAAAAAGTCATGTACATAGTCTAATCATTTGCATAGCATAGCATAACAAGTCATCTGACAAGGAATCAAGTGCTATTTTTCATCTCAAGGAATGTATTCAAGAGGCTCTTATCAAGATTCAAGCCTATTCAAATCACCAAGAAAGAAATTGAAGCTCTGGGAAGTTTAAAGGCCAAGCAGTGGGTTTCTCTCCTATCTTGAGGGTATGTGAAGATCATCAGAGAAGTTATGGGTTATGAATTGAGGGCATGGAAGACCTAGAGGGTCCTTTTGAAAGTAAGACAAGTCATTGGTATGGTTACAAGAGCTACAGTGGAAGACAGTCAACTAGGGTGTCATCTGGGTCAACCCTGGGTCAACCCTAAGTCAAATGCTTGATTGAAGGGCATAAAAGCCTATTTGGAGGATGTGGGATGCATCATTTGATATGTGGATATAGATGTGGTGTTGTTCCAAGGAGAAATCAAAAGAAATCAAGAAGAAGAGAAGTTTCTGAATTAGGGTTTCTGTGTAAAATCCCCTGGTTTAGGTCAAACTTCCAAGCAAATTAATTCAAAATGAAAGTCTCAAATGGATCCTTGGCCAACATGAACTTATAGAGTATCTCAAGACCTTTAATTTGAGTGGTGGAAGACATCAAGTAGATTTATAGAACTCAAGTTATGGTTCTTGCAAGTTACAGGTCATTAGAGGCATCTGAAATTTTGTCTGTGAAAGTTACTTTACTTCCAAGCAACGTTTTCCCCTTAAGTAGTTTTCAATTCGATTTTTGGCCAACATGAAAGTTGTTCCCCATGATCTTATCTTTCTAGAAAGGTATGGTATGCCTCAATCTGATTTGTGGAGCTCTACTTATGATCTTGACAAGCCAAGGGCATTTTGGTCATTTGGAGGTTATAAGTCATTTCAAGCATAAGGCCATATCTCCTACTTCCAAGCTTCAAATGGAAAAATCTTCAACATCAAAGTTTCTTAGAATGATTTTTTAAGGCTAGTAGGGAGGTCATGAGATGTTGAAAAGGCTCATATCAAAAAGTGATAAAAATGGCCTAAAAATGAGGCATAAGTTAATTCAAGTGAGGTTGAAAATCATAAATCATAAGCTACAAGTCCAAACCATGTCATATAATAGGTCATGTTGACTCCAAATGACATTCTAAGAACAATGGTTCAGCCACAATTTTGATTTGAGGCTTGCATCATAGGGTTGCCTTGTAAAAGTCTTGCTTGCATAATAGGGCACCAAACCAAAACTCAAAATAACCCAACAAACAAGGAGGATATGCATTGTAACTGATCCAAAATATCATGTGGGGATAAATTCAAGTTGGTTACCAATACTACAAGGCATTTGGCATGAGATACCATATAAGGAGAAGTGAAAATGCAAAATACCATTGGATGAAAAGATCAAATTCTCATGGGAAGATCCTAGATGATTCTAGAGGGTGCTAGACTTTTCTAAACCTCTATATATAATGAGTGTGACTTGCATTGGTGCAAGGTTGGTGTTGATTGTGGTAGAGAAGAGAGATTGAGATCCATTTTGCTCCATTGCAAATCATATTCAAACTTCACATTTTTCTTCATTGCCATTCCATTTTTCTTCACAAATCTTCTCCATATACATTTCTGATTGTGTTCATATTGGCTTGAGACTCCATTGATGAAGATTTGAAGGTATTCACATTGAAGTTGCAAGAAGGCAAATTGCATTGGATCTTGAAGTACAAGCAGTTTCAGCCATTCCTTTTGCAAACAGAAGAAGATTCAGCCTCCAAGGAGTATTCTTGAAGAGTTACAAGGCCTGCATTGAAGAGTTTCATCACCTACCATATCCAAGAACCAGGTTTGCAATTTCTGTTCTACACCATAATCTAGGCATGGCTAGGGTAAATTATTAGCATAGACTTGTTAGAGACAATTAGGTGGTCATTTTGGATGAGTTTGGGAGCATTTGGTGAGGTTTCGACAATGGAGGTCAATTCTTGGATGAGCTAAAAGTGTGATATATTAGGTTTTAATGCAAGATCAATGGCTGATTTTAACCAGTGCAATGCGAGGATCATTTTTATGTCAAGAAAATTGAGTTTGGTTGAGGTCGAAAGTTGATGATGTTGTGAGGTTCATGAGTTCCACCATTCGGTTTGGATGATTTAGACCATTTCAATGAGAATTAAGACCATAGTCGTATTCAGGGCGAAATTCTAGTCAAGTTTGTGCTTTGCATCGTGTTGATTGGTGGAAAAACGAAGGAGAACGTGTAGCTGGAAGTTCTGTGCATGGCATGTGTGTTCATGGTTTTTCTGAAACCCTAAGCTACCCAAGGTTGAAGACGAAGTTTTAGCCACAGGATAAGCGCATGACTGGTTGACTAAAGGGACGATCTAACGGCCCAGATTAAAACTAATTGTGGAGGGAAGCTGAGCCATGAAACTCAGCGTTTCATTAAAACGCGTTCTAGGCTTTGAGCGAGATTTTCTATCGCCACCCCCCCATCAGGCCCAATTGAATTTGAACTGAATTTAGCTTCTATTCGCACCGCTAGTTTTTCTTTTTCTTTAGATTTTAATTGTTTTCTGAATTAATCTGGGCCTGGCGCGCTTCACTTCTTACACCCCCCAGTATGGGCCCAAATATGAAATAAACTGGTTATTATTGCTGTTTGCACCCCATGCATCTATTTTCCATTTTAATTTTCTCCAAATTTTCTCAAACTTTGAAAATGCATAATAAATAGAAAAAAGAATATTTTCGCATGGGAGTTTTTTTCTCCCTTTTCACATTTTTGTCAAGAAAAATATAAAATCATAAAATTGCCATTTTATTTCATTTTTATATTTTTTGAATATTTTTACTTTTAATAGCTTTTTAATGCTTTTATATTGATACTTTAATTTGTAGATTTTAGTTTAGGTAGTTCCCTTTAGATTTTTAGGTCAATCTTTTTAGGGTAGTTAGATATATGTTTTAGGTTCCCCCTGGATTAATGCCATATTTTTGTGACAACTTTTAGGATAGTTTTGATTAGATGCTATTAGGTAGTGTAGAATTAGGTTAAAACTTCAACTTAGGTGCATTAAAACAATTTCTTTTGGGTTTTTTAGGACAATTTAGGCTATGGGGAATATATGGGTATTAAGGGTAGGTTTATTAGATCCCCTAGAAATAATATTAGAATTTTCCCTACTATTTTACTATTTTTAGTATATTTTGCAATTGTTTGATTGTATGGTGTGCCCTTTTGGGGTTTATTTTGTTTGTATGGGCTTATTGGGCTTGCTTGGGGTGTGGGTTAGCTTTGGGGAGCATGATGATGAAGCATAATGAAGACAAAGAGTTGAAGGCCAAGTTCAAAATGGATGAAGATGCTAGGCATGCTTGAAGATTGATTGAAGATCATAGGACCTAGGAGCTAGGTAGAGCTTTAGAGTAGAAATTTGGTTCATAAACATGGATGGCTTCTGTTGCCTCCATTCTTCTCTGTGATTCAAAGTCTCTCTTTGATACTCACCTCCTTCCTTTGGAAGGATCAGTGATAGTATCTAAGAGATAGAACTTTTGAGAGAAATAGTCTGTATTTTGTTAGCAGTCTGTATGCCACCTTTGGTGGTTAACTGACTGTTTAGCATCCCAAATCATCTTGTGAACTATTACTCATCTAGGAGAGCTTGCTTTGAAGAACTTTGAAGATTGAAGATGAAGTTCATTGCCTTGAAGACTGATAGAAGAAGGAGTTTGTGCTGTCAGGTTTGCTGTTTAGAGCTGCTGATGATGTTTAGAGCTGGTGATGTATTGTTTGAGTTTCTTGACTGTATTGTTTATTAATTTTCCCCTTGAGATTGAGGTGAAGCTGTTTCACCTTGCTCATTGTTTTCTAGGTTCGAGGTTGAGTGGGACTCCCTTACCTCGCTTGTACTGCTGCATTCATGCATTTTACTGCTTTACTGTATATATGCTGTTATTTTTCCGTTTATCCCCTTAGGATCTCTGTTTCTCTCTGTGCAAGAGAGAAATATGACAAACATTAGGCTTTCATCCATGCATGACAACATTAGGGTAGATTTTGATCCCCTTTTCAACCATAGATTTTTTAGAGTTGCTGTTTCTCTTCTTTCTCAAAACAATCAGAAAAATACAATAAAAGGATAAACACAATACAAGACAGTTCTTCCGTAAAAGACTGTGAACCAATCAAAACATCATTTTTGTCCGCTTGGACCCCCTAATCAGGAGAAAACCCTTTTCAGAAGGAGATAAAAAACAATCAAGACAGACGTGTGTCGTACGTGGCCCGAACTACGTTTGCTCTGATCTTTCATGCTATATGAAAGTACGTAGGCATAGGATGCGATATCCTAGCGAGTGACCTTCCCCTCCTTTCCCGTAGGTAGGCGAACTACGTTGACTCTGATTTCTCGTTCCAGACGGGAATACGTAGGCATAAAGTGCGATACTTTGCCGAGTCATTTTATTTTCTTTTAACCCTTGACCTGTAGAATAGATAGAATAACAATCCGTACCAGAAAACAAGCGTGGATCCCGTCGAGTACGACGGACGTGAGGGGTGCTAATACCTTCCCCTTGCGTAACCGACTCCCGAATCCAGGATTTGGTTGCGATGACCATTCCTTTCCCGTCTTTGCGGTAGGTTTACTTTGAGTGTTTCATTTCCCTCCTTTGGGATAAATAACGCACGGTGGCGACTCTTCTGTTCAGCCGGCGCCGATTTTCGCAGTAGCGACAGCTGGCGACTCTGTTGGGGACTCCAACGGTTCCCTACGCGAGTCAATCCTAACGCTTGTTTTCCCGTCGAGGATTTTGTATGGAGTTACTTTTTCTGTCATTTACTTTCAGCATTATTTTATTGTGATTATTGCTGTGGGTATGAGGGGGTTCTATGATTGAGAGATAAGCCGGACCCGGGCTTGAGTGCACCTAGAATTAGAGTGGAAATTAGTGGGCGCATGCTTGCTTTGCAGGCACTAGTGTCTCATGAAATCCACGCTCGGACGAGGTTCTTCTAGTTGACTTCTTTTTCAACCCTTTGGGTTGAGGGGATTGTTGGTTAGTTGGATTGTCGACTCCGGGGACCGATCATTTGGAAGTTGGCTAAGTGAGGCCTCTTCAGGACATGATGATGCCACACCTTCTGGGTATCGTATCATCAGTCTTGAAAGTATGTGACGCCAACGACCGCATAGGATGCCATACCTTGTGTCAGTTATTAGGACACCTACCTGTGAGAGGGGTTGGGCATGCATGTAACTTGACCTCCAGAATACCGGTTATCTTGATTGAGATTCAGGGGTGTGATATCTGAGGATGGTATTATGTCAGAGACCAAGTTGGAGTTATGTTACTGGATCTAGCAGAGACTTGATTGGAGTTTATGTATGGGGTCTGTCTAAGACCATGGTTTGAAGAATACTGGAGGGTCTGTTGGAGATTTGGTTCTTGGTGTGATTTGGGCTTCTCAGTCGGGGCACTTGGTCCTTTGTTGCATTTTTGCATTGCATTGTTTGCATCATCATGTGCATATCATTAACGTGTGTCTGTGCCGCAGGTGCATTCTCATACTTCCCGATTCTAGTGCTCCGGCCTTCCATCTGTTATCATGAGTATTTTGAGGAAGACTGTCGCATACAAGTTGCCTACTCCCGATGTTTCTTCGCTACTTGGTTTGATATCTCTAGCTGATGATGAGGTGAAGAGAAGCTTCAGGAAGAGTTACGGGAAACTACTCAGGCTGGTCTATAAACCATCCATGCATGAGCGTGACGGATTGTACGCACTGATGCAATTCTATGATCCCCCGCTGAGGTGTTTTACTTTCCCTGATTTCATTCTGGCTCCGACCATGGAAGAATATGCTGAGATCTTGGAGTTGACTATTCAGAACCAGGTGCCCTTCATTCATATAGGTGCTGAGCCCAAGCTGGAGGATTTGGCTGTTGCTTTGCACTTAGACCCCTCAGAATTGTTGTTAACTTCGTGGAATGGAGTTTCTGGTTTTTCTCTCAAGTTATTAGTTGGGAAAGCACAAGAGTACGCCAAGAGTGGTTGTTGGATTGTGTTTAATGCTATCCTTGCTTTGTGTATCTACGACATTGTACTGTTCCCAAACTTGCCTGACTTCGTTGATTTGGACGCATCCTATATCTTTGCTTCAGGCAATCCTGTGCCCACCCTAATTGGAGACTTCTATCACTCACTGCATTATAAGAATGAGAATAGGAGGGGCAAGAACGTCTCTTGTTGTGTGCCTTTGTTGTATATGTGGTTTGAGAGTCATCTGCCCAAGAAGGGTATCTTTGCTAAGTCTGTAGATACGGTGGATTGGTCTGAGTGTCTGATGGGACTTTCTTCAGAAGATGTTAGCTGGTTTGACAGAGCTTTATTGGGATCTGAGATTATCTACAACTGCGCCAGATATCCTAATGTTCCTCTGATTGGGAGGAAAGGGTGCATTAACTACAATCCATCATTATTGATCAGGCAATTCGGTTATGCTTTGAAAAGCCCGCCAAAGGAAGAAGAAATACAGGAATCTCTGTATTTCACCGGTGACTTGAGTGGGGAATTGTTGGCCAAGCTTCAACACACTTGGAATCATATCTGTAGAAGAGGGAAACCATCGCTAGGCAAGAATGATTGTCAAGCCTATATGCCATACAAGGTGTGGATCCAGGAAAGGGTAAGACAGGTACAAATGCCTTTTCCAGCAGTCTCACGTCCTGTTCACATTCCAGTGGAGGAACCTACTACTGTAGCTGTTGAGGTCTATGAGCGGGTCGTGAAAGAAAAGGAGGACTTGATAAAGATCAACGAAGAGTTAGAAAAGGAACTGGCTCAGATGCGTAGTGAGAAGAACAAGGCTGTGCATTCTTTCCAACAGCAGACTGAGTTAGTAAACAGGCTAGGTGCTGAACTGACCGAAGAGAAGAAGAAGCGTGAACGCCTGGGGAAAGAATTCAGAAGCTCTCATGATATGTTGGAGTCCAAGAAGAAGGCACTCGATGCCGCCCACCGGGAAATCTCTTCTTGCAACAAAACGTGGAATGCTACGCTAACCAACAACAAAAAGAGGGAAGACAAATTGAAGCAGCAAATTTCTGAACTCGAAGATCAGTTGAAGGCTAGCAATAAAAAGTATGAAGAGGAGGTGATGGCAAGATATAGTCTTCAGAACTCTTTGAACAAGGCCATCGAGTGCAAGAAAGAGGCTGTGTCTCAGAAACGAAAGTTAGAGGATCGCTTCGGAGAAGGGGCACGGGAGGAATCTGCTGGTGATTTACGACGTGTTCTCAAGCGAAGAGATCTACTTGTTGAGGGTTTGCTTACCCGACCAAGTCATCCAGAGACCAAGAGGTTATTAGAGGAGTACCAGGCGCATGGGCGCACTTGACTATTTCATGTATTGATGTGTATGCTTTATTTGCATTGTGCTGGCCATCACCAGGATTGTTGGTTGAGGTCATGCCTTCTTATTGTACGCTCATTGATATTGTATTTCTGACTTGATGGGTTTCTCTGCAATGTATGAGGTGTTTTCTATGATTCGGCTCCGAACTTCGTATTGCTGTCACTGTCACCGCACTGACACATTCGCACTAGAATTGGGGAGTGATATTCCCTAATGCACAGACACATATTGCATTGCATATACATTCATATTGCATTACAGGTGATTATTGAACTGTATCTCATCTCCTGCATCGTACAGGTCTTTTCAGGATTGAAAGTCAACGCCCGCACCGATACTCTACTCGTACCAACTGCAGAAGAGTTATGGATCAGATGCAGAATGAAATGCAGGACATGCGTGAGAAGCTGGCACTATTCATGCAGACAATGGAGACCATTGTGAAAGGCCAGGAAAACCTGCAAGCTTTGGTGCAGCCTTTGCTGATGAGAAATGTTGGGCATGGAAATGAAGACCATAATTCTGTGCGGGTTGACACCATTCACGGGGATGGTACTCCTACACCGGTAGCTCCACTTGTGGCGAACATACCTGCTGTCAATGTGAACAACGGTGCTGGCGCCGGGAACGGTAACGTAGGAATCGGTAACGAGACTGTCGTCAACAACGTTGGGTTCGGAGATGTCAATCTGGGTGGTGATAATATTGGAGGTAATGGCTTTGGCAACAACGGATTTGGCTTTAACGACCAGGGGTTTGATCATGCTGGGAAGTACGGCTTCAACGCTCAGGGCTTCGGGCAGGATGGATTTGGTAATACCAATCAGGGTTATGGCAGATTCGGTAATGGAAATGGTGCTGGAATAATGTCTTTTGGACCTGCCGGAGTCGCTCCAGGGTATGGTAACAGGGGGCGGGGCCCTGTGATGAATCAGACTAGATTTGGCTGTAACAACGGGTTTGATGGATACGGAAACGGGAACGGAAATTGGCTAGAAGATCAGCAAGAAGATGCTTTCTCTAGTGGAGGTTTTGAAGGTCCTATAGATGACTCTCAGAGAATCAAGATGCTCGAGGAGCAGATGAAAGGTGTTGTGAATCAAAGTGTTGTTGGTTTAGATATGACCACAATGGGTCTGGTGCCTGGCCTGAGGGTACCGCTAAAATTCAAAGCTCCCACATTCGACAAATATAAGGGGGATACCAGTCCAAAGGTGCATGTGCGATCATACTATAGAAGGATGTCGGCCTATTCAAACAATGAGAGGATGCTGATGCATTTCTTTCAAGACAGCTTGTCTGGTCCTTCCCTTGAGTGGTACATGGGATTGGAGCCTACTCAGATAAAAACTTGGAAGCAGCTGGATGAAGCGTTTGTGGCTCATTATAAGTACAATAGTGACTTGGCACCCAACCGGGTCCAATTACAGGGGTTGTCCCAGAAGAAAGACGAGAGCTTCAAAGAATATGCGCAGAGGTGGCGCGACATGGCTGCACGAGTTCATCCTCCTTTGGATGACAAAGAAATGAATGATATGTTCATAGGAACATTTACTGGTGTGTTTTATGATAAGCTGTTTCATACTTCCTTGGGCAGTTTCTCGGACCTAATCTTGATGGGTGAGAAAATTGAAAGCAATATTAAAATGGGGAGATTCCAAGCTGAGGAGTCTACTTCAGCTGGCAGTAACAGAAGAGCTTTCGGTGGTCGCCGTCAAGGTGATGCAAGTGCAGTATTCGGGGGCCGAGGCCGAGGCCGGGGCAGAGGGCGGAACCAGTACAATCATCCGCAACAGGTAGCAAGTGTCACAATTCCATTTCATCAACAACCAATACCACTACAGCAGATACCACCACAGCAACAGCAGCCACGACAAGGGGTACATCCTGCCCAGCGCAGAATTCAGGGGGGCAAACCAAGGAGGGTGTTGGAAAAGCCTCCTTCGACGTATGCAGAATTGCTACAGACGTTACTGGGTTTGAACTTGGTGGAAAAAAGGACTATGGCGCCAATAACGGGCACTCCTCCGTTCGGTTTCGATGCGAACAAACACTGTGAGTTCCACTCCGGGGCTCCTGGCCACGACATAGAGAATTGCCACGCGTTCAAGCATGTGGTGCAAGATCTGTTGGATAGCAAGGCCATCAATTTCGGACAAGCAGGTCCGAACATAGTACAACAGCCCATGCCCAACCATGGGGCAAATGCTATTTTAACTGAGGAGGTTTGAACTTGATCATGAATGTTGATGAACTAAGAACACCGTTGTGTGAGATAAAGAGCAGATTATTGAAAGGAGGTGTGTATCCGGGCTGCGATGAGTTTTGCCTAGAGTGTTGGACCCAAGCTGGGGGTTGTGCTGAATTGAAGAAGGGTGTTCAGACCTTGATAGATGGAGGCACATTGCAATTCAACAGAACGGCAGTAGAGGAACTTGCAGAGGTAGTAGTTGATGAGCAAAGTGATGTAGCTACAATGACAATTCCCCGAAAAACAATAACTATAACGGCGCCAGCCAGGCGACCGCCGATCACTATCACCAAGGCAGAACCAACCCCTTATGAGAGCACCAAGGCAGTACCCTGGACTTATGGGTTGGAAGCATAATGTGATGGGGTGAAAATTGATATTAGTAAACAGCCAGTTGAGGTTGTAGACAACGTCGTCGGGACCGGAGGGATGACGAGAAGTGGGAGAATTTTTATATCGCCTGAGGTGGAGGCTGAACGATTGGCTAAAGGAAAAGGAAAAATGAACGAGGATGTCCCTGGGCAGAGGAACAAAAAAGAAACGTCATTGAAGGATGTAGAAGAGTTTATGCGCCTTATTCGTAAGAGTGACTATAAGATTGTTGAGCACCTTCAACAGACGCCATCGAAGATATCCATACTGTCACTGTTATTGTGTTCCGAAGCCCATAAGAATGCATTGTTGAAAATTCTGGATACGTCATTTGTACCCCAAGATGTTTCTGTGAATCAGTTGGAGGGGGTGATGGCGCACGTGAACGTAGGCCATAGCTTGGGATTTACGGATTTTGATTTGACCCCGAGGGGGAGAGAGCATAACATGGCGTTGCACGTCTCAGTTGAGTGTAGGGGCTCAGTCATGTCCCACGTACTGGTAGATACCGGATCTTCCTTGAACGTGCTGCCAAAGAAAGCAATGATGAAATTGGACGTCAGGGGAATCATTTGTACGCCTAGTGACTTGGTGGTCAGGGCATTTGATGGTACACGAAGGTCAGTATTTGGATCTATAACGTTACCTCTGCAGGTGGGGCCGGAGATTTTCGAAACTGAATTTTACATTATGGACATCCAGCCAGCATACAGCTGTCTTCTCGGACGACCATGGATCCATGGTGCTGGGGCAGTCACATCTACCTTGCACCAAAAGCTGAAATACATGGTAGGGGACAGTGTGGTCACGGTCTGTGGAGAAGAAGATATATTGGTCAGCCATCTGTCATCATTCAAGTACGTAGAAGTCGACGGCGAGATTCATGAAACACCCTGTCAAGCCTTTGAAGGGTTGCGCATCAAAGACAAAGTTCCAGGGTCGAGTAAAGTGTCAGAGGTGGCCGTCTCGTCATACAAGGAGGCTCAGGCTCTAGTGAAGACTGGTGAGACAAAAGGCTGGGGCAAGGTTCTGGATATTCCCGTAAAGATGGACAGATTTGGGCTAGGATATCAACCATCGTCATCAACGCCTGCTGCAGGGGCACCTCGCTTCAAAGGACCAATAACAATCACAGCTAGTGGAGTGTATCACGAGGCTATCAGCGCTGTTTCAGATTCCGAAGAAGGAGACAGTGACTGCGACATGGACGCCTGGATTCAGCCGAGCGTGCCACGACAAGGATTATGCAATTGGTCTATTCAGGAGACTGCTCCTGTGACTACCAAACAGTAATACTTTGTTTTCTTAATTGTTGAACAATCCGGTGTCTTACCCGGGGCATCGTGATTTTGCTTAGGGTCGCGCTGTTATGTACATTGCATTGTTTAATCATTAAATAAAAGGCGTTTTTTCATGTACAAATATTGCGATCTCTGTTTTTCCTGTTTTTGTGTTTTACAATAAAATGGCAACGTGGTTATTCGCTTTATACGCATTTTGAAGCATGTAACCATTCCTTTTGCAGGATAATATTTTCAGATGACATCATTGAACCGCCTATGACTCATTTTGACTTTGAGCACCCAGTGTTTCAGGCCGAATAAGAGATTGTTGAAGATGACGGCGTTCCAGAAGAGTTGTCTTGGTTGGTAAAGCAAGAAGAACGAATCATCCTGCCTCATGAGGAGGTCATTGAAATTGTTAACCTGGGGTCGGAAGGGGTTGAAAGGAACATCCGTATAGGAGCCGCGCTGCAGATCGACGTTAAGCGAAGACTGGTTGAAATGCTCAGAGAGTATAGTGATGTGTTCGCTTGGTCGTACGAAGACATGCCTGGGCTGGATACGGATATGGTTGTGCACCGTCTGCCGCTAAAAGAAGAATGCCCGCCGGTTAAGCAGAAGCTTCGCAGAACTAGGCCTGATATGGCAGTGAAGATTAAGGAGGAGGTCCAAAAGCAGTGGGATGCTGGTTTCCTAGCTGTTACAAAATATCCCTCATGGGTCGCTAATATTGTACCAGTGCCAAAGAAAGACGGTAAAGTGAGAATGTGCGTAGATTACCGTGATTTGAACAAAGCGAGTCCGAAAGATGATTTCCCACTTCCGCACATCGATGTGCTGGTTGACAACACTGCTCAATTCTCCGTATTCTCCTTCATGGATGGCTTCTCGGGCTACAATCAGATTAAAATGGCGCCAGAAGACATGGAGAAGACCACCTTCATTACGCCTTGGGGAACATTTTGCTACAAAGTGATGCCCTTCGGATTAAAGAATGCTGGGGCAACGTATCAGTGTGCAATGACGACTCTTTTTCATGACATGATGCATAAAGAGATCGAGGTTTATGTTGATGATATGATTGCCAAATCCCAGACGGAGGAAGAACATTTGGTGAATCTGCTGAAGCTATTCAAGAGGCTTAGGAAGTTCAGGCTGAGACTGAACCCTAACAAGTGCACCTTCGGGGTGAGATCGGGCAAACTGTTGGGGTTTATTGTGAGTGAAAAAGGAATAGAGGTTGATCCTGCAAAAATAAAAGCAATACAAGAGATGCCGACGCCTAAAACAGAAAAAGAGGTGCGCGGGTTTTTAGGGAGGTTGAACTACATCGCTCGGTTCATATCTCACCTAACAGCTACGTGTGAACCGTTATTAAAGATGTTGAAAAAAGACCAGGCTGTAACATGGAATGAAAATTGTCAAAAGGCGTTCGATAAAATAAAACAGTATTTGCAGGAGCCTCCTATTTTGATACCTCCAGTGGCAGGGAGACCCTTGATTATGTATTTGACAGTTCTTGAGGGAAGTATGGATTGTGTTCTCGGTCAACACGATGAGACATGAAGAAAAGAGCATGCAATATACTACTTGAGTAAGAAGTTTACTGAATGTGAATCTCGATACTCAATGCTCGAAAAAACTTGTTGCGCGCTAGCCTGGGCCGCCAAGCGTTTGAGGCAATACATGCTGAACCATACAACCATGCTCATCTCGAAGATGGATCCTATCAAATACGTATTTGAAAAGCAGGCATTATCGGGGAGAATTGCCCGTTGGCAGATGGTTTTGACCGAATACGACATCCAGTATGTCTCACAGAAGGCTATAAAGGGGAGTGTATTATCTGAGTACTTGGCAGAGCAGCCTATTGAGGAATACCAATCGATGAGGTTTGATTTTCCTGACGAGGATATCATGTACCTAAAGATGAAAGATTGTGAAGAACCGTTGCCAGACGAAGGACTAGAATTGGGTTCCAAATGGAAGTTGATCTTTGACGGAGCTGTAAACTCCTATGGTAGCGGAATAGGGGCAATCATCACTACTCCACATGGGTCACACATCCCATTTACTGCTCGATTGACCTTTCCAGTTACCAATAACGAAGCCGAATACGAAGCTTGTATCATGGGGCTTGAAGAAGCCATTGATTTGTGAATCAAAAATCTGGATGTATACGGAGACTCAGCTCTTGTGGTGAATCAAATAAAAGGAGAATGGGAGACACGTCAGCCTAATTTGATACCGTACATGAATTACGCGAGGAGATTGTTGCCCTTCTTTGACAAGGTTGAGTTGCATCATGTACCGCGAGCAGAGAATCAGATGGCTGACGCTCTGGCAACATTGTCTTCCATGTATAAGGTCAACTTCTGGAATGAGGCTCCCAGAATTGTTATCTCTCGGCTTGACATACCCGCCTTCGTATTTGCCATTAACGAAGCATCTGATGACAAACCCTGGTATTTTGATATCCATAACTTCCTGAAAAACAAAGAATATCCGGCTGGGGCATCCAGTCACGATCAGAAGACTCTCAGGAGATTGGCGGGTAATTTCTATCTGAATCCGGATGGTGTCCTATACAAGAGAAATCACGACTTGGTGCTACTACGTTGTGTAGACGAGAAAGAGGCGAAGTTGCTCATGGAGGAAATACATGAGGGTACATTTGGTACGCATGCTGGTGGGCATGCCATGACGAGGAAGCTGCTGCGGGCAGGTTATTACTGGCTAACTATGGAAACCGATTGTTTCAAGTTTGCGAAGAAGTGTCACAAGTGCCAGATCTATGCAGATAAGATCCATGTGCCTCCGAGTCCTCTGAACGTGATGTCGTCACCGTGGCCATTCTCAATGTGGGAAATCGACATGATTGGAAAGATCGAGCCGACGGCATCCAATGGACACTGGTTCATTCTGGTAGCAATCGATTATTTTACCAAATGGGTGGAAGCGACATCCTATGCAAATGTGACCAAGCAGGTGGTAGCCAGGTTCATCAAGCGAGATATCATTTACAGATATGGAATCCCCGAGCGGATAATTACCGACAACGGTTCGAACTTAAATAACAAAATGATGAAGGAGCTGTGTCAGAGTTTTAAGATCGAGCATCACAACTCCTCTCCTTATCGACCCAAGATGAATGGCGCTGTTGAAGCAGCCAATAAGAATATAAAGAAGATTGTTCAGAAGATGGTGGTGACCTATAAGGACTGGCATGAGATGCTACCTTTCGCTTTGCACGGTTATCGTACGACGGTACGCACATCAACCGGGGCAACCCCGTTCTCGTTGGTATATGGAATGGAAGCAGTGTTACCACTAGAGGTTGAGATTCCTTCCCTGAGGATATTACGAGATGTCCAATTGGACGAGGCAGAATGGGTGAAAGACAGGTTGAACCAGCTGAGTTTAATGGATGAGAAGAGGTTAGCTTCTCTAGCATATGGTCGGTTGTACCAGAGCCGAATGAAGAAAGCGTATGATAAAAAGATACACCCTCGGAGCTTTCAGACGGGCGACCTTGTGCTAAAGAGGATTCTCCCGCCACAGGCAGATCACAGGGGCAAGTGGACCCCTAACTACGAAGGGCCATACGTTGTCAGAAAAGTCTTCTCAGGAGGGGCTTTGTTGTTGTCCACCATAGACGGTGAGGACTTTACGTCACCTGTGAATTCGGACGCAGTTAAAAAATACTTTGCTTGAAATTGACCCGCTGGACAGAAAAAAGAGAGTCCAGGAAAAAATGGGGCATCCTGGCGAACCAAAAACAGAATGAAAGGTTCGGGCAAAAATTAGGGATAAAACTAAAAAAATGTACACTCGCGAAGTTGAAAACCTACACTGGGCGGCTTCGCGAAAAAGGGTATCCCGGTGAACTGAAAACCCGCAAAGGGCGGTTCGCGCAAAAGTTAGGGATTTGAAAAGCAAATGACTGCGGTCCGAATTTGATACTGTGGTGCACATTGGTGCGGGAGAATATACCTGAAGGGTCGATTATCAGATACAATCTCTTCGGAAGTGTGAATACCGGGAAAACGCTAGAGTCAGGCGAGTCATAGGAGGATCAGCTCATGATGTTCGTCTGCATCACGTTGCCGACATGTGTACAAATTTGATTTGTCATTGTATTTATGCTTCTTGTGCATACTTGTATATTTGTTGTGCGTAGCTTCCTCTTTTCAGGAGTTACATCCCGTGTACAAAACTCTGCCCATTCAGGGGCCCAATCAATAAAACATGTTATTCAGTATTTGATGCTTGATCTTTACTATTTTGTACATGACAAACGCCAATGGTTAATAAAAATAGCAAGTGTATAACATCGCTGGCCCTTGCCAATAATTGCTAAAACTTTGAATTGACTAAAAATGATGTCACTAACGCTAACCTGAATAGATTTGGTTGCATAGACTTGTCTTGTCTCGTTTGTGGTGTTGCAGGGTTCTTGACCATACAAAGTGGATGATCCGAAGATTGCAGTACTAACCAGAAGCTCGTAACGGAAAGGCTTGATCGTTACGTGAAGTGAATCCCCATGCAGGTCGCGCTTCTGAGATAACAATGTCCCGTACTAAAGAAGGATCAAAATCCCCAGCTAGTCGTAGCTTATCCGAGGGACATTCTGCAGCAGGGTCGTTTACCCTCAGCAGAATTGACGATTCCAAGATCGAAGGCTGTATTCAGACAGTGTGATGTTCCCCAAAAGGATCCCCCATCCCGAGCAGAGTGATTTAGCCTCAGAAGATTAGTATTTCCAACTTGTAAGCTGTACCCAGACAGTCTACACTTCCCAGTAGAGATTCCCTTCCCAGTAGGGTCATTTACTCTCCCCCAACGGAGACAGTTGATTTTCCCCAAGAGGGTCGTTTCGTCCCCAGCGGAGTTCTCTCTTTTCAGCAAGTGTTTTCTTTCCTCCCAGTGGAACTCGAAGGTTAAGACTCTTCCCGATAGATTTGGTTGTGTGTCCTGGCATTTATTTTGCCGGAATACCGTGTGATACCCGTTCACTCCCCAACAGGGTGATATTTGTCCTCGACGGCCAAGATTGAGGAAGCAAGCTTGTTAGAGCTATCCCAGCAGTTCGAGCCTGCATTCGCATCGGCATATAGTGTCATATTTGCATCTACCAAATAAAAAACGCGTAGCATTTCCATGTCGAATGGAGCATTACGCCATTGTCAAACATATGCATTTTGAAACATAAGCCAGGTTGGTTAACCTTTTGTTTTCTAGTGTTGTTTCCCTTGCAGGTGGAGGGAGCTCTTACTCAAATTAATTGCCAAACATTCAAGATCTCGTCGTGAGACATGTAATGATAATGTCAGTTTTGGCATTATTCCCCACAGAGTTGCTTGTTCAAGTTTCTCCTACCCCTCCAGCGGAGTATTTCTTCAAGATCGTTGTTATAACAATATCAAAAGATTTTGTGAATCAATTTTTGGAAGTTGCCGCCTATGTAGAAGTAGGTGTCTGGCAGTTTGAATTCAGAAAATCCCCAGTAGAGTCTTTCTCAGATTTGCTGCCATGTCAGTACTGAAAATTGGAAGACTAGACTCATATTGTGTTACCCATGTGATTGATGGAGCTAGCTGCTGCAAAGATAGGCAGAGAAACCGTATCAGAGTTATTTCCCGTAGTGGTGGCGGAGTTATTTCCCGTAGTGGTGACAGAGTTATTTCCCGTAGTGGTGACGGAGTTATTTCCCGTAGTGGTGACGGAGTTATTTCCCGTAGTGGTGACAGAGTTATTTCCCGTAGTGGTGACGGAGTTATTTCCCATAGTGGTGACGGAGTTATTTCCCGTAGTGGTGACGGAGTTATTTCCCGTAGTGGTGACAGAGTTATTTCCCGTAGTGGTGACAGAGTTATTTCCCCTAGTGGTGACGGAGTTATTTCCCGTAGTGGTGACGGAGTTATTTCCCGTAGTGGTGACGGAGTTATTTCCCGTAGTGGTGACAGAGTTATTTCCCGTAGTGGTGACAGAGGTATTACCCGCAGTGGTGGCGGTGTTATGTTCCCGTAGCGATGGCGGTGTTATCTTCCCATAGTAATGGCGGAGTATTTCCCGTAGCGATGGCGGTGTTCATTTTCCTGTAGTGATGACAGAGTATTACCCGTAGCGATGGCGGTGTTGTTTACCCGTAGCGATGGCAGTGTTATTTTCCCAAATTATTTCCCGTAGTGGTGGCAAAGTGATTTCCCGTAGTGATGGCGGGGTTATTTTCCTATATCATTGGCAGGGTCATGTTTTGTTGACAAAAGTACTTCTCCCACGGAAGTCAATAAGTTCATTCCAGTATTGACAAGATGGTGTCGAAATCAGATTTGTAGATAGTGTTCCCCAAGTAGTGGTGCAGTTTATTTCGCAATTTATTTCTGCGGCTGGAAAATTTCCGGGTTCTTAGTATTCAACCGTCTCGTACCTCGATTGTCTGAAGGCTCCGGGCGTTTCACCCAGTCGGGTCCAAGTCGTTTGAATAGGGGCAGCTGTTGCACCCTAAAATTTGCTCAACCTACTTCACTTGGTTTATGTTTCAATTGCATTGTCATTTGCATAAAAAGTCATGTACATAGTCTAATCATTTGCATAGCATAGCATAACAAGTCATCTGACAAGGGATCAAGTGCTATTTTTCATCTCAAGGAATGTATTCAAGAGGCTCTTATCAAGATTCAAGCCTATTCAAATCACCAAGAAAGAAATTGAAGCTCTGGGAAGTTTAAAGGCCAAGCAGTGGGTTTCTCTCCTATCTTGAGGGTATGTGAAGATCATCAGAGAAGTTATGGGTTATGAATTGAGGGAATGGAAGACCTAGAGGGTCCTTTTGAAAGTAAGACAAGTCATTGGTATGGTTACAAGAGCTACAGTGGAAGACAGTCAACTAGGGTGTCATCTGGGTCAACCCTGGGTCAACCCTAAGTCAAATGCTTGATTGAAGGGCATCAAAGCCTATTTGGAGGATGTGGGATGCATCATTTGATATGTGGATATAGATGTGGTGTTTTTTCAAGGAGAAATCAAAAGAAATCAAGAAGAAGAGAAGTTTCTGAATTAGGGTTTCTGTGTAAAATCCCCTGGTTTAGGTCAAACTTCCAAGCAAAGTAATTCAAAATTCAAGTCTCAAATGGATCCTTGGCCAACATGAAACTTGTAGATTATCTCAAGACCTTTAATTTGAGTGGTGGAAGGCATCAAGGAGATTTATAGAACTCAAGTTATGGTTCTTGCAAGTTACAGGTCATCAAAGGCATCTGAAATTTTATCTGTGAAAGTTACTTGATTTCCAAGCAACTTTTGCCCCTTAAGGAGTTTTCAATTGGACTTTTGGCCAACATGAAAGTTGTTCCCCATGATCATTGATTTCTAGAAAGGTATGGTATGCCTCAATCTGATTTGTGGAGCTCTACTTATGATCTTGACAAGCCAAGGGCATTTTGGTCATTTGGAGGTTATAAGTCATTTCAAGCATAAGGCCATATCTCCTACTTCCAAGCTTCAAATGGAAAAATCTTCAACATCAAAGTTGCTTAGAATGATGTTTTAAGGCTAGTAGGGAGGTCATGAGATGTTTAAAAGGCTCATATTAAAAAGTGATAAAAATGGCCTAAAAATGAGGCATAAGTTAATTCAAGTGAGGTTGAAAATCATAAATCATAAGCTACAAGTCCAAACCATGTAATATAATAGGTCATTTTGACTCCAAATGACATTCTAAGAACAATGGTTCAGCCACAATTTTGATTTGAGGCTTGCATCATAGGGTTGCCTTGTAAAAGTCTTGGTTGCATAATAGGGCACCAAACCAAAACTCAAAATAACCCAACAAACAAGGAGGATATGCATTGTAACTGATCCAAAATATCATGTGGGGATAAATTCAAGTTGGTTACCAATACTACAAGGCATTTGGCATGAGATACCATATAAGGAGAAGTGAAAATGCAAAATACCATTGGATGAAAAGATCAAATTCTCATGGGAAGATCCTAGATGATTCTAGAGGGTGCTAGACTTTTCTAAACCTCTCTATATAATGAGTGTGACTTGCATTGGTGCAAGGTTGGTGTTGATTGTGGTAGAGAAGAGAGATTGAGATCCATTTTGCTCCATTGCAAATCATATTCAAACTTCACATTTTTCTTCATTGCCATTCCATTTTTCTTCACAAATCTTCTCCATATACATTTCTGATTGTGTTCATATTGGCTTGAGACTCCATTGATGAAGATTTGAAGGTATTCACATTGAAGTTGCAAGAAGTCAAATTGCATTGGATCTTGAAGTACAAGCAGTTTCAGCCATTCCTTTTGCAAACAGAAGAAGATTCAGCCTCCAAGGAGTATTCTTGAAGAGTTACAAGGCCTGCATTGAAGAGTTTCATCACCTACCATATCCAAGAACCAGGTTTGCAATTTCTGTTCTACACCATAATCTAGGCATGGCTAGGGTAAATTATTAGCATAGACTTGTTAGAGACAATTAGGTGGTCATTTTGGATGAGTTTGGGAGCATTTGGTGAGGTTTCGACAATGGAGGTCAATTCTTGGATGAGCTAGAACGTGTGATATATTAGGTTTTAATGCAAGATCAATGGTTGATTTTAACCAGTGCAATGCGAGGATCATTTTTATGTCAAGAAAATTGAGTTTGGTTGAGGTCGAAAGTTGATGATGTTGTGAGGTTCATGAGTTCCACCATTCGGTTTGGATGATTTAGACCATTTCAATGAGAATTAAGACCATAGTCGTATTCAGGGCGAAATTCTAGTTAAGTTTGTGCTTTGCATCGTGTTGATTGGTGGAAAAACGAAGGAGAACGTGTAGCTGGAAGTTCTGTGCATGGCATGTGTGTTCATGGTTTTTCTGAAACCCTAAGCTACCCAAGGTTGAAGACGAAGTTTTAGCCACAGGATGAGCGCATGACTGGTTGACTAAAGGGACGATCTAACGGCCCAGATTAAAACGAATTGTGGAGGGAAGCTGAGCCATGAAACTCAGCGTTTCATTAAAACGCGTTCTAGGCTTTGAGCGAGATTTTCTATCGCCACCCCCCCCCATTAGGCCCAATTGAATTTGAACTGAATTTAGCTTCTATTCGCACCGCTAGTTTTTCTTTTTCTTTAGATTTTAATTGTTTTCTGAATTAATCTGGGCCTGGCGCGCTTTACTTCTTACACCCCTCAGTATGGGCCCAAATATGAAATAAACTGGTTATTATTGCTGTTTGCACCCCATGCATCTATTTTCCATTTCAATTTTCTCCAAATTTTCTCAAACTTTGAAAATGCATAATAAATAGAAAAATAATATTTTCTCATGGGAGTTTTTTTCTCCCTTTTAAAATTTTTGTCAAGAAAAATATAAAATCATAAAATTGCCATTTTATTTCATTTTTATATTTTTTGCATATTTTTACTTTTAATAGCTTTTTAATGCTTTTATATTGATACTTTAATTTGTAGATTTTAGTTTAGGTAGTTCCCTTTAGATTTTTAGGTCAATATTTTTAGGGTAGTTAGATATATGTTTTAGGTTCCCCCTGGATTAATGCCATATTTTTGTGACAACTTTTAGGATAGTTTTGATTAGATGCTATTAGGTAGTGTAGAATTAGGTTAAAACTTCAACTTAGGTGCATTAAAACAATTTCTTTTGGGTTTTTTAGGACAAGTTAGGCTATGGGGCATATATGGGTATTAAGGGTAGGTTTATTAGATCCCCTAGAAATAATATTAGAATTTTCCCTACTATTTTACTATTTTTAGTATATTTTGCAATTGTTTGATTGTATGGTGTGCCCTTTTGGGGTTTATTTTGTTTGTATGGGCTTATTGGGCTTGCTTGGGGTGTGGGTTAGCTTTGGGGAGCACGATGATGAAGCATAATGAAGACAAAGATTTGAAGGCCAAGTTCAAAATGGATGAAGATGCTAGGCATGCTTGAAGATTGATTGAAGATCATAGGACCTAGGAGCTAGGTAGAGCTTTAGAGTAGAAATTTGGTTCATAAACATGGATGGCTTCTGTTGCCTCCATTCTTCTCTGTGATTCAAAGTATCTCTTTGATACTCACCTCCTTCCTTTGGAAGGATTAGTGACAGTATCTAGGAGATAGAACTTTTGAGAGAAATAGTCTGTATTTTGTTAACAGTCTGTATGCCACCTTTGGTGGTTAACTGACTGTTTAGCATCCCAAATCATCTTGTGAACTATTACTCATCTAGGAGAGCTTGCTTTGAAGAAATTTGAAGATTGAAGATGAAGTTCATTTCCTTGAAGACTGATAGAAGAAGGAGTTTGTGCTGTCAGGTTTGCTGTTTAGAGCTGCTGATGATGTTTAGAGCTGGTGATGTATTGTTTGAGTTTCTTGACTGTATTGTTTGTTAATTTTCCCCTTGAGATTGAGGTGAAGCTGTTTCACCTTGCTCATTGTTTTCTAGGTTTGAGGTTGAGTGGGACTCCCTTGCCTCGCTTGTACTGCTGCATTCATGCATTTTACTGCTTTACTGTATATATGCTGTTGTTTTTCCGTTTATCCCCTTAGGATCTCTGTTTCTCTCTGCGCAAGTGAGAAATATGACAGACATTAGGATTTCATCCATGCATGACAACATTAGGGTAGATTTTGATCCCCTTTTCAACCATAGATTTTTTAGAGTTGCTGTTTCTCTTCTTTCTCAAAACAATCAGAAAAATACAATAAAAGGATAATCACAATAAAAGCCAGTTCTTCCGTAAAAGACTGTGAACCAATCAAAACGTCATTTTTGTCCGCTTGGACCCCCTAATCAGGAGAAAACCCTTTTCAGAAGGAGATAAAAAACAATCAAGACAGACGTGTGTCGTACGTGGCCCGAACTACGTTTGCTCTGATCTTTCATGCTGTATGAAAGTACGTAGGCATAGGATGCGATATCCTAGCGAGCAACCTTCCCCTCCTTTCCCGTAGGTAGGCGAACTACGTTGACTCTGATTTCTCGTTCCAGACGGGAATACGTAGGCATAGAGTGCGATACTTTTCCGCGTCATTTTATTTTCTTTTAACCCTTGACCTGTAGAATAGATAGAATAACAATCCGTACCAGAAAACAAGCGTGGATCCCGTCGAGTACGACGGACGTGAGGGGTGCTAATACCTTCCCCTTGCGTAACCGACTCCCGAATCCAGGATTTGGTTGCAATGACCATTCCTTTCCCGTCTTTGCGGTAGGTTTACTTCGAGCGTTTCCTTTCCCTCCTTTGGGATAAATAACGCACGGTGGCGACTCTTCTGTTCAGCCGGCGCCGATTTTCGTAGTAGCGACAGTCTCCACTATGTTACGTAAGCCCTAACAGTTACTTGGGTTGGGCTTGGCAATCCAGCCCAACACAAGCGATCGTTGCCCCTGCGCTGGGGTCTCGCTATAAATACCCTCTTTCACTAGAGGGTCAGGTATTCATTATCTACACCTAACTTTTGTATTTGCTCCCACTCTGGTCCTCTACTCACTTAAGCATCAGAGTGTCTTGCAGGTACACCCCCTTCTCCTCCCTACCTCAGGTGTGCAGCTTTCAGATCAGTGACGCGTGGCAGTCGGTAATCTCTTCTGATCAGGTACAATCAGTGGCGCTGTCTGTGGAAAACCAAAGCTTCCCCGTTCCTCCGAGCAGAAGAACCAAAGCTTCCAACTTCAATTTTCGAGATTATGATCAGCACACGCCACGAAGATGTTGTCCAAAATTCCACTTTCGCGCCACTCACCAACGGTGATGAATAAACTAGGCCCTCCCACGCCCGTGAGGGTGACGTAAGGGACGGCCAGACTTCCTCCCCTTCGTCCGAGGACACGGCACACCACATCACCCCTCGGACTAGAAGCCCGACCATTTTCCAGCCCGTCCCCACACCAGCAGGGGTGGACCCAACGATGATTGCCCTATTCGCAGCCATCAACCAGACTAATATGATGTTGATCCAGAAGAACGACCGCATCGGGATACTGGAACAAGATACCTCATCTCGCTCTCCCCGCAGAGAAACCAATACGAAGACTCCTGAAGCCCCTCTCCCCATCAACGGGGGCACCGGTCACAATTGGAGAGGCCCCAGCCCGTGGCCTCCAAGAAGCGCGACAGTCACCTCCCTTCTAGGAGAGGCGCTCCCCGACCCCAAGAAGAAACAGAACTAAGGCCCCGAGAAAGAGGTCAAGGGTTCGTAATCAAGCCCCTTCGGCACAATCCTTCGCCCTCGCGCTCCCCTGTCTGTAGTGACGAGGACGACCACAGGACCCCCTATTGCGGGAAATCATTGAGACCCACATTCCCCACGGAATGGAGAAGTCGCCCGCGCTATCTACCTATGGCGGCACTTCGGACCCAGACGACCATTTGGAAGATATTGAGGTCGTGCTCGACTATCGGAACGTCCGGGGAGCCTTCAAATGCAGGCTCTTCCCGGTGACGCTGAGGAAGGGAGCCATGGCCTAGAGCTCGAGTCCATCACGTCGTGGAGGGTCCTGAACGATCTCTTCCCGTAACATTTCACGGCATCCTGGCACCATCCGAAAACAGAGGCCGCCCTGGGCGCGATCATCCAAGCCCAGGACGAACCTCTTAGGAACTACATCGAGAGATTCACGAGGGAGGGGTCCAGGTGCTGACTTCAGAAGACATGAAGTGTTACCTCATGCAGTAAGGCTTGTGCCGCGATTACAAATTCTACTAGGCCGTGGAAATCCACCGGCCAACCACCCTACGAGGCTTCTTCAAGAAAGCCCGAGACTCCCGTAACCGTGAAGCCCCCTGCGGAGCCCGGGAAGAAGGAGCACCGGCCCCCCAGCGAGAGGGAGATCGACGACGAGCTGATCGTTCTCGGGAGCCCCGAGAGCAGAAGGGCCCCGCAGGCTGCTTCACCGAGTACACGACCCTCGTCGCTTCCTGCGAGCCCATCCTAGCTGAGTGCGCTAACTCGGATTTTGTCCGGGAAGGTGTCCGTTTTCCTAAACCGGCACCCCCCAAGAACAACATGGACAATTCCAAATACGATCGCTTCCACCGTGGCCACGAGCATGTCACTGAAGATTGCATCCACCTGAAGGACGCAACTGAGATACTCATCAAGGATAGGCACTTAAAGAGGTACACCAGTGGAGGGGATGCCCCTCGATAGGTGGCCCACGAAGCCAAAAGGGTCGAGGAGATCCCTCCGCCCTCCAACGACTCCAGGCTGTAGGTGGCCCTTAGCATAAGTCGGCCTGAAGACTTGTTCTCCCTGAGAAAACACAATCTCCTTACCGGGCACCAGCTGCCCGAAGAACCAGTACGCCTCATCAGTCTGTGGGAGTACTTCCCCACTGCGATGGTCATCTCGGCAGGGCCCGGAACAAGCTCTCCATCGGGTCCGTGAAGAGGAAGTTTGACAAGTTGATGAGCAACAGCTCTGGAAAAATGAGCATTCTCGACAAGTTCCACGGTCGATCTAACCCGATCACGTACTACCTCGAAGAGCTACCTGGAGAAGCCCCCAACTCCGCTATTCCCCTATTGATCCAGGCACAAATGGAGAACTTCGACGTCTTCTGTATCCTGGTCAACGAAGGAAGATCGGTAGATATCATGTATATCCACCTATTCTCAACGTTGCAGCTCGACGAGACCAACCTGACCCCCTACATCGGCTCCGACCTCCAAGGGTTCAACAGGGCGACAACGAGACCGTGGGGATACGAGGAGCTCAAGGTCACTTTCGGGGCACAAGAGACGGCCAGGGAAATCAACGTTCGCTTCTTGGTCGTCGAGTGCCCATCCCTGTAAAACTGCATCTTAGGCAAGACGAAGTTGGCAGAGCTCACCGTGGTGCCATCGAAAATCCACCTTAAGATGAAATATTACACCAGGCGGGGAGCCGTGGTTACCTTCAATGGGGACATAGAGGTAGCTCGAAGATGTTTCAAGGCAGCAATGAAGGGCCTCAGCATGATCGGTCCCTCTCCTAAAGCAATCAAGCCTCCGCCCGTCCAAGAGAATAGGCTAAAGGACCACGTCGACACCGTGGATCTCGACTGCCGCTTCCCCGGTGAACAGAACCACGAAGACAAAGCCGAGCATGCTCCCCCAGCGGTCAATGGACAACCCTTCCACCCAACACGGCCCATTCCGGACGGGGACTTAGAGCTAGTGACCTGTGACGGCGATACGGCTCGGAGCGTGAAGATTGAAGTTGGACTGCCCGACCTGGCAAAGAAGCAGTAGAGAGCCTGGCTCTGGGAGAACGCCAACCTCTTCACCTAGAGCGCCTCCAAGATGCCCAGCCTGGACCCCGAGGTCGCCTGCCACCAAATCTCCATCAACCCAGCCGCGAAGGCCATAGTACAACATAGGTGTAGGCAGTCCGCCGAAAAGTCGGCGGCTGCTGAAAAAGATGTAAAAGACATCCTAGAGGAAAATTTTATTCCGGAAGCCTGATATTCAACCTGGTTGTCCAACGTTGTACTAGTCAAAAAATCTAATGGAAAATTGAGAATGTATGTTGATTACACCGATCTCAACTGAGCATGTCCCAAGGACGCCTATCCCCTCCCCAATATCGACAAGCTCGTCGACAACTTGGCGGGCTTCAAATTATTGTCCTTCATGGACACCTACTCGGGGTTGTCGCTACTGCGAAAAAAAGAGGTCGACAATGAAAGAGGAGTCGCCACCTATCGTTATTTATCCCAAAGGAGGGAAAGGAAACTATCAGGACAAACCTAGCGAAAAGGGATAAGATCGGTCATCGCAACCAAATCTCGGGTTCGGGAGTCGATTACGCAAGGGGAAGGTGTTAGCACCCCTCACGTCCGTTGTACTCAACGGGATCCACGCTTGTGTTGTCTATCTAAAAGGGTGTGTTTATCTATCTAACTAAAGGTCTGGGACAAAAGAAAAGAAAAAAAAGTCAAGACTCGACAGAACGTCACAGCTCTGGGCCTACGTACTCCCTCGTGCAATGGGAAAGTCAGAGTCAACGTAGTTCGGCTAACTACTGGTGAAAGATAGGGGAAGGTTGCTCGCCAGGATATCGCATCTTGTGCCTACGTACTCTCAACAGGTATGAGAGATCAGAGCTTACATAGTTCGGGATAAAAAGAACACAGGTTTGTTCAACTGTTTTTTTACCCAAGTAAGGTTAACAGGTAGTTCTAGCAGTTTGGTGTATGCAGCTCGCTCGTTGGAGACTTAGGCGTTACCGTTTGCGATAGAACTAAGAGTTAACAACACTCTTTTATCTGAAAAAATTTTCCTGGATTAAAGGTCCTAAAGGAAAAAAGAGTTTTAAGGTTTGTTTTTGTCTTTTATTAGAGAAGTGTTTTGAATGAATGTTTGTAATTCATATTGCACTAGAGACAATGGCCTAGGAAGGAATGCATCGCATATCGTCCGAAGGACATATGCTAACACTCTAGATGATTGAGAGGAGACAACTCAATTATCATTTCCCAAGTAGCTTAAGGCTCGTAACGTACAATACTCATTAGCCTTTATTAGGTGTTTTATTATTGTTCGAATATGAGAAGAGAGAGAGGACTCTACAGGGGGACTGTTGCGGTGAGAATCATGATACCAAGCTATTGATTAACTTGAATCTTTAATTCTTTGAATTCACAACCGGACTTTAATTTATCCAAAGGAAAGGTCTAAAGAGAGAAATAACTTTTTGCATGATGTAACAACAACGCTAAGAGATTTGGGGATCGGGGGTTGATTATGCATAGGGTAGGTATCTCACATCCTAAACATCTGTAGTACTCTACAGGAACCTTTTGTTTGTTTGTATACTAAGTTCGCTAAATGTTTGCTATGGATTGGGTAAAAGGTGTAGGTAAAGACCTAAGGATAGTTTCTAAGTTTGCTCGCAAAGACATTGCGTCTTCTGCCTACGTATCCTAACTAGGATAGAATTAGAGCAATCGTAGTTCACCTCACTAGGGTTAGAGAACACTTGATTATGATCAAGGTTCAAAGAGGAACAAACATTACAATGCTTGTGTAGAGTTTAAGGAAACTCTCTAGATCTAAGTTGAACACTCAAGAAAGGGAAGTAAGTAATCATCTCCATGATTCTTACATAGAGTTAACAAGCTCTATCCTAAGTTCTAATTGAAAGAGCACTCCTAACAAATGGGTAGGCATTTTAGACTTAAGCAAAGTCTAAAGGACAGGTTCTAACTCAACTATGTGTATGGATGACTTAACAAAGTCAAGGGAGGGTGATGAGTTATATATGACCCAAAGGTCAATAGGGAAACCTTTTCCTCTGGAAGGATAGAAGGGGAGGAAACTTGGATGAGAACTAAAGAGTTCCATCACTTGGGGAAAATAAACTTAAAAAAGCATAAACATCAAACAAACATGATGAGTACAAGAAACATGGTTACAACCAAGCATATACAAACATATTACGATAAGCAAGTACGTCAAATAGGAGGAATGGTTACAACCAAAGCATGCAAGCGTATTACAATAGGCAAGCAAAGATGAGTTCTTACAAGACTCAATGAAAGATAAAGACTTAAGCATATCTTGACAAAGATGAAGGTAACGACCAATGCAAATAAGTCAACTTCATGGGGATGTTACATGGAAATCCAATGATGCTTACAAGCAAAGAGTAATTGAAATTACACACACAAGGGTTTGACAAACATAGAACTCAGATCAAACACAACAACAAACTGAAGAAAGAAGAATCAAAAGTTTGAAATGATTAGGAGGGTAAAAACCCTAAAAGAAACATGAACGTTTTCAATGCAAAGTTGTTTTCAAAAAAAGAGATTTTTAGAATATTAATGTACCATATGAAAATATGCACAACTACGAAGCTAATGCAAAAAGAACCAATCCAAAATGACAAAAAAATGAAGGAGTTATGATTTTTTAGAAATTTAATAACAATTAAATAAAAACAAAGGAAAAAGCAATAAAAGAAAGGGGAGGCGCTTGGTGGGTGTTGAACCCACCACCTCATGGCTGCTAGCTGAAAACTTTACCAAGTGAGCCAAGGCGCGCGCTTGTTTAAGTGAGAGGAAAGAAAGACAAAAACATGAAAAACATGGCAGAAATGGGAAAATAAATAAAAGGGTTGATCTCCACTATGGATCGAACCCAGGTTCAGGCAGTGCAAGGCGTATGTGAAAGTGAAGGCTTAACCACTGGGGTGGCGATACATCCGTGTATTATGCCACCCCAAAATACTTATGTACTTATCAAAGCAAGTGAATTGGGCCAAGGAAAGATGAACATGAGAACAAGCCAAAACATGAAAACGGTAACCACGTAAATCACTCAAAACTCAACCAAATTTAACAAAATTTTAGTCTATCTCACATAAAATTTCACAAGGAATTTAACAGCAATCTCAGTTTTCCGAAATAATGTACACATAAAAGAACACGATAGCAAATGCAAAAATGATGTTTGAGATGCAAAATGCCAACTACAGCTCATGAAAAAAGGGATTAAGGCTATGTAATGGTATGCACAAACTTCAAACATGTAAACAAAGGATCCTAGATGCAAAGACTGATCAAAAACAACTTCAAATGAAATCTAGCATGCAAGTGACAAGAATGGAACAACCATGTTGAAATGCTGTCTTGGCAGATAAAAACAAATCATGATGTAGCCTATGCATTTATCAAACACAAAAGTGATTCATACACATAATGGCCAGGACTCAAACATGATGCAAGAACTTAACAAAAATGATGGCATATGAATTGGAACAGAAAATAGAACTAGGACAGCAAAACATATGGCAAGCAAAATCAAAATTTCAAACAAACCAAACATATGCAATTCTACATTGCCTTAACAAAAGCAAAACAACCTAAGGAAATTGTATCAGTTCAAACACATGGTCTAATCTTGACAGTTTAACAGTTTGGTGTCCATGGACTAACAATTAACAAATTGATCCAACATGTAAAACTCATACACAACAACAGCAATAATTGGTCCTCCAAAATAAAATCATGCCAAGCATACCAAAATCACATCAAGCTTTGAAAAGGGATGGTTACAACCATAGGAACAAGAACCTAGACATATTTCTAACAAGGACAATCATGCTAGCAGCAAGTAGTGTAATATGACAGTTAGCATCAGCAAGGCATGTTAAACAGATCACAAATGCCAAACTTAGCAAAAGTTGGAAGTAAAGGCATAGCAGCAAAATTATGTTCATGAGTTCAGGCAGTTGGCAGCAACACATGGCAATATCAATGATCCATAGCTAGCCCTACTTCTATATGCACATATCAATTTGCAAAACACATGTCAAATATGTTAACTATAATAAAAATGGTGCTATGGCAGTTTCAAGAGAACCTAGGCATATGGCAGCAAGTATGGACTTTACCAAATGGCAAGGTTGGCATAAATCAACAATCAGTCTTAATCCCTAATGCATACAACAATTGCAAGATTTAACAAAGTCTTCATGGCAGTTGGTTTCTTTCAACAGAGAACACAAGGCACAAAGATGCAAGTGAACAAAATTAAATAATTAGGCTGACTGGCAAGTTCAGAACATATTCATACCACAGGCTGGCAATGTATCAAAACAGGGTATACAAGTCTATCACAGTTGGCAATGTGAAAATATGTGAACAAAACATGGTACAATCATAGCCTTATCCTAGTGCCTAAGTGATGACAGTGGTGATGCAAAGGATGAAACAAAACCACATATCTAGCAAACAAGAACTAACAAGTATCATGCTTCATGTTAACAAACATATGCAATAAAGGACAATGGCAGGTAACAACTTTAATGAACATATCAATTTTGAGAACAGTCATGCCATATAGACCTAAAGAAAAAAACACCAACTGATGCAAATATCACAGTGCCAAACATAACACATGACTTCAAGGTAACAAAGCTCTCATGTTAACAAACACACATCAAACACAAGGCAAAGCTCAAAGCAATATAAAGGCATGCTTAACATATCAAAAGGCAAGTATCAAGCTTAAAGCACATGTCAAGATAGTTACAAGCATCAAGGCATCAAAAATAGGTTTTGGTCCTCATTACTCTTATGAGTCATTCCAACAACCTTTGGCAAGTTTAATGAAGTAGAACCACTCACAAGCATGTTCAAAATGTATTAAAGACCAAGTTTAAACACACACATGATCTCAAAAGATGGTAGAACCAAAAATGACTTGTTGGTGGAGAAGTGTACATGGGCTGAAAAATGCAAGAACAGAACTGCTGCAGAACCAAAACCAAACTTGTTCTCAACAATGCAAACATCACATAAACACTTATATGAGGGTTTCTAAATAAAAAATTCTAACTAACATGATCATGATATAAAAGTGGTAATGCAACAGAAGCAAGTTAAGATCCTTCACCAACAAAACCAACACAAGACAACATCAACTTCAAAACATTTGCAACAGTTTCTCATATGTTCATGCCATACAACAACACTTAAGAGACCTCAAAGCTTAACACACAACCACATAGCATATTGCATAAGGATTATAAGAACAAAATACATTAATGAGTAGGCAAGCAAAATGTGACAGATTCAAACATGAACATACACATAAAGCACATTGTAACAACTAATGCATTTGAACATGTTCATGACAGTTGGAAAGAAAGATAGTAACTACCAACCTCTTGTATACTTCCAAGCAAGCAAATATAAAATGAAAACCTTGGAGCTTCCAAATAAGGTTCAATCCAATGCTTTGATGAAGATGGTGGCCTTTCTTACACTTGAAGTAAACAAGTGGATCTTGGACTAGAACTTGAAATGAGTGATGATGATGATATTTTAGGTTATGGACAGTTGGTATACCATAAACCTAAGGTGTTTGGAGGTTTTCAAAGATCAAAGCAGGCCTGGTATGTGTTTTGGCAGATTTTGAGTATGAAGTCAAACTTTCCTTGGTTGAAAGTTGACTTTTGGGAAAATGAGGGTTTTCTATGGTTTAATGGCTTGAACACATCCCACACATCATTTGTGGATTGTTTGGATAGTTTGTGGTGATTTTGGTTAAGTGAAAATGGTTTTGGTGGTTGTTTTGCTCAAGACAGATTTTTGAGGCTTTTTGAGGTGCTTTTCTTCACTTGTAAGAAAATGCAAGGAAGTATGAGAGCAATGAGTTTCTCTTAGGTTGTGGAGTGATCTGGTGTGCCTCTCAACATAGAGGAAACCTCTATTTATAAGCAAGGCAAGGCTTGGGGCAGATTGGTAACTTGGCACTTTTGGTGGGAGTTTTGAAAAAGTAACTTTGCTTGAGATTTTGATGCAGCTGCAAATTCAAATCTTTGGCTCAAGCTGATGCATTGCTCAAGTGTCATGAATGACATAATAGTGATTGGTGTGGCTAGGCAGTAGGAGGGCTGTTTGCTGCAAGTGTTCCATAAAGTTTCTCTTTCTTCCTTTTCTTTGATTAAAATAATCCCACTTGCCTCCAACTTGCAAGACTCACTAAACCTCCTCATTTTCTGCATTTCTTCCTCTCATATCCTCTAAATATAAGATAGAAATATGATCCAAGGGCTGATAATAGCTCAAGTGATCAAAGGATGAATTTGTGAAAAATTGAAAGTGTTGGACTCAAGTGTTGAAACCTCATCTTGTTGAATTCATAACTCTCAACTCATAAGGGCTATGGAGGAGTTCTAATACATTTTGGAAAGCGCTCATGTAGCTCTACAACTTTCATGTTTTCATGAGCTTCAGATTCCCAAAGGAACTAGGTCAAAAGACCTCTCAAAGTTGCTGAAAAACATGCCTAAAAAGTGAAATAACTTGGAATTTTTCTAAGTTACTTTTCCTTCTTGTAATGAATTTGGTCATAACTCCAAATCTATGCATTTTCTGCTCATTGACCATTTTGGGACTTTTGTAGGACTTGTCAAGAGCTTTCCAATGAGCTTTGAACCAACTCAATTGGATGTGTGGTTAAGGAGTTATGGTCTTGCCCCTTTCAAAACCCTAATTCCCGATTTTTGCGATTACTCCCCAATCCTTGATCCAATGGTCATGAAACTTCATGGGTAAGTGTAATATGTCATTAGGAACATTTTTGATTCATATCTTGAGGTCAAATTCCTTATGAGTGAAATGTTGACTTTTCGGTCAACCGAACGATCGGCCGGTGACTACCGAGTCGACTGTTTATGCTCCGGGTCCTTTAAGGCCTTAAAACTTCTTGTGTAGACTTTACCAAGCCGTATGAACTTTATGGACCATGATCCCAGCATTGTAACACCTTTTAAATCAAAATTCAAACCACAGTTGACTTTTCCTAATCGAAAACCCTAATCGGGTATCCTGAACTGCAATGTTCTTGATTCTTGGGTGAAAACCTCAAATTGGATTCATACTTGATCAAATGGAGGGTTTGATGATGTGGAGACTCATTTCATGGAGAACCAATCCAATACGTTGACTGATTAATCCTCGAAACCCCGATTTTCGGCTGTACGGAACCCTGATTCACCTGTATCTTAACGAAGACAAACTTGAAACCGATTAAGGTTAGATAATCAAATGAACATGATCCTAAAATGATGATGAAGATCTAAGGGGTCAAAATTATGGGTATGACAGGGACTAATCAAAACCTCAAAGTTATCATGCAAGGTGGTCCTAAGGTTAAGTTTAGAAAGGGAATCTATCCTACTTGTTATCATGCAAGGGATTAGAACCTAATGTCTATCATCACCATCCTTGAACAAGGATGTGAGAATCCTAAGGGAACATGTCAATGGAAAGAAGAAACATAATGCCAAATTCATTAAGCAGATGAAATATAAGTGTGAATGGATGCACATGCTATGCAACAATACAAGCAAGGAAGGACACCTCAACCTTTAATGCAAACAAGGCAAACATAAAAGAAAACAACACACAAGAAAAGGGAGGCAACCTCAACCTTTAGATGCCAACATGGACTTAAGAGAAAGAATGCCTATCCTAATGCACCTAATCAAACTAATATGCAGGGGAGATGATAAACCAGATAATGGGAAAGCAAAAGGAAAACTAAACTCATCAAGTTCAATGTGTATAAACACAGACGTCCACAAAGGTTCAACTTCTTTATGGAATGCCCTTAGTTCTACCAAAGGAAGAACTGGGCTCTCACAAGAAGGATAAGATTGAAGGACAAAAAGGAATGAGGAGAAGCATAGTGAGAACTAAAAGAACCCACTATGTTCAATGTGTATCAACACAAGAGTCCATCAAAGGCTCAACTTCTTTATGGAATGCCCTTAGTTTGACCAAAGGAAGAACTGGGCTCTCACAAGAAGGATCCTAAGATTGAAGGACAAAAAGGAAGGAGTGTACAAAGTACTTGAGTCCTTCAAAGGCTCAACTTCTTTATGGAATGCCCTTAGTTCTACCAAAGGAAGAACTTGGCTCTCACAAGAAGGATCCTAAGATCATAAGACTTGGAGGAATTAGAAGAGGAAAATGTGGAGGAAGAATCATGCAAAGGTAGAAGTCATTCAAGGATATTCACAAGGAAAGGATAAAGGAAAGGTCCTCAAAGAAGCCTAAGCTAGGAGCAAGGTATGAACATGATTAAGACTTGAAATTTATCACACAAGTGGCTTAAGATTTCTACAACATGAATATGAAATAGTTAGATGCTCAAGTATTGCAAATAGTTCACACAAAATGCAAACTAGACAAGTGGTAAGGTTGGAACCACACAAACGTAGCCCAGAATGTAAAATCTACCAAAAATAGTAAAACAAGCCTAAAAATTCTAAGAAAAATCCTAGGAGACCCCTCTAGTATTAGGAACCAAGGGTCCAAATTTAAGAGGAAAATTCTAATCCTAGTTATGCCAACAGAAGGCAACAGCTTAGGGTATTCTATGGGCAAGGCCAAAAGAGAGGGTTCTAAAGGCACTACCTAAAACCTAACCAAAAGGTGTCTAAAATCAGGAACAAAAAAACAAAAAAATCAATCAAGATATCCAGAATATGCATAAGAAATTTCATAAATTTATTTGAATTATTGATTAGGAAATAAAATCAAGAAGTGGTGATATGCAATTTTTCTATTTACAAGAACACATAAAAAAGAAAAATCAATATTAAATGGAGAAAATGAATCAAAAATTAATCTAAAAATATGTAAAATTGGATCACATGTCAAAGTATGCCAAAATATTTTTCTTATGATTTTTTGATGCATTAACATATTTTTCATGCATTTAAATGCAAACAGATCTGAAAATAAGAAAATAAAGAACAAGAAATGGAAATTGAATAAATCTGTGTTGTGAAAAGCAACTCATACGCGTGTATCTGGTTGGGCTCAGGTGTTTGGGGAGTGTAAAACAGCAAGGGGAGGCCCAGGTCTACTTGACTTCAGTCAACTAAGACCAAAACTCAATCTCAACCCTTCATTGCAAAGAGTAATCAAATATCCCATGGCTAATGCAAAGACACGCGTGCATCCGCTTCTAAACACAAAATAAAATTAAATCTCAGCCTCTCAACGTGAGACTGGTCATTGCATCTAACGGTTGTGATGCAAGCTGCAAAACGCAACACTTCACTAAAGTGCAGTCTGTAACACCCATTTTAATTATTTAGTCTTTTTGGTGTTATTTTATTTCAGTGTGTCTTTATGTGGGGGTGTGTCTGAGTGCGTTGGTGGGTGCCCTTAAGTATAAAGATCATTTAATAAACTATAGAATTTAATATTAATACAATATAATTAATAATGATAACAATTTAATAATCAATAGTAATATTGTTATTCTATTGTTATTAATATTATTATTTGTATTATTATTAGATTAAGTGAAGAAAATGTAATGGAAGGGGGAGGATAGAAAATAACATAAGAGAAAGTGGATTGGAAAAGGAAATGGAAAGAAATAGAATGAAGTAGAAAGAAATAGAAAGAAAGAGAAAGGAAGAGAAGGAAAAAGGAAGAAGAGGAAAAGGGGAGAAAATTAGAGAGGAAAGCTTGGATTCTTCGAGATCAGCCCTGAATTAATCGAGGTAAGAGTGTGAAACTTGTGATTCTGTCCATGCATGTGAATATGTAAGGATTGTTTGGATGGTTTGGGTGATTTTGTGTAGTTTATCATTTTAGGTCGAAAATGATTTAATCGGTAGAATTGATGTTTTATCGGGTAAAATCTGGAATAAGTTGTGTAGTTTAGTTTTAGGATGTTAGGCTAAGACTATAGGGACTGGTTTGGTGAGAATCGGATGATTTATGAGCTTCTGATGATTTTTGGACAGTTGGAGTTTTTGAGTATCGCAGAACTCGCTAGGCGAGCAGCTAGCGAGTGAGGTAGCGAGGGCTCACTAAGGCTTCGCTAAGCGAGTTTTGTGGCTAACACTTCCAGTAGTCACTGTCTGCCTTTGCTAGCGAGTTCGATAGGCAAGTGAGGCAGCGAGCGTTCGCTGAGGCCTCGCTAGGCGAGTGGGCCTGCGAGCTTGACAACAACTTATTTTATTTTTGTTGTTTCCATCCAAAGTTGATGTTTTCAATATATAACGTACAACTCGTGTGTTGTATTATGATATGTTGTGGGTAGCCGTATGGCGTGAATCCTAGATTGTGAATTGAGACGGTGTTTAATGGTGAAGAGTGTATACTTGGTATGAAAATGTGAATTTTCCTAATATTGAATGCAATTAACATAATTAATTGGTGAGTAATATATATATGATGTATGGTGATGTGATCAGGAGGATCGTGTGCACTTAGTGTACTTGAGTTTGTTTGTTATGCATTTGGTATCGTGCATATCATTGTGTCTTGGTGGGATGAATCGTTGCTCAGGAGGAGTTTTTGGGATTCACCCGTACTCCTTTGCGGAGAATGGTGGGATGGATCGTTGCTCAGGAGGAGTGTATGTGATCCATCTGTACTCCTTTGTGGAGAATGGTGAGATGAACCGTTGCTCAGGAGGAGTGTATGCGATTCATCCGTACTCCTTTGTGGAGAATGGTGGGGATAGATCATTGCCAAGGAGGGGTGTATGTGATCTATCCTAGGTTCGATTAAATGAACCAATGAGTCGGTACCACATGCATGGTGTTGAGTTGCATGTTTGTATTATTGCATATTGTGTTTGATTTTTGGACAGTAGGTCGTGGTTGATGCATGTTGGGGGATATTTTATATAATTACTACTTTTGATCATTTATCTTATTACTGATAATTTTGATCATGTTTTCTCGCCCTTTTGTTATTGTGGTGGTCTGTGCTTCTTCGGAATTACAGATAATCCAGGTACATAGCTAGCTTGGATAGTGGTGCGCAGGTCGAGTCTTAGGATGCTTTGATACGTAACACGGGACTTGGGTGTTTACTTTTAACTATGTTGAATTTGTTTTATTCCTGTGACGTATCATATTTTTGGTGAACCTTGTTAATGAATGATTTTATGTAATTTGGCGGATGGCCGAGAATGTTAAATTGATGATTACTTCTGCTATTTTATTTTGAAGACCATCTAATGATGTTGAACTATTGGGTGTGATATCCCACTTTTGAGGAGAAACTCTGATGTTTGCTTGAAATAATCGTATTTTATTTTAATTATGGGAAGTGGGGTGTTACAATTGGTATCAAAGCAGGTCGGTCCGTCCGGCCAGTGTAGTAGTTGAGTCTGTCCTTAGGATAGAGATTGTGTACCTTTTAGCCTAGTGTTGTTATGGTTGAGCAGTATGGCAGGAAGGAATGATGCTGCTTTGGTTGCAGCTATTTAAGCGATGGCGCAGGTGGTCACTAATCAGAATCTAGCTGCGGGTGCTCAGTTTAGCGATTTAGCTCAGTTTTGGAATAACAAGCCACCGACGTTTGAAGGAGGAATTTTGGATCCTTAAGCTGCACAGAAATGTCTGAAGGCAATTGAGAAAATTTTCAGGACGATGGGTTGTAGTGATGAGTAAAAAGTGAAGTTTGGTACTCACATGCTGGAAGGAGAGGCTGAGGCTTGGCGGGACAACAGTCGCCAAAGATTGGAGACTGCAGGAACTGCGATTACTTGGGATGTGGTTCGAACGGTTTTTCGGGAAAAGTATTTTTCGGAAGATATACGAAGTGCTAAGGAGATAGAGTTTCTGGAGCTGAAGCAGGGTAATATGACTGTAGCAGAGTATGCTGCTAAATTTGAAGGGCTGGTATAGTATTGTCCTCATTACAATACTGAAGCGGCGATGACCTCCAAGTGTTTGAAGTTTGAAAACGGGTTGTGTTCGGAGATTAAGATGGGGATCGCTTGTCAGAAGATCAGGAATTATCCTGAGCTGGTAAGCAGATGTAGAATTTATGATAATGATAATCGGGCTAGGATTGCACACTATAAGGTTGTGAATGACCGTAAAGATAAGCAGAGATTTGGTGGTACTCCTTATAGTGTTCCTTCTGATAAGGGAAAACATAAGGCTGCTGCTGATAAGAAGCCCAGAGAAGGGAAAGCATATGCTGATTTGAAATGTTTCCGGTGTGGTGGCGCGGGGCATCGTGCTAATGATTTTCCTAATAAGGTGAAGAAGTGTTTCAAGTGTGGTAAGCCAGGCCATGTGATGGCGGATTGCAGGGCCACTATGCCTACCTGTTATAACTGTGGTGAGAAAGGTCATATCAATACACATTGCAAGAAGCCGAAGAAGTCTCAGGTGCCTCAGGCCAGCGATAAAGTATTTGCTGTGGTAGGAACTCAATCGGCCAGCGAGGAGCATTCTATCAAAGGTACTTGTTTCATTAATAATATTCCTTTGACTGCTATGATTGACACGGGTGCAACCCACTCGTTCCTTTCTGTTGATTGTGTGAAGAGATTAGGATTGGTGCCGTCTACTCTTGAACGACGGATGACTATTGAAACTCCCTCTATTGGTTCAGTGACTACTTCTCTAGTGTGTTTGAAGTGTCCTTTGAATATTTTCGGCAGAGACTTTGGGGTGGATCTGATTTGTCTACCACTTGGTAATTTGGATGTTATTCTGGGTATGAACTGGTTTGAGTTCAACCGAGTCTACATCGATTGTTTTCGGAAGGTGTTGTTGTTCCTTACTCCAAAAGAGGAAGCGTTGGCGATTTCCTTGTCCAATAAGGAATTGAGGACCTTGTTGGAGGAGAAAGCTAAAATGTTTGCTTTATTTGCATCGTTATCTGTTGACAGCAGAACGTTAATGAAAGAGTTGGCAGTGGTGAATGAATTTCCCGAAGTGTTCTCTGATGATGTTACAGAATTACCTCCGACGAGAGAAGTTGAATTTAGCATTGATCTTGTTCCTGGTACAAGACCTATATGTATGGCGCCGTACAGGATGTCAGCAGTGGAATTGGCTGAATTAAAATCTCAGATTGGAGAATTGTTGGATAGAAAGTTTATCAGACCGAGTTTGTCACCGTGGGGAGCTCTAGTGCTGTTGGTAAAGAAGAAGGATGGCAGTATGCGCCTGTGCATCGATTACCGTTAAATGGATAAAGTGACCATTAAGAATAAATATCCTCTTCCAAGGATTGATGATTTGATGGATCAGTTGGTGGGAGCTCGTGTGTTCAGTAAAATTGACTTGTGGTCGGGTTACCATCAGATCAGAGTGAAAGAAGGCGATATTCAGAAGACGGCATTTAGAACTCGTTATGGACAATACGAATATACTGTAATGCCTTTTGGAGTGTCTAATGTGCCAAGAGTGTTTATGGAGTGTATGAACTGAATCTTCCATTCTTATTTGGATCTGTTTATTGTTGTGTTTATTGACGATATACTGATTTATTCTAAGTCTAATGAAGAGCATGCAGGACATTTGAGAATTGCTTTGCAAGTGCTGAAAGATAATAAGCTGCTTGCTAAACTATTAAAGTGTGAGTTCTGGATGAAGACGGTGAGTTTCTTGGGGCATGTGATATCTGGTGACGGTGTAGCGGTGGACCCATCGAAAGTGAGTGCAGTGTTGCAGTGGGAACCGCCGAAGACAGCAACGGAAATTAGAAGCTTTTTGGGTTTGGCAGGATATTACCGAAGGTTTATTGAGGGGTTTTCTAGTTTGGCGTTGCCATTGACCCAGTTGACGAGGAAGGATCAAGTTTTTGTGTGGGATGCTGCTTGTGAAGAAAGCTTTGAAGAACTGAAAAAGAGATTGACTACGGCACCGATGTTAATATTTCCAAATCCGAGTGAACCTTTTGTGGTGTACTGTGATGCGTCTAAGATGGGATTAGGCGGAGTTCTTATGCAGAATGATAAGGTAGTGGCGTATGCTTCGTGGCAACTGAGGGCGCATGAAAGGAATTACCCTACCCATGACCTTGAATTGGCTGCGGTAGTTTTTGCGTTAAAGATCTCGAGGCACTATTTGTATGCTTCGAGATTTGAGGTGTTCAGTGACCATAAAAGTCTGAAATATATGTTCGACCAGAAAGAGATAAATATGAGACAGAGAAGATGGTTGGAATTCTTGAAGGATTACGATTTCAGCTTGAGTTATCATCCAGGAAAGGCGAATGTAGTAGCCGATGCTTTGAGCAGAAAAACAATTCATATGTCGGCTTTGATGGTAAAAGAAATGGAACTAATTGAGCAGTTCAGAGATTTGAGCATGGTTTGTGAAATTACGGCAGGTGGTGTGATGTTAGGCAAGTTGCAAGTGAACAATGATTTCTTGGATATGATTAGAGAAAACCAAAAGTTAGATATGAAGTTAGTCGATTTGATGCCGGGAGTAGGGAGTGACTCCAATAGTGATTTTAAGTTTGATAGTACAAGTGTGCTGAGATTCAGAGGCAGGATTTGTTTGTCGGATAACGGCGAACTGAAGAAGTCAATTTTGAGTGAAGGACATCGTAGTAGTCTGAGTATCCATCCAGGAGCTACGAAGATGTACCACAATTTAAGGAAATTATTTTGGTGGTCCGGTATGAAAAGAGATATAACTCAATTTGTTTACGCCTGTTTGACATGTCAGAAATCAAAGGTGGAACATCAGAGACCCTCTGGAATGATGCAACCGTTGGAAGTTCCGGTTTGGAAATGATATCGTATAACCATGGATTTTGTTACGAGTTTGCCGAACACAACGAGAGGATTTGATGCTATTTGGGTAATTGTGGATCGACTTACGAAGTCTGCACATTTTGTGCCGATCAATATCAGTTTCCCATTGGAGAAGCTAGCAGAGATTTACATTCGAGTAATTATGAAGCTACATGATGTCCCGTCGAGTATTGTGTTGGATAGAGATCCGAGGTTTACTTCAGAATTTTGGAGGAGTTTACAGGAAGCTTTGGGTACTAAGTTGAAGTTGAGTTCAGCTTACCATCCGTAAACCGTTGGTCAGTCAGAGAGGACTATTTAGTCGCTGGAGGATTTGCTGGGAGCTTGTGTGTTGGAAAAGGGTGGTGCGTGGGATACTCATTTACCGTTGGTTGAGTTCACGTACAACAATAATTACCATTCTAGTATTAGAATGGCACCGCTTGAGGCTTTATATGGTAGAAGGTGCAGAACTCCCTTGTGTTGGTATGAGACATGTGAGAATATGGTATTGGGACCAGACATTATGCAACAAACTACTGATACAATTCGGATGATTCATGAGAAGATGAAAGCGTCTCAGAGTAGGCAGAAGAGTTATCATGATAACCGAAGAAAAGAACTAGAATTCAGTGAAGGTGATCATGTGTTCCTAAGAGTTAACCCAGTGACTGGTGTGGGTCGTGCATTGAAGTCCAAGAAGTTGGATCCTAAGTTTATTGGACCATACTAGATTTTGTAGAGAATTGGTACTGTAGCTTATAGAGTGGCGTTACCGCCTGAACTTTTGAATTTGCATGATGTGTTCCATGTGTCGCAACTTCGCAAGTATGTCTCGGATTCGTCTCATGTAATTCAAAGAGATAAAGTTCAAGTCCGGGAAAATCTTACAGTTGAGACGATGCCGTTGAGGATCGAAGATCGTAAAATGAAACGACTCCGAGGGAAGGAGATACCTTTGGTGAGAGTGGCTTGGGGAAGTGCTGCAGGTGGCAGTGTGACCTGGGAATTGGAAAGCAGGATGCGGGAAGCATATCCAGAATTGTTTCCATCAGGTAATTTTCGAGGACGAAAATAATTAAAGTGGGGGAGAGTTGTAACACCCATTTTAATTATTTAGTCTTTTTGGTGCTATTTCATTTCGGTGTGTCTTTATGTGGGGGTGTGTCTGAGTGCGTTGGTGGGTGCCCTTAAGTATAGAGATCATTTAATAAACTATAGAATTCAATATTAATACAATATAATTAATAATGATAACAATTTAATAATTAATAGTAATATTGTTTTTCTATTGTTATTATTATTATTATTATTATTATTATTATTATTATTATTATTATTATTATTTGCATTATTATTAGATTAAGTGAAGAAAATATAATGGAAGGGGGAGGATAGAAAATAACATAAGAGAAAGTGGATTGGAAAAGGAAATGGAAAGAAATAGAAAGAAGTAGAAAGAAATAGAAAGAAATAGAAAGAAAGAGAAGGAAAGAGGAAGAAGAGGAAAAGGGGAGGAAAGCCTGGATTCTTCGAGATCAGCCCTGAAGAATCAATTAATCGAGGTAAGGGTGTGAAACTTGTGATTCTGTCCATGCATGTGGATATGTTGGGATTGTTTAGATGGTTTGGGTGATTTTGTGTAGTTTACCATTTTAGGTCGAAAATGATTTAATCGGTAGAATTAATGTTTTATCGGGTAAAATCTGGAATAAGTCGTGTAGTTTAGTCGTGGGATGTTAGGCTAAGACTACAGGGTCTGGTTTGGTGAGAATCAGATGATTTATGAGCTTCTGATGATTTTTGGACAGTTGAGGTTTTTGAGTATCGCAGAACTCGCTAGGCGAGCAGCTAGCGAGTGAGGTAGCGAGGGCTCGCTAAGGCTTCGCTAAGCGATTTCTGTGGCGAACACTTCCAGTAGCCATTGTCTTCCTTCTCTAGCAAGTTCGATAGGCGAGTGGGGCAGCGAGCGTTCGCTGAGGCCTCGCTAGGCGAGTGGGCCAGCGAGCATGACAACAACTGGTTTTATTTTTGTTGTTTCCATCCAAAGTTGACGTTTTCGATATATAACGTACAACTCGTGTGCTGTATTATGATATGCTGTGGGTAGCCATATGGCGTCAATCCTAGATTGGGAATTGAGATGGTGTTTAATGGTGAAGAGTGTATACTTGGTATGAAAATGTGAATTTTCCTAATATTGAATGTAATTAACATAATTAATTGGTGAGTAATATATATGATGTATGGTGATGTGATCAGGAGGATCGTGTGCACTTAGTGTGCTTGAGTTTGTTTGTTGTGCATTTGGTGTCGTGCATATCATTGTGTCTTGGTGGGATGAATCATTGCTCAGAAGGAGTGTATGCGATTCACCCGTACTCCTTTGTGGAGAATGGTGGGATGGATCGTTGCTCAGGAGGAGTGTATGCGATCCATTCGTACTCCTTTGTGGAGAATGGTGGGATGAATCATTGCTCAGGAGGAGTGTATACGATTCATCCGTACTCCTTTGTGGAGAATGGTAGGGATAGATCATTTCCAAGGAGGGGTGTGTGTGATCTATCCTGGGTTCGATTGAATGAACCAATGAGTCGGTACCGCATGCATGGTGTTAAGTTGCATGTTTGTATTATTGCATATTGTGTTTGATTTTTGGACAGTAGGTCGTGGTTGATGCATGTTGGGTGGTATTTTATATAATTACTACTTTTGATCATTTATCTTATTACTGATAATTTTGATCATGTTTTCTCACCCCTTTGTTATTGTGGTGGTTTGTGCTTCTTCGGAATTACAGATAATCCAGGTACATAGCTAGCTTGGATAGTGGTGCGCAGGTCGAGTCTTAGGATGCTCTGATACGTAACACGGGACTTGGGTGTTTACTTTTAACTATGTTGAATTTGTTTTATTCCTGTGACGTATCATATTTTTGGTGAACCTTGTTAATGAATGATTTTATGTAATTTGGCGGATGGTCGAGAATGTTAAATTGATGATTACTTCCACTGTTTTATTTTGAAGACCATCTAATGATGTTGAAATATTTGATGTGATATCCCACTTTTGAGGAGAAACTCTGATGTTTACTTGAAATAATCGTATTTTATTTTAATAATGGGAAGTGGGGTGTTACACAGTCAACACACTGAAAACCAATCCTAGCCACACGTTGGGGATGAAGTCAAGCTATTCTAAGGCTGCGAGGATGACACGCATGCTTCAGATTTCCAATACAAGATGTCATTGAATCATGGCCACAAGATTAAGTCTAAGTCAATGGTTCAATATGGATCCAAGGGTAATGGTTACGCCACGTCCTCATTAGAGGATTTACATAAGAAAGGAGAGGGAGAGTTGTAGGCGGTGGCCGGAGAAACTCCGGTCATCTTCAACCTTGAGACTCCACTGTAGCAACTAAAAAAAACCTCACGAAACTCACAATTTTGGACCTCAATCAATTCTTCTCCTTGCCTACATCGATAATCCATAGTTTTCTTGACCAAAGTGTCTCTAAATCGTGCAAAACGTAAGCAACAAATTTTCATGATCAATCAAGAATTATCACAATCATTCTCCAAACCTATATAGAATTGTTCCTTAAGACTAGGGGAGCATGAATGTGCATTAATGGCAACCTATTACTTCCTATACAGAGAGCATTATTGATTGGAAGCTTACCTAGTGGAGTGCTTCCACTGAGCCTTCAAATGCTATGAATTCTTGATGAATTTGACCCAGAAACGATCCTTGATCCTTCCTAGAGTTGTTAGAATGAGTAATTTAGACTGAAACTTCAAGGAACTGGAAAATCGATTTCAACTCTCCCCTCAATTTTCCAACTGTTTTCTAACTGAAAATGGCTCCAAATTCTGTTATCATTTATTGTGAATGATTCCAGCAATTTATACTTTGAATATGGATGGATAGAAAGCCCAATTGCAGCCTGTACAAGCCCAATGGAAATCCAATTTTCTTGCTTTGAAACTTCACAAACCGTGCCAAAACAGAGCTTGCAAATATTTGAGCAAACTTCAGATAGCTTTCACATGATGTGTGTGATCCAATGGTGGAGATTGCTTCCTTGTTTGGATCTTAATGGTTGATTTTGATCATGTAACTTATACTTGAAGGAACGTGGAGAATGGCAATGATTTTGAACTCAACTTGCAATTCTAAAAATGCCATTGTGCTTAGAATGTATTTTGCACTCAAAATATGCACAAACTTGGATAAAATTGGTTCCATATGAATTAATTTGATTTTTGTACTTTTAATTCCTTTTCCATGGAAATTTATTCATCAATCCTTCCATACAAGTCAATTCCATAACACCTTGATGTTTGATTGTGCAAATGACCCAATTTGGAGCAAGTTTGAAGTTGGAAAGATTTCCATTTGAGTGATGAAAAGTGGTGAAATTGACCTATAATGAAAAGTGGCCTATAATCTTAGTTTCCCAAATTACCCCTGCCTTTCAAGCTTCATATCTTGAGCTTCACAAATCATATTGAGGACTTATAGTACTTTTTTGAAAGCTAAGATCATAAGGAAACACTTTCATGTTTGGGTCAAAGTGAGGAGAAATATCCTTCTAGGTCAAAATTTCCTTGGAAGTTGGTTGACTTTCATGGACCAAAATCATATTCATCTGATGACCTGTAACTTGTCTGCTCCATATCTTGAGTTCTAGAAATTCAATGGAAGACTTCTAGTACTCAACAGAAATCTAAGAACATGCTCTACAGGTCCCATGTTGGAGTAAAGATGATATGAAACTTGTATCTTGAGTTATGTGGTTTTGAAGTTGGGCACTAAATAGGGGATTTTACAATGACAAGCTCAGAAACCCTAGCTTAGCAACTTCTCACACTCTTGAATATTGATGAATTGACCTTGGAATAATATCCTAGGTGTCTCAACACAACACTCCATGACCATAGTTGCTTGGAATTGAGTCTTAATCTCCTTTAATCACATAGTTGATTTAGGGTTGACCAGATGAAAACCCTAGTTGCACCACTCTTGACTGTGGCTTCTTACACTTTGAATAATGACATGAACAAACTCCACAATGACCCTCAAGATATTCAATGAGCTCTCATAATCTTCTCCACCCATGACCGTGGACTCAATATCATTTGATGACTTTCATTGACCCCTAAGATAGGAGGTAGGCACACATGTATCCATCTCTTTCTTCAAAGACCTTTGACTTCTTCTAGTGACTTGATGAGGATGATAACACTTGAATACTTGAATAAAGCTTCTTGATTAGCCATAGAACCTTTGGTATCCTCTTCTTGATAGGCACATCTCTCAATCCCCTGGACAACTGACAATGCAATGCAAATGCTAATGTTATATGAATGCAATGAAATATAGACCCAGTAAAGAAAAGGTTGGGAAAATTTTGGGGTGCAACTGGGGTATAACCAGATCGCCATGGCTAAGGCCGACAAGCAGAGCACGACCTTCATGGCAGAGTCTGGCAACTATTACTACAATGTAATGCCCTTCGTCTTAAAGAACACTGGCGCCACCTATCGGTGTATAATGAACAGGGTCTTTTGGGGAGATATTGGCGACACACTCGAAGTCTACATGGACGACAAGATCGTCAAATCGCGTACTGAGGTCGACCACATGACCCACCTCAAGAAAGTCTTTGAAACAACTAGGAGGTTTGAAATGCGATTTAACCTTGAGAAGTGCACCTTCGGGGTGCGCGCGAGAAAGTTCCTCGGGTTTTACCTAACTGAACGAGGGATCGAGACGAACCTGGATAAATGTCGGGCATTCTCTGATATCGCGACGCCGAGCTCGTAGAATTCGATCTAATCCCTAAATGGGATTCTCGCCTCGTTATCCCGCTTCGTCGCCAAATCTGTATAGCACGCCCTCCCATTTTTCAAACTACTAAGTAAGGAGGCTTCGTTCGAATGGACGGAAGAATGCGAACATGCCCTCCCCACCTCAAACGCGTCCTATCGGAGCCACCAGTCCTAACAAGACCAGACATCGGGGAAACCCTCTATCAGTACTTGGCTGTTTCCACCGAGGCCGTCAGCACAATACTGATCCGAGAAACTCCTGACGGACAGAAGCTAATCTACTTCACAAGAAAGGTCCTCCACGGCCCCGAAGTGAGGTTCCAGCAGATCGAGAAAGTCTCCCTGGCCTTTGTCAATACAGCTAAAAGGATGCAACACTACTTCCTAGCCCACACCATCGTCGTTAAAACCGAGCAACCCATCAAACAGCTGCTTGGTAGGCCCGACATGTCAGGGCGCATGTTGAAGTGGTCACTTTAGCTCTCTGAGTTTGATAACATCTACGAAGGCAGGAAAGCACTCAAGGCCCAAGTACTGGCCGATTTCTTTGCCGAGATGACTCCCGCTGCCAAACCAACCCCCGGAGCCCACAAGTGGACCATCTTTGTCGATGGCGCTTCGAGCTCTTCGGGGAGCGGCACGGGTATTATCTTGGAAAACGAGGAAGGCACAGTCGTGTAAGTTTCTTTTACCTTGGCCTTCCCGACGATGAACAATCAGTGTATGCTTATATGCAAGATTCCAATCAGATCCTAGAGAGTCACACTTAACAGCTGTTAAGAGGATTCTAAGGTATCTGAAAGGTACTTCTAATGTAGGTTTGTGTTACAGAAAATCTGATGATTTCAAATTAGTTGGATTCTGTGATGCTGATTACGCTGGAGACAGAGTGGAAAGAAAAAGTACTTCTGGAAGTTGTCAATTTCTAGGAAGAAATCTAATAATCTCTTGGTACAGCAAGAAGCAACCCATAATTGCACTATCAACTACAGAGGCAGAATATATTGTTGCTGCTGGATGTAGCACGCAGATGCTCTGGATGAAAAGTGATGCGTGTTTTTCGCAAGTGTACGAATCACGTCAAAGTAATATAAAAGATTATCGAATCCACAGAGACCAAGTGTCAATCTATCGTACCTGTTGTTATGGTGTTTATCTAAGGCAACTATTTTTAAGGGTTTTAGTAAGGGTGCAATGGTAAATAAAATTATAATTTTAAATAATAAATAAAAGACAGGCTCGAATGTAATTCACGTAATCAATGATAATCCAGTACTTGTTAATGGAACTACTTATGGGCAATGTTTTCTCCTTTGAAAAGAACTAAATTAACAGGAACTGTCGCTTTCGCGTATTCAGAACCGAGTTGTACTCTCTAATCAACCCCTCCTATTGTCACGGATAGAAAGGTGCGTACTGCGTTAGAGTAGTAAACCTATTTTTAAGAAATATAGTTTCTTAACAAAGTTGAAAAGTATTTTAACCTGGACTTCTTAGCAAAAAGAGGTTCTTATGAACCAGACTCTAAATCTCATAACGCGTCCGAAAATCGTTTTAAAATCTCTTTTCTTTTTAATCTAAAAACTCCTAATGAACTATACAAAGCGCTTTTGGCTGTTTTTGAAATAGTTAAAAACAATTACTTGAATTGAAAGATAAAATAGCCCTTAGGTGTTTCCACGAACAATTATACTGATTACTGGTTTAATTACGATCCTTACATTCTAACCTTTATGGGATTAGTTAGACATGATAAAGTAAATATTATTTTTATAGTTTTTCATATGAGTAATTTAAAGCGAGTGCGGGAAATAAACAAAGTAAATGTGCGAGTGCGGGAAGTAAACAACGTAAATGAGCGAGTGCGGGAAATAAACAACGTAAATGAGCGAGTGCGGGAAATAAACAAAGTAAAGTGCGAGAAAGTAAATAAAAGTAAAGCAATGCGGAAAAATAAAATACTAACTGGAATAAAAATGGCGGCAGGATTAACTTCCCCCAGAGTGCTCCAAAACTCGAACCACAGACAGATTACAGACTCGATCACTCGATTGCAGAGGCACCCCGATGTGGAATGGCAACTGCTTTATAACTGATATATGCCTAGAGAATTCTAATTCTGGATGAAGAAAAACGAAAATCTAAGGTCCTATTTATAGGAGAAACTGGAAGCGCGAAATGACCGGGACGCCCCTCCACTAAAAAGTGGAGGTTGAGGATTTTTGCCTTGTGGCGCCCGCCACAGGCCTATGGCGCCCGCCACGGTCCCTACAGGGGATGATGTAGTGGGGATCGTGGGTCTTGGAGGTTGAGGAGTGGTCTTGAGAAGTGGCCACGTCATGGCTAACCCCATGGCGCCCGCCACAGTGGGTGCCGTAAGTGCAAAATGCTGAATTTCTAGGTTTTCGTCCGTTTTCACTCCTTTTTCGCTCCTTTTCCCGATTCCAGCTCCGATTATTATAAAAACCTGAAAACATAAGAAAACAAAGCAATAACAAAGCAAAACAACAATAAAAGCTAAGAATGCATGCGAAATCGGAGTCAGAAATACGGTGAATTTTAGTGTGATCAAATTCTCCCACACTTAAACCTTTGCTTGTCCTCAAGCAAACATTAGAGTTTAAGAAAATATGGTGTCAACACTTGTCTTTGGGCTAAAGGGATTCTAAGTTCAAGTCAGGATGCAGTGACAGATACTAACTAAGTGAACCAAGGGTACCATAGTAACACAAACACAAACTTCAATCCTATATTAACCACTCCATGTCATCCCACGATACCTAGGCCTATCTTCTCATCTTTTTGTGTCCTTTTCATTCAGGCGCAATCACATTAAGCCCGTTATCCGTACATGCTTCATAGTAGAGTGACCGGTTAGTGATTCTGATCCATAACATAAGGTTTCTGGCACATAAGCATGTGTAAACCTGTTTTTATTTCGCCTAAATGTAGCTGCGGGGGATCGGATCGTAATCCGCCCTACCAAGTTCAGTGCCAGATACCTCTGAACCAACTAACAATAGGTGACTTGCAATTTTTTTCTTTTTGTGGCAAAAATTTTTTCTTCTCTTTTTTCGGTTTAAATGACTTTGTGAGGGTCACCTATACCAGAGTTTGCCTTTTTTTCTTTTTTATTAGCACTGGATCATTCACTTATATTCATCGGCCCCCTACGTAGAGTATGCTTAGGCCGGAGCTGACTGCTAAAATAAACTACTTAGGACAATTTTTTTGAATGATAGTAAAGGCCATGGTGGTGGGGTTTAGGAGTGATTCCTATATTCAAGAGGTCTATGGTGCTAAAATGGTTCTGATGTTTCAAAAAGTTGACCTAAGTCACCACATCCTAATCTAAACCTGTCTCAAAGCCCAAAAAACATGTGAAACAACATTGTTTTCTTTTTTAAAAATTTTCTGGTAAGGCTAAGGAAAAAATGAAAATGAACTAAAAAAAACACTATACTGGTGACTCGTCAGACTCATGCATTATCTAAGAAAAATAAATTACTGAAAAGGGAAATAACTGAAAGGAAACTAACTAAAAAGGGAAATAACAGAAAGCAATAAAATCCCCTCCCACACTTAAATCGAACATTGTCCCCAATGTTTCGAAATAAGATAAGGGGGGTAACCTGGAAAAAGACTACTGAGGAGGGGCACTGGTGCCTTCGCCGTCCTGATGTGATGGTCTGGAACGACGGGATCTACTACGATGCTGGTCCCTCCGGTCGAGTCGTGCTGATAAAGCAGCCTGAGCACTCCGGACCTCTCGAAGGTTACCCAAGATGGAACCCTGAGTAGCCTCTACAAGCTGGTAGTGTCGGATGTTGAACTCTCTCTGACGGTTCTGCTCTAATGAAATAGCGTTCAAGGTACGGCAAACGTTGTTATAGGAACGATCCGAAACCAATCGCGATTGTTGCATGAAGCTCATATTGTCCGTCAGCTGCTGTGAAATAGTAGAGAGAAGGCCATCACGCCTTTCTTCTCTAGCTGTCATATCACACCACATCTCCTCGGTGACAAAGAATCCGGGAGCAGTACCTGCAACAGGGTTAGAGGAAGATGGTGCAGTGTGTGACTGTGAAGGACGATGGGGGGACATGTGAGGGATGGGAGGCTGCTCTCTCCGATCATACTCATCATCAGTGTCATGTGCCTCCCCATCGGGAATATTAGGAGGAAGTGGACCCAAAACACGTGGAGCATTAAGATCATAGGTCCAGTTCCTTTCATCACGTACATCAGTACGTCTACTGCATGGTAAAGCAACAGATGGGATAGCTACCCCATGAATCATCAACTCATAACCACCTTCTCTCCTTGTTCGGCACAATTTCATGTCTTTCAGAAATTTTAAATTAATTGTGCGAGGAGGTAGTGGTTCAAGTGTAGCTATCTCATCATTCAGGCCAAGAGCCCGAGCAATAGACGTAACAAGCCCTCCAAAAACAATCGGTCCTGTTTTATTAGTAAATAAAGTCATGTGGGCAAGCATAAACGGGACCGGATTGATGTGGGTTCTAGTGAGGCATCCTTGCAAAAATAGGAGTTCACGAGCATTAACCTTGTTTGGACTTTCCCGGCCAAAAATAGTACATGCCAAAAGAAGTCTAAAAACTCTTATGGCCGGGTTGTGAATGGTCGACGCAAGTATCCCTTCAAAAGAATTAATTGAAGTACTTGAAAGCCTTAGCCAGAAGGTAAATACCTCGGCCGACCATTCAGCATCCAAAGGTGCCTCACAAATCGAACCTTCCCTATGAGGGATTCCTAACAAATCTGCTAGCTCATTGGTACTGAATTCATATTCAATTCCAAATAGTCTAAAAATAACAGTACCGACAGTGCTAGCAGTGTCAGGACTGACAGTGTATATCAAAGAACTCAAAAACTCAGTTGTCAGCCTCTCATAGGTAGGTTCCTGATTAATGAAAATTTTATGCAAGCCTAGAAATTCTAATAAATTAAAAACACTATGATAAATACCCAAAGCATACAGACAGTTATCGTCGACGTACCTAGTCGAGAGGATTTCTCGACTTTGAAGCCTCTGAATAATTTTCCGTTGCCTTTCGCCCGGTCTTCCATCACGAAGAATAAATCCGTTGAACTCCATTGTTGAAAAGCTCCTTAGGTAGTGAAAATGGTAGAAAAGTGGTTTATGAGGGGAATGATAAAGTTTTGATTTTTTTGGTTTTTGATGGATGAAAATGGAAATGGATGTTGGATGTGTTTTATGGATGGAGGGTATTTTGGAAATGGGGGAGCTTTAATGGGGTTCAAGGAGGACTTGGAAGGTTGGAAAAATGGGTTTTTGGTGAAGAAAGGGATGAAAATGGTGGAAATGGGGATTGAATCCCGTATTTGATGATGACAACGGCGTGGCGCCCGCCACAGGGCCTATGGCGCCCGCCACAAGGCCAATTCCTGGGCCTTGTGGTTTTGGATCCTCCTTTTGGGCCTTCCTTGCACCTTGGTCTTCGGGGGGTCTGAATAGCGTTTTCTTCTTCTTTTCAAGGCTTGAGGCTTGCATATTTTTTTTGTAAAGACAAAAATGAAAATATTTTTGTCTTATATTTTTTTTCTTTGCACGACAAAAAATAAAATACTTAAAAATCAAAAAAGAAAAAGAAAAATTAGTGCATAATATGTATATATATAAGGAATTCAAAGTGCATGAAAATATAAAAGTGGAAATGCGATAAATAAAACGAAGTTAAATACTAGGGTAGTGCTGTCAGGGTGGAATGAGTCATGTGGTAGGTTTCTTATCCTGGTTTGATCCACGAATCTCAGCTATCTCCCTCCGAAGCTCGTCGATCGCCTGATGTAGAGCATCGGTCTCCGAGGCATGAGTGAGATCAGAAACCTGCATCTGTAACTCTAAGTCTGCCACTTCCTGCTTGAGCAGGGCAGTCTCCTTGCGGAGCTCATAAATCTGTGTTTGTAGGTCAGGTGGCTGCAGAGACATATTGTTAGACATAACAGTGATTCGGGGAGTAAGAGGTGTAGGAGTGTACTCAGCGGCGGGAGGCGATTTCGGCTCTTCGACAGTCTCTCCATAACCCTCTAGAGCATAACTCCAATTGGCAGGATCATGGACACTGGTCATCAGCGGATCTGGTAGTGTAAAGTAGTGTATCGCTTCACCGTCGATCAGCAATCTAAACATGTTGGGCTCAAAAGAAGCCCTCCTCATCAGTCCTCTATCAAGACAAAAATCAATATCCAGGGTGGTGTAGCGGCAGAAGGTCCTGAGGTGCAATAGCTTGCGAGACAAACCTAATGCAGTAGCAATCTGTGTAACAATCCCACCGACATGGATGATTCCTACTGATGATCTGGCAACACTAGCAAGGCCCTTCAGTAGAAAGTTGCCACAAGCAACAGGGCGAGACTGAGTCGCACAAAACAGTAGGAAAATCTCCTCTTCACTTAGCAGTGTCTCTGTATCTGGAAAACCTAGGAAAGAATGTGCTAGAATCATCTGGAAGTACCTCAATGCAGGGTTGTGGATTACCTGAGAAAACTGGGTAGAAGGATCTTGGCTCCCTCCGCCTGATATTTTAGTCCAAAACTTTTCCACTTCTCTGCTCATAAAATACCCCATCGGAGTCTCTGGAATAGCATCAGGAGTAGTCTGGAAACCTAGTAAATCACCAAACCCTTTGTGAGAGAATGAGTAGTCAATCCCGAACAACCTGAAAACAGCGAGTCCATCGGGTCCAGCCCAAGGGTCATGATGAAACGAGCTGAGGAACTCAAGAGTCAAGTTCCTATAAGTGTCGTTCCTGTCGTCAAACTGGTCCCACTGGAGTTGATGGCATAAAAATCTGACGCTTGGCTCTATCCCCAAGGCATCCATGCAGTCATGGTCAGGGTACCTGGTAGGAGCCATAGGGCGTCTCATGTGAACATAGTAACGCTCTCTCTGTGCATCATCTCTAAAGGCCACGTGCATGTCATCAGGGTTCTGCATTCTGTACAAGGTTAGCAAACAAGTCCTGAAAGCACATAAAACATTCAATCGTGAGTCCTGACATAATAATAAAATAAACAAATTAAAATAAAGTAAAAATAAAAAGTACAAAAATAAGAAAAAACCATGGGTTGCCTCCCATGCAGCGCTTGTTTAACGTCATTAGCTCGACGACCGATATTTAAACATCATTGGAAGGATATGGTGGATCACTCAGAGTATGACAGGTGTATGTTGTTGGAATGTCACCTCCTTCGTAGGGCTTCAACCTCTGTCCATTGACTATGAACGGTTTACATGTTTGGTTCTTGATTTCAATAGCACCGGATCTCAGGATCTTAGATACTTCGAAAGGGCCAGTCCATCTCGAACGGAGTTTACCTGGAAATAGTCGTAACCTAGAATCGAACAGGAGAACAGGATCGCCTATTTTGAAGTCTCTTCTTATGATTCTTTTGTCATGCCAAGCTTTTGTTCTTTCTTTGTATATAATGGCATTTTCGTAGGCAGATTGTCTGAGCTCTTCTAATTTGTGGATATCAAGGATACGTTTCTCACCAGCTGTTAAGTAATCCAAATTCAAAGTTTTGATGGCCCAATAGGCCTTATGCTCCAACTCAAATGGTAAGTGACATGATTTTCCATAGACCAGTTGATAAGGGGTTGTTCCTATAGGAGTTTTGAAAGCGGTTCTATAGGCCCATAATGCTTCTTGAAGTTTCTGCGACCAATCTTTTCTAGATATAGAGACAGTCTTCTCGAGGATTTGTTTGATCTCCCTATTAGATACTTCCACTTGTCCATTGGTCTGTGGGTGGTATGGTGTTGCTACTCTATGCTTAACTCCATACTTGCTTAAAAGTTTATCAAATATTCTCGATATGAAGTGTGATCCTCCATCACTTATGACTAAACGGGGTGTTCCAAACCTGGGAAATATATAATTCTTGAATAATTTGATGACTACTCTGGTGTCGTTTGTGGGTGCGGCGATAGCTTCAATCCATTTAGACACGTAGTCAACAGCTACTAATATGTACTGATTTCCAAAAGATGGTGGGAACGGTCCCATAAAGTCCATACCCCATACGTCGAAGAGTTCTACTTCTTGGATATTTCTTAACGGCATTTCATTACGTCTTGAAATATTTCCTGTGCGTTGGCATCTGTCACACTTGACAATGAAAGCATGGACATCACGCCACATAGTAGGCCAGAATAGGCCAGCTTGAAGAATCTTGGCGTAGGTCTTAGATGTGTTTGCATGTCCACCATAGGGTGCAGAGTGACAATGCTCAATTATATTATTTACCTCTTCTTCTGGAACACAACGGCGGAAAATGCCATCTTTACCTCTCTTGAAAAGAAATGGATCGTCCCAATAGAAGTTTCTCACATCACTATAGAACTTCTTCTTCTGGTGGTAGTTTAGATCAGGGGGTATGATGTCAGCGGCTAGGTAATTAACAAAATCTGCATACCAAGGTACATTGCTTATAGCTAAGGATATATGAAATTGCTCATGAGGGTCTGGGTTATCATCTTCAATGGTTTCTAGTTGGGCTATCAGTCTATCGTAGGCAAAATCGTCATTTATGGGTACTGGATCAGGTTTCAGGTATTCTAGCCTAGATAGGTGATCGGCTACCACATTATCAGTGCCTTTCTTGTCACGGATATCCAAATCAAACTCTTGTAATAATAGAATCCATCGAAGTAACCTAGGCTTGGCATCCTTTTTGCTTAGTAAGTAACGAATGGCAGCATGGTCGGTGTAAACTATAATCTTGGCTCCTACTAGATAAGATCTAAATTTGTCTATTGCAAAAACTACAGCTAGGAGCTCTTTTTCAGTTGTTGCGTAGTTGAGCTGTGCAGCGTCTAGGGTTCTACTGGCATAATAAATCACATGTAACTTCTTATCTTTTCTCTGACCTAGAACGGCTCCAACAGCATAATCACTGGCGTCACACATTATCTCAAACGGTTCCGACCAATCAGGGGGTTTCATTATAGGTGCTGAAATCAGAGCTTGCTTCAGAAGATTAAATGCTTCAGTACATTTTTCATCGAAGATGAACTCAGCATCTTTCATTAAAAGACCAGTTAAGGGCTTTGTTATTTTGGAGAAATCCTTGATAAAACGTCGGTAAAATCCGGCATGTCCAAGAAAACTTCTTATCTCCCTGATAGTCTTCGGCGGTTTTAGATTCTCTATGACTTCTATTTTTGCTTTATCTACCTCTATACCTTTTTCGGAAACTATATGTCCTAAAACAATCCCTTCGGTGACCATGAAATGACATTTTTCCCAATTTAGCACAAGGTTTACCTCCACACATCTCTCCAGGATTTTCTCAAGGTTGACAAGACAATTTTTGAAATCTGACCCACAAACTGAGAAATCGTCCATAAATACTTCCATGATTCCATCCAAATAATCAGCAAAGATAGACATCATGCAGCGTTGGAAAGTTGCAGGAGCATTACAAAGTCCAAAAGGCATTCTTCTATAGGCAAAGGTTCCAACTGGGCATGTAAAGGTAGTTTTTTCTTGATCTTCGGGGTGAATAGGTATTTGGAAGAATCCTGAATATCCATCTAAATAACAAAAGTAAGAGTGTCTGGCTAGGCGCTCCAACATTTGGTCTATGAATGGTAATGGGAAATGGTCCTTCCTAGTTGCTTTATTTAATTTTCTATAATCTATGCACATACGCCAACCTCCATCAGTTCTTTTTGCTACAGGTTCGCCCTTCTCGTTTTGCACGACTGTGATGCCTCCCTTTTTAGGTACTACATGCACAGGATTCACCCATTTACTGTCCGAGATCTGATATATTATACCTGCCTCTAGTAACTTAAGAACTTCAGTCTTAACTACAGTACTCATTATAGGATTTATTCTACGTTGGTGTTCTCTAGAAGGTTTTGAATCTTCTTCAAGCAAAATCCGATGCATGCATACGGATGGGCTTATTCCTTTTAGATCAGAGATCTTATATCCTAAGGCTGAGGGGTACCTACGTAAAACTTCTAATAATTGATCGGTTTCTTCTTGGTTTAAGGTAGCACTGACTATAACTGGACGGTTCATATCTTCATCAAGAAATTCATATCTCAGGTTTTTAGGCAGTTCCTTAAGTTTTACGGTCGGTTTTATAGGGCAAGGCATAGGATCTGGGGTAAGAGATAAACATTCGTGAAGGTTATCATCAATGTAGGGTGTTTTATAATTGTCATCTTCCAAAATAAGGGTTGATGGCAATTTTATAGATTCAGTTTCTTGTTCTAATTCCCTAATACATTCTTCGATGATATCTAAGGCATAACAAGAATCTCCTATCACAGGTGCCATAAGAAATTTTGACAATATAAATTCTATCTTCTGGCCACCTACCTCAAAAGTTAGTTTTCCCTTTTTAACATCTATTACAGCTCCAGCAGTCGATAAGAACGGTCTACCTAGGAGGATTGGTATGTCGTCATCTTCTTTAATGTCCATGACAACAAAATCAGTAGGTATAAACAGCTGACCTATCCTAACAGGGACGTCTTCAAGTATGCCTATAGGGTATTTAACGGATCTATCGGCTAATTGAAGTGACATCTTAGTAGGTTGTAATTCTCCTAAGTTTAATCTCTCACAAACTGCTAAAGGCATTAAGCTCACACTAGCTCCTAAGTCTAGAAAAGCTTTTTCGATGACATGATTCCCCAAAACACAAGGAATGGAAAAATTTCCGGGATCTTTATCTTTCTTTGCTAACCTATTTTCGGAAATAGAATTACATTCCACGGGTTTCGGATCTTCGAGTCTACGTTTATTTGTAAGTATGTCTTTGAGAAACTTAGCATAAGAAGGTATTTGGGTGATGGCTTCTGTAAAGGGGATTTCTACGTGAAGTTTTTCTATAACCTTAACGAATTTTTGATATTGATTATCGATTTGGGTTTTCTTTAATCTTTGAGGGTAAGGTATTGGTGGTTTGTATGGCGGTGGCGGTACATAGGTTTTATTTTTAGGTTCTTCTCCTTTTTCTTGACTTTCCGGGGTTTCAGGCTTCTCTGGTTCCTTTTCCTCATTCCTCTCAGAAGTTTCGGGCTCACTTAATCTAGGGTTTAAAGGTTCCTTATAAGCGGTTCCACTTCGTAGAGTAATGGCATTAGCTTGCCCTTTCGGGTTTTGTTGAGGTTGTCCAGGGAACTGTCCTCCAGGTGTAGTCTGTGGGGCTTGGTTTAACGCTACCTGAGAGATCTGGGTTTCAAGCATCTTATTATGAGTAATAATTTGATCAACCTTGGTTCCTAACTTGGTAATTAGTTCGTTAACATGGACGTTATGGTTCATGAACTCTTTGTTTTGTTGTTTTTGAGCAATGATAAAATCTTTTACAACTTCCTCAAAGCTCGGGCTAGGTGGTACAGGTTGCATAGGTTGATTTGTTCTAGGGGCTTGGTAACCTTGTTGTCTCGGAGGTGCGGTATTTTGGATAGGGTTATTATTTTTGTAGGAGAAGTTTGGGTGATTCCTCCATCCAGGGTTATATGTGTTTGAAAATGGGTTCCCTTGGGTATAGTTCACTTGCTCAGTGTTGGTTTCATTCAACAGATTGCATTCGGCGGATTGGTGTCCTTGCGTTCCACATATCTCACAATTCGGCGAAACTGCGGCAACAGTATTCGGAGTTGTACACATATGTTCGACTCTAAGGGCCAACGCGTCCATTTTAGCCTGCATCATGTCTATAGAGCTTAGCTCATGTATTCCTCCTTGGGCTTCCTTCTTTTCCACTGTCGCTCGTTCTACTCCCCACGATTGATGGTTTTGGGCCATATCCTCGATAAGGGCACTAGCTTCAGGGTAAGGTTTGTTCATCAGTGCGCCACCAGCGGCAGCGTCGATGGTCATTTTAGTGTTATAAAGAAGTCCATTATAGAAGGTTTGGATGATTAGCCAATTCTCTAGGCCATGGTGTGGACATGCTCTTAATAGTTCTTTATATCTCTCCCAGGCTTCGAACAACGACTCTCCTTGGTGTTGGGTAAATCTAGTTATTAGGTTTCGAAGAAGAGCGGTCTTACTTGGGGGAAAATATCTAGCAAGGAAAACTTTTCTAAGGTCATCCCTAGTTGTTATTGAATTGGGTGGAAGGGAATCTAACCATGATAGAGCTTTATCTCTGAGGGAAAAGGGAAATAATCTTAAGCGTATTGCCTCAGGAGAAGCTCCATTGGTTTTAAAGGTGTCTGCTAATTGAAGAAAGTTTTTTAAATGTTGGTTTGGGTTATCAGTAGCGAGACCTGCGAATTGTCTCTGTTGCACTAATTGCAGCAGGGATGGCTTAAGTTCAAAATTATTGGCTGGGATAGCGGGGTTTACTATACTGGAACTAGGTTCCTCGTTTGATGGTTGGGCGAAGTCCTTAAGAGGTCTTCGATTTTGATCTTCGGCCATAGCTCTCCTATTCCTATGGAAAAATAAACGTGCGCGAGCGTAACGTTCAGGTTCAGCTAGAGGGTCTACTAAACTTCCGGCACTGCGAGTCTTTCGCATTGACCGGTGGGTAACAACCTTAGTCTAAACGGTATAACTACAGGGTAATGAAATTTGACGATATTGGTCCCCGGCAACGGCGCCAAAAACTTGATGCGTGTTTTTCGCAAGTGTACGAATCACGTCAAAGTAATATAAAAGATTATCGAATCCACAGAGACCAAGTGTCAATCTATCGTACCTGTTGTTATGGTGTTTATCTAAGGCAACTATTTTTAAGGGTTTTAGTAAGGGTGCAATGGTAAATAAAATTATAATTTTAAATAATAAATAAAAGACAGGCTCGAATGTAATTCACGTAATCAATGATAATCCAGTACTTGTTAATGGAACTACTTATGGGCAATGTTTTCTCCTTTGAAAAGAACTAATTTAACAGGAACTGTCGCTTTCGCGTATTCAGAACCGAGTTGTACTCTCTAATCAACCCCTCCTATTGTCACGGATAGAAAGGTGCGTACTGCGTTAGAGTAGTAAACCTATTTTTAAGAAATATAGTTTCTTAACAAAGTTGAAAAGTATTTTAACCTGGACTTCTTAGCAAAAAGAGGTTCTTATGAACCAGACTCTAAATCTCATAACGCGTCCGAAAATCGTTTTAAAATCTCTTTTCTTTTTAATCTAAAAACTCCTAATGAACTATACAAAGCGCTTTTGGCTGTTTTTGAAATAGTTAAAAACAATTACTTGAATTGAAAGATAAAATAGCCCTTAGGTGTTTCCACGAACAATTATACTGATTACTGGTTTAATTACGATCCTTACATTCTAACCTTTATGGGATTAGTTAGACATGATAAAGTAAATATTATTTTTATAGTTTTTCATATGAGTAATTTAAAGCGAGTGCGGGAAATAAACAAAGTAAATGTGCAAGTGCGGGAAGTAAACAACGTAAATGAGCGAGTGCGGGAAATAAACAATGTAAATGAGCGAGTGCGGGAAATAAACAAAGTAAAGTGCGAGAAAGTAAATAAAAGTAAAGCAATGCGGAAAAATAAAATACTAACTGGAATAAAAATGGCGGCAGGATTAACTTCCCCCAGAGTGCTCCAAAACTCGAACCACAGACAGATTACAGACTCGATCACTCGATTGCAGAGGCACCCCGATGTGGAATGGCAACTGCTTTATAACTGATATATGCCTAGAGAATTCTAATTCTGGATGAAGAAAAACGAAAATCTAAGGTCCTATTTATAGGAGAAACTGGAAGCGCGAAATGACCGGGACGCCCCTCCACTAAAAAGTGGAGGTTGAGGATTTTTGCCTTGTGGCGCCCGCCACAGGCCTATGGCGCCCGCCACGGTCCCTACAGGGGATGATGTAGTGGGGATCGTGGGTCTTGGAGGTTGAGGAGTGGTCTTGAGACGTGGCCACGTCATGGCTAACCCCATGGCGCCCGCCACAGTGGGTGCCGTAAGTGCAAAATGCTGAATTTCTAGGTTTTCGTCCGTTTTCACTCCTTTTTCGCTCCTTTTCCCGATTCCAGCTCCGATTATTATAAAAACCTGAAAACATAAGAAAACAAAGAAATAACAAAGCAAAACAACAATAAAAGCTAAGAATGCATGCGAAATCGGAGTCAGAAATACGGTGAATTTTAGTGTGATCAAAAAGTCAGCTAGAAGACTATCAGATATTTGAAAGTAACATTTCTATATTCTGTGATAATACTTCTGCTATATGTTTGTTTAAAAACCCCATTTTACACTCTAAGGCAAAACATATAGAAATTAAACATCATTTCATCAGAGACTATGTTCAGAAGGGAATTATAAACTTAGCCTTTGTTGATACAGAACATCAATGGGCAGATATTTTCACAAAACCCCTTACTGAAGATAGGTTCAAATTCATTATGAAAAATATTTGTATGGATTTGTGTCCAGAATAATATTTGTCAGAAGCAAATTTTTCAGATGTAAAATGTTTATACCTCTGAAGTATTTCATCTATTGCTTATTAGATTTATGTTCATTTTTGTGTATCTGAACTAACCAATCTTAGAGGATCTGAACGTTGGCTAACGTTTCATTTCTCAAGAGAATTCAGAAGCACATGCAAGTAAACACGTGTCACTCTAAATCTGAAAAGATAGCGTGTACAATACTGAAGAGACGTTTGAGGTATGGTTTGAATAGTGAAAATCTTGATTTTCCCCCCAATTTGTCAGAATTAATTTATGCTTGAAATGACTTTTATTCTCTTTCATTAATTGTCATTAAATTCTATATGTAAACGTGCTTTAAATGTCTGTTTGAGTGTCTTAAGTGTGTTCTATAAATACCATATCTCTCACCACTTTCACACTTTTCACAACACAAGAAAGTTTATGCATTTCTGTCTTTTATTCTCTCTTCACAAAAACCCTAAACCGAGCAACCCATCAAACAGCTGCTTGGTAGGCCCGACATGTCAGGGCGCATGTTGAAGTGGTCACTTTAGCTCTCCGAGTTTGATAACATCTACGAAGGCAGGAAAGCACTCAAGGCCCAAGTACTGGCCGATTTCTTTACCGAGATGACTCCCGCTGCCAAACCAACCCCCGGAGCCCACAAGTGGACCATCTTTGTCGATGGCGCTTCGAGCTCTTCGGGGAGCGGCACGGGTATTATCTTGGAAAACGAGGAAGACACAGTCGTGTAAGTTTCTTTTACCTTGGTGTTCCCGGCGATGAACAATCAGGCCGAGTATGAAGCCTTCTTGGTCGGACTTCGCCTAGCAGAAGACCTTGGAGCCAAGGAGATAAAAATCTTCACGGACTCCCAATTGGTCGCCTCACAGGTCCGGGGCGAGTCCCAAGCTAAGAACGACAACCTGGCCGAATATTTGGCCTTTATAAGGGATCGAATGAAGAGTTTCGACTCTACAAAAGTTTAGCAGGTTCTCCGCGAACAGAATACCTGGGCAGACATCCTATCAAAGCTAGCGAATACGAAGAAGGGTGGGAACAAGTGTTAGAACACATATTGGTTCTTAATAATATCTCTATGTTTTGATGATAACTATTATAAAATTTTGTATTGAAGAATTATATACTCTAAAATTTGCTTGAGAATGTTTGCTGCAGATGTTAAATTAAATATCACTCCAGAAGAAAATTAGATCTGAACACAAGAAATATGCAAGGCTCTGAAGCGTCAGAAGCATCTCTTAGAAGATTCTGAACACTGCCACCAGAAGATTCTGAGCGCTTCCTCCAGATGGATCTGAAACAGAAGCTACAGAAGAATCTGAAGCAAGCCAGAAGCATCTGAAGCAATGAAGAAGTCTGTATGAAGAGTTTTCAAGCACAGTTACTTCAGAAGACTCTGATAGTACTAATGCTGCCAGTACTGAGGATCTGATCCAAAACTCTGCTCGGAACTTATACACGCTGAAAGCACACTTGCTGCAAAGACTCTGATTCAGAAAAACTCTGATGAACATCAGAAGGCTCTGACTAACTTAGAGTCTGATGATTCTTGCTGAAAATTGTTGAAGAAGAATTCAAAGATTATGTTCGTTGGAATATCCAAACGACTCTTTCCTTATTTATGCTAGACACAAGAACACAGACAAAAAGGATATCTCTGTGCATTCCTCTTCTAGGAAAGGTCACTTGATGTGAAGACAAAAAGGCTCAGACCTTTTGGTACACTATTCTCAACGTGAAAAGCTCTTGGATCACTATGCCTATAAAAGCAAGTCTCCACTCATCTTCTTCAGTAGACAAAACACTTGAAAAGATTTCATTACAAAGCTCTCATACAACTCATACATTCTTGTTAGAATTATTTCTTTGTTCTTAATCTTAAGTGAAAAATCACATTTATGATAAAGCTTTATTAGAAGCATTTTAACACTTGTATTTATTATTACATTTGATTGTAAGAGAACCTTAAGAAGATCCAGTTAGGATCTGTAGTTCTTGAGAAGACTTTGAACAATTGTTCTTAGTGCTTACTATTGTAATCAATTGATTAAATAGTGGATTAAGTCCTTGTTTGAGAAAGGTAAATCACTCTAGATAGGGTGGACTGGAGTAGTTGAGTTCAACGAACCAGGATAAAAATACTTGATTTTTTATTTCTAAGTTTTATCTTCATACTTATTCAACCCCCTTCTAAGTATTCTCTCACCTTCAGTTGGCATCAGAGCTTCGGTTCTGTGTGTGCTACCACTTCACAGTGACAGAAAAGATCCAGTGAGAAAAACTTTGATACTTATATTTGGTTGTTTATAATGGCTGATGTTTCAACATCCAACAAGTATGAAGAAAGAGACAAAATCAATACAAAACCCCCTATGTTTGATGGGGAGAAATTTGATTATTGGAAAGACAGGATTGAAAGTTTTTTTTCTTGGTTATGATGCTGATCTGTGGGATTTAGTCATAGATGGATATGTTCATCCTATTGATGGGAATGGCATGAAAATAGAAAGAAAATCTATGACTGAAGTCCAAAAGAAGGAATTCAGAAATCATCACAAGGCTAGAACTATATTGTTAAATGCAATATCTCATACTGAGTATGAGAAGATCACAATTAGAGAAACTGCATGTGATATTTTTGAATCTCTAAAGATGACTCATGAGGGAAACTCTCAAGTCAAGGAAACAAAGGCTCTGGCTCTAATTCAGAAGTATGAAGCTTTCAAGATGGAAGAAGCTGAATCTGTTGAAGCCATGTTCTCCAGATTTTAAATACTTACAGCTGGACTAAAGGTTCTGGATAAAGGTTACTCTACTGCTGATCATGTGAAGAAGATCATCAGAAGCTTACCCACCAGATGAAGACCTATGGTGACTGCGCTGAAAATGGCAAAAGATCTGAACAAGATCTCCTTGGAGGACCTAATAAGTTCACTGAGGAGTCATGAAATTGAACTTGAGGAAGATGAGCCTCAAAAGAAAGGTAAGTCAATTGCCTTAAAATCTAATAAATCTTCTAAAGTGTTGCAGGTAATAGAGGAAAGCTCTGAAGAATCCTCATCTGAAGATGAAGATGAATTATCCATGCTGTCCAGAAGAATAAATAAACTCTGGAAGCATAAAGGATAGAAGTTTAGAAACTTCAAGAAGCCTGACCAAAGAAAAGAATCTTCTGGACACAAAAGATCTGGAAAAAAAGAGGTTGTCTGCTACGAATGTAAAGAACCTGGACATTACAAAAATGAATGTCCAAAGCTGTTGAAAGAAAAGCCTAAAAGAAAATCTGATAAGAAGAAGAAGGTTCTAATGGCAACCTGGGATGATTCAGATACATCTGAATCTGAATCTGAGTCAGAAGAGGACTGTGCCAACGTAGCATTGATGGCAGACATAAAAGATCAGGTGGAAGGAATTTAAGGATCTGAATCTGACTCTGAATCTGACTTTGATGCTGAAGAGGTAATGGCTAAACTCACTAAAGATGAACTTATCAAAGTATTATCAGAGGTTCTGAAGAGCTATAATAATATTAAGCTCAAATACCAGGAACGTCAAAGCAATCTTGTATCTGAGAATAATATTCTCAAATCAGAAGTGGCTGAGCTAAATGAAAAGAACTTAAAAATGAAAAATGATTTTGAATTAGCTCAATAAGACTCTGATTCTGAAACTGAGTCTGAATGAAAAAATATTTTGAAAAAATATGACTACAACTTTCAGAAGTTTCTTGCTAAAAGCATAGACAGAAGCAAAATGGCTTCTATGATCTATGGAGTTAGCAAAAATAACAGAAAAGGAATTGGATATAAATCTTCCTCTGGAAAGGATTTAAATCCAAAACCTGTTGATAAAATTATCATCAAGAAGAATCCTTTATATTCCCATTTTAAATTTGGTCACTTGAATGATATTAAACACACTCGTTCTGAAAAGAACATTCATGTGTATAAATCTAAGGCTAGTCAGAATAAACCTTATGTTGAAAAACAGAAGTTTAGACGAACCTTCAGAACAACTAACCCAAAAGGACCCAAGAAGATCTGGGTACTAAGAGTAAAATAATTCCTGTTGCAGATGTTCTTAGCAGCAAGGTCAGGACGCCAGTCATGGTACCTGGACTCTGGCTGCTCACGTCACATGACGGGAGTAAGGTTTATGTTCCAAAGCCTGGAACTTAAATCTGGAGGAGAAGTGAAGTTTGGAGGGAATCAGAAGGGCAAGATCATTGGCTCTGGTACTATTGGAAATGGTAACCTTCCCTCTATTACTAATGTTTTACTTGTAGAAGGATTAAAGCATAATCTATTGTCCATAAGTCAATTAAGTGACAATGGTTATGACATAATCTTTAATCAAAAATGTTGTAAAGCTATTAGTCAAAAGGATGGCTCAATCCTATTTAGTGGAAAGAGGAAGAACAACATTTATAAAATAAATATTTCAGAACTTAAGGTTCAGAATGTTAAATGCCTCTTGTCTGTTAATGAGGAGCAATGGGTCTGGCACAGAAGATTGGGGCATATTAATATGAGACGTATATCTCAGATTAATAAACTTAATCTTGTCAGAGGACTTCCTAAGTTGAAGTTCACCTCAGATGCTCTTTGTGAAGCATGTCAAAAAGGGAAGTTTTCAAAATCCTCTTTTAAATCAAAAAATGTTGTTTCTACTTCCAGACCATTAGAATTACTTCATATTGATCTGTTTGGACCAGTAAAAACTACATCCATCAGAGGCAAGAAGTATGGATTAGTCATTGTTGATGACTATAGTAGATGGAATGGGTAAAGTTCTTAAAACACAAGGATGAGTCACATTCTGTGTTCTTTGACTTCTGTAAATAAGTCCAGAATGAAAAGATTTCAAAATTATAAAAGTCAGAAGTGATCATGGTGGTGAATTTGAAAACAAATATTTTGAAAAATATTTTAATGAAAATGGCATTGCTCATGATTTTTCCTGTCCTAGAACTCCACAACAGAATGGAGTTGTAGAGAGGAAAAATAGAACTCTTCAAGAAATGGCCAGAACCATAATCAATGAGACTAATCTAGCAAAACATTTTTGGGCAGAGGCAATCAACACAGCCTGTTACATTCAAAACAGAGTGTCTGTAAGACCTCTTCTGGAAAAGACTCCCTATGAATTGTGGAGGAACAGAAAGCCCAACATTTCATATTTTCATCCTTTTGGATGTATTTGCTATATGTTAAATACTAAAGAAAATCTGAACAAGTTTGATTTTAAAGCACAGAAGTGTTTCATGCTTGGGTATTCTAAACGCTCTAAAGGCTACAGAGTATACAATACTGAAACACAGATTGTGGAAGAATCTATTCATGTTAGACTTGATGATAAGCTTGGCATTGAAAAGGCAAAGCAGTTTGAAAGTTCTGCAGATAGAGAAGTAATTCTCACAGACTCTGAAGACTCAGAGGCAGACAAAGCTCAAGTGAAGGAACCAGAAGCAACGCCAGATGCAATTCCTTTGACTTCTCAGATGAACAACTTAAACATTTCTGAAGAATCAACTGTTAAAGGATCATCTTCCAGAATCAAAGCTTCTCATCCAGAGAATGTGATCATTGGAAAGAAGGATGACCCTATTAGAACAAGATCCTTCCTCAGATCATCTGAAGCATCATTATTTGGATTGGTGTCAATAATTGAACCAACCTCTATGGATGAAGCTCTGCAAGACAATGACTGGACTATTGCCATGCAAGAAGAGCTAAATCAGTTCACTAGAAATGATGTGTGGGACTTAGTTCCAAGACCAAAATGATTCAACATAATTGGAACTAAATGGGTCTTCAGAAACAAGCTTAATGAGAAAGGAGAAGTTGAAAGAAATAAGGCAAGGCTAGTTGCTCAACGGTACAGTCAGCAAGAAGAAATTGATTATACAGAGACTTATGCTCCTGTTACAAGGTTAGATTATATTCGTTTGCTCATCTCTTTTACTGCACAATATAACATCATTCTATATCAGATGGATGTTAAAAGTTCCTTTCTAAATGGAATTATAGAAGAAGAAGTTTATGTCCACCAGCCTCCTGGTTTTGAGAATGAAAAATTTCCAGAACATGTTTTCAAACTAAAGAAATGTCTGTATGGTTTAAAACAAGCTCCCAGAGCTTGGTATGAGAGGTTAAGCAATTTTCTTCTGGAGAAAAACTTCATCAGAGGCAAAATGGACACAACACTCTTTTGTAAAACATTTAAGAAAGATCTTCTAATTTGTCAAATATATGTGGACGATATTATATTTGGATCTACCAATACTATGCTGGGAAAGGAGTTTGCTCAATGTATGCAGGCAGGATTTGAAATGAGCATGATGGGAGAATTGAGATTCTTTCTGGGAATTCAAGTCAACCAAACTCCAGAGTGCACTTACATTTATCAGACCAAATATGTTAAAGAACTTCTGAAGAAATTTAACATGACTGATAGTAAGATGGCAAAGACTCCCATGCATCCAACTAGTACACTAGGCAAGGAAGAGGTAAGTAAGAAAGTAGATCAGAAACTCTACAGAGGTATGATGGGATCTCTTCTCTACTTAATTGCTTCTAGACCAGACATTTTGTTCAGTGTATGCTTATATGCAAGATTCCAATCAGATCCTAGAGAATCACACTTAACAGCTGTTAAGAGGATTCTAAGGTATCTGAAAGGTACTTCTAATGTGGGTTTGTGTTACAGAAAATCTGATGATTTCAAATTAGTTGGATTCTGTGATGCTGATTACGCTGGAGACAGAGTGGAAAGAAAAAGTACTTCTGGAAGTTGTCAATTTCTAGGAAGAAATCTAATAATCTCTTGGTACAGCAAGAAGCAACCCACAATTGCACTATCAACTACAGAGGCAAAATATATTGCTGCTGCTGGATGTAGCACGCAGATGCTCTGGATGAAAAGTCAGCTAGAAGACTATCAGATATTTGAAAGTAACATTTCTATATTCTGTGATAATACTTCTGCTATATGTTTGTTTAAAAACCCCATTTTACACTCTAAGGCAAAACATATAGAAATTAAACATCATTTCATCAGAGACTATGTTCAGAAGGGAATTATAAACTTAGCCTTTGTTGATACAGAACATCAATGGGCATATATTTTCACAAAACCCCTTACTGAAGATAGGTTCAAATTCACTCTGAAAAATATTTGTATGGATTTGTGTCCAGAATAATATTTGTCAGAAGCAAATTTTTCAGATGTAAAATGTTTATAACTCTGAAGTATTTCATCTATTGCTTATTAGATTTATGTTCACTTGTGTGTATCTGAACTAACCAATCTTAGAGGATCTGAACGTTGGCTAACGTTTCATTTCTCAATAGAATTCAGAAGCACATGCAAGCAAACACGTGTCACTCTAAATCTGAAAAGATAGCGTGTACAATACTGAAGAGACGTTTGAGGTATGGTTTGAATAGTGAAAATCTTGATTTTCCCCCCAACTTGTCAGAATCAATTTATGCTTGAAATGACTTTTATTCTCTTTCATTAATTGTCATTAAATTCTATATGTAAACGTGCTTTAAATGTATGTTTGAGTGTCTTAAGTGTGTTCTATAAATACCACATCTCTCACCACTTTCACACTTTTCACAACACAAGAAAGTTTATGCATTTCTGTCTTTTATTCTCTCTTCACAAAAACCCTAAACCCTCGTCAAAATCATCTTCATCATCTTCTATGGCAACCTCATCTTTTACAGCAGCTCAGTTTCAATCAACCATGGCTGCAGTTACTTCTGCCAATATGGGTGTGACTCCATTCACGACACCTAAAAGGACTTTGTTAACTCCTATTGACAAACTTGAAGTTCTCTGTGAATCAATGGTGGAATTTGATTCATTAGCTGAAAATGGATTTGAATTTCGTTCAATAGTTGATGCACAAGGCTGGGTAAAATACTTTGACAGATTATTTGGACCAGTTTACCCTCATCTGGTGAAAGAATTCTGGATACATGCTTCTGTTTATCCCAAATTCATCTTGTCTTCTGTTCTGGGTAAGGAGATTATAATTACTGAAGATCTAATCAGGAAACTCATAGGGTATGAGGAGACTGATGGAGTATGTCATCTGCCAGCTGGGCGTGTAGACATGGAAGAAGTTTATGAGGAAGTCATCACTTCTGGACTGGCCTCCAACAAATTTAAAGATCTGAAGCCTGACTACAAAAACAACATTAAAGATCTTTCTGGGATGCATTCATCACAGAAAATCTACAAATTCCCCAGATTATGTGAACAGTGAATAGCTCTACTTCATGTACTGTTTAAGTCAGAGCACTAAGGTAGATCTCCCTTACATTCTGTTCATGCATTTATGGAACCATATCAATGCTTCAAGAGAATCTGTAAAGGAAAAGGGTCAGAAGATCAGAACATGGATTCCCTTTGGAAGGTTAATTTCAGACATTCTAACAGAGAATGGTCTGGTGACTGCTCTGTATGAAGCTGGAGTCAAGGATGAACTTGAATCCATTGTTGGAAAACCTCTGAATGCAAAGAGTCTTCAGAGACTAAAAATTGTAGATGAACTCTCATCTGCACCCAAGAAGCTGAATGTTTCTGAAATAAGCCAGAAGCGAATTCCAGTTGAAAACTATCCACTATTTTGTGCTGAAGAACCAAGGGAAATAATTGTGAGATATATTGATGCATGCAAAGCAGATGGAACGCCCATTCCTGCAGATATTCTGAAAAGAGCAAGAGAACTAATGCCTTATGTATGCAATGATAACACAAGGAAAAGAGGTCAATCAGAGGCAGACGAAGTTGCTGCTCAGAAGAAGCCAAAAGTTGCTGACAAGCCTCAAAAGCTGATCAAGAGGAAAGCATCTGGAGACGTCCCCTCTGTTCCCACAAAGCGTATCAAGATTAAAGTACTAAATCCTCTGTATCTTCTTTCAATAACATTATTTTAAATGAATCAACATTTAGTTCTATTCCAAAACCCCCTCCTACTAAAAAATAATTTGTTCCTGCTCCATCTCAAAAATCTGAACCATTAAAAATTCCTTCCCTACAAAAATCATCTGATCCCATTTCCACTACTCCATTAAAATCCTCTGTTATTCCATCATCTAAACCAACAACAACAAAAACATTAGCAAATCAAACTCCACCACCTATAACAAAACCAACAGAACAATATGCACCACAACACCAACCAGAACAACAACAACAACTAGAACAACTACAACAACCAGAACAACAACAACAACCAGAAAAACAACAACAACCAGAAAAACAACAATCAAACACATCTGAACCTATTGCATCTGCACAAGTTATTTATGAACCACCTACATATGAACAACCTGCATCTGAACCTCCATCAAAACCCTCTGATCATCAATCAGAATCAACCAACCCATCTGAAACAACTATACCTGAGACAGAGGTTCTAGAAGTTACACCTCTCAAAACTGTTTTTGAAGTGTCTTCTACGTCTTGTACTCCAACCACATCCTCAAACTCATCAGAATCTAATATACACCCAGATATTCTATTACCTCCCTCTCTCAGAAATCTTGCAGTTAATCAACCAGAACCACCCGTTTCATCAAACTCTCTCACTCAAATAACCATTCCAAAACCTAAGCCAAGGAGATCTGAATTTGTATCCCTTGCTTCCTTTAAACCACTCCCCACTGATCCACTTTCTTATGTTTTGAAAGTTAAAAATATCTATGACAGAATTGAACCATCTGACACTATCACCCCTCTTAAACCCAAGCTTTCCATCATTCTACCATCTGTTCTTCAAACCTATATAAAAGAACTGCCAGAAATGATTTCATCAAAACCTCTTTTATCTGATAAATCTGCATTCATTCCTTACTCTTCTACCGTATTTGATGTTGTTTCCTATGCATCAAATGCAAAACCATCTCTGTTGAATGCTTTAATCAGATCAAAAACTATCATTTCATCTGATCCTCCATCCATACCCTTCTACCCTCGCCCTCTGATTACTATTCCAAAATTCACCATCCCACCTTCACCCCAACCCAAGCCAATCACATTGGAAACTCTTCTAAAACCAAAACCTAGGCTGAATGTTGATCATTTATTTACAAGTTTTTTGAAAGAAATAGAGTTGCATTTAGGCTTTGTACAGAGGAAGTGCTTATCAACAATGGATGCCACTGAATCTGATGCTATTTGAAATAGCTTCATCAACAGATTCAATACTGTAGCATCAAATCTGAAGAACGTATGTTCTGATGATGCGAAGCTCAGATTTGTTGAAACTGCTAGAAGTTTGTTCTGGACTGTTAAAAGATCTGCACCATTGCTTCTTAAAGATGCTCCATCATCATCTGAAGTATGTGATACAGAAGTGAATGTTGAATCTGCATCTGAAGACAACCCTCTGGATATGACTATTGTAGAACATCCCTCTTGATCTGCTGCTCCTGACTATGAATCCCCTATGGAAATTGACTCTGTTCCTACTTCAGAATCTGTCCCACCTTCTTCATCTGAGATCAAGAAAGAGTATCCAGATCTTGAAGATAAGATTGTAGTTCTGGAAGCTGGTCAATCAGAGATTAAGTCATGGATGGCTAAGCAAGATAAGAAGTCTGAAGACATGGCTCAGTGGATGTCCAAACAAGACCAGAAGAATGAAACCATGGCTAAGTGGATGTCTAAGCAAGAACAGTCCTCCTCTGAGATCACTGATCTGTTGAAGATGATTTTGTCAAAACAAACCTAGGTTTATTTTTTTTCATCTGATGTTTGCACATGTATTTGAATCTTATCTGATGTTCTGTATTTTTTGATCTATATGAATGAATGACTAAGTGTTTCTCTCTCCATGATTTATCTTTTTTGTATTACCTTTTATTTATCCTTTAAAGTTTTTTTTTTACTTTTTGATTATGACAAAAAGGGGGAGAAAATAGATTTGAACTGGTTAAATAAGCTCTACCAAAATGAAACTTCAGACATATCAATTTTATCTAACGTAAACTCTGAGTGTTCCAGAATATTTGATAAATCTGATATAGTCTTTAAAAGAAACTCTGAGACTCCCAAATCACATTTAAATAATCAGACTCTGATTCTGAAACAAGAAAGATTGAATGTTTAGAACATTCAGGCTCTAACTCTGAAAAGAATACTCAAGACAAAAAGGGAAGTTTTTATTCCTTATTAATATTCAATTTAGGGGGAGATTCATCATCTCAGGGGGAGTTATAATTATTTTCTTCTCTAACTGAACAAAAATTCTGATGTTTTTGTCATCATCAAAAAGGGGGAGATTGTTAGAACACAGATTGGTTCTTAATAATATCTCTATGTTTTGATGATAACTATTATAAAATTTTGTATTGAAGAATTATATACTCTAAAATTTGCTTGAGGATGTTTGCTGCAGATGTTAAAGTAAATATCACTCCAGAAGCAAATTAGATCTGAACACAAGAAATATGCAAGACTCTGAAGCGTCAGAAGCATCTCTTAGAAGATACTGAACGCTGCCACCAGAATATTCTGAGCGCTGCCTCCAGATGGATCTGAAGCAGAAGCTACAGAAGAATCTGAAGCAAGCCAGAAGCATCTGAAGCAATGAAGAAGTCTGTATGAAGAGTTTTCAAGCACAGTTACTTCAGAAGACTCTGATAGTACTAATGCTGCCAGTACTGAGGATCTGATCCAAAACTCTGCTCTGAACTTATACACACTGAAAGCACACTTGCTGCAAAGACTTTGATTCAGCAAAACTCTGATGAACATCAGAAGGCTCTGACTAACTTAGACTCTAATGATTCTTGCTGAAAATTGTTAAAGAAGAATTCAAAGATTATGTCCGTTGGAATATCCAAATAACTCTTTCCTTATTTATGCTAGACACAAGAACATAGACAAAAAGGATTTCTCTGTGCATTATTCTTCTAGGAAAGGTCACTTGATGTGAAAACAAAAAGGCTCAGACCTTTTGGTACACTATTCTCAACGTGAAAAGCTCTTGGATCATTGTGCCTATAAAAGCAAGTCTCCACTCATCTTCTTTAGTAGACGAAACACTTGAAAAGAATTCATTACAAAGCTCTCATACAACTCATACATTCTTGTTAGAATTATTTCTTTGTTCTTAATCTTAAGTGAAAAATCACAGTTGTGATAAAGCTTTATTAGAAGCATTTTAACACTTGTATTTATTATTACATTTGATTGTAAGAGAACCTTAAGAAGATCCAGTTAGGTTCAGTAGTTCTTGAGAAGACTTTGAACAGTTGTTCTTAGTGCTTACTATTGTAATCAGTTGATTAAATAGTGGGTTAAGTCCTTGTTTGAGAAAGGAAAATCACTCTAGATAGGGTGGACTGGAGTAGTTGAGTTCAACGAACCAGGATAAAAATCCTTGAGTTTTTATTTCTAAGTTTTATCTTCATACTTATTCAACCCCCATTCTAATTATTCTCTCACCTTCAACAAGTCCGTCGTCTAGGAGGTTCTCGTTTGACCCAACACAAAATTGGCGAAAGCAATGCTCGAGGTCAACGCTATTGGGGAAAGCGACTGTTGGATGACCCCGCTACATGCCTACCTTAGCACTGGTCGCCTCCCCAAGGATGCAAAGGAGGCCAGCACGGTCAAGCGTAGAGCTTGCTCCTATGTGCTGCTCGAGGGAAGATTATACCGAAGAGGCTTCTCAATCCCTCTCCTCAAGTGCATTGATAAATCCCAGGCCCCGAGCATCCTGCAAGAGATCCACGAGGGCATCAATGCTCAGCATTTGGGGGGGAGGTCTCTTGCACGGAAGACCTTACGAGCAGGATACTACTGGCCGATGATGCAGCAAGACACTAAGGAGCATGTGAAAAAGTGCGACAAATGCCAAATGCACGGGGACATACACCTCACCCCTCCAAGCGAGCTCAAGACCCTCTCCTCCCCGTGGCCATTTTCCTGGTGGGGGATGGACATCCTCGGTTCATTTACGATAGGATCTTATCAGAACAAGTACCTGATAATCGGTGTCGACTATTTCACCAAATGGATTGAGGCCGAAGCTCTAGCCAAGATCATGGTGCACAACATACTATGCTTCTACAAGAGTAATATCCTAACTAGGTTCAGCGTCCCCCTGGCCATCATGACCAACAACGGGACGCAATTCACTAACAGAAACTTCTAAGACATCGTGACCAAGCTCGGGACAAAACATCACTCCACCTCAGTCGAGCACCCGCAAACGAACGGTCAAGATGAGGCCACAAACAGGGTTATCCTGCGGGGTTTAAAGCGAAGACTCGGTGACGCCAAGCAGAGATGGGTTGAGGAGCTCCACAGCATGCTCTAGGCCTACTGAAGGACGCCCCACTCGACCACATGAGAGACCCCTTTCCAACTCACCTACGTAACTGAGAAAGTAATCCCGGTAGAAATAAGGGAGCCATTCAGAAGGACCGAATCCCCCATTGAGGAGGAGGCCAACAACGAGGCCCTCCGAGAAGAACTCGACTTGGCCGGAGAGATCCGTTCGGGGGAAGCTCTCTGCGAAGTCACACTTAAGCAGAAATCGCCCTTCGCCATGACAGCAAAGTCATAAGGCGGGACTTCCAGGTCGGTGACCTGGCCTTACGATGAAACCATAAAGACTCGCACGAGGGCAAGCTCGCCGTGAATTGGGAGGGCCCCTATCGTGTCCGAGACAAAATGGAACACGGGACCTACTACTTCAAAAATATACATGGGGATGGGATTGCTTGACCATGGAACGCTGAGAAGCTAAAAAAGGTACTACAGTTAAATACTGCCTGCGATGAACAACTTCACGATCACGGGAACGCAACCTGGTGTCGCGGTGAAATTTTGATACCAAGCTATTGATTAGCTTGAATCTTAATTCATTTGCAACCGAACTTTAATTTGTCCAAGGGAAGGGAAAGAGATCGAATTACCCACAATGCAATGCAAATGCAAAAGCTAGAGAGTTTAAGTTCGGGGGTTGGTTAAACTTAGGGAAGGTGCTAGCATCCTAAGTTTCTGTAGTACTCTACACAAACCTCTTGTTTTATGTTGTTTATTACTAAGGTTTATCTGCTTAAAGGTGAAAGACCTAGGGGTTTATTTCTAAGTATACTCGATAAGATATCGCATCTTGTGCCTACATATCCTGACGGGAATGGAATCAGAGTGTTAGTAGTTCCCTTAAAGGGTTTGAGGAGTTCTTTGACTGTGGTCAAAGTTCCTACGGGATAAAGGTAGTTGATTGATTGATTTTAGGAGAAAAGATGAGTTGTCATTTTAAGGGAGATTACTTGATTTAACCACCACGACTTTGTAGGAAAATTGTCTTTGCATCGTATTAAGAGAAGGACTCAAATACTCGGATTAACAACAAGTACACCTTTATCTCTCCTAAGGAAAAGTCCCTACATATTGATTGAATTGTTATGGGGTAGAAGTTTTATCTCGCTTAAAATGATTAACATCTTATTCACTAATATGTTTGAATAGTTTGAATTGAGTTGTCGAATTGTTTTTCCTATGTTGTAAAGATAGAGCAAAGGTCCTTCCTATAGGGTAGGATCTATCTTAAGAGATCGACTTGAATGGGATCAAGGATCAATGGGGAGTATGATGCAAATGAGATGATGCATACACACAATTGCTTATGTTATGCGCAGGTTCTTCCCTTGGACGGGATGCAATGCGATAAAGTAAATTGCAGGAAGGTAAAAGACGATAAATATAAATCCATACATAAACGCATGAAAGCGCTAGGGTGTGTGAATTGTGAATGCGGATCGGAGCGGGAACGCAAGCGTGCACGATTTGAGAGATTGATTTAAGTTGTAGGATTGATTTTATATGATTTGGTTTTAAGAAAATGTTATATTAATTCTTATTGATTTTATTTAGGAAGAGTTAATCATTTACAAAATTGAGGTAAATAACTTGAATGAAAAGTTGTTGGTTATTACAAAGAAGTTGATTATTATAGCCATATATTAGATAAAACGTTAGGTTAAATTAAGAATGAAGGGTTTTATAAAATGGTTTTAATGTATTAAATAAAATGGTTCTTATTTTGTATTTTATCTTAAAAGATTAATTTAAATATGAAATGGTTTATTTTTAAATAAAAGTTGTGTTCTTATTAGACACAAGATTAATTTACTTAAGAAGAAGTTTTTTCATTAATATCAATAAAGACCAAAATTTCTTAATAAATCAAAAAGTTTGGTTATTATGAAAGATAAAAGTTAAGTAAAATTAAAAAAAGACCTTTTTTAATTATTAAGAAAAATTAGTAAGTTTATAAAGTGAATGAAATGAGATTAAATCAAAAAGATTAAGTAATTTTAAAGAGTTAATTAAACAAAGAGACATTAGTTTATTTTTATATAATAAAAAAAAGCTGTTGATTAAGGATTAATTATTAGTTATTAATTAAGTTGTTATTAAATTAGAATTAGTGGATTAAACGCAGGTTAAATGCATAATTAAGGGTTATAGTGTTAAGTGGTGATTAGAGGGCGCGTGATCCTGTGCGATGTGCTGGCATGCGGTTTATGGTGTGGATGCATGTGTAGAGCGTGTGATCTGTCTGATGATGGATCGTACGGTGGTGACGTGATGGTGCATGGTAAGTAAGTGTGTGCGCATGCACGTGATTATTACAGCAATAAAATCACAAACTGAAACCCTAAGCCCCAAATTAACCCCCCTTCTCTTCTGCCACGAGCTTTTCCTTCTCACTCTCTCTCGTTTCACTCTCGATCCGCCATTCCTCCGCCGCAACTTTCTTTCTCACTCTCTCTTGTTTCACTCTCGATCCGCCATTCCTCCGCCGCAACTTTCTTCTTCTTTCATCTCTTCCACTTTCGATATCGCTTCTCTTTTCCTCTTCGATTGCCTACATAAACCAAACAAAATTTGACAAATATTGATGTTAGTCCGAAACTCACGGTTAAAAAGGGTTTTGCAGGTTTTCGACGGCGAGGTTGGCGGCGATGTCAAATAGTTTTGGAAACGGTTTAGTGCTATGAGGGTTTTTGCGGCGATTCCGGCGGTGACTTTCGGATGGTCTCGCGGTGGAGTCTGTGGACAGAAGGTTTTGACGGATGGCCGGTTTCGACGGAAAAGAAGGTAAATTCTCTTCCTTTCGGTTGAGGATTCCGATTTGGAGATTTTGTGGCTGTTGAATTTGTGTGATTTCTGTTTTTTGTATGTGTATCGGTCCCCTTCATCTTAATTTCTCCTTCTTTTTATAGGTTATCTCAATTTCAATCCTTCAATCTTGAGAAAATGCTTTCTTATTTTAAAACCGACATGTTTAAAAGCTGTTTTGGAGAGTCATGAATATCTGGATTGCGTTGTAAATGAACTTTCCATTTTGATTTGAATATGTCCTTGACATATTTGTGATCTTATGGAAATACGTTTCTGACTTGATGGTATGATAATCAAGTTTAGTTCGTTTGATGCAGGTGTAATTTTCTTGCCTTTTTCAGTGGTATGAAGATGCTCTTTGACCCTTCCTTTTTGTATTGTTGGTCAGGTAACAAAATCGGTCTGGAAGCGAGTCATTGTAGTTCCTGAACGGGTCTGAATATCGGTCCATCTGAAGTTTTACAATCGACCTGTGGGGTATGTAAATTTTTCTGCCATTGTCTATTTGCGAACTTTACTTGGCTTGTTGTTAGATAACCCAATGTCTTATGTATTTTCCTTCTATTTCGGATAGGTTATAGGTGTTGGTATTCTGCTGATACTGATTTGTAGGATACTCTCCTTCCGTTTCAAATATATTCTTTTTGTGAACAATAAATCAAGTGCTTTTGGAGTAATCCCTCATGCCAGATACATCGCGAATTGGAAGTATTTTCATTGGTACCAAACTCCTTAATTTGGCCTGTAAAGCATTTTCCGCTTCAGCTTGTGTTGTTGAGCGCGTGTTTCTCGGTAAGAGTTTCATGATCTCTTGGTTAACTCCGGTCTTATTGAATGGATTTCTATTGCTGAATTCTCATGGTCTTGTCTCAAACAGGTTGTAGATATCGACAATGGGGCGTAAGCTACGGCGCTGCCAAGGCTGAAGTCAAAACAAATGTCGTTGCTGCCAAAACAGACAAACTGTTGCGGTTGCTGCCAAAAACAGACAAACTGCTGTTATTAAAAAATCCACGGGTTGGATGCTCTGATGAGGACTCTATCGAGATGCTAGCGTTGCGTTCTTACTCTGGTGTGAAGAATCCATTGGTTATTATGAAGGGTCTGCGACTGCACTCAGATACTATATTAAAGAGATCGTCATCATCCGTTGATTTTGACAAGTCCCCAGGAAGGAGTGTTGAATTTCAATTTGCTTTGCATCCGTGACAATAAGCAGGCTTTCTCAACCGTTCCTCTTTCCAGCTAGGCCATACTTGATTGTATGAAAATAACCTTTCATATTATTTCTCATAATATATAGGAAGTTACTAATTTAGTGCGTGTATATTTGCAGGAGGGATAATGAACGGTGCAAGTGTATAAATGATACAAGTTAGTCCTTGGTGCAGACGTCACAAGATTAGAATTGTGGATGATCATGGCATGAGTATTTAGCTGCTTAGTATATTTTGGAAATCTTGGAGAGTAGTATTGCTGAGAAAACTTGTTTCTACCCCGAGTCGGCTTATTTTAGTGTATCCATGTAGCAGCACAGTCATATATATGAGTAGGTTGTAATTTTAGTCATTTATCACTTTTCAATGTACTTCAATCTTGATTGTATGATGGCCATTTATTCATGATGACGCAAAAAAAAAGTGACATAGTTATCCCTTTGTTGCTTACTTTGACTGAGTTTCATACGATCCCTTCACATTAAGCATTTGTAAACTTATGACTTTAATTATTCTTATACTAATCTAGTCTTTTGCATCTCTACTGCCAAAGTGCGGGTAAAAGAATGGTAGACCAGGAAACTAATGCCCATCCGTTGTATCCCTTCCAATTAAAAAACTGACGGTGATATATAATACCTAGCCTTAATACAAGCTCTTCAATATCTTAACCACTAACAATAAATAAAAACTCTCTTAATACGATAGAATTCTTGACGTGGACCAATCTTACTCATAACAAAATGCACAACCATGATCAATCTTCAAATGACTGTGTTTAAAACCAAAGGAATTCTACTTCTCTCTTGGAGTAGGCGTTGAAGCTTTTAAGAGATGTTGAGAAAAAAACCAATAGAAAAACCTGTAATCAATCTGAAACAGGCTCAACTGACCACGTCTTGGAGTTTTTAAATTGAGAGAATGTTTGTTGTCTCTATTTGAAATCACTGCATCTACACAAGTTTGTTAGTCATGGTAAACATGCATATAAAGTAAAACAAGACAAGCAAGAAATAAACACAAAGAGGTGGGATCTTATGGTAAAAAATTAGGGTATGACAGATGCCCCTATTTAAGTTTCTTCTATCCGGAGATATGGAGATTAAAATCTTCGTCTCAATGCAATAGGAGGGACTTAAATATAAACATTGCACAAATTTTTGGCCCTAGGATACCACCCAATGCACATGACATGAGATGATATGAAATGCAAGACACAGCTCCCGTGAAGAAAAAATGTCACAGGGGAAAAACGAGACACAGCCCACGAGAAACATAGGAGCAACGAAACACAACGGGTCCAACAAAGTGAGACTCCACGGGAAAGGAAACAACCAACATTGAGGAATCTCCAAAATAAAGGTAAGATATAATAATACCACCAAGAGTATAGTAGCTTAAACAATGGCGAGAATCCTGAAAGTGAAGGATAACCTACTACCAACGTGTGGCAGCCTAAGCAAAGGTATCCGGTTGAAACAAAGAAACGCATGTTACCTACTATCAGTCCAATGATAGCCTAAGCAAAGGCAACATGAAGAGGAAAAATGACCTACTACCAAACCTGGAAGCCTAAGCAAAGGTATCTGACCCAAAGGAAACGGTATATTACCTACTATCAAAAGTATGATAGCCTAAGAAAAGGTAATAGACTTGAAAGGAGAGATCACCTACTACCAAACATATGGTAGCCTAAGAAAAAGGCGTCTGACCAAAAGATATGTGTTACCTACTATCAAACATATGATAGCCTAAGAAAAGGTAAACACAAAAAGGAAAGATGACCTACTACCGAACAGGGTAGCCTAAGAAAAGGTATCTGACCACAAGAAAGGTGTATTACCTACTATCAAACATATGATAGCCTAAGCAAAGGTAATAACCAAAAGGAGAGATCACCTACTACCAAACATATGGCAGCCTAAGAAAAGGTGTCTGACCAAAAAGAGGTGTGTTACCTACTATCAAACATATGATAGCCTAAGAAAAGGTGAACACAACAAAGGAAAGATGACATACTACCAAACAAGGTAGCAAAAGAAAAGGTATCTGACCAAAAAGGATGGTATATTACCTACTATCAAACATATGATAGCCTAAGCAAATGTAATAAACTTGAAAGGAGAGATCACCTACTACCAAACATATGGAAACCTAAGAAAAGGTGTCTGACCCAAAAGATATGTGCTACCTACTATCAAACATATGATAGCCTAAGCAAAGGTGAACGCAACAAAGGAAAGATGACCTACTACCAAACGAGGTAGTCTAAGAAAAGGTATCTGACCCAAAGAAAGGTGGTATATTACCTACTATCAAACATATGATAGCCTAAGCAAAGGTAATAACACAAAGATGGAGAGATCACCTACTACCAAACATGGTAGCCTAAGAAAAGGTGTCTGACCACAATCTAAATGTACCGGAGATTGTAAAGCTTCAACGGGGATCTCCGGAAGAGATGTAAGCCGATTGATTTGTAAAATATGTCCTCTCAAATAAAGAGAGATCCATTGTGACAAACTTCACCATATTTCTCGAAAGATATGCCATTTGATGGAAACAAACTTGTGCAATGAACTCACTGGGGAGTATATTCCTGAGGAGTATTTTTTTTGTAGTTGTAAAATATGACTGAAACTCTGTAGTTTCTCAAATAAAGAGAAAATATCTGTAAAGTCTTCGAAAAACTTCTCTGACGGGGCTCCCGGAGAGATGCAATTTGACGAGTAGATAACCTTGATAAATCACTAAGGATGGACAAACTGTCTTGAGGAGACTGCCATTTATCTCCTTAATAGAAAACCTGATCAAACAAGTTGCTCAAATAAATAGGTAGCTTGCAATTTAGATATAATTTGTTGAGGAAATACTGTTGGAGAAATATCCGTCTTCAATAGTTTTCTTCATAAATTCCTCTTGGGGAGAAAATTGCAAAATAAATGCACGCTCTATGTTCAAAAGTTGAAGATATCCATAAATGTGATTATTAGGGACCGAAGTTTAATTTAGGAAATAACTGAAGAGAAACTGTCAAGCAAGACTCGACCATTGAGGTGTGAACTCGAATGGGATTTAACTAAAACAACCATATTCCACGAGGATCGAACTTCGTGGGGAATTAGAAATATTGCGCTCTATCTGCCTAGGGCTCACAACTTTACTTGAAGGATAAGACACACCCAGTCGCTTGGTGATAACACAGCCAGAGTGACAGAACAAACAAACACAAAGATACAAAATGCATATGTCATGCTATCTATCTATATGATATGTGTATGCTAACAAGACCAACAGAGATGAAATAAACATCTCTGACGAAAGGCACTTGAACCGAATCTTCACAGACCAAACATCCCCCGGGGAATGTGAGCTTGCTTTTAGAATTCCTTCTGGGGAACAAATATCAGACCAATCTTAAAAGACAGAAACGTCACTATGGGGAACCATATATGGGATCACGGTCCTGCTCCAGACCTTCAAAATTCCTCTGGACAGGAAACGTTCCACTTCTGGTTATAACATCTTGATCGTACTTGTCAAGATGATCTCGGTTATCAAGTTGGAGATGATAATAAAGATCTACTGGAAACGGGTCCATCTCATAATTTTAGAAACTTCATGGATAAAATAAATATCCAATCATTGGACAGATTCATGCTGGAGTTGTAGACGGAGATACCCGAGCTGGAGTTTCATAGGGGATAAAATGAATATCTACTTCAAAGGGGGAAACCTGGGTTAACAAAGCTGTTGAGTATGTTGGAGTCAAAACTTCAATGGGGATGAAATAAACATCCGCTTTTCTGGGGAAGATCGGAGTTGTAGAAAGATCTGCTGGGACGTGAAATAACGTCCACTTCGTTGGAAAGGTGAAGTTAATCAGCTCATTGGGAATTCTCCGGTCACCAACCGAAGTTTTCTTGCTCGGCGCAGAATTGTCACAACCACCTTCGATATTTAAATTCCCCAAGTCACATGCTTCATGAGAAAAAGCCATCTCGAGAGGATTTTACATAAAACATGACGTCCAAATGCTCCACTGTTTTCAAACTCTCGGAGAGATTCGTCGAATCTCGACGTAACTGCCTCTGATTGACGGCATAACTGAGTCTTAAAACTTGTGTTCTAGGTGAATCCAAACTTGTACGAATCAAACCTCTTGGAAAGTAATTTACCCCAAGTTAGCAGGATCTTCAAATTTTAATCGGTGATGTCGTCACGTAATCTTGCTAAGATATCAGGCAAACTTAGCAAGTCAGATATGTTAATTTCGAAACCGTTAGTACAACACGCATGTTTGTCTTGAAGTTTTGAAAAGTAATATCACGATAACTTGTGACAAAATCACTAGTTAGGTTCTAAATTTAAATTTATAATGCCAACGCCAAATTGAGCGTAGCTCATAGGAGTCAGGAAACGTTATCTCGTCGTGTATGCTTTCAAGATGAACCTTACTTCAATTAGGACTTTGTGGGTTGTATCTGGGTTTAGTTTTTGATTTGTAGAACCAAGGAATAAGGGTCAAAGTATATTTGTGCCCACCCAAAATTTTTTTGAAAGATGTTTTTTTTATACCCTGCCCTAGGTTAAAAACGAGGTTTTGATTTGGTTAAATATTTCTGGTGTTTAGGAGGTTTGGAAAAATGCCTTACATCATTAGTAAGGTTTTTATTCAAAAGAATACAACGAGAGATCCTGCATTTTACTTCGTCATCCTCCATCCAATTATTCACCAAAGTGAAAAGAAAATTGGATAAAGCTGGCATCATAAATTATGAAAAATATTTTGCGAGTGAAAACGAATGGATTTCTTCAAGACAAACATTTTATTGCATTAATTATTCAAAATAACAAGTTCTAAAAGCCAAACATGTTTTTATAAATCAAAGAAATGAAATACCCATAAGCAAATAGAAATAAAATCCAGACAAGTCCTTTCTTTTGGATTGTATGGAATGGAGAGGCTTGCAGAATCGTCTGATATGTGGCCTTCAGATTCATCTTCAGGCACTATATTGATATGAACTTCCCAAATAACCTTGGATCATGTTCGCGGAGGATGAACCATGCTGAGGTAGGGGATTATCTTGTGCATTAGGAATGGAACCCTTAAAGGATAAGATTCCGCACTTAACCAACCTTTGTACCAATACGGAAGTTTCTTGGGTACCTTAGGTGGAGCTCTCGTCTGGATGTGACCTTTTTGAATCAAAGCTAGGAGCAAGTCAGCATATGTCATCGGGATGGGATCAAAGTCTTTTTTTCTGTGTACACGACTCTGATCGTCGAATGGCTGATTTTATTGATTTTGTTGATGTTGTGGCTGATAAGCCGGAGTGTTGAACACTGGCGATACCGCAGCAACCTGATGTGATGGCGGATGCCCTCTCTTGGATCGTCCCTGCTGCACAACACTTACCTCGTGTTATCTCTTCTTCACAAAACCACTCCCATACTTTTTTAGCATTATTGGGAGCACTCCCTTCCTTGACGAGCCTTCCTTCACGAACCCCCTCTTCCAAGCGCATTCCCATGTTTACCATTTCGGTGAAGTCACTAGGTGCACTTGCTACCATTTTCTCATAAAAGAAAGGACCCAGAGTCTTTAGGAAAATATTGGTCATTTCCTTTTCTTCTAATGGCGGTATGACTTGGGCGGCTAAGTCGCGCCAACGCTGAGCATATTCCTTGAAATTCTCTTTGTCTTTCTGAGCCATGGCCCTCATTTGATCACGGTCGGGAGCCATTTCCATGTTATATTTGTATTGTTTGATGAAGGCTCCACCCAGATCATTGAAAGTTCGAATCTTCGCACTATCTAATCCCATATACCACCTGAATGTTGCGCTTGTTAAACTGTCTTGGAAATAATGAATGAGTAATTGATCATTGTCAGTATGGGTAGACATCTTCCGAGCATACATAATCAGATAACTCTGAGGACAGGTGTTCCCCTTGTACTTCTCAAAATCAGGGAGCTTAAATTTTGGCGGAACCTTGACATTTGGGACCAAGCATAAGTGAGAAGCACTCTTTCCAAACAAATCCTTCCCACGAAGGGCTTTCAATTCTTTCTGAATCTCAGAAAATTGGTCCCGAAATCCATCCATCCTTTCTTCAAAACCCACCGTTTCACTGGGTGTCCCATGGAAAATTGGCTCATCTAGGATATAGGGAGCCACATTCACATATAGCGGTGCAGTGGTTATTACGACAGCAGTGGCAGGGAAGGCTTGAGCAGTGGTCATGGTAGGGACCTCAGGAACAGATGGGCGATAGTCAGCAGGAGTGAAATGAGGAGGCATCCCCCACGTAAAACGTGGCGGCATGTTGTAGGTTACTTCAGCAATAGTAGGCACCATTGGGATCGGTGCTGACACAACTTCGGAGATAATAGTCCTTGGAACATCCTGATTGTTGAGCGCAGACTGGTTGGACAGAGCTTCAACTAAACCATTCAATCTTCCAAGCTTTCTTTTAGAATTGCAACCTCATCACGGAGCACCTTGTTCTCTTGTTCAAGCTGAACCATCTTTTGAAGTTGACTGGCGCGAGTACTGTATTGGTGATTTAGCTTGTCTGTGAAGATGAAGCAAGAGTGAGACCCCCCAGAATGCAAAGGATGATATGTTGATGAAAAATGCGAAATGCAAATGCAAGAATGCAAGAATGAAAAGTTTCATGGAACTTAAGTATTTATAAACGTCAAAGAAATACCAGAGAAAAATAATTTATTATCATTATTTTTTTTTGATAAAGGAATACAAGTGAATATTCTTAAAAGAGTCTTGACCTAATAGCTAAATAAAAGCTAATAAAGTCCTAAGGAAATCCTTCATCGTGCTTGTTGATTTGCTCTTCAATCTGGACTTTCTTGAATATAAATCCTCCATCTTTCTTCTTTTCTTTGCTGGAAAATAAGGAAGGAATCCCTTGAAGGTGAGATAATACTTAGAAGGGGGGGGGGGGGGTTGAATAAGTATGAAAGATTAAAACTTAGAATAAAAACTCAAGTATTTTTATCCTGGTTCGTTGAACTCAACTACTCCAGTCCATCCTTCCTAGAGTGATTTGCCTTTCTCAATCAAGGACTTAATCCACTATTTAATCAAACAGATTACAATAGTAACACCTAAGAACAAAAACATCAGAAATTTTGTTTGATTGAAAATATTAATATTATAACTCCCCCTGATATGGTGAATCTCCCCCTGAGTTAAATACAGATAAGGAATAGAGACTTCCCTTTTGCCTTGAGTAATTTTCAGAGTTAGATCTTGATTGTTCTTTTAACATTTGAACGTTAGAATGTCTTGTAAATATTAGATTCAGAGTTTCTTTTATAGAATAAACTTATCAAATGTTCTGAAATACTCAGATTAAATGTTAGATAGAATAGATATGTCTGAAGTTTCATTCTGGTGAAGTTAAATTAAACAGTTCAGATCTATATTTTCTCCCCCTTTTTTGTCATAAGCAAAAAGTAAAAACTTTTAAAAAGACAAATAAAAGGAAATAGTAAATGAGATAATTCAGTGGAGAAAAACTTTGATTCATTCAATGAGTTCAGATCAATAGTACATGCATCAGAAGATATATCAAAAAGTACATAAGCAAACATCAGATGCAAAAACATCAGAATGAAAAAAAATGAAAATCTAAGAGTGTTTTGACAAAAGCATCTTCAATAGATCCATGATCTCAGAGGAGGACTGCTCTTGCTTGGACATCCACTTAGCCATTGTTTCATTCTTCTGATCCTATTTTGACATCCACTCAGTCATGTCTTCAAATTTCTTATCCTGTTTGGCCATCCAAGACTTGATTTCTGATTGACCAGCTTCCAGAGCAACAATTTTATCCTCAAAATCTGGATGTTCTTTCTTAATCTCAGATGATGAAGGTTGAACATTTTCTGGAGCTTGAACAGAGTCAATTTCCATAGGATCTATAGAGTCTGGAGCATTGGAGCCAGAAGGAAATTCTACCAAAGTCATGGCCAAAGGATTATCTTCAGATGCAGGTTCAGTAGTTTCTTCTGATGGTGGAGGAGCATCTGTAAGGAGCAAAGGTTCAGATCTCTTGACAGTCCAGAACAGATTTCTTGCAGCTTCAACAAATCTGAGCTTCGCTTCATCAGAACAGATGTTCTTCAAATTTGAGGCCACAAAGTTGAATTTGTTGATGAATCCATTCCAGATGACATCAGATTCTTGTGCATCCATTGTTGTTGAACACTTCTTCTATACAGTACCTAAATACAACTGTATTTCTTGCAAAAAAGATTGAAATAAATGATTAACATTAAGTTTAGGCTTAGGATGTAACATAGTCTCCAATGTTATTTGTTTTGGTTGGGGAGTAGGTGGAAAAGGGATTTCTGAATGGAGATCAGAGGAGGAGGGTAGTATGGAATGAAAGGAATTTTAGGGGCTTTTTCTAGTTTGGATCTGTTTAAGGCATTTAACAGATTTGGTTTGGCTTTGGTGTGAAAGGAAACCACATCAAAGGGTTTATTGGAGTAAGGATGGAAGGCAGATTTTGGAGGTTCATCAGAAGCAACAATTTTATCAGATGAAATTGGTATAGCTGAAGCAACAGCCTTGTCAGATTTAGCAGAATATGATATAGTTGCTAATGAACCTACATCTGTCATGGATTGAATGTAGGTGAGAAGCACAGATGGTAAGGTGATTGTAAGTTTGGGTTTCAAAGGGGTGATAGGGTCAGATGGTTCAACTCTGTCATAAAAGTCTTTGAGTTTGAAACCATAAGTAATATTATGAAACAGTGATGACACTTGTGCACAGGAAATAGATGTTCTTAGGTTGGATGTTGGGTTAGAATTGGGAATCAGTATTTCAGATGATGGTGCAGGTGTGGGAATAGAATCTGAAATAGGAACTTTTAATGATACATTGGGTTCTGGTTGGTTTACTTCAGAATCTCTGTGAGAATGAGAGATTAGAAAATCTGGGTGAATGTCAGATTCTGAAGAGTTTGATGAGGTGGTTGGTGTGCAGGAGGTAGAAGATACTTGAAACATAGTTTTTAATGGTGTGACATCAAGAACTTCTGTCTCAGGAATGTTGGGTTCAGAAGTATTGGTTGGTTCTGAAGGAATTTCAGAGGGTTTTGATTGGTGTTTTGAGGTAGGTGGATCAGATGAAATTGTTATTGGTTCAGATGAAACTGGAACAGATGTTATTTTTGTAGGTTCAGAAATAACAGGTACAGATGCAGTGGGTTCAGATGATTTGGATGGTGGATCATCTGATGGTGGTTGATGTTTAGAGGCTTTTTCTGGTAGGGTTTCAGATGATTTTTCTGGGTTTTTTTCTTGTGGGTGCTTTTGTTGTTCAGATGGCTTTTGTTTAAAAGGTTCAGAGGGTTTTTGTTGAGCATATGGTTTTGTTGTTTGTTGTTGTTCTGTGGGTTGTTTTTCTGATACAGATGGTTTGGTTGGAACCTCTGGTTGAGTTGTTTGTGGTATAGAGACTTTTGGAGTTTGAAAAGTTTTTGTTGATATTGGTGTTGGAACAGATGATTGTTTTTGTGGTGAAATGGAAATTGGGGTAGAAGAATTTTGTGGTGATGGTGTAGAAATATGAGATGGAGCAGTAACAGATGTATTTTGTGTAGAGGGTGGTTTTGGAATAGACTTAATATTAGAATCATTTAAAACAACAGGATTTGCAGAAGATACAGAAGATTTAATACCTTTGATCTTGATTCTTTTAGCTGGTACAGAAGGAGTATCTCCAGATTCTTTCCTCTTTAGAAGCTTCTGTGGCTTCTCAGCAATCTTGATTTTCTTCTGAACAGGTGCAACTTTTGCTTCTCGTTGAGTCCTCTTTCTTGGTGGTTCTTCTTCTTCTTCTACAACAGGCAGTGGTTGTCTTGCTAGCTTTATAATGTTTGCAGGAACAGGCTTTCCTTCTTTCTTGCACTCATCAATATACATTACAATAATGTGCATTGGTTCTTCAGCATAGAACAGAGGGTAATTGTCTATAGGAGTTCTCTTCTTACTCAGTTCAGAAATATTCAGCTTCTTGGGAGCTGTTGTGAGTTCATCCACTATTTTAAGTCTCTGAAGACTTTTGGCATTCAGAGGCTTTCCCATAATAAATTCCAAATCCTCTTTAACTCCAGTAGCGTACAGAGCAGTAACCAGTCCATTCTCAGTTAGAAGATCTGAGATTAACCTTCCAAAACGAATCCAGGTTCTGATCTTCTGTCCTTTTTCTTTCACATACTCTCTAGAGGCATTTATATGATTCCAAAGATGCATAAAGAGAATATATGGAAGATCTACCTTGGTGCTCTGACTGAGGCGGTACATAAAATAAAGTTGTTCATTATTGACATAGTCTGGAGAGTTTGTTGACTTCCTATGATGAATGCATCCCATGAAGATCTTAGCCCAGATCTTGTAGTCAGGCTTCAGATCCTTGAACTTTGTTAGAAGCATATCCAACAGTCATCACTTCTTCATACACTTCATCCATATCCACACGCCCAGCTGGCAAGTGTGAAACTCCATCTGTTTCCTCATAGCCAATAAGTTTTCTGATCAGATCCTCTGTTATTATTATTTCTTTGCCCAGAACAGAAGATAAGATAAACTTAGGGTAATCTGAAGCATGGATCCAGAACTCTTTCACAAGAAGGGGGTAAACTGGTCCAAACAGTTTATCAAAATATTTCACCCATCCTTGAGCACCTATGATTGAACGAAACTCAAAGCCATTCTCAGCAAGTGAATCAAATTCCACCATTGATTCACACAGAACTTCCAGCTTTTCAACAGGGGTTAACAATGTTCTTTTTGGTGGAGAATAAGGAGTAACACCCATGTTAGCAGAGGTAACTGCAACCATTGTAGATTGAAACTGTGCAGTAGTTGATGATGAAGTTGCCATTGAAGATGGTTTTGTCACATGCTTAGGGTTTTTATGCAGAGAGAAGAGAAGATGAAAATGCATAAAATTTCTGAGATGTGAAAAGTGTGAATGTGAAGAGAGGTCATGTATTTATACTAAAATAAGTAGGCATACAAACAGTCAGATTTTGCACGTTTGAACAAAGCATTAAATGAAAAGAATAAAAATCATTTCAAGCATTTATTGCTTTTGACAAATTGGGGGGAAAATCAAGATTTTCACTATTCAAACTTCACCTCAAACGTCTCTTCAGTAGTGTACACGCCACCTTTGCAGAATTGGAGTGACACGTGTTTGCTTGCATGTGTTCTGAATTCTCTTGAGAAATGAAACGTTAACCAACGTTCAGATCCTCTAAGGATTGTTAATTCAGAGTTTCACAAAACCAAATTAATAAAATAAATAAGCAGTCAGAAGAAATACTTCAGAGCATTAGGCATTTTTGCATCTGTAAAAATTTGCTTCTGACAAATATCATTCTGGACAAAAATCCATACCAATATTTTTCAGAATAAATTTGAATCTATCTTCAATAAGGGGTTTTGTAAAAATATCTTCCCATTGATGATCTGTATCAACAAAGGCCAAATTTATGATTCCCTTCTGAACATAGTCTCTGATGAAATGATGCTTAATTTCTATATGTTTTGCCTTAGAATGTAAAATGGGGTTTTTAGACAAACATATAGCAGAAGTATTATCACAAAAGATAGAAATGTTAATTTCAAAAATTTGATAATCTTCTAGCTGACTTTTCATCCAGAGCATCTGCGTGCTACATCCAGCAACGGCAATATATTCTGCCTCTGTGGTTGAAAGTGCAATTGTGGGTTGCTTCTTGTTGTACCAAGAGATTAGATTTCTTCCTAGAAATTGACAACTTCCAGAAGTACTTTTCCTTTCCACTCTGTCTCTAGCGTAGTCAGCATCACAGAATCCAACTAATTTAAAATCATCAGATTTTCTGTAACACAAACCCACATTAGAAGTACCTTTCAGATACCTTAGAATCCTCTTGACAGCTGTCAAGTGTGATTCTCTAGGATCTGATTGGAATCTAGCACACAAGCATACACTGAACAATATGTCAGGTCTAGAAGCAGTTAAATAAAGAAGGGATCCAATCATACCTCTGTAGAGCTTCTGGTCTACTTTCTTACTTACCTCTTCCTTGCCAAGTGAGCTAATTGGATGCATGGGAGTCTTTTCCAGCTTACTATCAGTCATGTTAAATTTCTTCAGAAGTTCTTTAACATATTTGGTCTGATGTATGTAAGTGTACTCTGGAGTTTGATTGACTTGGATTCCTAGAAAGAATCTAAGTTCTCCCATCATGCTCATTTCAAATTCTGCCTGCATACATGTAGCAAACTCCTTTCCCAACATAGTATTGGTAGATCCAAATATTATATCATCCACATAAATTTGACAAATTAGAAGATCTTTCCTAATTGATTTACAAAAGAGTGTTGTGTCCACTTTGCCTCTGATGAAATTTTTCTCCAGAAGAAAATTGCTCAATCTCTCATACCAAGCTCTGGGAGCTTGTTTTAAACCATACAGAGATTTCTTTAATTTGAAAATATGATCTGGAAAATTTTCATTTTCAAAACCAGGAGGTTGGTGGACATAAACTTCTTCTTCTATAATACCATTAAGAAAGGCACTTTTAACATCCATCTGATACAGAGTGATGTTATTTTGTGTAGCAAATGAAATAAGAAGGCGTATAGATTCTAACCTTGCCACTGGAGCATAAGTTTCAGTGTAATCAATACTTTCTTTTTGACTGTACCCTTGAGCAACAAGCCTTTCCTTATTTCTTTCAACTTCTCCTTTCTCATTCAACTTATTTCTGAAGACCCATTTTGTTCCAATTATATTGAATCCTTTTGGTCTTTGAACTAAATCCCATACATCATTTCTGGTAAATTGATTCAACTCTTCTTGCATGGTAATAATCCAATCATTGTCTTGCAGAGCTTCATCTACAGAAGATGGTTCAATTTCTGACACCAGTCCAAATAATGATGCTTCAGATGATCTTAGAAAGGATCTTGTTCTGATGGGATCATCCTTCTTTCCAATAATGACATTCTCTGGATGAGAAGCTTTAATTCTGGATGATGATCCTCTAACAGTTGATTCTTCAGAAATGTTTAGATTGTTCATCTGAGAAGTTAAAGGAATAGCATCTGACGTTGCTTCTGGTTCCTTCACTTGTGCTTTGTCTGCTTCTGGGACTTCAGAGTCTGTGAAGACTACTTCTCTATCTGCAGAGTTTTCAGACTGCTTTGGCTTTTTATTGCCAAGCTTATCATCAAATCTAACATGAATAGATTCTTCCACAATCTGTGTCTCAGTGTTGTATACTTTGTAGCCTTTAGAGCGTTCAGAATATCCAAGCATGAAACACTTTTGTGCTTTGGAATCAAACTTGTTCAGATTTTCCTTAGTATTTAATATATAGCAATTACATCCAAAAGGATGAAAATATGAAATGTTGGGCTTTCTGTTCTTCCACAGTTCATATGGAGTCTTCTCCAGAAGAGGTCTTACAGACACTCTATTCTGAATGTAACAAGCTGTGTTGATTGCTTCTGCCCAAAAGTGTTTTGCCAGATTTGTCTCATTGATCATGGTTCTGGCCATTTCTTGCAGAGTTATGTTTTTCCTCTCTACAACCCCATTTTGTTGTGGAGTTCTAGGACAGGAAAAATCATGAGCAATGCCATTTTCATTAAAATATTTTTCAAAATATTTATTTTCAAATTCACCACCATGATCACTTCTGACTTTTATAATTTTGAAATCTTTTTCATTCTGGACTTGCTTGCAGAAGTCAAAGAACACAGAATGTGACTCATCCTTGTCTTTTAAGAACTTTACCCATGTCCATCTACTATAGTCATCAACAATGAATAATCAATACTTTTTGCCTCTGATAGATGCAGTTTTCACTGGTCCAAACAGATCAATATGAAGTAATTCTAGTGGTCTGGAAGTAGAAACAACATTTTTTGATTTAAAAGATGATTTTGAAAACTTCCCTTTTTGGCATGCTTCACAAAGAGCATCTGAAGTGAACTTCAGATTAGGGAGTCCTCTGACAAGATTAAGTTTATTAATCTGAGATATACGTCTCATATTAATATGGCCCAATCTTCTGTGCCAGACTCATTGCTCTTCATTAACAGACAAGAGTCATTTAACATTCTGAACTTTAAGTTCTGAAAGATTTATTTTATAAATGTTGTTTTTCCTCTTACCACTAAATAGGATAGAGCCATCCTTTTGACTAATAGCTTTACAACATTTTTGAATAAAGGTAATATCATAACCATTGCCACTTAATTGAGTTATGGACAATAAGTTATGCTTTAACCCTTAAACAAGTAAAACATTAGTAATAGAGGGAAGTTTACCATTTCTAATAGTGCCAGATCCAATGATCTTGCATTTCTAGTTCCCTCCAAACTTCACGTCACCTGCAGATCTAAGTTCCAGGCTTTGGAACATAGACTTTTCTCCTATCATGTGTCGTGAGCATCCAGAGTCCAGGTACAATGATTGGCGTCCTGACCTTGCTTCTAAGAACATCTGCAACAGGAATTATTTTACTTTTAGGTACCCAGATCTTCTTGGGTCCTTTAGGGTTAGTGGTTCTGAAGGTTTGTCTAAACTTTTGTTTTTCAACATAAGGTTTATTCTGACTTGCCTTGGGTTTAAACACATAAGTATTCTTCTCAGAACTTGTGTGTTTAATGTCATTTAAGTGACCAAACTTAAATTGAGAGTACAGAGGTGTCTTCTTGATGAAGAGTTTGTCAACAGATTTTGGATTCTTCTAGAGGAAGATTCATATCCAATACCTCTTCTGTTGTTCCCACTAACACCATAGATGATAGAAGCCATCTTGCTTCTGTCTATGCTCTTAGTAAGGAATCTCTGAAAGCTAGAGTCATATTTTTCTAAAATGTTTTCATATGGCTTAGTCTCAGATTCAGATTCTTGTTGAGCTATTTCAAAGTTATTTTTGATTTTTAGATTAATTTCTTTTTGCTCAACAAGTTCTGTCTTCAGAAGATTAATCTCAGATTCAAGACTGCTTTTCAGCTTCTTGTATTTGAGCTTAATATTGTTATAACTTTTCAGAACTTCTGATAACACTTTGATAAGTTCTTCTTTAGTAAGTTTAGCCATTACCTCTTCAGCATCAGAGTCAGATTCAGAATCAGATTCATATCCTGAAGTTCCTTCTTCCTGATCTTCTGTGCTGGCCATCAGTGCAACATTAGCACATTCTTCTTCTGATTCAGAAGATGATTCAGATTCATCTGAGTCATCCCATGTTGCCATCAGAACCTTCTTCTTTTTGTTAAACTTCTTCTTGGGTTTTTCTCTTTGAAGTTTGGGGCAATCATTTTTGTAATGCCCAGGTTCTTTGCACTCATATCATACAACTTCTTTCTTGCCAGATCTTCTGTACCCAGAAGATTCCTTTCTATGATCAGATTTTCTGAAGTTGTTGAACTTCTTTCCCTTGTGCTTCCAGAGTCTGTTGATCCTTCTGGACAACATGGATAATTCATCTTCTTCAGAAGAAGAAGATCCTTCAGAGCTTTCTTCAATAACTTGCAAAGCTTTAGCAGATTTATTAGATTTTAAAGCAATAGATTTACCTTTCTCTTTCTTCTGAGGTTCATCTTCCTCAAGCTCAATTTCATGGCTCCTTAGTGAGCTGATGAGTTCTTCTAAAGAGATCTTGTTCAGATCTTTAGCCATCTTCAAGGCAGTCACCATTGGTCTCCATCTGGTAGGTAGACTTCTGATGATTTTCTTTACATGATCTGATGTGGAGTATCCCTTGTCCAGAACCTTTAGACCAGCTGTGAGGATCTGAAATTTGGAGAACATAGCTTCAATAGATTCAGAGTCTTCCATCTTGAAGGCTTCATACTTCTGGATCAGAGCCAGAGCCTTTGTTTCCTTGACTTGAGAGTTTCCCTCATGAGTCATCTTTAAGGATTCAAACATGTCAAATGCAGTTTCCTTGTTTGTAATTTTTTCATACTCAGTATGAGATATTGCATTCAACAATATTGTTCTGGCCTTGTGATGATTTCTAAATTCTTTCTTCTGGGCATCTGTCATAGATTTTCTGTCTATCTTCTTGCCATCCCCATCTGTGGGATGAACATATCCATCTATAACCAGATCCCATAAATCAGCATCATATCCAAGGAAAAAACTTTCAATTCTGTCTTTCCAATAATCAAATTTCTACCCATCAAACATAGGGGGTTTGGTGCTGATTTTGTCCCTTTCTTCATATTTGTTATTAATGTTAGATATAGTATTATCAGCCATAGTAACAACCAAATATATATCAAAGTATTTCTCTCTGGATCTTTACTGTCACTGTTAAGTGGTAGCACACACAGAACCAGAGCTCTGATGCCAACTGAAGGTGAGATAATACTTAGAAGGGGGGGGGGGGGTTGAATAAGTATGAAAGATTAAAACTTAGAATAAAAACTCAAGTATTTTTATCCTAGTTCGTTGAACTCAACTACTCCAGTCCACCCTTCCTAGAGTGATTTGCCTTTCTCAATCAAGGACTTAATCCACTATTTAATCAAACAGATTACAATAGTAACACCTAAGAACAACTGTTCTTAGTCTTCTCAAGAGCTACTGATCCCAACTTGATCCTCTTAAGGAAATCTTTTACAATCAATGTAAAACTATTACAAGATTAAGAATACTTCTAAAAAGCTATTATCACAACTGTGATATTTCTCTTAAGTTTAAGAACAATGAAATAAATTCTAAGAATGAATATGAAAGTATGGGAGCTTGAATATTTGATTTCTTTTCAATGCAAACGTCAACTGAAGAATTTGGTGGAGTCTTGCTTTTATAGGCAGCTGATCTAAGGTGGATTTCACGTTGAGAAGAGTGTCCAAAAGGTCTGAGCCTTTTTGTCTTCATATTAAGTGACCTTTCCTAGAAGAAGAAAGCACAGAAAAATCCTTTTTGTCTGTGTTCGAGTGTCTAGCATAAATAAGGAAAGAGACGTTTGGTTCACTCCAACGGATATATTCTTTGAATATTTCTTCTTCAGTTTTCAGCAAGTTCATTAGAGTCTAATTGGGTCAGAGTCTTCTAATGATGATCAGAGTCTTGCTGAATCAGAGTCTTCTGCAGCAGGTGTGTTTTCAGCGTGTTTAAGATCAGAGCATATTTGAGACAGAACTTCAGTACTGGCAGCTTTAGTACTTTCAGAATCTTCTGTAGAAATTATGCTTTGAAAAAAACTCTTCATACAAAATTCTTCTTTGCTTCAGATGCTTCTGACTTGCTTTAGATTCTTTTGGAGCTTCTGCTTCAGATCCTTCTGGAGCTTCTGCTTCAGAATCTTCTGGAGGCTACGCTCAGAATCTTCTGTTGGCAGCAATCAAAATCTTCTAATGAGTGCATCTGGCGCTTCAGAGTCTAGCTAATTTCTTGTGTTCAGTTCTGATTTCCTTCTGGAGTGTTAATTCCTTTACTATCTGCAGTAAAAACTCACAAGCAAGTTTTAGAGTATATAATTCTTAAATACAAAATTTCATATTAGTTATCATCAAAACATAGAGATATTATTAAGAACCAATCTGTGTTCTAACATCCCTTGTTTATTTGGATCTTCAATATTGATGAAAGTCTTTTGAACTTCTATTGATCTTTGTTGGGAGCTTCTAACTTCCTTAGGTCATCCAGGCTAGGACTCTTAAAATAATATTTCAAAATATTTTCTTTTGTAATCCTCATTGGTTCTATAATGTTTACAAATAAACTCGGAGTTCCGTGAAACCGATGCAATATGATGCTTTATGAATGTAACAAACACATGTAATCACATAGAGACATAAAGATAAACAAACAAAGGAGATCCTAGGTTTGCAACGAGCATGGAGCCAAAGGGTATACCCATTCCCAAAGGACGTGGACTAAAGGTGGATTGTACCTGTAGAACAAGGTTCTAAGAAGGTTCCCAAAGTCATTAGTTCATCTTTCGGATATTATCAATTTCCCGACTGACTCGGTGGTTAATAATATTCTCAAGAGAAACTCTTTTAAGTGTTGTATCGCGTAGCAACTATTTTGAGACTACTCCCTCATAGTCCTCGCACTACATCCTAATAAAGGCTAAAGTGGGGTTAAAGGTAACTACGGTCCTCAATATCATGGACTCCAATCGAAAATAGTAAAAGTTTTCATGACTATACTCGTTCAACCGAACCATTTTAGAAAGGGTCTCAACTAAGCGGTGATTCTCAAGTCAACTTGGTCAGGACTCACTCCCCATAAGCCTCGTCGAATATCTCACCATCCTATCATAATTTCACTCAAGTCCGGGTGTAGGAATTTGTCTCACCACTCAAATAACATCCCAAAAAGCAATAAAACAAATATACAAATAAGTAAATAAACAAATATAATAAACATAATAAACAAGTTGGGGAAACCCTATGAAGAGACTCCCCAGCGAAGTTGCCATTTCTTTCATGGTGAAATTTTGATACCAAGCTATTGATTAGCTTGAATCTTAATTCATTTGCAACCGAACTTTAATTTGTCTAAGGGAAGGGAAAAAATCGAATTACCCACAATGCAATGCAAATGCAAAAGCTAGAGAGTTTAGGTTCGGGGGTTGGTTAAACTTAGGGAAGGTGCTAGCATCCTAAGTTTCTGTAGTACTCTACAGGAACCTCTTGTTTTATGTTGTTTATTGCTAAGGTTTATCTGCTTAAAGGTGAAAAACCTAGGGGTTTATTTCTAAGTGTACTCGACAAGATATCGCATCTTGTGCCTACATATCTTGACGGGAATGGAATCAAAGTATCTGTAGTTCCCCTAAAAAGTTTGAGGAGTTCTTTGACTTTGGTCAAAGTTCCTACGGGATAAAGGTAGTCGATTGATTGATTTTAGGAGAAAAGATGAGTTGTCATTTTAAGGGAGATTACTTGATTTAACCACCACGATTTTGTAGGAAAATAGTCTTTGCATCGTCCTAAGAGAAAGGCTCAAATACTCGGATTGTCAACAAGTAGGCCTTTATCTCTCCTAAGGCAAAGTCCCTACATATTGATTGAACTGTTATGGGGTAGAAGTTTTATCTCCCTTAAGATGATTAACATCTTATTCTCTAATATGTTTGAATAGTTTGAATTGAGTTGTTGAATTATTTTTCCTATGTTGTAAAGATAGAGCAAAGGTCCTTCGTATAGGGTAGGATCTATCTTAAGAGATCGACTTGAATGGGCTCAAGGATCAATGGGGAGTATGATGCAAATGAGATGCATACACAAAATTGCTTATGTTATGTGCAGGTTCTCCCTTGGACGGGATGCAATGCGATAAAGTAAATTGCAGGAAGGCAAAAGACGATAAATATAAATCCATACATAAACGCATGAAAGCGCTAGGGTGTGTGAATTGTGAGTGCGGATCGGAGCGGAAACGCAAGCGTGCACGATTTGAGAGATTGATTTAAGTTGTAGGATTGATTTTATATGATTTGGTTTTAAGAAAATGTTATATTAATTCTTATTGATTTTATTTAGGAAGAGTTAATCATTTACAAAATTGAGGTAAATAACTTGAATGAAAAGTTGTTGGTTATTACAAAGAAGTTTATTATTATAGCCATATATTAAATAAAACGTTAGGTTAAATTAAGAATGAAGGGTTTTATAAAATGGTTTTAATGTATTAAATAAAATGGTTCTTATTTTGTATTTTATCTTAAAAGATAAATTTAAATATTAAATGGTTTATTTTTAAATAAAAGTTGTGTTGTTATTAGACACAAGATTAATTTACTTCAGAAGAAGTTTTTTCATTAATATCAATAAAGACCAAAATTTCTTAATAAATTAAAAAGTTTGGTTATTATGAAAGATAAAAGTTAATTAAAATTAAAAAAGACCTTTTTTAATTATTAAGAAAAATGAGTAAGTTTATAAAGTGAATGAAATGAGATTAAATTAAAAAGTTAATTAATTTAAAAGAGTTAATTAAACAAAGAGACATTAGTTTATTTTTATATAATAAAAAAGCTGTTGATTAAGGATTAATTATTAGTTATTAATTAAGTTGTTATTAAATTAGAATTAGTGGATTAAACGCAGGTTAAATGAATAATTAAGGATTTAAATGAAAGGTTTAGTGTTAAGTGGTGATTAGGGGGCGCGTGATCCTGTGAAATGTGCTGGCATGCGGTTTGTTATATGGACGCGGGTGTAGAGCGTGTGATCCGTCTGATGATGGATCGTATGGTGGTGACGTGGTGGTGCATGGTAAGTGTGTATATGCGCATGCACGTGATTATTATTGCAATAAAATCACAAACTGAAACCCTAAGCCCCAAATTAACTCCCCTTCTCTTCTGCCACGAGCTTTTCCTTCTCACTCTCTCTCGTTTAACTCTCGATCCGCCATTCCTCCGCCGCAGCTTTCTTTCTCACTCTCTCTCGTTTCACTCTCGATCCGCCATTCCTCTTCCGCAACTTTCTTCTTCTTTCGTCTCTTCCACTTCTGATCTCGCTTCTCTTCTCCTCTTCGATTGCCTACATAAACCAAATAAAATTTGACAAATATTGATGTTAGTTCGAAATTCATGATTAAAAAGGGTTTTGCAGGTTTTCGACGGCGAGGTTGGCGGCGATGTCAAAGAGTTTTGGAAACGGTTTAGTTCTATGAGGGTTTTTGCGGCGATTTCGGCGGTGACTTCCAGATGGTCTCGCGGTGGAGTCTGTGGACGGAAGGTTTTGACGGATGGTCGGTTTCGACAACAAAGAAGGTAAATTCTCTTCCATTCGGTTGAGGATTTTGTGGCTGTTGAATTTTTGTGATTTCTGTTTTTTGTATGTGTATCGGTCCCCTTCATCTCAATGTTCCTTCTTTTTATAGGTTGTCTCAATTTCAGTCCTTCAATCTTGAGAAAATGCTTTCCTATTTTAAAACTGACATGTCTAAAAGCTGTTTTGGAGAGTCATGAATATCCGTGACATGTTTGTGATCTTTTGGAAATACGTTTATGACTTGATGGTTTGATAATCATGTTTAGTTCGTTTGATGCAGGTGTGATTTTCTTGCCTTTTTCGGTGGTATGAAGATGCTCTTTGACCCTTCCTTTTTGTATTGTTGGTCAGGTAACAAAATCGGTCTGGAAGCGAGTCACTGTAGTTCCTGAACGGGTCTGAATATCGGTCCATCTGATGTTTTACAATCAACCTGTGGGGTATGTAAATTGTTCTGCCATTGTCTATTTGCAAACTTTACTTGGCTTGTTGTTAGATAACCCAGTGTCTTATGCATTTTCCTTCTGTTTCAGATAGGTTGTTGGTGTTGGTATTCTGCTGATACTGATTTGTAGGATACTCTCCTTCCGTTTCAAATATAACATTCTTTTTGTGAACAATAAATCAAGTGCTTTTGGAGTGATCCCTCATACCAGATACATCGCGAATTGGAAGTGTTTTCATTGGAACCAAACTCCTTAATTTGGCCTGTAAAGCATTTTCTGCTTCAGCTTGTGTTGTCGAGCGCGTGTTTCTCGGTAAGAGTTTCATGATCTCTTGGTTATCTCCGGTCTTATTGAATGGATTTCTATTGCTGAATTCTCTTGGTCTTGTCTCAAACAGGTTGGAGATACCGACGATAGGGCGTAAGCTACAGCGCTGCCAAAGCTGAAGTCAAAACAAATGTCGTTGCTGCCAAAATAGACAAACTGTTGCGGTTGCCGCCAAAAAAGACAACTGCTGTTATTACAAATTCCATGGGTTGGATGATCTGATGAGGACTCGGTCGAGATGCTACCGTCGCGTTGTTACTCTGGCGTGAAGAATCCATTGGTTATGACGAAGGGTCTACGGCTGCACTTGGATACTATATTAAAGAGATCGTCATCACCCGTTGATTTTGACAAGTCCCTAGGAAGGAGTGTTGAATTTCAATTTGCTTTGCATCTGTGACAATAAGCAGGCTTTCTCATTCGTTCCTCTTTCCAGCTAGGCCATACTTGATTATATGACAATAACCTTTCATATTATTTCTCATAATATATAGGCAGTTACTAGTTTAGTGTGTGTGTATTTGTAGAAGAGATAGTGAACGGTGCAAGTGTATAAATGATACAAGCTAGTCCTTGATGCAGACGTCACAAGATTAGAATTGTGGATGATCATGGCATGAGTATTTAGCTGCTTAGTATATTTTGGCAATCTTGGAGAGTAGTATTGCTGAGAAAACTTGTTTCTACCCCGAGTCGGCTTATTTTAGTGTATCCATGTAGCAGCACAGTCATATATATGAGTAGGTTGTAATTGTAGTCATTTATCACTTTTCAATGTACTCCAATCTTGATTGTATGATGGCCATTTATTCATGATGACGCAGAAAAAGATGTGCATAGTTATCCCTTTGTTGCTTACTTTGACTGAATTTCATACAATCCCTTCACATTAAGCATTTGTAAACTTATGACTTTAATTATTCTTATACTAATCTAGTCTTTTGCATCTCTACTGCCAAAGTGCGGGTAAAAGAATGGTAGACTGTTGCACCCCAAAATTTTCCCAACATTTCTTTACCTAGCATGTTTCATTTCATGCACATTAGCATTATCATTTGCATTTCGTTGACATGTATGCAGGAGATCAAGAGGTATGATTAACAATTAAGAGCTATACAAGACTTTGAATCTAGCTAAGGAGGCTTATTCAGATGTTCAAGGGTTGATGTCCTTGTCAGAGAAGTTAAAAGATCCTCAGAGAGAGTGGTTGAAACCAAGTATGTTGTCTCCTAACTTGAGAGTTGTTGGGAGTCATCAGATGATTCTGAAGGCATGAAGTTAGACTTGAGGTCTTGAGAGATCTCATGAGAAGTCTTGAAGATCACTTTGAGGCCTAGACAGGTCATTGTGCAAGAATAAGAAGCCTCAGCCATGATTGGTGCAGCAAGGGTTTCACTGGGTCAACCCTAAGTCAACTGAGGATTTGAAGGAGGTTGAGACCTAATTCAAGAGCCATGTGATCATGGATTGATACACTGAGATGTTATAAGGATGATTCCAAGGTTAACTCATCATGATTGAAGAGTTTGAGAAGTTTCAAGCTAGGGTTTATAAGACTTGACAGTGTAAAATCCCCTAGTTTGACCCCTGTCTTCAAGGCAATTTAGCTCAAGATATGATTTTCATATCATCTTGACCCCAACATGATTGTTGTAGGTAATTATCTTAGATTTAATTTAAGTACTAGAAGTCCTTGATAGGGTTTATAGAACTCAAGTTATGAGCCAGACAAGTTATAAGTCATCTGAGGCATGTGAATTTGGAGCTTGAAAGTCACCCAACTTGCATGACACGTTTACCTAAGAAGGATGATTCCTATGAACTTTTGGTCAACATGAATTTTGTTCCTTATTCTCTTAGCTTTCTATAGAGTACTATAAGTCCTTGATAGGATTTGTAGAACTCAAGTTATGGCTTTGACAAGTCAAGGGTATTTTGGGAAGTTGTGATTATGGGTCATTTTTGGTTATAGGTCATTTTCACTAACTTAGACATCTCAAATGAAATTTTTTTCAACTTGAAAGTTGCTCAAAATAAGGTTTTAACCTTTACCATGCATCAAGGAGGCATTGAAATGGCTCAAGGAGAGACTTGGTTCAAGAGGTTGTGAAAAAGGAAGAATTAAATGCATTAAATGACCAAAAATTCAAAATAAATTATTTTGTGTGCAAATGATGCAAAATTATAGGTCATTTTGAATGGAAAAAAACATTTTGGAAACTTTGACAATGTTAGAATTTTAATTTGAGTCCAATATCATGCCCTTTTTCTTTGTTTCTTCATGATGAAGTAACATAACATACACAAGCCATTGGATGGAAACAAGGAGGAAAACACTACCATTCATGTTCAAAATCTCATGAGAAGTTGAATGCAAGCTTGCTAAGGCCAAAACAGAGTGGGAATCGTGACTGGTGTAAGTGAGATTTTGGAGAGAATTTGAAAATCCAATTTCTCATTCTGAAGATTTGAGAGAGTTCTAGATGATTCTAATGAGTTCGATATAAGTGGTTGAGTGTGTTCAGCCATTTTTTTGGTGAAGATTGATCCCTGAAGCAAAGAGTGAAGTTGAAATTTCAGAGGTGCAAGTTGAAATCGAATTCTGAGTTCAAGGCCAATTCAGGGGAAATTGAAGATTGCATTAGCTTTGGAAGGAGTTTTAGAGTGTATCGGCATCATCTTGGAGGCTGAAGTGATCAAGAACCTCTTTTGTTACACCTCTGAACACAGGTTGGTACATTTCGTTTTTGTGCATAATCTAGGAGGAGATATATAGAAATCTATAGGTGGTTAGGATCTTGATAATGTATAGATGGATTTGAGCTGATGAATTTGGGAATTAGAGACAAGTTAGGATGTGGATCATTTTCTGTTGAAGCTGATTTCTTACAATTCATGGATTGATAATCAAGATTAGATAGGGTAAGATGATCACCATGAGATAAGGATCATTTCTGTGCATTTAATTGAAGTTCTGATGAGATTCAAGATTGAGGTGTATTTTGGGATAGCTATCGGGTTTGAAAATCCATGGAGATTTAGATGATTCTAAGGCTGGATTCATGATCAACATGAAAAATTGGACAAGATGTTGTATCATTTTGTAATTTTTGATGAACTGTGTGATGGACCTCACCGGAGAAGACGGTGGCGCCACTGCCCAGGCCACCGTCTGTAATTTCCCTCCATCTGAATGTTTGAATGAAGAAGATGCACCTGGAGCATTGGATCATCACTGAAGCTTGACTAAGTCCAGGGAATGAGTGGCCACGATTGCTTTGAAAAGTCAGCCTTGGACCCTGAAGCCAATACGCACCGTTTCACTTAACTGAAGTGAATGGGCCTAACACTTGGATTGATATTCACACCCCCCATCTGGCCCAACCCAGGATTTGAACTGATCAGAGTTGTTATTTGCCACGCAGTCTTGTTAATTTCTTTTGTTTTTTCTTTTAATTTCATCATTTCATGTTAGTTTGAAAATAATTCATGAAAAATAAAAAAATAGGTCAATTAATTCCAGATTTTTCCCCCCTGATTCATGATTGAATCTAGAATTTTATTGAATAAAAATATTAGGAAAATCATGCATTTTCAATTTTTGTGCATTTTTTACATTTTATTTGATAATAAAATTACCATGGTTGATACCTCTGTTTGATAATTTTAGTGTGATCACTTGGTGATGAATTTTGGCTTGATTTTGTGTGTGTGATTAGCATAGACATGTATGCTCCCATAGTATTTTTCTCACATTTTTGTGATGAAATTAGGTGTTGCTTTTAGGTTGAAACTTTAGGTGCTCCCTTGTAGGGTTTAAGTTTAGTACCTTATAGTGTAGAATTTATTTCTAGGTCTTATTTGAGGATTTGATCTCTGGAATTAACATGGTATAGTCATGATTGACATAGGTTCTAATAGATATTTTTGTAGGATTTTATAATCGATTTTAGTATTTTAGTTAGAATTAACTTTAGTACTAGGTTTTAGATGATCCTAACTTGCTAACTCAACTAGAATGACTTCATTGGTTCCCTTAGACTAGGGTTTTGCTTCTCTTGCTCTTGGATGATGATGAAGACTTGTGTGGGCTGCTGTGGAATGCATGGTGGAGCTTGGACTTGAAGATTTCTCTCCTTTTGGTGTAGTTTGTTTGAGGTTAAGGATTAGGATTTTTAGGGAGATCCCTTAGAATAGACTTTCTTCCTTCATGAAACATGGAAGGTGTTGATCACTTCCATTCCTCCCTATGATGTAAAGTCCCATTATGAAGGCCTCATCCCTCCTTTGGTAGGATGTGTGGCTCTTCACAAATTGGTAGAACCTTTGAGGGTTCCTTTCTTTGATGGTGGGGTGCTTAGAGGTGGCCTTTGGTCCTCACTTTGCTTCTCCCTATCCCTACATTGCTCTTGTTAGATGAATATTTCTCCCTTGCTAGAGGATGGAGTTCCTTGTTAGAAGATTGAAGATGCTAGAGGTTACACTTTCCCTTTGTTTGAAGACTTCCATTGGAGCTGAAGCTTGAAGATCAGGAAGAACAAGTTGACACTTGTGTGAAGAGGATTCAAATTGAAATTCAGAGCTGAAGCTTGAAGGAGAAGAACAAGTTGATACTTGTGTTTGATGTATTGAAAGCTTGAAGAAGCAAGTTGATACTTGCTATTGAAGATGAAAGCTTTGGAGAACAGTTACAGACTGAGGACTGAGCTGCTGTCAGAGGATTGCTTTGCTGTGAAGCTGTGGGAGCTGTTGATCTGCTTTCTTTCCTGGTTGTTTTCTTGTTGTGCAACTGTATTGATGTGACTTGTGTGATTTGCTTGATGCATTAGAATAAGTTCATGTTTAGATTGTGTTAAGCTAGTAGCATGATTGCACTAGAGGTTGAGTTGCTCCCTCTGCTTGTATTTTTACTGTATGGCTTTGCTTGCGGGTATTCGGTAGAGCCCAGCTCCCTTGCCTATGTGGTTTGTGATTTGCTTGATGGAATTTTATTTCATATTCCTGTATGATTGCAGTTATTCATATCTGGCTTGAGGTCGAGACGAGCTTGTGGAGGCTGATGCCCCACACACATTTCCTCCCTCACTTTCACTGCATGCATTTTACAGTCGTTTACTGTTTACTGTTTAAGCTGATGCTTTATCTGTTTCTGTATATCATTGACATGATCCCCTAGGAATCTCACTTCCTTTGATAAGGAAGTGATGATTAGAACTGTAGGTTGAAACCTATGCGTGATAACTTCTAGGAGTTCCATGTTTCAAACCTCAACTATAGGATGAATCCTTGGCATGACAACATTAGGACTTGATAGTCTCCTCATAGTTGTCCCCTCTCTCTTCTCATCTTGAAACAGCAGTAAAAAACGTAATAAAGGCAAGTTAGTATAAGCGCATTACGAGCCTTAAGCTACTTGGATAATGATAATTGAGCGGCCTCCTCTCAATCGTCTAGAATGTTTAGTATACGTCCTTTGGACGATATGCGACGCATTCGTTCCCAGGTCATAGTCTCTAGTGCTGTACAAACTACAGACAACTAAAAAACAGTTCTTCTGTAAAAGACAGAAAACGAACTTCAAACCTTTTTACCCCGTGGGCCCATAATTCAAAGGAAGCTTTTCTGAAGAAAAGCGTGTCGTTAACTCCCAGTTCTACCGCAAACGGTAACGCCTAAGTCTCTGAGGGTTGAGCTGCGTACGCCAAACTGCTGGAACTGTTTGTTAACCCTACTCGATAAAACAGATGAATCTGAACCCCCGCAATCCGTATTATCCTAAACTACGTAAGCTATGATCTCTCATATCTGTTGAGAGTACGTAGGCACAATACTGATGTATTGGCGAGCCACCTTCCCCGTAACCCGTAGTCAGCCGAACTACGTTGACTCAGATTTCTCGTTCTCTGATGAGAATATGTAGGCATAAAGTGCGAAGCTTTGCCGAGTCATTTTCTTTTCTTTTTAAGCCAGCCTTGATAGGTAGATAGATAAGACCAACCCGTCAGATAAACACAACAAGCGTGGATCCCATCGAGTACGATGGACGTGAGGGGTGCTAATACCTTCCCCTTGCGTAACCGACTCTCGAACCCAGACAACGGTTTCGATGACCTTGTCTTATACCTTTTTGTCAGGTTTCTCCAATCGTTTCCTTTCCCGCTCTGAGGGATAAATAACGAAAGGTGGCGACTCTTCTGTTTTGCCGGCACCTTATTTTCGCGGAAGCGACAGCTGGCGACTCTGCTGGGGAACGTATAGTTTCCTGGGATCCAACGTCCCTTATGCGAGTCAATCTGGGGATCCAACGTCCCTGTGCGAGAGTCAATCCTAGCGCTTGTATGTTTACTTGTTGGGTTGTGTTTATTTATCGCACTTTATTTCCCGCACTTTATTTTCAGTATGATATGATTATCTATACTGTTGTGGGAGGGGCTTTCTGATGAGTGAAAAGCCAGACCCAGGCTTGAGAGCTACATAGTATTAGAGTGGGTTAGTGGAGGACGTGCTTGCTTTCCTTGCAACTGTTCCCATGTAATCCACACTCAGACGAGGTTCTCTTTGATGGCTTTCTATCGGTCCTTTGGACTCGAGGGGTTGTTGGATATGAGGATTGTCGACTCTGGGAACCGATCATTTGGAATTCAGCTAAGTGAGGCCGCTTCAAGAGATGATGATGCCACACCTCCTGGGTATCGTATCGTCATTTCTTGAAAGTCTGTGACGCTGATGACCGCATAGGATGCCGAACCTTTTCCGTGATTATGTCCATACCTGTGAGCAGGGTCGGGTTTGTTGCAGGAAACCTTAACCTTCAGACTACCTGGTTTTCTTGACAGTGAATCAGTTTTGTTGGTATCAGAGGTTCCCATCATCAGATATGTGTGTTCTTGACAGAGCAGATTTATGGTCTGGTATCAGGGGTTTCTTCTCATCATCAGATATGTGGTTGTTCTTGACAGAGAAGATTTATGGTCTGATATCAGGGTTTCTTCTCATCAGAGATATGGTTGTTCTTGACAGAGCAGTATTGTGGTTTTGTTGATACAGAACCTTCATCTCCTCAACAGCACAGTCGTCTTGATCTCCTGCTGCATGATTGCATTTTGCATTGTTTGCATCCTCATTTGCATGTCATTAACGTGTGTCTGTGTTGCAGGTACATATTTCTCCCCTGGTTCTAGTGATCTTGATCCTCATGGCAGATATGGCATCTCTGAAGAAGACTGTGGCTTACAAGCTACCAACACCTGACATCCGAGAGTTACGAGCTTTGATTTCTTTGGCTAATAAGACAGTGATGGAGAGTTTTAGACAGAGTTATGGGAGACTGCTGAGTATTGTGTATAAGCTTCCTACGTACGAGTTGAATGGCATCTACGCCCTGCTGCAGTTTTACGACCCACAACTCAGATGCTTTGTGTTTCCAGACTATGTCCTAGCTCCAACCCTGGAGGAGTACTCTGACCTGTTGGGAGTACCTATGATGAATCAAATACCTTATTACCGTGTTGAGGGTGAGTCCAAATTGAGTAAGCTGATGGACGCTCTTCATGTAGATGAGTCTGAATTGGAAGGGATGGTATCCAGAAAGGTCGGAGTTCATGGTTTCCTTTTTCACTTCCTGATGGAAAAATCCCGGAAGTTTGCCGAGAAGGGTCGCTGGGATGTGTTCAATGCCTTCTTAGCTCTTTGTATCTATGGGATTGTGCTATTCCTAAGTCATCCGGACTTCATAAGTATGGATGCCTGCCATATATTTGCCTCCGGGAATCCAGTACCCACTCTCCTCGGAGACGTCTACCATTCAGTTCACAGCAAGAACGAAAACGGAAAGGGGAAGAACATGGCGTGTTGTGCTCCTTTACTGTATAAGTGGTTTACTAGTCATCTTCCTAAATCAGGGTCGTTCATTGATTCTGCTGAGTCTTCACCTTGGTCTGCACGTTTGATAGGTTTGACTGCTGACAATATTATCTGGTTCGATAGAGATCTGCTGGGTAAAGATATTGTGTATAGCTAATGTGGCTTTCCTAACGTCCCCTTGGTCGGAAGTAATGGATGTATCAACTACAATCTATCTCTGCTGGTACGACAATTTGGGTATGCACTACGAGGTCCTCCTGAAGAGGAAGAGATACGGGAATCTCTGTATCTCACAGGGTTGCTTGAAGGTGACAGAATTCTTGGAGAAAAATTCACAGGAAGGGGAAAGTCTTGCTGGGAAAAAGCAACAACAAGGCCTTTGATCCATATGTGACTTGGATTCGAGAAAGAGCCGCCGAGTTTCTAATGTTGTTTCCTGCCGTGGAACCATTGTGTACGCCCATGTACAAAGAGCCTACTACAGTTGATATTCAGAAATTCAACCAGGTACTCCAAGAGAAGGAAGAGCTATGAAAAGCCAACGAGGAGTTGGAGAAAGAGATCGCTCAACTTCGGAAAGAGAAAAGTGAAGTCGTTTATACCTGCAAGAAGCAAACTGAGATGATCAACCATCTAGGCTCCAACCTGACCAAAGAAACTGATGCTAGGGAACGTCTGGGGTTGGACCTGAAGTCAGTACATGGTGTGTTGACAACCAAGAAACAGGATATGGACAGAGTGTACCGGAAGTTAACCTAATATGAGAGGGTCTGGAGCAGCACCATAGCCAAGTACAAAGAGCGGGAAGAGAAGCTGAAGCAGCAAATAGCCGAGCTAGAGGCTCAGATTATGGTGAAAGACGAGAAGACAGAGGCTGAAGCCTCACTGCGATGGGACGTCCAGTATAGATTGGCTGATGCCGAGGCGAATTTGCAAGATTTTCAACTCCGGGCTGATGCTAAAAGGAATAGAGTCGAGAACCATTCTGAAGAAGGTGTTTCTAGGAGCATTGCCAAGAACCTCCCAGAGTCCATCAGGCAGAGGGACCTGCTGGCTCAGGGTTTGCTTACTCAGTCAGGTCATCCCGCTACAAAGAAATTGTTAGAAGATCTTCGTGCCCGTGGCCGCCTCTGATCTTTTTGTATTTTCCTTGTACATTTTACGCATTGACATGCTGATCACCGCCAGGTCTGTTGGTTGGGGTCATGCCTTATTGCTTCAGTTGTATGTGATTACAGTTGTACGCTGCCCGAACGGGCTTTTCAGATGAATATATGAGGATTTCTTTTCCATGATTGGATGATAGACTTTATTTGTCCTGGAAACTAGGATCGCGGGGGGGGGGGGGGGGGGGGGGGGGGGGGAGGGGAGGGGATCTCCCCAGGGCACAGACACACGTTTGCATTTGCATGAAGCATTTGCATGACAAGCACTTTGTCGTTTTTCTAACCCTTTGTGTATGCAGGTTGTTCCAGGATTGACCGAAGACCGATCCATCGCTATCCGACCCGAGTGAATCAAGCTAGAGCAATGGAACAAGTGCAAACTGACGTCCAGGAACTCCGAGAGAGGATGAACCGCTTCATGGAGCTCATGCAAGTGGTTGCCAACGGCCAAGACCAGCTCAGAACATTGGTCCAACCTCTGATCTCTAGGGTTGACAGCAACGGTGTACTCCATGGTGGGAGTGTTCCAACCCCTCCTCCTATTGAAACTCCTCAGGGGGGCATCCCCGTGATCGGGGGGAATGGAAATGGTAACGACAATGTGATCACTAACATCGGGCTCAATGGTAATACGACTGGCGTCGGTAATGGAAACTTTGAGACTAATGGCAACGCTGGACCAGGTAACGGCAACACATGTGCTGGAAATCTGTATGGGCCTCAGCCATGGTTAGAAGATCGCCAAGAAGATTTGTTCTCACAGAGGAATGTTGAGGGAGAACTAACTGCTGAAGCACGTCTGAGGTTTAAAGCACTCGAGGACAAAATGAGGAATTTTGAGAACCTGAACACTATGGGTGTCGACATGACTAAGTTGGGATTGATTTCTGATTTCAAGGTGCCTCCTAAATTCAAGGTACCTGACTTTGAGAAATACAAGGGCACCACCTGCCCTCGTGTCCACTTAAGGTCATACTACCGGAAGATGTCCGCTCACTCTGAAGACGAGAAGCTGCTGATGCACTTCTTTTAGGATAGCTTGTCCGGGCCATCCCTAGAATTGTACATGGGTTTGGAACCAACCAGTGTGCGTACGTGGAAGGAACTGGCTGAGGCCTTTGTACACCATTATCAGTAAAATAGTAACTTGGCTCTGAACCGGGTTCAACGGCAGAACTTGTCACAGAGGAACAACGAGGGGTTCAAAGAATACGCCCAACGATGACGTGAATTAGCAGCTAGGGTTCAGCCGCCGATGGTTGAAGCTTGTTGAAATGTTTGTAGCCACTCTCCCGGGGGTCTATCATGAGAAATTGGTCAGTGGCATGTCAGGAAGTTTCTCTGATCTCATCATTACTGGCGAGCACGTTGAAAATGGGATCAAACTAGGAAAAATTCAGGGTGGTGATCTATCCTCAGCTGGAGGAGGAAAGAAACCCTACAGTAACAAAAGGCGTGAAGGAGAGACGAGCGCCGTGTCAAACGCTCGAAGGAAGGGTAAGGGCTAGCGCCAACAGGTGGCTAGCATAACCATCCCTGCTGTCCAACAACCCCAACAGCAGCCGCAGTAGTAGCAGCCAAATCAGCAAGGGTACAAGAGGTATCAGAACAGGGCACCTCTGTCAAGTTGTCACCTTGAGACACCGCCCATGTCTTATGCTCAGCTATTACAAACCCTGCTTCAGTTACAGCTAGTCCAGAAAAGAACCCTGGCTCCCTTGACAGGGGCACCTCCGCCGGGTTATGATGCGAATGCAACTTACGATTTTCACTCAGGGGCCCCTGGCCACACGATAGAAAACTGCAAAGCCTTCAAGCACAAGGTGCAAGATATGGTGGACGCTAAGATCATCAATTTCTCAGATAATGTGCCGAATGTCACAAAGAACCCTATGCCAAATCATAGGGGAGGTGGGGTGAATGCCGTTATTGAAGAAGAGGATTTAGATGTGTTGACTAATGTCAAGGATCTGAAGACACCGCTTAGCTTCGTTAAAGCCAAGCTGATGAAGAGAGGCTTCTTTCCGGGCTGTGGAGAACTGTGTATGGGCTGTGCGACTCGTCCTGATGGATGTGAACAGTTGATAGTAGGGATTCAGAGTCTGATGACCGAAGGAATCTTGCAGTTTAGCCGAAGGGCCGAATGTAGATCTGGAGAGGTAATGCTGAAGCAAGATGACGAGGTTGCCACCATCACCATCCCTCGCCAGACGATAACCATTTCTGCACCCAGGCCGCCCACCATTACCATCACAAAGGCTTGGCCGATACCTTTTGAAAGCACCAATGCTGTCCCGTGGCATTATGGGGCAGACGTCTACTGTAACGGACAGAAATTGGAACTGGAGCCATTTGGGCAGTTTGTAGATAACCTAGTGGGAATTGGCGGAATCACGCGCAGCGGAAGAGTATTTGCTCCACCTGAGATTGTGGTGGACAAAGCAGACAAAGCTGAGGAAACGGATAAGGGAAAGAGTAAAGTCGTCGAGGAAACCCCACGTGGGGGTAGAGAAGGACTTACTTGTAAAGGACGCTGAAGAGTTCATGAGGTTGATCAAGAAGAGTGATTACAAGATCGTGGATCACCTCTATCAAACACCTTCGAAAATCACCATTCTGAATTTGTTGCTGTGTTCGGAGTCACATCGCAACGCGCTGTTAAAGGTTTTGAATGCCACGTATGTACCGCAGGAGATCTTGATCAACCAGTTGGAAGGGGTAGTAGCCCACGTGAACGCTGGAAACGGGTTAGGGTTCACTTACCTGGAGCTGACGCCGAAGGGAAAAAACCACAACAGCGCCCTGCACATCTTGATAGAGTGTAGGGGAACAGTTATGGCTCATGTGTTGGTGGACACTGGCTCATCGCTTAATATTCTTCTGAAGAAAGCATTGATGAAGCTAGATACTCGAGGATTGATTTGCACACCCAGTGATCTGGTTGTGAAGGCTTTCGACGGAACCAAGCGTCATGTCTTGGGAGAGGTAACTCTGCTAATCCATGTTGGGCCGGAAACTTTCGACGCAGTCTTCTACATTATGGACATCATGCCAGCCTACAGCTGTCTCTTAGGCCGGCCGTGGATCCATTCTGCTGGTGTCGTGACCTCCACGTTGCACCAGAAGCTCAAGTATGCTGTAGGGGGCAGCATTGTAACTGTATGTGGCGAGGAAGACATAATGGTTAGCCATTTGTCGTCCTTCAAATATGTCGAGATGGATGGGGAAATCTACGAAACCCTATGTCAGGAATTCAAAGCTGTTAAAGTCAAGAACGTGGCTCCTGTGATGACTGAGAAATCAGAGATGACTCTCTCTTCAAGCAAGCCCAGGCCGTTGTTCAAGCCAGATCTACCCCAGGCTGCAGGCAAGTGCTAGAAAGACCTAACAAACAGGACAAGTTTGGGTTAGGATACTCTCCTGCGGATGAAGCCTCCTCTTCTCACAGTGCGTCGCGAGGTAAAGGGCCGATCCAGTTTACCAGTGGCGGGGTGATATATGAAAGTGTCAACATAGTGTCTGAAGACGGCGAAGACAACGATTGCGACCTGGACTCTTGGATCCAGCCAAGCAAACCAGGCCGGAGCCTCAACAACTGGTCCATTAGGGATATCATCCGAGTGACAGGCAAAGAGTAATGATTTACTTTCTCCAATTATTGTACAACCCTATGTCCTACCCGGGGCATAATTGTTTTATTGTCAGGGCCTTGTTTGATTATGTACATGCATTTTACCAATAAATTAAAAGGCGTTTTTCTTCGCATTGAAATGTTGTGATCCCTGTTATTCTTGTTTTATATTTGTTTTGAAAAACAATAAAATGGCAATAGGGTTTGTGCTAACCTGCATATCCTTGTTTTAAGCTTAACCCTTGTTATTGCAGGATCCACATAGCAGATGACATCGATTCTGGACCTTCTACGACTCACGTCGACTTCGATTGCCCGATCTATCAAGCCGAAGAAGAGATTGATGAAGACGAAGACCTTCCCGAAGAGTTGGCTCGCTTATTGAAACAAGAAGAGAAAGTTATTCTGCCTCACGAGGAAGAGATTGAGATTGTGAATCTGGGTTCTGAGGAACTGGTCAGGAACGTCAGGATAGGGGCTGCATTGCAGAATGATGTCAAGCAGATATTGGTCGAGATGCTGAGAGAGTATAGTGACATCTTTGCTTGGTCATACGAAGATATGCCCGGACTTGATACTGACATCGTGGTCCATCACTTGCCGCTGCGAGAAGATTGCCCTCCCGTTAAGCAGAAGCTTAGGAGGACACGACCAGATATCACCGTTAAGATCAAAGAAGAAGTGCAAAAGCAACTTGATGCTGGCTTCTTAGCGGTCACCACTTATCCTCCGTGGGTCGCCAACATAGTGCCTGTACCGAAGAAGGACAGTAAGGTGAGAATGTGCGTCAATTATCGGGATTTGAATAGGGCGAGCCCTAAATACGATTTCCCGCTCCCCCATATTGATGTGTTGGTCGACAATACAGCTTAGTTCTCCGTATTTCCGTTCATGGATGGCTTCTCCGGTTATAATCAGATCAAGATGGCGCCGGAGGACATGGACTAAACTACGTTTATTACACCTTGGGGAACATTTTGCTACAAGGTAATACCTTTCAGTCTGAAGAACGTAGGGGCCACTTACCAACGAGCAACGGTTAGTTTGTTTCATGACATGATTCATCATGAGATTGATGTTTATGTTGATGACATGATTGGGAAGTCCCAAACGGAGGAGGGACATCTGGTCAATTTGCTGAAGCTTTTTGAGAGGCTTAGGAAGTTCAGGTTGAGGCTGAATCCTAACAAGTGTACTTTTGGAGTACGGTCTGGAAAACTATTGGGGTTTATCGTAAGTGAAAGAGGCATTAAGGTTGATCCTGCGAAGATAAAAGCAATACAAGAAATGCCAGCGCCAAAAACCGAGAAGGAAGTTCGTGGTTTCCTGGGAAGAATAAACTACATTGCAAGGTTTATTTCTCAGCTCACGACCATGTGTGAACCGATGTTCAAACTACTAAAGAAAGATCAGGCGATTATCTGGAACGAGGATTGCCAGAGGGAATTTGATAAGATAAAACAGTATCTGTAGGAACCTCCCATCTTGATACCCCCAGTGGCCGGAAGACCCTTAATCATGTACTTGACAGTTCTTGAGAATAGTATGGGGTGTGCTCTCGGTCAGCACGACGAGACAGGCAGAAAGGAGCATGCCATTTACTATATGAGTAGAAAGTTCATAGACTGTGAATCTCGTTACTCGATGCTGGAGAAGACGTGTTGTGCACTAGCCTGGGCTGCCAAACATTTACGACAGTACATGCTCAATCACAAAACCATGCTAATTTCGAAGATGGATCCGATCAAGTACGTCTTCGAAAAGCAAGCACTTTCGGGCAGGATTGCCAGATGGCAAATGGTGTTGACGGAATATGAGATTCAGTATGTTTCCCAGAAGGCCATCAAGGGAAGTGTATTGTCTAAAAACCTTGCCAAACAACCCATCGAAGATTATCAGCCGATGAAATTTGAATTCCCTGATGAGGATATCATGTTTCTCAAAGTGAAAGATTGTGATGAACCGTTGCCTGACGAGGGTCTGGATAGGAAATCCCAGTGGAAATTGATATTTGACGGGGCGGTCAATTCTTATGGAAGTGGCATAGGGGCAATCATCACGACTCCCCACGGATCCCACATCCCATTTACTGCGAGACTGACGTTTCTGGTCACCAATAACGAAGCGGAGTACGAAGCTTGCATCATGGGTCTAGAAGAAGCGATTGATTTGAGAATCAAGAACCTAGATGTATATGGTGACTCGGCACTTGTGATCAACCAGATTAAAGGGGAGTGGGAAACTCGTCAATATAATTTGGTGTCGTACATGAACTATGCCAGAAGGCTGCTTCCGTTCTTTGATCGAGTGGAACTCCATCATGTGCCCAGAGCTGAAAATCAGATGGCTGATGCCTTAGCCACGTTGGCTTCGATGTACAAAGTCAATTTTTGGAATGAAGCTCCAAGAATTGTCCTTTCTCGCCTTGATAGACCTGCATTCATTTTTGCAATCAAGGAAGCCTCCGACGGCAAGCCGTGGTTCCATGATATCCAAACTTTCCTTATAACTAAGGAGTATCCTGCGGGAGCGTGAACCCAGGATAAGAAGACTCTGCGGAGGCTGTTTGGAAATTTTTATCTCAATCCTGATGGAGTTCTGTATAAAAGAAACCACGATCTCGTGCTACTCAAATGTGTAGATGAGAAAGAAGCGAGTATGCTCATGGAAGAAGTCCATGAAGGCACATTTGGTACGCACGCCGGCGGGCATGCTATGACGAGAAAGATCCTGAGGGCAGGATATTACTGGCTGACGATGGAGTCGGATTACTTTAAATTCGCAAAGAGATGCAACAAATGCCAGATTTATGCTGATAAGATTCATGTGTCGCCGTGCCCGTTGAATGTCATGTCCTCCCCGTGGTCGTTCTCCATGTGGGGCATCAACATGATAGGCAAGATCGATCCCACTGCATCTAACGGTCATCGCTTCATTTTAGTAGCCATCGACTACTTCACCAATTGGGTGGAGGCAGCCTCGTATGCTAATGTGACCAAGCAGGTGGTGGCTAAATTCATAAAGAGGGACATCATCTGTCGATACGGAATTCCCGAACGGATCATTACTGATAATAGTTTGAATCTGAATAACAAGATGATGAAGGAGCTGTGCCAGAGTTTCAAGATTGAACACCACAACTCATCTCCTTACCGGCCGAAGATGAATGGCATCGTTGAAGCGGCCAATAAGAACATCAAGAAGATTGTGCAGAAGATGGTTGTGACCTATAAGGATTGGCACGAGATGTTGCCATTTGCACTGCACGGTTATCGTATGACAGTACGTACATCAACTGGGGCAACTCCTTTCTCACTGGTGTACGGTATGGAAGCTGTCCTACCGTTAGAAGTTGAGATTCCTTCTTTACGAGTTTTGGTTGACGTGAAACTCGATGAGGCAGAATGGATTAAGAACCGACTAAACCAACTCAGCCTGATGGACGAGAGGAGGTTAGCATCGATTGCATATGGTCGCTTGTACCAAAGCAGAATGAAGAAAGCTTATGACAAGAAGGTGCGCCCTAGAAGCTTTCAGACGAGTGATCTCGTCCTGAAGAAGATTCTTCTTCCACACTCCGATCACCGGGGCAAATGGACTCCCAATTACGAAGGTCCGTACATCGTCAGCAAGGTCTTCTCGGGAGGAGCCGTGTTGTTATCCACGATGGATGGCGAAGATTTTGCATCCCCGGTGAACGCGGACGCAGTTAAAAAATACTTTGCTTAAATGACCCGCTGGAAAGAAAAAGAATATCCAGGCAAAAATGGGGCATCCCGGCGAACCATAAAAAAGGAAAAAAGGTTCGGGAAAAATTAGGGATATAAATGAAAAATGTACACCCGCAAAGTCCAAAACTTGGAAGGGCGACTTTGGCAAAAAGGGGTATCCCGGTGAATCAAAAACCCGAAGGGGCGATTCAGGCAAAAGTTAGGGATTTGAAAAAGCAAATGATTGCGTTCCGCGTGTGGACTTTCATTGTTTAGTGGTTTGGAAGACCTGAGGGCCGTTTATCTGAATCAATCTCTTTTGAAGCTGAAGCGTCGGAGAAGTATCGAAGTCGAGTGGGTCATATAGGGATCAACTCATGGTGTTCGTCTACGCCACATTGCCGACATTTGTGTATATACTGATGTATATTGATGTTTTTATATTTGCGCAGCTACCTCATTCCAGGAGCTTGCATCTGTTGTAAAACATTTTTTACCCACTCAGGGGTTCGTCATCAATAAAATATATAGCATTCAGCAATTCTGTTTGTTTGTTTAGCATCTATCTATTTTGCTTGCGAAAAAGAACGCCGATGTTTTTGATAAAATCCGCATACATAAACTTACTGGCCTAGGCCACCAATTGTTGAAACGATGAATTACTTAAACATTGTTACAAGATGATCACCTTGATAGGTCCCTTTGAAAAGGGTATCTTGCCTGTTTGTTTATGGTGTTGCAGGTATAGCGTATTCCGAACAGTATGCCGTATGTGTCCCAAGCGGGATGATTCCTTCTACCCCAGCGAGTGCAGCAGCATCTCCCCACGGAGTCTGAACATGAGATGGTAAGCATTGATATGTACCCCCAAGCAGAGAAGACTCTCTCCCCAATCAGATGTATCTTGAAGGGTCGTCATCTCCCCAGCTGAGTCATGCGCTGAAGCGTATGTTCTACCCCAGCACCGAGGCAAAGCGCAGATTCTCATAGAAAACTATCCGCAAGTATGCAGCACTTGATGGTTCAAGACTGAAGTCTCCAGCGGAATTGAGATTCCCCACAGAGTTGTACTCTCCCCAGCAAGCAGGATGATTCCTTCTTCCCCAGCCGAGCTGGCAGCTCCCCAAGAGAGCCGAGTCCCTGGAAGCCGTGCGGGCCATGATTGGTGCTCCCTAGTAGAGTGTTGAATAGCTGACGCTGTATTTCCCCACCGGAGTCGTTATCTCCAGGAAAGTTTTGCTGCGAATGTCGTGCAGTTTATTTCTGCAATTGATATCGTGTCCTCGACAGTTTGTGGTTTGAATACCTGGTTGAGCGGGTTCAGGTTCTTGTAGAACTTTGTTCCCCTGCAGCAGTTATCGCTTCCGCGAAAATAAGGTGCCGGCAAAACAAGAGAGTCGCCACCTTTCGTTATTTATCCCTCGGAGCGGGAAAGGAAACGATCGGAAAAACCTGACGAAAATGTATAAGACAAGGTCATCGCAACCATTGTCTGGGTTCGGGAGTCGGTTACGCAAGGGGAAGGTATTAGCATCCCTCACGTTCATCGTACTCGATGGGATCCACGCTTGTTGTGCTTATCTGACAGGTTGGTTTTACTATCTACCTATCAAGGCTGGCTTAAAAAGAAAAGAAAATGACTCGGCAAAGTGTCGCACTTTATGCCTACGTATTCTCATCAGAGAATGAGAAATCATAGTCAACGTAGTTCGCCTAACTACGGGTTAATGGGGAAGGTGGCTCGCCAATACGTCAGTATTGTGCCTACGTACTCTCAACAGATATGAGAGATCAGAGCTTACGTAGTTCGAGATACTACGGATTACGGGAATTCAGATTCATCTGTTTTTTCGAGTAGGGTTAACAGACAGTTCCAGCAGTTTGGTGTACATAGCTCGACCCTTGGAGACTTAGGCGTTACCGTTTGTGGTAGAACTGGGAGTTAACGACACTCTTTTCTTCAGAAAAAGCTTCCTTTGACTTATGGGCCCACGGGGCAAAAAGGTTTGAAGTTTGTTTTCTGTCTTTTACGGAAGAACTATTTTTTACGGATGTTTGCAACAATATCGCACTAGAGACTATGACTTGAGAGTGAATGCGTCGCATGTCACCCAAAGGGTGCCATACTAAACATCCAAGCTGTCGAAAAGAAACTCTCCGACAACCCTTTCTCAGATAGCTTAAGGCTCGTAACGTACGACGTCAGTTAACCTTTATTACTGTATTTTAATTTGTTCTAAGATGAGAAGAGAGAACGAACAGGTTTAACTAAGGGGAGACTATCAAGTCCTAATGTTGTCATGCCAAGGATTCATCCTATGGTTGAGGTTTGAAACAGGGAACTCCTAGAAGTTATCATGCATAGGTTTCAACCTAAAGTTCTAATCATCATTTCCTTATCAAAGGAAGTGAGATTCCTAGGGGATCATGTCAATGATATACAGAAACAGATAAAGCATCAGCTTAAACAGTAAACAACAAACAACTATAAAATGCATGCAATGCAAGTGAGGGAGGAAATGTGTGTGGGGCATCAGCCTCGACAAGCTCATCTCAACCTCAAGCCAGATATGAATAACTGCAATCATACAGAAAATAACATGCTATCAAGCAAGATAGAATATGAGTGACTATAATCATACAGAAGAAGAAACATGCTATCAAGCAAAATACAACATACCACATAGGCAAGGGAGCTGGGCTCTACCAAATACCAGCAAGCAAAGCCATACAGTAAAAATACAAGCAAAGGGAGCAACTCAACCTCTAGTGCAATCATGCTCCTAGATTAAATCAGTCTAGATATGGACTTATTCTAATGCATCAAGCAAATCAAACAAGTCACATCAATACATCTGCACAACAAGCAAACAAGCCAGAAAAGAAAGCAGATCAACCACTCCCACAGCATCACAACAAAGTTCTCCTCTGACAGCAGTTCAGTCCTCAGCCCTCAACCACCCTTCAAGGATATCATCTTCAATAGCAAGTATCAACTTACTTCTTCAAGCTTCTAACACATCAAACATAAGTATCAACTTATTCTCTCTTCCCCAAGCCTTAGCTCTTCAGTAAATTCCACCTTCAGGCTTCACTCCTAAAATCAACACAAGTACCAACTTATTTTTCTTCTTCAAGCCTCAGCTCTTCACTCAATTTCAATTTGATCTTCTTCACAAGTGTCAACTTGTTCTTCAAGCTTCAGCTCTCTCCTCTTTACCAGTATCAACTTGTCCTTCTTCATCTACAAGCTTCAGCTTCTAAGGGTAATCTTCAAACACAAAGAAGTATCAACTTCTAGCATCTTCAGTCTTCAGACAAGAACTCTATCCTCCAGCAAGGGAGAAAGATTCATCTAACAAGAGCAAAGTTTGGATGATTGGCAGCAGAGTGAAGACCAAAGGTCAACACTAAGTACACTGTCATCAGAGAAAGGAACCCTCAAAGGTTCTACCAACTTGTAAAGAGCCACACATCCTACCAAAGGAGGGATGAGACCTTTACAAGGGGAGCTCACATCATAGGGAAGAATGGAAGTGATCAACATCTTCCATGTTTATGAAGGAAGAGAATCTATCTAGAAGCTCTGCCTACAAACCCTAATCTCAGTACCTAATCAACACTACACCAAAACAAGGGAAGATCTTCACATCCAAGCTTCTTCAAGCAATCCATTGTAGCCCAAGCTTGTCTTCAACATCATCCAAGAGCAAGAGAGACAAAACCCTAATCTAAGGGAACTAAAGAAATCATTCTAGTTGAATTGGTGCCTTAGAATCATCTAAAGTTAGCATCTAAACTAAAATCAAACAAAAATAGTAAACTCCATTGTAAATTCCTACAAAAATTCCTAAGGGGTCCTAATTCAATCATGAATCTACCACACAAAAAACAGAGGTTGAATCATCCACCAAGTTCAAAAAATAAAATCTAAATCACAAGGTATCAACCATAAACCCTAAAAATGGAGCTCTTAAGGTTTCAACCTAAAACTACCACTTACATTCATCACAAAAATGTGAGAAACATCTAGGGGGAACATGCATATCTATTCTAGCTACACACAAAAAATCAAGGCAAGAATCATCATCAAATGATCAAACCAAATTCAACAAGATCAAGCATCAACCATGATTATTTTAATATCAATTAAAATTCAAAAATGCACATAAAATCAAAAAATGCATGGAATATTAATATTTTTTATCTTAAAAAAACTAGATTCAATCATGAATCCATGGCAAAAAGAATGGAATTAATTGAGTTATTTTTCCATTTTTTATGAATTTTCCAATAACCATGAATAAAATGAAAAATAAAAGGAAAATCATGAGAAAATGAAAGGCACGTGGTGTGAATAGCATAACAATTCAGTTCATTTCATTGATTGGGCCATAAGGGGGGTGGGAGTATCAACTATTGACTAAGCCCAAAACCAACACTTAAATGAAACGCTGCGTTTCATCTCAACTCAGAGTCCTTCACAAACTTTCCCTCACGCGTGGCCGTTGGATCCTCATATGGTCAAAGGTCCTCCTCTAGTCCAATGGCTCTGGGATCATCTTCTTCCTTTTGAATTTCTGAACTCTCCTCACCTGCGCGCGCTAGAGTCACCGCCGGTGACTTCTCCGATCAGCCATCCACAACCCTAACTCTCTCTAGAGTCCACCATTGGCCACGATTCCTTGATGAATCTTGTCCCAAATTTCCTCAGGAATTCATTCCTACCACTAATTCATTCTAAAAGTTCAAGATGTGCAAGAACACAATCTTAACCGAAAATTACAACAACCCTAATTGGTCACTAATCTCCAACTTGATGATCCAAAAACCTTCCTACATCAATCTACCATGCATCTAACACAATAATTCCCATTGATTCTACCTAATTTAAGCCATAGAACAAGAACTGCATACCTGGTAAAATTAAGCAAACAGAATGGTTGAATCTTCAAATCAACCCTCAAGAACTTGCAGAATTCTTCACTAGCCTTTAATCAACCTTCTGTATGCAAAGAAAAGAGTTGAAATGCTCTGGATTCTTGAATTCAATTCTGAGTTGCAGATGAAAAATTTCAATGGCTATCACACGATTCTTCACCAATCTTGCTCAATTCTCCATCTGGAATCATCCACCAATGCTAGAGCAAGCTTCTGAGATCAAAAACTTGGATTGAAATGGCTTCAAACCTTGTAACCGATTTTGATTTGCAAGGTGCAAACTCAAAATGCAATCTCACTCTCCTCTCTCAATCCTCACCAACCTTGGCTCTGAATCCCTTCATATGTTTATATAGAACATGAATGAATGATCTAGAAAGTTCTAGATCACTCTAATGAGAAATTCAATATCTCACTTCACTTGAAAATCCAATCTCATGGTATACTCAAGACAGTCCTTGCATCAGCTTGTATTCATTATGCTTTTCATCCAAATTCTCTCCAAATGAGATTATGAAAGTGTTTGGATTGAAAGGAGCCTTGGTTATGCCTTGCATATTGGTTTGGCAATTGTAACTTATGATGTAAGTAACCATTTTTCAAAGCAAGTCCTCAAATTAACCCTCAATTCAAAATTGTGGCAATATCAATGTTCTTAAAATGTGTTTTACAATCAAATTGGTATGTCATATGGCTTGGTTTGGACATGTAGATCAAAAATCCCAATTTCCATCTTTGATTCATTTGAAATTCACCCTTATTTTAGGCCATTTTTGTGATTTTGTGAAGCAAGCTATTCCAAGCTCTCATGAACTCTTGTATAGCCTTAAAACATCATTTTGAACAAGTTTTATGTTGAACATTTTCCCATTTGAAGCTTGCAAATAGGAGTTATGGCCTTATGATTGAAATGACCTATAATATCCAAATGATCAAAATACCCTTGACTTGTCAAAGCCATAACTTGAGTTCTATAAATCCTATCAAGGACTTCTAGTACTCTCTAGAAAACTAAGAGGATAAGGAACAACATTCATGTTGACCAAAAGTTCGTAGGAATCATCCTTCTAGGGCAAAGGTTTCATGCAAGTTGGACAACTTTCAAGCTCCAAATTCACATTCCTCAGATGACCTGTAACTTGTCAAAGTCATAACTTGAGTTCTACAAATCCTATCAAGGACTTATAGCACTTAAATTAAAGCTAAGATCATGCTCTACAAAATTCATGTTGGGGGAAAGATGAGATGACAATCACATCTTGAGTTAAATTGCCTTGAAGATAGGGTCAAACTAGGGGATTTTACACTGTCAAGCCTTAGAAACCCTAGCTTGCAACTTCTCAAACTCTTCAATCATGACGAGTTAACCTTGGAATCATCCTTATAACATCTCAATGTATCAATCCATGATCACATGGCTCTTGAATTAAGTATCAACCTTCTTCAAATCATCAGTTGACTTAGGGTTGACCCAGTCAAACCCTAATTGCACCACTCATGGATGAGCCTTCTTACTCTTGCACAATGAGTTGTCTAGGCCTCAAAGTGATCTTCAACACTTCTCATGATCTCTCTCAATATCTCAAGTCCATCTTCATGGCTTCAGAATCATCTGATGACTTCCCACAACTCTCAAGCTAGGAGACCTACACACTTGGCTTCAACCACTCTTTCTGAGGCTCTTTCAATTTCTCTGACAAGGATATCAAACCTTGAATACTTGAATAACCTTCTTAGCTAGCTTCATAGTATTGTATAACTCTTAATTGGTAATCATACCTCTTAATCTCCTGCATACATGTCAATGAAATGCAAATGATAATGCTAATGTGAATGAAATGAAACACAAGCTAGGTAAAGAAAAGTTGAGCAAATTTTGGGGTGCAACAGCAGTCGGCTGAAGTTCGTTCCCCAGGAGGAATCCAATTGAGATTGGTGTGACTTCTTCTCCTCGGCAGGATGATTCCTCCTCTCCACCAGAGTGGTTCTTTCTCCTTGACAGGAAGATTCTCCCTTCAGCATTTATTTTGCTGATGGAGTCATAGCATTTTGCATGATTGCATAACATTTACCCTAAAAATGCGTAGCATTTCCACCATGTGGAGCACTACGCCATTGTCAAAGCATATGCATACGAAACATGAGCTAGGGCGTTACCGTTCTTGTTTTGCAGGTGTTCCTTCGCAGAATGGTTTGCTCAAGGTGATTCTTGAATTCTCCAGCGAAGGTGTTTGCTTAAGATGATTCTTAAAATCCCCGGTGAAGTCGCTAGAGAGGGTTGCTCGAGTTGATGCTATGAGTCCCCGACAGAGTGTTTGCTCAGGATGATTCCTGAAATCTCCAGCAGAGTTATTGGTTCAAGATGATTCTTGAAGTCCCCGGCGGAGTTATTTGTCCAAGATGATTCTTAAAGTCCTCAGCAGAGTTGATTCACCCAGAATGATTTCTGGATCCCCGAAGCAGAGTTACTTGATAGTTCTCCAGAATCCCTAGCGGAGATGTGTCATCCTCAGCAGGTTTCTGAACAGCGAGGTTGAAATTTCCTTGAAGACTTGATGATTGAAGTCTGGCAGCGGTGCCAAAACCCCGGACTTACTGATGAAGCCCAACTGCGATGTCAAAGTAGTTCTCCCAGCTGACGCGGAGTTCCTGACGGCAAAAGAATGTCTATCCTTATTGGTCCTTGATTGCTTAAGGATTCCATTTGAAGACTTACTGATGAAGTCCAGCTGCGATGTCGAAGCAGTTTGCCTAGCTGATGCAGAGTGCCTGATGGCAAAAGATCGTATACCCTTAGTTGGTTCATGATTGACCGAGGATTCTATTCCCGAATTACTGACGAAGTCCGGCTGACGCCCGAAAATTTCTTTGAATGCCCGACAGCATAATTAACTTGATTGTTAAAAAGCTCCTAATGACCTGATGAGTCCCGAGGAATTCTTCTGCTATGATACAGAATGTCTGACGGTATAATCAACCATTCATTACCAGTTACCGCGTAATCGGTGACCCCTTGATGACTTGAGGACGAATATCTACAGCAAAATCAGATGATCATCCTGACGGAGATCCGAGATTAGACCTTTCACTGGTTACCGTGTGACCAATTCCCTAGTAGAGTTGCCGTGCAACTACCATGCTCAGTTTGGAAGATGTTCCTAACAATCGGAGTATCGTTTACCTGTGCGTGGTTGGCAAATCACTCGTTACCGTGTAACCAGGGATCCCTCGATGATTTGAGGATGCAATGATATCAGATAAATCAGAGAATCATCCTGACAGAGGTTCAGATCAGTATTTCTCCAGCTAATTGTTGTACAATTATTATTTCAGTCTCCGAAGATTTGTCCCATCAGAGTACCGTATACTTGTGCAGTTGGCAAATTTCCGGGTTTGTTGGTATTCAACCGTCTTTCACCTTGATTGTTTGAGAGCCGTTCTCTTCTTACCCAGTCAGGTCCAAGCCGTTTGAATAGGGGCAGCTGTTGCACCCCAAAATTTTCCCAACATTTCTTTACCTAGCTTATGTTTCATTTCATGCACATTAGCATTATCATTTGCATTTCATTGACATGTATGCAGGAGATCAAGAGGTATGATTACCAATCAAGAGCTATACAAGACTTTGAAGCTAGCTAAGGAGGCGTATTCAGATGTTCAAGGGTTGATGTCCTTGTCAGAGAAGTTAAAAGATCCTCAGAGAGAGTGGTTGAAACCAAGTATGTTGTCTCCTAACTTGAGAGTTGTGGGGAGTCATCAGATGATTCTGAAGCCATGAAGTTAGACTTGAGGTCTTGAGAGAGCTCATGAGAAGTGTTGAAGATCACTTTGAGGCCTAGACAGGCCATTGTGCAAGAATAAGAAGTCTCAGCCATGATTGGTGCAACTAGGGTTTGACTGGGTCAACCCTAAGTCAACTGAGGATTTGAAGGAGGTTGAGACCTAATTCAAGAGCCATGTGATCATGGATTGATACATTGAGATGTTATAAGGATGATTCCAAGGTTAAATCGTCATGATTGAAGAGTTTGAGAACTTGCAAGCTACGGTTTCTAAGACTTGACAGTGTAAAATCCCCTAATTTGACCCCTGTCTTCAAGGCAATTTAGCTCAAGATATGATTTTCATATCATCTTGACCCCAACATGATTCTTGTAGGGCATGATCTTAGCTTTAATTTAAGTACTATAAGCCTTTGATAGGGTTTATAGAACTCATGTTATGAGCCAGACAAGTTATAAGTCATCTAAGGCATGTGAATTTGGAGCTTGAAAGTCACCCAACTTGCATGACACGTTTACCCAAGAAAGATGATTCCTATGAACTTTTGGTCAACATGAATGTTGTTGCTTATTCTCTTAGCTTTCTAGAGAGTACTATAAGTCCTTGATAGGATTTGTAGAACTCAAGTTATGGCTTTGACAAGTCAAGGGTATTTTGGGAAGTTGTGATTATGGGTCATTGTTGGTTATAGGTCATTTTCACCAACTTAGACATCTCAAATGAAATTTTGTTCAACTTGAAAGTTTCTCAAAGTAGGATTATAACCTTTACCATGCATCAAGGAGGCATTGAAATGGCTCAAGGAGAGACTTGGTTTAAGAGGTTGTGAAAAAGGAAGAATTAAAGGCATTAAATGACCAAAAATTCAAAATAAATTATTTTGTGTGCAAATGATGCAAAATTATAGGTCATTTTGAATGGAAAAAACATTTTGGAAACTTTGGCAATGTTAGAATTTTAATTTGCGTCAAATATCATGCCCTTTTTCTTTGTTTCTTCATGATGAAGTAACATAACATACACAAGCCATTGGATGGAAACGAGGAGGAAAACACTACCATTCATGTTCAAAATCTCATGAGAAGTTGAATGCAAGCTTGCTAAGGCCAAAACAGAGTGGGAATCGTGACTGGTGTAAGTGAGATTTTGGAGAGAATTTGAAAATCCAATTTCTCATTCTGAAGCTTTGAGAGAGTTCTAGGTGATTCTAATGAGTTCTATATAAGTGGTTGAGTGTGTTCAGCCATTTTTTTGGTGAAGATTGATCCCTGAAGCAAAGAGTGAAGTTGAAATTTCAGAGGTGCAAGTTGAAATCGGATTCTGAGTTCAAGGCCAATTCAGGGGAAATTGAAGATTGCATTAGTTTTGGAAGGAGTTTTAGAGTGTATCTGCATCATCTTGGAGGCTGAAGTGATCAAGAACCTCTTCTGTTACACCTCTGAACACAGGTTGGTACATTTCGTTTTTGTGCATAATATAGGAGGAGATAGATAGAAATCTATAGGTGGTTAGGATCTTGATAATGTATAGATGGATTTGAGCTGATCAATTTGGGAATTAGAGACAAGTTAGGATGTGGATCATTTTCTGTTGAAGCTGATTTCTTGTAATTCGTGGATTGATAATCAAGATTAGATAGGGTAAGATGATCACCATGAGATAAGGATCATTTCTGTGCATTTAATTGAAGTTCTAATGAGATTCAAGATTGAGGTGTATTTTGGGATAGCTATCGGGTTTGAAAATCCATGGAGATTTAGATGATTCTAAGGTTGGATTCATGATCAGCCTGAAAAATTGGACAAGATGTTGTACCATTTTGTAATTTTTGATGAACTGTGTGATGGACCTCACCGGAGAAGACGGTGGCGCCACTTCTCAGGCCACCGTCTGTAATTTCCCTCCATCTGAATGTTTGAATGAAGAAGATGCACCTGGAGCGTTGGATCATCACTGAAGCTTGACCAAGTCCAGGGAATGAGTGGCCACGATTGCTTTGAAACGTCAACCTTGGACCCTGAAGCCAATACGCACCTGTTGCGGTGAAATTTGGATGTCAAGCTATTGATTAACTTGAATCTTAATTCATTTACAACCGGTCTTTGATTTATCCGAAGGAAAGGTTAAAGAAAGGAAAAACCTAAAATGGAAAGATCTAAGGTTCGGGGGTTGGTTAAATTTAGGGAAGGTATTAGCACCCTAAACTTCCGTAGTACTCTACGGGAACCTTTTGTTTATTTTTTTTTTATTTATTTCGTTAATTATTTTGCTTTAGGGTATATACAAAGGATTGAAAATTAAAAAAGACCTAGGGGTTAATTCTAAGTTTACTCGGCAAGACATCGCATCTTGTGCCTACATATCCTTACGGGAATGGAATCAGAGTAACTGTAGTTCCCCTAAAAAGGGAGGTTAGAAACGTCTTGACTGTGGCCAAGGTTTCAATGGGGAATAAACGTATCTTAGGGACACGCTTACGCGGAGTGTAGAAACTCCAATATCTACGTTGTAAATTGTTAAGTGAATTAGGGTTAGGTTAAGGATTCCGCGGCGGAAAACCTTAAAACAGAGTACGGCGACTCTTTTGGCCTAACACTAGGATAAAAGCAATTTTGCCCACGGCGGGACACCTAGGCTAAACAGGGTTTGATCCATTAAAGGGGTAAGGCTATTGACTCGGCGGCCAAAAGGCTGGACATAATCCTTCGGAAGGATAAAACTGTAAAAAATGTGAAAATATGACAAATCATTATATGGAGGAATAATTAAGGTACAGAAATAAGAAAAGTAATAAAGGCAGAGGGTATAAAGAAACAAAGAAACATTTCTGAAAACATGAAGAATATGAAAATATGTAATGACACTTAGAATGAAGTGAGGGAGGAAAATAGTGTGGGGCTGTGGCCACCACAAGCACATCTCAACCTCGAGCATGCACATGAAATGCCAAAAGAAAGAAAAGTAATAAAAAGGGTACATAAAATGACACGACAAACATCAAACATCAGGAGTTCCTTACGAAAAGGTTTTAATTTTTTTAATATTTTAATTATAAAAAAAAGGTTTTAATTTTTTAATATTTTAATTATAAAAAAAAGGTTTTAATTTTTTAATAAAAAATATTTAAGTTAAAATTATAAAAAAAATTAAGTTTAAATTATAAAAAAAAAGTTTTGGGGGGAAAAGTCTTTTCAGTTTTTTTTAGAAGAAAAAAGGCTTTTCATCCCAAAAAAGGGCTTTTCAGTTTTTTTGGGAAAAGGCTTTTCAGTTTTTTTGGGAAAAGGCTTTTCAGTTTTTTGGGAAAAGGCTTTTGGGAACAAAAAGGTTTTTTTTTTCTTCGGAACAAAAAGGCTTTTCAGTTTTTTAAAAAAGGTCTTACTAAAAAAAGGTTTTAATAATAAATAGAAAAAAGGGTTTTGATTTTAAAAAAAGGTTTTGTTAAAAAAGGGTTTTGATATTAAAATCTAGGGACCTAAACACACATGGAGATTAACATGGCAAAATATGCACATAAACATGAAAAGGCAAAAGGTTTAGTAATTTAACGGACCTAAACACATTAATATGGCAAAATATGCACATAAACATGAAAAGGCAAAAGGTTTAGTAATTTAACCTACGAAGCGGAGGTTTGCTTCGGTAAATGTGAAAAAGGTTTGAATAAGGGAACACTGGAGAGCTCCAATCCTTCTGACGAGTTGTGGGAACGACCGTCTTTCTTCTCTGGGGATCTCCTTTGTTTTTCCCTTTCTCTCTCCTCTTTTCTGAAGAAAACCTTCTGATCTCCTTTTCAACAAAGCAACACATGTATATATAGGGAACAAATTAGGGTTAACACCAAATTGTCAATAATGTCCCTAAAGCCCATTTTAAAGCCCAAACTAAATAATTAGTTAAGAAAAAATAAAATTTAAATAATTTAAAATAATTAAAATAAACTTAAAATAAAAACTAATAATCCTATTGATTCCTAAAATCAAAAATATTATAAAAAGAACAAAAATTTTTTCAATATTTTTTATTTTATGATTTTTTGGATATTTTTATGAATAATTTAGAAAAAAAGTGAAAAAAAATAATATTTTAGAAAATGATTTAATTAAAATACGAAAATAATAATTAAATAATAATAAAAAACTATGTTTGTTATTTTTTAATGAGAGATAGAAACATTTAGAGTAAAAATAATAAAAAGCAAAAAGTGACTAAGGTGAGATTCGAACTCTCAACCTCTCACACTCACAACTCCTTACACATGTCCTCTTGCCAATTGTGCCATTTTTACTTTTTAGAAAAAAAATGCATGCCATATGATATTTACCTGCAAAAAGTCAAACGACTACACAAATTTGTTAGTAATTGATTAAATGCAATAAAAATGCAAAGAAATGCGACGACAAATCTTAGGGCAAAATTTGGGGTATTACAGTTGCCCCTATTTAAATAACTTCACCGGGTGATTCGAGCAACGGAGACTCGAGAAATCGTGGTGGAGGGATTTAAATACAGATAACCGAAAATTTTGCCTTTAGACGCAGTGCTATGCAATGATATGGACAAAACAAAACGAACTATAATGCTAAATATAATATAAATCTGATATGATGCGTATGATGAAAATGACAAATGCACGGATACAGACGAAACAACGTCACAGGGGACGACCCACCGAGGAATTGCACTAGGGAAGAAGACATGTCATATCTGGAAGAACGTCGGGTAGACACGACACAGAATTGTTGATAGGTGCCAAGTAAATTAGAAATTGTCCGCAAGGTAAGACGCGAGTAAAACACGAGCTCAGGAGAAAAACGCAAATGGGGATAAAACACCCATGATGCCAAGTAAATAAATTTTGCCCACAAGGTAAGACACGAGTAAAACACGACCTCAGGGAGAAAAAAAAAGCAAATGGGGGTAAAACACCATGATGTTAGGTAAACCCAGGAATATCTGGTAAACGGGGAATAAAACACCCGGGATAAAGGTACATGGGGGATAAAACACCCAAGGATAGAAGGTAAGTGGGGAGTAAAGCACCCAAGATAGACATGTAAATGGGGAGTAAAGCACCCAAGATAAAAATGTAAATGGGGAGTAAAGCACCCAAGATAAAAATGTAAATGGGGAGTAAAGCACCCAAGATAGAAATGTAAATGGGGAGTAAAGCACCCAAGCTAGAAATGTAAATGGGGAGTAAAGCACCCAAGATAGAAATGTAAATGGGGAGTAAAGCACCCAAGATAGAAATGTAAATGGGGAGTAAAGCACCCAAGATAGAAATGTAAATGGGGAATAAAGCACCCAAGATGTGCACATGTATAGGAATTATGCTATGACATATGATCAAATGCAAATGCAGACGTCGATGACAAGACTCGACTCTTTCTGTGAGATGACAAAACTGGAGGACTGATTCCTCAACACGGAGATCACTGTCATTCTGTTAAACTGTATCAAGTTGATAGTCACTGTAGGAATGATGAATAACTGCTTGGGGATTATGCAAGTAAACTGCCCCAGGTCAAATGAATTGATAATTGCTTCAGCTGTCTGATTCGTGGAATCGACTGTTTTATTGTATCCTCGGAGGGCTTGCCCCAGTCTGAGTCTTGAACAATTCTCTGGATAAACCAAATCTGAGAAGATATTGCCTTGAACAAATCTTGAACTGATTCTTTGACAGGATGTAAAAGGAACTTGCCCTTGATAAGATCACTTGACCAAGTTTCTCATTGTTTGAAAATTCCTTAGAGGAAAGCCAGTTTGCAAACAAAAATATTCATACAAACATGGTAATGCAAAGTTCATGCGACTTTTGAAATCAAAATTATTTTTGAAAGATGGAAAATACATGAGTCGTTAGTCAGAACACAACGGTTTAAGACGCTCAAAGTTTAAAACAAAGGTGTACTGCCAAAATAAATGATTCACAAAGATCTTTAGGAGTCAGGTTACGCAACCTTGCTGTAGTATACTTTCAAAATAACCTTTCTTCAATTAGGTCTTTTGAGGGTTGTAATGTGGCCTGGTTCACGGTTTATGAAACAAAAGATAAAGGCTCAAAATTTATTTGTATCCACCCAATCTACGTGATGATCTTCAGTCCTATGCTCAGTTAACTCATACTATGCATTCAGGTTCCCATAAGTTAGGGATTTCATTGATCGTAGCAATGATGACTCAGAAGTCAAAGGGACCTATGAAAAGGCAGCCACTACTCCCCTATAACATTTGATTGTTTTGACATTGAGGATTTTCAAGATAAGGATTTAAAAATCTCTTTGTATTATCCCTAAATTTTGGCTGAACTGTTTATTTTAGAGTTTACAGTCAGCGGGATGCCCCAGTTTTGCCTAAGTCTCCTTCATAGGTTTTGACTTAGCGGGCTTCTTTTGCTTTTTTTATATTATTTTTTTGTGTGAAGGAAAGTGACTGTTTGATTTTAATGATTACGGTGAACCATCATCGACCTTTTGATTAGAAAACATCTTCGACACTTGTTTGACGTGTGCGAAGGAAAATTTGTTAATGAAAGGTGTATCGTATGAACACACAACCAAGTTAACTGAGAACTACCCATCCCAAGGTTAAAATTGTGGGTTTTTTGTAACGAAAGGAACTCCAACTTCTAGGCTCGAAGGGGGTAACAAGGGATTAACTTCCTTATTTCTCCAGTGTTTGGGAATTGAAACAATGCCTTACATCATCAACAAGGTTTGATTGAAAGCATACTGACAGCAATTATGGGTATAACGTTTTCATCATCCTCCTTCCAATCTTAGCATATCAACATTTTGGACAAGAAGTAAACATTTGAAAAATAAAGCATAAAGATGCAAATAAATGGACGGAAATGAATTGAATCAAAAGTCGCAATGCTTATTTCATTAATGAAAGTACAAACATAATTAAAAGCAAACAACTTAAACAAAATAAGGAAAGTGCAAACAACGAGAAACAAAAGGCCTAGTGACAAAACTTCATTTCTGATGTACTGGCAAGGGATTTTTCTGAACATCCGGATGACTGTCTGTAAAATCAAGTATTCCAGTTCTAACCAATTCACATACTCTAGCCTTCAATGCAAAACAATGCTCCAAGTCATGGCCTGGGGCACCCTCATGGGAAGCACAATGGAGATCAGCCCTAAATCCAGCCGGAGGATTAAGAGGAGGTGGTAAAGCCTTTGTAGTAATCAGTCCTTGCCGGACTAAGTCAGGATATAGCTCTGTGTAAGTCATGAGAATAGGATCAAAGTGACTCCTGTTCCGTTTCTGGTCTGATATCTGTGTTGAGGAATCAGCTTGACGACTCAAAGGTACACTAGAAGACGATAGGACCAAGAAGGAGAAACTGGGGGACAAATGCAATGCAAAAATGTGATGCTGATGCCATGCAATGGTTTCAAGAATTTCAACGGTCGATTGCGAATATTTCTTTTTAAGAAAGTTGGAAAAAATTTTAGACTTTAAAATGTAAGGCTTTTCGAATTTGCAAAGGACTGCTGAATTCCTTGAAACTAGAAATGATATGATGCTTTATGGATGCAAAGCACAAACGCACATAAGCAAACAAAGGTCCTAATTTTAGAGGAACAATGAATGGAGTCAAGGTCTACCCTTCCCAAAGTGGTGTGTACTATAGATTAATTGTACCTGCAGAACAAGGGTTCTAAAAAGTGCCCAAAGTCATCAGCCCATCTTTTGGATATTATCAACTTCTCGACTGACTCAAGGGTCGATAATATTCTCAAGAGAACCTCGTTCGAGTGTAGTATCGCGTAGCAACCATTGTAGGACTACTCCCACATAGTTCCCGCACTACGTCCTATATAAGGTCAAGATGGTGTAAAGGTACTACGGTTCCCAGTATCACAGACTCCAATCGATAACGGTAAAAGTTTTCACGACTACACTCGATCAACCAAACCATTTTCAAAAGTGTCTCAACTGAGCGGTGATTCTCGATTTAGCTTAGTCGGGACTCACTCCCTATAAGCCTCGTCGAATATATCAGCCATCCTATCATAAGGTCGCTCAAGTCCGGGTGTAGGACTTATCTCACAACACAGTAACTCCAAGTAAGGTACCCCAATATATACATACGAGTGAGCAAAATATATAATAAAACAAATATATAAAGAAAAATAAACAAAATAGGGATAACCCTCAATAGTTAGGACTCCCCAGTGAAGTCGCCATTTTCTGTTGCGGTGAAATTTGGATGTCAAGCTATTGATTAACTTGAATCTTAATTCATTTACAACCGGTCTTTGATTTATCCGAAGGAAAGGTTAAAGAAAGGAAAAACCTAAAAGGGAGAGATCTAAGGTTCGGGGGTTGGTTAAATTTAGGGAAGGTATTAGCACCCTAAACTTCCGTAGTACTCTACGGGAACCTTTTGTTTATTTTTTTTTATTTATTTCGTTAATTATTTTGCTTTAAGGTATATACAAAGGATTGAAAATTAAAAAAGACCTAGGGGTTAATTCTAAGTTTACTCGGCAAGACATCGCATCTTGTGCCTACATATCCTTACGAGAATGGAATCAGAGTAACTGTAGTTCCCCTCAAAAGGGAGGTTAGAAACGTCTTGACTGTGGCCAAGGTTTCAATGGGGAATAAACGTATCTTAGGGACACGCTTACGCGGAGTGTAGAAACTCCAATATCTACGTTGTAAATTGTTAAGTAAATTAGGGTTAGGTTAAGGATTCCGCGGCGGAAAACCTTAAAACAGAGTACGGCGACTCTTTTGGCCTAACACTAGGATAAAAGCAATTTTGCCCACGGCGGGACACCTAGGCTAAACAGGGTTTGATCCATTAAAGGGGTAAGGCTATTGACTCGGCGGCCAAAAGGCTGGACATAATCCTTCGGAAGGATAAAACTGTAAGAAATGTGAAAATATGACAAATCATTATATGGAGGAATAATTAAGGTACAGAAATAAGAAAAGTAATAAAGGCAGAGGGTATAAAGAAACAAAGAAACATTTCTGAAAACATGAAGAATATGAAAATATGTAATGACACTTAGAATGAAGTGAGGGAGGAAAATAGTGTGGGGCTGTGGCCACCACAAGCACATCTCAACCTCGAGCATGCACATGAAATGCCAAAAGAAAGAAAAGTAATAAAAAGGGTACATAAAATGACACGACAAACATCAAACATCAGGAGTTCCTTACGAAAAGGTTTTAATTTTTTTAATATTTTAATTATAAAAAAAAGGTTTTAATTTTTTAATATTTTAATTATAAAAAAAAGGTTTTAATTTTTTAATAAAAAATATTTAAGTTAAAATTATAAAAAAAATTAAGTTTAAATTATAAAAAAAAAAGTTTTGGGGGGAAAAGTCTTTTCAGTTTTTTTTAGAACAAAAAAGGCTTTTCATCCCAAAAAAGGGCTTTTCAGTTTTTTTGGGAAAAGGCTTTTCAGTTTTTTTGGGAAAAGGCTTTTCAGTTTTTTGGGAAAAGGCTTTTCAGTTTTTTTGGGAAAAGGTTTTTGGGAACAAAAAGGTTTTTTTTTTCTTCGGAACAAAAAGGTTTTTCAGTTTTTTAAAAAAGGTCTTACTAAAAAAAGGTTTTAATAATAAATAGAAAAAAGGGTTTTGATTTTAAAAAAAGGTTTTGTTAAAAAAGGGTTTTGATATTAAAATCTAGGGACCTAAACACACATGGATATTAACATGGCAAAATATGCACATAAACATGAAAAGGAAAAAGGTTTAGTAATTTAACGGACCTAAACACATTAACATGGCAAAATATGCACATAAACATGAAAAGGCAAAAGGTTTAGTAATTTAACCTACGAAGCGGGGGTTTGCTTCGGTAAATGTGAAAAAGGTTTGAATAAGGGAACACTGGAGAGCTCCAATCCTTCTGACGAGTTGTGGGAACGACCGCCTTTCTTCTCTGGGGATCTCCTTTGTTTTTCCCTTTCTCTCTCCTCTTTTCTGAAGAAAACCTTCTGACCTCCTTTTCAACAAAGCAACACATGTATATATAGGGAACAAATTAGGGTTAACACCAAATTGTCAATAATGTCCCTAAAGCCCATTTTAAAGCCCAAACTAAATAATTAGTTAAGAAAAAATAAAATTTAAATAATTTAAAATAATTAAAATAAACTTAAAATAAAAACTAATAATCCTATTGATTCCTAAAATCAAAAATATTATAAAAAGAACAAAATTTTTTTCAATATTTTTTATTTTATGATTTTTTTGGATATTTTTATGAATAATTTAGAAAAAAGTGAAAAAAATAATATTTTAGAAAATGATTTAATTAAAATACGAAAATAATAATTAAATAATAATAAAAAACTATTTTTGTTATTTTTTAATGAGAGATAGAAACATTTAGAGTAAAAATAATAAAAAGCAAAAAGTGACTAAGGTGAGATTCGAACTCTCAACCTCTCACACTCACAACTCCTTACACATGTCCTCTTGCCAATTGTGCCATTTTTACTTTTTAGAAAAACAATGCATGCCATATGATATTTACCTGCAAAAAGTCAAACGATTACACAAATTTGTTAGTAATTGATTAAATGCAATAAAAATGCAAAGAAATGCGACGACAAATCTTAGGGCAAAATTTGGGGTATTACAGCACCGTTTCACTTAACTGAAGTGAATGGGCCTAGCACTTGGATTGATATTCACACACCCAATCTGGCCCAACCCAGAATTTGAACTGATCAGAGTTTCTATTTGCCACACAGTCTTGTTAATTTCTTTTGTTTTTTCTTTTAATTTCATCATTTCATGTTAGTTTGAAAATAATTCATGAAAAATAGAAAAATAGGTCAATTAATTCCATATTTTTTCCCCCTGATTCATGATTGAATCGAGAATTTTATTGAATAAAAATATTAGGAAAATCATGCATTTTCAATTTTTGTGCATTTTTTACATTTTATTTGATAATAAAATTACCATGGTTGATACCTCTGTTTGATAATTTTAGTGTGATCACTTGGTGATGAATTTTGGCTTGATTTTTTGTGTGTGATTAGCATAGACGTGTATGCTCCCATAGTATTTTTCTCACATTTTTGTGATGAAATCAGGTGTTGTTTTTAGGTTGAAACTTTAGGTGCTCCCTTGTAGGGTTTAAGTTTAGTACCTTATAGTGTAGAATTTATTTCTAGGTCTTATTTGAGGATTTGATCTCTGGAATTAACATGGTAGAGTCATGATTGTCATAGATTCCCATAGTTATTTTTGTAGGATTTTATAATTGATTTTAGTATTTTAGTTAGAATTAACTTTAGTACTAGGTTTTAGGTGATCCTAACTTGCTAACTCAACTAGAATGATTTCATTGGTTCCCTTAGACTAGGGTTTTGCTTCTCTTGCTCTTAGATGATGATGAAGACTTGTGTGGGCTGCTATGGAATTCATGGTGGAGCATGGACTTGAATATTTCTCTCCTTTTGGTGTAGTTTGCTTAAGGTTAAGGATTAGGATTTTTAGGGAGATCCCTTAGAATAGACTTTCTTCCTTCATGAAACATGGAAGGTGTTGATCACTTCCATTCCTCCCTATGATGTAAGGTCCCATTGTGAAGGCCTCATCCCTCCTTTCGTAGGATGTGTGGCTCTTCACAAATTGGTAGAACCTTTGAGGGTTCCTTTCTTTGATGGTGGAGTGCTTAGAGGTGACCTTTGGTCCTCACTTTGCTTCTCCCTATCCCTACCTTGCTCTTGTTAGATGAATCTTTCTCCCTTGATAGAGGATGGAGTTCCTTGTTAGAAGATTGAAGATGCTATAGGTTACACTTTTCCTTTGTTTGAAGACTTCCATTGGAGCTGAAGCTTGAAGATCAGGAAGAACAAGTTGACACTTGTGTGAAGAGGATTGAAATTGAAATTGAGAGCTGAAGCTTGAAGGAGAAGAACAAGTTGATACTTGTGTTTGATGTATTGAAAGCTTGAAGAAGCAAGTTGATACTTGCTATTGAAGATGAAAGCTTTGGAGAACAGTTACGGACTGAGGACTGAGCTGCTGTCAGAGGATTGCTTTGCTGTGAAGCTGTGGGAGCTGTTGATCTGCTTTCTTTCCTGGTTGTTTTCTTGCTGTGCAAGTGTATTGATGTGACTTGTGTGATTTGCTTGATGCATTAGAATAAGTTCATGTTTAGATTGTGTTAAGCTAGTAGCATGATTGCACTAGAGGTTGAGTTGCTCCCCCTGCTTGTATTTTTACTGTATGGCTTTGCTTGCGGGTATTCGGTAGAGCCCAGCTCCCTTGCCTATGTGGTTTGTGATTTGCTTGATGGAATTTTATTTCATATTCCTGTAGGATTGCAGTTATTCATATATGGCTTGAGGTCGATACGAGCTTATAGAGGCTGATGCCCCACACACATTTCCTCCCTCTCTTTCATTGCATGCATTTTACAGTCGTTTACTGTTTACTATTTAAGCTGATGCTTTATCTGTTTCTGTATATCATTGACATGATCCCCTAGGAATCTCACTTCCTTTGATAAGGAAGTGATGATTAGAACTTTAGGTTGAAACCTATGCATGATAACTTCTAGGAGTTCCCTATTTCAAACCTCAACTATAGGATGAATCCTTGGCATGACAACATTAGGACTTGATAGTCTCCCCGTAGTTGTCCCCTCTCTCTTCTCATCTTGAAACAGCAGTAAAAAACGTAATAAAGGCAAGTTAGTATAAGCGCGTTACGAGCCTTAAGCTACTTGGGTAATGATAATTGAGCGGCCTCCTTTCAATCTTCTAGAATGTTTAGTATACGTCCTTTGGACGATATGCGACGCATTCGTTCCCAGGTCATAGTCTCTAGTGTTGTACAAACTACAGACAACTAAAAAACAGTTCTTCCATAAAAGACAGAAAACGAACTTCAAACCTTTTTGCCCCGTGGGCCCATAATTCAAAGGAAGCTTTTCTGAAGAAAAGAGTGTCGTTAACTCCTAGTTCTACCGCAAACGGTAGCGCCTAAGTCTCTGAGGGTCGAGCTGCATACGCCAAACTTCTGGAACTGTTTGTTAACCCTACTCGATAAAACAGATGAATTTGAACCCCCGCAATCCGTATTATCCCGAACTACGTAAGCTCTGATCTCTCATATCTGTTGACAGTACGTAGGCATAATACTGATGTATTGGTGAGCCACCTTCCCCGTAACCCGTAGTCAGCCGAACTACGTTGACTCAGATTTCTCGTTCTCTGATGAGAATACGTAGGCATAAAGTGCGAAGCTTTGCCGAGTCATTTTCTTTTCTTTTCAAGCCAGCCTTGATAGGTAGATAGATAAGACCAACCCGTCAGATAAACACAACAAGCGTGGATCCCATCGAGTACGATGGATGTGAGGGGTGCTAATACCTTCCCCTTGCGTAACTGACTCCCGAACCTAGACAACGGTTGCGATGACCTTGTCTTATACCTTTTCGTCAGGTTTCTCCCATCGTTTTCTTTCCCGCTCTGAGGGATAAATAACGAAAGGTGGCGACTCTTCTATTTTGCCGGCACCTTATTTTCGCGGAAGCGACATAGACCAGTAAACTTAATGCCCATCCGTTGAATCCCTTCCAATTGAAAAACTGACGGTGATATATAATACCTAGCCCTTAATACAAGCTCTTCAATATCTTAACCACTAACAATAAATAAAAACTCTCTTGATACAATGGAATTCTTGACGTGGACCAATCTTACTCATAAGAAAACGCACAACCATGATCAATCTTCAAATGATTGTGTTTAAACCCAAAGGAATTATACTTCTCTCTTGGAGTAGGTGTTGAAGCTTTTAAGAGATGTTGAGAAAAAATCAATAGAAAACCCTGTAATCAATCTGAAACAGGCTCAACTGACCACGTCTTGGAGTTTTTAAATTGAGAGAATGAATGTTGTCTCTATTTGAAATCACTACATCTGCACAAGTTTGTTAGTCATGGTAAACATGCATATAAAGTAAAATAAGACAAGCAAGAAATAAACACAAAGAGGTGAGATCTTATGGTAAAAAATTAGGGTGTGACACCTGGTACAAACACATCTCTAAAAAACTCAACAATAACAAGCGCTTGCCCTTTTGTGTGTGCAAGCAGAGCGCTTTGTTTGACAGGGACCCTTTGATCGAGGCCCACTGTCGCCGTATCGAAATGGAAGAACACCCAACTCACGATGGGACGTTCACGCCGTAGAGCTAGGACCATGACCACGATCCATCTCCGTAACCGACCAGGTAACAACCCCGGTCACCCGGCCAGTTCTCTACACTACTAGACACAACAAATAACGTCGAGCACCACTCCCGCCATACAAACATATAAGAATACACATACAAGCATACAAAGGACCATACGTAAACGAGCATACACTTAGCAAAATAAAATATCATTGCATATATAAATTATTGTATAATCGAGGGCACTAATCCAGCTGTTCAAAAATTACAATAAAAGGGCACGCAGGCCCGAAGAATGACTTAACAAAATGGGCACGCAGGCCAAGAAACTTACGAGCATGCAGGCCCGGGAATACAAAAATAAAACTTAGATCTCTGGTTGACCTTGTTCGGCCTCTTCAGCGGGCATGCTGCCATCATCCTCCTCGGCGCCTATGATGACCACCCGTCCATCAACGACCTGGTGGTAAGGCCCCGTCCTCTCGGTGATTAGAGCAACCTCGGGATTCACGATCTTGAGCTGTTCCACAGTGCTAGAAAACCCGACCTAGACGGCCCCCAAACAGTCTTGCTCAAGCTCACGAATCTTGCCCAACAAATCAGCCTGGGAATGCAGGAGCCTCACCTTGTCACTCTCGTCCTCGGTAGGACGAAGGGAAGTCTCCAGCTCCTCGATTCGAGCCTGTAACCTCGACCGTTCTTCCTCGGCAACTTTCAGTCGCTCCTTAGCCTCAGCGCTCTTCTTGCGCTGCACCGCGCTCTCTTCCCCGCTCAGATCCAGCTCAACAGCCATTTTGGTCAACCTCGACTCAACAAAGGTGAGATTCCCCTGTAATTTGGCCAGCTCGACCGAAGAGCATCCCTCATCGCTTAAGACCAAAGCGGTCGAGAAGAACCACATCATCATGGCCAAATCCTTGGTGAGCATCTGTCTTCGGACATCCCAACTTGCCCCGAGGACCGCCTTAGCTTCTGAGACCGACGCCGCCGATGACCTAGCCCTGTGGAAGAAGCCAGGATGCTGATGACAAGGGGGGATAAGAAACCCATCCTCGATGCCACTCTCTGTGAGGTTAACGATAGTATTTGGATCATGGATTCTCACCCGCTTCGGGGTCCCTTGTGACATAGGGGAGTGACTGTCCTGGGGCGAAGACGAGGAACCCTTTCCACCCTGGTCGATAAGGGGTTGCTGCATCACCTGGGCGACCCTCCCTTTTCCGCTCTTGGCCGTGACCCGGGAGGCCGCCAGCTTCTTCACACGCTCCTGCATAGTCGACATATTGCCTGGAAAACAAAAGAGGGTTAGCAAACATGAGGATAAAAAAGGACAAAAGAGATGGGAAGAACGTCGTCCGCTACCTAGAAAACATAGAGCTTCCTCGTCGGATGAACACTCGAGCAGAGCCTTCATATTTATGAGCCTCGCCTGCTGGAGAACGTTCCCTCGGCCATCAAGGATAAAGATCCCATCGAGTGTCACGAGCTTGGCCGAGGTAAAACTGGCCACGAAGGACACCAGCCTCTGATAACCCACCTGGTCCTCCTCGTCCATGGTTCCTGCCCGCATGATATATTGATCTGTGCCCCTCCGAAAGTGTTCCCCCGACCAATCCTGGGGCACCTTCGGCACCATGAATTCCTCCCACTGCCTGTTTACTTCTCGGGCTTCACGTTGGTACAGAGAGGCGTACGCCTCGAAAGAAACAGGTCGGACCATAAAAAAGTGTTCTTTGAAATCTCGGACATAGTCCATGTATTCCCAGAAAAGCCTCCTTGGCTGCTTCAATGACACCCATCCTTGTCGGCCATCCACCATCTGCCTATGCAAATGGAAAAGCCGAAAGAACACGGTAAGGGTGACCCTAATCTCCAAATATCGACAGACAAGCTCATATGCCCGAATGAAGGCTATAGCGTTGGGGTGCAGTTGAGAAGGTGCCACCTTCAGCCAGTCGAAAACACCAAATTGGAAATTAGTGAAGGGCAGCCGAAGACCCGCCTCGCGGAAGCAGAACTTGCACATGGGAAACCTCATCTTCCCGTAGCTCGAACGTATCCAGTGATGGTCCCGTGGCCGGTACGCTTTCCAGCTCACAGAAGAGCCCTTACAGCGGTCCTCGATAGTCGCAAAGGCGCTGACATCGTTGTCGATAAAACATGATGGCGTGTTTAAAGGTTCCTCTACGACTCAGTCCTTGACAGATTGGGCCTGCCCCTCGACAGGCGGGGCCACTAGGGACTCTGGCTCCACATCAACTTCCATGATTCCTGTTGCCCACGCGTCCATGCTCACCTGAAAAGCAGAAGGAAATGATGAATTTTACGTTTCAAGATCAAATTCACCCTTCCACCATAAATCAAGTGAAAGGGCGAAGGGGACGACGACGACGACTCAGACTCCTCCTCGACAGCAACACGACCGCGCGCCAACGGAAAACGTCCCCGCCGTATTCATTCGGCGACATCCTACATCCCTGGGACGTTCATCTAACCCTATCCTACATCCCTGAGGCGTTCATCTAACCCTAACCTATGTCCCTGGGGTATTCATCTAGCCCTATTCTACGTCCCCGGGGAGTTCATCCATACCATGTCATCTGTCCCCGAGACATTCATCCTAATGCCTCTGGTGACCTTGGGACTTTCATCCCAGGTTAAAGGGATCCCACCTTATTCGTTGGAGAACCCACACTCTCCTCGGGACATTCATCATATCCACAACAGAGGACGCCGACATAAAGAAAATAGAAGGGAAAGAAGAAGTAGAAAACTTACTGGGTATAGTAGAGACGGCGGAATGCGCGATGGATGATACGGTGGCGGTACTGCGGATAATGCATGTACGGGAGATCTAAATAGCACATACAATAATGAGCGAGTGCGAAAAATGGCAAAGGGCAGGCACCTGCCTATTTATAAACACGGAACGGGACTCGAAGCGCCCCTAGGCACTTGAGTGCCCTAGGGTAGCCATCCTACACGGAACAATGGGTGTCAGACACTGGCCACCACGAATGGTCACGTCTCTTCGTTCTCCCATTCGAGCACGAGTAAACGAGAGTCCGACAATCTTTCACCTCCTCGACCTGATAGCCCGACAAGCTCAAGATCCTCGCCTTCTAGTGTCCTCGAAACGGCAGCCCAGCGAGCTCCACCCTCGTCCTTCTTCGTCCCCGATGCGGTTATCATCAAGTCATTACTCCTTCACATTGGAGCTACGACTTGGGGGGATCCTGTTCTTGAGTGGGCCCATACCTGCTCATCCGTCGGGCAGGCCCAACCCAACGCTCTGTAGGGAAGGTCCAACAAGGCCCAAATCCCCTAATGTCGAGCATAGTTCTAGACACACTAGGCAGGCGTCTTTCACGTAGGGCAGAACAACACGTCTTCCCCACGTTCTCCATGTGCTCCCTCTACGGGGACACGTCATCAGGCAACTACCCACCTCCGAAAGAGTTGGTCAACCCACCTTTCGGAGATCACGAGACAGTTGAACTAAGGCGAAGACCATGTGTTGGTCTTCACTATGCCATGTAAGCCTTAGTAGTTACTTGGGTTGGGCCTGGAAATCCAGCTCAACACAAGCGACCGTTGGCCCTACGTTGGGGTCTCACTATAAATACCCTCTTTCATTAGAGGGTCAGGTATTCATTCTCTACATTAACTTCTGTATTTGCTCCCACTCTGGTCCTTTACTCACTTAAGCATCAAAGTGTCTTGCAGGTACACCCCCTCTTCCTCCCTACCTCCGGTGAGCAGCTTTCAGATCAGTGACGCGTGGCAGTCGACAATCTCTTCTGATCAGGTACGATCAATTGAATTAGCCTTGTACTTAATTAACCATTGAATTAGATTCAATTCAAAGCTATTATTTGGAGTATGTTAAAAAACTTACTATTGATGTAAGTTGATCTCTATCCTATATATATATACATATATATAAATATATATATATATATATATATATATATATATATATATATATATATATATATATATATATATATATATATATATATATATATATATATATATATATATATATATATATATATATATATATATATATATATATATATATATATATATATATATATATATATATATATATATATATATATATATATATATATATATATATATATATATATATATATATATATATGACATTAGATGTTGGAGTATATGTGTGAATGTGACATCTGATTTATTTATCTTCAAAATGTGAATTTTAACCACTAGACTATTTGATATAAAAAAAAGTTTAATTAATTTGTACAACCTATTATTGGTGATAGCTAGCTTGTATTGCAAGTGAGTCACTTGCAACACATTCAAACCTCTACTAAAATTAAATTTCTTTCTCAATATTCTTCCAAATTGACATTAACTAGTTTCCTCATACCTATCATAGTTTTTTAAGAAATCTAATCTTTCTCTCTTCAATAGCTTGATCTCCTCCCTAATTTGAATTAAACTAGCCATATGCATTTACCTTCTTACCTATATTTTTCTAATTTAGCATGAATACACCATGGTTTGAAGTACCTTTGATGTACCTTAGACTTCTCTTGGCTTTCTAGTAGATGACATGATCTACTGTTAAACTTGTTACTCCATACACACTTGTGCGTGTGGAGTGAATCGCGTTATTTAGAAAATTTTAAGTTTGAAAATATTTTCATATTATTATTAAAGTTTGAAAACATTTTTAAAAATGATTTAGAAATAAGTAGAGGAAAAATATAATTTATAAAGTAAAGTACATAAATTAAAATTTGAGGGAAGAGAAAAAGACAGTAGAAGTTATAGAGGTTTTGGGCAAAAGAGAAAAATAACTACTCCTCTATCTAATATTTGATTCTTTAGAGTATCCAATAAACTTAAGAGCCTTTAGTAGGTTAAACTGACAAACACTCTTGTTGCGATGAGAATCGGATATCAAGATATTGAATGAACTTGAATCGCAAATCTTTGAATTCACAAATAGTCTTTGATTTATCTGAAGGAAAGGTTAAAGAAAGAAAAACCTAAATTGCATCGCAAACACAATGCGGGGAGATCTAGGGTTCGGGGGTTGGTTATACCTAGGGAAGGTGTTAGCATCCTAAGCATCTATATTACTCTACATGAACCTCTTGTTTAATATTAATGTTACATGGTAATCTATCTGTTATCGGCTAAGGGGTAGAAAGGAGACCTGAGGGGTTAGTCCTAAGTATAGTCGCCAAGAAATCGCATCTTGTGCCTACGTATCCTGACGGGAATGGAATCAGATTATTCGTAATTCCCCTCAAAGAGGATGGGGAACTCTTAACTGTGGTTAAGGTTCCAGGGGGAAGTAAGTGTTCATAGTGAGACACTTACGTGGAGTGCAGCGATTCCGAGTTTATGTTGAAATTGAAAGACAAGTAAGTAAGCGAGTAAGTATCCACGACGGGAACTTACGTAGAGTACGACGACTTCTATCCTAAGGCTAGGATAAAATGAAAGTAAATAAGGAATTCCATGGCAGGACGTTAAGTGGAGTGCAGCCACTCTTGATCCTAAGGCTAGGATAAAGGGAATGAGTTTAAAGTTTCTGAATTTTTGACATAGCAGTCAATGAGGATAAATGCTTTCCTTTGGAAATGGGAGTAGGCAAACAATATAATAAGAATGAACAAGTATTAGTATGATATGTAAAGTTAATATCAAATCACCAAAATAAGTGCTACATGAAAATCTTGTCAATTAATCATAACCAGATATCTAAAATCAATAAAATCGAGCCGTAATGGATTATATGACCTCAGTACTATATACACTTTAAAAGGTTGCCAAGATAGAATTAATACTTATTTAAAATTGAATAAATTTTTGTTAACAATTAACTAATTATGATTTAAATTGAGATTTTATTAAGGATAAAGTTAAATTTTGATAAAAACAAAAAACAAGTTAATTAAGGCTTAATTCAAAATCCAAATTAAAAAGTCTTAAAAAAAACAAAAGATAATAAAAAATAAACAAATTGGGCTCGGAGCCCACTTCTATCCAAAAAACAAGCATCACCAAAATCGGACAATTAGGTCGAGTTAGTGATCATAAAGGGTGAGGGTGAGGGCCTAAAATGATCACCTCCACTTTTCTTTCTCTCCCCAGCTCTCTGAACCCTTTTCTCTCAAAAATGTCACGGCGCCCTATTCCAACCACCTCATTCCTTCGATCCAAAACCGCCCTCCAAGTTTTAGCCACGACGCCAAACAAACGCTAACCCATAACCTGTAAACAAAAAAACTTCAAAGATTCAACAATTAGATAGAACAAAAGGTTACCGAAATGGGTAGGCAGCGGTGGTTTGCGGCGATTTTGTCAACGACAGTGTTTTCGAAGATAAGTTCTACTAATCCTTCTCCTTCTTGTTGCAATTTATAGGATTTCTTTTGGATTTTTTTTGAATTTGTGTGGGTGTGTATTTCGTATATGAATTTCGTGATACTGTTCTTCTCAATTATGCCCTATTATCAATATTGGTCCCCCTTTTCTTCATCATGTACTCCCTTTTATATTTTCCTCGGGATTTAGTTTTTGATTTCAACATAAATGGGTGTGATTGATTGTCGGTTCCGGTATTCAGATGAAAACGAGGCCATGAGTTTTGCCGGTTCCTGTTTTAGGGAAGAAACATATCCCCCATGATTTCCAGTTATGGGTGGTGATTCAGACACATGATTAATGATGATTATGTTATTTCCATGTACAACCAAACAGTATGTGTTAGGAAGTAAATACCATAAACCTAACAAAACTATGAAGAAAGCATTAAAACTAAGAAAAAGCTCTAAAACTCAAAATGATAAAATTAAATTGATAAAAATAAACTTGATTTTTCATTTGATACTCTAAAGTGTGTCAAAGACAATACATATATAATGTTCCTAATGGATAATGAGTTAAGAGCCCAATAACAACAATAGCCCAATAACAATACTAAAAACTAATAATATAAATTCTAAATTATATTTTACCCTTCTATCATTGCCGCCGGGTTCACTTGAATTAACAACTTTGGTATAACAATACTTAAATTATATAACTTTGGTATTATTTTAGAACTTTGGTATAACAATACTTAAATTATATATAATGTTCCTCAAGGTTCTTTCAAGATAATTTTTTTTCTTCTTTTCCCACAAAATCTCCTTCAATGACAAATGAATCATATAACACCAAAGTTGTTAATTGCATATTTTCAAGGGACTGTGCAACCCACAAGTTTTGACCTCCATGAACAACTGTAGCTCTAGAACCAAAACAAAATATACCAACAACATATATCAATGTCCAAACAAATCTTTCTTTGGGATAACCATAAGGATGCATAACATTTGGTGCCAATCTAGAGCTAGATAGACCATAAGCAAGCAACACCTGATTTGCAAAATCAACAACGGAATGCACAACTTCAGCTAACAGAACATGAGTAAAGGAAGCAAACCATACTCCAGATTTAAGTGAAAAAACAAGGAAGTTACACCATAATCCAGTTTTAACAGCTGGTTGACTATAAAATGAAAAACCAGCATTTGTATTAGTCTCAGCATCACCACCATCAGACTCACAAAACTTTTGCATAGAACCAGTCGAACCAGCAACAATAATGAAGCTGCTTGAGCCTCCCGATTGAGAGCCAAAAGAAGCACCAAATTTCAAAGAAGATTCACCACCAACTATGGATGAAGTAGTAAATGGGATTGGAGAAACCTTGAAAACATTTTGATTGGTGTCAAAGTTCACGGGTGAAGCATCAGGACTGCCCTCCTTTGAGGGAACATCCTTCTCCAAACCAAATATCGAAGCTGATTTGACTGTCTCCTTTGACGAAGCAACTGAAGTTGATATCTCTGCGGGAGAAATAATCTTATTCTCCAAATTAAACAAAGGATTAGAAATTGACCCATTTGGTAAAGCAGGCTTGTCAGAACCAAAAGTTGTTACTGTAACCGCTGTAGTTGCAATTGTAGCTGCATTGTTGTTTGGATCAGAGATAGATGACACCTCAAACTTCTAGTCAGCCTTAGGCCCTTCACCAACTTCCGTAAAACTTGTGGATGGCAATACAATAGATAATGTTGAGGGACTTTTATATGCAATGACATCAGCACCAGAAGAAATTCCATCTACCATAGCAGTCGAGTTTCTTGTTTCTTTCTCCGCGGGAGAAGAGATGGCTCTATTGTCATTATCATCCAGGTCCAGAGAAGTCTCATGTGCCCTCATATGGAATGCCTTTTTCTTTTGAGAAGGGGAAGAAATTGGTTTCATCATAAAACAATTTTCACTAGACAAGACTTGATTCCTTGGCTTTGTGGTATCTGTGGTGGTTACAACATGAACTACTTCATTGGAAGGAGCAAGAAGCTTCAATGGACCATTTTCACCCTTATCTCTAGGTGAAATTGACTTCTGATTCTGAGAACTGGGAGACAAATTTCCAAATGTTGCATCCAATTTATTACCTTGTACAACTGGTAACCTTGATTCAGATGATTTTTCTTTGGGGGAAACTAACTTATCAAGTTGCTGCAATATTTTTGTAGCCATCTCACTGGATTTTGAGGAAAAAGGGGGAAAGCTTGTACTGGGTTTAGTTCCATTAACATTTTCTTCAGACTTGTGTTTAATTTCATCGAGCATAACAGGCTTACGCGAGGAAGATGAGGGTTGCTGAGCAACATCAATACCCAATTCGTTCCTATAGACATATAGAGCACTGCCAGAAAGAGGTGAGCTGGAGCCTTTAGAATATAGAAGATTCGATTTATGACGGACTCGGCGTATAGGACCAACAGATCCTATATTATTATCCACTGCTAAATTTCTACGCTTTATCCCCCCTTGTGTAGGTCCAGAAAGCATGCCATGATCTATTGCAGACTGAGTTGAAGATGAAACTCTTGTTCCATACTTTCTGTTACCAGTTACTGGCAATGCTTCAGCAGCTACACACTGTTTAGACCTCTCATTGGCAATTGTAAACGCATCTACTGCACCTTTAAGTGCCAACACTATAGGCATGCCACATTCTTGTACAATATTTCACAGACATGTGTTTAATGTGATTACATCTTCTCTAGGAAGATAGAGGAAAATGAAGTCTCTGTTTGGAATTTGATCAAGCACCTTGCTCGCACTATTCAGATAATTTATTTGACAATATATGTTAAAGATATCCGTCCCATTGATAGAATAAGTGTGAGCAAGCAAAGCACAACTGGAAATATAGAGTTTTCTATGTAATGTATGAATATTACAACTGATTTTTGTGGTTGAAGGTGACAAGGGGTGCGAGCCTGGATCGAAAGGTGTGTTGGAAATGGACTCATCCATAACGAGAGTGAAAACAACATCTCTAAGATGAGGGAGTGACGAATGAGACTTAACAAACACTAAGTGATTGTTGTTGTGAAAATAGAAAATTTTGAAGGGTACATGAGCAGGGCGTGGAAAGCTGTCCAAATCTGAATTTGAACTGGTGTCATAATCAACATCTTCCGATGGTTGAAAGGGTAGTGGTGGTACCTAAATTTGTTCAGAGCGCATCGTCGGTGGTGGCTTCAGTATCAGAGCTGAAACTGAAAATAAAGATGGAGGTTGTGGTCTTGGTTGTGACGAGTGTGCAAAAGCTAGAAGTATTGTCAAATACTCTGATTTTAGAAACAAATCTGGTTCTATCTCAATAGTTACAGGAGTTGGTTCTCTAAATTTGTCTTCAATAGATTCCATTGATTCATGTATAGGTTCCATTTCCTCTTCATGTTCAAGCAAAATTTCTCTCCATTCTGGTTTAAATCTCCATAACAAAGCCGTTGTAAATGTATCTCAACTATATCTAGGATGAACACGAGACCACCATATTCACCATTTGAGAGCAGAACCTCTCAAAGCTCCAACAACTTTCAACATCTTCAATGACTCAGGTGTTCCATGCTCTTTAAAAAATTTCTCAAAACAAAGAATCCATCAATAGGCATCTTCTTCTCCATCAAACAACAATATTGTGATGAGTTAAAGCGGAAAGTGAGATCGAAAATGAGAGCACCAATTGTTAGAAAGTAAATACCATAAATCTAACAAAACTATGAAGACATCATTAAAACTAAGGAAAAGCTCTAAAACTCAAAATGATAAAACTAAATTGATAAAAATAAACTTGATTTTTCATTTGATACGCTAAAGTGTGTCAAAGACAATACATATATAAAATGTTCCTAATGGATAATGAGTTAAGAGCCCAATAACAATAATAGCCCAATAAATATACTAATAAATAATAATATAAATTTTAAATTATATTTTACCCTTCTATCAGTATGATTATTATGTTTGATTTTATTTGGACAGAATATTGATAGCTGCTGAAACATGTTCCGACTAGTTTCCATAAAACAGGATTTTTCCATAATCGTATTTCTATATTCGTATTGTCATGTCAGGACATAATGAAAGATGTTTGTGATTGTTTTGGAAAGATGATATCAACGCATGAATTCCTGAATGCAGGTTCAAACGTATGCTTGGAAACTTCTCCTGGAATTGTAAACCTGAACAGCCATGACTCAAGACATTCGAAGCCAGTGAGGTATCAACAAAGGCCTTGAAAAGTCTCTTTGCAGAGCTAAGTCAAAGAATATTATCGTGAATGAACCTAGCCTCAATCCTTCATCTGTTATTGGCATCATCTTCAATACTACTTGGATGAACTCAACAGGGACTTCATTATTTCCTTTAATGGCATCAATAGTTGTTTTCTCATCTTTTTAAATACTTCATGGTAGTAGATGTTCACGATACATCTTATAGAAAAGTATCACGGTGATGGCACAACTACGACCCATTTGTCCTTTCTCATTTTCTGATATTGCGTATACTCACCCTTTTGTATCAATGTAATAAGGGAAAACTAGATTTTGTATTTGCTTCTAATTGACAACTTTTTTAGTGGCCATCTTTTGTTTATGAGACCAAATATCAAGGGCTTTTTAATGTTATCTTATCCCTTTTCATGTGATTACAGGATGCTTGCATATGGATAGGAAGTTGCATCTCCATAGGCTCTATCGTATTATCCGCTTTTGAAGCTTATCCCTCAATTCAATCACAAATTCAGGGGTCTTTTGTGGGTGATGGCGCGAGAATTAATAGCATGGATAAATTGGATCATAAAGCATAGCGCTAGAATTAGGATTAGCCCTCCTTGAGTTTTTTGTTTTGTTTTGAAGTTCTAGTTTGTAATCTCAAATATTGAGTCACTTACGATTCTTCCTTACAGAAATCTCTTGCATTTGACTTTGCGGTTTGGATTGTTGGAATTTCTTTAATTTTAAATGTTGGAATCAAAATGGAATTTGTGATTCTCGAGACATGAATTTGACTACGGAATTGGATTTGAATCTTACCCATATGAGAATGTCCAAAGTTTCTTGAGTTCAAATTTGGAACGATACGTTGAGGCTATTATTTAGCATCAGCTTGAATCCTTGAATGCCTCTTTGTATCTTGAACTTTGTTTATTTCAACATAAACCTTAGGAGAAGTATGGACTTTGTAGCTTGGCAACTTAAAATCTTTAATTTAAACACATGACAAACTTTAGGTGTAAGAAATCAAAGAACAACTATGAATCTTATCTCAGACCTTAATCACATGAATCCATAACCTTGACATTAATCTTGCATATCTTGAATTCATGAAGTTTGAAGTCTTAATTATATGGTTTGAATTTAGAATAAACTACGAATCTTAGCAATCTAGGTATGAATCTTCATATTGAAACTCATGATGACATCAACAATGAATCCGCAAATCTTAAATGTTACTTTGAGACCTTGTAGCAAGAACTTGATTCAATATTTAAACTTGTAACCTCACGATGTCAATAAGAAGTTTCCAATTCCTTTTTTTTTTAAATAAAAAGATTGTAGCAATTCGAATTCTTCAATAGAAACAGGATTAAACTTGATTTTTTTTATAATTAATTACAACTCCAAGCAACCACACATTCTAATCTGATGAAGTTTTAATCTTATACAATGAAGACATTCTTTTACATCTCTTCTTGAAAATGAACATAATTCTGTCAACACCATACCATACCTCAAATCCTACTTCATATCAACGGATAGGGAAGCTTTTGGAGAAAAATGACCTTGTATTGACTAGAGAACTATGAGCACACACAAATTCTTTACGACTATGAACCTTCTTCATCAAACCTAACTTTACAAGTGAAAACAAACAAATATAGTAAGCTGGTTAGCTATGTGTTGCTACTACGAAAAAAGGGGCCGACAAAGACAAAAGAGTCATCACCGTTCGTTATTTACCCCAAGGAGAGGGAAAGGAAACGATCAGAGAAAACCTACAAAAAAGGGAAGAGATAGGTCATCGCAACCAAATCTTGGGTTCGATAGTCGGTTACATAAGAGAAAGGTATGAGCACCCCTCACGTCCGTTGTACTCAATGTGATCCACGCTTGTTGTTTATCTAAAAGGGTGTTAATCTATCAAAAGGATGACTCTCAAGGACAAAAGAAAAGAAAAGAGACTTGATAGAGCATCGCCGCTCTATGCCTACGTATTCCCTCGTGCAATGGGAAAGTCAGAGTCAACATAGTTTGGAAGACTACGGGTGAAGGTGGGGAAGGTTGCTCGCCAAGACATCACCGTCTTGTGCCTACGTATCCTCATCTGGTATGAGAAATCAGAGCAAACGTAGTTTGGGCTGACATGACTACTGGTTGGTTCAAGTGTTTTAACTGAGTAGGGTTAAAACTTCGTTCTAGCAGTTAGGGACGATGCCTGTTTGCGGTAGAACCAAGACTTAACATACTCTTTCTGAAAATGATTTGCAAACAATCCCAAAGGATAAAAAGATTTGATATTTTGTTTGTGTTTTTTAGACAAGAAGTGAATTGAGTTAAGTTTGTAACTCATGTTGCACTAAAGACTATGACTTGAGAGTGAATGCGTTGCATATCGCCCAAAGGGCATACGCTAAACACTCTAGACAGTGAGAGAGGAGGTCCCCCACCTATCATTCCACAAGTACTTAAGGCTCGTAGCGTACAGCATTTATTATCCTTTATTCAGTGTCTTAAGGGATTATGAGATGAGAAGAGAAGACACGAACTCTAAGGGGAAACTAGATCAACCCTAATGTTATCATGCAAAATGCTCCTAAAGTTGGGATTAAAAGGGGAAATCTATCCTAATGTTATCATGCAAAGGATTGAACACTTAATGTATCTCCTACTCCCATCTTAAATAGAGAGACTAGGAATCCTAAGGGATCATGGCAAAAGACCAAGTAAACACATAGAAATTCAATCATAGATGAAAAGATATGAAAAACACTTAAACAAGTCAATGCAAAAAGAGATGCAAACATGAAATGCAAGAATGCAACAAGACTCAAAAACAAGAGACTCAAACACAAAGAAATGACTTAAACAAGTCAAGAAGAGATGAGATGAAATGAGAGAAGTAAACTTCTACAACCATGTATCATCAATCATCAAATAAGAATGGTGTTGTCCTAAGATGCACACAAAAAGAAAAGAGGGAGGAAAAAAGTGTGGGGCAGCAACCACCACAAGCACATCTCAACCATACAATTCCTTAAGATCAAGCAAAGCAATGTAAATGATCAATGCAAAACAAAGACCAATGTACATGACAAACTCAAAGTGTAAACATAAGCACCAAGTCATCATGAACAAGTGTCAAATCACATGGGGCAGAAGCGAATCACAAACGAAATGATCCAAATTCAGAGTCGAAACATCAAGCAAGCACAAGAATGATCATGTCACATTGAACAACCAAAGTTCAAACAATTATCTCACACTTTGAACAAGTGGAAAGACATGATTCAAAGAACACTTGTGGCATAAGGTATACATCCAAGAATGAGAAAACTTGTCAAAATAATCTACATAAATGTATCATGTCAATCCATGAAGGTTACATGTGGAAAGAAATCCAAACGTGCTTGAAAACAATCAAAAATGACATTCTGGTTCAGTGTTAATCGGTTAACGCTTTTGGTTAACCAGTTAACCACTTGAAAATTTCAGAAATTGCACTGGTTAACCCGTTAACATTGCACCAGAAGTAGAAAAACAGCAATTCAAAAGCACTTTCAGCAATTAATTCAATGTGCAATCATCCAAATGATCATGTAATCAATTATGCACGAATTTAACACCAAAAATCAGTGATCAAACATCAATTAAACTTCATCAAGCATTGAGATCACAAAGATCAAAGATCGAAATCAACAAAATGGATCAAAAAGCATCAAAAGCCATAGATCTACGTTGTGATTATCCAAACAAGCTCAAAACAGAATTAGATCTAGAATTGCCAACCTACAAAGCGGAGATTTGCTTTGGTGAGTGTTAATTCACTTGAAATGAGTAGATCCAAGCAAGAAACCCGAAGATTCTTCAAGATCCAAGAGCTTTCTTGTTGTAGAAATGAAGATCAAGCAAAAACGATCCAAATAAGCACTTCCAAATTAGCTTCCAAATTCAGATCCAAATCCAAACGAAAATTGAACAGTGAATTGAAGATAATGGAGATAAATGATGGAGGTTTAGGTCTAGAATTCTATGATTCCGATGAAGAATCAAAGAACTCAAGTGAGAGCTCTAATGGAGGCTTTGGGAGTGAAAAAATGGAGAGAAAATTTCAAGAGTGAGAGTGAAATCTGAAAATGAAATGTAATTGTGAGCCCTCTTTGGTTTGGAGCAAATTCACTTAAATATGCTCTAGGTTTGGAGTAGAATGTGGTTTGGAGTGAGGTTATGAAAATTGGAATGGGATTAGGAATGGAAAATTGGAGAGAAATTTAATTAATTTTG